>LR990617.1:13582676-14982051 GCA_905147815.2 Phalera bucephala | reverse complement strand
CGTAAAAGTTGTCATCCAAACTAAAGCAGTAACGACATCAAGTTTAAAGGCAATAATGTAACCATTCATGTGTTTTATGGTGCGTATACGATCTTGGTTGCGTCATAAAGTCATGATTATAATTATATTTTTCTACCTTAACTAAGCCTGTAATAGAGGCTAAATCAACAACAACAAACAGATAGGCCCTACTTGTATACTAAAACCAGGCAATTTATAAAAAATCTAGAATGGAAACCATAATAATGATGGCCAGAACGCGAAAGTAAACCACCTCCATACAACAGTAAACACCAATATGTAAACTTTACCTGGCCACACTGCTTACTTTCACGTTAACTTTCCTGTATACTTCCACGCGAGTGAGCTGAATGTAAATCAAGGGTTTCGTGGAATGTTAGAGAATATTTTGGTAAAGGAAAAACATTCTAAATCTAAGTAGGATATTTTCAATCGTATCTTCGTGAATATGGTCAAGTATCTAACAATAAAATGGTTCTAACAGTTACGGAACAAACTTGCATCATTATTGTTAAACACAAAACGAGGTATGTAGGTGCGTGAAATTCATAAATGAAGACTTTTTAATATGAGCTGGTTATTGTTAAAATAAACCAGTAGGTAATCCGCTGATTAAACGTTGTTAATAATGTTGTAAATCCGTGCAGGGATTTTACGACATAATAAAACGCGTTGTTACGACACATGTACTAGGAATTATGTACCGGAATTAAATTTTTAACATCCGAGCGGCAATAACATCCTCAAGTCGTTTTTGTGCCAACGTATTAATACTGAGAAATAAGCACATCGTGAAAATTATAGTAGTAGATTATTAATCGAGGTGGATAAAAATGTTTTATTTTATAATTTATGTTACGTTTCATGAAATAAATTACTTAACCTAACATAACATTAGCCTACACTGTTCTACTATAGGCAAAGGCTTCTCTCACCAATCGAGGGTATAGAGATTAGGTCTTTTGGGTAATAATATTAACCCAGAGAACTGCCCATAAATAAAGCCAACAATCTTCAAGTCCCAGATCCATTCAGCCTTTACTAGACTAAAATAAAATTTAGAAACAGTTTTGTCACGAAGGGGAAGGTTGTTGGATACTGACCTCTAATGTTCTAGCGTAGATTTCGATTCTGAGCTTAAACTATTCGAAATCAAACACCACTTTGCTTTAGTAATGAAATACAAGAGATTTTATTGAGGAACGGGAATGTTTAGTAAAACGTACTTGGCTGGATTATAGTGTTAATTCTAGTGTACTCATCTTAAATTAAGCGTGAATTTTACGGTCAGTTTCGTTTTTTAGTTTGATTTAAGAATTCCATATAAGTGCCGAAGTGTTACATTTTTGTGTGCATTATTTGATAGATTGCTACTTAAGTGTAAGAACGCTATTTATCTCTCAAATAATTGGAAACCGACCGGTTGCCAGTTTGAAATTTTTAAAATAAATGGCTACTAAGTAAGTATCGCCAATAAATGGCCACTAAGATAATTGTCTTTAACATGTCATGGTGCTCGTGGTGTAATATCACCTAATCTCTTACCACGATTTGTGAAAGAGTCCTCGCCCAGCTGTGGGACAGTACAGGCTGATTTGTTATATTATTATTATCCATAAGAGGATACTGGCCTATCATGATCATGTTACATTTAATAACAAAATAATCAGTACACATTTTAAGCTACAACAAATTCCTTACCTCCGTCTATTTACAGCAATATTATATAACGGACGGCTAAAACGCCAGAATTAACGGCTTCCCGGCGAACTGGTTTATAGGTCACAGGCGCTTCAGGGGCCTCCATTTTGCATCCCACTGAGATATTTAACAGTAAAGGCGAGTCGAGTGGACCACCTGAGCCTTATCTTTACTTGTATAAATAAAGGCGGCATTAAAATGTCTTTACTCCTGTGATAATAAGATTTTTTCAAGTATACTTTAAAAAATAAAGCAACATTCATTATGTTAACATATGGAAGAAAGATAATCTTATCCTACACTCTATTCGTCTTCATAGAAGTAGTAACTCTTTCATTGGGCAATGTATACGCTTCTAAAATAAATTGATACCCCAATTTGTTGTAGAATCCCATAGACATCCGAAACATCCCTATTAATAAGTTCAAAAAGGCTGTCAAAACTAGACTGTATAATAAACGATATTACATTTTAACATTACAGGCCTGAGCAGCTACTCATTCAATACTTTTAAAACACACGATATAAAAATAATTTAAAAAAAAAGATAAAAAGAAAGACTAGTCGAATAAAACAATTTAAGTTGAAAGACAGGCCTGTTGAGGTTTTCGGCGGATCTACTCAGTGGAGTCGGCGTTATAATCCGGTGGTAGACGTTTGTAGATGCTTTTTATTTGCCTATACAAATAATTGTTAGTCGTTGTAATGTTCTTGAACGTTTAGTGAATACAGTACTTAATAGCAAAATTATTGTTTTTCAACATTTCGTTTTTTAATACGTTACTGTAGCAGATATGATGTATGGAATATACAACTGGAACGCGACATCCATGCAAAGGGGAAACAAAGACCAGCATATCAGGACAAAAGCACAAAGCTGCGGCATAACTTACTGGGTGGATCGTAGATTGTTTAGTGTTGTAAACGTTTCCGGGTTTCGCGGGACTTCGGAGGATTAACTATCTAGGAAGGAAATTCATTTTTACCAAGCGTAATAGCTTAGTCTCAGCACAGCTCTTTAATTTAACTTCCGTTTTCTTTATTACGTTTAAGTAAATTAGACTTAACTTTTGTTCGGTTTATAAGCATTTTATAAATCGAACAAAGTTAACTCTAATTTACCAGCTCCTCCCTCGGACATTATTTTTGTATCGTAGTTACATTTACAGATAAGACCAGTGTGGAAAGCACACCAATGTTCCGTAGCATAGAAGCCAAGAATTAACCATTGCTCTGATTAGGGTGCGAAAAGCTGCACGTGTAAGCAGTATAAACAACTCCCGTTAAAGTGAATTACGTAAAACCGCTTAAATAGTTGCGCCCTAATGCCGGGATAACCCTGCATTTGCGCAGCACTAGTGGTGTGTGACCCGCGCGGCGCTCGCTACGCTATCGGTGTCATTTTCGCGCTCCGCTGCCCATAGTGAAAAGCGTTCGTTGCAATCTCTGGCCACGCTAGAACACTTCGCTCCTCGTGCGTGTACATTGTTTCAGGATAACATGTACATACATTGATTTAAAACCCTGTAATTTATTACTGGAAAAGAGAGGGCAATGTTTTCAATAGAATTAATATTACGCTAGCGGTTATATTGTGTATCAGCCCTGTGCCTGAAGGGATAAATATCGAATGATATTTAACATTCTTAGGGGAATATTGAGGAGAAAAAAGACACCGTCACGCCTTTGCCCCGCCCAAGCGGGGGTGACAGAGGTGTACTAAGTATATTCACTCTTCGCCGACGATGTTAGGTCCCATATAATGGGGGGCGAGCCAATTGCCATATACTGGGCACAATTACAGACTCCGAAATCATACTGGGAAATTTTAGTTAGAAATATTACATTTGTCTGACCTAGGATTTGAACCCAGAACCTCATGGTCACAAAACGATGCGCTTTGCGACTAGACCAACGAGGCAGTCAATTTTTAGAAAATTCTTATTTAGTGCCATTTTCTGATAACAATATTATGTGGGCTATTATGCATATTTTTTGGTAAGAACTATTTCTACAGTCTAAAAATATTACATTACATTTTCTTCTTCTTTCAGTGTCTCTCAATAATTGGATGTTGATAGTCAGCTTTGAGATCTGCCTTTATCATAAGCCACATGGAACAACTGCTTTGCGCTGGTGAGTTCGATCTGTTTTATATTGTTATCAGCAAATTATAATAACGTATTAGAAAAAAAAACTGACAAGATGTTCCGATTGTATCTGAGCACCCACTAAAAGCAAACGCCACGTTATCATTTCTATTCTGAGGCAGATACCTTATGTAGGTATGTATGTTCGAATAGAAAAGTTTTAACGAGCGGTCATAAGTTCGGTGGTGATCGAACTTCCTTGGTGAAAGGCAAAGTTGACGAATCTACGCAGGTCTTTATGTAATAACAAATAAAATTAAGCAAAGGGTGCTTAATTTTATTTGTATACTAGCAGTTTCCCGCGGCTTCGCACCTGGTCGACAACGCAACAACGCCAACTATCGAGATATAATTTTTGTTATTACCGGATAGTGTAGCTTTTTAATGGGGCAAAGAATTATTAAAATCGGTTCAGTAGTTTCAGAGTTCATCGATTACAAACTAATCTTTCCTTTTTATAATATTAGTGTTGATGTGAACGTGCCAGTATGTGACGGCATTGATGCATTCGGATAAAAAGGTGCATATGGTAGTCATAAACGAAAGTTATATAAATATTTATAATTCAGTAGGGAAAAATATATAAATATGAGCATTTGTGTCTAGTATTACGCTAATAATTTTTTTGGCTCAGCCGTGAGATACGTACTCATCTGTATTTGTTACTTTCAAAATTATTTCTATACGCATCGCAAGGCTTTAAATATTTAGCTTACTGGTATATTTAAGTTTAATCATCATCATCATCATCATCATCAGCCCGTGTCAGTCCACTGCTGGACGTAGGCCTCTCCCATGGCACGCCACTGAGCTCGATCTTCAGCTCTCCTTCTCCAATCCCTGCCCGCTGCCTTACGAATATCGTCGCCCCACCTAGCTACAGGGCGCCCTACACTACGTTTGCCGACACGCGGTCTCCACTCAAGAACCAGTCTGCCCCAACGGCCATCGGTTCTGCGGCATATGTGACCTGCCCACTGCCACTTCAGCTTGCTAATTCGCTGAGCTATGTCGGTAACCTTGGTTCTCTGACGAATAACTTCGTTCCGGATTCGATCCCTAAGAGAAACTCCGAGCATAGCTCTTTCCATAGCTCGTTGAGCGACCTTGAACTGGTGGACAAGCCGCACAGTGAGTGGCCACGTTTCGGCTCCGTATGTCATTACAGGTAGGACGCACTGATTAAAAACTTTCGTTTTTAAGCATTGGGGTATGGGCGATAAGAAGACTCGACGGAGTTTCCCAAATGCTGCCCAGCCCAGCTGTATCCGTCTCTTAACTTCCTTGTCGAAGTTGTTTTTACCCAGTTGGAGCACCTGCCCTAGGTATACGTACTCAGAAACAACTTCGAGGGGGGCTCCGTTTACGGCGATCGGTCCCGGGTCAACATGCTTGTTGATCATAACTTTAGTTTTATCTAAGTTCATCCGGAGACCGATTCGCTGAGACGAATTAGCAAGGCTGTCCAGCATCTGTTGTAGGTCTTGCAACGTTTCAGCCATGATGACGATGTCGTCTGCAAATCGCAGGTGAGAGATGTATACGCCATTTATATTGATGCCGCGACCTTTCCAGTCCAGCGTCTTGAACATATCCTCCAGTACATTGGTGAACAGTTTTGGTGATATGACATCACCTTGGCGCACTCCGCGGCGCAGGTGGATATGTTCAGTCCGCTGGTTCTGGACTTGGACGGTCATCGTTGCAGCTTCAAAAAGGCATCTCATCACCTCGATGTATCGCCAATCAACTTGGCATCGTTGCAAGGAGTCCAGAACTGACCAGGTCTCGACAGTGTCAAAGGCCTTCTCATAGTTCACGAAGGCTAGACATAGGGGCAGATTATACTCTGTAGTCTTCTGTATAATCTGCCGCACTGTGTGGATGTGGTCTATGGTGCCGTAACCACTTCGAAACCCGGCCTGCTCCGGGGGTTGAAACTCGTCGAGCCTTCGCGCAAGACGGTTCGTGATGACCCTTGAAAAACAGCTTGTATACATGGCTCAGAAGCGATATGGGTCGATAGTTTTTCAAAAGGGTTTTGTCACCCTTTTTGAAAAACAGGACGACCACGCTTCTGTTCCATGCCTGCGGAGTTCTCCCAGTGTAGAGGACAGTGTTAAATAACTTCCGAAGCTCCTTAAGTACTGGGGTACCTCCTGCCCTCAGAAGCTCAGTCGTGACGCCGTCCTCACCCGGGGCTTTTCCATTTTTAAGCTGTTTAAGGGCCAACTCGATCTCATCCAGGTTGATCTCGGGCAAGTCTTCTGTGAAGTGACGTGTTAGGGTGACTCTGGGATCTCCTCTAAGAGATTCGGGTCGAGGTGCGTGTGAGGCGTAGAGCTGGCTATAGAAATTCCTGACTGCCGAGAGGATTTCCGGCCTAGAAGCGATCACAGTACCCGCTTGTGTAGTCAACCTTGTCAAGTGGTTTCTCCCAAGTGGCTGGACGAACACTTTCGACCCCCGGTTCTGCTCGATGGCTTTCTCAATCTCAAGATTGTTGTAAGCTCGGAGGTCGCGTCGGACCAGCTTTGTGATCTTTTTATTTAAGGCCCGGTGTTCTGACAAGGTTGAGGCTGCATTTCGGCGCCGCTCGCTCATAAGCTCCAGAGTCCCCCCCGAAAGTTTAGATTTCCTGCCTGTACGCCTCGTTTCGCATAATTTAGTACCCTCTTCTCTAAGAGTCTGTACCACCTGCTCGAATTTCTGATCAACGCTGTCAGTGGTTTCCAAGGCAGCGAAACGGTTTTCCAATTTTAACTGAAAAGCTTGGGAATCCATAGCGGCTTGGAGCAAATTCGGTCGGAGACTGGACTTCATCAAGCGGACTCTTTCGCGCTTCCATTGTATATTCAGAGTGCCCCGTACGAGCCGGTGGTCGCTTCCGGTTTTAAACCTTGCGATCACTGAGACATCTCTGAATATGCGCCTCTTGTCCGCCATGATGAAGTCGATCTCATTTTTTATTTTACCATCGGGGCTTTGCCACGTCCACTTTCTTTGGGGCTGTTTTTTAAAGAAAGAGTTCATCATAAACAGCCCTTCTCTTTCGAGAAAGTTGACGAGCGTTTGCCCCCTGTCATTTCTGCTGCCATAGCCGTATGGTCCTACTGAGGATTCGCTGTCAGTTTTTACTCCCACTTTGGCATTGAAATCTCCCATGACAACGTTGTAGTGTGCCTTAGGGGTATTATGAAGGGCCTTAGAGATGTCCTCGTAGAGTACCTCTATGTCCTCGTCCGAGTGTGCCGAAGTCGGTGCATAAACCTGCACGATCTTGAGGGTGTACCTCTCGGTCAGCTTAATTATGAGGTATGCTACCCTTGTCGACACACTGGACATTTCTAAAACGTTGTCAGCGAAGACTCTATGGACCAGACACCCGACGCCACCCTGGGAAAGTTGGTCTCCCTCTCTAAAGTACAAAAGATGGCCAGATTCTAGGGTTATGGTGTCTTCTCCCTCTCTTCGAACTTCACATAAACCCAGAACGTGCCATCTTATGCACTTCAGTTCTTCTTCCAACTGCAGAAGATGCTCATCCAGTCGCAGCGTGCGTCCGTTATACGTAGCCAGGGTCAGTTCATGTTGGCGGCCTACCGTAGCCCGGAGATTCTTCGCACCCCCTGCCCCGCCGGAACCGTGACCGCCGCCGTGGTCAGGAATAGCGGAGCGACCGGGATAAGTTTAATATAACTATATCATAGTTTATAGTTTGTAAAATTTAAGTTTAGTTATATATGTCAGCAGGTAGGTTTCGGGATAGCCGTTTCAATGCTGGTAACGGTGCATCATGAAATCTTGAAATAACACTAGGCTCGCGTCCGGTACACTGATCTTCCTTGATATCCGAGGAAGAGCTTAATAGTTGGAGATTAATATTGTCACATGTAATGCAGTAGTGTTAGCTGCTCCGCGATACGTCCGACCGCGCGCTCCGTTGCTAATCGAATAACAACGGAGCGCCGTCCACCATATTACATCGACTCTCGGTCATAGAGGTACTAGAAGCATAGAGGGAGTATTTACAAGATGATATATTTGCACTGCTCACACTTATGTCATGTCAGTGATAAGAAAGGGGACAAATCCATCATTACCAGTTACACCCCTGTACATTTTTTTGACGTTAATGACATAGACCATAGACCATACATGTGTTTTCCCATAGATGTAGTGTTAGTATTTTCCTATATTACTGCGAAAGCTTTATCGATGAAATCATTTTGTATACTATATGCTGAAAAAGAAATATTTTTTACACTACAAAATATCATATCAAAACACGGCAGGGTTATATTGAGAACTTGTGTGCTTCCATTGGACACCTTTCGGCTTCAGCATCAGACCCTGAACACTATCTGGTTATGTAGTACTTCTCAATACCAATCTAACCAGCCTAAACATGTGAGGGTTACGTAGTTTACATGTTTGTATAACCAACTTCCGACTCTATCACCAGACCAGCTCCATGGTACCATATTATTGCATTGTCATCGGACTTACATACGTATACCAAATTTTATCTCAATCGGATACCCGCAAGTGCTTGAAAAAGGATCACGAGATTTGAACCAGAAAGACAGACACACAAACAAATAGACATATGAACATTTTATGTTAAATAAAAGCTTGTAAAAATAAAATTGAACCTTTCATACTGTTTTTATTTATTTCAATATAAGTGCGAACAAAATATATATGAAAAAAACTATTGCTAAGTATAATTAATTTAAAAGAGAACAATTTGAAGTTAATTTTACATTGAAACTGCTACTAGTTGTGATCTTCGTTATTTGAGTCCAACATCGAAGCACTCTTTTGTAAAATGTTTTGAAAAGATGCAACTATACTGAATTCAACTCTAATGTGCTCTTAGTATTGCATAAAAACACTATTCATTTAGGCTGCAATATCTGTAGGCATAATAAAACAAAAAAAAACATGCGTGAACAATTATATAATTACCAATTTTTGAAAATTCTATCGATATCGATGTCAATTTTCCTATCATTATGACTAATCTCTTTGGGAATGCGACTATTATGATTCTATCTAAATCTAATCATTTATGCTCAAGGAAAACTGTTAATCTAGTGTAGTTATTAAAATCTTCAAACTAGTTACTATTTTTTTTAGGAAATATATTTTATCTTTACCATGATACAGCAAAACTATATCCCCGGCCGAAGCTTACATAATTTAGCTTCATCTGCTTTTCTAGACCAATAAGATTCGCGTTCCAAAATAAAGCACGGTATTTTAGTTGCGTGGCACTATGTTTTCACAAATATTTTAATTATATGTCTTTTTATTAATTGAAAACAAATTAAAAGTCTCCGAGAAGACAGGCACTAGACAAACAAATATTAACCTATAAATTTGCGTGGAGCCTACGTCAAAATGACAAGTCATACATTTTGAATAAAAAGGAAGTTGGAACCATGTAGAACTCTCTCCGATCCCCCCGATGCTTTGTCATCCATTCTTTCCGCTCAGAATACGGGCGACGACGACGTAGTCGTAGATCCCCTCCCATAGCCGGTGGTTGACCGGTGCACTTAGTAGTGCACCCCGTCCCCCCACAGCGACTGACCCAACCGAGGGCGCCTTGAAGAGGCGTATGTCGCCCCTTGCCCTTCTGGCTCGAGCGTAGTCATCACTCACACACACACACACACACACACACCATGTAGAAACAAAGATTTTTAAATTGGTTACCTAAATGGTACTAAGTGTCCAGAAAAAGTGTACGGCTGAACTGCGTTTATAATCCCTCTATGTTTTTAATCCTACCTCTATGGCTTCACATCTAAACACACTCAAGCTCACTCAAGCATTTATAAAAGGCATAGAGCATAGAGTATGTATATAGACAAGATTAAAAGGTCACTAAAATTATGATAACAGCTTGACATTCCATTAATTGATATCTTTAAATAAAAGGATACGACATATGGAATACTTTATGATTAATTTTTTGGTTTAATTATGTTAACAAAATATTCTGTTTCTCTTATGCTGTGACAAATAAAGTATCTCTATTTCTATAATGTTTATGATATTATACAGTTATAGCACATGTTAATGAGAAATTTCTCAATATTTTTGGAACCATATAACATTTTCAGTGTTATTTGATATTTAATTTTAATCAATCATAATTTATGTTTAATAATATAATAATAATATCAGCCTATAATGTCCCACTGCTGGCAAAGGCCTTTTCTCACAAATTGAAGTGAGACAGATAGGTCTTACTCCTCCACGCGGACGCAGTGCGGATTTGTGGAGGCAGATTTGGGGCTGCCTGCTATTTTAACTTATGAAGACGCTTGTTAGCTTCTTACTTACTAATAGTGTTGCCCAAATAGTCATGGTGTTGAGCAAGAGTCTCGTAAGAGTTTTGCATTGACCTAATGCTTCTTATCTATACGTAAGTTCATACAATAAGTTATAATGAGAGTCGATTCAGATTTAATAAAAGGTGCAGTTAGCAGCAACACAAACAACTCATTCGGTTTTTTGTTTTATTTCAGGTTTATAAGGATTAATTAGGTAAGTACCTACTTCTTCGAACCTACGTGCAGTATCAAATAATTGACTTACCCTGTTCTCTCTCAGTTCCTTCGAAATATCTTCCCTCCAGTCAAAATGTCTGTTATTGGTCGATGTGATATGATATGTATGACCATACTCGTAAGCACCAAAACTTAAAATACATAGCTAATTTAAAATAGTACGCAAGTCGTTTAATAAAAAAGGTACTCACGGAACTTCGCGACTGCAAGAGTCTCGCGGAATCAGTCTTGGTCAAGTTTTGCAGAGTCGGTTTTGATCTTGATCTTGCAAAAATTCGAAATCAAGACCAAAACCGCAAGACCAAGACTGATTTTGGGCAGCACTACTCACAAACTTTCGTATTTATAGTTTAATAGGAAGTTACACACCATTGTTATGTGAGGCACAGGGAGGTTTCAGGTCTGGAAGAGGATGTTCGGATCAAGTTTTCTCCCTCCGCAACATCGTAGAAAAGCATCTGGCAGTAGGCCGGAAGGTTTTCTGCGGTTTTGTGGACCTGGAGAAGGCGTTTGATAGAGTCGTGCGAAAGAGACTTTGGGACATTTTGCCAGAGTATGGTATAAACGGCACCCTGTTGCGAGCCGTCCAGTCCACCTACGTGGACAGCAAGGCATGCGTACGGGTGGGTGGTAACATGTCACCTTGGTTTGACGTTAAAATCGGCGTCAAGCAGGGTTGCGTGTTATCCGCTAGACTGTTTATAGTGTATCTGGATAAAAGTCTTCAAAGACTGAATGCGACGACTGAAGGGGTAAAAATGGGTGATCTAGTGATAAACCACCTATTGTATGCAGATGACGCGGTTTTGATAGCGCCAACAGCCACTGATCTGCAAACACTAGTCACAGTTATGAGAGACGACTGCATGAACAATGGCTTACATTTGAATGTGAAGAAAACCAAAATTATGGTTTTTGAACGGGAAGAAACCAAAACGAATGCAAGGATTGTGGTTGGTAACGATGTGCTGAGTGAATGAGTTTGAATATCTTGGATGCGCCTTCAGTAAGGATGGGAAATACACCGCTGATATAGAGAGAAGAGTGAATGCAGGTAATAGAGTGAATGGTGCGATGGGAAGGCTACTTGGGAGCTGGCACTTAAGCCAAAAGGCGCAGCTGGCCATGCATAACGGAGTGCTTGTCCCAACGCTGTTATATGGCAGTGAGAGTTGGGTATGTAAGAAGGAGAACGAAAGCAGGATAAATGCGGTCGAAATGCGATCTCTGCGGAAGATGTGCGGAGTCACGCTGACCGACCGTATTCGCAACAGCGTAGTAAGAAAGCGAGTAGGTATGAAAGAAAGTATCGGTGTAAAGATGAGAAAGGGTGTGCTCCGTTGGTTCGGGCATATAGAAAGAATGCCAGAAGAAAGAATGACAAAACAGATATACAATGTGAAAGTGGAAGAATGTAGGTGCCGGGGAAGACCTAGACTATCTTACCATGACCAAATAGACCGTGTCTTAGCTGAAGGGCAAGTCAAGAGTCTCCGTAACCGGCGAGTGTGTATGAGACGAACTATGAGAGTGGAGGAAGCCAGAGAGGTATGTAAGGAAAGAACCTGTTGGAACTCTGTACTCTATGCCTACCCCGCGAGGGAGCTGGCGTGATGATATAGATAGATAGATAGATACACACCATTGCTTTGTCATTTTATACATAGCTTTTTAACCGACTTCAAAAAGGAGGCCTTTTTTATGTATGTTCGGCGATATTTCTGTCAATTGTGGACCGATTTTGATGATTTTTTTTGCATTGAGTTCAGTATAGCTCCAAGGTGGTCCCATTTTAATTTCATTGGCATTGGACCTTGGACTTAGAAGATACACCAGGGAACTCCTTAACGACAAACTATAGGCATGTGTAAATTGAGCTATTATGGGTATTACGTCAATCCTATAGGTATCCTACTATAGAACTAAGCAGTATATGCAGCCAACTTCAAAAAAGGAGGTTCATAAATCGTCCTATTTTTATAACTCCTTTGCTTATGAACCGATTTTGATGATTCTTTTTGCATTGGGTTCAGTATAGTAGTTGTGTAGTTTTGAGGTGGTCCTATTTTAATGTTATTGGTATTGGACCTTGGACTTTAAAGATAAAAGAGGGAACTCCTTAACGGCGAACAGCACGAATGTATAGATTCCGTTATTATAGTCATTATATTAATCCTGTAGGTACCTTACCGTACAACTCAGCAAAATAATATAATATCAGTATATAAATATTATTAAATAATTCACTCGTCACTTAAAATTGTAAAATAAAAACTTTAAAAAAAAAGGTAAACCGACTTCAAAAAGCAAAAAATAAATGTTTGAAGTCGGTGCCAAATAACCGACTGCACTAACTAGCACCGACTTCAAATATTTATTTTTTGCTTTTTGAAGTCGGTTTACCTTTTTTTTTTAAAGTTTTTTTTTATTTAAAAAAAGTACAAAGGTACTGTACCCGCAACTTCGTTCGCGTTATTCTCAGGCGTGTATTTCACACCCTTAATTTTCTTTTTGAGGCAAAGGTAGCCTTTCTCCTTCCCCTGGATAAAATCTATATCCTTGCCGAACTTGATCAAAATCTATTCAGCGGTTTGGGCGTGAAAAAGTAACAGACAGAGTTACTTTCGAATTAATAATATTAGTATGGATTCTTTATATTTATTTTCATATCGTCTAACTATGTTTTGTATACGTTGAACGGCTCTTAGAGACTCAAAATCAAACAATAAATTTTCCTCAAAAGAATTGTATAAATAATTTATTTAGGTAAGGAAAGTTTCTTTAATATATTTCAGAATTCCAAGATGTTATCATATCTTAAGGACACATGTCTTTTTTCAATATTCGACGATAATGTTAGCCCCTTCTCCCTATTCTGTCAAGGAGTTTAGTGAAGCGAACAATAATGCCGGTTTTCACTTAATGCTTCGATAGATTCGGGAACGTCTCGGTTTAAGAATTCCCTATACAACTTAAATGGAAATACCACCAAAAAATACGCGTTTTTCTTATACTTACCAGAAATATACGTAATCTTATATTCATTATCTCTCACTCTCACCTAAAGTCCGGTAGGTATGCAAGCCTACTGAACTTATCGCAAATTGTTTGTTATTTAGGCCGGCTCGGCCCGCGAAAGGCATTTTATCCCTTTTACCCCACTTATAACAGAATTTCTTTTTTTTCCTGTGTTGAAGTTATAAAATGAATGTATTTCTCTAACACGTATAAAGAGGAACATTACAAAAGGGTGTTGTGAAATTTAAATGACGGATTATTTGATTTAGCTTTCATCAGCTGAAAGTCCCCACAGACTATAATAGACTTGTTATTGACAAATATTCTATTCAAAATTTCCTCCATTACAGATTCAAATGTACCAAAATTCTGATTATTTGGAGGTACACACATTATAACATGCTGTTCCAGCTCAACACAGGAAATCTCAATACTCTATTCAACTGAAAGTTTAACTATATCACTATGTTCCTTTGACTTAATCCTCTTTTTTATCAAAGTTAAAGCCTGAACTTCCGGTTGTAACAACTAGCGACCATATAATTATCGTCTCGTCGTCACATCTCTATTATCAATTTATTACACTATTATTAGAATAACTATATAATACTGTTTCGTCTCTTAAACTATTCTTTGTTATATTTTCTATAACGGAGTTGAAAATATGAAACTGAAACCCAAATTAAAACCTATGCAGGATTAGCGCGTACATATGTACTAAAAGTATTTTAGTTGAAATGCCTTGCTAAAGAGTTGTTTTTTAAAAGTTTATGTTGCCTGTTTTTACTACAATTAGGAAAAGGAGGTCCGTTTAATGAAATTCAACACAGAAAAAAAATTAAAATATTATACAGCTACAAGAACACTAAAATGACTAAACATTTATCCTTAATGGAAATTTTGAGTTTATGCCGAGTAAAAAGCCGGGCTTAATATATTTGTTCTAACATTTTTAACGAATAAATTTATTTTATATTTTATACTTTAAAATATTGAATCCAACACAATAAGTAGTGACTAATTTTTGAAATGGGGTTTAAAACTCATAATAGTATTAACCACCACATTTATTGGAGTTCTGAGATTCATTATAGAAATGTCAAGAGAAAATGTCATATCAGAGGATATGAAATTTTCTCTTAGATATGAAATTAAAGCGGTCATGTTACGACTAAGGAATGTTAACCTACACTACGGTTACTGCTGATGTAAATAATTATATTCTTTTTTAAAAACGTAGCTATGCACTTGTAAATTTATATGCAAAAAACTCAGATCGAACCAAACATTAGTGGGCGGAGTGGCCTAAGCTCTCAATCATAGAACTAAGCCGTCGCCGTTGATAATAAAAAGCGCAGCTTACATGACTAAATGTATTTTTAAACATTATCCTACTTTCTCCATGAATTTCAGCTGCCAAAGACTTTTACCGGTGACAAAAACCAGAAAACGTCCGCATAATGTAGCAGCTACAAGATTTTCCTTTTTCGTGTTATTTAGAGAAAATTATAAAATACGTTGACTTTGATATATTTAATATATTATTGATTTGTTTGATATATTTATTTGATATATTTGTTGAATTTGATATATTTCTTAAAGAGGAACTTTTCATAATAAATTAATGTCTACGGTGCCATTGCTAGGGTAGGTGTTTTTTGCACCAATTAAATTGAACGATTTAAGTCATACTTCACTCTGAGGATCTAGTGCAGGTTGGTGGAGGCAAGATTGTGGCAAGCAAGAGATTGCTGTCGGAACTTATTAAGCCGCTGGGAGTCGCAGCTGAGTTCAATGGCTTAGCGTCCCTTGCGAGTCACGGAGATGTTTGAAAGCGTAACCTTAAATTTTTACCGATATTAAACTGTCCGAGCCAAACACTGCCTAACTTTGGTCATTGTTATGAACATCACATAGCGCTAAAAGCCATTTTGGTATTTAATGGGAAAAATATTGTTTTTATTAAAGATGATTCATCACACATCTACTCTGAAAATTAATGAACTACGTTCTTCCATTCAGGTAAATTTATCAATGATTCATTCCCGCAGTGAGAAGGGAAGTTGTCATGAAGCTGGAAAGAAAACAAGTGTTATTATTATTTCGCCATTATTGGCTCACTTAAGCCACGGCCTATCTGCCGTCACCGGAGTATGTTATTTCTCATCTTTTATATCTACACCGATACTTTCTTTTATATCTACACCCTGATTATGCTTTATACACATGTATGTCGGAGAAAAACCTTTCTTCCCGACATCGTTATTAGTGGTCACTGGTCTAGTGGGTGCCATTGGGGTGGAATGCTAGCACAAAACATGGATTATCTGTTCCTTATAATTTAATTATGGTTTTATGGTCACTTATGTCTTCCAAGCTTAACACATTATCCTAACATTTTTTTCTGAGCAGCAGGTTCGCGGCACCAGCCTAACGTCGCCAAGAACACACCACAATTATCCACTTCAATGTAACCTAGCAACCAGTGACCTAGATTTTCCAATTACCGACACCATGCCAAAGACAGATGGGTCTGTCTTCACAGTAACTTCGTCATCTATATTCTTTGCCACAGGGAAAAAAATGTTTTATCGCACTATTGGTTATGCCAAGAAGTAGCGTCATAGAGTCCTCCATAGAACAACTGGCTTACAACTTTTATTGGTTTAGATAAACCAATAAAAGGTAGCCGAAAAAGCAGACAAAATAGGTTCTCAGAACTAGTGAATCATACAGAGATATTATAAGTAAGCTGGTACTTCTTTCAAGATAATTAACTGATAACTGATAGGTAAATCAAGAACCTGAAATTCTAAGGTATAACCTCGTTATAGGCGTTAAACGCCCATCATCAAAATAGTAAGGAGGAGCTCTAATTGTTCGACTTTGTGAGGAGTTAGCAATTTTCTTTGACTAATTGCAATTAACTTAAGCCCTCTAATAGTGTTGGAATAAGTTTAGCTTATATTAATATCGTCTGAGGGTACTTTAGTTTCAATTAATATTTTAATTTTGATGGAGCCATGTAATTTCTAAATTAAAATAATTTAAGTTAGTTTCAGTGGGGTAAGAGGAGGTCAGCGTAGACTTATGTTGGTTGATTAAAAATGTTTACAAGTGTTCAATACATTTTCGGAACGCGGTTTCGGGTTTAATATCCGCCATAAATATTTTATATGCCATTTAGTTTACTTTAATTCGACATACTGTCAGCTTTTATTGTGGACACTTTAATACTAGGATTTTAATTGCTCAATAACATAATCATAATCATATCTTTATTTGCGAATATGGGTACGTATTACATAAGATCTTCAGTGTTTGAGGTGTTTCACCATATCCAGCTTCATGGCATGCAAATATTTAGTATCTTATAGGCTAAAATTGATAAGCATATAACATTTTTAAATATAATATTCACATATTATTTTCATTACATAGTATTATTTAACATATTATTTATTTATTTATTGATTTTTTTTAAACAGTTACTTGTAATTACGGTTTTAATTATTGTCAATATACGAAACACGATGATATGATGAACTAAGATAACATGTTGAAGTAATCTTCAAAATCTTTTTGATTTTTTGAAATTCGTTAACGGCTATACCATATTAAACGATTATCAGCTAAAAGAAGTCCACAGCAGGACAAACGCCTTCCCCTTAGTAGTTGAATATCACTAAAGGTATGGTCAAACCAACGCGTTCAGCCGCGGCCGCGGTGGTGTCCCCGGCGACGATCACGGTGGTGATCACTATCTCCCTATGATTGCGCGTGCAGACGCCGTCCAGATAGCGCGCGCAAAACACAGGACGGGTTGGCGTAAACATTTTCATACAATTATCGGAGCTGATCGCCACCGTGCACGCCATCGCGGACGCGGCTGGACGCGTTGGTTTGGCCGTATCTTAACTTCTTTGGCCTCCCCAAAGATTGCCACGAAGACACTTAGTGCTGTACGCATACATATATATTTATCTTTATATCATGCTTTACATCTACGTATTTTCTGCACGTCGTTATAGTAACGCTCTCAAGTTGATAGGGCATCCTTTTCACACCACAAATTTTATAAATAAAGCTGAACCTAGTTTGTACCTAGCTCTCTGTATTGCAAGGGGGATGGAGATGGGTGGGGGGGGAGAGAGGGATTCTCTGGTAGCGCCAAATATAGTTCGTCTGTAATAGTGAATGATGCATTGTTTAGCCATCCGAGATTTGGAGGATGTATTTGTTGATAGGAAATCGATCTATCTATATTAATGTAAATGAGGAATTCTAAGACTAAAGACACGCTAGAGGCAATTAAAGTATTTAAATATAAATAGTAGTTAAAAAAACCTATCAAAACACGCTTCAATTGCAAGCTGACTAAAAAGGAGAAAATATTTTTTAAGGAGATTTTTTTTACTATATATTTATGGAATAAAAACACTCTACTTAAACTGCCTACCTCGTTGGTCTAGTGTCAAAACGCATCGCTTTGTGATCACGAGGTCCTGGGTTCAATCCTAGGTCGGACAAATATAGTTTTTCTAACGAAAACTTCCCAGTATGAGTCCGTAGTCTGTAATTGTGCCCGGCATATGGCAATAAGCCCTATTACTTTGGACCTAATATCGTTGGCGAAAAGTGGGTGTACTCAGTACACCTCTGCCGCCCCCGTTCGGGGAATACAGGTGTGCCTGGTTTATAAATAAATTGCAACTCTACTTTTATAAAGCAATTGTGTGTAACATTTGATTTCAAGCACCCCATGCTTTTGTACAATAAAATTAATTAAACAAACTCTTCATACTTAAAAAAATATTTTGACTTGCTTAGTTAAGCTTGCTATTAAAACGTGTTTTTTTTAAACTATTATGTATTTTCTAATTTTTGTAGTCTCAAAACGACATCAAAAGTACTACAAAACAACGTAGATGGTATATACTTAACCAGTAAAATTATTTTTTTTTTATCCTCGTGATCTTGGACAGGATTATAAAATCATTATATGGACATCAATCCTTGATACATATACCAATTTTCAAGTTATTCGGAGGCCTTGAAGCTGGTGAAAATTACGTAGAAAAATTCCGTTGCATAAATAGATACATCGTTACAGGTCAAGCTAATAAAAGCGTATTAATAATTACCAATCATCATAAAGCTTGTAAATTTGGAATTAAAAATCTATTGGATTTACGGTAAAGCTTGATACAACTGTTACAATTTTTTTTAATTTGGTTAAAATCCTGCATAGGCTTTCCGCGTGCTTCAGGGGGAGCTCGGAATTATGTTAATGTTAGTGACACCATACTCCATCTTTTATCCATGGCATACCTAAACACACAAGATTATGATCTATTCCTTTGCGGTATCAACTCGCAATAAAATTTATACCAGTATAATAATATATCATTCTAATTTTGTAATCGAATCACGTAAAACTGCCAATGCGTGAAATCATAGTTCCGCATAAAATAACTTCGTGGTAACTTTTATTTACCTATTACCTACTCGTATATTCATAACCTTTATCTGCGAGAAAAGGCGGTTTTGGTTCCCTATTGTGTTGGGACATACGTACATAATTTTATTAGAGCTTTTGAAATATCGTGAAAGTTTACATGGCATTTTATTTACGTGATATAAGAGAATATATTAAAATATTGAAGTCGAATTATTATGAAATACCGACACTATATTTAGTTTTTATTTCTGTAAATGTAGTTGCGTTTCACCAGATGTGTTTAGCGTAGTGTGGTAAAATAACACACTTTTACACTCAGATATGGTTACTTTGATTACACACTTGCTATGGTTATCTACACATTTAGAAAGCTGCGTTTGAGTTTAATAAAAGTAAAGTTTCTTAAGTGAAAACAATAATTATTTAAATTTTGATCGGCATACAACTACCCAGATTTTACAAAATCTAGAGGCGAGCTAGAGCTCGTTTTTAGACCACACAGACGTACACTTGCCGCACATTCGATCAACTTTACTATTCCATATTTATTTCCGTAGCTTTACTATTTCATTTCTCAGTTCGAAGAATTGAAAAAATCCATTCCTTTGGTATAAATATACAAATAAATTCTATATTGCAATTCGGACAGGACCCCTCCAGAGTAGGGATGAGTACGACCTCAGGATGCCACTGTTACTGCCTTAGCTGATAAAGGATATTGTTTTCCATGTATAGGCGTCCTTAAACAAAACAAATTATATATATTATGACGTTCAATCGATAACAATCTGTACAACACTACGCCCTCGAACATAAACCAACAACTCCTAAATAATCCAAAATAATCCAAATACATCAAAAACGTTCCGTGGAAACATGACCGTTTATAGCGCCAATACCCTTATTCGCCATGACCAAACGCAGTGCGTTATGATAGCCTCGTGAAATGATCTTGTAATAGTATTCTGTATCATAATAATCTATCTATCTATCTATCTATAACCTCACGCCAGATCCCTTGCGGGGTAGGCAGAGAGTACAGAGTTCCAACAGGTTCTTTCCTTACATACCTCTCTGGCTTCCTCGACTCTCATAGTTCGTCTCATACACGCTCGCCGGTTACGGAGACTCTTGACTTTTCCATCAGATAAGACTCGGTTTATTTGGTCGTGGTAAGATAGTCTAGGTCTTCCCCGGTACCTGCATCCTTCCACTTTCACATTGTATATCTGTTTTGTCATTCTTTCCTCTGGCATTCTTTCTATATGCCCGAACCAACGGAGCATGCCCTTTCTCATCTTTACACCGATACTATCTTTCATACCTACTCGCTGTCTTACTATGCTGTTGCTAATGCGGTCGGTCAGCTTCACTCCGCACATCTTCCGCAGAGCTCGCATTTAATAATAAAAAAAAATGTTTATTTTGTAACGCACAAGTAGTTTAATGGAAGCTTATGACTATATAGTGTACGCAACAAGATAACATGACATAAGGTAACAATTTCAGATAAAAATAGGACTTGCATTACAAAAAGGGTCCTAACTCAGCAAGTTTGCTGACTGAGGACAGCCAGCGCTGATCTTCCGTTAGCACCTTTTTGCGGACCGTTGATCTGACAGCACGACACATAACAAAATACGCAGATTAGCGAAGTCTTTGCTCTCAGTGAGACTATAAAAAAATACTAACACTAGAAAAAAAAAATACAAAATGAAACAGTAATAGTCCTATGCAAGTCAACGAGCGCTCTCCCAACACGCCGGGCTGAGGTACCTGAGTACCATTAAACCATCATTTTAATAAGTAGGAGCCGAAGTTGCTCGCATCCGTTGCATTTACTCTCAAAGCACGTCGTCCCCTGGAATTGCTAAACGAGCAGCATCTCTACCGGGGGTAGGTTAAAGCCGTGGCTGGTCACCACCCTGCCAGATAAGTTATGCCGCCAAACAATCCATACGTGTTCCGGCATATTGCGCAGAGTTGCTTTACCAGGGGGCGGGTGTAGCCCTGTATGGGCTAGACCCGCCCCCTTGTTAAGCAACTTTTGATTCGGAACTCGGTGTAACTCGTCGCCTATTTCAGGGTGAATAGTCTATTACTAAATCAGCGAGCCATTACTTCCATCGTCACTTTCCATGAGGTAAGTAGGGTTAATCGGTGACCAGTCCTTAGTAAAAAAAAAAGCTATTGTCACGTGCTGCGTTACGTGTTTAATTGGTAAAACCGAATAAGTGTCCTATTTACGATGCGCGTTTAAATGGCTTCCCGCAAAATGGTCTGGATTATTAGCGGTTACGAATTATTGTTCTACCACTAAATCACTAAATTATTCATCGAAAGAGCGCTCTTTATGTGTACGATACCCAGCAGACTATGCGTGGGTATTCAATAAATATACTTTAGAGGTAAGACCCTATTTTGTCAATAATTAACGGAATGGATATCCAAAAGATACTAATTAATTAAGTATACAGTATTTAGGCCCCGTTTATAAGCATATATGTATTGATTTTCCATCGAAATGGCAATGTTTATTTAATCCCTAATAGCGATTTTACCTCGAATTTATCACTGAGAAAAACTAAATAAGCGAATATAGTAACTAAACAGCAAATTACCATTTAAAACAGTGTGTTACCTTTGGCTGTGGAACCCTAAAATACAAAGAGATAGGTTCAATTTTCGTTTACGCGTGACAAATTTTCTGGATTAATAGCGGTTTCCAATTATAGTTCTTCGACTAAATTTACCCAATAGAAGCGAGGCCTTTGTATGGACAATACTCCACAACAGAGTAAAATGAAAATGAAAAAATATTTATTGCTGCAGAACATAACATCGAGCATTGCTTACAATAACTTATTCTATTGAACAAGGTTAAAATTTAACACTAAAACACGCCCCATGTCCTGCAGGGAGTCAATTTTACCCTAAAAACAATTTTATCTGTTGGTTTCTTCACTAGGCAAGCCTGTATCGAGGAAACCTGATTTACACTTACACTAGGCAAAGGTAATATTCAAAGCAGACAGAATCGGTGCATATATTATCTATACCCACGTACATTTACGCATACGCATGCATACTATATACGTATACATACACACATATGCATATACACGCACATACATACATAAAGACTTATCTAACACGCAATATTTAATAAATTTTCAGTTTCATTATAGGTTATGTATTGAGCCATTTTTGTATCACCTGTTTAGTTTCAGGCACAGTTTTGCTTTTAATGTCACAAATCCGGACCACCTTATTATAATTATGCAATTTCATAAACATGCCAAGACGCTGTGCAAACCTACTCTTCGTGGATGGAGTAGCAATTCGAAAGACTCTGTGACCTCGCAATAAATCGTAATCACACGAAGAGATCAGGGATGCACCGAGATTGTGGTCTTTAATATAAAAAGCGACTCCTTTAAAGGTTCTCAATAAAACGGTTCAGAGGTATAATCCTGT
The DNA here is from genome assembly GCA_905147815.2 of Phalera bucephala. Classification (NCBI taxonomy): domain Eukaryota; kingdom Metazoa; phylum Arthropoda; class Insecta; order Lepidoptera; family Notodontidae; genus Phalera; species Phalera bucephala. The sequence continues at coordinate 14,959,639 of LR990617.1, read as the reverse complement.
AAGCTTTTAGTAAAGTGTTTTTGTACGCGATGTTAGAAATAAAAATAGTTAAAATATTGGGTTTCTTTGGTTACGGTTTGTTTGAAACATCTATCTATGTCTATATATTTGTTAGGGTAATTATAGGTTTCATTAGTTATTCTCTTTGGTACATCTATACGATTAGCAAAAATAATACAGATTATAATCATAACACTAAAATAAAAGTGGCAACATTTTCATCTAGCTGAAAATATAAGTCTTTCAATCAATCAATCAATCAGCCTATCGTAGTCCACTGCTGGACATAGGCCTCTCCTAACACGCGCCATTGCACACGGTCCTCCGCCTTCCGCATCCAGTCTGTCCCAGCAACCTTTTTGAGGTTGTCGGTCCATCTAGCTGGGTGCCGTCCTACCTTACGCTTACCAAGTCGCGGTCTCCACTCTAGGACACGCTTGCTCCATCGGCCGTCGGTCCTTCTGCAGATGTGACCAGCCCATTGCCACTTTAGCTTACTGAGTCTGCAAGCTATGTCTGCAACTTTGGTTCTTTGTCGGATTACCTCGTTACGAATTTTATCCTTCAAAGAGACGCCGAGCATAGCTCGCTCCATAGCCCGCTGTGCGACTTTGAATTTGTGGACTAGTCCCACTGTGAGTGTCCTCGTCTCGGCCCCGTAAGTCATAACAGGTAGAACGCATTGGTTAAAGACTTTAGTCTTCAGGCATTGCGGTATAGGCGAAGCGAAAACGTGACGTAGTTTGAAGTCTTTAACGCAAGTTATTTTAATGATAATAATATCGTTGTAATTTGCCTCGTTGGTCTAGAGGCGAATGATGCACGCAGCGATGACGAGGTCCTGAGTTTGAACCCAGGTTGAATCCAAGGTTGGACAAAGTGTACTTTTTCGATAGAAAAAAATCTAGTATCAGTCAGGAGTCTCGTATTGTAGCCGGTATAATGGGAATCGACTCGCTCCCTATTACATAGCCACCTAACATCGTAGGCGAAAAGTCGGTGTACACAGTTACACCATTCCCGTCCCGCTTGAGGAATATAGTGACGTGTTTAGTTTTTTAACTTAGCGAAAATTAATTGAATATGAAAAAAATCTATTCTAAAATTTAATATATTACCTATACTGAAAGGATATGTCACGTGCGCAGTTTACATAATGGTAATGTATGACTGTTGCGTACTGCTTAGTATGGGTCTTTTAAAGTGATAGATCGAACGTAGATATATGACGAGGGTCACTGTTGTATAAGGTGACCCTTTCGAGATCCGATTAAATATCATGCGAACACTGTGATCCAGTGGATAAAACTAGAACATGTTATTTTGAATTACAAAGAAAAGCATGGGAAGAATATTTCTAGGAGTGAATGTGCGTAAATTTTCTGTAGAAAATACTTGATCAAATCACTACATCACTACAAATTATAAAACAAACTCCCCTTGCCGCGTCTGTCTGCCTGTCTGTCTGAACGCGATATGCTCAATAACTACCGAACGGATTATGATACGGTTTTCACCAATGGATGGAGTGATTCAAGAGGAATGTTTATGTGTATAATTCACCCGTGCGAAGCCGGGGCGGGTCGATGGTATATTAGAATAATGTAGTTTGATTGCGAATTTCGGCGATACATATGTATTGGACAGACGGCTTGGTCCAGTGGTTAAGAGCTTGAGTCGCTCCGCCTACTCGATTGAGTCGCGGGGTCGATTCCCGCGAATCTTTGTGACCCACGAATATTTGTTTCGGTCTAGGTGAATGTATGTGAATTTCATGTTTGTAAATTATCCCACGCACATAGGAATAAGTCCTAGTATGGGGCTACGATATTTAAAATAAATTTTAGTCTCATTTTTAGGCGAAAGATTTATCAAGGTATTTATAGAAAACACCGTAGCTTACTACGGGAGTAAGATAATAACTTTAAGTAACATTTTTTTATTGGTAAACAAGTGCACCTATAGCCCGAGTTGTTTCTAGACTTACCAAATGTTATTTCCATCACTTTCAACCAATATCTCTACGTCAAATGAACAGGGATAGAAGGTTCATTGTTGATAACTAGATGGCATTACTGGGTATAGTTGCATGAAGTGGTCATTTTTCATAATATTCGTAATTTATCTCTTTATGATAATAGTCAATAGTACCAGTGATGTTTATTTTTGTTGGCTTCATGCTCGTTTTTTTACTTGGTTTTAAAAAATATTCCTCCTAGAAGATTGTCACTTCATAAAAATATTTTTTTACTAACTATAAAACTTATTCATGGAAGTCGCGGCAACTAATGAATAAAAGATTAGGCTATATTTTTTCGAAAAAAAAAAAATGGGTTTTTGAAGTCTGGGAACAACCACCATAGCTCTTCTCTAATTTAAGATTCCGACTGTAAATAGATATAGTTGTCAGATTCTATTATCATTATATCAATACGTGAAACAAAAACTTTGTACCCCTTTTTACGAAAATTGCAAATTTCCACCACTTATAGTTTATATAGAGAAGGAGTGCATTTAAATCAATAAAAAACCATTACACACACTACCATGTATTTGACACAATACAATTCAAATTGAGAATAGATTAATGTTGTTTGTCTTTAATATTATTTGTCTATAATCTTACTGAATGTCAAACGATGAAAGAGTTTTTACAAAAAACATTGTTTACAGAGAAGTGTTGTATCATTAATTAAATTATCGAAATATGTATGTCAAGTTCAATGGGCAGCTATTTTTTTTGTTTTTTATTAGTTTCAATAAAAAAAATTAAAAAAAGAGGCGTTCAATATTTTAATATTTTATTTTTTAATTAAATTTCATATAATTTGTCTGAAAAAAATAGGCAAATTAACAGTGTAGCCATGGCGAAATCTGTGATTATAGAAGAATAGTCTTTGACAATAGAACCTTAATAATGTTCAAACTTATAATTTAAATTAATCCATTGGTCGAATTTCGACCAATGTGCGACCACTACCATCACTACGTCACATTAATGAGCGATGCGATAATTCTGAGAATTAAACTATATATTCGAAATTATCAGCTCATTACGTGAAAATCTAATAATGAAAATAACATTTTAGTACCAGATAACGAATTTTAATGAAGCCGGGTCATTGAGATAACGGAAAGTGCCAGCAGCGTACAGTCCTCTGGAATTTATGAAATCATCACTTAACGCTTTCGCTTCTGACAATTGTTTTAAGCTAACCAATGCTAAGCAATGTAATTTATTTTTATTTCTCAGGGGTGTGAAGGTAGGCTTCGCTAGGAAATGATTTTTATTTTTCAGACTTAATATTTAAACCTAGGACCTAGTGATCGCTATTCGCTATTTACAATTCATGTGTTGCAAAAGTAAAACCTAAAACATATATATTTACAAAACCACGATTTCCCTGGCTACAACGGAGTGCTTGTCCCAACGCTGTTATATGGCAGCGAGAGCTGGGTATGTAAGAAGGAGAACGAAAGTAACATAAAAGCGGTCGAAATGCGAATTCTGCGGAAGATATGCGCAGTGAAGCTGACTGACCGTATACGCAACGCGAAGCGAGTAGGTATGAAAGATAGTATCGGTGTAAAGATGAGAAAGGGTATGCTCCATTGGTTCGGGCTTATAGAAAGAATGTCAGAAGAAAGAATGACAAAACAGATATACAATACGAAAGTGGAAGGAAGTAGGTTCCGGGGAAGACCCAGAGTAACTTACCATGACCAAATAGACCGTGTCTTATCTAAAGTACAAGTCGAGAGTCTCCGCAACTGACGAGCGTATATGAGACGAACTATGGGAGTGGAGAAAGCCAGAGAGGTATGTAAGGAAAGAACATGTTGGAACTCTGCACTCTCTGCCTACACCACAAGGGATTTAGCGTGATGATATAGATAGATAGAGAGAGCCGATTAGCCTATTAGATTAGCTATTTCTTCGAGTTTTTTCAGGGTATATAATTTAAGGCCCCACACTGAAAGTTTATGTATGTATAATATGATTGATGAAATCCCGAAAACAGGTGACGGGCCCGCCCTTACTTCACTAATTGTTTAACAATAGATTTCAGCTGAGTAACGCCCGGTTCCATTAATAATATTATAAGAGCAACTATTGTGCTAACTTTAAACGGTTGAATAATAAAGTATTCTTTTGTTTTAAAACAATTTGTTTAGTCATTGAATGAAACACGTTGAAGCGGTAACGGCCTTATTCACTATGACCAATTCATACGTAACGTGGCTCGTTACGATAACTTTGTTGAAATTATAATAATGGCTCTTCAGTGATCGATAATATAAAGTACGAATAATCGTACTAGATAACGAAACGCGAACAAAATAACGGCTAAAAATGGCCGCGTTCGGATATATTTACGCATCTATACCTACTCGTAGATAGCAACTGTAGAAATTAGTTTAAAATTATTAATGACTCCAGATCTTTTTATTACAATAGTTTTAGCAAACTGTAGCGTTTTAACGTGTTCTTGCATTAGCTAGGGTTGGATCGAACTAATTATAAACAATGTAGAAAACATGAAAGCGACGGATGGCTTGATCCAGTGGTTAAGAGCGTAATCCGCTCCACCCACTGGATTGAGGTGTCGCGGGTTCGATTACCACACGATTCAAATCTTTGTGTGACCCACAAATATTTATTTTGGTCTGGATGTTTGCGTATGTGAATTTCATGTTTGTTAACGCCCCCACGACAAAGGAATAATTCCTAGTGTAGGGCAATGTTTTTGTAAGGATAAAAAATCTAAATAAGATCACACCCTTAATAGTGTTCTTATTTTTCAGGCTGCTTTTCAGACCTTTAATAATACAATAACGACTCTAGCGGTATATATAAATATAATATCACACACACTCTGACCCGGAGCACTCCCATCCGCCAGATTGATAATTTATCTCCGGTTTTTTCGATGACATTATCTACTCGATATAATCGTTAAATAAGTTTAATGGCGTAGATATACTTTTTCCATCTCATATCTTTCACTTTAATCATTTCGGTTATTGCAACTAGAAATTGGACTGTTTGATTTATTTTTGTGGTGAAAATACATTACCAATAAGTAATAATAATATTAGCCCTGTTGAGAAACGGTCCCACCATTGGGCACAGGCCTCCTCTCAAACTGAGAGAGTTTAGGCCATAGGCTCTACCAATATTTATAGTCAAACCATTTTCAACATCTTATCATCATCATCATCATTTCAGCCTATACTTGTCCACTGCTGAACATAGGCCTCCCCAATCGCTTTCCAGCGTAACCGGTCCGATGCCACCTGCATCCAACCATTTCCTGCGATTTTCACAAGATCGTCGGTCCATCTGGCAGGCGGTCGTCCTACGCTGCGCTTGCCAATACGTGGTCTCCACTCTAGAATCTTTCTGCCCCAACGCCCGTCCGATCTTCGCGCTATGTGGCCAGCCCATTGCCACTTCAGCATGCTAATCCTGAGGGCTATGTCGGTGACCTTGGTTCTTCTACGAATCTCCTCATTCCTGATTCGATCATGTAGAGAAACGCCGAGCATAGCTCTTTCCATAGCTCGCTGAGCAACTTTGAGCTTTTTTATGATACCTATTGTAAGAGACCACGTCTCTGATCCATATGTCATCACCGGTAACACACATTGACTAAACACTTTAGTCTTTAGGCACTGAGGTATTTTGGATGAGAAGATGTTGCGCAGTTTCCCGAACGCTGCCCAGCCGAGTTGGATTCGTCGATTGACCTCTCTCTCAAAGTTGGACCTACCTAACCGGACTGCCTGTCCCAGGTAAATGTACTCGTCGACAACTTCAAGAGTAGAGTTCCCAACGGTGAGTGCGACATGGACGTTAGACATTATTTTTGTTTTGTCCATATTCATTTTAAGACCTACTTGTTGGGATACTCTATTGAGGTCACCGAGCATTCGTCCTAGATCTTCCAGCGACTCCGCCATGACCACAATGTCGTCGGCAAATCGAAGGTGAGTGATGTATTCGCCATTGATGTTGATGCCAAGTCCTTGCCATTCCAAGAGCTTGAAGGCGTCCTCTAAGGTGGCCGTAAACAGTTTCGGAGAAATGACGTCTCCCTGTCTAACTCCTCTTTTTATGGGGATCACCTTCGTGCACTGCCCCTGTACTCGGACTGACATGGTGGCGTTATTATACAAGCACTTCAACACTTCGATGTACCTATAGTCAATGCGGCATCGCTGGAGAGATCTAAGAACCGCCCAAGTCTCGATCGAATCAAAGGCTTTCTCATAGTCCACAAACGCCAAGCATAGTGGCCGATTATACTCCTCAGTCTTCTGTATAACCTGCCGCAGCGTATGTATGTGGTCTATGGTACTAAAACCTTTCCGGAAACTGGCTTGTTCGGGAGGCTGGAAGTCATCAAGCCTTCGTTCGAGACGATTCGTAATGACTCTCGAAAACAACTTATAAACATGGCTCAGCAGTGTGATGGGCCTATAGTTCTTCAATAAGGTGTTATCACCTTTCTTGAAAAACAGCACCACCACACCCTTGTTCCATGCTTCCGGCGTTTTCCCTTCAAGCAAGACGGAATTAAATAGCCTCTGAAGGACTTTAAGTACCGGCGATTCGCCCGCCTTCAGAAGTTCTGCAGTAATTCCGTCTTCACCCGGCGCTTTGTTGTTTTTTAGTTGCTTGAGAGCCATCCTAATCTCGCACAGGCTGATGTCCGGGATATCTTCAGTGCAGTGTCGGGTTAGCTTGGCTCTTGGGTCTTTTACCAAGTCAACAACAGGTTTAGCTACTGAGGTATATAACTGTCCATAGAACCTCTCTATCTCCCTGAGCACCTCTGACCTATTTGACGTTACGTTTTCGTCCTCCGTCTTCAGCTTCGTCAACTGGCTCTGCCCAATAGACGCATCTCTTGCGAGCACTTTAAAGGACCGTAAGTCGTGTCGCAAGGACTTCAATATCTGTCCATTAAGCTGCCTATAGGACTTAGCATCATCGGAGGTTTGGAGCGTCATGGAACGTCGCTCAGCCATGAGGTTTCGGGTGTAGTCAGATAGTTTTTGAGGCCTATTTTTACGGTGGGTCTTAAAATACTTGGACCCGACCGTATGAACAGTCTCTACCAGCCTGTTGTTGATTTCGTCCACTGATGCGCTGCTGTCTAGCAATTCGAAGCGGTTTGACAATTCGAGTTGAAAGTTCTCGGGGTTTTGGATATATGCATGAGTAGGTCGGAGCGTAGACTTCATCAGACGCGATCTTTCCATTTTGACATTAATATTTAATGTGCCTCTGACCATTCGGTGATCACTGCCGGTTTTTACCCTATGAATCACGGAGACATCATTAAATATTTGTCGCTTGGTGCTCATGATGAAGTCTATCTCATTTTTTGTGGAACCATCAGGGCTCATCCAGGTCCATTTCCTATGAGGCGGCTTCTGGAAGAAAGAGTTCATCATAAAGAGTCCCTCTTTCTCCAGAAATTCGGCCAGCCTCTGACCCCTGGGGTTGCGCTGCCCATATCCAAATTGCCCCACTCTCAATTCATCATCGCCCCGTTTGCCCAGCCGCGCATTGAAGTCACCCATAACCACTGTAAAGTGTGTTTTGGAAGTATGTATGGCTCTACTAATGTCCTCATACATAACTTCGACGTCATCATCTGAGTATGCCGAGGTCGGTGCGTAGACCTGTATGACCTTCAGCGAATATCTTTTGGATATTCTGAGTATCAGGTACGCTACCCTGCTCGACACACTAGTGATGGACACAACGTTGTTTATGAGTGACTTGTGGACGATAAATCCGACACCACCTTGGGACTGCTGTTCGCCCTCCCGGTAGTAAAACAAGTTGCCGGATTTTAAGGTTATCGTGTCCTCGCCCTCTCTTCGGACCTCCGATAAACCAACAATACTCCACCGCAACTTGTTTAACTCTCTTTCCTACTTCCTTCCATAATTGGGGGTGTTTGCCATACTCGCCACGCTTGGCAGGCGGGTTGGCGAGCGCAGTTATTGGTCGTCGAAGTGTTAAAGGAACGCTGCTGCCCATTCCCTAGTTTTCCCTTAGTCGCCTTGTACGACACCCGATGGGATGAGATGGGTTGGACCTATTCTAAGCCGGGAACCACGTGGCCTCAACATCTTATAACCGCATTTAAATATTTAAAAAAAGTTACCAAAATCCGCATGTATGTAGGAAACATACATGCGGATTTCGGTAACATTTTTTTTACTAAAATGTATTTACCTACTACTGTTATTGACAGTAGCATTATTTTTAAAATATTATAAGCATGTGTAAATTTAAGCCGTAGTCTGCGAAGACTACCACTGTCCAGTGGCATTACAATTTCGTTACAGATAACAGATCACAAACAAATGACAGCCAAAAAATGGCCGCGTTTGGATAAACTTGCAAATCTATTCTTACTTGCAGCTAGCACGTATAAAAATTAGACTTAAATTATTAATAATCTTACATTATATATTATGGTAGTTTTAATAAACTGTAACATTATAACGCGTCTTCACATAGTATTTAGATGGATCGAATTAATTCGAAATATGACGACAACCATAGCTGTGCGGGTCGGGCCTGTTTTAATATATGGATGTATTACGAATATCAATGTAAACATATACCTAAATCTACTTAAATAACATTATGCACCAGTACAGTAGACAGACAGTTAAAGCAACAAAAAGAAGATTTGAGAGGCTTTGAGAAGTTGCACAGATAATTAAAATTTCAATTTTAAAGAGTTTTCTACCATATTTCAAGACCTTTGGTCCTCAAATTGTCCATGAAATCTGTACTTTTTCGTGCGTATTGAAGTATATGTATAAGAAATGCATTTAAAACAGCCGCATTGCTTTGAATAATGATAAAATTTTGTTTAATACACAGAACTGAATGAGTAACAGTAATTTTGATTATTAGAAAAATGTAACATACTTTAAAAAGAGGTTGGAAGCGATTCAGTTGCCAATTTAGAACAAACTACTTTCAAGTCTTGCGTTATTTATGTTACACCTTGTATACCAAAATCGAACACTTTCTGAATGTGTGCCATTTATTGCAGTATGCCATCCCAAAATCTATAGACTGGGTAACATTTATCTTAATAAATATAAACCTCAGAGCGCCGTATAGCAGCTTTCGTTTTCCAATGTGACCTCGATCTCATAAATATAAATGAGGACAGTCGAAGGAATAAAGTCCTCAAAGACGATTTTAAAATCTTATCTGAGTCACAGGCGTGATTGACAAAAGTCGGGCGGAATTCAATACCGTCCTGGATGTTTGTTGATGCCTTTTTGTGGGTTCGGCAGTGACGCCTTCCCCCGGAAGCGGACAAAGAGATACGGCCCTATCATAAAATCCGTCGTCACTTCGCTCTAATGGCAACTGGGCTTATGCCGAAAAAACACGGAAACTGGAAGTTCGCTGAGAATGGAATAAACATAACTTGTTTGTTCGTGACTTTGACGTATAAACGTTTCTTCTTTCAGAGGGCTTAGCACGAAAAGTGGCGATTGTGTAACGCTAATGAGTCTGCTGTCATGTTTATGATTATTTAATGGATTGTAGTGTTACAAGGATGGCATATCTACTCGCTATAACGTCAAAATTTTAGTGCTAAGCCCTTCGTTAAATCCGTTTGTGAGCAGTAAATTTAGAAAAAAATAAAAATTGCATTGTACTGATAAAAGAAATATTTCTGTACGGCACCGAAGAAGTCGATGGTTAAAATTTAGGTCCAAATGTATTTTGCATCACAAAAATAAATCAAACATACTCCAATTTCTAGTTGCAAAAAGCGAAATGATTAAAGTGAAAGATATGAGATGGAAAAAATATATCTACGCCATTAAACTTTTCTAACGATTTCATCGAGTAGATAATGTCATCGAAAAATCATCAATCTGGCGGACGGGAGTGCTCGGGGTCAGAGTGTGTTTTTGTTTGTCCAACCATTCCTCTGGGGCCCATATTCATATTCCCAAACGCGGCACGTTACAATAATTTCGTGAAATCTTGTAATAATGTTCTGTATACCGCTGGAGTCGTTTAAGGTCCGAAAAGCAGCCTGAAAAATAAGAGCACTATTATGGGTGTGATCTTATTTAGATTTTTATCCTTACAAAAACATTGCCCTACACTAGGAATTATTCCTTTGTCGTGGGGGCGTTAACAAACATGAAATTCACATACGCAAACATCCAGACCAAAATAAATATTTGTGGGTCACACAAAGATTTGAATCGTGCGGTAATCGAACCCGCGACACCTCAATTCAGTGGGTGGAGCGGATTACGCTCTTAACCACTGGATCAAGCCGTCCGTCGCTTTCATGTTTTCTTCATTGTTTTTAATTAGTTCGATCCCACCCTAGCTAACGCAAGAACACGTTAAAATGCTACAGTTAGCTAAAACTATTGTAATAAAAAGATCTGGGGTCATTAATAATTTTAAACTAATTTCTACAGTTGCTATCTACGAGTAGGTATAGATGCGTAAATATATCCAAACGCGGCCATTTTTAGCAGTCATTTTGTTCGCGTTTCGTTATCTAGTACGATTATTCGTACTTTATATTATCGATCACTGAAGAGCCATTATTATAATTTCAAAAAAGTTGTCGTAACGAGCCACGTTACGTGTTAATTGGTTATAGTGAATAAGGCCGTTACCGCTTCAACGTGTTTCATTCAATAACTAAACAAATTGTTTCAAAACAAAAGAATACTTTATTATTCAACCGTTTAAAGTTAGCACAATAGTTGCTCTTATAAGATTATTGACGGAACCGGGCGTTACTCAGTACAGGTACTATTGTTAAACAATTAGTGAAGTAAGGGCGGGCCCATCACCTGTTTTCGGGATTTCATCAATCATATTATACATACATAAACTTTAAGTGTGGGGCCTTAAATAATATACACTGAAAAAACTCGAAGAAATAGCTAATCAAATAGGCTAATCGGCTCTCTCTATCTATCTATATCATCACGCTAAATCCCTTGTGGTGTAGGCAGAGAGTGCAGAGTTCAAACAGGTTCTTTCCTTACATACCTCTCTGGCTTTCTCGACACCCATAGTTCGTCTCATATACGCTCGTCAGTTGCGGAGACTCTCGACTTGTAATTTAGATAAGACACGGTCTATTTAGTCATGGTAAGTTACTCTGGGTCTTCCCCGGAACCTACTTCCTTCCACTTTCGTATTGTATATCTGGTTTGTCATTCTTTCTTCTGACATTCTTTCTATAAGCCCGAACCAACGAAGCATAACCCTTTCTCATATTTACACCGATACTATCTTTCATACCTACTCGCTTTCTTATAACGCTGTTGCGAATACGACCAGTCAGCTTCACTCCGCATATCTTCTGTAGAGCTCGCATTTCGACCGCATTTATCTTACTTTTATTCTCCTTTTTACATACCCAGCTCTCGCTGCCATATTACAGCGTTGGGTCAAGCACTCCGTTGTCGTCAGGCTAATCGTGATTTGGTAAATATATATGTTTTAGGTTTTACTTTTGCAACACATGGATTGTAAATAGCGAATAGTGATCACTAGGTCCTAGGTTTAAATATTACGTTGGAAAGTGTGTTTTTTTTAACCGACTTCTAAAATGGAGGTAGTTCTCAATTCGACTGTATGTATTTTTTTTATATATGTTACGCGATCGTTCCGCCAATCATGAATCGATTTTGATGATTCTTTTTGCATTGGATTCAGTATAGCTCCAAGGTGGTCCTATTTTAATTTCATCGGTATTGGACCTTGGACTTGGAAGATGCACCAGGAAACTTGTTAACGACAAACAATACGAATGTGTAGATTGAGATATTATGGGTATATTGTACGTATATATATATGGGATATTACGTCAATCCTATAGGTACCCTGCCATATAACTAATCAGAATAATAACCGACTTAAAAAAAGAAGGAGGTTGACAATTCGTCTGTGTCTGTTTTTATAACGTCTTTATTTATGAACTGATTTTGATGATTCTTTTTGCGTTGGGTTTAGTATAGTTTTGAGGTGGTTCCATCTTAATGAAATCGGTATTGAACTTTGGACTTTGAAGATACACCAGGGGACTCCTTAACGGCGCACAGCACGAATGTATAGATTCCGTTATTATGGTTATTATACCAATCCTGTAGGTACCTTGCTGTACAACTCGGCAAAATAATATAATATAGGTATATAAATATTAGTAAATAATTCACTTGTCACTTAAAATAGTAAAATGAAAAACTTTAAAAAAAAATTAATCCGACTTCAAAAAGCAAAAAAAGTTTTGATGTCTGTTTTTTTTTTTTTAAATATTTTTATATTTAAATGTTATTAGTTAATTCATTCATCTATCTTATCTTAATGTTGCTATTTATGGACTGAAAAGATCTCAGGGACACTGACCGATGTGATATCTTGTGCCATCCTTTACCAGATTGAAGATTCCAGCAGGTAGGAAGAGCCGATATTCCTCTGATTTTGGATAAGCCACCCTCTGCAGCTTCATTCACCGCGCCGCCAAAGCGCCGCAGTTGCAGAGGACATGCTTCAAGTATTTAGTTCCTGTACCACAGTTCCTACATACCACGTCGCTGCACAGGTTCATCTTATGCAGACGTTCTTTTGGGCCATAATGACCTGTGAATGTCTTTTAGTAGTAGTTTCATCTAACTATAAAAGCGAAAGTTTGTGAGGATGGATGTACTATGGATATTTGTTACTCTTTCACGCAAAAACTGGTAAACAGATTTTGGTAAAACTGATTGTACTGTAAAGTATAGTTTATGTGTAATCTAATGTAAAAGCTATGTAGCGTAAACATCAGAATAGCATATAGGTTATAATTTATGAAGATACATACGCAGACAAAGCCGCGGGCGGCCGCTAGTATGTTACATATGTGGTGAGTGTTAGATAGCTAAGGTTGTATGTGTGGTAGCCATTACCCCAGCAGTTTAGACTCTCGGGTATAAATCATTTAATTCAATTTGGATGGACTTTGGTACTGAGTTGGGATTCATTGCATTTGAATGAACAAATCCGAGATAGTAGCATGCGACTGTAACTTTTTATTAAACTCTATTTTATTTACTAATAAAAGCGTTTTTCAAACAGATATTTTTGTAGATTGTTTTTGCAAACATTTTCTCATAGGTACAATAAAGTGATACAATAATGAATTTACATTATTCTTAATTCTTCTAAAACGTGTCGGATTTATCATTACATTAAATTTTTTTTTTGAAAACGTAGCCTCGCTCTATGAATTATTTATGTGTCGTTGGCGCAAATGAAATTCACATGCACACTTAGACCGAAACAAATATTTATGGGTCACACAAAGATTTGTCCTGTGCGGGAATCGAACCCGCGACATCTCAATCCAGAGGATGGAGCGACTCACGCTCTTAACCACTGTACCAAACTGTCCGTCAATTTATTGGCATCAAATTAAGTTATTTTTGTTAAAAAATATGCAAGTATTTTCACTGTCACGGATGAATTGTCAAAAATTGCCGGCCCGCACTAGAGCGATAAACATAGAGTTCTCAAAGCCGCAATTTTCGTAAATCTCTCAGTAAGTGCGCTCATATTGCTACGCCAACAGGATTAGACTAAACCGTGAGAACTGTCTTTTCTTCACATTTCATTCGAAAGAAGTGCGCAGCAAATAAATAATGTGGTGCCCCAGTGCGAGACAAGAATGAGGCTCCGCGCAAATGAGCCACCGACTACAGCCACCGGTAGCTGTCGCGCGCCACTTTCTTTGATACCTCGTAATCGAAGATGGTTGGTGGCCACCATAATTCCTAACACTGCCGTACACGTTTTGGTAGCGGACACACACCGACGTCGTGTCGCGGACACTAAGTCGCGACTGATAGACATTGAGTTGCGAGTAGCCGCACCATTGGGTTATAATGTACCACGTGCTAGAGAAGCCTTTAAAACTTTTTATCCAAAAAAAAAATTGGGTAAGTAAAGTAAAGTTCTAATAACATATGGGCGCAAGTAATTTTTTTTTTTGGAGAAAAAGTTATTGCGTACACTCTAGTTCCCTTTGTTTCTGGTGCTACATTTTGTGCTAGAATTTATTATCTATGACAACAAACATCCGCGCTAACCACGCGGTTATCAAGTTGCGCGTCATTTTTTGTCTGACATGCATCTTTAATACATAATAACCCAATGGCCGCCATTCACTATAATATACGTGTGCGCCGATTCCATACAAAACGAATGAAAAAACATGCAAACTACTTGTCGCTAGCCATCGGTGGCTGTGGTTGGTGGCTCATTTACCCAGAGCCTTAAGCCCCAATAGAAGCGAAGTAAATCTTAGGCGGTATAAAAAAGCTTTGGACCACCACAAAAAGTACCTAACATACGACTTTGCAAAAATCTTAATATAAGTTTGAACAACATTCTCAAAATGTTGTATTACAACATCGACAAATATACAATACAAAGATAAGCTTAAGACAACGCGAAGTTGTGTATAAAATTACTTTCGGAATGTAAAGGAATATTTTTCTTTCTTTCTCCGCGGCTTTGAGAGTTTTTGCTCTTGAAGCCGAGATAATTCATCAAATTATGCGAGCGCCATGTTGTTTACAAATTGTTTCTGAAACGAGACACGTTCCCAATTGGAGGTAGGCTCAAAAATTGGGCTAAATTAATGCTTAGTATGGTATGCGAGTTTGTGTACCGTTTGAACGTCAATGTATTTGATTTAAGTGAGAAATTGAGACAAGTGAGATAGACTAACTATACTATGCAATGATATGAATCAATTTACTCAATAAATGCTTACTGCCCAGACTGTTCCTTTGGTGTACTAGCATATACTGAGAGCGGCGGTCACGAGGTCCCAGGTTCGAATCTTAGGTGGAACACATTCTTTTTCTTTTTTTTCTCAAAAAATTCTCAGTTGAAGATGCTGGATTTGTAGGCTTGTCTCCCGTTACATTGCGACCTAACATCATCCACGATTTGTGAGTGTACACAGTTAGAGATATGATATATCGATAGGATAGTCGCGACGGTGTTTCTGTTTCAAAAGCTACCATGTGTTATTTGAACTTTAAATACATAAGTTAAGCAATTGGAAAATAAACCTTTTTTCGTTTCAGAAAATAATACTATATACCATACGAGTACATCACTAATAATGTGTTAGTAACGTTCTAAGCAATTATTGTCCAAAAAAAATATTGCTATGGTGCATTTGACCTTTCAAATTAATATTATATTGTTCTATAAACTATATACATTATGAGCGCCTTTGCCAAAAGAAAAATCGCATTACCCAAAGAACGAGATTTTCCTTAATAATATCTCTCGTATAAGTCGAGAAGTCTTAAAATTTAATTACAAGAAAACACTAAGTTCACATGAAGTCTCCACGATTGCTTTTTACAGTAAGTCTCGCATTTAACTTCCAGGGCCCTTATCAGCTGTGACCAATATAAAAGGTAACGCGACGCGTTACGATAAATTTGTTAAATTACCGTTTCATGGTTCTCCAGTGGCATACAGAATATCATTTCACAACCATTTCATAAAGATATCGCGACGCGCCGCGTTTGGTCAAAGCGAATAAGTGACCTAACATAACCAGATAACATACGGTGGAAACTTATTTTTATAAAAAAACACCGTCACGCCTATATTCCCCAGAGGGGGTGGCAGAGGTGTACTGAGTACACCCACGTTTCGCCGACGATGTGAGGTCCCATGTAATAGGGGGCGAGCCTATTGCCATATACCGGGCACAATTCCAGACTCCAGACTCATACTGGGAATTATTCGTTAGAAAAACTACATTTGTCCGACCTAGGATTTGAACCCAGGACCTCGTGATCACAAAGCGATGCGCTTTTCCACCAGACCAACGAGGCAATTATTTTTATCCGACATCATTTTCCTATTTGCATAATAATAATGATAAAAATATGTTCATAACATAATGATAGTAATATGGCACTGTTTTTCGATTATCCCCTTATCAGATGTATTAGGTTTAACAGGATCTTAAATTGACTGACTTGGAAGCCATAGATATCGTCAACCCAAAGGGTGTATTGGACCCAATCGAGCCTTAGAATAATGTACTCGTAGCATCAGTCTTCCTTGAATTAAGGCGTTTCTATCGACCCTGCTAGTCCAATTGTAATTTTGATCCTATCCAACGTGAAATTATATGTCTATTTATTTATCCATATGTGGTATACCTAGTAATCTAAATCTGTGAAAGATTTTGTGTCTTTTTGGTAAGTGAACTTAAGGAAATATGCAAATAAGTAGTGTTTCATTGCACAGCAAAGGGCTTTCATGACTTTTTTTAAGCCTTTGTATTTTCAGCTATGTAAGTCAGGTCAGTCTTTTTTAAACAAGTCCAAGTCGTCCTGTACAGCGACACCGTTTCGCAATTCGGAACTTTTGCTCGTTGATAGTCCAATAGTGTGACCAGCTCAGTGCTATTTTATCTAAGCGGCTTTGCGAGCTGCGTCTGTAATTCTTATCATGGAGGGCAGTACACTGTTAATAACTAACACAGCCTATGCTCTCCAACTGCTGGCCAACGGCCTTCTCTCACAAATGGAAGTGAGAGAGATTAGGTCATACGCGTTATGAACGCGGACACAGTGCGGATTGGTGAAGGCAGGTTTGTGGCCACCTGCTATTGGAACTTATTAAGCCTCCTGTAAAGCTTCCAACTTTACTTTGCGACTACCACATTGAGTGGCAACTACCATATTAAATGGTGATCGCTAAGAACACCGCAGTCCCACAGGACTAAGAAAACATATAGTTTACAATATTACATAATTGTTAATTTCTTCCCAAACGATAGGTAGAAGGTACTAGCCACCTCTAGCTCACTCATATAACTATTGGATTTAAAATTCTACTCAGCTTTACCATTTGCTTCCGTCAGTTCCATGAAGGAGCAAATACATACATCAAATAAGAATTTCATTTAGGAAAATTACTACCACAAAAATATTTCGTAATTTTGGAAGTAGCTCACGTCGATGGGATGGAGATAATTTTTTTTTTCTAGAATTCGTTTCAGCTATCCCAATCTGTTTAGTGCAATGACTATCCGCTGATATAGACGGTATGTTATAATGTAACGTGGTTTTTATAGCGTACTAGCTTCTGTCCGCGACTTCGTCTGCGTTGAATTTAGACAGGTACCTAATATTTCTCCGGGATATAAAGTATTCTATGTCTAACTACCTGCTAATTATCTGTATGCCAAATTCCGTCACAATCCGTTCAGCTGTTTCTGCGTGATTGAGTAACAAACATACAAACTTTCACATTTATAATATTAGTCGAATTACTTTGTCACATTCTGTTAAATTGAAATTCATCACGTAGTAATTGGAGCTAATGACATGCTAATGGTGTTATGTGCAACGTAAAATGTGCCCTAATGGCTTGATAAATAATTAAATTTTGATATAATTTTATTTGTGTCATGATTTAAAGATAGATTAACGACTAAAATAACTCTCTGTAGCTTGTACCTTATGCAATCTCTATCCATCTATATCATCACACCAGGTCCCTTGCGGGATAGGCAGGTTAAGATCATAAATTCATTGTTCAATTGTTTAAAAGCAAAATTTTATTGATGGCGTATACAAAAGCATTAATAATTTTTTTTATTTTATTTCAAATCTTTCAAAACCTTACTTAACATCGTCAGCGATATGTGTGTGTGTGTACAGTGTACCCCAGCCACCCCTCCTTTGGAATAGGCGTGAAGGTGTTTTCTTAACTTTTCTTTTTGAAACCTTAATAGGTAAATTCAATTTCCCTTTTGATCAAAATGAGGTTGCGGGCCTGTTTGATCTAATAAATTTGGCTGTCTTGTTTGTGTTTCTTTAACAACAGGCATTTTATGTACAAAATCGTTAGATAACTTAATTTCTCTTCTTAAATGTAAGCTTAATGAAATTTAAAATAGCTTAAGATCATGTTAATAAAATTTTTGTAAATGTTTTCTCTCAATAACGCTCTGTATATAAAATCGTAGGGATCGAAGAACAGCCATCAAAAAAGTTTACTAGTTCTTAGTCTTATTATATATATATAGTCTTATTCTTATATCTTTTTATATATCTTATTGTCTTATTATATATCTTCACTTACATTCAAAGATCTTCCAACAATGAAGCAGTTTAATCTCTTTTTGTGATCATTGTGGTTGACATCACTAAGGAAAAAAATGAAGTATTCGTAAGGCGGCGTAAGCGGGCAGGTATTGGAGGAGGAGAGCCGAAGATCGCGCTCAGTGGCGTGCCATGGGAGAGGCCTACGTCCAGCAGTGGACTGACACGGGCTGATAATCATGATAATGATGAATATTATTAGATCAAAGTGGCTTTACCAAAAAAAGGACACACCTTTATAGTTACAAAGAAGCTTAGCACGGAAATATAGACGTTAGCGTGACGCTACCGAGTTGATATGCCATCCTTGTAACACTAATCATTTACTAAATAAACATGAACGTGATAGCACGATTATTCGCTAACGTTAAAGTTTTTACGCTAACGCCTTTAGACGCTATCGGAAAACTGTCCATTCCTTTAAGAATTCTGTGAAATGTATAAGACTTCACCAAAATGATTTTAAACAGCTAACAGTTATCTAGGGTAAGTCTAAAGATGCGTCCCTAGTACGCGCGATTTTTTTTTAGATAAATTCGTTCCCACCGTGGAATAAAAAAGTATGGTTGCAAAGATCTGTAGCCCACATTGTTTTTAACTATATCTATTGGTGACAAATGCTTGCCTTGTGATAAAAAAGAATTCTTCGCGGTGATGACGAAGTTTCCGGTAAAAAGTGGTCAAAAATGGGCTGAAAATACATATCAATTTCACCCTAATGTCAAACGAATTGCCCAGTAATTATTAACGAATTAGGTTCGATCGATTAAAACCATTTTTTATTTTTTTCCCATAGAAAGTGTTGTAAAATTTTATAAAGTTACACACGTACAGTATGCCTGATGATTCATATTGAAATAATTCCAGGAATTAATCTAAATTAAAGGATAAACTATATTTACTTTTCTCTGAAAATTAATAAGGTTCTATAACATAGCAATGACACTTTGTGTCTCAACTATTGCTGAACAGATTCCAGCATAACATGATTCAGAGAATAATAATAATAAAAAAAATCGATTTCAATTACGATAGACAAGATTATTGGGATGTAATCGCATTATATAAATAAAAGCAAACATAACAGGGGTAGCATGGATAAATAGCATCGGAGTAAACCATAAATGTAAACGCAAATTTACGACCGCACGTGTCGATGCGATTAAGCTTGAGTCAGACGAAGCTGTTCTTACCCGACAACGGCATTGCCAAAAGAAAGGGTTATATATTTAGCAGTCTACGTATGTAAACTCAAACTGAAATTATTTATTTTGTATAATCCCTGCGGGGTACGTACAAAATGACATATGAACTGAGAAGATCCGGCGAGAAACTTAGCGGGTTTGTCCTTTTTGTCTAATTCTCAATTTGCTTTTTTCATAATTTTCGAGCTAAGTAGCAAAGTTAAAATCCTTATAGGTGGCTTGATAGGTTTCAACAGCAAGTGGCCACAAAGCTGTCTGTATGTATGACCTAATCTCTCTCATCTCGATTTGTGCGAGAAGGTAGCTCTTTTGCTTGTCTTTGCCCAGTAGTTTTATATTTACGTATGTTCCATTATAGCACCTAATCTACTCATCGGATTTTAATGAATGAAAAATCAATCGATTTGTTATTATAGATCTGGTGACATAGGCTACATTACATATGGATGTTACATTCAAAAAATGTCGTTTCTGAGTCTTTTTTTCCTATCGTATTGAGTGGGATGTCAAATGAAAGGTGTGAATTTTGAGGTCACAAATATAGATAAAGAACTATATTAATTATAAAAAGCGAATAATAATTTTACTATATTAAAATTTCAGCGTTTATTCCGGAGTCAGTTTATAGTTTGTTTGTAACTTTTTTTTGTTTGTACACTATTTCAGACAGACGTGACTATGTAACACTAAAAGTTCCTGTATTCCATCCACATATGGTCTTGCGTGATTTGGCGTTCACGTTTGAGTTGTTTTCAATACGCCGGAACCTGCTAGGAACGGTAGCGTTTATAAGCCGCGCGAATTTATAACTATATTTAGCCCGCGGCTTCGTCCGTGTGACCTTTTGTGCATTGAAGAACAGGTTAATTTAAAAGGTGCTTCATCTGAATACGTTAAGGAATATATAACAATAAAGAACAGTTGAGCCTGACTTAAAAACTGCTTTTATGTTGGATGAAACTTGCTTGACCATTCCGTAGTTCCAGTCCTATTATGCGAATCAAGCTGTACCTGCGATTATACTCAATCGATTTTGGGTAAATATCTCGTACTTTGTACATCATGCTAAAAACTGACAACATGTGATTTCGGATCAATAGAGACAAAGATTAAAAACATTTTTAATATTTGTGGTTAGGGACTTATATATAGTCGATTCCAAATTTTTTTTATATATCTAATGTAGATATCTATCTTTCCCGTTACCTACTGAGTATTATTTTAGCTATCAGTATCACCAGCTCTCTTTCCTTTGGATATAGTAAAACATGACTGGAAAAATAATATGAATTTAATAAATTTATCAAATAGTTTATCATCACGCCTATAAGATAATCACAAGTCACTACTCGCAATAGATATTTGATCTATTTTTTCGTAAAATTTGTATGGGTACCTACCAGAGATTTTCTTATGACTCTCTATTACCCATACACAGAAGTGTTCGTCGAAAGGTATAGGTAGCGTTCTAAATACCGACTGAATTTTATTTCTCTGATACTGGCGTAATCAGACAGCACCATTAGAGTGCAGCGAAATTATTGCATGATTTGAAACGCGCTTCTTGAATTGCGCGGAAATCGCTTCATCTGGACAAGTCCATATAGCCTTGAGCTTCGCTAACGAACCGAGGTTAAACCGTCGTTAGTGACTCTTGAACTTCTGGAGCTTAGCTTGATAACTAGCAACACACTAACGTCAATATTTTCGGGCAAAGCTCTCTGATGTAGGTACGAACCCCTAACGCACATGGGGATGTTTGCTGTAACAAAACTGCCGACTAGTGTACAAAATACATAGAAAGTTTCCAAATATCGCTTGTATTGATTTACCAACGAAGTAGAATTGAACAACAGTTATTTAAACGTCCGCTTTTAATTGTTTTGTGCGAGTTTACTGTTCTCTTCCTTTATCGTTATTATTTATTTTTTCGTATTATTCGTCTGAATGAAATATCACGTATCAACCTACATAATATGATAAAAATAATATAAACACCATCAGGCCAATATTCTCCAAGCGGGGCTGGCAGAGGTGTACTGTGTACACCCACTTTTCGCCGACAATATTAGGCCCCATGTAATAGGGGGCCAACGTATTCTTGTATACCGGGTACTATGCCAGATTCCGTATCGATATTTGGTATTATTCAATAGAAAAACTACATTCAAATCCTAGGTCGGACGGCCTAGGATTTGATCCCACTAGACTAGTGTTTTCTAAACTTTTACATAACGCTTTCATAACCCTTAATTTGAAAAATAATTCACGACCCTACCTTCCGCTGTTTGTAACCTTTTTTTCATTTTTATTATTAGGTATCGGCTAAATACATAATAGCTACAACAAACATATTTTTACATTGATTACATCGCTAAATGCCTACACGAAATTTAGTAAGCGATTTAATTCTGTGTGTACCAGAAAAGCTTCCAAGATAACATAAATTAGTTAAAGAAAAACAGGCGCAAGATTTACATAATATGAATGTGACTCATATATACTTTATTATTCTTGTTACATTGTATACAAAATATGTCCTTTGTACACACACGTATGAAATATACTCGTATTTATAAACTTTTATTTTCGCATGTGTCCTGTTTTTTTATTGACAAAAAAACCGAATGGATGGACGCGGATAAACTACGGAACATGTCAATATGCCTTTAAAGATAAATTACAAAATAATGAATTCTTAAAGCTCAACATCAAAATACACGCATTCATTTTATATTATTTATAACAAATATACCGATTTCAAATGCATTACTTTTTTTTATTTATACAGTTTTCATCGATTCTTGGGACTGTCTTGGTGATTGGAATGAAAATATATGTTAGTAGTTATTGGTATTATTGGTTTAGTATGGACAAAACAAAAACCATGTCAATCACTCATGTCGTGCCCTTTTTTGTAAAGATTCCCGAGTGATGACCTTGACGTGGGGTGGGCAGGCTCCCAAAAAGATAAACCGATGACTTGGTGGTAGGTAAAAGCTGGATACGTGCAGCACACAGTCGGTCGTCGTGGGGATCTTTGGGGAGGCCTTTGCCTTATTATAGCTATACTATAAGTTGCAGCCAAGATATTGTCTTAATATTTTTTCGTGCAAATAATTGTTATTTCGTGGTGGCAGGGTATTTACGAAATTCTTTGTGTGTTTACATAAGTTTTTGGCCTTCAATCTAGAGTAAATAGCCAATCACGATACTTTGATTTTTGTTCTTTGCGTATTTGCTAGTTTAGATGTGCAATTTTTTCAGACAAAAATATAAACGAGTTCAATATCGAAAGTGAGATTTGTAACTCACGGTAGAGCTTAAATATGTCTTGGTAATATTCGTATAAGCTTAGATAGGAAGTTGTTGGATTTATATATTGATTTATTCATTTATACTTTACTGTATAAAAACATAATTAGTTTATTTATAAAAATGATGTAGGGAAAACGAAGGCGTGAAAACAATCATAGAAAAAATCTATAAGCGTTATTGAATTGTTATAAGATGAAAGCCAAGCACAATTTTATACCCTCGTAGTCTTCTATATCAGCGCAACTAGGTTGATTGCAAAGCCAAGGAGGACACTTACAGTACTAGTAACATTGTATCTACCGTTCAGATTAGTAATAATAATTACGTAATTTTTCTTCCTTTTTGATCATTATATTAGTTTTCCTTCATATTTTACCGTCTTTTAGCAATCAAAAATCAAAATCAAAAGTTTTTTATTCATGTAGACCAAAAGGCACTTATGAATAGTCAAAAAGAGAAAATTATTAATTACTTAAGACTCTACCACCCGTTCGGAAAGTCATTCCTGTGGAGAAGAAGGGCAAGAAACTCCACAGTTACTCTTTTTTAAAAATTAGGTTTACAATTCTTTTTGTATACATTGCATTTATGGAGTATGGGAGAATAATGCAGAACGAGCTAAATAGATGTGCTTAAGTATAGATTAATCATAAGTGTACTTAGATTCATGATATTGGTCAGTGTCTACATAGTCCTCTCATTTACAAAATAGAGATGTTGTAGAGGTATATAATAAAAAGCATAATAATAATAGTAAGAGAAAGTGTGACTATAAAATATGTAAAGAGCGCGTACAAAACACTGGTCATAGCTCCAGTGTGATGCCGAACGAGATAGAATTCAACAGCATTATGGTACACGTTCAGTCTGACAAAGGGCAGGGGACGGACCAGTCCCCACCAGCAGCACCCGTTCACGAGTATGACCTGAGAAGCAGCCATCACTCTCCTCAACCATTTTAGAGGGAAAAGAATGCCCCGCTCCACAGAGCCGCCACTAGCAAAGACATTTTAGTGAGCATGACCAATCCACGACCCTGTCGACATCGTTCGAGAATAATATATAAAATTAATGAACGCTCGCTAGGCAGGACACGCTGCACTTAACATTATATTCTTCTAGATTTCAGTTAATTTGTGTAAAGGCATTTCTATCATTTAAAAAATCATTTAGTGTATAAAATCCTTTACTCATTAGTGAAGACTTAATATACTTTTTAAATCTGTCAAGTGGCAACTCTAACATGGGCTTTGGTATCTTATTGAAGCAGCGAATACCGACTCCTACGAAGGAAGTAAATACTTTTTTAAGCCTAACAATTGGTAATACCAGTTTATGTTTATTTCTAGTATTTAATTTATGAACGTCACTCACTTTATTAAATAAATGGATATTCCTACGTATGTACACTATGTTGTCGTATATATACTGTGAAGCGACCATGAGAATGTTGATCTCTTTAAAAAGTTCTCTGAGGGAAGCCCTAGGTCCAAGATTATAAATGGCACGGATAGCTCTTTTTTGCAGTATGAATCCATTTTCCACGTCAGCAGCGTTACCCCGCAGTAGGATACCATAAGACATAATGCTATGGAAGTAACTAAAATAAACTAGACGTGCTGTATCCACATCCGTAAGTTGCCGTACTTTCCACACTGCATAAGCAGCGGAGCTAAGTTTACCCGCAAGTGATGAGATATGGGCCCCCCATTGGAGTTTGGAGTCTAGGGTAATGCCTAGAAAGACAGTGGAGTTCACGAGGTCCAGCTTTGTGCCATTAATAAGAATATTCGTAGCATTAACTTTTACATTGGGTATAGTAAATTTAATACACTTTGTCTTGAGTGAATTAAGCAATAGATTGTTTATTTCGAACCAATTTGATATCCGTGAAAGAGCACCATTCACATCGTCAAAATTAAGCTTAGCTCTGTCAACTTTGAAGATCAAGGAGGTATCATCTGCGAATAGTACAATGTCACAGACATCACGGACAAAGTTCGGCAGGTCATTAATATATACTAAAAAAAGAAAGGGTCCTAAGATGGAGCCCTGTGGAACACCAATTGAAATATTAACTTCCTGAGACTTGACCCCGTTAATCTCAACACATTGAGACCTTTCACCTAAGTATGAAGCTAATAAATTAAGGGCAGTGTTTTTAATACCGTAATGCCTTAGCTTTTTAATAAGGGTTGCATGCTCAACACAGTCGAATGCCTTAGAGAGATCACAGAATACACCAATTGCATTCTGCGATGCCTCCCAGGCACCGTAAATTTGCTGAAGCAGACCTACTCCCGCGTCTGTGGTTGAACGTCCCTTAGTAAAAC
This sequence comes from Phalera bucephala, assembly GCA_905147815.2. Taxonomy (NCBI): domain Eukaryota; kingdom Metazoa; phylum Arthropoda; class Insecta; order Lepidoptera; family Notodontidae; genus Phalera; species Phalera bucephala. The sequence continues at coordinate 14,934,552 of LR990617.1, read as the reverse complement.
CATATTGATCACCGTGTAACAGCTTATTCTTATTTAAGTGGTTAAGCAATTGATTGAGTAGGATCTTTTCATAAATTTTACTCAAGGCCGGCAAGATGGAAATCGGTCTAAAATTGGAAGGCTCGCTTTTTATCCCTAATTTAAAAATCGGTACAACTTTACTAAGTTTCATTAAGTCGGGGAACCTACCCTTCTCTACACATTTATTAAATATCGTCGCCAGCGCAGGTGCTATAGCCATTACTATGCTATCTAGTATTTTTAATGATATACCCCAGAAGTCGACAGTGTGTTTAATGTTTAACGACTTAAAGGTTAAGATTATGTCTGTCGGGGTCACATATTTAAATTCAAACAAGACATTGCATTCTTTTACACTGATTTTTAATATTAGTTCAGCTTTTCGGGAAGAGGAGTTCAAAGAGCCAGTAGTATGAACTGGAATTTCACTAAAAAATTTATTGAAAGCCTGCGCAATATCGAAATCATCTGTTAAGATGTTATCATTAATTACAAGTTCAATAAGATCATCGCGTGGTTGAGTTCTCCCAGATACACTGTTAATTATACCCCATGTGGTTTTGATCTTATTTGATGACCTTTTGATCATATTGCTATAATATAAAGACTTTGCTGCAGTTCACACCTTCCTAAAAGTCTTCGAGTAGTTTTTAACATATTCCAAGAAAGCTGGGTTTTGATTATATGTTTTCGTATCATACAGTTCATACATCTTAGCTCTACTTTTATGAATTCCTACAGTAGCCCAATCACTAAACTTTGCTTTCTTGGCCGTTGAAAATGATTTTATTTTAAATATATTATCGAATTCTGATTTCATGGTATCAAAAAGGTTTTGATATAGGTAAATTGGGATCATTATGTAACCAATCCATATTAGATATGCGATTGTAAACTTTATCCCTAAAACAGTTTATACGTCGATCTGATATCGGCCTACAAGTAACTTTACATAACTTAGGTATAAGGTGGCTGGGTACTGACACCAACAAACCACTATGATATGAGGGCAAAGCGTTTATAATTAATTTATCAAACACTTCACAGTCGCAAAACACATTATCTAAACAGGTAGCAGACGTAGCAGTGATTCTAGTCGGTTCATTAAACGAGTACACTAGATTAAAAGATTTAAAAAGATTAATTAGTCTACAGCTAATGGATGACTTTTCGATTAGATTGACATTGAAGTCACCACATATAATGCTTTGCTTTTTAATACCAGATTTTTTTTTAACACCTCTTCCATAACGTTTTCAAATGTATTAAAATCACCTGAGGGCGGTCGGTAAACGCATGCTACAACATAACTATCTAGTTCAACACAAGATATCTCAACAATGCGTTCAATAGAAAGACCCGTAACGTCCTTGCGCTCTTTACACTTGATGTCGTTGGCGACTAATATTAGAGACCATCCGCGTATGGCTGTTTTTCTTGTGAACGCACTCAACACTGTGTACTGACTTTGATATTTGATTATTTCATGAGATTTTAGCCAATGTTCAGTAACACAGAATAAATGGACGTTGTATTTCCTAAGAAATAATCCTATCTCGAGATCTTTGCCAGCTAAACCTTGCATATTCTGATGAAATATATTTAATTCTATTGACTTAGCTGTTGTCGCATTTACTAGTTTAAACTATGGTCACACAACCTAATGTTGCTGCCAGTATCAATCATTTTATTTTGGTTTATATTGCATATAACCGCGTCATTTCGTTGTATATTAAATGCTAACAATGTAGCCAACTGTCGTTTAGTTGTAAAGGGCAGATACATAGTATCTTCTGTCAGCCTAAACTTGCTAATGAATTTATTTATATCAAAATAAAAAATGGTGTCACTATGACGGTGTGTTATGTTGTAAATATATAAATTCATGTCATAAATGTGCCTGTTTTGCTGAATGGTTAAGTTACTGGCATATCGCAAGGCACAGAATACAAATTTACAATTTAATTTAGAATGCAGCTCTAATAATTTTTCAATACCCCTAGTCAGGTCCTTCCTCTTAACTGATAAACTATCACCATAAAATATAACAGTGGTTATGTCCTTGTCTAAATTAGCTTGACTAATATTATCAATCAAGTGATTTAAACTGGCCCCAGGTGAACAGAAATTAGTTACTTTCTGATCTAAATGCCTAGATAATAAGGAACCTAAGTCTTGGCCTATTTTATCTGAATAAACAATTACAGACTTTTGTGGATATGTAGGTTTTTTGCATGTTTTTGTGGCCGGTTGGCTAACAGGGTTATTTAGGTAAGGGCTAGCACTATTATTTACTTGCATTACATTAATAGAGCAATCAGATAATAATGTGTCCAATGAGGGGGTATCGAATGGGGTGGGTGGGATAGCACAGCTTGCTGTAAGAGATTCAAACCGCTCAAGGCTGTATGACCCCATTTTTAGGATCTCATCAGTAGCTCTGATATGCTCTTTGATCTGCTTTTGAGCATCTTCATACCTTGAGGTCATTTTCCTAAGTTCAGACTGCAGATGAAAGATTTCAGTCTGCAACTCATTTACCTCAGTGTCATACACACAGTGACTATGAGCAAGCTCAGAGTCTAATGCCTTAAGGTTACCTAGGATATTCACTCTATCTTTTCTAAAAACATTGAGTTTTTGGCAAGAATTTTGTACCTTTAAAAGCCTTTTAGTTTTCTTTATTATATTGCTTAATTTTAAGTATTTTTTTATTTTTCTACGACTGCTCAGTTTTATATGGTTTATTTTATAATCATTTTCAGATGTCAAGTCAATAACAGTACAACTCTTACTATTGGGCTGAGTTTTACAACCTAATAATTCATTGAAAAGACTCTGAGTGGAAAGGGCCTCGTGAGACTCTTTTAGTTGTTCTAAGTTATTTATTGATTTCTGAGCCTCACAGAGGCTACTTTCCAGCTCAGAAATGCGATTCAGAGCCCTTACATGGGTGCAGGTACATTCATTAAAACTAGAAACAACAGTTTGTAGTTGATCCCAAGGTCAAGCACATCCATGTACTGAATATGAAGTTCAGATAGCTCGCTTTTTAATTGTGAGTTTTTGGTAACGATTTTTTGAATTTCAATTTCACTCTCGTCGCGTTCCCTTAACAGTTGATCGCAGAAGTCCTTTGACGACTTCAATTCCTCCAGAGCCATCCTCAGTTTACTTTCAACATCTTTGGCAACAGCTCTGCGGGTCAGCATGTTGTCGGTGAAAGTTCTCTGGAAAAGTGATATAAAGTGGATAAATACAACTGTAGCAGGAAAAAAAGGCATACAAGAGAATTAATAATGCTTTGTATTATGTAAACTAATAATAGGTAACTTCTGGAATAAGAATTTTTATCTTTTTATCAAAAAAATTGATTCGTGGGGTAGATTAAAATAAAATAAAATTATCCAAAATTGATATGAGTAAAAATTTGATTCAATCTGTTATTTTCTGTACCTACTAGTCTATGTAATGTACTTGATTTCCTTAATAAGCAGTGATCATTTGTGTAATCATACTTTACTAGTAAAGGAAAAGAAAAAAATAAAAAATATTCTATCTCTATCTATCTATAACCTCACGCCAGATCCCTTGCGGGGTAGGCAGAGAGTACAGAGTTCCAACAGGTTCTTTCCTTACATACCTCTCTGGCTTCCTCGACTCTCATAGTTTGTCTCATACACGCTCGCCGGTTACGGAGACTCTTGACTTTTCCATCAGATAAGACTCGGTTTATTTGGTCGTGGTAAGATAAAAAATATTAAGAATGCTAATTTTCTTATATCAATTTTACAGTAAATAACAAGAAAGGAGGTTGTAAAATAGGTCTGATATGGCCAGTTACAATGGCTTAGGTGTAAATTAGGATTAATTATACAAGAATACGATACTCCCCGGTAAAATTGAGAAATCCAAACAGCTCGACCGTTGACAGACACCAGTTCCTTCAATATTTGTTATTTGTTTGGACGAATCTCTCACAAACACTTGTAATGGATATTTACATTAAGTAGAAACGTTTACACTACTTTTAATAATAAGTTTACGTAGTTAATTAATTATTTTACAAATTCAAACTTTAACATATGATTTTGGCATGTCACTCGGCCAATTGAAGGCAATTTTGGTTCACCACCATAGTCATATGTTCCATGAATGCTTTCCCGGTCCGTTTTGTTTTTTTTCGTACCAACAAAATCATACTGAAATATTTTTGTTGCGAGCACAATTAGCATGTATCCACCAAAAGAACAGAACATTTTGATGTACCAACAGAAAGGTTGGCTCATTTTAAAATGGTTAATTTTATGTCAACACACCTAAAACTATCTTTCTCCTAAAAAAGTGTCCACTTTTATGGTGGCACTAAGGACACTGACCGAGAGCATGTCCATTGCGAACTATCGTTTGACATAATGCATTCAATAAGATTGTTAATTGTCTTCAAATTATTAAGGTGGGCCTTTGTCTAATCTATATGGTCCGTTTTGCCTTCCTTTTCCCTACAAAGGCGAACTTGATTCTATTTCAATTATCTACCAGTTAGCCTATGAGAGTATAGAGAATACTTATATGGAGTTTCACATATCACGTACATAAATACTTATCTATGTTCGTGATATCCTTTTGACTGGGTTAAGAGCAACGGGACTTAGAAGTTTCTGTTTATTGTGTATATTACGAATAAATATTAAGTCCGTTTAGTCTAATTAGAAACCTTACATCTGGCTAATTGAAGCCAAATTGAATATGCTTCATGAATGTTCAATTTTGGCTGACTGATTTGTTTGTAATTTATCTAAAATTTCCAAGTTCGTGACAGCGGACGATGCAAAAGTTCCACAATAATCTTCCTTCTCCATTTGAAACAAAAACAAGGAACTAACTGCAACACGGCTGCTCTAACCGGCCTATAGAGATTAGCCAACTTTCACAGAAAACACTATTTAGTTTAGTGTTCGGCCTCCGTGATGTTTATAGGATCGCCGCCTTACTTATTGATTTCTCGGCTTTTAGGCGCCCGATTACTGTAAGGCACATTGTGTTAGTTCGGCATACTCGATTTAAGAAAACCCACAAAAATGAAACAACCCACGTTATAGGTCAGCTAAGATCTATTATCAGCAGCAGTAAAACGTCCATTGCAGTATATAAGCATCCTGCAAAGGTCACTACAACGACCGGCTTTGTATTACGCCACTTGATTTTATATGAGATGTATGAACCAAAAAGTAAATGCACCTAACGCAACTTGCATTAAATTATTGGTTTATCTTGTTGAGGGCCTTCCCACTCCACTTCTTTTGGTACGTGGCCGCCATTCAAGAACATTTTTGCTTCAACGCCCCTGTCAGTTGAAGAACTGGTATGCCTTGCTCACGGCTATTTAACTTCTCCTTGTTTCTGATCCGATCACGAACGTAAACTTGATGACTATGGTGATATGGAATCCACGTGATTACTCAAGTAGTAACTTCTAGGCGTCTTTGGTGTTATCCACTGAAAATATTGACACTGCTTAGTAGAATAACGTTAAGATTTGTTATCTAACCACGTGGAGCTTTGAGCGATAAGACAATAATCCACGTGTTTCGCTACTACTCGGTAGTAATCGAAGCAAAAGTTATATCCAACAAATATTGTTTACTTTAATATAAAGTCTAAATAATGAATTCCAACTTACAATGATTTTCTATAAGTCTTCGTAAAATATATGATCCTATCTTTAGCTTTGTGAAAATGTTACGTAACTTACGTATTGATCTGAACAAACCGAAGTTATCAAGTTATGTAACATGATAACGGTTCGGCTGTCCGCTGGTATCCCTGACCGCAAGGGTATCCACTCGACTGACTGCCCTCCGTAGGAATGTTTTTCCTTCAAAGGAATTTCAAATTCGTTCGACACCCGCAACGATTTCCCCACTACAATCATGAATGAGAAGTCATCTAGAAAACTTACGGAAATCGGAGTAAATCTATTGAATTTAAACATTTCAGGTTCAAGTTTAAATATTTATTCAATCGTGGGAACCGCATTGTTCGGTGTAGTTTGCGATTGCTTAAGGAAAGGGATAAACTAGTTTTTAACTTTTGAAGTGTAGAAAAATATACCATTTTAATGAATGACCCTTTTGTTTATTAAACGTAAGACAATATTAGAAAAAAATGTACCATACGGTGAACAATATGGCACGTGCTTTAGTAAAAATCCTTGGGCATAACTTGGACGGAATATCGTTAAATTTCAAACGTAACAGACGATAATGATTTGTTATCCATGATATCATTTTAAGGCTGTGGAACATGTCTAAAGAAGGGAGATTATCTTTAAGCCAAAAGAAGCTTTATTTCAGTGCTACATACATACACTCACGCCTTTATCCCACCGGGGTAGGCAGAGACTACAGTTTGCCACATACTACAATTCCGACACACCTCTTTCGCTTCACCTACGTTCATACATCTCTTCATATATTTCCGTCGATTTAGAGTGCTACGCACTTAACACTTTTCCAAGAGACTATTAATTTTGTCATGATAGGTTTTCCTTGGGTGACCTCTTCCGACGCTTCCACTCACATTTGCTCGATATATTCCTTTCGTTAGCCGCCTGTCGCACATCCTCTCTACATGTCCATACCAATTTAACATACCTCTTTCAATCCTAGTCACCACATCATCCTTCAACTTACATCGGTTTCTAATCACACTATTCTTCATTCGGTCAGCAAGGGTGACTCCACTCCTATACTCCATAAAGAGCGCATTTCCACAGCATTTACTCTGCTTTCATGCTTCTTTTGCCATACCCAACATTCACTGCCGTACATAAGCGTAGGTACCAACACACTATTGTGAATAGTCGAGCCTTTGTTGAGACAGACTGACTACTCACCACAGCGCGTAAGGCACCATTCACTTTGTTGCCCGCGATCACTCTCCTTTCAATATCACCGTCACACCTTCCATTTCTCGTGAACATACTTCCCAAATAAACAAATTCATTCACTTGTTCCACTCTTGCACCTTCTCCATTAATATTACAGTCAGACTCAGCTTCCTCTCTTTCAATCACCATGACTTTAGTCTTACTTACATTTATTTTCATTCCTTTCTTCTTAAATGCCTCATTCACTACATTTACCATGTCTTGTAACTCAGCCACCGACGACGCAAGTAACACTTGGTCATCAGCGTACAAAAGACACTTGACACGTAAATCTTCCATACTTAAACCACATTCCATCTCTTTCAAATCTTTCAAACAACTGTCCATATAGAGGTTGAAGAGCCATGGCGACGCAACGCATTCCTGCCTAACACTTTTAGAGATGTTAAACCAGTCTGTGTACTCCCCATTTACTCTGATGCAGGCCTTGGTTCTTATAAAGAGAACTCAAGGCCCTCACTAAGCGGTCGTCAACCCCATATGATAACAATGTTGACCACAGTTCATTCCTCGGAACACGATCATAAGCCTTTTCCAAATCTATGAAGGCGCAGAACACTTTCCGGGATTTTGCCAAGTATTTTTCTGTGATGCACTTTAAAGAAAAGATTTGATCAGTTCAGCCCATTCCTCTTCTAAAACCCGCTTGCACTTCCCACAATTTTTTCGTCAGTTTCATTTGTAAGTCTGTCAATCAACACTTTTGCATATAATTTGCCAACAACACTAAGAAGACTTATACCACGTTAGTTCTTGCATTCCTGCTGTCTATATCTATATCTTATTTCAGTGCTCTACGTTTTATTATGTGTTATTTGTGTTTTCTTTGTTTCATTCGGCACAAAACTATTCCGCGTCTCGACGGGATAAAAGGTACGTATGATATTTGTCAATTGTTATGAAAGATGCGTCACGTTCGCGAAATAAAGGACCCATCTCAAATGTGGATTGCGAGTAAATTCCGATATGGGTAGTCAAGGATTACCTGTAGCACCATAATATATTATCTGTGAAATATGACTGACAGTGTAGGTGAAGGTTGAACTGTTTGGATGAAGAAATTTTGTGAAGTCAAAAAAGGAACATTATCCTTGCGATCTGAAGGGATATCTTAGGATAGCTTTTACACTATTGATTTTTTGTTATAAATGTTATATTTAATATCAACCTGTACTGTCCCACTGCTGGGCAAAGGCCTTCTCTCACAAATCGAGGTGAGAGAGACATTGGGTTCAGTATAGATCCAAGTAGTAAAAAGAATCATCAAAATCGATCCACAACTGACGAAAATATCGGTCAACATTTAGTATGTTGTGTTGTGTAAAAAAAAGAATGCATAATACAGACGAATATAATACCTCCTCCTTTTCGAAGTGGGTTAAAAAGTATAGATATGTTGTTGCGTAGGTTTATATGCTACCCCAATTCTAATTTTCAGTTATAATATAAAACACACAGGGTTTGTTTGTCGCGTGTCTTGAGCTATAAATCGTCAGTTACTTTTTTGTTCCCAAACACGGCAGTACTTTATTTGACAAATAACACAATCCAAGTGCCGAGTTTTTTCTCATAAATTCTTTGGCCAACGTTTCCGAGTTTGGTAAGTTGTGATATTCTAGGTTTTCGAAAAGTGTGCTAGGATGTTATGATTTTTTTACATAAAAATGACAAGAGGAAATAGCTAGGTTATGTGTCTGAAATATTATTTTAAAAATTATCCAATATTTAAATGCTTTCTACAAATACACAACACTTTATCACCATCCTCTTATCCAACATCTTTATATCAGCACAAAATATTTTTACAATTGAAAGATTAACTGTTGGGTCAAACTGACACATTTCTTTTTGCGACAATGTGTGATCGCGGTTTCAGTATATATTTTTGGAACCGTTACGTAATGGGTGTTCATATTCAATTATTACTTTACATACACGTCTGCGTTTTAACAGCTAATTGGGTTTGTAAACGATACTTGCTGGGATTAATTGAACCGTGTTAACGACCGCATAACTATGTATTGCTGGTATAATACTCGTACATTATATGCCAAAGTGAGTATTATTAATAAATAAATAAATAAAAATAAAAAGCCTTATATTTCTCGCAAATTATAAAAAGACAAACAAAACATTATGAAAAGTATTAGTGTTTAAGCAAGAAGGGACCTGTAGAGGGGTACAGGTGAAGGCTTCCTCCAGAGATAGCCATACGTCTCGGTCTTGAGCTACTTGTAACCAGTTACGCCCCGCCACCATTCTAATATCATCTTCCCATCGTGTGTACGGTCTTCCTACGCACCTCTTGCCCTGTGGTCCTTTCCATGATGTTACCCTTAAAGTCCATCTCTGATCTTTAAGTCGTGCTAGGTGGCCCGCCCACTTCCATTTTTGTTTTTGCGCGTACTGAACTGCATCTGTTACATTGGTTATCTGTCTTATTTTTGAGTGCCTTATCTTTTGGATTTTCTTTATATTTAGCATGCTACGCTCCATTCCTCTTTGACAAGTACTTATTATATTTTTTGTTTTGTTAGTAAATTTCCATGTCTGGCAGGCGTACGTCAAACACGGTAAGAGGCAAGTGTTCATCACTTTGGTTTTTAGTTTTGTTGGCAAATTACTCTTAAATATTTCTTTGTAACTCCAATATTTGTTCCACGTGATTTGTTTTCTTCGTTCTACTTCTAACTCATTGTTTTTTCTGTCGAATCCGATTTGTTTTCCTAAATATATATAGTTTTCTGTATATTTCAGTACTTCGTCATTCACGAATATTGGTCTTTTTATGCTGTTAGTCATTGTCATTGTTTTTGTACGGTTCACTTCTAAGCCCACCTGTTTGCTAGCTTTATGTAAGGTCTCGATCATATTTTGTAGTTCAGAGCTCCGTTCTGACAATAGTACCAAGTCATCTGCAAATCTCAGATGAGTTAGATATTTACCTTGTATATTCAATCCATAATTCTTCCAGTCTAGTTTGTTAATTACTGATTCTAATACGGCAATAAATAATTTTGGGGATATGGGGTCGCCCTGCCTCACTCCTCTATTGATGGGAAATCTTGGGCCAGTTGTTTCTAGTTTAATTTGACCGGTACTTTTGTTATAAATGTTTTATATAATTTTTATATATTCCTGCTCCACCTTTTGTTCTCTTAGCGTTTCCCATATGCTAGTGTGTGATATCGTGTCGAAGGCTTTTTGGTAATCGATAAAGGCAACATATAAGGGCTTTTGCTGCTCTTGATATTTTTCTATCAATAATTGTAATGTATGTATGTGATCGACTGTTGAAAAACCTTTTCTAAAGTATTATTAACCGACTTCAAAGAAAGAAAGGTTCTCAACTCATGTCTATGTATTTTTTTGATAGTATGTCAGTTGTGTGATTTTTGAAACTGACCAGAGAGCTATGCACATACGAGGCATGGCTTTTAAGTTCTGTCGTTTCCATATTTCCCGGCAATTTTGAATTTGGAACTGTTCTATATTCGAATGTGTTTAAATTTAGAATCTGAAAACAGTTGAAAGTATTAGAATTAATGCTATTGTTTAGTCACAGCGTCGATTAGAATCTGTCAGGTTACGTACGAAAATGAAACTTTCTAAGGAAAATGTTCGTGCAATAATTTTCTACAACTTTCGAAGAGGCCTGACACGACTTCAGTGCTTTGAAGAGCTAACATCTGTGTTCAGTGATGAAGCCCCATGTCTGCGGACTGTCGAACGCTGGTATTTAGAATTCCAGCGTGGACATACTAGTGTTAGTGACAAATCTCGCGAAGGACGCCCAAAATCCGCCTTCACTGAAGATAACATCATTGCTGTGAGACAACTAATTCTCGAAGATCGTCATGTGAGGTATCGAGAGATAGAGGCTCTATTAGGCATCTCAGGTACAACCATTTAGAAGATCTTGCATGAAGCGCTTGGTGTGAGAAAGCTAGTTTGCCGTTGGATACCGCATCTGCTTTCCGACGATCACAAGGCGGCCCGCGTCAGATGGTGTAAGAAAACTCTGCAAAGGTTCAACCGAGGAGAGTCAAATACCGTCTACGACATCATCAGTGGTGACGAATCTTGGATCTATGCCTACGATTCTGATTCCAAACAACAATCTACAATCTGGGTCTTTCAAGTTGAGCCAAAGCCGACTAAAGTTGTTCGTTCTCGAAGCACTTCAAAGAGGATGGTGGCCACGTTCGTTGGAAAAACCGGCCATGTTGCGACTATTGCACTTGAAGATCGTATAACGGTTAACGCAGAGTGGTATACCACAGTTTGTTTACCACACGTCATCGCCGAACTTCGAAAATCTAACTCAAAGCGACGCATCATCCTGCACCACGACAACGCAAGCTCACACAGCGCTCGTCAAACGATTGAGTATTTGAAGCAGGAAAAAGTAGAAATTCTTGACCATCCTCCATACAGTACTGATCTAAGCCCTAACGATTTCTTTACATTTCCTAAAATTAAGAAAAGTCTTCTTGGTCGAAGGTTCCAGTCCGGTGAAGAAGCAGTCGACGCTTTCAAGTCAGCCATTTTGAACACCCCCACTTTAGAGTGGAATAAATGTTATAATAACTGGTTTGAGCGAATGGAAAAGTGTATTCAGCTACGTGGTGAATACTTTGAAAAACAATAAAAAAGTACTATAAGGTTCTAGTGGTGTTTTTATCTTCAAACGACAAAACTTAAAAGGCATGCCTCGTATCACTTGACGTTGTAGTATCTTAGTGTTGTCGAGATATCGTGTTATTACATTCATCTCTGTTTAGGAAATTTTTATTTTGAAAAGGATGGAATATCATCTCGATAGCATCACGCGAACGTCAATCTGTTCGTGCTAAAACCCCAGGTTTTAAATTTTCTTTTGCGTCTAGCGTACTTAGATGTTTATTTATCGATGCATTCTGAATTTTAAATTCTCGTTTATCAGGATTTAAAATTTTAAACTTGGTTAGTGCTGTAAAATATGAAATACAGAATCCATCTAAAAAGATTTTTAATACTCTAGTATGCCTTCGCATGCGTTTCATAGGGACATAAATCATCACGTGGAGTATTATTTCTGTCAGCATACGTTCGTAGAACGCTGAACTATTCAAAGATGAGTACTCACAAGCGACCGTAGATAGACAGATAGTGATAGAGTGCTCTTTATTATACACCAGCGTAATTACAGTAAAGAGACACAACAATTAATTTATGGCAGTAGGTACAATTGGTGGTCTTGTTGCTAAAAGCAATGTCTTCCAGACAGCTAGTGCGTTGAAAGAAGCTAGATAGAATAATATAGGGCAGTTGATGGCGTACTCTAAATGTTTATATATTATTTAATATAACTACTATAAGATACATAAATACATATTAACAAAAATATACAAATTAGCTATATTATGACAGCATTACATATTAACCAGCAGACAGAAAGTGATTCTTAACCATATTTTTAAAGGTAACCAGTGACTTTCCACGTCGGATTGTAACAGGCAATGTATTTCATAAGCGAACAGCTTAATGAGTAAATGATTTGTGGAAGAAGTTTCTGGATTGTTTGTGGAATGAAAGACATTTCCTCATGTTTCATTAATTCTAATTTCCTTTTATTCGCTGATGATTTGAAAGTCTATCGTGTATCAAATAACATAAGCGATGCAATATGCCTTCAAGAACACTTGAATAGGTTTGACTCATATTGCCTAACTAATAAATTAGATTTGAATGTATCCAAATGTTTTTCTATTAGTTTTACCAGAAAACGTAATATCTTCAGTAATACTCGATTTATGTGAACAACACTGAAAAGACAAAAAAGATTCATCCGATACCTTGGTTTCAAATTGAAACTACCTCATTAAGATTATCACCAGCATTGTTTTAGGCTACATCTCTTACCTCTCAGTCTTCGTAGACACATTGCCGATATCTGTTTACTCTTAAACATTGCACAACATAAGTTCGATAGTCCTGATCTCCTCTGCAATATCAAGCTTAATGTACCAGCCAGATTTTTTCGTAAGAATGATCTTCTTTTTGTACCATCCTGTCGCAGTAATTATAGACGTAATGGTTATTTATCTAGGGCTTTTCGTTCATTTAACAAATTAAATCATGACGCACGGTTCGATCTATTATTACCTACGATAGAAAAAAATAATAGGAAACATCAAGGAAAATTAAGACATTTATATGTATAGAACTAATAATAAGGTTTCATTTCAACTCAGAGAGTTTTTCCTTTGTCTATCAATATTAGAAAAGAACGGATACATGTTCCTCGAATTAATTTCAATGACATGTTATTGTTTCACGATTGTTGTCAATAAACATAAATTTATATATTATTTTAAGCAACATATGTTTTTAGTTTTTTTACAATCTTTTATTTAATTTGTAATGTTTATGATTTGTTTACATGTTAAGTCAATGTTTCTTTACATACACTTCCTCCTACGCAGTTGAAATTTAACTGTTGACATGACGTTATTCTACGCTCAGGATTAGTTCCAGACAAAAGAACTCCTCAACGGCCAACAGCATTAACACTAAATATTTAATTCAATCAATCAATCAATCAGCCTATCGCACACCACTGCTGGACATAGGCCTCTCCTAACACGCGCCATTGCACACGGTCCTCCGCCTTCCGCATCCAGTCTATCCCAGCGACCTTTTTGAATATTTTATTGGCAGTTATAAATTGCATCATTACCTGGCTGAAAAGCTGGTTTTAAAAATGTTTTTTATTAATTTATTCTTGTACATAACTTTAGGCTTGCCCCCTATCACAGGGGACCTAACACAGTACGAGTGTAACTTTTTAGTATCGATAAACGAATAATACTTTAAGGTTTTCACTAAATACACGAACTGAAAGCATCGCTTTTCACCCCGTCTACGATAATAAAGCTGTTATTATTCAACAACTGTGTACTGAGTGGTACAAAGGGCAGAAACACCATTTTGAACAAAACCAATAAGTGGCCGGGTGCTGGCGACATCCGAGGAGTAAATTCTAAATGTTTCCGTGCATAGACGAGTCGGATTGAGGAAGTTAAAGCTGAAATTGGATTTTAAAATATGATGATAATATGAGATATAAGTCCATGCCTAATAACCTGGAGTATTCTTTTTATATAGACGTATGCCTACACTAGGAATTAAATCCTGTGTCGTAGGTGGGTTTTCAAATATGGATTCACGTACCTATTCAGACCGAAACAGTTTTGGGTCGTACAAAGATTTGTGTCCTGTAAAGATCGAACCCGTGACTGCTGATTCCAGTGAGTGGAGCGGCCTATGATCTTTGTCAAACCAATATTAGCTATGTGCGCTTTTCGAATATTTCCACATTTTGACTATTATGACTAGTTTACTAACCAAATTCTTGTATACAAAGACTCCTATGACTCTAAGCATTAAACGGTGAACTGTGATTGCTAAAAAAATATGCTTAATAAATCTACCTAGTATAAAATTTTACACGAGAACGTTTTTATTCAATATTCCAAAGTTGTACTTTTTCCACAAAGCAGTTATTGGTTTGATAACGATAATATGTTCTAAAAACTAAACCAAACCGTTGTCACATGAGGGACTTTGAAATCGCTTAGGAAAATCTGGAGTTTGATATTTTGACATAGTGTAATTGATGGAGATTATGGTTCTGTCCTTTAATTCACAAGCTTACTATAATGTGTTAAAATAGAAGGGTAAATTGTATCGCATTTTGTATCCCTATTATTATGTGTGTCCTGTACAAGCATCGATTTAAAAAGTAGCCAATATTTACACATAGAAAATATGTTTTATTTCGAAAACCTGACAATGAAATTGTCATGATCATTAATTATTAAACAAAAAAACTCATAAATATAAAAGTCGAAATTTCCATAATCTATGTAATAAATCCATAATTTATGAACTACGTGTGGGTCCAGCTTAAGGAAATACTAGGTTGAAACGCTTAATAAAGTATATTAAAAAAAAGTATATTATATATAATAAAGTATATTATATTAAAAAAAAGAGAAATAAGGAAATTCTTATAATGATTTTAAAGGCTTTATTAAATTACCTTCTGGCCGTGTGTCCGATGATACTTGCGTTCGGTATTGTTTATCCCTCTATTTAATCATCATAGGGGATGAATTTTCAAAAATCCTTTCTTAATCCTCACTTATTTATATATATATATATACGTCAGATCCGTCGCGGGGTAGGCAGCGACCTACAGGATCTTTACTTGCAAACCTCTCTGGCTTCTTCCACTCTCATACACACTTGCCCTCACTCACCTATATTATGTTATATATTACAAAATGAACTCCGAATAAAAGTGTCATACTTCTAGATCATTAGACCCATCGGTTTAAACTTTGGTTTGTATATCAGTCAGTGTTAAAGTGTTATATTAAGTAAATTTATATACATAATATTATGCGAATATAAATTGATATTTTTATACATGATAGGTTAGGATTATGAACGATTGTGTAACAGACTAGAAAATTTACATTATAATTTGAGGATCAGTAACAACTACAAAATCGGTACATTATTGTCGTTAAAAATACATACTGAAACAATTTTGAAACCAGGCGAGTCAGTAATTAATCGTAGCAACGGGTTTCACGAGCAAAACATAATGATTTATTACATAAAAACTTTTTCAGTGTGGCCATTAGAAGTGTAACATGACAGCGTAGTTCCTACATAAATTTTTAACGTTTGGGCATGTCTAAATATGTATGGAGATATGTGTATTAGTAGGCATTGGACAGCAAAGTTTTAATATGTTCTAGATACTAACAATAACAGTTCAGTAAACCACTGAATTGAAAATAACTACCTAGGGAATCACGTCACCAAGAAGAGCAAGATTTCTGAATTATTTGAGCGAGTATTTCTTCCACTTATTATTACATAACCCCTTACAAAAACACTCAAATTCAGGTACGTCCAGAATATAGTAGGAGAGGACTAACATTATTATGGAAATTCTGTTACAGTGATGAGACTTATTTAGTGTTGTAAAAATGAGCGCTGAGTCGATGCTCACGAGAGTTGAAACATGTAGAAGACGCAAGCGTTTTAAGCGCCGAATCGAGCGTTTTTACAACACTAGACTTATTCCTCATTCGTACGAGCGAATTTTCAATATGCGTCATTTAAACGCTGTAAGCGCTTTTAAAAAAATGTAACGTTATCCATTTGTTATTCTTGCGCATTACTACCACGCGATGGTAAGCGCTCGTACGAATATGACACAATTATCATCACGAAAACAGGATTATAAAGTTAATTTCCCCTACAATATTCCGAATGTAAGTACCAAAATTTGAGTGTTATATGAGGATTCACGTGCTAATAGAGGAATAAGTAATTTCTGGCTCAAAGAATTTGGAAACCTTGGTCTTACTTCCTCTATATAACAATGATGGTTGTCATGGAGATTACTTGTATATTAGAGCGCATGTTGCAAACAAGTATATTTTCTTTAATATTGAGTTTTTAGATTTACGCGAATATTACATATGAAATAAAACTATTTTACGGATTTTATCGCGGTTTATTTTTGATTTTTAGTTCCCAACGTTTCGAGTGCTTTGCAGCACCCATGGTCACGGGAGGGACTGGATCCCGCGATAAAATCCGTAAAATAGTTTTATTTCATATTTTCTTTAATTTACATTTTTTAGAATACGAGTATAGGAATTCACTACAAATACAATTTCCAAGATCAAATTATCCCTTTATTCCAATAATAAACATTGTCCAGGGTGGCCTTACGGCCGGCACGTGCAAATAATGATGGTTGATTATTACTTTGGATTTGTCACGGAGGGTTTGGTTTGTGATGATGCTAAATATTCATTTTGCCCCTATTTACTGTAAGGATACTGAAATTAACACTGAACGGCGTGCTGTATGTAAGGTACATATACATGCACAGAAAGCGTAAAAAAGATCAATTTGGTAATACTAAACACCTCAGTATTGGATTATTTACCTACAGCTCATGCGTGCGGAGAAATGGACATGAAACTGGTCAGTGCAAAAATATCCTTTTATGAGCAAAATATAATTATGAACATACTAATATTATAAATTCGAAAAACTCTGTCTGTCTGTCTGCTTCTCTGTTACATTTTCACGCCCAAACCGCTGAACAGATTTTGATCAAATTCGGCAAGGAAATAGATTTTATCCAGGGGAAGGACTTAGTATACATTTTGTCACAAACAAAACTTAAGGGTGTGACATGCACGCCTGAAAATTATGCGAACGAAGTTGCGGGTACAGCTAGTTTTGATATATAATAAACACCAGCACAACTATATTTCCCAAGCGGAGATGGCAGAAGTGTACCTACTGTGTACACCCACTTTTTACGGACGATGGTGGGTCCCAAGTAATAGGGGGCGGGCCTATAGCCATGACACTGGGCACAATGCCAGACTTTGGACTCATGCTATAAAATCACATTTTTGTGATTGCTACGCTTAAAACTGTATTGCTAAGATACATAAACCACGATAGAATACCTCTGTAACGTTGACTGAGAACATATAAATAAGTGTATAAATGTATCTATGCCCCGCAGACTCTTTTGATGATCTTCAAAGTTTACTTTCGTTTCGCTTACGTTCACTGTACATGTACGTACCTATGTATGACTAGCGACCGATATCGTAAAATAATCCGCACATGATAGAGGTCTTTTATTTCGCAAAATATCGACATATCTTTCCTATTTTTATATAGAATTGATGACATACGTCACTCGTAGCCCTTTTGTTTCTATTGATCCAAAAGTTTCCATTTTGTGGTAAAACAAAACGCGTGAACTACGATTTCCGCCTACACACACGATTCAGTATAGAAAAACGATATGGAGTAAAGTTAATTTTTTTAAAGTTATGAAGTTCTTTGTGTAATTATAAATATTGGTTTCAGTCTGGGTGTTTGTGTGAGAATGTAAATTCCCTGTTTGATACCTTAACAACGACATAGGAATAATGTATAAATTATTTTAAGAAAAATCTAATAAATAGTTGACCCAAAGTTTCAATTAAGACGCTCAAGTTGCTTTCTTTTATTAAATAAGACATTTAAAAATGCATACTATTACCGAAACTGAATCTTTTGGTAAAACCTTTTATCTTAATATTTTCGAACTCTTTACAAACATTTATAGGTACAAAAATGCAGTAGCTTTAATAACATTAGTTATAAAAACCGGTGCATTAAGATAATGCAGATTGGTCAAAAGA
Organism: Phalera bucephala; assembly: GCA_905147815.2. Classification (NCBI taxonomy): domain Eukaryota; kingdom Metazoa; phylum Arthropoda; class Insecta; order Lepidoptera; family Notodontidae; genus Phalera; species Phalera bucephala. Next base: position 14,916,294 of record LR990617.1, on the reverse strand, counting down.
GAACTTCTATAACAAGGGATGAGTTAAGTTTACACGACGTCTCCAGATCTCCTCCTTTGTTCCACAGACAAAGCGGGTGTGTCTTCACGACTGCTTTTACATTAATCAAGCGGCTAACTTTTAGCGCGAACGGGTAAGTACTCACCCTAAAGCAAATGTTTAAAAACGTAATTTGGCTTATAATTAAATTTTAATACTATTAATAGATTTTATGAACATTGCTAGCTATATCATTATGTTATTAAAGGCTTTTGGTAATTGCATGATAAGTCTATTAGATTAGGGGCTGATTTTGAATCATGAAGTAAAATTTATCAAAGACATGTTATATTTATAATCTAAGCTAGTAGCTAAGTAGTTGTATAGAGGTGAAATAATTGAACTATTTTATCTATACAACTGTTTTTATTAATTTGTTTATTTTGTATTGTATCCTTCGAATAACTAAACAATACTCTAATAACTGAAAATGTAACTCTAAAACAATTTAGGGAGATACAATTCCGCGCGGAATATCACCATTGTCAAGTACATGCATATAGTGAATTAACGCATTCACAACGTAAGAATTGACTAGTGATGCTCATTCTATTAGGGTCTAACATTATGTTCGTACTAAATGACTAGTGATCTTAGTATCTACATAACTTAGTGGGTGAGTACGGAGAATACAAATAAAACTGGATAAGCTTACACGTGATATTTTGTGAAAAATGTGCTACGCGCGTTTTTTTGGATCCAAATAATTATACTTGCATTTTAAGTTAAAAAGTATGTTAGACGATACCAAAAACATTCCACTTTCGGGTTGAACCGACACATTTCTCTTCGCGACTATCTTTTAGTGCGGTTTGCATAGGTTCAGAGAACACCTCATTCGATACGGGAGCATGTGTGTTGACATCTGATTAATGGTCGTTTCGAGCTTGCCGCTTGCTTGCTTTCAGCTTTCAAGATAAAAATAGGAAAAATTGTTTTGCGCCTCGCGTTTGTTGACGCAGTTGTTACCCTGATGCGTTCAAGAGACGTCATTTGTACGTTTTAGGAGGTTAAAGGTGAAGATGAGGATATTTTTCAGAGGAATTGTGGCTGGTTGGACGTTTTATCGCACGAAACTAAAATACATTTTCTTCTTTCCTGGTTCAGACTATCGTCATCTTGGTAAAGAGATTTCAGCCTGAACATCATAATTTTGAGTTTCTTTTAAACATCGGATAATTAATTTTATTTATACAGGAAGAACCCAAAGTCAATATACATACTAATTTTGTGAATGAATAATTGCATATGTAGTTAGGAACGTATGCAAACTTGAGAGGTAGTATGTACGGAAGGTACAGAACAATGTTGCTAACCCGCGTTAAAATATAAAAGCTATATGATTAACAAAATATTATTACAAACCAACATTCTATACTGCCAGAATTTTTTTGTGGGATTTGACTTATATTAGACGCTTCAAAGGTTATGTTCGCAAGCACCTAATAGTTTTTTCATTGCAACCACCCGTCGTTTAGTCTGAATAGTCATTATATTTTTATTTTGTGATTGAGTTATAATCTTTTATATAATTACACTCACTCCTCATACTGGCACGCGCCAAAGTCACATACATCAGTACCACTACTTCTCGCTAAAGCTTCCAAATTGATAACGGTAATAATTCTTACAGTTTCCATAAAATCATGAACCGTTTTTCAGTTTAAGATGGTAAACCACGCGAAATATTAAATGGCATGCCTAACGAAAGTGTCATGGACGGACTATCATTGTTGTGAGCAATTTGCATGCTGTAATCGCTCCCCTAAACAGAGACGGAACGACCTGGGGGCCACGGGGTGGAAACTGTTACTTCCCTAACTCTATATTGCTATATTGCTGACCCACGGCTATATTGCTGAATTGCAGTTCCCACATTCTGCCATTTCTGTTAAAGCAAATGAGCAATATATGCCTTTATAAACCCCTGGTTTTTCAACAAAAGTCAGTCATTATTCATTTGGTATTTAGTCTAATTACTGCCCAAATAAGGACCAGGTTTCTGCCTGCTGGTTGGTTCAGTAGTGAAAACTAAGCTACCAAAGGGGTCTGAATTCGGCAAAGACCTTCAGGAGGTCTCGCGTGTGAGCGACAAAAGTACCGCGATACAAGTGTAATCGGTTATAATAATTGTGGAACAAAAATAAATAAGTGTCTAGTACAATAGTTGTTTTTTTTTATTACAACTAAGTGCCCGGACCTAACAAATCGGTGTCAGAAGAAAGCGGGATTTATTTTCCCGTGGGACGCTCACTCCTGACGAAGACGACGACGTCCCGTGTGCCACAATTCTCCAAGCCAAGCTGCCTGCCGCGTGCCCGGTTTATCTGACTGGTTACAGCGCGGTTCCAGTTGGCACTACACAAGCGGAAGACCACACTCAGCCGTTGCCCATCGTGCCCGAGGGTTATCTGCCCAGCCGAGAGGTGCAGCCACGCAGTCCTGGTTCCCGTTGCCGCTCATCCCCGTCACCGGTGTGTTATAACACGCGCCGTTCAACCCCAGTGACTCACCCAGCAACAAGCGATTCGAGTCACCCGATCGCGTTGCGCCGCCGCCGACTCAATCACGCCGCATCAGCACATTCTTCCTGCTATTGTTCGCGCTTCTACTGTGAGTGGTTTAAGTGAATTTACATTATAATTATTATTGTCTGTTATCGTTAGAAAGGGTATACAGTAGGATTATCATTGCAAACTCAAACTCTTCTGCTATTTATACTAGTTCGGATTCTATTAAGATGAATTTTAGTGACCTAACCCGGTTCATAAAGCCCTTCGACGGCGACCGGTCTAGGCTCACATCATTTATTACGAATTGCGATAATGCGATTAGTTTAATTAATTCATCTCAAACACATATATTGTTTAAATGTATAATATCACAATTAGAGGGGAAAGGAGATGCTGTCTGCTCATTAAAAATATTTAATAACTGACCCGAATTACGACAATTCTTAAAGACTAATTTCGGTGAAACCAAACACCGAAACCACCTCCTATTAGACCTTCAGAATTGTAAGATAAAGCCTAATGAGTCCGTGTTAGAATATAGCACGCGCCTTGAAACACATTTAACTCGGTTACAGACCGATATATCCCATTCCACCAGGGATCAAGGTGAATTGAAAGGACGACTTGCCAGCACGGAGGATCTAGCTTTACATACTTTCCTATTAGGATTACCTAGTCATATATCCAACATTTTAAGGTGTAGGGACCCTCAAAATTTAGCTGACGCTATTAATTTAGCCATTCAGGAGGAAAAAATCCATAACTTTGTCCAGTCGTCTAGGGGTTCAACAGAACCAAGACCACAGTGCCGTACTTGCGGTAAACCTGGACACTCAGACAGGAATTGTTTTACCAATTGCCAACGTCCTATTCAAATTCCTTCTAATTCCAAACAGGCCAGATTCTATAATAAACCTTTCCCAAACCCCTCGTTTAATTCCCAGAATCCTTCTACTTCTAAAATATGTAACTATTGTAAAAATTTAGGCGAATATTAGCGAATGTCGTATAAGGCAATATAACAACGCTAATCGTCCCAAACCTCCTATACCTCCTATTTCTAATAAAGTTCATAACATAGACAATAGTAATAATTTAGAGTCTCAATCCAATGACATTGAACACGAATTTTTAAACTAAATCGGGTTCCGTGTCCGCGTCGTGCGGAATCCACCGTACAAACCGACGCTGTTCAACATCATGTGTCTATTCCAAGTTATTCTACTAGATCTGACCAAATTTCTAACCCTCCTATGTCCCTTAAGCCATGTGTTCAACTTGAAGCGAATGTATCTACTATACCTGCTAAACCTATTACGTGTACTAAGTCTATGCCGAATCCTACTATATCTACTAAACCTATGGCGTGTCTACAGTCAGCTGCGAATACTAATTCTACTATATCTACTATATCCTCGAGTTCTACTAAATCGGCTACGAATTGTAGTCTTTCTAATTCTACTAAATCTACCATATCTACCAAATCTACTATATCTACTAATCATACTAAATCTACTATGTCTCCCAAGTTTACTACATCTACCATATCTACTACATCTACTACATCTACCAAATCTTACTATATCTACTAATCATACTAAATCTACTATGTCTCCCAAGTTTACTACATCTACCATATCTACTACATCTACCAAATCTACTAATCCTACTAAATCTACTTATTCTAATAAATTTCCCAAGCCTACTACATCTACTAAGTCTACCACATCTACCAATTCCACTGAATCTGCTACATCTTCTATACCTACAAATTCTACTAAATCTACCAAGTCCTCGAAAACTTATAAGTCTTCTACATCTCCTACTTCCACTGCTTCTCCTATATCCAATAAATCCGAATCCAATTGCCAAACAGTTTATAAAATACTTTATAATGATAAAGTTCATTTGCCTCATATCTATATTAAATCTCAATATTCTAACAAACCTTTAATTCTTTTAATAGTCTCAGGTTTTAGCATTTCTATACTCAAGAAAACATCACTAGATAGGCAACCAGACCTCATACCTGAAATAATTAAATTCAAAGGTATTGATGAAAATTCCCCGTACTCTGAAAGTTACGGTCATTTTCAGTTAGACATTAAATTAAATAACTCTAAAATAATATTTAACAAATTTCATCTAGTTTCAGAATCACTAGGATTCAATTTTGACGGTATCCTAGGCAATGATTTTCTTAAACTTAATAATTGTAGTATTCAATACGGTAAAAATGTTCTATATCTTGATAAAGGTCACCTAGAATTTCACTTTACTAAGCCTCAATATATTATTCCAGCTCGTTCAGAAATGATAATTGAATGTAATGTATCTAATCCTGAAATTAAATCTGGATTTGTAGAAAAATCTGAAATTCAGAAAGGCGTATATCTATCTAGCTGTCTCACTACTCTGAAACCTAATAAACATGTTAATGTCTCTCCTTAATACGACTAATGGAGATGTTATCATTCAAGCTCTTTACGTAGAACTTCATCCATGCGATATTCTAAACCAGTCTACTTCTAGCTCTGATGACGTTCAAACAATTGCCTTCACGAAAAGTAAAGAAATTAATCGTACTACTGAACTCCAGAAACAAATTACAATTTCTCATCTTAATTCAGAAGAATCTAAATCCCTTCTAAATCTATGCCAAGAATACTCAGATCTCTTTTTCCTTGATGGTAATTCTCTTTCATATACCAGCACCATTAAGCACAAAATCAAGACTACTAGTTCTCAACCCATTCACGTTAAAAGCTATCGATATCCTGAATGTCATAAAGAAGAAGTTAATAAACAAATTCAGAAGATGCTTGACCAAAAGATTATTAAGCCTTCAAATTCTCCCTGGTCCTCTCCAATTTGGATTGTCCCAAAGAAGCAAGACGCTTCTGGGCAAAAGAAATGGCGTATCGTTGTCGATTACCGTAAACTTAATGACATCACAGTAGGCAATGCCTATCCTATTCCTAACATTACTGAAATCTTAGATCAACTAGGGCACAGTAAATACTTCTCCACTCTAGATCTTGCTTCTTGTTTTCATCAGATTTTAATGAATAAAGAAGACTCCGCGAAGACCGCATTCTCAGTCCCCAACGGTCATTTCGAATACACAAGAATGCCATTTGGCTTGAAAAATGCTCCCGCCACATTTCAACGTCTTATGAACACTGTTCTATCTGGTCTCCAAGGCTTGCACTGCTTCATATATCTTGATGACGTAATCATCTATTCGCATGATCTCCAGTCCCATATCGATAAACTTAAAATTGTATTTGATGCTCTCAGAGAACATAATTTAAAATTCATCATCATCATCTCAGCCTATACTTGTCCACTGCTGAACATAGGCCTCCCCAATCGCTTTCCAGCGTAACCAGTCCGATGCCACCTGCATCCAACGACTTCCTGCGATTTTCACAAGATCGTCGATCCATCTGGCAGGCGGTCGTCCCACGCTGCGCTTGCCAATACGTGGTCTCCACTCTAGAATCTTTCTGCCCCAACGCCCGTCCGATCTACGCGCTATGTGGCCCGCCCATTGCCACTTCAGCTTGCTAATCTTAACGGCTATGTCGGTGACCTTGGTTCTTCTACGAATCTCCTCATTCCTGAGTCGATCGCGTAGAGAAACGCCGAGCATAGCTCTCTCCATAGCTCGCTGAGCAACTCTGAGCTTTTTTATGAGACCTATTGTAAGAGACCACGTCTCTGATCCATATATCATCACTGGTAACACACATTGACTAAAAACTTTAATCTTAAGGCACTGAGGTATTTTGGATGAGAAGATGTTGCGCAGTTTCCCGAACGCTGCCCAGCCGAGTTGGATTCGTCGATTGACCTCTCTCTCAAAGTTGGACCTACCTAACCGGACTACCTGTCCCAGGTAAATGTATTCGTCGACAACTTCAAGAGTAGAGTTCCCAACGGTGAGTGCGGTGGGTACGACATGGACTTTAGACATTATTTTTGTTTTGTCCATGTTCATTTTAAGACCCACTTGTTGAGATACTTTGTTTAGGTCACCGAGCATTCGTCCTAGATCTTCCAGCGACTCCGCCACGACCACAATGTCGTCGGCAAATCGAAGGTGAGTGATGTATTCGCCATTGATGTTGATGCCAAGTCCTTGCCATTCCAAGAGCTTGAAGGCGTCCTCTAAGGTGGCCGTAAACAGTTTCGGAGAAATTACGTTTCCCTGCCTTACTCCTCTTTTTATGGGGATCGCCTTCGTGCGCTGCCCCTGTACTCGGACTGACATGGTGGCGTTATTATACAAACACTTCAACACTTCAATGTACCGATAGTCAATGCGGCATCGCTGGAGAGATCTAAGAACCGCCCAAGTCTCGATCGAATCGAAGGCTTTCTCATAGTCCACAAACGCCAAGCATAGTGGCCGATTATACTCCTCGGTCTTCTGTATAATCTGCCGTAGCGTATGTATGTGGTCTATGGTACTAAAGCCTTTCCGGAAACCGGCTTGTTCGGGAGGCTGGAAGTCATCAAGCCTGCGTTCGAGACGATTCGTGATGACTCTCGAAAACAACTTATAAACATGGCTCAGCAGTGTGATGGGCCTATAATTCTTCAGTAAATTGTTATCACCTTTCTTGAAAAAGAGTACCACCAAACCCCTGTTCCACGCTTCCGGCGTTTTTCCTTCGAGCAAGACGGAATTAAACAGCCTCTGAAGGACTTTAAGTACCGGCGATCCGCCCACTTTCAGAAGCTCTGCGGTAATTCCGTCTTCACCCGGCGCTTTGTTGTTTTTAAGGTGTTTGAGAGCCATCCCAATCTCGCACAGGCTGATGTCCGGGATATCTTCAGTGTAGTGTCGGGTTAGCTTGGCTCTTGGGTCTTTTACCAAGTCAACAACAGGTTCAGCTACTGAGGTATACAACTGCCCATAGAACCTCTCTATCTCCCTGAGCACCTCTGACCTATTCGACGTTACGTTTCCGTCCTCCGTCTTCAGCTTCGTCAACTGGCTTTGCCCAATAGACGCGTCTCTTGCAAACACTTTGGAGCCCTTGTTCTGCTCTATGGTCTCCTCAATACGTCTTGTATTGAAGGACCGTAAATCGTGTCGCAAGGACTTCAATATCTGTCCATTGAGCTGCCTATAGGACTTAGCATCATCGGAGGTTTGGAGTGTCATGGTACGTCGCTCAGCCATAAGGTTTCGGGTGTAGTCAGATAGCTTTTGAGGCCTATTTTTACGGTGGGGCTTAAAATGCTTGGACCCGACCGTATGGACAGTCTCTACCAACCTATTGTTGATTTCGTCCACTGATGCGCTGCTGTCTAGCAATTCGAAGCGGTTTGACAATTCGAGTTGAAATTTCTCGGGGTTTTGGATATGTGCATTAGAAGGTCGGAGCGTAGACTTCATCAGACGCGATCTTTACATTTTGACATTAATATTTAATGTGCCTCTGACCATTCGGTGATCACTGCCGGTTTTTACCCTGTGAATCACGGAGACATTATTAAATATTTGTCGCTTGGTGCTCATGATGAAGTCTATCTCATTTTTTGTGGAACCATCAGGGCTCATCCAGGTCCATTTCCTATGAGGCGGCTTCCGGAAGAAAGAGTTCATCATAAAGAGTCCCTCCTTCTCCAGATATTCGGCCAGCCTCTGACCCCTGGGGTTGCGTTGCCCATATCCAAATTGCCCCACTCTCAATTCATCATCGCCCCGTTTGCCCAGCCGCGCATTTAAAATTACAACCAGATAAATGCTAATTTCTGAGCAAAGAAGTCGCTTATCTCGGTGATACTATAACAGATAAAGGAGTATCCCCTAATCCCGATAAAGTCAAAGCCGTAGTCTCTTATCCTATTCCTAAATCCGTGAAACACTTAAGTAGTTTCCTAGGTCTTGTAGGTTATTACAGGAAATTCATCAAAGATTTCTCTAAAATTACTAAATCTACACTGACATCTATATTACGAACGACGCAGAATTTGTATGGAATACTAAACAATATGAATCTTTTAATACTCTTAAATCTATGCTTACTAATTCCCCTATCCTTCAATATCCCGATTTTTCTAAGCCTTTTATTCTAAGTACCGATGCATCCAATTATGCATTAGGTGCAATTCTATCTCAAGGAGGAATAGGTAATGACGTACCTATTGCATATGCCTCTCGAACTCTAAACAGAGCCGAAGGTAATTATAGTACTACCGAAAAAGAACTAACAGGTATTCTATTTGGTACTAAAACTTTTAGACCATATCTCTATGGTAGAAAATTCAAGATCGTTACTGATCATCATCCTCTTGCCTGGTTAATGAATTGCAAAGACTCTAGCAGTAAACTATTACGATGGCGATTAAAACTCGAAGACTATGATTATGAAATTGTTTATAAAGCAGGTAAATTAAATAGTAACGCTGACGCTTTATCTAGGTCTCCTATTCATAATATTGATGGTATTGATCTCAATGATAACTTAACTTATGAATCCTTTTTAAAATCTCGTTCCAGTCCTACTTTATATGATACTCAAGTCACTGAATCTAATCAAAATCTACTTGAAACAACATGCTCTTTTATAGTATATCCTACATCTATCGACTTAGACGATTCCAATCTTTATTGCGATACTATTCTAAACACTTTAGAGAATAGAACCGAATTCGAAAATTCTGAAAGAGAATTATATAATATTAAAACCTCTGAATCTAATAATAAGACTTATTTCCACTTATTCACTAAAATTCATCATTCTGCAACGTACAGAGATGTCTTCCAAGTCTTAAAGGTATTACGAAATAACTTAATCATATTCTATCCCCAGGTCAACGAAATCTCTATTTCTGATTTTGATAATCCCTATGATAAATTCAGGTTCCTATTAATCTATGAAATTATAGCATTCCTATTCCACAATACTTAAATTAAAATAAATATCTATCATAATAAAATTACTTATCCTACTCCTAGCGAAATCCCAACAGTCCTTAAAGATAATCATGACTCTCCTATTAATGGTCATATTGGTTCCAACCGTGTGTACAACAAACTTAAAGATACATACTATTGGAAAGGCATGAAGAAAGATATAGAAGGATATGTTAAAAATTGTCACCAATGCCAACGAAATAAAGTATTAAGAGCTATTAATAAAGCTCCTATGGAAATTACTTCTACGTCACATGATGCATTACAAAGAATTTTTACTGATATCGTTGGTCCATTACCAGAATCTGGATCTCAAAGATATCGTTATATTGTCACTTTCCAAGATGATGCTAGATCATTTTAACGCAAACAACATCCTGCACGATCAGCAATTTGGTTTTACCAAAGGGCGTTGTACTACTGACGCCGGTGTAACTCTAATAAAGCATATCTTCGATACCTGGGAGAACTCACAGGACGCCATTGGCATTTTTTGTGATCTTTCCAAAACATTTGATTGTGTGAAACATGAAACACTGCTGCTTAAATTGGAGCACTATGGTATCCATGGTAAAGCACTTAATCTTTTAAAATTTTACCTAGAGGACAGACAACAGTGTGTTCAAATAAATCAAACTAAATATCTAGGCTCTTTAGTTAAAATGGGCGTTCTACAGGGATCGATACTGGGTCCGTTCCTATTCTTAGTTTACATAAATGATCTACCTGAAGTAATTTAAAATCGAGCGAAGATAGTGTTATTTGCTGACGATACCTCTTTGATTTTTAAAGTAGGTAGACATGTTAATAACTTTGACGAAGTAAATGACGCTATTATTCCACTACATAACTGGTTTACATCCAACAATTTAGTGCTCAATAACAAGAAAACTAAATGTATAAGGTTTTAAATACCAAATGTAAAAAGTACTGTACATGATATTATACTGAACAATGAGAAACTTGAGCTCATCAATGATACATCTTTTTTAGGGATTACGCTTGACTCCAAGTTACAATGGGGTCTTCATATTGAGAATTTAGGTAAACGGCTTAGCTCCGCTGCCTATGCCGTAAGGAAGATCAGACAACTAACTGATGTGGACACCGCGAGGATAGTCTATTTTAGCTACTTTCATAGTGTCATGTCTTACGGTATATTATTGTGGTAGGGCAGCGGGCATTGAGTCAGTTTTTATCTTGCAAAAAAGGGCTATTAGGGCCATCTATAACTTGAGTAGTCGCGACTCTTTAAGAGAACTGTTCAAAGTGGCTAATATCATGACGGTCCCATGTCAATATATTTATGAAAACATTATGTATACTAGAAAAAATTTTGATCTTTTTAATCAGCTAGGTGATAGGCATTGCTATAACACACGACATAGAAATAAATTAGACCAACCGCAATTTCGTCTGTCAAAAATTCACACGTCTTTCATGGGGCACTGTGTTAGATTTTATAACAAAATTCCCATTGACGTCACTAAACTTAGTGAAAATAAGTTCAAAGCTTGTGTAAAACGAACACTTTGTAAGCAAGCTTATTATTCAATAGAAAATTATTTAAAAGATAAAAATGCTTGGATAGATGCTATTCCAGCTCCACTTGAGTCATGACAACCTGTTCAACTGTTCTTAGTTAACATTTCCTCTATTCCTTCTATTAATTTAACACAATATGTACTTTTTTTTTGTAAATGAGGGAACCATGTAGCCTTTCTCATAAATAGTATTATTCGCGTTTTTAACTTAGACTCAACTCATGACCAATCTACATTGTTCTCTCATACCCCACAACAGAATGTAGATGAAAAAGTTAGTAATTTCTTATTTTAAAAGAGTAACCGTGGAGTTTCCTGCCCTTTTTCTCCACAGGAATGACATTCCGAAGTGGCGGTAGACTCTTTGTTACTTTTCTGACGATTCATAAATACTGTAATGGTTTACATGAATAAAAAATATTCTGATGCTGATTTAACTAAATATTCTATGGCCTATCCTATCGTCCAATCCACAGCTGAACAAATCTCACAATGTCTTATTAAATTTATTTCTCATTTCGGTATACCTAAAACTATATTATCTGATCAAGGTGTCCATTTTATTGCTGAAGTCTACAAACAAGTCGCATCTCTATTTAAGATAAAACATCTTTTCTCATCTCCTTATCATCCTCAAACTAATGGTGCTCTAGAAAGAAGTCATGGTACTCTTAAAGAATATCTCAAATCGTATGTCAATGAAAACCAAGACAATTGGGATAAATATCTTCCTACTGCTATTATTTCCTATAACTCACGACATACATACACATCACTAACATACATAAACACCATAACTCACCACTTACTCACACATACACACCAGGCCTCGATGTACTCTCTAGTATATCACAGTCTAGGGTCTACAACATATAGATTATATATAACTTTTAACAATGGATCACACTCTGACAACTATAACTGAATTAGACAACTCAGAAATAGCCCAGGTGCTGAGCTGTTCAACGGAAAATTTTACAAAAAACATACAGACAAGGTTGAATGATTTTACGGTCGTCTCACAGAACATACGGAGCATATACTCTAACTTTTATAACCTCCAACTCCAGTTAACTCATTTAAAACTAACAGCAGACCTAATTATTTTAACTGAATGTAGGCTAAATACTGACAAAAATATTCCACAATAAATTAATTACACGTCAGGTCAAACATCGCACCACGTAAACAAAGCGGACGGAGTCGTTATTTACGTTAATAATGTACTTAAATTTAATATAAATGAAATAAGATTAAAAGATGCGTCTTGCTTGCAAGTTAATGTTTTACCTGACCTAATTATTCTCGGAATATATCGTTCTCCATCTAAGACAAACGCCGATGACTACATAAATTGTCTAAACCTACACCTAACCTCAATTGTTTCGTCTAAAAATATAATAATTACTGGCGATATCAACATAAATCTAATATATAAATACGGAGAGCAATCATTTGAAAGTTCAAACAGACTCAACTACTTAAATATGCTGGCGATGCATGGACTCCTTCCCGGCCACTCGCTTCCTACCAGGAATAAAAATTGCTTAGACCATTTTATATTAAAACTTAAACCTAATCAAAAATCAGCAGTCATAGCTATCATCAACTCGTCTATCACAGATCATTTAATGATTTACTTAAAATTATCCGATCAAACAATGAAACATAAAATAACTAAAACTAAATCAATTGTTAACATTGAAAATGCCATCTGTATGTTAAAAACTTGCAACTTGCAAAAACTGCTAAGCATAACTAACCCTAACACACTAACGGATAAGCTAATTAATTTACTTCAAACATGTCTCATTTCTAATACTATTTACAAAGTTATCCCTCTAAAACAGAGGCTAATCAAACCTTGGATGACAACTGGATTATTACGTTGCATCTAAAACCGGAATAACATGCAAAAAAGTTAAAATTAGATCCTTACAACGAAATCCTAAACATTACATTTAAGAGATACCGTAATTATTGCAACTACATTATTAAAAAAGAAAATACGATCGTGATCAACTGACTAAAAATCACAAGAACCCTAAAACACTATGGCGAGCCATAAATAATATTACTCAGCGGAAACCACTAAAATCTCACAACCTGGAATTGTTGGAATCGGCAGCTACCTCTAGTGAGTCCGTTAATATCATAAATAAATACTTTTCTACAATAGGTCAACAGCTTGCTGATGACATCTTAAAAAGACCTACGAAAGGTCCGTATTTTAATCAACGAGATCCTCGTACCCCACTAATTTCGTCCTTTGTTCTCCTAAATACCGACAATAATGAAGTATGTAGCGTTCTTATGTCTTTAAAATCTGGCAGTGCCCCTGGTTGGGACAAAATACCTGTGTACTTCTTAAAAGCTACACATGAAACTATTGTGCCAATTATATCCTACCTTACCAACCTCTGTTTTGAACAAGGGGCCTTTCCTACTGCTCTAAAGCAAGCTCTAATAACACCTGTGTTTAAGAGTGGAGACAAGAAAGACCCGTCGAATTACAGGCCAATATCTGTTCTTCCGTCTCTGTCTAAAGTTATGGAAAAACTACTTAACAAGCGCTTGGTTAATTATTTAACAAAGTTCAATGTTCTTTCACCATCTCAGTTTGGTTTTAGACAGGGAAAGTCCACAGAAGACGCTGTTTTGGCGCTTGCTTCCATCGTCACTGAAAAGGTTGACAGTGGACGGAAGTGCCTGGCAGTATTTCTAGACCTTAAAAAAGCCTTCGACACCATCTCCGTCCACACGCTTATACGCAGATTAGAGGACATTGGTATAAGGGGCACACCCCTTAAACTATTCAAAGAATACCTAAGTGAACGTACGCACTCAGTTAGAGTGGGAGAATGTTTCAGCTCCGAAGAAACCGTCACATACGGAGTTGGACAGGGAACTGTTCTTGGTCCTACTCTGTTTCTTATCTACATCAACAGTCTCTGTAATATGAGTATCGATGGAGCTCACATTTTCTCTTATGCTGACGATACAGCAGTGGTCTTTACGGGCAATACCTGGGACAGTGCTCGACTAACAGCTGAAAGAGGACTAAATGAGATAGCAACTTCGCTTCAAGGTAATCTCCTAACTCTGAACATAACCAAAACTAACTTCATTTGTTTTACCAAGTACAACCGCACTCAGTCGTCACATGAGTATCAAATTAAAATTCATACTTGCCATAACAAAATAAATACAAGCTGCTTAGCAATTAACAAAACAAATAACACCAAATACTTAGGCGTAATGCTCGACCAAAGACTTTCATGGCACACTCACATAGAGCTAATCATGAACAGAGTTAGGAAATTAATATGGACCTTTAAAACTTTACGACATGTTACCACAAGAAGTCTCTTACAACAAACTTACTACATCACACTGGCTCAATCTGTGCTCTCGTACTGTCTCCCAGTCTGGGGAAGGGCAACTAAGACAAAATTCTTGGAGCTCGAAAGAGCTCAGAGAGCTCTCCTCAAGGTTATGTTCTTCAAACCCTTTAAATTTCCAACTGAAAATCTTTACTTGGCTTCGAATCTCCTCTCTGTCAGAAAATTATATGTTCTACATATTATACTAAGAAAACGTACGTCCCTTACCTTTGTTCCCAGTAGGATCAACTCAAGAAGGAAGAATAAAGTAGCTCCTACAGTAGCAGTTAAATCGACTTTCGCTAATAGACAATTCATTAGGCAATCTTCACATCTATACAATCTACTGAACAAAGAATTAGGATTTTATTCTCTGACATACCATAAATGTAAACTGGTTCTCACTCATTGGCTGAAAACCAAAAAATATGAGGAAGTGGAGAGCCTATTACACACTACCCAATAACTAAAATTATAATGTAGAACATGCCGTCAGTGGAAGATGCTTGCATCTTCCGATCCCAAGATATGATCGTAGGGCTGACTCAGACTCAGACTTAAGCTGAACTAGTCCGTTAAATCTGCAAAGCCCCTGCGGCTTACAGCGTGGATCAGTCACCACACATTTAGACTGAAACTTACTTTTAATAAAACACACACGCACACACTCATACACACACATACACACACACACACACACGCACACGTTTACACACATTCACACTTCAGGCGCATAGTTACTCGGATAATATAATGCAACTACTCTCATGTTTATTTAGTTATTTAGTTTTTTTTTTTTTAAACGTAGCCCCACACTAGGATTTATTCCTGTGTCGTGGGTGCGTTTACAAACATGAAAATTCACATACATGAATACCCAGACCCAAAAAGAGTTATTAAGTCTTTTACTATGTTTACTCACTCATGAAAGATAGTGTCTGATAGAAGAGCGGAACCTCCTAATACAAGCAATAATTTTAGCTTAACAGGAGATTCCAAATAAGCAATGTAAACATTTGTAAGTGTACAGTATGTTACTCATAGATTAAATCAATTTAATGATGATATAGAAAGGATTGAAAATCAACCCTATCATATTAAATATGGAAGCTATTTCAATATCCTTACAACAGTCATATCTTTAGCTGACCTATCTTTTATTTCTTATAAATTGTATCAAATGTGTTGTAAACGATCTAGCCGTAATAATAGAACTGTCTCTGAATCAGGCTGTTGTGTTAAAATATTTAATAGTTGCTATACTAAGCCAACTCATAATGTTCGAGCAGCTACTAATTTTGAAACTCGTAATAGATCATTTGATTTATCTACTAGTAGCTCTGAAAATTCTCCTACTAGCCTAAGGAGAAACTTAGAATACTAATTATAACAAATATACTTTCTATTTCATTTACTATTTAACTATTGTGTTATGTTACTTTTAATGTTTACCTTTGTTACTAATAATGTTTTACTTAACTTAATAATGAATTATACGATTCTAATTCTACTATATCCAGTTACTATTTCTAATTTTTTAATTCTGCTAATTCTAATTCTATATCGACTTATGTTTAATACTAGTTCTACTATATCGTTGTAATTACTATTTCCACTTATTCTATATAAGTTGTTTTTATACTAATTCCTATTCCTAGAACAATAAGCATAGAAGCTTGTTTTATGTACATTTTCTATTGTTATTTACATCGTTTTAATTACAGATATTATTCTCAAGTTTTAATAAATGTAAGCAATTATTCTATTTCTTTGGGGTGTACGAGGTGGTAATGGGCCGCGTTTTGAGGTTTGAATAATATTGGACGGATTATTAATTCGACTTCCGACTTTAATAAGATAGAGATTATAATTGAAAATGGAGGCAGTCATGGCTAAGATTACTTACACGATTTAGAATAGGAAAATAAGTTATACATATATTTGATGCTCCAAATGCGACGGACAGTGGTTAAGAGCTAAAGCTGCTTCACTCAATGCTTCCAGTAGTCAATCCCTGCACAGAAATAAAAAAAACTGTTTTATCCGAATTACCAAGTGTCTATATATTCTTGTTTAAATAGCTTATTATAAATTTATCTGGTTAATTCACGTAATCTGATCCTGTGGTTACTGCATACCCTGGACCGAGTAGTACCGGGTTCGATGTCCGGGTAGTATCAAGTCCCTGAAAATTCTGACGTACAAATGTTTATTTCGGTCTGGGTATGTGAATTTTATATTGGTGGCGTGGTGCTACGTTTTGAAAAATGTTATTAAATAGTAATTTTAATTTTCAACTAAATTAAACTGAGTTAAATAGAAAGCTTAACACGGAAAGATTGACTTTAAATATTTAAGCGATATTTGCCAACATCGGAGAGAGTAGTGGATATCGCTAAATGTACATCATAGAGAGCTACACCAAAACTAAGTAATTAAAACGCGTTACTGCAGAATGTTTACAAATTAATTTAAATTACGGCACACATTGAAATTCAATTAGCGCACAGATAGCTTATCACGAACAGATTGACGTTAGCGTAACGCTATCGAATTGATATGCCATCCTTTTCACACCACAAATTTATTCAATAAAGATGAGGGTGACAGCATAAAATCTCGACAACCTTACTATGATGTGCAATGGTTTGTGCTTAACGCACTAGATGTATAATAATCGGTTAAGTTCATTGCCGAGTTAGCAACCCACTAAATATGTTGATGCCCAGGCAACGAGATCCTGGCCACAATAAGCTTAACAAAGATATAATTGCACGGATTTGGGACTTGTTTGAGGAAATTGGGAATTATATCGCGTGGGAAATAAATTTTGTTTTGTGAAACTTCATGAACTTCATCTAGAAAGTTGTATTCAATGGGGTACTCAGGTTGGGTTCTTATTTAATTGATCACTTAAGTGCGCAAGTTATTCAGATATAGGGAATTTGCTTGTTAATTTAATCTGGTAACCTAAACCTAAGAAGTACCTAGTTAATGAGAATATTAATGTATTTCGTATTCTAACGGTAACACAGGCTGCAGTCCGAATGACGCTCATATCGATATAAGCACATGTATATTTATGCCGAAACGGCGAAAGTGCTCAAACGACTTAAAGCTTTTACGCCGTTTGGAAACGCATATAAAAGCACTAATAACGATATTAGGTAATTCTGAAACTAAATTATTAATTTCTAAACAAAATCGCAAATGCTCTACCGTTAATTTCTGACGCAGAGCTGGAGGTTTTCTCGATATGAAACACTTACCACCAGCATTAGATTTCTACTCACGTGCCACAACGAGTATTATTATTCCATTAAAGGATGCGAGGCGATGGGGAGGATAACTTAGCGGTAATTACCACGCACGTGCTCGGTGGAACATCTCGCACAAGTAGGTATTGTACGGCACGCCCATGCGCTCATTAGTCGATATATGACGATTGGTGTTTTATGCCGTTGTAGAGTGCAAAGCATCGTTATATCAAAATAATAAAGAAATTGTGTTTGTATTAATTAGAGAACTTTGCCTTATTGGTCTAGTGCCGGATAATGCGTGTAGTGATCACGAGGTCCTGGGATTAATACACACAGATACGTTCTGTGATGGAGTATTAATATTAGTAGGCTAACTTATAAACAAAAGTAGTGTCAAACTTGTGTCGTAAGCCCAGTTTGCGAATACACATGGTGACAAGGAATAACGCTGTATTACTCCGACCGTAATAAATGCAGGTATGCATAAGACGCTATATTTCTTAGTATCCTGGGCCGGACGAAATGTAATTTTTCAATAAAACAATTTTTTTTGGTATCAATCGAGAATCTAGTATTGTGTGCGGTAAAATGGCAACAGATTCTCCCTTTTGTACATGGGGCCTCTCATCGTAAGCGAAAAGTGAGTTTATAGAGTATACTTCTGCTTCACTCACTTGGGGAATATAAGCTTGACGGTGTTTATTTTTTTTATATTAGGTAAACGCTTGGACGCTCTCGGGCTACCGTGCAAACAATACCTTATTGAATTTGTCTCCTATATTTAAATTGTTTCTACGGTTATAAAGTCACCTGGTCTCGATTTTAAGTTGTCAATCGACAAGTGATATTAGTTTTTAGCTGTTTTGTGCATCGAGTAATGATTCTAAAGTGTAATTAATATACAAGACTATTACCATACACATTAAAGCAATAACTAATTTACTCTGCCATAAAGTGATATCGGAAAGTGCTCTGCTGTAACGCGTAAGCGAAGCGATATCCACGGCGCTTACGTCGTTCTTGCCGTGACCGCGCTGTGCATCGGACAACAAAACTTTACTATTCGAACAGTTTGGCAAGGAAATAATTTTATTGTTCTGCGGGTGGTTTTGATTAATACAATTGTTTATTATGCCGCTTAAACGAACACCACTTAATAATCGAAGGCTAAACTACCACAAGGCTGACTATGAAGTGATTAACAATGATCTGTCAATGATTGACTACAACATGGAATTAGCGCAACGCACAAATGTTAATTCCATGCTATCGATATTCTATGCCAAACTCAAGGAAGTAATTTACAAACATGTGCCTCGCAAAAAGGCTGGGAACCGTAAATATCCACCGTGGTTTACTAAATCCCTCATTGCCATACTAAAAGAAAAAAATAACATACATTCTCGATTTAAAAAGTACCGGAACCCAAGGGACAAAATAGAGTTTAATTTGTTAAGCAAAAGGTGTTCAAAAATAGCTGAGAAGTGTTACAATCAATACATAGACGATGTAGAGAGTAAAATCAACCATAACTCCAAATACTTCTGGTCATATGTGAAGTCTAAGAAAGTGGAATCTAGTTTTTACCCTAGCCAAATGACTGACGGAACTTTTGTCAGCTCCGATGGTGAGGGGATATGTAATTTGTTCGCATCTCTGTTCTCGCAGGTCTACAATAATGGGAATTCTAATAATAACTTCACTATGTCGAATAACTTAAAGCTTATAGACAAGTTAAGCTTTAGTTTTGGCTCAGTGGTAGTGGACCAAACAACAATAATGAAAAAGCTAAACAGTCTAGATATATCTAAGGGTGCGGGCCCAGACGGTATTCCGCCAATTTTCATTAGAAATTGTTCGTCCAACTTAATAATACCACTACATATTATTTTTGCGACATCGATCTCATCTGGAAAGGATGAGTGGAAAGTAGCCAAAGTAGTACCTATTCATAAGTCTGGGGGAACGGAAGACGTGAACAATTACCGTCCAATATCGATTATCTCTACCATAGCAAAGATTTTTGAGTCCATAATTTGTCCTCACATACAAAAGTATTTTAGTCAGTATTTATCTATCCATCAACATGGTTTCGTCAAGGCAAGGTCTACTTCAACTAACTTGGTCACATTTGTGGAAGATTTGGCTGAGGCAATTGACTGTCGTCAGCAGGTAGATGTAATATATACTGACTTCAGCAAGGCCTTCGATAAGGTGCCCCATTCTATACTGCTCCACAAATTATCAGTATATGGTTTCTGTGGAGGTCTTCTTAAATTGATCGAGACTTACCTGAGGAATCGCTCCTTCTACGTCGTAGTTAATGGTTTCAGGTCAAACTTGTTCTCTGCCTATTCTGGTGTACCTCAAGGATCACATTTGGGTCCTATCCTCTTTAATATTTTCGTAAATGACTTACCTAATTGCCTTCTACATTCTGAACCTTATATGTACGCCGACGATCTAAAAATTTCACGCATTATAAAAAATACTTACGACGTAGCTCTTTTACAACAGGACATAGAACACATTACCCAGTGGTGCAGCAACAACCAAATGCACCTCAACACTAATAAATGCTACCACATGAAGTTCACCCGCAAACTCCATTTCATTGATTCTAGCTATTCTATAGAAGGCATTCGTATGGAAGATACGTGAAGTTGACACAATTAGAGACCTGGGTATTAATTTAGACAAAAAACTTACTTTTCAACCTCATATGGATGAGATAATTAAAAAAGCATCCAGAATGCTAGGGTTCGTCATAAGAAATGGTAAAACATTCAGAAAGCCGCAAACAAAAATACTATTGTACAATACCTTGATTCGTAGCATACTAGAATACTGTCCCACTGTCTGGAGACCGCATTATTCTACACATATTTTAAGACTAGAAAGGATTCAGAAGCTTTTCATGTGGCATTTGGCATTTTCTGCTGGAATATCCAAAAGTCATAAAAGTTATAGTGAAAGACTTGCGTTTTTTAATACACCATCGCTTGAAAAAAGAAGAGCGCTTCTGGATCTGAATTTCATGTACAAATTACTACACAACCAATTGGATTGTCCATCGCTGATTAAAAGTCTAAAGTTTAACGCCCCTCATCGGATACCCCGTAAAGCAATGGCAATAATGGTTCATCCATTTCGGAGCACGGTTTTAGGATACAATTCGCCGATTCCCAGGTTGTGCAGAGCTGTTAATAAATATTGCATAGACGCAATCGACATATTTTCAGTAAAATCGCATGAATTTTGTAGACTTATTTTCGAAAACTTGGTTACCGAGATATACTGGTTACCGAGCAATAAGGTGCTCTGCTATTTAAATCTTAAAGTCACGAAAATATTAATAACTACTCAACAAAGTGTCACTATAGTGTAAAGAAGAGATCTGGGCGCGTCCATTATTGTTTGTGAAGCTGTGCTGGGGGAAGAAGTTATGGAAATCTCCTAAATACTGATCGGATTTTATATCGTATCATCACAAATATTTGTCAGGTACCCTCGCTTTTGTACATTTGGAACTTTCAAACTCAATTACTGACAAGCATTGACAAAGGTCAAGTTGACACAATATAATTATTTCGGATCAGGATATGAGCATTTTGGCCATATAGTGTTGTCAGCGTAAAAGTTTTACCCTGTTTGGTAGATTACGGAATAATAACGAAAAAATATTTGCTTGTATAAATTTAGGTCTGAAGGAATGGATAATACTAGACTGAATTGGGGTTGCTGCCAAACGGGTATAAGCGATAATCATTGCCTGACTTGTCTAAAATGCAGGAAAATTTTTCATTACGCTTATCTAGCCGTGCAGGATCCTAATAACATCGATGCAGCAGTTTGGATTTGTCCCGAGTGCATGGCCTGTGTTAAGTCTGGTAAAAAAGACCATACTCCTGCACGCACAAACGCCAATGTTACCACAAGACCTTGTAAGAGACCAGCCCAAGGGTCACCAAAAGGATGCGGTACGGAGGAACCACTAACCCCATCCTTAGTTAAGAGGATTGTAGAGGATATAATGTCTAAAGAATTAAATGGCCTTATGATTGAAATTAAAGCTTCAATTACGACCGCTATTAATAATGAGGTTAAGGTGATCAAAGATGACATTAAAGATTTTAAAGAATCAATGAACTTTATTACTAGTCAAGTTGATGAACTTGTTAAGGAGAGAAAACAAGACAATCAGCTAATTAATAAGTTGAGAGGAGAAAACTCCGACATGAAATCCACTATCAGTGAACTTCAGGCGCAGATTAATTATCTAGAACAGCAAGCTCGTGTAAACAACATAGAGATACAATGCGTCCCAGAAAAAACAAACGAAAATTTAGTGAATATTGTTTCTAACCTATGTAACACGGTAAATTGCGGCATTAAGGATAAAAATATATATAACTGTTCACGCATTGCCAAATTAAATAAAAATAATGATAGACCTAGATCCATAGTGGTTCAGTTGGCCTCACCGAGACTACGAGATCGGCTCCTAGCAGCTTGTATTAATTTTAACAAATCGAACCCAAACCAGAAGCTAAACACTTCTCACCTTAAGTTGGCTGGCCCTGAGAAGCCCATTTATATCAATGAACATTTGTCACCCGCCAACAAGGCTTTGCATGCAGCGGCAAGACTAAAAGCTAAAGAAAAGGGTTATAGATTTGTCTGGATCAAAAATGGCAGAATATTTGTGAGGAGGGACGTAAATTCGGAACAAAAATTAATCAGGAGCAGGAGTTCACTGGATCAAATCAACTAATATTATACTACCTGCCTATAATCTGTCTTATATTGCAAATATATAAGGTCATAATATTGATAAAATTCAATAATCTATCAGTTTACTATCAGAATGTCCGTGGTTTGAAGTCAAAAACGCACACTCTATATCGAAATGTGTGTGCCTCTAATTATGATTTAATAGCGTAAACTGAAACATGGTTAAATGACAATATTTCAGACCATGAATTATTTGAACATTCATATGTAGTACACAGAAGAGATCGAGTTCATTCGAATAAGAAGGGGGGTGGTGGTGTATTACTTGCTGTATCTAACAAATTTAAGTCTAGTCGCTTGCTGGCGTATGAAAGCAATTGTGAAGGTCTGTGGGTTATTATAGATATACCTGACAACAATATTACACGTCAGATTGCTGTGTGTGTGGTATATTTACCACCTCCTGTACTACGGACCTCTTTAGAAATGTTCATAGATAAAAGCAACTCCTTTTTTGAGAATTGGTCTGGATATACATGTATATTAGGGGATTTTAATCTAAGTGCTATTGACTGGTTACAGGCAAACAGTCATAATAGTAATGTAACACTACCATTAATTTGTCATACTTTGATGGATTTCACTTATATGAATCACTTAAAGCAACTTAACAACGTTGTTAACTACAAGGGGAGAATACTGGACCTAGTGTTATCTAATTTCTCATCGTGTTTGGTTCAGGAGTGCACAAGCGAATTATGTCCTGTGGATCCATACCATCCCCCCTTAGACATCTTTATCCCATTGCTTGAGTCCGAAACCTTAAAAAATATACTTACACCGAGATACAATTTTTACAAAGCAAATTATGCAAATATATGTGAGCATTTGGAAAGTATTAACTGGAATATAGTACTGGGTAATAAGAACGTGAACGAAATGGTCAACGCTTTTTATGATATAATTAGAGAATCGATACAAAATTTTGTACCTAAGTGTATACCTAAAAGTAAAAAATATCCCATCTGGTTTTCTCGCTCACTGATTAGAATGTTGAAAAAAAAACAAAAATTAAGGGAACGCTATAAGCTTTATAAAAATCCATTAGATGAAATTGAAATAAAATATTTGAAAGTAGATTGTAATAAAATGACTCAATGCTGTTATAATGACTACATTAAAAATATTGAAAACAGTATTGGTAGTAGTAACGTTAAGAGCTTCTGGTCATTTATTAAAGCAAAAAGAGGAGGAAAAAGTTCTTATCCTGCTTCACTATCAAATGGTACTGTACAGAGCTCCGATGGCAGCGAAGTTACCAATTTGTTTGCATCTCACTTTGCATCCGTTTATACACAGGATGATCACTTTACTTTTAGCACTTCTAGCAAATATACCAGTATAGTTAATGGTAGCCATTGTCTAGCTTCTCTGAATATACGACCAGAAGTCATTCTAGAAAAGATTAAGAACATAAATAAATCTAAGGGGGCAGGTCCCGATGATATTCCTCTATACTTCATTGGTTCATGTGCAGCTGCGTTGGTAACACCACTCTGCTTAATTTATAACCGTTCACTTTGCACTGGAATTTTTCCTGCTCAATGGAAGGTAGCCAGAGTGGTCCCTGTGTATAAATCAGGCGATGCAAAACTAATAAACAACTATAGGCCGATCTCTATTCTATCTACTTTTGCGAAGATATTTGAAGCACTTATATATCCTAGTATTGAAAGTCACTTTAAACAATTTCTTACCGAGCACCAACATGGCTTTGTCAGAGCTAGATCGACTGGTACTAATCTTGTGCCCTTTGTCGAAGCTTTGTCGGAGGCGGTTGATGATCACAAACAAGTAGATGTGATCTACACCGATTTTAGTAAGGCATTCGACAGAGTATCACACAAAGTACTGATTCAAAAGTTATCATTATATTATGGTTTTACGGGTAAAATGCTCGACTGGGTCAAATCTTATTTGAGTGACCGCATTTTCCATGTTGTGTTGAATGGATTCAAATCAACTTCTTATCGTGTTACTTCAGGCGTACCCCAGGGATCGCACTTGGGTCCTATTCTGTTTGGCATGTTCATTAATGATATTCCTGAATGCGTTAATTATTCTTCACCCTTTATGTTTGCCGATGATCTCAAAATACTTAAAGTTATTGAGTCACTAGATGATACTAAACTGTTACAAAAGGACCTAGATCAACTCCATTTGTGGTGTAAAAATAACGGTATGCAGCTAAACCCGTCTAAATGCCAACACATTAAAATTGTAATTGTTTGTATATCTTGGATGCGCCTTCAGTAAGGATGGGAAATACACCGCTGACATAGAGAGAAGAGTGAGTGCAGGGAACAGAGTGAATGGTGCCATGGGAAAGCTACTCGGGAGCCGGCACTTAAGCCATAAGGCGCAGCTAGCCATACATAACGGAGTTCTTGTCCCAACGCTGTTATATGGTAGCGAGAGCTGGGTATGTAAGAAGGAGAATGAAAGTAGGATAAATGCGGTAGAAATGCGAGCTCTGCGGAAGATGTGCGGAGTGAAGCTGACCGACCGCATTAGCAACAGCATAGTAAGACAGCGAGTAGGTATGAAAGATAGTATCGGTGTAAAGATGAGAAAGGGCATGCTCCGTTGGTTCGGGCATATAGAAAGAATGCCAGAGGAAAGAATGACAAAACAGATACACAATGTGAAAGTGGAAGGATGCAGGTACCGGGGAAGACCTAGACTATCTTACCACGACCAAATAAACCGAGTCTTATCTGATGGAAAAGTCAAGAGTCTCCGTAACCGGCGAGCGTGTATGAGACGAACTATGAGAGTCGAGGAAGCCAGAGAGGTATGTAAGGAAAGAACCTGTTGGAACTCTGTACTCTCTGCCTACCCCGCAAGGGATCTGGCGTGAGGTTATAGATAGATAGATAGATAGACATTAAAATTACACGTAAAATCAAAATAATTCCATCAAATTACAGCGTAGAAGGCTTAAAATTACAAGAAGTGGATTGTATCAGAGATCTAGGCGTTATTATTGACAAGAAATTATCGTTTCTACCACATATAGAAAATATAACTAAACAAGCTTCGCGTATGCTTGGCTTTGTATTAAGAAATAGTAAACCCTTTAAACTACCAAGTACCAAAATTACCCTATTTAATAGTCTAGTAAGGAGCGTAGTAGAGTATTGTAGTGTGGTCTGGCGTCCACACTATGCCGTACATGATTTAAGGATCGAGCGCATACAGAAAAGGTTTTTGTGGCATCTATCGTATTCGACGGGAATTGCGAAAACAAAGAGGTCCTATCGTGAAAGACTTGCGCATTTCAAAATCGAGTCTCTTTGTAAACGTAGAGATATTTTGGATCTCTTGTTTTTGTATAAGATCCTTAATCATACGATTGACTGCCCATTGCTTATTAAAAAAATAAACTTTAGAACGCCAGCCAGATATCCTTGTGCTCCAATTACTCTCCTTTACCCTCCTCTTAGGAGAACAGTCTTAGGTACTAATTCTCCCATCCCGCGCATGTGTAAGCTGGCCAATCACTGTAGTGACCAAATTGACTTCTTTGATAACACTTTCCTTCGTTTTAAATATAAAATAAAAAGTAGTCTCCTCATGTATACGTGATGTACACAAAGGTTGTTAACCCTAGTTAATGTTTATTTACTACATGGTTAGTTTCCTTTTAATTTTTTGACTTCATTTATCTTTTTAAGTTTATATTTTTTCCGCATTTTGCTTTTTTTTGTATAATTTTCCACATTTTCTCTTTTTTTTTATATAACTGCTCATAGCGCATGTGGTGTTTGCTTATAATTGGTTATGCATTTAAAATAAAACTCCTAGAATGTCTATATATTAAGTATCAAATGTAATAGCTGTTAGCAAACCTCAAAGCCAAGCATACGCGAAGCTTGTTTAGTTATATTTTCTATATGTGGTAGAAACGATAATTTCTTGTCAATAATAACGCCTAGATCTCTGATACAATCCACTTCTTGTAATTTTAAGCCTTCTACGCTGTAATTTGATGGAATTATTTTGATTTTACGTGTAATTTTAATGTGTTGGCATTTAGACGGGTCTAGCTGCATACCGTTATTTTTACACCACAAATAAATAAATAAATAAAACTTACCCAACTAACATTTATTTGCCAAACCTCATGACATTAAATAATTTAAAAAAAAACAATAATTAATTAAATTATTTGCAATTTTATTACAGTGTGATTAATTAATATTTCTTTGTATTTCATTTTATTGTTATTATTTTTCATTCTGAAAGTTAGTGATTTAATTTTATTTTATAATTAATTATGATTGTCTAAGTAATAATATATCTGTCAATAATCCGTCAATAATATATAGAATAAATACTTGTTATGCATACTGTATTCACCTGTAATTAGTTATGCAATTGGTCATGAACTTAAAATTTGTATCACTTGCAAATGAATTATTGTACATAACTGTTGGTGAATCTAATTAAATAAATAAATAAATCATGATTGCCTTGTTAATGTAGTGGTCGCAAGGTCGCCCCAAAAATCCTTAATGGCCAGCTATGTACACGCTTCCAGTTTTTACCTGCCACCTTCACTACGCCATTGGTTGATCTTGTGTGGTGCCTATCTACTTAACGTTTTTCAGTATATGATCGTCACTCGAGAACTTTTCTGCCTTAACTGCCGCCAGTTCTATGAGCGATGTAACCCACCCGCTAAGCCTTTACCGCTTAAGTAGAGTTGCGTGACAAATAATTAATCTCGAGTTTTAGACCTCCTTATACATTTACGCTATTAACTTAACTGGAAGACAGTTTAGAAAGAAATATTTTCTATCTTAAACGTTAATGGCCGTAAGCCGCGCAGTTGAGACACCGTTTAATCGTTATTTCTTTTACTTGTTTCGTCCAAGGCCGAAGCGCCTGTCTAGTTAATCTTGCTTTTTGTTCCACAGTGCCGTCGGTCGCTGTAACTACAGATGATTTAATTTAATAGGGTGAACGATAGGGTTTAATAAATTATATTGAGATTTGATAGCTTTAATTTAAAGAGATACTTAGAACAAACTATACCAGCTGCTTGTTCGATGGGTATTCCCTCTGTGCTTTATTTACGATATAAGATAATAATACCTACTTGCGTAGCAGCCATTAGCGTCATTAATAAACATACTCATTATTTCTATTCACACACATGTAACCAATAAATAATTGAATCAGCCCCTGCAGTCGAAGGTGGGTTTATATCCTATGGTATAGTTGCTTTATGAACGACGCTAATTGCAAAAATCACCCCAATGACCAACGTTGTGCTCTAGATATCCATCTTTTACTCACAATCTTCACCAGGTTAACGATTCATCATGATTTTACATTATCATGTACTTCGACATGCTGGAATACGAGGCATGCCTTTTAAGTTCCGTCGTTTCCATATTTCCCGGCAATTTTGAATTTGGAAGTGGTCTATATTCGAATGTGTTTAAATTTAGAATCTCAAAACAGTTGAAAGTATTAGGATTAATGCTATTGTTTAGTCACAGCGTCGATTGGAATCTGTCAGGTTACGTACGAAAATGAATCTTTCTAAGGAAAATGTTCGTGCAATAATTTTCTACAACTTTAGAAGAGGCCTGACTCGGCTTCAGTGTTTTGAAGAGCTAACACCTGTGTTCAGTGATGAAGCCCCATGTCTGCGGACTGTCCAACGCTAGCATTTAGAATTCCAGCGTGGACATACTCTGTTAACGCAGAGTGGTATACCACAGTTTATTTACCACAAGTCATCGCCGAACTTCGAAAATCTAACTCAAAGCGACGCATCATCCTGCACCACGACAACGTAAGCTCACACAGCGCTCGTCAAACGGTTGAGTATTTGAAGCAGGAAAATGTAGAAATTCTTGACCATCTTCCATACAGTCCTGACCTAAGCCCTAACGATTTCTTTACATTTCCTAAAATTAAGAAAAGTCTTCGTGGTCAAAGGTTCCAGTCCGGTGAAGAAGCAGTCGACGCTTTCAAGTCAGCCATTTTGAACACCCCCACTTTAGAGTGGAATAAATGTTATAATAACTGGTTTGAGCGAATGGAAAAGTGTATTAAGCTACGTGGTGAATACTTTGAAAAACAATAAAAAGTACTATAAGGTTTTAGTTGTGTTTTTTCTTTAAACGACAAAACTTAAAAGGCATGCCTCGTTGTTTTACTTTCTTGGTAAATGTCTAAAGACCGTGCGTTAATCTGAGTGTTGATGTATATGAATATTGCAAAAAAGCGGAAGCCTGTTAATTTTTTAGTACCGCCTACTTTTGCTTGCCTTTTGGTGGTGCCATTTTTCGTGCGGCGAGCGTGTATCTACCTATATTTGATTGATGATTGTGAATACATAACACAGGAATAATTTTTAGTGTGGCGTTACGTTTAAAAAAAAAACATATGCAATATTAAATATTATAATCGCTATGATAATGGTACAGGTGAACGGTAAGAAAATTAACGAAATGACCATGAGAATATAAAATCTCGGTCGGACATCCTACGCCTAGGCCAAAGACCTAATGTAAGCTTATATGGAATGTAACGTTTTATTTACCGGAGGATGACGGTTAATTTACGTTGCATAAAATGTGTAAATGTAACCAATTATATTATCACATTTAACGGAATTACGGTCAGAAAAAATCTCTCCTGTTTTGATAAATTATTCTCAACCAAATTACATAGCACAGACGGTTAATAAGTCTTATTTTAACATGCTCGTGTTTATTGATTATAGTTTAATCGATTACAATCCCGTTATGTTATTCTTTCTTTCTTATAAGGTTTTTGTTTTTTTTTTACATTTATATAGAAACCATTTTCCTTTGGTTTAAGTTATAGTTTAATTGTACTTGTCTATTCTCTATCAATACATACCAATGACTTTATTTATTAGTTACAGCCTGTGTCGCTTTTTTAGATATAAATTCTGCTAAAAAATCATCGCTGTAGCAATATACTAAGGCAGAGTCCCGTTTGTCCCACACAACTTGTGCTGGTACTGTTATAAGAAGTATTTATTTTTTCTAGTGTGTTGGTCAAATAAATGGTATATTTTCATCTTCTTTCTGTGTTTCTTATTTTTCCGAGCGATTATATAGTATGTGGGCTATGCTAAAATGCACATTATTAAAACAGGCAGCATAATACTAAATATAAAAAACATGTAAGTAATTGGCATTAATAGTTAAATTATAACGTTATTAATACGCAATTTTAATGAAAATATGATCATGATGCTATTAGTAGTGGTCTGTGGCGAGATGTCCCTTTCGTCCGGAACACGACTAAAATATCTTGATGTCCAAAACCGCGCAAGGGGCAAGACCCCCTCAGGGTAGGCAGAGAGTACATAGTTTCAACAGGTTCTTTTCTTACATATCTCTCTGGCTTCCTCCACTCTCATAGTTCACCTCAAACACGCTTGCCAGTTCTTGAGTTACACGTCAGATATCTTCTTCTATCTTCAGAATACTTACAATACATATATAAGTACACATAATTAGAAATGAAAATTGTACTTTTAATAGTATCTTCCTTATGAAGTACTTCTGGAATTGTGCCCGGTATATGGCAATCGGCTTGCCCCCTATTACATTGGACCTAACATCGACGGCGAAAAGTGGGTGTACTCAGTATACCTCTGCCACCCCCGCTTGGGAAATATCGGCGTGACGACGTATGAAGCACCTTATGATAACCTTGCAAAATAAATGAAACACAAAAAATATAGTAAGTGTGATCAAAACCTTTATCAAAATTGCTAGCTAATTTTTAAGGTTGCTCAACAATAATTCATATAAATTGTAATTAAAAAAAAATTTCATTTTAAATAATCTGTTATTACCTACCTATATAGTGATTCGAAAATTTAAGGAGTTACTGTGAAAATCTTGAAGTACGAAGAAAACTTATATTATTATGTTCCTGCTCTCTATTGAGTATTGTTAAAGTTTAATAACAATCTAAAACTACCCAATGTTAAATTTGAATCGATTCTATAATAGTTAACAAACTTGGAACGATATGTTTGCGTAAACAGCGAGGAAATGTGGGATTTCTATCTACAAAACTTAATTAAGTGGTACGGAAGTAAATAATAGCATGTTTATGTTCAACCTACGTAGACAATTTTAATGCTTCTGCCCTTATACTTACGAACACACGATGTTAATAATCGTGGATAGATTCTCGGATTTGTACGAAACAGGGAAAGTTCTGGGGTTGTTAAATGTGGGTTTGGTGTGTGTGGTTTATCATACTTTTTAATATGTTACAATTAAACGTAACACTTTGGACATATGTATCGCGGACCTGATGGACGATTTAGCGCAGTGGTAAAGAGCTTAAGCCGCTCCGCTAACTGTGTCTAATAGTCGTGGGTTCGATTCCTGCACGAGAAAGATATTTGTGTGATCCACAATTATTTGTTTTGGTCTGAGTGTTTGTGTATGTCAATTTTCATGTTTGTAAACGCACCCACGACACAGGAATCATTCTATCCTAGTATGGGGCTACGGTTCAATAAAAAAGTAGACGATAAAACCTCAAAATCATCTCTAGCAATTATATTAAAAGTCAAAAACCATTCATTTGTATAAGCCAATAAAAAGATGACTTGCAAATGTCAAAATAATCACATTTTTACATCTACCACTGTATGGGAATACGGCCTCCAATAAGAAGATCCGGCGAGAAACTCAGAGGACTTCTTTTGACTTAATTTGTTTTATTCGACTGGCTTTTCTGAGACAATTGTTGGTTTTAGATACAATGGTTGGTAAAACTGACCGACTGTATTCGCAACAGCGTAGTAAGAAATCGTGTAGGTATGAAAGATGGTATTCGTGTAAAGATGAGAAAGGGTATGCTCCGTTAGTTTGGGCATATAGAAAGAATGTCGGATGAAAGAATGACAAAACAGATATACAATGCGAAAGTGGAAGGATGTAGACACCGGGGAAGGCCTAGACTATCTTACCATGACCAAATACACTGGGTCTTATCTGAAGGACAAATCAAAAGTAACCGTAACCGACGAGCATGTATGAGACGAACTATGAGAATGGAGGAAACCAGAGAGAAGGAAAAAAACCTGTTGGAACTTTGTACTATCTGCCTACCCTGCAAGGAATCTGACGTGATGATGTAGATAGAATTGTTGGTTTTATTTTTTCAAAAAACAGTTTGGTTTTTTTTATTGTAGAGCTGCTCAAATCTAATCAGTTTTATCGTCAACATAATCCGAAATTTTGTAATATCCTTTATTTCACGGTCTAGTTTCAAACAAAACATAAGGTTTTAGGTGTTTAATCCAAAATACTCTAACGGATGCACGTATATTATAATAAAAAAAAAAATTAGCATATTCTGTGTCCCACTGCTGGGCATAGGGTGCCCTTTACGTCTCCACACCCCTATAGTATCCAATGTCTTTATACTTGTCCAGTCTTATCTATTTAGCCTAGCTTTGCGGAAATAGCATGGAAACATCCAGTTTCCTATTAAAGTGTAGAAGCACTGGTTGCATATAACCAGTGCTCCTACACTTTAATAGCAAACTGTCATCTACTCCTATTGTTGGGTTGAATGTCTGAGCACGCTGTGGTTTGTAGATTGCTCTAGTGTACTTGCAAGGCGGCCGTTAGTAATGTACCTTGCTTAATGGAAAGTGTTATGTGGTCTGCCTCTATCGCCGCTGCTTTTTATCCTAGAACGGCTTTTTAAATCAAGTTATTTTTTTTTCGATTACACTGGAATTGTTTGTCTATGGAAGGGCCAACTCAAATGCGAATACTAGTAAGTAAGTATTTATTTTTTATTTATTATTTTAGTGAATTTGTTATTAGAATGAAATAAAGTAATATATGGAAATTATTGATCAATTTATTCGCAAGCTTATATTAAAATTATTTATTAATGAAAATCTAAAACTCTATGAAATTGACTGCTAGAGAATGTTGTTTTGTGAAAATTATGTTTAAGCTAAAATCTTAGTAGGTAAGTAGCCGTCATAGAATTTTGTTTAATAATAATAATAATAATAATTTACACATACACGGACGGTTCTATCGGGCTCTTACAGGGTCTGATTTGGACCAGCTCGCTTCCGTGACCTGGCTACGCTTCAGCAACCTTTTTGGGGAAACTGAAGGCTTTGTCTTTGCAATTATGGACGAAGTTATCATGACGAACAACTACCGGAAGCACATCCTAAAGGACGGCACGGTTGATATTTGTCGGGCATGCCACCGTCCCGGTGAGTCTATTAAACATGTAGTTTCCGGTTGTTCTCGTCTTGCTAACGGAGAGTACTTGCACAGACACAACCAAGTGGCTAGGATTATCCATCAGCAACTTGCTCTTAAATATGGCCTTGTGGACTCTGAAGTACCGTACTACCAGTACCAGCCTCTTCCAGTTCTCGAAAGTGGTCATATCACGCTCTACTGGGATCGATCTATTATCACGGACAGGACTATTGTAGCCAATAAACCTGATATCGTGATAATAGATCGATCGATGCGTCGTGTAATACTAGTTGATGTCACCATTCCGCATGATGAGAACCTTGTGAAGGCCGAAAAAGAAAAATTATCTAAATATTTGGACCTGGCCCATGAGGTTACCGCCATGTGGAATGTTGATTCAAGTATCATTATTCCGGTGGTCGTTTCAGTCAACGGCCTAATAGCGAAGAGCTTCGATAAACACCATGAGAAGCTCTTGCTAGGCAGTTTGGTGAAGGGCCTGATACAGAAGGCAGTAATGTTGGACACGGCATGCATTGTGAGGAGGTTCCTCTCTTTGCAGCCCTGACCACCGGTAGCTTGGGTCGTAGACCTTGCTGTCGGTGGAGCACATTTTTTTTTATACAATATATATAAGAATATTTGTATTTTATATTTTAATATATATTTTATAAGAAATTATACTGAATAAATATAAACATAATAATTTTATTCATTTACCACACAGTAGTTACAGTAAAATTATAAACCTTAAAATCTAAAGAAAATATTTTAAACCACATAATTGCCAGAGGTTCCCAAACTAGGCAAAGCCTGTATCTTGGGAAACCAGGTAACAGTTATAAGACAAGGATTAAAACTTATATTGACCAGAGGTAGATTGTGTGTACATAGAAAACTGATGTTTTAAATATAAAAGATACTCAAAAGTGGACTAGGTGTATAAACATATGATGTATGTGTGTGTGTGTGTGTGTGTATGTGTGTGTGTATGTGTGTGTATGTGTGTGTGTGTGTGTGTGTGTGTGTGTGTGTGTGTGTGGGTGCGTGTGCGTTTGTGTGTGCGTGTGCGTTTGTGTGTGTGTGCGTGCGTGCGCGTGTGTCTGTGTGTGTGTGTGTAAAAATATCTATATGATAATTTATAAATTATCTGTTAATAATTAAGGATTCAGTGTGATCATAGTCTTGACAGACGAGAAATTGTGTCAGTTTCGCCTTTGCTTCTTTTAAGGAATTTTTTTTTAGATCACATCGGGCTATAACCTCATTATACGTAGCCAAATGGCAGTACCGAGCAAATCTTTTAGCAAAACTAGAATTAACTATGGGTGTGGGTAATTTCACCACGCGTTTTCCTAAAATCTTATCATAAACATGCGAGTTTCTTTACACTTGTCCTTGTTGTGTTTCTTTATACGTGACTTATGGATAGAAAGACAAGCGTTTATAATGTATAATTGTCTGACACGAAGTACTTTTATGTCTTTATAAAGGGCGTCTGTCGCATATAAAAAGGGTTTCTTTAAAATTACTTTTAAAATTGCACGTTGAGCTCTTTTCAAAGTGATTAGATAGGACTTTGCAGCAGATCCCCATGTGCCAATGCAATATGAAATAATTGATTGGTACATGGCATAGTAAACCATTCTTAGGGTACTTAAATTTGCGGAGTTTCTCAATAGTCTCATGATCCCCATTAGTTTTCTAACCTTCCCAGCCAGACTATTGATGTGAACTTCAAAGGTTAAATCATCAATGTTCATCTAAAGTAAGACCCAGATATTTGATATCAGTTGTGCGTTGTAGTAAAACACATCCACACTAACCTAACTACCACTAACCTTCCCAGCCAGACTATTGATGTGAACTTCAAAGGTTAAATCATCAATGTTCATCTAAAGTAAGACCCAGATATTTGATATCAGTTGTGCGTTGTAGTAAAACACATCCACAGGCCACAAAAGGGCTTGATAATGAGCAAAAATGGATTCGTAGATTTAGCTTATTGTTAGGTTTTGAGGCAGCGGTCTTGTGAAAGCACATGTGTTTTGTCTTATTTGTGTTGAGTGTAAGTAAATTTAGCTGTAACCATTTTGCAATAATTGACATACCCTTTTCCGCGATAGCATAGACATTTTCCCAGTCACATCCTCGAAAAAGAACAACGGTATCATCAGCATAGCAAATTAGCTCTGCTGATGGTAAGTTGAGATCATGCAAATCGTTCATGTAAATAATAAATAGGGTAGGGCCGAGTATACTACCCTGTGGCACGCCAAAATTAATTAGCAGTTGGTCGCTCTTAACACCACTTAACCGCACCAACTGCTGCCTGTTTATGAGGTAACTCCTGAACCAGTCCAAGGCTACTCCGCGAATACCCATCACTTCTATTTTTTTAAGGAGGATAGGTATTGAAACCGTATCAAAGGCCTTGGCCAGGTCCAGGAAAACTGCAATACAGCTGAGACCTTTGTCAAGATAGGTAGATGCAAGATCAGTGAGTAGCGTCACTGCTTCATCTGTAGATTTCTGTTTTCTGAAACCAAACTGATTATTTGCTAGTAATTTATGTGATTCTAGGTAATCTACCAGCCTTTTATTGACGATTTTCTCAAGTAATTTTGAGAAAACGTTCAACAGGGCAATAGGCCTATAATTTTTAGGATCATCAGGGGCACCATCTTTGTGTATTGGAGTAATGGATGCGACTTTCCATGCAGATGGAAAGAGACCAGTCTGTAAACTTAAATTAAAAATATGAGAAAGTGGAATTGTAATCTGTCTTCTAGTAGCTTTTAGCAGGCAGTTTGTAATCCCGTCTAAGCCAGGAGAACTATTGATTTTCAGTTGTCTGATTAGTGTGTCTATTTCATCAATATCAGTTGGTGCGAAGAAAAACGAACTCAAAGGGCTACCACGTGTTTTAATTTTTCCTGCTAATGTAAACTCAGTTTCACCTATTTCGTTGAGAATTTTCTGAGATAGTAATTTGCCCACAGATGCAAAGTATTCATTACAACTATTAAGAGATGTTGCAGGGTCTGAATTGGCGGACAAAAGTTGACAACTACTTTGATTTTTTTGAGGAAGATGACATATGGATTTGATAGTGTTCCAAAATTGTTTAGGATTTGATTTCGCCAGCTCAAGTTCGTTAGCTTCATATTGAGATTTTACTTTTTTCAGGATTTCATTACAGAAATTGCGATACCTTTTATAAGATGCTTGTAATATAATATCATTGGGAAATTGTTTAGCTTTAAAATGAAGATGATCACGGTGGCGTATACATCGCAGCAGGCCAGGTGTTATCCAAGGACTTAGTGTAAACCTTGATCTACTGAAACGAATACATTTATAGTTAAGAGAAACAGCAGTAGAGAAACGATCAATGAATGATTCTAAGGCATTTTTACGTCTGTATTTTTCGTGACCGCGCTCCAATCCTCTGTTTCTAAATCATTTGCAACATTAGCATAGTTTATCACTGTTTTAAACCTGCCTAATGAGCCACGTTTCCTTTCTGTTTTTAAACCAAGGAGAACTGGGAATTGATCTGTCATAGTGGTTTCACATACCAGACCCGTGGCCAGAGCCTTTGATCTTATAAAAATATGGTCTAAGCACGCATTTAATCTAGTAGGTTTAGTGATGGCAGGTCTGAGGCCATGGTGACTTAGCATATTAAGGTAATCTGATGGATCGTGTGGACTCCTGTGCTGAGACAAGATGTCAATATTTAAATCACCGGCTATTGCTAGAGAAGTTTTATCTGTTAGATTATTTAGTATATTGTCAAGAGAGAAAATAAATCCATTGTTGTATTTAAATGATGGTGTTCTGTATATCCCTAAAATAGTAATCACATTTGTAATATCTACTATCAATCCACATGCATCCGTAATATCAAGTTCCGACACGGAAACGTTCCAGCAGTCCTTCACATAGACTACGACTCCGCCATTTTGATTGATGTTTTTATGAGTAAAAAAGGAGTTGTAGCCTGGGATCTGGCCAATTACTGCAGCATCCGTGAGACGACATTCTGTGAGTATAATAATATCTATGTCCAAGTTTATGCGATGTAAGAAAATAGTGAAAGCGTCGAAATTCTTGGTAATGCTTCTAATATTGTGTGTGATTAATTTAAAACTATATCCATCTGCAAAAAAGTTTTTACATAACTCAGGTGTACTCAAAAAGCACCTAAGATCAAGCGTGGAATCAATATTATTTGCTAGATCAATGCTATCCATAAAAGAAACAATTTTCCATACTGCGTGAAAAGTATCGCTGAGATGTGTTTACAACTACAGTGTTTGAATGTAGAGAGTAGTGTAATGATAAGTTATATATAATATAAATTTGCAGTGTATATGTAAGTGTATTATTGGCTTCATATGTGAATATATTGATAATATTTGATATAACAAAGGCTTTCGTAAGCAGAAATCTTGATATACCCCGATCCGAGTTGAACATAAAATGTTGTGGATAGTCAAACATATTTTTTTTCGATTGATATCGTACATGCAGTATGAGACATATTATCACAGGATCGAAAAAATAAAAATCCAATATAAAAAACTAAACTATAAGATATCTCCATAAGCATCGTAACATAAATTAGAAAACAAATAAAAACAGCAACACTCGATTTTTTAAAAAACATGGGTTCATCCAGAATGATTACAAAAAATGCAAGATATAAAATTAATATAAGGTGAGAATTACACAGATGTGCTGCGAAAAAGATTTCCAAAATAACAATTAATAACATAACATCATGCGTATTACAAGATATTGCGTATATTACAAGTATTAGATAAAACTTTAAAAACACATGCCAGGCATTCGTCACACAAACAGTATAAATGTAACTATTTTTTAAAATACAACTTTTAGATATTTCTAATAAGTAACAGGATAATAAAAATGTGACAATAGACATAATGCAGGAAATAGTAAAACAAAAATTATAAAATGTCTTAATAAAAAACATTATGACAATTTCAAAAAACGCTAACAGCTTATCATAAAGATAAAAAAGAAACTTATACCGAATACTGAGATCAGATACTGAGATCATGAAAACATAATATATTTTATGTAGACTGTTTTTGTTAGAAATACTGTGAGCTGTGAGACTGTACAGGATGAATAGCGTCTTCAGTGAGGTTACCAAGGATGGATTCGGACGTTACGCGAACCACAGAACTAGTATCCGATCTCCGCATAAAAATGTTACAATTTGAAGTCCAGACATACTTATACTTAAGTTCTCTTCCAGCGGAACGGGCCTTACTGAATAAGATTCTATTCTCTTTCGTTAGGTGTTCATTAATAAATATTTTGCGTGAGTTTCCGGGTATTTAATTATAGTAGTGAAATAACTAAAGTAACTACTGCAGCAACTAACGTTCCGCAAATTGGTTGTGTGGAATTAATAAAACAAATAACTCCAAGAAAGACAGACTTTTTCACGCTTTGAGCATCAAAAGTAGCTGATCTTCTATGGCCACATACAATGGTATATTACATAGAACGATGATATATAACTATATATATTATAAATATTCGAAACCGTATATTGATCACTAACAATATACGGTTTCGAATGTTTGTAAATATCATGGAAGCAAATTCTACTAAAATTGATGATTTTCCCCAAAGTAGTAAGCTGAGGTTTATGGCTTTCATAAATCCAAATAGTTTTAAGACCAAGTAATAAAATATATAACAAAAACAATCGTTCTACGTCTTTAATTCTTACACAATTTAGTTCTCTCGACAGCGCGTACATAGTGTAGGCATTATAACTTACAACGGCCACTTCAGTTACTAACTTCTAAATCTCTCTATTGCCATGACAATGAACACTTTACTGACTTTTACTGCACTTTCCGAAGTAATAATGGCACTTGATGAAATTTCCCGCGTAAAAACATGCCGGGGTGGCAACATCTGACTGAGTTGCTGACGTCGCCCTGGTGTTGATCATCCGAAATAGGCCATCACATGACTAGCTTTTGCTTTTATCCTCTTTCACAACTGCTTTATATTCGAATATGAATCTTTATACTTCTTGAAAGGGGTTAAACGTTTATCGTCCCTTTTTATTATGCAACATTAAATTAGGAGCATGATTTTGCAAAGTTTGTTTGTGGCATCGTAGCTCCGGGATGGGTAAACAGACTTTTACGAGATTTCTGTTGGAGTTTGGTATTTTATACATTATGGTTTGACGTTTTATAAAATTGGTATAACTTTTTTCTATATTTTTTTCCCAATCTATCTAAAAACGCAGGGGTGGCAAAATCTTGCCGGGTTGCCGACGTCGGGCTGCTGTTGATTATCCGAAATATGTCATTACGTGACCAGCTTTTGCTTTTATCCTCTTTCACAGCTATTTTATATTACAATAGGAATCTTTATACTTCCTGAAATGGGTTAAAAGTTTGTCGTCCCTTGTTATTATGCAAGAAGATTAAATAAGGAGCATGATTTTGCAAAATCGTAAGACTTTGTGTGTATGTATGTGTCTGTTTGTGGCATAGCGCCTGGAAAGATAAACTAACTTTTAGGGGATTTTTGTTCGCTCGTGATTTTTTTTTTCATTTGATTCGATGGAATTATAATCGATTTAACATTTCTCTTTATCTATAGATTTTTTCCAATCTATTATATATCATCATCATGCCATATTCCTTTGCTGGATAAACAAAGTGTATAAAGTTTTAATACATAAGTCCTTTCGCTATAGACATCCTTCGCCTCATTGGACCTTATAGTTCATCATCTTATGCACTCATGCCAGTTACGCCTTGTTCATCAAATGTGATACGAACTATTTGATCATGTTAAGGTAAATTATACTCGCGTCCTTCAAAAAGTACCTATATATTTTTTGTCATTCTTTAGGAGTGTTTGCTTTCTCGCTAACCGTCCTAACATTATTAAAACATTACGGCTTTATTAAGGTTTTTTGTTTCCTTTTTTGAAGTACCTTGTTTTTTAGAGAGGACTGTAGGGAATGAACCTGTTGAAACTCTGTACTCTCTGCCTACCCCGCTAGGGATCTGGCGTGATGATTTAGATATAAATATTTCTGTTCACAGGCACCTTAAATGCAAGAACTATGGATAAGCTAACCGGATTTATGTGATCGAGCCGTGAATATTGCCGAAAATATATGATTTTTGCATATCACATAATTTACATACACATGAGAATTTAGTTGACCTTTCGTCGTTGGTCATAGGTTGCCAGGTGCTTCCGACGTGACCAAATCAGCTCATAAATAAAGTTAACGGATTATAATTATAAATTATATAAACGACATTACTGCGGACTAGCGGAATCGTTTTATATATATATAAATTTTATGTCACATATATATTATAAAGTTATTCAAAATAATATTTGATACATAGTAATAAATTTTGGGAAAAACAACCCTAGATCCAATCAAACACAATGTATGGTTTTATACACTACATTATATTTATAATAGGACGATTTTCCCTTCCTCTTCTCTTGCGGAGTAGGTGGAGGATACAGGCTATTTAATCATTTTAATAATTATTCAAACGTAGTAGGCCAAGCTTCAGTTGTCTGACAACTGAAGCTTGGCTTAATATTTTGTATCAAATATTCACGGGTTTGATTTCCAC
The DNA here is from genome assembly GCA_905147815.2 of Phalera bucephala. Lineage (NCBI taxonomy): Eukaryota > Metazoa > Arthropoda > Insecta > Lepidoptera > Notodontidae > Phalera > Phalera bucephala. The sequence continues at coordinate 14,875,892 of LR990617.1, read as the reverse complement.
GCCAGACTAAAACGATTATTTTGTCCTAAAAGAATTGATTTTTGTGAATGCAGCGCGGGTATATGAACTTTACATATTCGCGCTGCGCTTTGTCACGTCCGAATCTTCGCTTAAAGCCGCGGTTTACATTCCAGTCCAGTTTTATTGCCACTTCTATGCTCTCGACCGCGTAATTGGTCTGAATATACACCGGAGCTAAGTGTGGGGCAGTGCTTAAAAGAATATGCTGAACGTTTCTTGCACCGTAAAGTTTAGTTCACAAACTTTGACGTTAGCGTGACCCTAGCGAGTTGATACGCCAACCCTGCCACAATACAAATTTACCAAATAAACACGAATGTGACAGCACGATTACTCCCTAGAGTCACAATAACGTCAAAGTTTTCGTGCTAAGCGTTGAATAGAGTGTTAAGATCCTTGTGAAGGCAATGTGTCTATTGTGGAGTGCGATGCGCTTGGATTTACCCACAGGTACAAAGGGCTTACCATTAACAGATCGACGTTAGCGAATAATAGGCAAGAAAGTCTGCGCTCACCTATATCTTTATTTAGTAAATCTGTAGTGTGAAAAGGATGGCATATCAACACCATAGCGTTACGATAGCATCCATCTATTCTTGCTAAGCCCTCCGCTCATTCGAGCTCGAAACGTCACGTACAACCCGTACAACGGACAAGGGATAGCTTAATACACATTCTGAGAGTTGCCATTGTAGTGCAAACAGAATTTAACACTACTGGCAGTTGACTTTAAATTAAAAGGATCTGGCACTATTGTACGAGATGATAATTCATTATTCATACGAGCGTTTAGTATAAGTGAGAAAAGATAATCTCGTAGGTGTGATAAATAGAGGCTAACCTGAGAAGAAGCCTTAAGTACCTATCTATACCTTTCCTCTTTTTAACTCATTTAAAATCATTCAGTGATTTATCTTCTCAGTCGCTTTGTCGTAGTGTTTTGAGGCGATTCGCAATCTACAGATTATTCGGATTCTCATAACTCATTCTCTAATTCAACATTGTTATAAAGATTGTTCTAATCTTTATAACAATATTGTTCTTTTTTATTTCCATGGTAATATGTGGGGGTATAATTCCGACCCGTACGTATAAGTCGTTTGGATGGGAGCGTTACCCTAATCGAAAAGAGAATTTATATTAATACGGGTTGTGAACCCAATAAAGCTTTTAGAAGCATCGAGATTTTCGCTCTGATGCCTCAAGTAAATATTGGAAAGTTTGCATACAGAATCTAAGTTATTCTGATTGTTGTGTATTTTAATAGTGATAGAAGTCTGTGGCATATGATATTGAATTAGTTTATTATAGGCTACTAAATTTGGAAATTTTGGATTGGTTTATTATCAGTTTCCAATTTGGATTCTATTAAAAATTTTAGCTGTTTTGATAAGAAGTTATTTTTATATCTCTTTATTTTAAAGGATCACTAAGTGACCATGCCACCCCAATCGTTACAGACCCTAGCTGCCTTAAATAGGAACTAAGTTCTACGTTTAGCTCCGCCATGAACAATTTCAATCAGTGTTCTGGCGTCTCCTGAATTGGGCTAAGCCAAAACACTATTACAATAGCCAACATCTAAAAAGTTTATATTTAGATTGAACATTATAAATGTGTTACGTTCAACTTCGTTCCGGGAACACTCCATGAATATATGATATATGTCTTCCACTACGCCACATTCTGTGCAAAATGGGGACTCAGTTTTGCGCATTAAAAACGCAAAGCTGTTTAGTGGGATATGACCAGAACGAAGTCTCAATGCCATTACAATGTCAGACCAGGAAGTTATTTAAACCTTAATTTTTCTTTTCGTATTCAGAAGATTTCGTGGGAGACTAAGAGACACCCCAGCACAGCGCAACATGTCGCCAGCAACATGTGTACTTAGTTTAGAAGTGTTTATATATTATATGTACGTTAGTCTATAGGATATATATTCTAATGGGCCTCTAAGTTAAACAAATTATTTTTTAAAAATTCCAGTTGCCTGATAATGAATGAGTAATATTAAGTAACTAAACATGTCAGTAACTCTGCCGTAACTCTACCGTTGCCGGTCCCAAGCCCGGATGAAAAAAGAGGAGGGTTTGTTAGAGGGAGTCAAGTCTACCATAAAATGCCAACGCCGAGCACTGGGCGGCGGTAAATAACCCAGCCTCCGGATCCACCTAGAGACCCCGAGCGGCACTAGTCGCCGTGAAGGACTAAATCCCTTCGAAATACTGATGTAGAAGGACGTGGGAACCCACCACAATTATTTCCCAAGAAAGTCATGGAAAAAGGAGCATTTCAGAATGAGTTGTTGGACAATCCGGCTGACGCCCGGCGCCATTTGGTACCCGGGCCGAATGATGTGAAATCTGTTACCGAAGCTTCCGAAGAGGCGAGCCACCAGGCCTCCGTAGGAACTGATGCTACTGATGGCGCAACAAAATTCCCAATACGATCACATCAACGTATTGGTACCTGGAACGTTAACGGTTTACTCCAGACAGGTAAATTGAGCATCGTGGACAAAGAAAGAGCTAACCACAACATTTCTATCCTGGGTATTAGTGAAACACATTTCCGTGGTCAGGGCCATTTTACCACCACGTCAGGAAGCACACTATATTTCTCGGGGCTGGAGCACTCTAGCAGAGGCGGTGTAGCTATACTTTTACCATCGAACATGAATAAGTTCGTACTTGGATACAACCCAGTGTCGCACAGAATTATTACAATGAAACTGAACATCGTGCAAGTTTACGCCCCTACGGCACAGTCCACGGAAGATCTAGGACGAATGCTCGGTGACCTCAACAGAGTATCTCAACAAGTGGGTCTTAAAATTAACATTGACAAAACGAAAATAATGTTTAACGTCCATGTCGTACCCTCCGCACTCACCGTTGGGAACTCTACTCTTGAAGCTGTTGACGAATACATTTGCCTAAGACAGGTAATCCGGTTAGGTAGGTCCAACTTTGAGAGACAGGTCAATCGACGAATCCAACTCGGCTGGGCAGCGTTTGGAAAACTGCGCAACATCTTCTCATCCAAAATACCTCAGTGCCTAAAGACTAAAGTTTTTAGTCAATGTGTGTTACCAGTGATGATATATGGATTAGAGACGTGGTCTCTTACTATAGGTCTCATAAAAAAGCTCAGAGTTGCTCAGCGAGCTATGGAAAGAGTTATGCTCAGCGTTTCTCTACGTGATCGAATCAGGAATGAGGAGATTCGTAGAAGAACCAAGGTCACTGACATAGCCCTTAAGATGAACAAGCTGAAGTGGCAATAGGCGGGCCATATAGTGCGAAGCTCGGACGGGCGTTGGGGCAGAAAGATTCTAGAGTGGAGACTACGTATTGGCAAGCGCAGCGTGGGACGACCGCCAGCCAGATAGACCGACGATCTTGTGAAAATCGCAGGAAGTCGTTGGATGCAGGTGGCATCAGACCGGTTACGCTGGAAAGCGATTAGGGAGGCCTATGTTCAGAGCAGTGGAGAAGTATAGGCTGAGATGATGATGATGAAGTAACTTAAATTATTGTATAAACTATTTTTAAAAAACAAGCTTTTATGCAGCCAGATCATTACCTGGTGCAAATTAAACAGCCAATCAAAATTAAATGTGTATAAAAAATTTCGTGCCTATGCTGTTTACCTTCGATGAACTTCTTCATCTGGACCAAATCCTTGACGTAGAATCAGATAAATCTTGCCATAAAAATACATTGTCATCGGAACTAAACCAACATATTCAACTCCGTAGGATACGAGGAAGTGTTTTTGATTCAGTTTTTAAAAGTTGACCTACACATACTAACAATCATTGCAAGTTAAAAGCTTGTATAAATGAGAAATATTAACATGTTTATACTCTTTTCTTCTCCTATACTATACAGCACGCTGCAGGCGTTATCATCGAACGTACATACTTATGCATATGTGCTATCGCATATGAGCTGCTTAATCATGTAAATGTTTGTTCGTGTAAATTTTCATTATAATGTTACTACTTATAAACATTGTAAGACAAATAAGAAATATAAAAAGCTAAGGGGAAACCCACCGTGTTTTGTCTCCTGTGCACGTCCACTCCGCAGCCGGGAACTACAGTTTTTATTTATTTCCAAAACACTTATATCTATTGTTACTATGAATAAAATTGCCGCACCACGTAAACCTCTGAGGGTATATCTGGGCGCCGGCGAGTCGCACACTTAATACATTTATATTTAATGATATATTTACATCTTTTTTTTACAAGCGTTGTTTCAATTTAATTTTAATTTGCTTTTAGCATAGCTCATATCTAAGTAATATTGTTTTAATTTTCTTTTAAACGTTTTTGGACAACTTATATAGACTTTTTGTAATTCTTCCGGGAGGTCATTCAAAAGATTAGGAATCAGATATTTATCTACTCTCGTCCCATATGAGTTATATATTTTAAGACATCACGAATTAATTTAGATTTATTGTATTTAATAATGAGTATATTGAACTTAAAAAAATATTAGATTGATTTAGTCACTCTAATCCGGCTAGAAAAGATTTTAGTTTGTTAGGTACCTATTTATGAGTCATTTTTTTATATTAGATGAATCGGCAATCGGTCACTTTTCGTAGGTTTTCAGACTAATCAATTCAACTAATATAAGGGTGTTTCATTCTATGTACTCAAATTAGAATGAGATTTAATTCCATCCTTTAAGAAATTAAACGACGAGGTGACTATTTAATGTTTTCATAAGTTAGCAATAATAATAACAATTTTCTTTATTTAGTGAAATTTGTTACGAACCAGAGTGATCTCTGACTTAATAATGATAATAATCATTTATTTCAGACCATGTTCATAACGTTGATAATAATTCCGAACGTTTAACCGAAAATCACGTTTTAGGCAGAAGAATCGCCGTTTTTCTGAAACTTGTGCTATAACGTATAAGGATTAAAATGTTCGATTTTTTCTTACAATTTTTTTTTTCGCTCATTTAGAAGATTGTAGCGACGACGTAAATCACTCTTCGCCCTTGGGTGATGAAGATTATGCCACGGCGCACAAATAAGGTCGAGTTGAGATTAGACGTTCGTCGCTGTAGCTTATGTAAAATGTTTTAATATTCATGGAATATTAAATATATAAGCCAAGCTACACACACAGTCTTATCCAGCTAACCTCGTGTTTCGATTGTTCATACCTATTTCCGTTTAATGCGTTTCGGATTTTATCGCGGTTTATTTTTAATTTTTAAGTTCCTGACATTTCGAGTGCTTTGCAGCACCCATGGTCACGGGAGGGACTGAGGTATTAGACGTCTAAAAGGCATAGTTGTTCCGGGGTACCCTCAAACTTCTTAAATATTTTTGTTGGTCTAATCTACGCAGAATGAGCTCACGGTGCCTTGAGGTCTTGCAGTGTTTTGCTCGGTTTTAGATTTTGGCAACATCCTAATTTTAATAGAGAAGATGGCTGGGTGCTTCCATCGTCTTAGATCCGGTAATTAATATAATAAAATCCAAAACCAAAAATAATTAAGAAGTTTGAGAGTACCCCGGAACAACTATGCCTTTTGGACGTCTAACACCTATGTCCTTTCCTTGACCATGGGTGCCGCAAAGCACTCGAAATGTCGGGAACTTAAAAATCGAGTTCTACGCGAATATTAATTCGCGTAGAACTCAATATTAATTATTTAATTAGAAATATAAATAAGTCTATGATAACTGTCCCATTTTGTGGCAAAGGCCTTTTAAATTGAGATAAGAGGGATTCGGTCTTACTCTACCACGCAGATTCAATGCGGATTGGTGGAGATAAGTTTGTCCCTGTTGGACCTTATCAAATCGGTCATAAGGCTTCTAATTTGGCGTAGAGACTAAGTACCACACGAAGTGGTAACGAGTTCTCCGGAGACAAAATTGGGCGAAAATTAATTGTGAAATCATTAAATAGCAATTCAAATTTGACGGACGATTTAGCGCCGTGGTTAAGAGCTTAAGCCGCTTCGCCCACTGTGTCTAATAGCCGCGGGTTCGATCCCGCACGGTACAAATCTTTGTGTGAAGCACAATTATTAGTTTCGGCCTGGGTATTTGTGTCTGTGAATTTTCATGTTTGTAACGCACCCACGACATAGGAATAACTCCTAGTGTGAGCCTGCGTTTAAAAAAATGTAATAGGGGGCGCGTCTATTGCATTTACAGGGCGATTACAGATAAAATTTCAGACTTCGGATTGATACGAGGAAGTATTCGATAAGAATCATTTGTACGACCTACGATTTGAATCCAGGACCTTGTGATCGCAAACCATATTTTTACCACTAGACCAATCTTTCACCAAAATGTCTCGACAGTTCCTGGACGTGCATAATTTATTTATTTGTAAATTTTATACCTATACTTTTATCCGCTCCAGACATTTGTACATTTTTATTTAGTATTTCATTTATCTATATCATCACGCCAGAACCCTTGCGGGGCAAGCAGAGAGTACAGAGTTCCAACAGGTCCTTTCCTTACATACCTCTCTGGCTTCCTCCATTCTCATAGTTGGTCTCATACACGCTCGCCGGTTACGGAATCACTTAACTTGTCCTTTTTATATGACACGGTCTATTTCCTCATGGTAAGACAGTCTACATCCTTCCACCTTTTATGTTTTATCTTTTGTTAATTCAGCTACGTGTTATTCTAAAACGGTTAATATAATGGAGATATCGTACGTACAATTTGTATTAATTTGCCGATTTATAAAGCGGGCGCGACGGGTACAGCACGCCTAAAGGGCTAAGTAATAAATGTCATTCTGTTTGTCATAATGTGAAGGAAATAATACAAACTTTTACATTATATAATATCTATGTATATTCAAGATCTTAATGGTTTAATTTGTCGTACTAACTATTCAATAATTAAATTAAAATCTACATGTACAAAAATTGTTTTATATACACGAATTTTCCATGCAATACTATACTTACGCTAATTGGTAGGTACGTTATGACCGTGACGCTCGTACTCGAGCAATTTACAATACAATGAACATCTATGACAAAATTCATCATTTGACACATTTAATTAAAGTTTTTAAAACTTCCACACTAATTTAGGATGTTACTTTAAGTAGCTAATAGCTAATTATAATAAAATTACATTTTATCGTCTTTGTGAACCTGTTTGTTGACTTTCGCAGTAATTAAAATTGACGATCAACAATTACATTCTTAAAAATTATTAATTCCATATATGAAGGTTGCTAACCTAGTGACACTTACGCCACAGAATAAAAACGATCGAATAAATATTATTTATTCTTGAAAATTAGACACGACATTCCACAAAGTCTTTCGCGCACTCCACCGAATCATTGGAACATATCTGTGCAACGGTGATCCATAATCAGATACGTAATATAAATGTTAATGATTGAAAAGTTTCGTTTATATTTACACACACAAACGTACTAACATTTGGCACACGGAGGCGTTTCACGCTCAATACAGGCCACTGCACGATCTACTATATGGTCTGAGCAAATATAGGTATGAAAAGAGATACATATCTACAGAAATATTTCATAGCATCGTCTACTAATCTCCACTTACAGTATTGGTGAGTTCTTAATCTACTTATTTACATCTCACAATCAGTCGTAAATAGTTAATATTTTGGCAGCTAATTTCCACTTTAAAAATTATTTTCAATAATAGAAACATTGTCGTTACAAAATAAATTATCATACGCGAAATAACTTTCTGGGTTGGCACTGTAAAGTCCTAAATAGGCCGGCCTAAAAGCAGCATAAAATATCATGTAAAATCGTATCGTATAAATTTCGAAATATGAACCTAATTTCGATTTAATAACTCTGTTTACTATGATAAACTTATTTCACAACCTGTTACAGTATGTTTGGTAGTTAATGACTATTCTACACAGAGTCGATGAAACGTTAGATCGTGTATGAGTTCGCGATTAAAAAGAAGATATTGTCAAGAGTGTGTCAAGTCTCAGATGGCGAATAATTAATTCTAGAGGGTTCTAGAAGTTGCTGTCGTAGTCGGAGCGACGGCGGGAGAAGTGCGACCGCGGGTACTCGCCCGTGTAACCGTACACCTGGGACCCGCCGCCGGTCTGTCCGTACAGCTGCGAACCGCCGTACCTGCGGACAAAGCACTCACCTATTAACAAACTTATTATATATATGTTGGAGCAAACATGTATGAAATTAGTCGGTGTTTTGGGATAAAAAATAAACACAGTCATGCTTATTTTTCCCAATCGTAGGTGGCAGACGTGTGACACCCACATTTAACCGACGTTTTAACCCCATGTAATTGGGGGCATGCGTGTGGCAATGGCCATTATGCTAAGTATAATGATACTGAGCATAATGCGACACTAGGCTGATATTGGAGTTTTTCTATCATAAAATTACATTTGGCCCGACCTAGGATTCGACCCATAATCCCGTGATCAATATGCCCATTACACCACTAGATCAACGAGGCAATGTTTAGAGATATTTATCTAAGTCAAATATTATTTACATGATAGATCTCTGGCTTTAAAATGATCTAAAATATAATAAAAAATAATACTAGCCGCTACCGGTGGGCGCACACTTTTTATTTTATAGTAGCTTTATTAGTTATAACTTATATGTTATTCTGATGTATAAGTTATATTACTGTAAAATTTCATCCGTTAAGTACCACTTTTGTATAAGCGTAACAACGAACATACATCTTCACAAACTTTTGCGTTTATCATATTAGTAGGATTGCATTACCCGTATCCATTGCCGGTCGCGCCGTAGATTTGTGAACCTCGTCCGGAGTCGGGGGTGTAGTGCTGCATGTACTTCTGGAGCTGAGGGGTCCACTCCGACCGCCAAGAGTCGCCCGGGTTAGGATAAGCCAGCTGCTCGATAAATGCAGTTGACATACGCTGTAGAAGAAATTAGGAGGTAGCTTAGTATCAAGTAAATGACTAAATACCCCGGAGAAACATATTTGTGGCAAGTGCATTGTGGCAAGATTTTTGCAAAGGGAAATATTCCAGCCAGACGGAACAGTCGTAAATGGCGTGGCCTACCACTTCCCGAAATTTCCCCCGAAAATCCCTTTCGGGGACTTGCATAAATGTTACGCCTCGTGTGAATTCTCTTATCGCGTTCTAAATAGGTATGGCGAATCTTCGTTTAATGCTCTTGCTCCGATACATCAGCTCAATATGTTGATAGATAGTCGCAACATTGTATTGATGTATAAAACCGTTGCATGTTGTACAGTGATAAAAAGGACACTAACTGCCTGCTACTTACTGCCTGAGCGCAATATTTAGTAAGTGATGTCAACATAAAATTACCTTTCCCGGTGGAAGATAAGGCAAGTCCCGCTCCTTCAGTTGATGCACATCATCAAAGCCTCCCATATGACTCTTGTCTAATTCTCGAAGCATATCTTCACTGAGTGGTATTGGTTGTTTTGCTTTGGCACTTTTTTGACGGTTTACCAACTAAAAAATTAAAACACGAATGAGTTTATTACCAAATAAAAGAGCCCTAAATGTTCCCAATTGAAGTTTTATGGAACTTACGACTGTGACACCAAATATCACTACGAAAAGTAGAGAAGCCATCGCAATTACAATAACGGCAATACCCCATTGTGGTAATAAAGATTCTTCATCAGGTACTTCAGGCGTCGGATCTTCGCGTTTCGGTAATACTGGCAAACATTAACATTTATATATTATTTAATACATATATCGAACTCAATAAATATGTACAAAGCAGATTATATAGTATCGTTAAGTTACCGATAAATTCCGTATACGCTGGGTCCATCACAAACTTGCCAATCTCCAATTTACCAGCAGATTTATCAATCGTCTTGGTCATTTTCTCATTGCTCTTTCTCATTCTATCCTCATCTGGTTGGTCCCCCAGCATTACATCAGGGTCGAATCCATCTATTGGTTTCTCGGTCACCGTTTCCATAACAGTGCCAGGTTTTGCACCATGAAGAGATTTGTGGAACATTTTCTTTAAGTCCAATGTGTCCACCCTTTCTTCTACTTCCTTCAGCTCAATAAAGTAGTCTACGAGAACAGATCCTTCACTAAAGCCATCGATTCGAATTCCTTTGTACCATTTACGTAAGAAATCTGATTTAGAATAGACAGAATTAAGCTGGAAATAGACAAAAAGTAAAATTAAAACCACTGCAACACATCATCAAGCCAGTCCCTTGCGGGGTAGGCAGAGCGTACAGGTTGAAAAATAAAACGTGAACAATATTTCGATATGATCACGACATTGAAAAGATTATTAAAAACATTACAAGATATAAAAATATTAGTATTCTGGTAATCAAAATAACTGCCGTACTCGAAATAACACCGCTTCGCTCATTGTAAAGTACTTACTTCTTTTTTTACATCTTTAGCAAGGCGTTGCCATTCTTCAGTGTGATGATCTAATAATTCAGGTACCCATTTGACACCTGAAACATTTCGAAACAATGGAATATGTTTATATGAGGATAAATTATTGTATTGCTTTACTAATAGGGGCGAGTACAGAAGAATATAAAACCGAATAAACTTAAACTCAAACTCAAATAATTTATTTTGTATAAGCCCTGCAGGGGCGCTTACAAATAGTCAATTTACATTTTTTTAATCTAATTAAACTACTAATCTACCACCTGATCGGAACGCGGCCTCCACTGAGAAGATCCGGCGATGAAACTCAGCGGGCTTGCCTTTTTTATTTACCTTTCTTTATCTTTTTTCTTATCTTTTTTTAATCATATTGTGTGGATACAATGTTTAGGTTACATTTAAATAGTTTACGATCTAGCAACAGTGATGCCTGACGATCGAGATGATGTTATGTCTGTAACAAGTGTCTAAAGGATTCCAGGTGGAGTAGTCCCCACAAGCAGCACCCGTTCACGAGTATGACTACTGGAACTTCCATCACTCCCCTCGACCATATTGCAGGAAAGGAAGCGACCCGCGCCAGATAGCCACCACAAGAAAATATTTTATAGTGAGCTTGACCAAATCAGAACCCCAAAGTTATATCCCGAACAATGATTATACATTTCAGTATTAAGCTTGGATTTTTGAATCCTTAGACGGTTAGGGTAGACCCAAAGAGCCATGAAATACTAATTTGATAAAATTTAGCCTAGGCAAAGTAAATGTTTACCTGAAACTATCTTAATTGTGGCAGCAATATCACACTCTCTCCGGCATACACCGGGTGTCGTAGGGGCTGGGGGAGTGGGTGTAGTCGTGGTCGTAGTCGTAGTGCGTCGCGTCGTTGCTTCAGTACTAAATTCTGGCATCGGACTAGTGGCGGTCGCGTTTCTTTGCGCTTCTAATAGTTTTTCGATCGAAAACGGTGTTGTAGATGGTGACGGCCAACCCGTGAATTCAGTTGAAGCTCTGGTGACAAATATATATCATAACATTTATTTTGTTCAGTCTGTTAAAATTTGTAAAAATATTAAATAAATATTTATTACCTTGTAGGCCATCCTTTCTGAATTTTTGGTGCATCTGGTACAGGGCCCAGTGATTTTGGTGTAGTAGTCTTTCGATTTACTTTTGCACCTGGGAATACTAATTTTATACGACCAGGTGCTTTGGTTGTACTTTCAGTGGGTGCAGCTTCACTGGTCCCATTTAATATAAAACCAGGAGGCAGCAAACTTGAAACATCAGCTACTACTAATTTATTTAGCGGGCTTTCTGCAGTTTCTTTTTCTGTATCATTTAATTTGAAGCCGGGAGGTAATAAAGCTGATATGTCTACTGCTACTGCATTTACCGGCAATTTAATATCAGCCTTTGATTTTTCAGTTGTTTCTGTTGTGAGATTTGTTTTATAATCTTTTGGTAGAAATGCTGTGATATTAACTTCTTGAGCCTTGTCTAATAAATTAGCTTTTGTTGTTTCTTTGACTTCTGGTGTTTCCGTACTTGAGGGTTTGTAATTATTTGGCAATAGTTTGCTAAGATCATCTTTTTGTAACTTTTTCACAATATCGTCTTGTGGTTTATGTTCTTTTGGTTTATATTCTTTAGGCAATAAAGATTTGTAGTCTAGAACAATTACTTTATTTTTTGCACTTATACCAGAAGAACGACCTTGCGTGCCGTTAATAATAGGAATTCTACTAGACACTATTGATGGTCTTGCTGTTGTGGTCGTGGTTGTAGTTGGTATCGTAGTAGTAGTACTAGTTCGTTTGTCCTTGAAAGAAAGACGTGATTTATATCCTGGTGGGAGTAGTCCGGCTACGTCATCCATGACAGTTACTAAAGAAGGTTTTTTCTTCGGCTTAGGTGTAGTGGATGTTGTGGCTCGTGGGGTAAACTTTTTAATTTGAACAGGTAGGGGATCGGGTGAAGATCTTTCTGTAATATTACTAGACTGCGTACTCTTTAAAGTAAATACGTTCACCGGAGATGGAGTTGTTGTAGTGGTTGTTGTTGTAGTTGTAGAAGTAGTAGTTGTCGTTGTAGCCTCAGTAGTTGTCTCAGTAATTAGCTCAATGTTCTTATTACCGTTACTTAAAGAGCCTGATAATACAGCACTAGAAAGTTCTGACTGAATGCTGTCCAATTTATCGTTAATATTTTCGGTTGATGACGGCGTGCTGATTAAACCAACATCTTGCTTTGGATTTTTTGTAGTAATTTCATCATCTGTCAGCACTTGTTTTTTCTCTTCTTGTTCAACTGTTGGGAATGGCAAAAATCGCGCCCCTGATACACTTCTGCTTGTTTGAACCGAAGCAACCACTATCCAACTTTCGGTTGTTACCGGTATAGATGTATCATTAATTTGGCTTCTTGCCGTAGATGGTGTATTTTCTGAATTCATATTAATTTTTGTCGTACTTGGAGCAAATGTGACATCAGGAATAGATATAGTTCCATTAACTACGCTTTTCGTTGTCACAACAGAAACAACCTCTTGCCCTAGAATTGAAGGTGTTTCTATTGAGGTCACATTCTCTTCAGATGCGAGTGCTTTAAGTTTAGCGTCTGGTTTTTTATCTTCTTGGGTCTTATTAGCTTGTTCAATTTGGTCTATAACAGTTGTATCAACAAACTGCTTAAAATTATCATCCTTGACTAAAGTTTTTTCCGGTTTCATTACAAGTACATCAAAAGATTTAGTAGTGTTTGGTGTTTCTTCATCTACAGACTTTTCTGGTTCATCAGTCGTGTCATATTCATCATAAATATCAGTCACGTGTTCTGTTGAAGATGGGTGTCGTGTAGTTGTTTTTACTTCAGGACTTTCAGGTTCATCATAATATTCAACATATTCTCCATCGTCCTCTAATTCTTCATCATCATGGTCACTATCTAAATACTTACTTTTTTCTGTCGTGGTAGAAGAAGAAGTATTAATTGTTGATGTTTCAATTGGTTTTTCTTGCACATAACTATCTGCGTTCATAGAACTAGCATCAGGTTTGCTATCGTCAGATATATTAGTATCAGTATTATTAGATTTAATAACCTCTACATCAAATGAACCTTGCGTGTTTTTCATCAATTCCCTAAATGACGTTATATCGCTGATATCATCTTCAAGCAAGGGTTCTATATCTAATAAACCTTTGTACTCAGTGGAAGAACTCTGATATAAATTAGCATTTGGTTTTGGTATATTATAGTTTCTATGAAATGCTTGATCCGGTGTATGACGTATGATTTTTTCCTCAGTTATAGGTGATGATGATTCATAATGAGAAAATCGTGGCGGAGTAGGCTTAATGTTCAGTCTTGGTTTGTTTGCCAGCTTGTGAGGATTATAAGTAGTTACTCTATGTTGCTCAAATAGATCTTGATTATCGCTCTCGTCGTCTTCGTCGTGAGAAATATGGCCACTTTGTCCATTAATTTTTAGGCTATTACCATCAAAAGGTATATTTTTAAACCTGTTATTTTGTAAATAGTCAATATCAGGATTATTCAACGTTATTTGTCCCAAAAACGTTTCGGGTTTTGATGGGTCATTCTGGTACGCTATAGAGTGTACCTGCGAAACGTCGGGCCTTTTTGTTGAGGCCGGGTGAACCAATTGAAAATTATAAGGTAGAGCAGGCTTAAACCTTTGTCGCTGTGACGTAAATTCGGGTTGGTTGACATAATAATGAGCTCCGGATTGACTCCTGCCCGTTGGTAGTTGAAAAGGCGATGGGTTTTGATTGTAGTTTGGACTTGGTAATCGGGTTTGACCTTCGTTATAGAGTTGTTGTTGCGCTGTTTGTACAACTCTGTAGTTGTCTCCATTCTCGAAGAATGAAGATGGACGACTATTTGAAAATAAAGGCGGTTGAACTTGAGCAAAGCTTTTTTCTACCGGTGAAAAGTAAAAGTGACTTTCATCTGAAACAAAAGAAAATAAAAGAAATAAGTCAAAAATATTTTGTAAAGGTTTGGTCAAATAGCCGACGAAGTGCAGCGGGAGCGTGACAGAAGCGCTCGTCTGCGTTCGGTCGGCGGGGCTGCGCTGTGTGGCGTCTCCCATACATTTCAGTACATTACAACTACCCAAGCCGCACCACCGTCGCGCTTCCATTGCGCTGCGTCGACTATGTGGTGACACCTTATCTAATGACGCAGTTGAGGTAATACTAATGCAAATGTATTTTATTAAACATTAAACGTTGAATTTCGTGTTTGCAATATTTAGGCAGGTAATCGTTAAACCATGTAAAGAATGCATTTGGTATTTCCGTTGAATGCAGATGTTCAAAAGGGCGGTGAAGTGAATGCAAATCATACGAATAAATTGTTTTCTTAGACATTTTTATAGCTGCATAAATTCCGACGACAATTTGTATTCGTGTAATCAGAAAATGATGAAGAATACCTGATCGAAAAACCCGGATATAGACTGCACTATTTTAAAACATCGAAAAATATTAACGTGAACATTTAGTCATCCATCGTTCACGGTACCTATACTTTTAAGTGTTATTAATTGTGATTTTATGGGATCTGCATAGTAGGAACTTAAAATAATAAGCAGCGATAATCTATGAAATATCATGATATTTAAAAGCCTCGGATATATTTAATACACAACATACTATATTGTACACTATTTTACATTTTCTGGCAAAAGAATATTCAAAATTGCTCCAAAATGACCTTTTCTTTACCTACAAATCTAGATTTGAGAAATTAGTCTACAACCAAGAACACTGTAGCTGCAGTCAAATCTTGATCAGTTATATTGCTCTCAGTAAAATTATAACGCAAAAGCTTCGCAAAACTCAATATGATTTTATAGTCTATGGGAGATTCAATCATACTCGTAATTTCCCTACAGCATTATTGCGCAATTATTTCACTTGTCCGACTACTATAACATGATTATAAAAAATATTCAACGAAACTAACGATGGATAACGTGGATGTACCTTATGAATTTTGTATTTTAATAAATGTAACAGAAAGTTAATGTTGCACTAAAATGTGCAACATTAACTAATTAGAGTTCCGAGGTCGCGCCGCTGTAGAATTATGCGCAAATATTTCATACTGTGTTACGCGAGTCGTAAACGATACTTGTTATACATAAATGGATATAGTTTGTTGGTATCTTACCCGCTCTAAAAACCTTCATGAACTAAGACACAAAAATAAGTTCAAAGGAAACATGCAGCAATTCTATGAATGTCTATCAAAATTGAAGACTCAATTTCAACAGGTTCTTTCCTTACAGACCTCTCTTGCCTTTTTCACTCTTATTTTCATCTCATATACATTTTATTATTCCACCATAGATACAGTTAAGAAATAAAAAGAACCAATATTATAAATTGACCGGTAGTTTAACAATGGACGGCCATCACTAATAGTGATATTTTTCATACAACCTTTGGATGTAGTGGACCTAATGGAGACACAGGGTTGTACATACTTAATAAGCAAATCGACAGCAAAGCTTATAAGCAACTTAAAAATATAGATACCTATGTATACTTATAGTATATACAAAGAAAAATCATATGGTTATACACATTTTGCTAGAAGATTAAGTTGAGTTTTGAAAGGTCCATCAAAACTTAAACTAGACACTTATCTGTTTATTTAGTGAGTGTAACAAGGGTCTGCGGCCCATGATACCCTTACAAGTAATTCGTAATGAACATCAAACATTTATATAATATTTTGAAAAGGGTTTAATGGAAATTGTGTTTTATTAATAGAATGATGTAAGTATCCAAGATTAAGATACCGCGTTTATTCTTCTCATATCGACCATTAACATCAATTAAGACACGTTGACGGTTTATTATACCTTTGGTATATGCAAATATATGTGCACATAATAAATCATATTAATTTTAAGGCGTCTTGAAAGTTTACTTGATATCGGTGTAAAGATGAGAAAGGATATGTTGTGGTGGTTCGGACATATAGAAAGAAAGTTAGAAAAAACATTGTCAAAACAGATATACAATGCGAAAGTAGAATGTGGTAACGGCGAAGACCTAGACATTCTTACCCACAAAGTACTAATACACAAATAGACCATGTGTTATATGAAGGGCAAGTCAAAGAGTCTCCGTAACCGGCGATCGTGTATGGAACGAACTATGAGAGTGGAGAAAGACATAGAGATCTGTAAGCAAAGAAACTGTTGGATGTCTGTACTCTGAACCCACCCCGCTAGGGATCTGGCATGACGATATAGATTGAAAGTTTACTTTACTTTTGATTAGTGCAAGTATATGAACATATTTATGAACAATGTTATTACGTATAAGGAACTCAAAAATTAGGGTTTGAGAATATATAAATGGAAAAGGAAAAATATCTCGGCTGCACCACAGATCAAAGAAGATCTGCACGGACATGGGTACAACTCTTAAATTAGGAAGAAGTTTGATGTTACCCAAAAGGCTAACCTCGCTACAAACTTGTCAAAAAATGTTGACAAAACAGAAACACAGTTGTAGTAAACAAGTTCAAGACATAACTTATCCGCAAATAACTCCACACTTATGAAGAAAAACAATATTATAATAGCTTCCGGGTGGGTGAATTTTGCTTTTATACCCTTAATAGAATTTGAGGAACAAAAATTCCTTACATGTGGTACTATAAATAATGCGATCGCTTCAAAACTTGGAAAAACATAAGCATGTATTCGCACGAGTGCATTTTTGGAGCGTGCTATGTTTCAACGTGCACGCATTTTTGAAGCGCGGGAAGCGTTTTTCGGAAATGTTTCTTTAGCCATTTATTTTTTTCCAGCGCTTTTCTAACACGCGCTGACAAAGCGCCCGTGCGATGATGGGTAATATTTTATCTGAGCTTCTTTTGTAGATATAATTTAGTTTGGAGTTTGTGGTCAGTTCGTTGATTTACTATTTTAAATAAGGTTATGTAGTTACTTAGATATGTATTACTAGCTGTTACCCGCGGCTGCGCACGCATATATTTTGATCAATACTAATATTATAAAGAGGAAAGATTATGTTTGTAACTTATAGACTTAGAAACGTTTAAACCGATTTTAATAATGATTTCATCTTTAGACAGCTACATTATCCAGAAGTAGCATAGAGGCAGGTGGCGCTAATGTTGACCTGGTGCAAACTGCCGAAAACTGTTAGTTTTATAAGTTCATTAGAGATCACAAGCCTATGTGTAATTCTGATGTATAAGCTATATGACTGTAAGGTTTCATCAAAATCCCTTTAATAGTCTATGCGTGAAAGAGTCAAACATTCACGTGTATAATACAAATAGGATTTACGCAAAACTATTTATGTTGGAATTACTTACCAGGCGTATAATTTAAACTATCATTATGCTAGTTGTATTTCCGTTATACTTTTTTAATATTTCCGACTACCTTCAGCGGCAGCCGCGCAATACTTTATTTTATAATAAAGACCATTTATATTTTACATTACATTAAACAAAACATTCGCATCCCTGAACAAACTCAATTGCTTTCTAAGATGCAAAGAGAAGAAAATATATATCCGAAAGCAAATACCACAGTCTAATCTCGTTTTACGAGTCTTCTAGTTTATTATTATGTTCTCGGTTTGGCCTCCATATCGTTCGGGGAGATAATCTCGAGAAAATAACTTTCTTGCGGATCATATCCCTAATTAAGAATAGCGTCGGTGTTCATCAGCACGGAGTGGGAGTATCGTTAATAGGAAATCGATCAGCAAGATGTCTCATAAACTACAAGGACTCTTAGGGACTTTCACCACCCTCGACGTCTGAAGTAGACTAATCGACAATCAAAGTTGCAAAGTAAGTCTATTGTAGCTCTGAGTAGCCCAATCCGATGGTTAAACTAACCAGCTTTAATTATTGATTAACGCTAACCCGGAAGTAACTAACAAGCGCTTTACTCAAAGTTATGGAAATTTTGTGTTTTTATATGTAAACTGAGAGCTTAGCATGAACAGACTGACTTTAGAGTGATGCTAGCGAGTTGATATGTCATCGTTTTCTCGCTACGAATATCCTACTTATCCTACTAATATAATAAATGTAAAAGTTTGTATGTTTTGATGTTTGTTACTCAATCACGCAAAAACGTCTAAATGGATTTGGATTAACACATAGGGTACTTTTTATCCCGAAAAATTTAAAGTTCCTGTCTAAAGTCAACGCGGCCGAAGTCGCTGGCCGAATCTAGTTTTAAAGATGAATGTGACCGCACGCTTTCTCGATGACGTTTCGATAAAGTCAAATAGTTTTTGATTAGCGCTCTAGCCCTTATTCCTTAGACCAATTAACACGTAACGCGGCGCGTTATCATAATTTTGTGAAATGATCGTTTGATGGTGCTCCAGTGGCATGCAGAATACCATTAAACCAACATTTCCTGAATTTATCGAAACGCACCGCGTTTAGTCATACCGATTAAGTATGTTGCTTGCTTGTTCAAAACTTACTTAAATCAGTTACTAATATTGAAATTTTGAAATACGTCTATCGAATTTCGTATTCACGTGTGTGTGAGTGATGTACGCTGTTGGCCGCGAGGCCTTTACAGCTTCACCGGGCTTAAGGGCAAGCGTGCAACCACTACGCTCGAGCCAGAAGGGCAAGAGGCGACATACTCGAGGGCGCCTTGAAGAGGCGGCTTCGGTTGGGACAGTCGCTGCGGGGTGAGGGGGTGCACTACTAAGTGCACCGGTCAAGCGCCGGCTAGGCGTGGGGGGATCTAAGACTTCGTCGTCGCCGTGGCCCGTATTCGGAGCGGATAGAAGGAATGACAAAGCATCGGGGGGATCGGTGAGAACATTTCGCGGCCGGCGGTGGTGGGGGCGGCAGTGGTCAGTGGGATCGTAGTCGGCGGCGGCTACGATTAATAGATTCGCATGGGTACATGCGTGCGCGAAGTGGCGAGTTGTCGCCTTTTTAATATAGGCGCAAATAGGTTCGAGACCGAGATCGAAGTGGAGGTCGACATTCCGTAAAAACCATGGGGCTCCTACGGCTTTACGGAGGAAGCGGTTTTGAACCGCTTGGAGTTTATCAGTGTGAGAGGGAGCTGAGTGCCCGAACACTACACACGCATAAGTCATTCGTATTTACTTATTTCTCATTTTTTTAGAGTGCTAATACTATATCGTACAAGAACATATTTCATTAAATTTCTAGTGGTAAAATGTTCGTTTAATTTTTCAATATCAAACATTAAAATTGGTGTCCATTGCTGGACAAGCAAGAGCAATATATATTCGTATTTACACATTCTAGGTAAACATTAAAACACCCTCGATAATATGAAGAGTGAGGAAAATTCAAAGCAAATTACGAAAATTTATATTTAAATTGTTCTTTGGGGCCCGGCTCTGAACTCAGCTTTTTTAAATTTAATATACCTAACGATAGTCTAGAGTACCATTGAGGCTGAAGTTAAGTGTGGATAAAAAAACATTTTTATGTTGCACGTAGATATAACTCATTTAAATAAATACTTAAAATTAATGTAATATATCTAAAAGTGAGAAATTTTATACATTATTTTGGTGCTTGAAGCAGTGACCTAGTGTAAGCACTAGGCTAGTGGTTAGACCGATGGAATGCAAAGTCAGAGGTCTCGGATCAAACCCAGGCACGCACCTCCATCTTTTCAAAAGCATGTGCGTATTAAAAATTAACGATCACTTGCTTTAACGGTAAAGGAAAACATTGTGAGGAAACCTGCATACCTAAGCGTTTCTCGAAGGTGTGTGAAGTTCGCCAACCCGCACTGGGCCTGCGTGATGGACTATGCCCTAAACCATCTCAGTATGAGAGAAAGCCCGTGCCCGACGGTGTGACAGTTTCTTAACAGGGCTAATATTATTTATTGTATGGTGCTTGTACACGATGCCAGTAATTGGTGCGGGATAAGAATTTTCGTGGGTTATCCGCATTGTGTATAATCTTAAATTAAGGCTTGTTTAGACTGAGCATTGCTTACAAAAATGGCGCCAATAGTGGCATCAGCTACGCAGAATGTGCTTGACGTCAGTGCTCGATTTTTTGAAAATTTGTTTAAAAACTGTCAATGTGTACGTGCGCGTGAGTGCGCGTACGTATTTATCTACCCTATTCGTAGATAAATTTTATGCCGTTTCCGCGCGCACGATGCTCCATCTCGACAAGGTATTCATCGAACTGTATAAATAACCATGTAAATAATTGTGTGAGTCCAGCTAGTCTCTGCAGTCACGCACGTCCCGCAAAACATTGTGTATATCATGTCAGTATTTTGAACGAAAGATATATTAATAATATTAGCCCTGTTAAGAAACTGTCCCACCATTGGGCCTTCTCTCATAACTAAGAGGGTTTAGGCCATAGTTCACCACGCTGGCCCAGAGCGGGTTGGCGAACTTCACACACCTTCGAGAAACTCTTAGGCATGCAGGTTTCCTGACGATATTTTCCTTCACCGTTAAAGCAAGTGATAGTTAATTTTTAATATACACCTGCTTTCTAAAAGACAGACGTGCCTGAGTTTGAACCCGAGACCTCTGACTTTGCAGGCTAGCGAAAAATATGTCGCAGAAATCATTGGTCTTCGGCAGACATGTAATATGTTTGGAATATCTTAATGTACTTATATAGTAAACACAAGTACTCTCGCGGGCACCAATGCATGCGAGTAACCTGAGCATATAATCCGCTCGTTGTGTAAAAAACCTCTTGGTATACCAATTATTAAAAAAAACGCAGCCCTACACTAGGATTTATTTCTGTATCGTGGGTGCTTTAACAAACATGAAATCCACATACACAAACACCTAGACCGTAACAAATGTTTGTGGGTCACACAAAGATTTGTCCCGCACGAGAATCGAACCAGCAAATTATAACATATCTGCCGAAAACCACTGATTTCTTCATTAATGTTTTCCTTTAAAAAACAGACAAGATTTTTTAACAAAGACAAATTCGTCTACAGTCCATAACGCGAGTCATTCCGCGTGTAATATTAATTACCTGAAATCTTAATTGCTGTAATGTAGGTATCATCATCTCTTAATCACTAGACTTCCTTATATGTATAATGCTGTTTTATGCAAAACGTGATTATATTTCTGTAAAATAATCGTTTTATTTCAGTGATTCATTCGAAAGATGCTGTATTTTAAGTAACTTATTTGGAAATAATGAAAAGATTGAGCCCGTATGCGCATTATCAGTAAAAAATAAATCAGCCTTTACCATCCCAGTGCTGGACAACGATCTTCTCTCATAAATCGAGGCGAGAGAAATTAGTTCAGTACGCGGACTTAAAGCGGTTCGGTAGAGGCAGGTTTGTGGCCCCCTGCTCTTGGGAATTTTTAAGCCGCCTAGAAGGCTTCTAATTTGGCTTAACCACTACCACCTTAAGTACCACAGCTTGATAAGATCCAACAGCAGCTAGCCTACTTAAATAGAAAGGCGGTGGTCGCCACATGAAGTGATAACCGGGACCAACGGCTTAACGTGCCTTCCGAAGCACGAAGACGCTCAAATATGAAAATTCCACAAACGGTCACCCATCTCAGACCAACCGAGCTGAAAGCTGCTTAACCTCGATGATCTCTAAGAATACCGCGGTCGTTACGAGAGCAATTGTAATAACTTCAGTATAAAAAGGAGATATTATTAGGTGTCAATAACTACTATGACAATGGAGTTTAACTCTAAAAAGCCAGAGAGGTGTCTAAGAGAAGAATCTGTAATAAAAAGAAGTGATATTTTATTAGTACTGTACTATATTAGGTAACTGACTACGGCTTTAGAACTGTAAACTATAAAAACAGCTCAATCTGAAATCAACTGAAACTATAACTCAAGTAATAAATAAATAAAATTGCCATAAAATTGTTGCCTCACACTAGATTTTTTTCCTGTGTCATGGGCACGTTTACAAACATGTAATTCAAATACTCTAACACCCATACCGAACCAATATTTCTGGGTAACATAAAAATTCAGGTCAAGTGGACTACGACCTGGTTGAGGTCCACTCTCACTCTTAACCACTGGACTAATGGCCGGTTTCAATATTCAACTCAAGTATGTATATAGACTGCCTCGTTGGTCTAGTGGCAAAGCACATCGCTTTGTGATCACGAGGTCCTGACAAATATAGTTTTTCTAACGAAAAATTTCCAGTATGAGTCCGGAGTCTGGAATTGTGCCCGGTATATGGCAATAGGCTCGCCCCCTACTACGTGGGACCTAATATCGTCGGCAAAACGTGGGTGTACTCAGTACACCTCTGCCACCCCCGCATGGGGAATATAGGCGTGACGGTGTTTTTTTTTTTAACTCAAGTATAAATTTGCTTACCGTCAGTAGAATTTTAACAGATTTTTCATACAAAATATGTCAAATTTGAGTGCGGAACTCTGTGCTCTGTTCTACGACCCGTGTAATAGATGTGGGCGTAACAACAGCTAGACTAAAGTGTGATTGCGCTGGCCACATGACTCTAATGAACACTGACAGGTGGGCTAAAATAAGCACTGAATGGGTCCCAGAACACGGACACCGTCGTCGTGGTAGGCTTAAAAAGCGGTGGCGCGATGATCTCGGTGCATTTCAACCTGAATGGCTATTGGCCAAGGATAGAACTCTTTGGAAGGCGAAGAGGGAGACATAACCTAGCAGTGAGGCACAATGGGTTAGCTTAAAAAAATAACAAGATTCTATCCGTAGTAGGCATATCTATCCTTGAGTCAAATACTGAAACCGGCCCTAAGTCGTCTGTCATGCGTAATCCGTCCGTCGTATCTAAATTTCTTTCAAACGAATATCAATGGCGATAAAATCAAGAGTAAACTTCCATTTAATTAATAAACCTGCTTATTTCTTTTCCAACGATTCCGATATAAATATTTTCTGATTAGCTTGATGGTGGCAAGAAAGTGGAAATTTCCCTAGGGAGTGGCCGAGTCCGCGACTTTATCGCTTATGCCAATGTTTGGACGCCTTTACTGGAGATTAAATCTTTCTTTACTTATATCTCCTCACAACAAAAGTTATAATATTAACATAATTAATTTAAGTGAACACTTTACAGACAGGTGTTTGTGAGGAGCTGGTGTCTATATAGGAGTTACCCCAGGGGACTTTAATTACTATATTCCCGCAAATGAGTTAAATAGGCTTTTCAGATATAAATTTATAAGGTTATGGCAATAATTTATTGATTTCTTAGATAAACGTGAACATTACACATGAAATAAATATTAATACCTATTTTTTTCTCAGTCACTCTCGTGACCCATAAAATTGAAAAATAGTTTTGTTTAAAATGGCAACAATTTTTCATAATAGATAGGGCTTGTGTAGTCTGACCTCAAAATTAGTAGTTGGAAAATTAGCAATTGACCTACATTCGATATTCCGTTGCTGCACCAATAAATTTAGTAGTTAATAGGATAAGCTTATTTTAGCATTTCATAGTATGGTAAAGAAACTCGGACACAAAGTCGGACACTTGGACATAAAGTCCAATATAACTCTTTTGGAAAAGATCAAAGATTTTGGATATCCCTATAATTTCTTTTCTACAAATTTAAAAAACAGGGTAAGCGTATTACGTTCAAGTATTATGATTGATAAAATATCAAATAATTTGTAATTCTTTGCTAAATGCTCATTTTGCGATCTGTCAAATCTAAGATAAAATTGTGTAATTATTTTATACTCAGTTTTAGAATCTGAGGCTCTATGGGTGACATGGAATCTAAAGGAAATTTAAGTATATGAATACCCGATTATGATGTACAATTCTATTCGACACAGTTTTTAAATCATCTAAATAAAAACTCAAGAAAGAAGGCAAATAACGTAGAAGTGCTAAAAGCCCCTCAAATAAGCTGGTTAAACCAGCTTATTTGAGGAGCTTACTGAGGGGTATTGCCTACGAATGAAGACGAAGTTTTACTTACCGCTTCCATTCAATATTGACAATAATATTCCAGTACGGATTCTAAATTTGCTTATACCTCGTAAAATACACCTATTTCATACAATTGATGTCTGTTTTCATATTATATTTCGTTACATACTGAACCAACAATCTAATAAAAAGCTTTTATTAAGTACGACATTTTACATTACAATGGAGGCACACGGAATTACGCAGGAATAAAAAATTAGGTCAGAGCTTTTTGTACACACCGAGGAGTTTCGTTAAACAGGCTAGTCTGGTCCTAAAAACAGTATTCATTAAAACAATAAGTTATAATTAATATTAGGGGCGGGGAACACACCGTAAATCGCAGGTAATTAGGCAGGAGCACGCGTTCGCTAAGGCCTGGTATGTACGTGACGTGTGCGAAAAGGGCTTAAAAGCTCTTTGTAACACACAGGGCCGCGCGGGTATGTATCCCGCTTAAAGGTAAACATTTCACTTTTTTATTTCCACCGTAAATGTTGCCATGTTCTTTTACGAGATGAAATAAAAAGGTACGTTTTAGGTTCTTATATAAAGTCTTTATTATATGCACTGGCCTCATATAGTATCTGATTATTGGTAAGATACAATTATTATAAATAATTTAGAAAACTATCAAACTTGATAACGCATAAATTATGTGCCCCAAAGTTATCTACTGTAACCTAGGTCAAACGTGGTGTGGTTGGGATTTTTCCGACTAAAATATCTTAGTAGCAGCATGGAGTCTTGAATTGTCCCCGATGTAATGCCAAATAGGCCCGCCCAATGTTATACTGGTATTTTCCGGTGAAGCTGTAAAGGCCCTGCGGCTAACAGCGTAGATCATTCACACACACACAAACTATACACACTAGGTACACCTCCGATCCCGTTTTGGGAATATATACTTAAATATTACAATATTAACTCAAATCGGAAAATAAATTAAAAAGTCAAATGGTCCCTCAAGTCTTTTTTATTACAATTCTATGTCACAGTAAAAAGTCCTTTAAAATTTAAAATTGGACAAGGACCAGGATTAACTTCTATCGTGAGTACCACGTCGGTTCGCAGAGGGTTTTAAAACTCGGCCATTGCCTTATAAAGTATTATCCCCGAGGTTCACTGTCTTAACTTTGTGGCTTACTTAAAAGCGTTGGAGCCTTAATTCATCTTTTTACATTAAACTAATAGCTAGATTTGGTGTAAAAAATGTTGATCCTCGTAAATAATCCACTGAGCTCCGAAAATTTTTATATAAACCTAAATTAAATTTTGAGCATTAGTAGCTGCGTGGCGGATACTGGCATTTATTTAAAAGAACAGCGCCCTCTCGTTTAAGAAAAAAAAAACATTTTTTTTTATGATTCGCTACATACATTTAGAAGACTTGGAATCAGTCAAGTGATTTTTGTAGGTTGTTTTTATCTTTTACGACAACATGTCTTAAAATAATTTAAAAAACAATTAAATATTTTTGGTTAATCTATCTATCTATATCATCACGCCAGCTCCCTCGCGGGGTAGGCAGAGAGTACAGAGTTCCAACAGGATCTTTCCTTACATACCTCTCTGGCTTCCTCCACTCTCATAGTTCGTCTCATACACACTCGCCGGTTACGGAGGCTCTTGACTATACAAATTGGTTTTTGGTTAATATTTTTGTTTATTCCTTTTATTGTTCTTTTATCTTTGTTTATTAATTTTACCTTTTATTTTCTTAATATTCACACCTAGTTTGACTTAGTATTGTATAAAAAAATTGCCAATTAATTTCATTCTTTCCTAAACAATACATTACTACTGTTAAATTTGGAATGTCAGTTTTATTTGTTTAGATTGAAGTGTGTCATACTTTGTGCTTCGTAAAAAAACGCTTGAAGGAGTTACATGTCTAGTTATCTGACATAACTTTTGTATTGTTATAGAAATTTCATAATGATTATGTTTCATCAAAAATAAATTCAAAATGTTTAAGTTAAAAGAAATAGTTTTCTAATCAGTCCTTAAGTGTCTTTTTGGTTTGAAAGTGATCCCATTAGCCACATCTACCGTTTGACACCTTTAAAAATTTACATTTTGTTTTATTTTAATGTAAGCAACTATAACGTAAATAAGTTTAAAATGTATCAATTACTGGTTGTCCAAATAAATAAATAGATATATTTTGTTAAATCTTTTTCCCATATTCTAGTTGACGAGACAGTTAAACTTAAACTCAAATAATTATTTAGTATAGACCCTGCGGGCCACTTACAAATAGTCAATCTACTTTTTTGTTAATGTATTACAACTACTTATCTACCACTGGATGGGAACGCAGCCTCCACTGAGAAGATCCGGCGAAGAAACTCGGCGGGCTTCTCGTTTTTATTTCATTCTCTTTCTCTTTTTTCTTTTATATTTTTTTTCAATCCTGTTATGTAGATACAATGTTTAGGTTACAATTAAATAGTTTACGAACTAGCTCCAGTGTTAATGCCTAACGACCGAATTATGAGACTAAATATGTTATTTATAAAGAGTGTCTAAAAAGCTTATTGCAAGAAAACTCATAAAAAAGATTTATCCTCCGTGGAATAACTGCTTCGGATAATCTATAATGTAAATGTGTTATAACAATTATTTTCTGATATAAGGAACACCTTTGACCGAACTTGTTAATTCGTTATCCCTGATACGTGAACATGTTTTATAGGCCTGCGAGAAAAATTCTGATACTGGTCGGAACAGAATAAAATTTAAAACTCTAAGCATTTACGACTCAGTGAAACCCTCATCCCATGCTAAGAGCTTCATTATTGGAAAATTTCTTCAATTTGCTTACGTCATTGATATTCATTTCCCTAATAGCCAAAGGGTTGCTTCGCAATGAATCAATTTGTATACTAAAATATAACTTTTTTGTAACGACGGAACAATCGATTTTCTTACCGAAATTAACTTTAATTTATTTGAAACCAGCTGTTACCCGAGACTTCGCCCGCGTGAAATTTAACAAAAGTTTATTTTCTATAATAAAAGTAACCTAAGTTACCCTATATAAAATCAGCTATCTGACAGTGAAAGTCCCGTCGAATTCGGTCTAACCTTTCGTAGATTAGCCGGAACAAACATACAGACAGACAAACAACAGACAAAAATTTTAATAATTGTTTTGTTAGGTATATACCGTCTGTTATTTGTGCAGATTCCTTTATTATCATCATATCCCTTACTTGATTCCATTATCTCGAGTCGAAGCAATATGTTTTCGTATACCATTATATTATAAAAAGAAAATATATCTGGCGGAACATATAATCAAAAGGAAACATGGGAATATTGTATTATATGCGTGTATTTTATGTTGTTATTTAGGAATATTATGATAAGATATTATTTAGGAATATTTCATAGAAGAGTATTCGAGTGCTGTAATAATTAACATAATATTTTCTGACATTTCCTGTGGACGTATCTGTCAAAAGGAACTTACTTTCGGGATCCTTATTTAAAAGCGTAAACATCAGACATGTGTTCTTATTTCAACCTACGAATGAATATAAATACCATTTGATTTTTAATCATTGAAGTCAATATTTATATTACTAAGTAGAGACCTTACACATGGCTACATAGTTGCGACTACGTACCAATAGATGGCGTTGACGATCCGATACATGTCTAGAACGCGATATAGGAGTGCGCATGACATGTAACATATATACAAGCCCCCGACATCAATTCTAGGAGGAGAGTGGCAGGTAGCCGTCTGGCTGGAAGATCTTGCCTTCAACAAATCCTGCCACAACTAATATTACGAATAGTATTATAAAACTTGGTCACTGGTCTTTATTTATACCACTGGATTAAGGGCTTAAGCCATCTAACGGACCGAATAGTCGTGGGTTCGATCCCGCACAGGACAAATCTATATGTGACCCACGAACATTTGTTTTGGTTCAGTCTTGCGGTTTGTATGTGAATTTCATATCTGTAAGCACACCCACGACACAGGTATAATCCTAGTGTGGTGCTATGACTATTCACTAAATAAAAAGCTTCCTGGAGGCTTCCGTAATTTCCAGTCAATAAATTTAATTATTATAAGCCTTAATTTAACTTGCAGTTATTGGTTTAGGTCATTAGGTCAATCTGAATTAGAACCACTTCAACTTATTCTACGGAGTTGAAATTTGACGTGTAGGTTTAATTTCGATGACATTGTTATGATAAACATGACCTAATTATACACACAAGTTAGGGTCCAGACGAAGGAACTTTTGTGAATTTTGTATACACATTCTATTTTGATTGACCGTTTTAAATTGTACCCGAATGAAGGTTTTTAAAATGTCTTACTATTCTACCTATTTATCTAGTCCAGAGTTCCAACAGGTTCTTTCCTTACGTACCTCCACTCTCATAGTTCGTCTCATACACGCTCGCCGGTTACGGAGACTCTTGACTTGCCCTTCAGATAAGACACTGTCTATTTGGTCATGGTAAGATAGTCTAGGTCTTCCCAGGTCCCCCCCTGCAACAACATCAGCAGGGGGGCCTTCGGGGTCGCGGACGCAAGGGGCGGGGGCCTCGAGCGTTCTTCACGCGCGACCCCGAGGAGGACGGCCCACGTCGCCGTGAGCACCGCGTTGGTGCAGGGGGGAGCGTATCATTAAGTCTCCCCTCGAAGGCGGACTCTTCAGAGCATGGCACAAGAGGGGCACCTGTGCGTTCCATACGGAGATCCCGGAGCCCCTCCAAAGTGCTGATGTCGGCCACCCTGGGGTTTTTAGTCGGTAGGAATCCGACACGCCCCGCGAGCGTCCCCCGAGGCTCGCGGAAAGCCTATGCAGGATTTTCCCCAGGTAAAAAAAAAGGTCTTCCCCGGTACCCACTTCCCTCCACTTTCGCATTGTATATATATATATATAACATTCTTTCTATATGCCCGAACCAACGGAGCATACCCTTTCTCATCTTCATCATCTATCGTTTATACCTACACGCTTTCTTACTACGCTGTTGCGAATACGGTCGGTCAGCTGTTTTACTATTGATTTATTAAAACGTTGTCCCACATAAGGTATTATTCCTGTATCATGGGTGCGCTTTAAAGTATAAACTTCACATAT
Organism: Phalera bucephala; assembly: GCA_905147815.2. Classification (NCBI taxonomy): domain Eukaryota; kingdom Metazoa; phylum Arthropoda; class Insecta; order Lepidoptera; family Notodontidae; genus Phalera; species Phalera bucephala. The sequence continues at coordinate 14,846,291 of LR990617.1, read as the reverse complement.
CAAATTTATTTAATAACATATTAGACCCTAGCTTCGCCGATCTAGCCATTAGCATCCGTTCTCGATCATAAGTATACCCTTTAACCCGCCAAGAATATTTAATGGCTAGGTTCACCAACGCAATCAATCTTTTACACCGCCGAGTCTTTATTCGCTAACTTCGTGAAATTATCGTGTTCTGTGTGGAACTGACGTAGTACCATGTTTTCGTTTTTAAAAAAACGTAGCCTCCCGCTTGTATTTATTCCTGTGTCGTAAATGCATTTAGAAACATGAAATTCAAATACACTACCAACTAACCAACACCCAGACTAAACAAATTTTGTGGGCCATACAAAGATTTGTCCTGGGCGGGGATCAACTCACGTTTATTCAATCCAATGGGTGGAACAGCTTAAGCTATTAACCACTAGACCAAGCCGTTTGTGAAAACTGGAATGATCGTATGAATCATATTCAAAGAGCTTAGCACGAACCGATAGACGTTAGGGTGACGTTATCGAAAAAGGTGTCACGCTTATCTTTATTCAATAAATGTGTAGTGTTAAAAGGATGGTACATCTTGATAGTGTTACACTAACGTTCATGCTAACAACAATCTGTTCGCGCTAAGCCCTCTGTATGTTACTGGTGGAGTATCATTACACGAAGTTATCCTAACGCGCCACGTTACGTGATAAACATTTTTAATTAGTCATAGCGACCCAGCTACGCGGCTTGCGGCGTCAGCCGGGGCAATTAGTATGCAAACTGGGCATTCGCGCAGAACAAAATGTACCGTTATTAGTACCAACTGCATATATACATACTACCGTGTGCAACTCGCGTTATTGTTTTTTAAACTAGAGAGTTCCCATCAAATATACCTAGTCGATTCACATCGATTTTAATGACGGTGACTCAAACATAAAAATATCGTTTTCTATCATGAACCCTAACATGGCTCGTTAAACTGAATTTGGTCTTAAACACCAGGTTACACATTTGATACAACGAACTGTTACATTAATATTTATTTAGCAAATTTTTAGTACGAAAAGGAGGGCATATGAACTCGATAGCGGTACGCTAATGTAAATCTGTTCATGCTAAGCCCTGTGAGCTTGAAATGTTTATTGCTACAATGGCGATAAAATCACCCCCTATTACTATGTAAAGGGGGTAAGCCTATTGCTATTATTCCGGATACAATCCTGGATACTAGGCTATTATTTAAAAAAAATCATTAAAAAACCCAATAACACTCTGTCTTGTCAAGTTATTCGTATCCTTGCACGAGAATCTTGCATGAGACAAAATGTTACTGACATTTTTCTATTAAAAAACTCATTGAAACCAACGGTTCAGTTTAATTTATTTTGATGATTATATTTTACCTAAACCAAATTTACAAGTCTGCCGTTCTTGCAACAAATGCAATAAATTTAAGCCAAGAAGGATGGCGCAAGTTTCCCCGCATATTGGTACCCATGAATATAATAGGGTTATTTCCTAATAAACACCGCAAATAAATTGTGAAAAGGCTCACGTTTTGCGCACACGGTATTGAATATTGACAAAATATATTTTGTATGTCATAAAAATTCATTCACGTACCGTTTTGTGTCGCACCCGCCGTGAGACGGATGATATAAAACGTTTTTTTGTCGTATCGTTTTATTGAATTACTAATATTTACCGGAATATACACGATTCGTATTGAGGGCATGTTCCATTTTAAGACGATTGTTTTTTTAAATACCGCACATAATTAATTAAATAGGCGTGCTGAAAAGTCAATCAATCAGTGCATTTTCAAATAAATGTGCCGTCGACGATTACCTCTGTATGTGTACAGAATACATATTATTTGTTATTTGTAAAAAAGCCGGGACGATATATTCCAAGCAGGACTCGCGGAATCAAGAGTCTTCGTAACCGGCAAGCGTATATGAGACGAACTATAAGAGTGGAGGAAGCCAGAGAGATATGTAAAGAAAGAACCTGTTAGAACTCTGTACTCTCTGCATACCCTGGATCTGGCGTGATGATATAGATAGATAGATAGGTAGCGGAGTTGATGTTACAGTGTAAAAGCAAATTTTGCCGAGAATATTAATATCCCAATAGTACAGAAGCTAGTCTATTGCCATTGGATCGAATATAGTTCCGAGCCGTAGTGAGAATTTTCGATCGAAAATCTTTAATAATTATTTGTAAAACCTAGGCGCACCTCCAATCAATTCTCCACTGCACCAAATAAGCTTGTACTTTTTGCACCCTACCCATTCTCCGTAAAAGCGGTTCGCAATTTTCCACTAAAGCCGGAGGAATTAGCATTTCAACGTTTAATGGTTCCCTAATGACGGAGACTAAAAAGTATCTTATATAGAAAGGTTTAATAGCCAGAGGCCGTTCGTCTGCGGGATCCTAAAAAAGGAGAAGGTATCATTAGGCCGGCTACAGGGCTTTTATTCGCTATGACCAAAGACGGCGCGTCACGATAATAGTGTGAAATTATCGTGGGATGGTATTGTGTATGCCACTGGAGAGTACATCAAACGATTATTTTATGAAGTTATACTAACACGCCGCGTTACGTGTTTAATTGGTTATAGCGAATAAGGGACCTGATGGGGTGGGGTGTAAGGTATGACCTTACCCCATCAGGTCAGGTTTACACGCACGGAACGCGTCGGAGCGGGCGGCATGGATTCATGCGGTCGGCAGCCGATCGCATCCGGAAGCGCTGGAATACGTGCGGATCCGCCGATATTCTTCCATGTGTTGTGCAACTAGTACCGCTGCCGCGTTGAAGTAAGCGCATTCAATTACTATTGTGTTAATATATAATTTATTCTTTATGCACTAACTAGTTTCTGCCCGCGACTTCCACCGCGTTCAGTTTAGACAAGAACCTCACATTTTTCCTAGATAAAAAATATGATATGTGTTAATCCAGGTAATAAACTATTAGTGTGCCAAATATCATCTAAATCCATTCAGTGATATTTACGTGGTTGAGGAACAACAACCTTTCACATTTATAATATTAGTAGAATTACGTCTTTCTTGTTTAATCACACAAATTACATTAATAAAAGCGGCCGCTTATGACGGCACTTAAGCGCAAGTGACAGCAGTCAAACGGAGTCATTTGGTTTCGTCGGTAGCTGGCCGACTTCGACATTAGCCGACTGAGTTCCAAGATGTATAATTCCATATAAATATGAACTTTAATAACCGTAAAAACACTTTAATTTCCTTTACCGCATTGTAAAATGCGCTCCGTTGCGGGCTGATCTGCGCCGTTTGATGTAAATTGTACCTAATAATTAGCGACGCTTAGTCCGACTGTTTCAGTCTAACTGCTGTTTTGTACCTACACGTTAGTACGGTATTTGTTGAATATTAACAAGAGCCCATTTAATTCACAGAGTGACTATGTTGTTAAATTACATTAGTAGGTGATTTGTTTCATTTATCTTGATACATTAAAATACCTTAATGTAATAAACAATGTAGGTATACGATGGAACAATCACAAGCAAATAAGGTAAAGTATTCGTTTCATACTTTAGAGTGTAATTATGTAAAACAGAAGTACTGATTTTAACCAAAATATTAAATTATTTATTTTTTTTACTAATTGTGTGAGAAGCATGCTTGTGGAATATATCATATACGACTGTGTGATGTGTGATATGTGTGAAATATCATATAATAATGATGTAGATAGGATTTGGAGTCGCTCGTAGTGCTGTGAGACCGCGGTGTTCCTACCAATTACCAAGGTTAAACAGCGTTCGACTCAGTCGGCCTGAGATGGGTTCTATAAACGAGCGTCTTCGTGCTTCGGAAGGCATGTTAAGCCGTTGGTCCCGGCTACAACTTAATGGGGTAGTGGTTAAGCCGAGTTGGAAGCTTTAAAGACGCGGCTTAATAAGTTCCAACAGCAGGTGGCCACAAACCTGCATCCACACACCCGCATTGGGTCCACATGGTGGAGTATACCTAATCTCTCACCTCGATTTGTGAGAGAAGGCCTTTGCCCAGCAGTGGCCAGTATAGGCTGATATTGATAGGAATGGAGGAATGATGTAGAAAGTAATTTTTGTAGATATCCTGTTCACATAACCATTGATTATAATCTTTATTGATTGATTATTATTTATTCAAAAGCAATAAAATAAAATCTTCCACTAACTGTGCGTAAGCTAAAGTCAAAGTTTTATACAGCTAGTAAACAAAACAAGAAGCTAAAAGAGAAAGTTTATGAGTTTGTTTGTTCATGGCAATCTCGGTAAATATAGAGCCGATTTGAATTTTGTTTGCATGCTGAACGCGAACAAAGTTTTGGGAGCTTCTTATTTTTATTAAGTTGATTAAGTTTGTTTTATGTTTTCAAATAAATAATTATGTAAACACATTACTAAGTTTATTTTATGAGTAACATTAGATAGATACTTTTTGTTAAAGCTCACTAAAATTATTCTTTATGTACTATATGTAATCACTTGCTGAAGAACACAAAAAAAGTATTGTAAAATCTTGTCTTTCGTACTTTACTTATACGTACGTTCTATGAACTTACCTACTCAACTTTATTTAAATTACCTAATTTCGAGAAGCAACTGTTTGCAAACATAAAAATGTACACAACGATCCACAATTTCGCTTAAACATTTTTCATGCCTAAAATTGTATAAAACGTAACTTCTATATTAAAATTTTCTCCCACGCGGGAATACTAAACATATGAACAATATACCTTCGCAAAACATTCCGGTCCATATCCAGAGCGCCAAGCCACCCGGCATTGAGCCACTTGATCCCTAATTAGGGAGGGCCCTCACGTACGCACCTCTCCAAACGATTGAATAAGAGATGCTGCCAGCCACACTATCATAGCTTAATACACAAACGTCACATAAAAAGCTTATCGAAATACCATCCATATTTTTTTGTATTAGTTTCAAGGTGTAAGAAAAACGACCCAAAAACAAAAGCGAAATTAGTTCGGACTAATACTTACTGAACAGTAAAAGAAAACAATTTCAATAGCTTGGTCTCAGTACTTGTCTACTTAACTATATAATATAGCAAACGACAGCCTAATTTCTGAAAGCAACTGTTTGCTTGTTTGCAAACGTAAAAATGAACACAACACTCCACAATTTCGCTTAAACATTATTCAAGTGAAATGCCTAAAATTGTATAAAATGTAACTTCTATATTAAAATTCTCTCCCACGCGGGAATGTTTTACATATGAACGTTATATCTTCTCAAAACATTTCGGTCAATATCCCGAGCGCCGAGCCACCCCAGATTGAGCCACTTGATCCCTAATTAGAGAAGGCCCTCACGTACGCACCTCTCCAAACGTTTGAACACGCGATGCTGCCAACCACACGATCATAGTTTTATACACGAACCTCACATAAATTTCGTATCGAAATAGCATCGAGCTCCGTTCATTTTGGTATTTTATTAAAGGTAAACAAATCAAAAATTAGATTCTTTCAATGTCACTTTGCCGTTTCTTAACATGATGTACCGAAATTAAATGTCTTTATCAACGGTATGATAGTATTCTATATATTTTTAAAAGCTTGAAAACAAATAATTTAATGTTAAACAACATTTTAATGTATTGTGATATGTAGATCACAAAGCACCTAGAAAGACGGGTGCTCAAAACTTTTAATAAAAATACTTGACTCAGCATGATGTAAAAAGGAATACCTTTGTACCTACCATGTTATAGAATTTAAAGAAAATATTTTGTTTCTTCTATCAAATAGTTGTAGATCAAAAGTTATTACTTATAATCTACATTAAATTGATAGGAGAAATTTTGTCTTACTCAAAAAATAAATAAAGCACTAGATCTATGAATGGAGCCATGCCTGCGAACGTAGCTGAATTATTATTGCCGAAAACAAACCTCCCTCGTAATGAGATCCTACTCACTAATAAAGGCATTCTACATAAACTATAAAAAAAAAAACAAAAAAAAACACCGTCATGCCTATATTCCCCAGAGGGGGTGGCAGAGCTGTACTGAGTACACCCACGTTTCGCCGACGATGTTAGGTCCCATGTAATTGGGGGCGAGGCTATTGCCATATACCGGGCATAATTCCAGACTCCGGACTCATGCTGGGAATTTTTCGTTAGAAAAACTACATTTGTCCGACCTAGGATTTGAACCCAGGACCTCGTGATCACAAAGCGATGCGCTTTGCCACCAGACCAACGAGGCAGTCACATAACGTATTATGACCATAATATAACTAGATATGCATTGCTGAGTAGAGGTCATGTTTTATGGAACATTTAACAAATATGTTTACGTATTTCTTTCAAGGGACTTGTTCGCTAAAATAAAACGCGGCACGTTACGATAAGTTACTGAAATGATCGTGTATTATTATTCTGTATGCTACCGGAGTACTATTAAGTGACCTTTTAACGAAGTTATCGTAACGTGTCGTGTTGCGTGGTCCTAGATAATTAGGGCTCAGGTTATTTAATTCTACTCCATTGCAGTAACTTTAAATGAACTGGGAAATACCGCCTGATCTTGTGGATTTCACGTTCTTAAGTTCTTCGCATTTTATTTTGAAATGGTTTATGGAAGTCATTGTTACTGCTGTTACATAATAATTAAATAACAAACACCGTCACGCATGTATTCCCCAAGCGCCTCCCCTAAGTGGCAGAGTTACACTCTGTGGACAGAATTTCGCCGACGATGTTTGTATGTATTATTCTTACCCTGTACTCTATGCCTACCCTACAAAGGATCTGGAAAGATGATATAGATTCTTTTTAAATTATACATAATACACACAAATCCATCCGAAAATCGTAGAACAAACTAGATACCAAAGACGAAAACCCAAAAAACATTTTTTTGATGCAGACCAAGCTAGAGAGAATATGAGAAAATTAAAATTTGGCATCGTCTATAGGCCGTCGAATGGACAAATTTGTGTCCTAAGTTTTTACAACCCGACCCCGTTTCTAGCCACATTGGATTTGGCAACGACTTTAGAAATCACAAGCAATAAAAAAATGACGAACTAAAAATGCGATAGGCACTATCTTATGAACGCCTTTGCCCAATGGCATATTGACCCATTTACGTCAGATATCCCTAGTTGAGTGGAAAGATATAAACCGAATAGGATCTTTTGGCCGTGGATGAAATTAACAGAGGGGCGTTGGTGTAAAATTAGGTTGGTCATTTAGTAAAATTTACCCACTTCCAGGGATTTATTTCAACAGGTAGGTTCACACGGTTACTAATAAAAAAAAAGGTGGGGAATTTTCATAGCAAACGGCAACTCTGCGACTGTCATGAAGTGACCTTTCTCATGATGGCAGCGTTAGTTCCGATTTTAGCCGCGGGCCACAAGATCCTTAAATGAGTTTTTGGCGGGATGTCGAAGAGTGATGTCGTCAATTTGTTTTAATTTCCAAAACTTGTGTTATTTCGAACAATAATGTGTTATGTTGGTGGAATATAAGCTTTTACGTATTCTTATATGTGCATGGATGAAGGTAACTGTAACAACGTGATATAAAACGTGCCTTTTCAATTTCCCTCAAAACGGCCGTCGCAATTGGTATGTAAAGTATTCATCGCTTTTCTATCCAGGGTGGGTTACTTCATCAATCCCATTAGCACCATTCTCATCAAGTTCATCGGGGAACTGAATTAATTTTGAAAAAGACGATTATGCATCTCACTGGACATTGGCAAAATACACTTAAAACAGTGTAAAGCCATTACTTAAAGAAGAGAAAGAAGAGAGAGAGATACTTAAATGAATGTAGCTGATTTATTTTATTTTCCGTTTTTTTTTCTAGCATAAACCTGACCCATAGTTTTGGAATTTGTTATTTATATTGCCGTTATGCGCAACCTGCGTTATAATCTTTAATTACACGTCAACTAAGTCATTACGCGATTGTGGCTAATATTTTATTACGTTAATTGAGATGTGGCATTGTTAGTGACGTTAGAACTTAGCGAAATCGACGATCGATCACGAGTCACTCGTTTAAGGTGTTATTAATATAACAATAGTCTTCTTTAAAGCGCATTTTGACACAGTCGTTAACATAAAAATTATTGCATGTGGAGCAGAAGCATTAGAAATTAAATACTTTTGAGAATGTATGTATATATTTTTTTAATAATATGATGAATTTGGTGCCTATTTTCTCTGATAGAATGCTTTGAATATTGATTTCAGTCTTGTTAAATAATCAAAATCAATAGGTTCAAGGTATAGCTTTCATATTACTAACGTATTGCTCATATTATAAAACCAATCGATTAACAAACATTTACAAAATGAATTGTTGAAATGCCACAGATAAATAACAATAAATTACGAGCAATACTAGTGTTTTAACATAAATGTAGAAAGTTACTATACCACTGAGCTGCTAGCGTCACGCTAAGATCAATATCTTTGTGCTAAGCCATACGTTCATTTAATACCTATTTCCCGTGTGCCTGCCGCTGCCTCACGCGTTATAAATTGTTTGTCAAGAGAGAAAATGAAAATCTTTGGAAAGAAATTTAATAGAAATAACGTAAAAATGTTGAAATTATGTGTCGTATTTTCTTTTTATTGGAATTTTTTGTATTCACATAGCATATGGTTCTTACCTCAATGTATTTTGTTAAAGAAATTAATATTTTAATGCCTTACTTGCTTCGCTTCTATAAATCAAAGTGAAAATATTTTATTTGCATAGGCCAACAAGAGCGCTTGCAAACGTCAAAAAGTATAACATTTTTTACAACTACCAACACCTATATTCCCTAAAGGGGGTAATATAGGTGTCTTGTGTACATCCATATTTTGTTTTTATGCTCCGGGCAAATTGTCATTATACCGCGCACACTTCCATACTTCAGATGTCGAGCATTCGAAATCAAGACCTCGTTATCGACAGCCGCACTATGTATCACTATAAACGTGGTAATCCTTTCCATAACGAAACTAATAACACAGTTTGATAGATTTATCCAATAAACTAATAAATGAACTTAGTTATATCCAAGGTTTATTTTCGTATTTTCTGTGATCATAAGAGAAACTACTCTATTCAATCAAATTAACGAGGTAATTGGGCGCCGATGCCAAAATGCCAAAACATTTCTTTGTTGTATAGTTTCGGATAAATAAGTTACGCTACTATTGACGAAACCAATACACGCACATTGTACATAGTACCGATGTATGTACACAAAAACGAACACAAAGCTACTCGTGACCAAGTGTTAATCCTACTAATATTATAAATATCTAAGATGTCTATGTTTAGCTGTTTGTTACTCAATCACGCAAAAACCTCTGAACGGATTTGAATGAAAGGACATTGTCGAAAATTTCCCCAGAACGAACAAACATGTGACCCATGCCATCATTATGTACCTTTATGTAACTACTAAGGCGGGTCAATAAGTCCGTGACTTTTTGAATTTCCCGCCTCTTAAATGAAATGGCAACACTGCTCCTGTCAACAGGCAACTGTCAGTTGACTCCTGTCAAAATTTGAACAAGTTGCGTCATTTAGTTTGTGTTTGGCAGCCGTTAATAGCACCGCACGTTTTGAAAAGAAAATGGAAAAAAGTGAATTTCGTGTGCTCATTAAGGATTATTTTTTTGCGGAAAAAACCCATCACTCTAACCAAGGCTAAGCTTGATAAATATTATGGTGACTCTGCGCCATCCATTTCCATGGTAAAGAAGTGGTTTACTTAATTTCGATGTGGCCGTACAAGCACGGAATATGCGGAACATTCTGAATTTTTCTATTAAAATAATGGCAAATATCCAAATCGATCGGTGACTTCGATATATCAAAGTCACCGATCTTTACTGAATGTGAACACATACAATATAACCTCATACGTATTAATGGCTACTGAATTATAACCTAAAAATCTAATAATTTATGTGCAATATTGCAATTCTCCCGCTTGTCCGCTTAATAATTAATGCCTGAAAAGAATTTTATAGGTGATTTGAAGTCATACAAGTACTTTTAATTGCTGTTGGTTTTGGGGCAAATCATGTATGGGTGCAAAACAATGTGTTTTGACACACAGATAGTTTGTTACCTGGATTTGGGATACTCTTAGTCGCGGGCAGAAACTAGTCAACAATAATTTGATGAACTAGCGGTTTAAATAACATATTTTAGCATTAAGCCACATTAAAAAAAAAACAGTATAATATTATATTAAAGCATTTTGTGTACCAAATCATTCAAGAAGTAGTTAGTCTTTATTTATTTTATGACGATTAATACATAAATGATTTACATAAATATAAAATGTTCTGATTTCGATTCTAGTAACAAAACAGTAGTACTAAAAAAGTGTTGGTGTTATGTATCTCGCTGAGATTCACGGGCTTTACCCGGACCTTTGAAAGGCTTGCATGGGGACATGGGTCCAACACGTAGAGGCCCTTTGCAAAAAGTTAATGCTATGTAAGTATGTATGTTGTTGTTATTATTATTAACCATTTCCAACCATGTTTGTTCTTCTTCTTTCCGTTTTATTCACGCATAAATTATTCTTCCTGCCATAATATAATAAAATCTGACTGCCTCGTTGGTCTAGTAGTTAAGCGCATCGCTTTATGATCACGAGACCCTGGGTTCAAATCCTAGGTCAGAAAAATGTTATTTTTCTTACGAAAACTTCCCAGTAGGAGTGCGGAGTTGGAATCGTGCCCGGTATATGGCAATAGGCTCGCCCTTTATTACATGGGATCTAATATTTTAGCTTAGGCCCGCTTGGGGAATATAGGCGTGCCGTCGCTTATAATATAATCATCTATTAATACGAGGTGTAACACAAATAACGCAATACCTCAGACACCCCAATAAGATTATTGCTTTACGTATTCAATACCAAAATCAAACCTCCAATTTTAAGGAGCTTTCTACCATGTTTTTATGCTCCTTGATGCCCAAATTCACCATAAAATTTAATAATTACTTAAGTTATGTATACGTATTGAGGTGTATGTAATAGAAATACATTTAAAATAGCCGTAATGCTTTTAATAATTATTAAATTTTGCTTAATACAGCGAACAGAACGAATAACAGGATTTTTTGAAAGTTGAAAACGAATGAAATAAAACTATTTTTCGGATTTTATCGCGGTTTATTTTTAATATTTAGTTCCAAAAATAAACCGCGATAAAATCCGAAAAATAGTTTTATTTCATGTGTAATATTCGCGTAAATCTAAGAACTCAGTATTAAAAACGAACTTTAAATATTTTTAAAGTTGGAATCGATTTAGCTGCCGATTAAGAACAAACTATTTCAGGTCTTGCGTTATTACAATTCGTATTGTCTACGTGCCTAAAACAGTCAAGCTAGTCACGATTATTTCTGGAGTATGTGGGTGTTTACCACAGGTTACCTAGGCTCACACAGCATCGAAACTACATAGAAAGGTAAAACTTGATGGCGATGAAATGCGGTTGGTATTCGCGACCAGGGCCCTTATTCTCAATGAATTATTTTACGCGGCGCGTTGCGATAACCTCGTGAATTGACATTGAGTTATGATGTACTACGTACTAGAGAAGACACCACGAGTAAATCTTTTTGTAGCAAAATTTAGAGTGCATATACTCTGGATCCTATGGTTTCAGGTGCTTCTCGTATCGTGACACCTTCATGTGCTAAGTTTTATTGCAAAATTAAAGGGTTGGTCAAATAGCCGACGAAGCGCGACGGAGGCATGCGGTTGACGTTCAGCCGGCGGTCGGCAGCGCGGCGCGCACGTCACTCAGCAGGCGTATCGTCACGCCAGCCAAGTGGCCGCTCAACACTAGCTTCCTGCCCGCACGCGTAATGGCGTCTCGCTCCCACCGTGCTTCGTTTGTAAGCGCGTCGGGCGCGACGGCGGCGGGTCATGACGTTCGCTGTCGCGCCGAGCGGGGTTGCGCTGTGTGGCCTCTCCCGTACATTTCAGTACATAACGACTCCCCAGGCTACACCAGAAAGAATTTATCTATATTTTTGAATTTATTTATATTTATCTATGAAAACACAACTTTCCCCGCTAACCCCGCCGTCATCATGTCTCACACCATGTTTTGTTTGACATAGCTTATCTAGCACGTCCATAATAACTCAATGTGAAATAATTATTCAATGGTACTCTAATGTTATACGGAATACTATTCCGCGATCATTTCAAGAAGTTATCGTAACGTGCCGTGTTTTAGTATAGCAAATATAGGCCCTGACTCTTGAATAATAAATGGGGCAGGTTCAACGTGGGCGCCGCGCATTGTCCGCCCACACCCGACAGCTGGAACTGGTCTTTTTATAATATTTTACACTGGTTTTGCCATTATTATCGCTTTGTGTATCTAGTCTCGCTGGTATTGACACAAGAACATCGGCACTGTATTGTGTTATTTTTAATATAATAGAGCGAAGCGAGAAATGATAAACGACTTTAATTTTGATTTTAAATTTCTTGTTCAAATCTGACCTTTAAGTATGTGTACATAATTAAACCAACATATTAGCAGGGTCAAAGATTGGTAACGTCTTTATGGGTAATCTCATCTATACAAGGTGTATCATACGACCTGAAAGTAGTTTGTTCAAAATCTGTAACTGAATTGATTCCAATGATTTTTAATATATCTAACAAATTTTTTTTACATTTGCAAAATATGCTGTTACTTCTTTAGTGCGCTATAATTTTTTATATTTTAGAGGCTATTTTAAATGCATAATTAAATGCAAATATTTCTTAATACGCACACATACACGTACTAGTTTCATTGTTAATTGCAGTATAAAAGTGTAAAAAACTGTAAATTTGGACATTTGGTTTTCATACTGAATATGTGAAGATTATCTAATCGGGGTATCTGAGGTCTTGCGTTAATTACGAAACACCTTGTATATTATTTGTACTAGATTAAATGTGACGGTCCGAAAAACGGCTACTAAAATATAAGCAGAACTAGGTATGGTTGTGGTCTTATTTCGAATTACTTCGATCCAATCATAGCCTACGTGAGAACGCGTTAAAACGTTACAGTTACCTAGAACTACCGTAATAAGAAGATCTAAGGTAATTAATAATTTACTAGGTATAAATGCGTTAGTGTAGTGCTACAAGGATCTTTTGGCTCGTGGATGACATTGACAGAGGGGCTTTAGTGTGAAATTAGCGTTATTATTTAGTGGAATTTCTCTACTTCCAGAGAAAAATTTCAAATGGTGAGTACGCATGCTTACTCATTAAAAAAAGTAAACTTATACTTGGTAAATTTTATAGCAAACGGCAACTCTGCGACGTTCGCAAAAATATATTTCTTTGATGACAGCGTTAGTTCCGTTTTTAGCCGCGGGCCAAAAGATCCTTGTATGACTGTAGAATCAGAAATGACACTATCGGGTATAGAACCAACGCCGCCGACATAGCTCTGAAAATCAGCAAGCTAAAGTGGCAGTAGGCTGATTAAAGTTGCCGCAAACTGACAGCCGTTGGAGCAGACGGGTGTTGGAGTGGAGACCACGAACTAGCAATCGCAGTGTAGGACGCAACCCTAAATGATGGAGTGACGACTTAAGTCGGATAGCCGGCAGGAAATGGATGCATTAAGCTGAGGGTCGGGCTGAGCGGGGCCGAGGATTGGAAGAGGCCTATGCCCAGCAGTGGACTAATGATGATGATGATGACTGTATATCCATAAGTGGTCGTTATTTAGCTCTCAAATAATATATTGTGGGTAAAGATATTGTGAGTCCATTTGCTGAAATTACTCAGTAATTACATGGAGTAGATAACTTTTCCGCTTCCTATCCAATAGTATAAATTAAATATCTATTCTTACCTTGACAATGCGTGTCTTTTATAATGAACAGCAGGAACGCCGCAATAGTGACAAATCTCCAACGTCGCCTCCCCATTTTTTATATTAAATTTCACCTTGTCATTGATATTCACTAGCACACGTCACTAGAATGTGAAACTTAAAGTTCGACGAAAGTCCCCATAGTTTTGGAGAGCACCATCTTTGGAAGTGGAGAAATTGGCACAGTCATCGGCAACTATGCCATATCGACAATGCTGTCACAACTGAAACAAAAAGAAATATTTGTGAGTGTATTGTCATTTAAAAGTAACAACTTGTGGAAATTAAATACCGGTATAATTAAAACGAGATAATTAAATTTACGAGCGCCATTAATTTAAAGGCGCTCGTAGCGCTGTGCGACCGCGGTAGTCTTACCGATTACTATAGTTATGAAGCGTTTGACTCGGTTGGCCCGAGATGGGTGACCGTTTGTGGCATTTTTAAATTCAAGTGTCTCCGTGCTTCGAAAGGCACGTTAAGTCGTTGGTCCCGGCTACCACTTAATATGGTAGTCGTTAAGCCGAGTTGGAAGCCTTAAAGGCGGCTTTTTAAGTTCCAACAGCAGGTGGCCACAAACCTACCTCCATCAATCCGCACTGGGTCTGCGTGGTAGAGTACGAACTAATCTCTCTCACTATTTGTGAGAGAAGGCCTTTGCCCAGCAGTGGGCAGTATAGACTGATATTATTAATTAAATTTTTAAATTAAAGTCTTTGACTACTATCAGCTGCCAGTGATGACCTATGGCGCCGAAAAATGGTCGATTACGATAGGCCTCATAAGAAGACTGAAAGACACCGAAAAGGGCGTTGGAAAAGCTATGCTCGAAGTGTCCCTGCGAGATCGGATCCGAAACGAGGATATCCGCAGGAAAAACAAAGTGACCGATTGCTAAACTTTGTCCTGGTAGACTTTTGGTTGATAATAGATTTAATGTATATACAACATATTTTTTTTAATTTGTAGCTTAATAATCAATCCCTCTATATACGCCAGAACTCTTTCGGGGTATGCAGAGAGTACCGAGTTCCAATAGATTATTTTCTTACATGGCACATTTCCTCTCTGGCTTTCTTCACTCTCATAGTTCGTTTCATACACGCTCGCCGGTTACGAAGACTCTTGACCTGTTCTTAGGTTAATAATATTTAATGTAATGTAAGCAGTTTGTTGCATTATCTATTATACAAAATATTAGTGTTTAAAGTACGTGCTGGAAAGTTGTGAAAAATATGTTTAATTTATACGATGTATAAATACGTCAATTTTACCGACATGAGGGTCTCGTTATAACGAGTATAATTCTATTAGCCATGTGGTACAAGTAATCGTGATACTAAACATAAAAGTTATTAATTGCTGCACGCTCTATTATTATAAAGTAAGTAGGTTAACTAACCGTGTTTTAAATATTGAAATCGCGTTAATTTTTCACGGTCTACAAAATTACTGGATGTGCCATGGATACTATTTTAATACTGCACTTTTATGTTCTACATGTAACATAAGATTATAGCATAGATTTATACTGAATGGAAATACAATTATTATTTATACTGAATGGAAATACAATTCCACACGAATGTGTGCTTTTTGATTAAGTTTTTCTATTGGATTTCTCATTTTAAGTTAAATTGTCTTGTTGTATAATACCTTATCAATATTTTTATTTACAATTAATACAATTTGATGTCAGAGATTTACCAAAAATATAGGTATATGATTGACGATTTAACGCAGTGGTTAAGAGCTTAACCTGCTCCGCCTACTTTGTATAATAGTTGCGGGTTCGATTCCCGCATGAGACAAATCTTTGTGTGAACCATAATTATTTGTTTCGGTCTGGGTATTTTCGTATCTGAATTTTCATGTTGCACCCACGACACAGTAATAAATCCTAGTGTGGGGCTACGTTTTTATTTAAAAGAAAAAAGTAAAAAAAATGTTTAATTTTGGCCGACTTGTAGATGTAATGACAAATAATGCGTGTAGCAATCACGATACGTTTATATCCTATCCTATATCCTAGCTCGGACAAAGTGTCGATTTTCTACCCTTCTGCGCACCCCGCTTGTGAAATATAGGCGTGACAGTGTTAATATTTTTCTTTATTGTAGATATAGATATGTACGAGTATATACTGGTTGTCTGCAAGAGATTGCTTTTAGAAATAAGACCGCCAATTGTAACTATTGTCATAAATGATGTTGTATTTCTTTGCTGTCATTATGCTGGTGTACAATAATGAGTACTCTATCTATTTAGGTATCTAAAATAAAAAGCGAGGGGGTAGGGAAGTCAAGAGTATGTACGAGCGTGTATGAGATAAACTATAAGTGGAGTGGAGAAAGGTAAGAACCTGTTAGAACTATGTACTCTACTCTCTATAAGGCAAGAGCCTTACAGACCTCTCTAGCTTTCTCCACTCTCATAGTTCGTCTCATACACGTTTGTACATACTCTCTGCTTACCCCCAAGGGATCTGGCGTGAGGATATAGATAGATATATATATATGAAAGATAATCAGGGTAGTTAGTTTGCATAAACCTCAATCTTATGACATGTGATTTATCCCTTATCCAACAACTTGAAAGGCAGTTCCGGGGTGTCTATTCAAACAAAATTTGTTATAATGACAAGCAATCTTCCCCTTTGCTAAGTTAACCGTAGTCAATAAACTCAAAATTGAGTGGAACCCAATCGATGGAGTCCCTAGACGAGGTGTCAGGTGGCGGTGAAACTTCGCAGATTGCTTCGACGGGGCTTATTGGGCGTAACGGTGTTAAGTAGTCTTTGTAAACTAACGTTAGACCTGGCGTCACTTGATCTATGTGAAATTGGTTTAAAAGCAAATAAACGACAAAAAGCTGAAACACATCTGAATTGCAATCATGAATATTTGTAACTTCATGTGTTCCAATATTTTCTCACTATATAACCTACAAACTGAAATGTGAGGTTAGGACATACATACGGAATTCTTTCGATTAAAGAAAAACTGTTTTGATAAGTTAAAAAAACTTTCAATATTATGAACTGGAACTGAAATAGGACTACGAAAAGTAAATAATTGCTGTGATTATTTTCAAACTATCAATTAATTGTTTTGCTTATGAAGAAATACCTATTGGCATATTTAAATATAATTTTCATTAAGATTCAATACAAAATAGTGATGGCTTAGTGATCGGCTTATACTGTCCTGTACTGTACTGTTGTGTACCGTACTGTTACTTGCTTAAACTTGCATTCAATAAAAGAAAACATCATAACAAATCATTGATAGCCCAGGAGCTTAAAAAATGGCTGTCCCTTGTTGATTGGATTTTAGTTGCAATATTAACACGCTCGTTCCGTACATTTAAACCAAAAACGTCTCAGCCAAATGTGAGTTTACTATCTACATCCATGCCTTCCCCTTCGTTGTAAATTGATGTGGGAAGTATATAGGTATTAAATTCTACTTGTTAATCAATATGCAATACAAATACATAATACAAACAAACGCAATAAAATTTATAGTAGGTACCACGAAAGTTCAAAGTTGCGCCTCGGACCAAAGTTCATGTGACAGTAGAGAGAAGTTGAGTCCCTCCCGACGTGACCACAAAGGGGGCAATACCAGGCTGCCGGGAGCTTGATTTGTTTGGCGGTGGCTTCATTAGTCCGTTGCTTTGAGAGCCATGAGAAATGAGAGTGCTTGTAAATTCGATCCTTTCAGTTGGATTTTTTTACTTTGGTTGGTTTAATTGAGTCTTCATTTCATTTTCGTTCCGTTTTCTGTTCAAGATACTATGAGGATCCATATCCTTGTGAGTGGTTGTGATAATTTAAAGTGGTATATTGTTATTCGTAATGGTTAAAATGAACGTAATCAATCATACGTTACCAGGGTTTAAAAATATCGAGTCTTAAAACGAAATAAATTAAAAATAAACGACTCTTTTCATCAATAACAAAGGTTGTAGATACAATTAAAAGACATGAATTCGCGTTACCATTACAAAATATAAACAAAGAATAAAAAACACTGTGACCTTCTAATTTACAATATTATCCATTTGAAATTACTTTTAACTTATAGAATAATGATTCTTAATAAACAGAAAAACTCATCACTTCGGGTGGGGATCGAACTAGCGACTGTGCTAACCACTGAGCTACCAAAACATAAACCTGAGGCAGTAAATAAAGGTAACAGGACGGAAACATTCCAGCGAAGTTCTCGTTTAACCACCGTGATAGCAACATTAAGAACCGGAAAGTACCCATTTCCGGTTGCGACAAGAGTTGCACTGACATTGTAAATATTGTACACGATTAATTAAGCTCCGTACTTCCAGTATATCCTACTTTGGACTAGTTAAATTTGACTTTCAAGGTAGTTATTGATGTATCGATTTAAATAGGATATTAATACAAGCTATTTTAGGGTTCAACCAAAGATAAAATTATATGTAAGTTCCTTATTTGATAATTTCTAATTTAACCTATAACTTATAGGTGAAGATTCTGTTTGTTAATATAACTTGGTTTATATTATTCTTTTGAGGTTATAAACAATTATCCATGAGGACAGGGGTATCACAGAAATCGCCACATTTCTTTTTACTTGCGCTTTTTAGCAACAATGTGTTTTTGATTAATGTTAACGAGGTGTTTTATTTGTTTGTCTAATGCAGTCAAATGATCATGATACGTAGTCCAAAGTTGCTAACTATAGTCCAGACATTTCTGTGATGCCACAATGAAAAAGGCCTAATTGTGGAATCGCAGTGGAGTTGGAAAGCGTCGCGAAACCATCAATATAGTTGCGTAATTGACTATACCGGCTACAAGTTCCTTCCTTTTACCTTGCTATTTTTGACTTTGTCCAATTTTTAAATGTCTATGCCTTAGACTCGTCACAATAATTTTTTTCTAAAAATTGTGGCGCTAACTGAGAAATACCTTTGGGTATTAAATACTATAAAGTTCAAGTAGATAAAACCTCGAGACACAATACTTATATTGACATAAACCTTAAAATTTAGTTACGGGAAAATTTTTGGACTGAAACTTTACAACAACAACACCAGTTTTATGATTATTCATTAAACATTATACTCTCCTATATTTGTACAAATTGAATAAAACTCACATTTCGGTATTTCCAATTCGTTGTACCCCTCATAACTTTTGATTCATAAGTGCCATAAAGGGATCAACTTCGCTTCCTAAATGAACACTATATTAAAATTCATATTAATTGGTCTGTTTTTATAGGTTTAATTTTTTTATCCGTGTTAATAAGGTGTGTCTGTTTTCAGGACTTTTATTAGTTCTTTAAACATACAATTATTAACTACAATTATAACATAACATATCAACTGTATTTATTTACAGTCTCAACATATAATAATAATTTTAATACCTGGTTTTAAAATAACAGTACGGCTAGCCAGAGTATATAGCAAAACTAAACTACTGGACTCCTTTATACACATCTAGAGAAGGGCTAATCATCATTCTTTAGCATGAATTTGCTCTACTAGTACAAGTCAAATCTTGTACAACTTAAAGCGTTGGTTTGGTTGGTCACTTAAAGAGAATTGTAGGGTTATATGGTCCAGCTAAATGGAACGGCCCTGGTGGCTTTCAGAGTATAAATTAAGCCATTGGAGCTGATTATTCAATCAACGAATAAATCTATTGAATAAGTGATAACCTGGCTAAATGAACAAATATAACATTTTAAATTGTAATTTTTAATTAATGTATGTTGTATTTTATCTCAATAACAACTATTATTTGAAGTTTCGAAAAAATCTAAGCGTGTGAAATTCTTAAAAATCAAATACCATCAAGAATGTCTTCACCAAGTAGATAACTACTTGGTGAAGACATTCTTGATGATTCATCTGAGATGTAGGTACACCATCTGTTCCATACTCATACATTTTATAAATCGCATATACATTCAAACAGTAAAATTAACTAAGCTGACACAAATAAATTAAATATATAAATTTAAGTATTTAACACATCACTTACTAAAACTATCTAACTTCCATGGTGTCAAACTTAATCTGGATTAAGGGAACCCAGCTATCTGTGCCTGACGATTAATTGATTCTGCATCTAATCCTGACAAGCTGCGGCGCTTTGCCAAGCTTTTGGAGTTTAAACAGAGTTCACTACATATTGCAGTGCACGAGATTGGGACATAGTCAGTAGATAGTTTTGTTTTACATCAGAAGGATTTCCAAGGATTTTGATGAGATTTACTTGTTGTTACAACAGAGAAGAAAGTTCCTTTTAAATTATACGTCCTGATCTTTGATTCTGCAAAATCATTTATCATTGCCACGTTATCTTCGCCAGTAAAACTAATTTTGCGTCTCTACTCTCTCCACAGAAACCGCACTGGGTCCGCGTGATGGAGTATGGCCTTATCTCTCTCACCTCGATTTGTAGGAAAAGGTCTTAGCGCAGCAGCAGGATAGTACAGCCTGATATGATTATTAACACAGTTAAGTAATTGAAACTGCTGAGGCGCTCATAGTGCAAGGCACATTAAGACTTGACTCCCGGTCGCCACTTAATGTGGCAATCCTTAAACCAAGTTATAAGCCTTAAATGTAGCTTTATAAGCTCCAACTACATATAATCACAAAGCTGCTTTCACTCCGCACTGGGTTCGCATGGTGGAGTGTGACCTAAGCCTTCTCAGTTTGATTTTTGGCCAAATTCTTTGCCCAACAGTAGGAAACTATCGGTTGATTTATTAAGTACTAGGAATTACCACATTTCATCGTTCGTTGTTTCTCAAGATTTTGACTGGAACTTCTATCGCTTCTACATCTATGGACCTGTTACTGGAGGTAGTGAAACGTGTCATGACGTCACACCGCGTCACGTATCACGTCGCGGCCGGCCCGAGAAAGCGGCGCGTTCCGCCTCGTCGGTCCGTTTCTCGCTAACACATCGCTACGCAGCCGATGAGCGGCTAATGTTTTTTTAATAGCTTGCGTAAGGTGTGGGAAATTTATTTAAACCATCGCCTATTGATTATACAAGAATATTTTACCTTTGAATAAACAAAACCAAAACTTAAAAGGTATGCTCCGGTGGTTTAGGCATATAGAAAAAATGTCGGAAGAAAGTATGACAAAATAGATATCAATGCGAAAGTGTAGTTTTTCGAAGCATTCTAAAACTAAATAAATTTATAACGTTAAAACAATATTTAACATTACAGCACATAATTTAATACTAAGGCTGATTTGATGCTGTGGCTTGTTTCTAACAGAAAGTATCTTAGAACGCCTTCAATTTTGTGTCTTTATCATCTATTCATTAGAATTCAATAATAGATTCATATTATTGTTTGAGAGACAGAACACAATTGTGAATTGTACAGAATCTAATCCAGTGGGTCAAAGTTGTTGAAACAGATGAGTATCAAATACTTGATGATGGGTTGCTACCACCAAATTCAACCCGAACTTCGAAATTTAATGAATTTCTTAGTTATTAGTGCCTAACTTAACAAGACGGATACAATGGAAGTTCTAATTGGGTTTTGAAGCACTTATTTCTCTCCCTTTCGTCACCTTTGTTTGATACATTAACGCCAAAGTTTAAATTACTTTAGCGTTTATTTCAGTGTTGTGAAATACGTCATATTCGGGGGTATTTTCAACTGGTTTAATTTCGCAAGGGCCGCTTTTTGCGAGTTTTGAATCCCGCAGGTGCTCTTGACCGAGTTTAAAACCTGATTGAATTGAGCCATTTGTTACATATTTTATTAATCTGTTATATTGATATATGAAAATATTGTACCATCTAAATGATAATATTTATGTTAATTCATTTGACTGCAAAAGCATTGCAATAAAATCCAATCACTGGTTAATAATACCGTTCTTGGTTACTATTTTTGTGACGCGATTTAACTGTGCCTCTTTGTAATAGTTTAACTAAATTTAACTACAGTTCTAATTTTATAAATAAGATTATTATAGCATTATAATTGTTTCTATGAATAACCAAGAAGCCTTGATGAATGTAACAGTTCAGGATTTAATCTTTACTTTTAACTTACTCGTACCTTTTTAAAACTACAGTTATGTAATAAATCTAATATTAAAACCCTAAAGTAAATACGCTAGTATCACAGACTACTGTGCAATGTTATAAGTTGGCAGTGGTAGACTAGTGGTTAGACCGTTTGACTGCAAAGTCAGAGGTCTCGGGTTCAAATCCAGGACCGCACACCTGTCTCTACGAAAGCTCTTTTAAAAAATTAACTATCACTTGCTTTAACGGTGAAAAATATCGTGAGGAACCTGCATGCCTAAGAGTTTCTCGAAGGTGTGTGAAGTTCGCCAACCCGCACTGGGCCAGCGTGGTGGACTATGGCCTAAACCCTTTCAGTTTGAAAGAAGGCCCGTGCCCAACGGTGGAACAGTTACTTAACAAGGCTATTATTATTAAGTAGATACCTACACTATTACAACTATATTCATAACTAAATGGCTCTACCATTTAATTGCAAGTGGGATATCTCTACAGCTACACTATAAATAGACACAGAGCTCCCCATAATATATATCACGTCTCACAATGTAGTTAATCGTGTAGACATTATGTCACGTTAGCATATTGTAGATGAAGTAGGCAAATTCGTGAGCGAACGAGCCTCATTGACAGATATCGGTCCATTGCCAACTTGAACAACTGTGTCAGGGTTAAGTCTACTATTTATTACTGTTTTTTTATAAAATCATCTATTTATTTAATCAATAGAATTTTACTGCACAACTAATTCGTCTCAGTATTCATGAATTACTTAGTTTTTGATAAATTACGAATGAGTTGTAATATCTGTTATGGTAATACCGATAACAAGAGACTGATAACGGACTAAAACTCTGGTTTTCAAACTGATACTGATATAGTAAAACTCTGGATTTGAAACTGATCGGGATTTTCGACACTTAGCTCTAATACATGAATATTCAGTGTGGAGTGTCCTCCACTAGGCTTATATTAAGATGTCTATCAAAGTTTTATGAGGGTGGATGGAAATAATTAGTATATTTTTTTCGCATTCAAGTCGAAAAATTAATGAGATTTTTGTCATGCAATTATTTATAATTTATTTACTATTTTATTTTTACCCCGTATATTCACAATAAATCGTGTTTTTCTTTTCCCTTTATATTTGTCATTTATTTTAATTTAATAACGTTAAATATTAAAAATAGAATAAATAAACACCATCATGTATGTCATCTATATGATTAGGGAATATAGACATATTCCCTAATCATATTAAACGATTTTCTAGATATAAAACACAAGAATATTATTTTTGTCATCATATATCTAAGGGAAACTTTATCAAGATTTCTGCGTCACCCCGACCTTCAACTAGAGCCAATTTTGCCGCAGGAATGTGACATCAAGACAATCTGCGATGACTAACTGACTCCTGACGTCATCGTTGAATCCATTAAGCTCTGTTTGACATCATCTTGGAATCCTATACATAGTCATTTCTGCACCCGGAATTCATAATAATTTATGACTATTTTTAATTCCAATCTATCTATTTACCTATATCATCGCGCCAGATCCCTTGCGGGGTAGGCAGGGATTACCGAGTTCCAACAGGTTCTTTCCTTACAGATCTCTATGGCTTCCTCCACTCTTATAGTTTGTCTAATACACGCTCGACGGTTACGTAGGCTTTGACTTGCCTTTCAGATAATACGTGGTCTACTTAGGTCATGGTAAGATAGTCTAAATCTTCTTATTTCTGTATATCATCACACTAAACCCCAATATACCCCAATATACAGTATAACAAATGCTAAATTACTTATAAAATTAATTAACTGACAGACTGCTTCGTTGGTCTAGTAGCAAAGCTCATTGCTTTGTGATCACGAGGTCTTGGGTTTAAATCCTAGATCGGACAAATATAGTTTTTCTAACGAAAACTCCCCAGTTTGAGTCCGGAGTCTGAAATTGTGCCCGGTAAATGGTAATAGGTTCGCCCACTATTACATGGGACCTTACATCTTCGACTAAAAGTGGGTGTAAAAGTGTGTGGGTGGGTGTACACCTCCGCCACTCCAGCTTGAGGAATATAGGCGTGACGGTGTATTGATTTTCATAAAATTAATTAAGGAAGCTTGAATAACTAGAAATATAAATATTTAATGCTAAACAAAATTAAGACATTATTCCCTGTGCTCTCATCAAATCTTTTTTGAAAAGAAGTATTTATTAAGTTTAGCGCTCAGTATATTCATCAAATCATCACGGTAGATATTATTAGTGTATTTTGGACTTTTTGCATATACTACGGTATATTGCTTGGGTTGTGCAATCTGCTTGTAAATACAAGCAGATTGCTTCTCTTATTATCTTGAACATACAGTAACTATAGCATTGTTAACTATATTATAAAATTGAGTATTATACTCCATTTATATAGGTGTATTTTATAGTCTACAATTTAATTTTATTCTATATATGGTACACACAAAAATGGCTACAAATAATTGAAGTATGAAAAAATAGACAAAGGTGAGCTGAACTCAAAAGCAAACCTGTTATTTAAACGAGGATGCAAATGAGTGTATTATAACAGGTAAAAACAACACTCATAGAGTACGTTAAAACTCTTTTTGTACCAACTTCACGTAACTAGTGGGCATTACATACATACAACAAAAAATTAATAACTGCTTTGAAATGAAATAAAACTATTTTACGGATTTTATCGCGGTTTATTTTTTTATTTTTAGTTCCCGACGTTTCGAGTGCTTTGCAGCACCCATGGTCACGGGAGGGACTGAGGTGTTAGACGTCCAATAAGCATAGTTGTTCCGAGGTACCCTCAAACTTCTTAATTATTTTTGTTGTTGTTGGTCCGATCTACGCAGAATGAGCTCACGGTGTCTTGAGGTCTTGCAGTGTTATGCTTGGTTTTAGATTTGATTATATTATGTTTAACACTGTTATTTATAAATGTGTTAAAAACCCCTATTTACTGCCTTGTTGGTCTAGTCACGAATAATGTGCTATGCGATCACGAGGGTTCAAATTCTAGATCGGACAAATGTATTTTTTCTATTGAAGTTCCAAATATCAGTCCGGAGTCTGATATTGTACCCGGTATATGCTAATACGCTCGCCCCCTATTAAATGGGATCTAACATCGTCAGCGAAAAGTGGGTAGCACAGGACACCTCTGCTACCCCGCTTAGGGAATATAGGCGTGACGGTGTTTTTATTTACTTACTTTACCCTATTTACTTCTACTAACTGAGCTTAGCACGAACAAAATTGACGTTAGCGTGACGCTAGCGAGTTGCCATGCCATGTTTGTCCTACTACAAGTTTAGTAAATAAACATGAACGAGATACCTCGCTTATTTGCTAGCGTCCCTTTAACGCCAATCTTTTCGTGCTAAGCCCTCGAATATTTATAACTTTACTTCGTCAGAAAAAAAGTTACAACCTAGTTGACCATTTTATTAAACGATCGACGCACTTTTAGTATTTCCACGAAATGGTTTCCCAGTTAAAACAAATTACCCTACTCAGTAATTTCACCCAGAATATTGAGGTACACACACGAAATATATTAATAGCGTAAATTGCACTAGTCGACCTCCGTCCCGTAATTGCATACATTTAAAGCTTATTTCACAATTTCCTTCGTGGGTAGTGAAATTCATTTTTCACTTTATTGGCAATTTACACTTAGAAATATCTAGTGGACGTTTCGTACGTGAGTTAATTACATCGCTAGCTTGGTAAAGTGGTGTCTCGCATGCAAATAGTCTGGGCGTGTTTGAGGCAGAGTTAAATTGCCTCTATTGTGTGGGTTACAACACGTTCTCACGGCCAGTGCGTTGGCTAAGCGTGTGTGGAGCCCATACATCAGGCTCATTTAAAGGTATATAAAAAAAAATACATGCTTTAAACAAATATAATAAACACGCGAACCCATGCATTAATTGGTGTGGAGTGGTACATGCGCAAGTTGGTGACACCGTCACGCCTATATTCCCCAAACGGTGGTGGCAGAGGTGTACTGAGTACACCCCCTTTTCGCCGACGATGTTAGATCCCATGTAATAGGGGACGAGTCTATTGCCATATACCGTGCCCGGTATATATTGAGAAAAAACTACATTTGTCCGACCTAGGAATTGAACCCAGGACCTCGTGATCACAAAGCGATGCGCTTTGCTACTAGACCAACGAAGCAGTCAATTAGTCAGTTGATGAAATGATCATGTAAATCGTATAATGCTTACTTAGTCTAGTGGCGAATAATGCGCTTTGCGATCCGAAGTCCGGGTTCAAATCCTAGGTCGGACAAATGTAGTTTCTCTATCGAAAAATTCCCAGCATCAGTCTAGAATTGTGCCGGGTATATGGATCGCCTCTATTACATGGGAGCTAGCATCGTCGGCGAAAAGTGGATGTACACAGTACACCTCTTTTTTTTTTTTTTTTAAACGTAGCCCCACACTAGGATTTATTTCTGTGTCGTGGGTGCGTTGACAAACATGAAAATTCACATACACAAATACCCAGACCGGAACAAATAATTGTGGATCACACAAACATTTGTCCCGTGCGGGACTCGAACCCGCGACTATTAGACGCAGTGGGCAGAGCGGCTTAAGCTCTTAACCACTGCGCCCGTCAATCTGTCCGTCTGCCACCCCTGCTTGGGGAATAGGACACCTCTGCCACTCCCGCTTGTGGAATATAGGCGTGACAAGTCATTTAAAGGTATTCAAAAAAATACAATACATGTGTTAGGTCAATATGAAATGATCGTATGTTGGTATTCTGTATGTCACTGAAAAAACAATTCAACGATCATTTCACAAAGATATTGTAACACATGAATAATACAAAAGTATAGAGCTACGTTTTGAAACAGAAAAAAGAAATAATCAAATACACTACTACGAGTAGATATATACAATATATTTTCTATAATAGATTTTAATTGCACTTCACGTTAAAATATCATCATCATCATCATCATTTCAGCCTATACTTGTCCACTGCTGAACATAGGCCTCCCCAATCGCTTTCCAGCGTAACCGGTCCGATGCCACCTGCATCCAACGATTTCCTGCGATTTTCACAAGATCGTCGGTCCATCTGGCAGGCGGTCGTCCTACGCTGCGCTTGCCAATACGTGGTCTCCACTCTAGAATCTTTCTGCCCCAACGCCCGTCCGATCTTCGCGCTATGTGGCCAGCCCATTGCCACTTCAGCATGCTAATCCTGAGGGCTATGTCGGTGACCTTGGTTCTTCTACGAATCTCCTCATAAAAAATAAATAAATGTTCGTTAAAATATGTGTCTAACAAATTAACAGTCGCCGATTACCTTCAACATAATAGCCTATCAATAAAATTGTTATAGCAGTTATCCAAAACAACACATATTTCACAATCTAACACTTATATAATAACAAGTAAAGTCAAATCGAACATGACACGGTCACAGAGGACACGTCGTTTACGTCGGCCAGCGCTTTTCAAGGCATTATTTCGTGTTAACAGCTCTTTGAAGGTCCATTTGACAGTTAAGTTGTAAATAAATCACGATTCTCCAATAACTTATACTTGGAAGGCGATAAATATTTAACACCGCGACCTTTGTGGCAGTTAATGAAAACAGACACTTAAATAATATTTTATGTGAAATAATGTCTATGTTTTTAATTCAAATGGATTATGCCGATTTTAAAATTGTTTTCGATTTTGAAATAAACAAAATTGTACTTGATTATTTTAATATGACGATGGAAAATTTCATTTTTAAATTTGTAGCTGTCTCGTCGGTCTGGTGGTGAATGGTGCACGTAGCGATCGCGAGGTTCAAATCCCAGGTCGGAATAATGTAATTTTTTAATAGAAAAATTTCCAGTATCAGTCTGGGGTCAGGCATTGTGCTCGGTATAATGGCAATAGGCTTGCCCCCGATTACATGGGATCTAACATCGTCGGCGAAAAGTTCATGTACACAGATAGACCTTTGCCACCCCCGCATATGGGCGTGACAGTGTTTATTGTTTTATTCGACATGATTTTCAATTTTAAGTAAAAAAATATATAAATATAAACAACAAAATAAGAACGTTTTAAGGAATAAAAGCTAATGTAATCCTACTAATATTATCAATGTGAAAGTTTGCATGTTTAGATGTTTGTCACTCAAACACGCAAAAACGGTTGAACGGATTTCGATGAAATTTGGATTAATACATATAATTTTTTACCCCAGAATAATGTTACGTTCCTACCTAAAGTCGACGCGGACGAAGTAGCGTGCAGAAGTTAGTAATAACTATTTTAAAACTGAGCCAACATCAGTCATTCTTCAAACAATATTTCTTTTGTAAAAATCATATCTCAAATACTTTTTATCAGGCATTCTCTGAAGATCGTTTCCTAAAGTAATCTGATCAATCAATCAAACAGATATTTTCTTGCCTTAGGGGCTCTAAAAATATAAAACACCTAATAAAATACACGACGAACTCAAAGTATCGAAGTACACACAAGTTTTGATACATTTTTATAATAGATGGATTTATCGCCTTTTCGGCCGGATTTATCAGAGATTCGCCCTAGTTTTACGAGTAATGTTGAGTGGCCTATTTTATGACAGTTTTCTGTTTCTTCAAACGTCGACATGTCAGTTGTTAGGAGAAAGTTGTTAGGAGTGTCAATGTTAGCAGAAACATATACTATAAATAAAGAAAATGCAAACTAACTTTCCATAGAGATAACCTGCCATTTTACAGTCTGAGCGAAAAATATTTTATAATAATAAATTATCAGCCTATACTGTCCCAATGCTGGGCAAAGGCCTTCTCTCACAAATCGAGGTGATATAGATAAGGTCATACTCCACCACGCAGATCCAGTGCGTATTGGTGGAGGCAGGTTTGTGGCCACCTGCGGTTTGCCACAAACCTGCCTAAGTACACTAAATGATAATCTGTACCACCAGCTTAACATGCCTTCCAAATCACGGAGACGCTCGAATATGAAAATGCCACAAACGGTCCCCCATCTTAGGCCGACCGAATCAAACTCTGCTTGACCTTGGTGATCGGTATGAACACCGTGGTCACACAGCGCTACGAGAGCCTCATTAAGAATTAAAAATAGTTTTAATGATATGAAGAATATTTTATGTTATGCTCAAAATAAAACAAAAAGTTTATTCGTAAATTACTTTTATTGTTTGTTATTAAATAGTAACTTACTGTTGTTTACGTACATTCATATGAAGCATAAGGGTGTCCGTCGCGTACCGTGATATAGCCTGAGTAGGGCTCTTATTTGGTTTGACAAAAAAACTTAACGCGTCGCGATGGCGCCCTGTTTTTTCGAAAGCATGTGCGTATTAAAAATTAATTATCACTTGCTTTAACGGTGAAGGAAAACATCGTGAGGTAACCTGCATATCTAAGTGTTTCTCGAAGCTGTGTGAAGTTTGCCAACCCGCACTGCGCCAGCGTGGTGGACTATGGCCTAATCCCTCTCAGTTTGAGAGGAGGCCCGTGCCCAACGGTGGGACAGTTTCTTAACAAGGCATATTCTTCTTATTTTTTTATCTTAACGCGCCGCGTTATGTATTTAATTGGTCATAGCGTATAAGGGCCCTAAGTCTCTAGATGATATGGACGTATAGTTTTTTTTTTCTTTTTTTTATATATAATATAACGCAGCTACTATGATTTATTCCAGTGTTGTGGGTGCATTTACAAACATGAAAATTCAAATACACGAATACCCAGACCCAAACAAAAAATTGTGGATCACACTAAGATTTGTCTCGTGTGGGAATCGTATCCGCGATTATTAGACACAGTGGGCGGAGCGTCTTAGGTTCTTAACCACTGCGCTATATCATCCGTCAAAAGGCTGACGGGAGCTCGCTTCATAAAAAGTAAAGCCCAACAGTAAGTCAGTTGCGTGTATGTACGACTCTCACTACGAAACGAGTTTTATTGTTGTTATTTTGCGAGTGTGTGCGTTTCAGCTCCTACCTGAACGCCAACAGACTATTCGGCTTCACTTTTTGTTCAGCAAGATTCCTTCCGCCCTTCTTCATAAGTCCATGGTAGCTAAGTGGACTTTCTAAAGTCGTTAACGGAATCACATTTTGCAAAGAAAAGTCACATGGTCAGAACAATGCGCTATCAGTTGCGTTAAGAGAATAGAAATAAAACGCTTGCCACTTGGCTAAGCCCGTTGAACATAAGGCTTAGCACGAAAAGTAAGCATGACACTAGTGAGTAATCGATCAGCTCGCTAGCATGACGCTAACGTCAATCTTTCCATACTAGACTCTCTGAACGATGAAAGCTTATACGCCAATATTATTATTTACAAGTGATCTGAATAAATCAAATTTATTTTATTTTTTTCTACCATGTTGCCAATCAGTCATGAGCCCGGAACGATGAAAGCTATAACACATGGGGAATAAAGGAAAAATCACGTTAATTCGCCGCTGGCGGCAGGTTCGTTACCTCGCGGATCAGTCCGTGGACAAATTAGTATTCCTCCGCCGTACCGACACTAATACAAGCCTCTACCTACTTCATCTCCGGCATTTTTGCGTTAAAATATATTCGCAATATTATTATTTAAACCTACACAAGGTATAAGGTACCAATAAATTATTTTTATTTTATTTTTTCTACTAGGTTACCATAAAACGAGCATTTCTCAAAGTTATCGTAACGCACCGCGTTACGTATTTAATTAGTCATTGGCCCGGAATGATGAAAACTATAACACGTGAATCTGAATAAAGGACTAGCCACATTAATTCGCCGCTGGCGGCGCGTTCGTTACCTCGCGGATCGTTCCGCAGACAAATTAGTATTCCTCCGCCGATCCGACACTAATGCAAGTCCCTACCCACTTCACCTCCGTAAATTTTTCGTTAAAATATATTTGCAATATTATTATATAAACCTACACAATGTATGAGATACCAATAAATTATTTTTATTTTATTTCTTCTACTAGGTTACCATAAAACGATAATTTTTAAGGTTATCGTAACGCGCCGCGTTACGTATTAAATAAGTAATTGGCCCGGAACGATGAAAGCTATAACACGTGAATCTGAATAAAGGACAAGTCACATTAATTCGCCGCCGGCGGCGGGTTCGTTACCTCGCGGATGGGTCCGCGTACAAATTAGTATTCCTCCGCCGTACCGACACTAATGCAAGCCTCTACCCACTTCACCTCAGGCATTTTTTCGTTAAAATATATGACAATATTATTTTTTAAATGCCATCTTTTTACGTAAGTACATAGGTACCTATATCTATCAATCTATCTATAACATCCCGCCAGATCCCTTGCGGGGTAGGCAGAGAGTACAGAGTTCCAATAGGATCTTTTCTTACATGCCTCTCTAGCTTACCTATATATAAAACCTGGGTACCTATATATAAAGAATAAACATCGTCACGCACATATTCCCCAGAAGTGGCAGAGGTGTACTGTGTATGACCACTTTTCACCGACTTTGTTAGGTCCTTGGACCTTGCCATGATACTGGACACAATGCCAGACTCCAGACCGATACTGGAAATTTTCTATATCATCACGCCAGATCCCTTGCGAGGTAGACAGAGACTGTTAGAATTTTTCAGTCGAAAAATTACATTTTGTCCAACAGGATTGTAACCCAGAACTTCGTAATGGCTACACGTATTATTCGCCATATATCTACGTCTTTATCATTTTAGTATGGATATTAAACATCCAATTCATATCGATATTTAATCTGTCCGATTAGTAATGGTTTCAACGAAAAAACAAATTAATTTATAATAAAAAAAAACAATAGCTTTGATATTTTGTATTTTATTTTAAAGACCGTGTAATTTATGTAAATCTTAGTATTTTAAGATGGAGTTTCTTTTAAGTTAAGTTTTTACATAGGTATTCTTATGAATTATTCAACGATCGCTAATCGTCTGTACATATCAAAGTGGAACTTTTTATTAATACCTAACTATCCTGTTTTATCAATAACCCTGTTTTATAACACAGAATATTATATCGAACATATGATACCTCGAAATTATGTTTTAACAGCGTTGCCTGAATCATTCAGGCAAATATGCATTGTATGTGTAAACCCACGTAGCTTTTATATCTGATTATTAGGAATAGTATATAATACTAGATACCACTTGTATATTACTCCGTAAGTTTTCTTCAACGAATGTATGATAGGGATATTCTTTATATTTAAATATAATATTTCATAACATTGGCAAAAATATCGCAATGTTTGCTACGTTCCAATGCACACGGCCACACATAACTGGAGCGTAATAAATTCTCGCTTCGTTTAAAGTAACGCCAATCATATTATTTCACAGCCCAACCCGACTGCGAGCGACCGATAATGTTCGTTACTCAATGAGATTATTTTGTGTGATCAAACTGATTGAACGACGTCAGGTCAACCGCGAAACAATCCCATTTTGTGCTCTGGGTACTTCGTAATTAAGTTTAAAATTGGTCGACCGCATGAAAATTGGCCCGTTTATTTGGCAAGCGCATGCTTTCAAATTCGAGTATTGACGTGAACGCCTGCCAAGTTTGGAGTGGTCAAATAGGTTTCGACTGAGTTTTATTTAAAAATAAGTATAAGTATATTGTATTTGCAATAGTTAATGGGTTGCGTCACGTCATATTA
The DNA here is from genome assembly GCA_905147815.2 of Phalera bucephala. NCBI lineage: Eukaryota > Metazoa > Arthropoda > Insecta > Lepidoptera > Notodontidae > Phalera > Phalera bucephala. The sequence goes on along the minus strand of LR990617.1, from coordinate 14,813,583 downwards.
CGTCAATATTTAATAATTAGAAAACTTTGCTCTAACACTAATTGAATTTCACAAGCGTTCGGTGCTATGGTGACTTTTACGCAATGAATTATTAAGTTCAACGTTTAGGCGAGAGTTGCAAAAGGTTCTGTTGTTGGTCCTGTTCTTCTACGGTTAGTATAGAGTATAGTCAGGTGTGTGACGTCAGGTCATTGGCTAATCTTCTAATGCGACATTAGACCTTTGTAACAATTTGTCCTTATTTCTTGCCGATATATATATATATATATATATATATATATATATATATATATATATATATATATACGAATAATGTGCCTTGCGATCACGAGGTCCTGGGTCCAAATCGGACAAATGTAATTTTTCTATCGAAAAATTCCCAGTATCAATCCGGAGTCTGGAATTGTGCCCGGTATATGGCAATAAGCTCGCCCCCTATTACATGGGACGCCAAGAAAAAGTGGGTGTACGCAGTACACCTCTGCTTGGGGAAAATAGGCGTGACGGTGTTTATTTTGTCATTATATTTTTACATCGTATGTTTATATAAAGTTGGGAAGTTACCCAGGCCTAATCAAGCAAGCTAAGTCAACTGCAAATTTTCAAACGCAATAGTGCCATATTTTCAGGTTAGAATGCAATTTGTTGCAGAACAATTAACCTTGTTACGTACAGCTGCTGTATAGGAAAGGCAGGTTTGTCAACACCACAATAGCACCATACATCACCGAATCATTAAGGCAGGTAACGCAACGTTTATTACTTATTACTCAATGTGTTGTTTGGCATGTCTGAGGCCGGTGCAGCCGGTTCGCAACCTTGCCTCCCCCCTCCCTCCCTGCTCCCCGACTGCCTCCCCCCTTCCGCCCTCGATTCACTTTCACTAACTCAAGCCGCAGCTTCGGCCTTCCTCGGCCGTCTTCGGTATTTTGTGTGCACATAGAATTTGAATAACAAAAATGGTTCTATGTGGCGCTGCGGTTTTGCAACTCGTTGGTTTTACGTTTTTTTTCAATTGACATGTGGTCGCAAGGACGTTACAAGTACAATGAGTTTAATAGTAACCTTTATAATGAATGAAACAGCTTTTAAAAGTAAGAAGTATATATTTTGAAATGTAAATCTTTATGATCGGGTTTGCATTCTAGTAAAAACTTTGAAACAATAGCTAATTAGCATACTTCACCAAACAATTTCGCGTGGTTTTGCATTACTCAATTAACGACTATTTCGAAAATCTAATCTATTTTGTGATAGTCGTTAATTTCCTAGTAATTAAATAAAGAAACTAATATTAATCCTATACTAATTAAATTCTTGTATATTCAATTAAGCAGACGATTGGATTGAAACGATAATATTGATCGACTAAATAAAAACCATTTTCAAATCAGACTTCACTATTTTTAGATACAAGACACAACAAGGTGCGGTTCGCAATAATTGACGTCATCTCGTGTAACCACAAAGGTTAGAATAAGGTGCGAGAAATTCTATTATAATGCAAATAGGCAATTAGTCAGACATCAATATAAACTCACAAAATTTAAAACATAAGAAACCTACCAATTCTTTGCTTACATTTTTTTCTAATGACTAACGCGTTGATGTCTTTTGAATGACTACAGAATCATCATAACTATCAATGAACTATCAGTAAACACGAACGAAGCTTTGTTAATACGTTTTATTTCATTTTAGTGTTTATTTCATTACTAATTTTGCAATGATTTCGAAATATGTAGATATTTGATTTTAAAATAGTGTGACTTTAATAACTACAAACTTTGCAATCATTGCGGCACAGCTATTTTATTTAACAATAACTTGCATTTATTGCCTATTTCAACATGAATAGATACATATTTTGTAGAAACAACTGTGCGTTATAATATTTATTCCTGTTGTCATATAAGTTTTAATACGTTAAGGGTATTTTGACCTGTATACACTTTAGCAAAATTCAAGATGGCGGTACAGGGGACCGGTTTATGCTAATATCGCGCCACGCGAACCAAATTACGAAGCACGGAAGAACACAATACGCTAAATGTCACTTGATCACCTTCTGATGAAGACAGCCTAACTGGTTTCCTGGCATATATGTTTTATTAATAATAAACTGGATAATACTGAGCAATGTGCATATGTACATCGTGGGAGCATGTCTTGTTTTTTAGTGAAGTACATACCGAAATAGGTATCCTGGATCCAGATTTTTCTTTACATTATAACACATTGACATTCTTAGGTAACCTTCCACCAACGTCCCACGCGTATTTATAACAGACAGCTGAACAAAAGGACTTTAAATTATTCTGATCTTCTGAACAATTTAAAGAGTAATATAAATGTGCTTAGAACTAGGATACTTGTTTTTTTAAACCTATTATTTACTCTGCTATTAAATTATTCTGCAAAAAATTTGGTCTGGACTAGTAGAAAACGTCTACTTTCAAATCAATCTAAGTTTAAAATCTCCTACATAAATTTAATATTAACTAGTTATTCAAAATAAACTTTAAATGAGTTTCCAATTCAATACACCTAAACAGCATAGAGAATATTTCATAAGAACATCCATTTAAAATACTTATATTTTAAATATAATGTTATTGTATTGAGTACAATTTTTAAACAATGTAACACCAAAAGCTGTGCTCGAAGTTTACCTACGAGATTGAATCAGCAATCAAAGTCACTGACATAGTACTCAGAATTAGTAGAACTGACGGCCGTTGGGTCAGAAAGGTTGTCAAGTGGAGACTACGTACGACCAAGAGTAGAGTAGATATGCCGCCTATAAGATGAACCAAAGACCTAGTTGACATCGCAGGAAAAATCTGGATGCGTACAGTATAAAGCTGGTCGTCATGACGTTTTTGGGGGAGGTCTTTGTTCTGCAATATACGTCTTTCGGCTGAAGAAGAACTCTCAAAACAAAAGTTATAGACTAACACACCGTCACGCTTATATTCCCCAAGCGGGGGTGGCAGAGGTGTACTGAATACACACCACAATTCCGACGATGTTAGGTCCCATGTAATAGGGGAAAGCCTATTTCCATATACCGGGCACAATTCCATACTCCGGACTCATACTGGGAATTTTACATTGGGAAATCTACATTTGTCCGACCAAGGAGTTGAACCCAGAACTAGACCAACAAGGCAGTCTAACCCTGTCTCCTACAAATAAACTACAAAAATATTACAAGAACATAAATTAAAAATTAGGAGATGACGTCAGATCACAACCGGTGCTCAACGTCCTTGCCTAAACGGACTCGCATACCAGAACTATTTATATGTGTACATGTATGTAGCGTTAGCATACTAGAATAAACATCGAGTATTTTTTGTAAGAATATTCGGAACGATGAATATTGATAGACAGTTTGCCAATATACGTCTTTAATATTTGACTGACCTTGCGATCACTAAATAAATCTTTAATATTCTTAGTATTATAATCACCTTTAAAGTATTTCTTCACCCACCGAAGAGGCATTATTAACCGATATTTAGAGTCTTTTAAATATGAAGTCAGGTAACTGGTCGCATAGAGAATGTAGATTTTTGAATTGTGTCTAAGTATATCTTTTTTTTTACTTCTAAACACATGCGCGCGCACATACGCTCACGCGGGCGCGCTCACACACACAACGTATCGTGTACACCCACTTTTCGCCGACAATAGGCTCGCCGCTTATGTAATAGGAGGCGATCCTATTGCCATCTACCAAACTCACTATTCCATACTCCAGACTGATACTGGATATTGTTCGGTAAAGAAACTACATTTGTCCAACCTAGGATTTGAATATAGGCAACCCATCTACACGGGCGCCCTCTTCCTAGATGTCGCGAAGGCATTCGACAAAGTCTGGCACAACGGCTTGGTCTACAAGCTCTACCAATTGGGTGTGCCGGACAGACTCGTGCTTATCTTACGAGACTTCTTGTCGAATCGCACCTTCCGTTATCGCGTCGAAATGACGCGCTCCACTTCCCACTCCATCAGTGCTGGAGTCCCACAGGGCTCAGTTCTCTCTCCGCTCCTGTTTAGCCTTTACACGAACGACATTCCTCGTTCGAGTAAGGCGCATCTAGCCCTATTCGCGGATGATACCGCTCTCTACGTCTCGCATAGGAATAAGGGTTTCATTACCAGACACCTTCAGGTATCCGCCAATTCCCTAGGGAATTGGTTCAGGAAGTGGCGTATTGAGGTGAACCCGGACAAGAGCGCTGCGGTGTTCTTCTCCAGAGGTGCCACCCCGCGCCACTCCCTGCGCCGCCCTAGAAGTAATCTCGGCCAAGTGACCATGTTCGACCGACCCATTCCCTGGGTCAAAGAGGTCAAATATCTAGGGGTCACCCTAAACAGTACCATGTCCTTCGGCCCGCACATCAAGCGGGTCCGTCACCGAGCATCATTTGTGCTCGGTCGTCTCCATACGTTAATCTGCAAGCGGAGTAAAATGTCCCTTAGAAATAAGGTGACACTTTACAAAACTTGGGTTCGACCCATCATGACTTATGCGTGTGTTGTGTTCGGGCATTCGGCCCCCTCTCACATCGATAAACTCCAAGTGGTTCAAAACCGCTTCCTCCGTAAAGCCGTAGGAGCCCCCTGGTTCGTACGGAACGTCGACCTCCACTCCGATCTAGGTCTCGAACCTATTCGCGCCTTTATTAAAAAGGCGTCAACACGTCACTTCGCGAACGCATCTACCCATGCGAATCCGTTAATCGTAGCCACCGCCGACTACGATCTCCCCCCCGACCCCTGCCGCCACCGCCGGCCGCGACATGTTCTCACCGACCCCCCCGATGCTTTGTCATCCCTTCTTTCCGCTCAGAATACGGGCAACGACGACGACGTAGTAGTAAATCCCCTCCCATAGCCGGCGGTTGACCGGTGCACTTAGTAGTGCACCCGTCCCCCTACAGCGACTGTCCCAACCGAGGGCGCCTCGAAGAGGCGCCCTCGAGTATGTCGCCTCTTGCCCTTCTGGCTGGCTAGAGCGTAGTGGTTGCACGCTCGCCTTTTAGTCCGGTGAAGCTGTAAAGGCCTCGCGGCCAACAGCGTACATCATTCACACACACACACACACACATTGAATATAGGACCTTATGATTGCAACGCGCACTCTTTGCTACTAGACAAGAAAGGTAGTCAGCAGTATTTTTTTTTATTTTGTGTTTTACTATTTAAATGTTGCTTTTAATTAATTAGTAAGTCCAACCAGTAGAACGAAATTTTGCTCGTTGACAAAATCACTGCATATTGGCAGCCAAGTGCGCTACCACACAGATTCCTTATTCGCTATGACCAAACGCGGTGCGCTACGATAACTTCGTGAAATGAGTACTATTACTTGAATATTTGACAAAGTCGTCGTAACGTGGCACGTTACATGTTTATTGTACAAGCCGAATAAGGTCGCTGTTGTCATTACCGCAAATTATGTTAATGCAAACGCTACGAGCGGTTTTTAAATGAACGTTTCCAGGTCCGTCCCTATTAGTGGGACAATTTCACTGCACTGAAATTCCATTCATTTGGTTTACTCCAATATAGAAAGTGGGTTCCATTCAGTATTTCACTCTATCCTCTATCTTTCACCTTTTTGATTGAGGCAACTGGGACTGAAGGCTCTTTTCAGTTTCTCAATTGAAAAAATGCTCAATTAAGGTTAATGATGACGTTTGATAAAAAATGTTTAAATAGTGACTCATATCATATTCTCTAGTCGGGCAATTTTCCGAAGTAATTATTGAATACTAACGTGACTTTCAAATTAGTACCTACCATAAGATATTTTCTTTAGGAATAATAAAAAGCATGAAATTAAAGACGTTGGTCTAGTGGGGAATAATGCGCGTTGCAATCACGAGGTCTTGGGTCTAAATCCTAGGTCGGACAAATGTAATTTTCCATAGAAATATTCGAAATCTGGAATTGCGCCCAGTATATGGCAATAGGCTCACCTAACAGTGTCAGCGAAAAGTGGGTGTACGCAGTACCTCTGACACCCCTGATAAGAAAATGTAGGCGTGACGGTGTTTTATTTTTATATAAATTACATTTTAACCACTCGGTCATTGCGAAGTCTTTGCAGATATAAATCAATAGCGTATTTTATGTAATAATGTTACCTAATAACAAGTCTCTCTAATAACAGTACACCTCTGCTATCCCCGCTAAGTGCATGGTGTTATAGGAAAACGCGTAAGTTTTTTGGTTTTAACATTACCATAAGTCATTTTCGCTATGAATAATAAAAATTATGAAATAAAACAATTGAATGGTATGATATTTATTACAAATAGGACAAAATTAAAAATACCCATAATTGTCTGGCATGTTGTTTTAAAATTTAAAGCAATAGACTTGAAATTTTAAAAGTATAATATCTCTCAGCACGTCATCTGACGACTTACTTATATATAGTGATATCTTTTAATTGGCGAAGGATTATAATATTACGGAAACTTTATACTCTGTAGTTAGTAAGCTGTTGGATGTACAAACAATAATAAATAAAATAAACGACAAAGAAACAGTAATGGTTTCCTAAGACCCCCTGCATTTAATACCCCTATTATAACAGCAAAGCTACGGAAGAGTTTTCATTAAAGTCATTACGATTTCAGAGCCTCCATGATCCCTCTAATGAAATCTGTAAAGAGCATTATCTCAACAATTTATTACGTCCCGAATATTAGCTAAGTTTTAGAGTTATAGTACCGCCCAGGAAACTTTTATATCCGCTGTCGACGGCGAAAAATCGTTTTAAATCTTTTACAATTTCTCGTGGCGAAAATATTTGAAGCTGAATTAACTTTTGCAAAAATGATTCGTTTAGATTGAGTTAAAATAGGTGGGCAGTAGTTAAAATATTTATATTACACTAGTTTCTGCCCGCGATTTCGTCCGCGTTGACTTCACACAGGAATCTAAAATTTTTCCGGGATAAAAAGTATCTTATGTTTTAATCCAGATAATAAACTATCTGTGTGCTAAATTTATTCCAAATCCGTTCAGCCGTTTTTGCGTCATTTAGTAACAAACATACAAACTTTCTCATTTATAATATTAAGTAAGATTTACTGCCTCGTTAGAGTGGTGGCGAATAATGCGTGTAGCGATCACAAATTCCTGGGTTCGTAATCGGACAAAATATTGATGTTTTGATGGGAAATATTTCAGTATCAGTCTGGCATTGTGCCGGTTGCAATGGCAATGAACTCGTCCCCTATTACATGGGACCTAACATTCTCGGTGAAAAGTGTCAGAGGTGTACTGTGTATACCACACAGTACACCTCTGACACCCCTGCTTAGGAAATGCAGGCGCGAGGGTGTTTTTTTTTAATTTAAATTACATTTGAGTGGCTAAAATGTAATTTAAATCATGGTCATTGCGAAGTCTTTGCAGATATAAATCAATAGCGTATTTTATGTAATAATGTTACCTTATAACAACTGTAGAGACATTACGTTTATCGCAAATTGTTAAAGAAATAAATAATTAGTTACTGACACTGAATGACCCTTCCACTAAGTTTATTTCTTATTCACTTACGTAAGCGGTAGATTTTGTTTATTACTTCGTCATGCGCTGAATGTCCCAGAATAGTCATGCTCATAAATATCTGATAAAAGCTTTGGTCGTTCTCGTGATAGTAACTAACTCGTGAGATCACGGAATCTGAACTAGTGGATTCAATAAAAAACTGCAGCCACAGCACAAAAAGATTGACATTACCGTGACGCTAACGAGTAAGTGTGCTGTCACGTTTATGTTTATTTACTAAATCTGTAGTGTGACAAGGACGATATATGAACTCGCTATCATCATGCTGACATCACTTTTTTCGTACTTAGCCCTCGCTTATCAATAACTAGCGATTCTCTTTTACTTCGTTATAATCGCGGTTATCACTCTTAATCTTTTAAATGAGTCTATTGTTTATTTATTCTAATCATCAAGGGAATTAATTTTAATGTTATCGCGACAATATTGTGTGTGTGTGTGTGTGTGTAAGTACGTGTGTGTGTGTGTGAATGATCTACGCTGTTGGCCGCGTGGCCTTTAAAGCTTCACCGGACAAGAGGGCGAGCGTGCAACCACTACGCTCGAGCCAGAACGGCAAGGGGGCAACTAGCTCAAGGGCGCCTCAAGGAGGAATGGCCTTGGCTTGGGCAGTCACTATGGGGGAGGGCGTATACTAGGTGTCTCGCCGTGGTGCTCAGCACCGGCCGGCGGGCAAGGGATTCTTCGACCTCGCCGGTCGGTGTCTGATCCTGTGTGCGGTATCTGTATCCGAAAGAAGGGATGTAAGGGCAGGTTTCCCTTCAATACGTATAAATCTCTCGCCTTTTTGCTACAATAAAATCAAGTTGCCAGTAAAAATCCCATTGTGAGGTCATGTCGTTAAAGTAGATATGTATGTACCAACACGACCTTGCTGCGTCGTCGTGGCTCATTAATGCAGGAATTTCTTCTGGCAAACAAAGGGTTACTTTATCTATCAAGCTTTTACCATTAGGTATTCAGCGGTTGCAGCATGAGTTCTTTAGTTTAAAAAAAATATTGAATTGCCAAGGTAGACTAGGCTAAATTTAACTTTACGATAATATAATAAATGTTTTTGTTTTAATGTTAGAAGTCGTAGGTATACTGTTAAAAGTAGAAACGTGGTAGCCCATTTTGTAAAATAATCGCCTAATATTCACAAAGTTCAAAGTTCAAATCCCGACATTAATATCTGGGTTTTTCAATCAATGTTGTTCATTCAATTTATGTGAGATTGTCATTTACTAATGGTGAAGGGAGACATATAGTAAGAAAACGTCCAGATCCGAGTAAATTTTAAAATTAAAAAATAAAGTGATTGGCCCGACTTTTTATTGACATTGCGATTAAAATACTTCTTTGGCAGAAATGGGTTTTTATTTTTCTTTATATTTGGACAGAGATAAGGAATAATGTCTCAATCATCAAAATATTGCAATTATTATGATTGCATAATTTGAAATTAATTGCTACCCTTTCAAGTTTTATATCGTACATAACGTTGAATGTTATTGACATGGTGTTGCATATTTCTACCCATTTATAAGGTACGTCAACTCTGCACAGGTGACAAGAATAGCTGTGAATAACTTATAGATTTCGAACATCACTTGAACCAGAATAGAGATAGATTAAAAAGTATATATTGAGATAGTTTCAACGATAAACCAATAAATCTATATCGGCCTAGCAAGATAAGCTTATACAGTACGCTTTATATATATTTGTTGCACAGATAAACATGGAAAGTCGACGCACAAAGGGAGCTTTCGCAAAACACTTCGCATATTTGTTTAACTTGTGTTTTTATTTCACCGCTCGCCGGATGCAATCGATCTTCTCTACGCGAGTGAATGTTAAAGATATCTACGGTTTATATAATTCCGGAGAGTCTGAGGGAAAGAAAAAAAGAATACGTAAAATCAATTCAATATAGCCAGCGATAAATGTTATTAACTTTGTGTTAGATTAGAATAGATTTTATTTTGATCGATAAATGTCTATATTATAGATAAAAGTTATTCGTCAACATATTAATTTAAGAATATTTGGCATATGGCACATAATATGAGAAATAATCAAATAGACAATCTCGCCGAATCTTTGCAGTGGAAGCCGCGTTTAAATCCATCCAAAAATAAATTATTTCAGCTTGAGTTTATGACGCTTTATGCAGTTAAGATACGGAATATGAAGCTTTTCATTATTTGGTTTAGTCTGGGACTAAGATATTAGGTGATATGATCAGTGGGGCTTGGTTTGGACAATGCGATGATTACAGTATATGAATAAACCATAACTGATCTATAGACTTACACAAATACAACTACTAACTATAATTTTGCTCCATGGCCGTAACAAGTGAATTAGAAGGGCTGATTTAACAAATTAATTATGCATAGTTATTCATATAGTACCATGAAATTATTCAGAGTAATAAAATTCCACGAATTCAAACAACGAACACGCCCCAAAGAACTGTAATTTTCCGAATGCAGGCAATAAGAAATACACTTTGAAATATCTGAACCTAATCATTGTGATTTTATACGGTTAGTTTTCTACAAATTTGCTAAGATACATAGCAATTAGTGGGCCAGTCCATACCTGGAGTAGTTTGCCTCAGCGGCTACCCATTGGACGCACTTTCAGTTTCGCAGTGGTCGACCTCGGCCTGCCGCGCCTTGTCTCCGCTCACATACCATACCTGATCGTGATCTAAACTTGTTTATCAACAATGTTCTAAGCATTGATGTTGATTATGCGTCGACAACGCACCTGAATGCTGAGCTATGCGGGTATTAGGAGATCGAATATTTTGAAAGTGAATATTATAATGTGTGACAGGAAGTGAACCGGGTAAAAACTACCAAGACTTCATCTTACCATAGTCAACTGGTGACAAATCAAAAGTCTATAACTGGTGAGCATGTTTAAGAAGTAGCACTCCTATGAGAGTAAAAGAGACGAGAGAAGTCAGTAGGAAAACCTTTTGAGAGTCTTTACTCTCTGCTGTCTCCGGACAGGATCTGGTGATGATATAGAGAGAAAGAGACAGATTTCATAACTATATAATTGGGATTGCAACTTTTAGGATACCAAGATTATGATATTTTGTAAACATTACTAAATATTCGACTATAGCTAAATAAAACAGCAATATTTGATGTTGGTTCAGTAGGTATTATGGCCCTGTATAAATAATATTTTTTGGTTGATGTTGTACAGGTTTTTCTGATAGAAAGTAGGACAGCCGTTATACTATTTTAAAAACTACACAGTGCCAAATCCTAATGTTTGATAAATCATTTAACAATATAGGCAAATTAAGTATAATAAAATGTTCTAGATAGAAAGCAGTGTATCAAACTAAGGTTGGAAGTTTAGATTTAATCTTCACAATAATTCTTTTCAGCTGTTACAGTGCATGTAGGTATCAAGCTGTTAGCTTAAAATATTGTCTAACACCCACTCATATGTTACAAGAAAATAATTCCGACAAGTAAACACACCACTTTACATACAGGAGTGGGAGTACATAAACAATAAAGTTTGCCAAGGGTTCCGCACAAAAACGGAGCGAAAACGAAATTTATCTTTGCTCGAGCAACGTTATGTACATACATTATGCGAAAAGGTATCATAAAGAGCTTAAATATCGTACAGGTACCACGACTTTCTAAGCTATCTCAACACATTTTTCTCATATGATCAGTCCAACTCTCTCTCACTTTTGTTAGAACAAAATGAAATTACTTTTGATTACACCGCTTTGACCAATTCCGAGACATTTCAAGCGAACAACCTCCAATCTAAATAGAAAAATTGGCTACGAGACTATTTTTTCCGCTACCTAACAATTATTGACCGAAGGAAATAACTGGAACGTTCCAGTAAATTAAAGGTCCGAAATTCGTACAGTCACTCGGTCGATTTCCAATGTCATTAACAAAAGTGAAGAGAGTCTGTAGCCAGACGGAGGGCATTGGGGCGGCGAGCTACGCTCTTTGTGAATTTCTCGATTCGTCATGGGGACGGTGTGCCGGCTTTAATAGGAAATGCTTGACAATGGACGAGGAAATTCCGGCGTGCACCAGCTGTGTCCTGTCTAATTATTTTCGCAAATCACTGTTCGGTCGGTATCTCTCGTTAATTTGTTCTTTCAGTGTGATTAAATAGAGTTGGCCGGTGAATCACTTGTATCACATTGACGAAATAGGCAAGTATACAAAAGCGTAGTAAGAAAGCGAGTAGGTATGAAAGATATTATCGGTGTAAAGATGAGAAAGGGTGATGAGATGCTCCGTTGGTTCGGGCATATAGAAAGAATGTCCGAAGAAAGAATGACAAAACAGATATACAATGTCAAAGTGGAAGGATGTAGGTACCGGGGTAGACCTAGACTATCTTACCACGACCGTCAAGTCACGAAAGTCAAGAGTCTCCGTAACCGGCGAATGTGTATGTGACGAACTATGAGAATGGAGGAAGCCAGAGAGGTATGTAAGGAAAGGACCTGTTGGAACTCTGTACTCTCTGCCTACACCGCAAGGAATCTGGCGTGATGATATAGATAGATAGATAAAAAAAGGCTTAAGACATTCCTACTCTTAAAAAAACACTTTAACTTGGGTAAATTTTATAGCAAACGGCAACTATAAGATATAACAGATATAAAAGTAATAGTTTGATTTTTGCTGGTGCATATTTAATTTTGATAAAATATCTGCTATTTTAAAGAGTGATTTCTTAAGATTGAAGTAAATATAAGCGCGTAGATCGGACGGGCGTTGGGGCAGAAAGATTCTAGAGTGGAGACCACGTATAGGCAAGAGCAGCGTGGGACGACCGCCTGCCAGATGACCCGACGATCTTGTGAAAATCGCAGGAAGTCGTTGGATGCAGGTGGCATCGTTCCGGTTACGCTGGAAAGCGATTGGAGAGGCCTATGTTTAGCAGTGGACAAGTATAGGCTGAGATGATGATGATGATGAAATTTGAGTGAGTGTCTTATCTACAATTCATAACATAAACACAGTTTGGGTTCTTAATTTTATCCTACATTTTTTTCAGTAAAAATTAATAAATTTCCTTTGTTGGAAAACCATACTGTTTCCAGAAAATAAACAAAAACAAAGTAAATAAATTGTCTAGACCTACTTTCCAAGGCAGGTACTCAATTTTCTTGGAAACATAATCTAGTTGGCGGGTCAAACTTATTTATTTCAAAACTCAATTAGGAACACAATAGCAATCTAAGTCAGAGCTTAGGCGTTCGCAAGTTGCGTCTCTAGCTAACAACTTTAATTGACTTTTGAGGGCAATAACCTGGATTCAAAAGGTAGGTGAGGATTAAGAGTAGGTACGTCTGATGAAATAGGCAAATAGAACAAAAACACATTGGAATTATAGGAGATCTACTAAAAGCTTCATCACTAAAATTATAACGAAAAATAGCATTATTTCTAGTATATTCTATTAGAATTTATAATTCTCAAGTCAGGGTTATACCACCACCATGACCAAATAGACCGGGTCTTATCTGCAGGACAAGTCAGGAGTCTCCGTAACCGGCGAGCGTGTATGAGACGAACTATGAGAGTAGTGGAAGCCAGAGAGGTATAAGGAAAGAACCTGTTGGAACTCTGTACTCTCTGCCTACCCCGTAAGGGATCTGGCGTGATGATATAGATAGATAGATAGAAGTCAGGTTTATATTTTCTTGGTACATAACTGCTTTTTTTTATCATATCGTCGGCAAAAAAGTGTATTCACAATTATACCTTTGCCACCCCCGCTTGGCGAATATAAGCGTGACGGTGTTTATCATTGTTTTCATTAATTTTGACACGACACGCAATTTCATTATGTTTCAAGAATTAAACTTCCACAGAAACAGTGAAATAAAGTACAACAATAGCGTGGAACACCTATTACATAACATAGTCATAATTTAAACATCAAAGTTAAACATAATGTAGGGAAATTTTAGTTTTCCGAGTACACACTGGGACTGCCAACGGATACAAAGTCGGCAGTACTGGGGTAGCATGAAAATTGCTTCACTTACTCACAAAGGCATATTTCATTGTAAACTGTTTTTGTAGTGAGCCAGCCGGCGGTGGGATGTTTTATTAAGTCTTTGTAAGCAGATAATAATTAAAATTCAGTTATTTTACACGTGTTTGCATTGGAAATTTACTTATCACACGGTATTATAATAAGCTCTTTATTTTATAATGCTTATACCTGCAAAGTTAGATGTTAATTATTAATTTTCTTACTAAAGACTAGTTTTGAGGTAACTAACTAAAAGTGTAGAGGATACAATATTTTATGTTGTTTTCTCATTGTCGAGTTTGATACCTAATTTTTAATCATATAAGTAGAAAGCCAGAGACATCACTGAGGAAAGTGTTGCGACACACCTCTGCCACCCCCGCTTGGAGAATAGAGGCGTGACGGTGTGTACAATTTACAATGCCAATGTGAACCTGCTCTCTCTACCGATCGCTCTCGTACGTGTGCTACGTTAATATACAAATAATTAATATATTGTATTTAAAACCTTTTATTTTTCGCCCATTACCAATCAACCTATCAGGTTATGGGCACAGGGCTTCAGACATGCCCCGCAAAATTATTATTTTGGATTTTTTCACCCATAACCCTGAAAAGATAGAATCTGTTTGCAACTCTGTGCGCTCAGCTTAGATCACAAGGGATCTGACGATATAGATCGAGATGGGCAGAGAATCTAATTGTTTTATCCTTGGGGCATGTAACCATCCTTTTCATGCCTAGAACTTGTCATAGATCTCGTCACTTACTTCACTGCAAATAAAGCTTTTGTACTCACACAAAGGTATCGAGGACGATGTTATGATCGAAGTACATTCATGTGATCCAATTCCTTTGTTATTTCACTTACGTATAACAAACATCCTCTTGTTGAGAGGGTGTTTGTTACAAACATGATCTAGATGTTTGTTATAGGTAAGTGAAATATATATTCTCATTTGTCTATTCTGTTTAGAAAAATCATATTTCTGTACCTTTCTGTTGCGTCTGTCTATTAGTTAAAGGAAATACACAGTGTGTGCTTTTATTTGACTATGAAGGAATGGAATGAAAAAGGAAAATATTTTTAATGGATCTGACGTGGAAACCATCATAATAACGACCTAGTTATACTGCCAAGCTTATATAAGTACCTATATCACCTGTAAAAACATCAATATGTTTTTACTCCTTACGTATTTCTATTCTATATAAAATAATAATATTTAAAAAATAAGCCAGCTGACCACAAATGCATGAAGACGGCAAATTCTCGTCTCCATAATAGATATAAAATTGGTGCCACTGCAAAATCTTAAGGAATTTATTTTTTGAAACAAAATCTATTTTTGGAATCTATATTTATCATCATACGATATCCATTGCAGGGGAAATAAAACTGTAGAGTTCTAGAAAGATCTTAATACTCATTAACAATTGTTTCGGACTTAAGTTTGGGTATGTCCTATGGTATTTTCTTTTTCCATTATCTCAGAACGGGTCCAGGGTAGGTGAAAATATTTCGGGTAATTGTTACCAAATGGGTAGTATGGGTCAAACAGGACGACGAAAAAAAATTGTCAAATCATTTCTACGCTCTGTGGGTAAGCCAATACGTGAATAAAACAAAACAACAAAATATCTAAAAGAGTATCGGCGTTTAAAATTGGAACACAAGCAAATTCTCAATATTGGCGGCTCGAGGGAATTTCAATATAGTCTTGGAGCCCGCCGCTCTTTTGGCGTGGATTGACACAAAAAGACAAGTAAGATATTTTCATATATGGTGGAGCCAAACGGGTATACGCAGGAAGTAATATGTAGCCCCGAAAATACAAGCATCATTTTTCTTGGCAGCGTGTGAGAGACAGTTACTGTTATTTTACGATGGTTTGAAATTGAGAAAAAAGGATATAGTATTTATTTACATTTGACTATTCAAATGTAAATGAATACTATATCCTCTTTTCTCAATACGTAGTATTTGCCTTTATTGTAAAAAAACGATAGCGATATAGTATAATCACGCTGTTAATGAGGAAGTTTGCCGTGTTAAAATAACAGCGAACTAGAATTGGTTTATTCACATTTTCAATGCGTGCTTCGGTAATTTGAAAGATTTTTTTATTATTAAATAGATTACACATACACACATATCGATCAAGAAGTTGTCAGAAACAGTCAAAGTATTCCGACCAATCGAATACGAATATGTACCTACATATCTATAACGAACTTTACACAAAATAAAAAATAAAATTAACACCGTCACGCCTATATTGCCCAAGCGTGGGTGGCAGACGTGTACTATATACATCCAGTGTTCGCCAACGATGTTAGGTCCCATGTAACAGGAGCCGACCATGCCATTGTACCGGGCACAATGCCAGTCTCAGGACAGATACGGAAAAAAATTTAGTAGAAATATTGCATTTTGTCCAACCTAAACTTTGAATCAAGGATATTGTGTGTACTACGCGCATTATTCGACACTAGACCAACGGGGCAATCAAGACATAGCCTAAAAAATCCGAAGCAACGCCGACACAAAACACGACTGTACAGTTTTTGCATTTAAAAATACGCAAGATGCACGTTTCAAAATTTTTTTAACATAGAGTGTGCTGTATTTATGTATTGCGCATTCAAGCCATAGTCAATTGATGATCTTTCAATGACTCTAATAGACTTCGTAGCACATAATTACCTTTCAATATAAAATAAGTGCACAGGCATAAGTAATACCTACGCGATGCATGAAAAGCTTGTTGCGACAACGACAAATCGATCTGTATTTATGAATGTCTAGCACTTATTGGTGGTGTTGAAATCCAGATGGTTAAGAAATCAGACGTGAACGATTTGGAATTTCGCACAACTAACTACATACATAAGTGTAATAAATACAGATTTCGTTTTTATAACTAGTTTTATTTAGGTAACTTAGATTGTAGATTTCTTTTGTACGTTTGTTCTTGTTTTTGTATTTGCTTGGCTTGGTAAATACTTGACAACTGCCACATTAAAGGTTTATACCGTGGTTTGGTCGGAGGGCGATGGAGGCGTTCGGCTACGCTCGGCCGGCGCTCGACAGCGCGGCACGTACGTCACACTGCAGGCACGACTTTACGCCGGCCAAGAGGCCACTCAACAGAGTCCCGCTCGCACGCGTATTGGCGTCTCGCTCCCGCCGTGCTTCTTTTGTAAGCACGTCGGTCGCGACGGGGGCGGGTCATGACGTTTGTCATCGCGCCGAACGTGACTGCGCTTTGTGACGTCTCCCGTACATTTTAGTACATTACAACTTCTCAGGTAGCGGCACCGTCGCGCTCCCGTCACGCTGCGTCGGCTATGTGGCGAAACCTTAAGGGTCAGTTGGGATGGCCGGTTTAACGTGCCTTCCAAAGCATGGCGACGCTCGAAAATGGAATAGCCACTAACGGACACCCATCTTAGACTGACCAAGTAAAGAGTTGCCTTACCTAAGTAATCGCTAAGTACACCACCATCTGGCAGGATTACAAGCGTGCACGTATTTGTTTTTGTGTTTGTTGCGATTCATACTAAGCTTACTAACTATTAGAGACGCCTAAGTTTGTGAGGACGTATGTATGAATAATAATTACTCTTTAACACCACAACTACAGAACGGATGTTGATGGCACTTTACAGTAGTATAGTTTATAAACATTCATAAGCAGAAGAAGCAGGTGGCCGCGAGTTTCAGAAAAAAAATCCGACTCCGACTAAAAAATTTGATCTGAGAATAAGTCTACTGTATATATAAATAAAATGAATATCGAGATCTTTTGTACCCCGATATATACATACACAATGTAGGACTTATCCCGTACCTCGATTCTTGTACATCTTATCTTGATACCGTAGATTTGTACTACGTGTTTTTTTTTTTAATTGGTAAAGGAAATATACAATATGAAAAAATACAGAAATTAATTATACGGAAATAATAATATTTTCACCAGGTAAGATTCCAATAATGAAAATAAATAATATCATCAAATAGACCGTGTCTAATCTGAAGGATAAGTCAAGAGTATCCGTAACCGGCGAGCGTGTAGAAGACGATCGACGACGATATGAGAGTGGAGGAAGCAAGAGAGAGACTGTAATTAAAATACTTGCTGAGAGTTTGTACCCTTTACCTACTCCGCAAGGGATATGGCGTGATGATATAGATAGATTAAGAAAGTACATAATTTTGTACGGATGATAGAAATAAGAAAACTTTTTAAGCAAATTCCTTTTACTATCTTACGGAAAAATATAACAAACACGTTACCTATTTTATGAAAACGTAAACGCGTCGTAATTTTAATGTGTAAAACCCACGTCGATTTGAACAGTATGGAAAAAATGGAAAAATTGATTTACGTCTGACAAGGGAGCAAATAATGTGTTATCCTTTGATATGTGAATGATTCATGGGTTCTGTTCTGAGCAATGATTTGGTAATGGTAGGGTCACCATGATTTGGAAACCGACGACAATAGTCAAGTATTAAAGAGTTTATGATCTTAGGGTACTGAGTTTAAATTGTACAGTACGTACTTTTCCAAGGGCCGTTCAAGATAGTAAAAAAGGCATGTACCTAGTCAGTCCAAAACTGTCAATTTGAAATAAAATACAAACAGAAACTTTTTTGAAGTGAATTAAAATGTTCTAATATTTTTAATTTTAGAAATAAATCTCAATAATTGCAACCTATTTTAACTGTTTAGCATGTCAAACGAAACATTAACCACAACACGTGACTTAACTGTTTCAAATACATTTTTTCTGTGATAGGTCACAACGAGCTCATATACCTACTATTATCTACTTGAAATTTGAGAAATAAGTTAAATAGTGCAGCCATATATTAATTTGATATATTAAGATTCTCATAGTTTTAAGCATACAAGTTAAAATAACATTTTTCTATTTTCTCTAATTTCATACGGTTATTTGAAACCCAACATTATTTTTACGCAAAATATTTAATGATATAAGGGCGTAACTTCGTGTTACATGATTGTAGTTATTTCAAATATGCTGCTATATTAACTCGCGCATATAGGTAACAATATTTAATTGTTTCAAAATCGTTCCGGAAACAATCTGTCCTGCTTTTAGTTGAAAATTTATGTACATCGGCAACATGGAGTCGCAGCAAATCGCAGTGATCCGCGGCAAACACGTAGCGAGCCTTCCATTACGCCGCATCGCGCATCACGCGGCATCACACAGCGGTCACATTCCACGTGGTTCGGCAGATATTACTCCATCCACAACCAGGCCGTTCCAGAATCGTACCCACCGAAAATTAACTGTCCTGTTTTTAGTTGAAAATTTATATATATCGGTAACATAGGCTGGGTTCAGTCGCGCGAGATCACAGTGATCCGCGGCAAAGACGTTGTGGGCCTTTCCAGTACGTCGCGTCGCGAGGCTTTCCAGTATGTATATATACGCCGCGTCGCGCCATGCGCGGCATTCCGCCGCGGTCACATTCCGCGTGGCTCAGCGGATATTACCCCATCCAAAATCAGGGCTGTCAGATCAATGTGATATCGAGTTTGATACCAGAGAAGTGATATTTATACTAGTGGTACTTATATTCTCAATTTTAAGCGACATCGCGGTAGTCCCGAAAATGTAAGACAATCTGGATGAGTTTATAAACAATTGGACCTCAATAGCTCCAAATAGAATAGAATGAAAACGATGGAGCGAGGCAGGCCTTCGCCCAGCAATGGGAAACTTAAGGCTAAATAATAATAATATTGGTTTTACTAAATCAGATTACTACTAGATTAGACTATGAGAAGGCCTTTGACTCGATCGAGACCTGGTCAGTTCTGATATCCTTGCAACGATGCCAAGTCGACTGGCGATACATCCAAGTGTTAAGAAGTCTCTATAACACCGCGACCATGACCATCCAGTTACAAAACCAGCAGATCAACCCTATCTCAATGCATCGATGAGTGAGACAAGGGGACGTTATCTCCCCCAAATTGTTCACAAATGCATTGGAGGATATGTTTAAGACGCTGGACTGGGAAGGTCATGGCATAAACATAAATGGCAGTCATATCTCACACTTGAGATTTGCAGACGACATCGTCATTATGGCCGAAACGTTGCAGGATTTACAACAGATGCTGACCAGCCTAGCCGATTCTTCCAAACAAATAGGTCTCCGCATGAACTTGGACAAGACCAAGGTAATGTTTAACCGACATGTGGTACCGGAACCTGTTGCAATACATGGCGCTATTCTCGAGGTTGTTCAAGAATATGTTTACCTAGGGCAAACTCTGCAGTTGGGGAAAAACAACTTCGAGAAAGAGGTCAACAGAAGAATACGGCTGGGCTGGGCGGCATTTGGGAAATTACGTCGAGTATTTACATCGCCCATTCCACAAAGCCTAAAGACAAAAGTCTTTAATCAGTGCGTCCTGCCCGTTATGACATATGGAGCCGAGACGTGGACACTCACGGTTGGAATGGTTCATAAATTTAAAGTCACTCAGCGAGCCATGGAAAGGGCTATGCTCGGAGTTTCTCTGAAGGATAGAATCCGGAACGAAGTCATTCGACAGAGAACCAAAGTTATCGACATAGCCCACCGGATTAGTAAGCTGAAGTGGCAATGGGCCGGTCACATTAGCCGAACAACCGATAACCGCTGGGACAAACGAGTTCTTGAGTGGAGACCGCGGACTGGCAAACGTAATGCAGGACGCCCTCAGGCTAGGTGGAGCGATGACCTTCGTGGGGCGGCTGGCAGAAACTGGATGCGAGTAGCCGAGGATCGTACCCAGTGGCGTGCACTTGGAGAGGCCTATGTCCAGCAGTGGACTGCTATAGGCTGATGATGATGATGATGAAATCAGATTACACGAGAGAAGTTTTAACGTGAAAAATAAGTGTAAAACTATCAAACAAACAAATATACGAGAAAAATTTCAGATCTTGTCCATCTGTCTGTATATTTATGTTTAAATAAAATATAATTTCGCAATCACAAACAATGAATATAGACGGGAAAATTATACAATTGTTAACCCTTACCCAAATGCTTGATTCAACCAAGCATTTGGTTAAAACTCGAAACACACCCGCTTGCCATTTGGTAAAAAAATCGGGCGCACCAGCTTAATTGCTTCATTCTGTCATTAACGCAATTGTTATTACAAGTGACGTGGGGACGGAATGAGCAATCACGATGTGTTTACATACTTCATTAATATGGTAATTTTAAATTTACATATTTACAAGCGAGGGCAGGGCATTCTCTCTATCGAAAAAATAGGAAAAACGACATTCTATTCATCTTCATTTGTACTCCATATTTGAAATAAAACTATTTTTAGGCGATTATCGCGATTTATTGTTTTGAATTTTTTAGTTTCCATCGTTTCGAGTGCTTTTAAGCAGTCCCTCTTGTAACCATGGTTGCTGCAAAGCACGATACAATCCGAAAAATAGTTTTATTTAATGTGTCACATTTGCATAAATCTAAAAACTCAATACTCCATGGCCCCGATTACAGAACGTAAATCTTTAATGTAAGTTAATTTAGTTTTAATAACTGATTTTTGTACTAAAACGTTAATTTTAAAACTAGATTCACGACTGATTGACGTTTCGTAATACTGGCCTAAACTTGTTAAGCTTTTATGTTTATTATTAAATTTGTTCATTTAATAAGAAACGTAAATGTGTCAGTACGATTACTCGCTAGCGTCACGCCAACGTCAATTTTTTAGTCTCAAGCCCGCAGATAGCTTAGCACGAAAAGCCTGTTGATGAAATTAATATGCTATGCTTGTCACACTACAAATTTACTAATAAACATGAACGTGACAGCACGATTACTCGCTAGCGTCACGCTAACGTTAATCTTTTCGTGCTCAGCCCCTAGATTAAGTTACGTGAGTATAATACGTCAGACATAATTAGTAGATTATTAATTATTTATGACACATGCATTATGTTTTTAGGGCTTCCGATCGATGATTAGCAGTGAAAGTAAGCAAACAGGTTAGAAAGTATTATGTTCGCCAACTATTGATATTCGCGGTAGAAATCTGTTAGCACACACGTGTCACTTTCTCACGCGGGGATCGCGATAAGACAAAGGTACTTTTTTGATCATGTGTACATTGACATTTCACAGAAAATACTGAAAAAAATCCTCATATGAATATGAACTCCTAGTGCAACAAGGATTTCTTTACTATCGCTGTCATCAAGTGAAATGTTTATGGCAGTTCGCTATAGTTGCCGTTTGCTATAAATTTACCCAAGTTAAAGTGTGTTTTTTAAGAGTAGGAATGTCTTAAGCCTTTTTTCATCTATCTATCTATATCATTACACCAGATCGATTGCGGGGTAGGCAGAGAGTACAGAGTTCCAACAGGTTACTTCCTTACATACCTGGCTGGCCTTCACCACTCTTATAGTTCGTCGCATACAAGCTAGCCGGTTACGGAGACTCTTGACTTGTCCTTCAGATAAGACTCGGTCTATTTGATCATGATAAGATAGTCTAGGTCTTACCGGTACCTACATCTTAACACTTTTGCATTGTATATTTGTTTTGACATTCTTTCTTCTTTTTTTACATTTTTTTAAATTGGCTCTATAGTTAAATTTGGTTTACTGCATCGTCATGGTGTTCAGCTTTATTAAGTTCTTTGAATAATTACGTCAAATTTCTCGAGTAAGTTACACCGTGCTGACCTACCTGCTGAAACACTTTCCTGGAAGTAGGAAAATTTTAGTAAATGGTAATCCTAATTTTACACCAACGCCCCTCGTCAACGTTAGCCAAGTGCCAAAAGTTCCTTGGCACACCAAAAAATAAAATACGTGCTCCGTACAAAATTACGTAGCAAAACTCAAAAGAACACCGAAAAAATGCCAATGAAAGCATGCTAAAGCCTGCGAACAAAATGCAAAATTTCCAAATGTTTTATGCGTAAAACTTACTAAAGCATCCAACATTACGAATCAGCGCAACCGAACATTAGAATTATTCTTAATTGTTATTAAACAAGGCTACCGGCAGCTCGCACGCGAATACGTACAATATATTTAGAAGCAAAACATTATGATGAAGTACATTGTTCTCAAAATACGCCTCGTCAACATGAAAAATTGGAAAGTATAACAAAAACACAAACACCGTTACGCCTATATTTCTCAAGCGGTGGTGGCAGAGGTGTAGTGAGTACACCCACTTTCGCCGACGATGTTAGGTCCCATGTAATAGGGGGCGACTTTATTGCTATATACCGGGCACAATTCCAGACTCTGGACTCATACTAGGAAGCTTCCGTTAGAAAAACCGACCTAGGATTTTAGCCCAGGATCTCATGATCACCAAGCGATGCGCTTTGCCACTAGACCAACGAGGCATTCGTTTGAAAGAAAATGTGGCAGAGGCATACTGTGTACCTACTTTTCGCCGACCATGTTAGGTCCCATATTATAGGAGGCATTATACTGAACACAATGCCAGACTCCGGACTGATAATAGAAAATTTTCTATCAAACATTTTGTCCGACCTAGGATTCGAACGCACGACCTCATGATCGCTATGCACTTACACATACGCTATACACATACTTAAAAAAAAAAACAAATGTAGCTCCACCTTAAGATTTATTCCTGTGTCGTGGGTGCGTTTACAAACATGAAAATTCACATACACAAATACCCAGACCGAAACAAATAATTGTGGGTCACACAAATATTTATCCCGTGCGGGAATCGAACCCATGACTATTAGACACAGTGGGCGGAGTGGCTTAAGGTCTTAACCAATACCTATCTATTTATATCATCACGCCAGATCCCTTGTAGGACAGGCAAAGGATACAGAGTTCCAACAGGTTCCCTTACAAACTTCTTGGGTTTCCTCCACTCTCATAGTTCGTGTACACTGTTGCATCAAAAGAAAATTTAGTTAGGGTTAAGTCTAAACCAAGTTTTATCCCAAACACGACGGATCAGTACCCCGAGGGAAACACCAAAGTTGCAAATAAAACAAAAAATTCGGATCGGAAGGAAGTTTTATTACATATGGTCACGATTTAACATTATGCCGAATTCCCTTAATCTTTAGCCACAGCCAGCGACAGCGATAATAATATCGCTTTGTGACACACAATCAACTTAAGCCATAAAAATAAACAATTTCTTTTGATTTTATTTCTTTAGGAGTTTTTGTCCCAACGCTGTTATATGGTAGCGAGAGCTGGGTATGTAAGAAGGAGTGAAGCTGAGCGATCGTATTCGCAACAGCGTAGTAAGAAACTACCAACTGTCCCCTACTTATACTTATAGTAAATGCATTTATCAAAAAATATTTATGCTTAGAAATTTGGTTGGTCAGTGGTGCTCGCAAATTGCCTTTTTTATGAAAAATACTGCCGGGAAACGGTGTTATTGCGGACGTCATTGTGAAGTGTTAAGAGCTCACTCCCTCAATGAAGTCGTTTTAAGTGTCTAGTTAGGTCTAATAAAGCTACTTTCTATTTATCTTTATTACCTCAAAACAATGATAGAGGATTTTTCAAACTATGCCTATTCCTGGCGCGTGGGTACATTCATAAATTAAACATATAAACATGAAATTTGCAAACAAAAATACACCGACTGCAAAACCTTTGTAGCTGTAGTTTTCACGAAGCTTTGTCTCATGTGATAATACTCGATCCAATATATCTACGCTCGAACCGATAGCCCAAGATATCGTAAATAAAATCAAGAATGTTTGTAAACGGAACGAATTGATGTGTTTATAAACGGCATTATTTTCTATGCCTACCCCGCAAAGGATCTGGCGTGTATCGTCTATCTATAGTATATAGATAGATAATCATCTTACTTATGTGAACATTGATTAATTAAAACGTATCGTGGACGTTCCATTTCAAGCGACAGCGTCTGTTATTTAAGAAAGCAGCTTAAAACAATTGAATGCGAAAAATTCCCGCTGCGGACAAAATTAAAAAGAACTCTAATGTCTTCCGAAAATAAATGAGCTTTGCTTTCAAGTGGCATTTATTGCCTTATCTCAAGGAGAATGATAGCATTATCCCCCGGACAGAAAAAAAAACTTCTACCCATGTCTTTGAACCTTGGCGAGACAAGTTGGATACACGCCAATGTCATTCCGTGAGCCGGAGCCATTTTAAAAAGGCGAAAATACAATATAAATGTGGAGATTCCTTAGTGTAGTTTAATTAACGAGATAAGTAAAAAGAAATGAGCGCTTTAGGGTGTAAATTATGTTCACAAGTTTTTGTCAAATTTACTGCAAGTAATGGTTGAGTAGGTGCGGGTAAAATTATATAGGATATTCTGCAGGATACTTGGGTGTTTATTTAATGTAATCTCGTTGGCCTAGTAACAAATAATACGCGTAGGGATCTCGAGGTTCTGGGTTCGAATCTTAGATCGAACAAAGTGTAATTGTTCTATGGAAAAGTCCCAGCATCAGTCTGGAGTCCTGCATTGTGCCCGGTATAATGGAAATAGACTCGCCCTCTATTACATTGGGACCAACCATCGTCTGCTCATCTCTGCCAATCCCGCCTGGGGGAATATAGGCATGATAGTGTGTGTTTTATAGAAATAACGTAAATCAACAATAACAACGTCGCAGATTGGAAAACCAATCGTTGCTGACTATCTATATCATTACGCCAGATCCCTTACGGGGTAGGCAGAGAGTACAGAGTTCCAACAGGCTCTTTCCTTATATACCTCTCTAGCTTCCTCTACTCTCAAAGTTCGTCTCATACACGCTCGCCGGTTACGGAGACTCCTGACTTGTCCTTCAGATAAGACCCGGTCTATTTGGTCATGGTAAGATAGTCTAGGTCTTCCCCAGTACCTACATCCTTCCACTTTCGCATTGTATATCAGTTTTGTCATTCTTTCATCGGACATTCTTTCTATATGCCCGAACCAATGCCAACCCAACAAATGTCGTTGCTGACAAAAATATTTTAAGAATAAATTAAATATCAAGAAGGATTATGTTTATAAGAAGAATTGCAAAGTACCCGTTTTGTTTCGTCGCAGTAATTTCGCAAAGTTGTGAGAGCGAATCGTTGACAATCACTATACAAGTGTACAAATCGATTTCCCTCACTCGTAGTCAAACAACTTGAGAACCATTTTATTCTGCCTTCTAATTTTAACATTCAATAATAAATACGATTGTCATGCTTTTTGCCGGTTCGTTTGTAAGAAAAATTACAACTTACGCAACGTGATGAGTCAACAAGTCACCATCGCTATTGTCATACTGTACACCAGGAATAAAAAAAGCTTGCTCTTACGTTTATTTCTATTTTAGTAAGAATGAACGTAAAGCTGCCTTTTAGGAGTAGTAGCGCAGGGTACTGCTGGCAATCACTAGGTTTTGGGCTTGGATAAAATATTGTTGGGGCTTTTCTCAGTAGTAGTTCGGAGTCTGGAATTGTTCCTAGTTTGGATAGGGCACGCCCCTATTACAATGGGACCTAGATTTGTCAGCGAATTGTAGGTATAAATAGTAACTTTCTATTGGGACCACTTTCCGTATGGGAAGGTAGGCGTAGTGGTGTTTTTTTAGTTAGTTACTGGTGTAAACGTTAATTTATTTGTATATCACAAGAACTCTACCAATTCGCGCGTGAAATGCGTTGTGGAGTAAGTATATCTTACCTCGATTTATTAACAATGTAGGCTGGTTTATTTATGATTTATTCAAGAAACAACGGTGATTTTTATAACCCAAATACTATGTTGTGAATTCTAGATATCAATGAAATAGATAACAAGGTTATCGTCCATTTTCAAGAACATTATTTCACTTAGCATTTTCTCGTGCACTTCTAAATATTTTTTATTGTAACTAAATACGTTAATGGAGAATTTCTATAAGCACCTCTTATATGCCCTTGCTTCTTTAAAGATAAATAAAATACTGTATACATAGTACATATTATTGAGTGTCAGCGTTCCACATCGAGCGCTCAGTATGGCGCGTCACGTTGCTTCACTACATCACGCCAACGTGACAAGAGACACCGCCTATACTCCCCGAGGGGGTTACACACGTTGAGAATTTATCACCGAACGTGCACTGAGCACGATAGATGACATTTTCCTCCATTTAAAAAACGGAGCTTCTGATGAGGTAACGTTTTGAGCTTTAAGCGACAGGACTAATAGACTGACGTCAAACTAACGCTATCAAATTGATATGCGAACCTTCTCACAATACAAACTTACTAAATAAAGATGAACGTAACAGCACGCTTTCTCGACAACGTTACTACAACGTCAAATTGTTCGTGCTTAGTCTTATGTTTACTGATCGTCGTGGTGCGGTTTGACCGTAATATCGGGGTACGAAAAACATCATTACTAGCTAAAGATTGGATAATTCAGTCTGAAGCGATTAACACAGCTCGCGGCGTTGCCGTCGCGGCTCCGGGTTTAGGTGTGTTTCCCCATGCCATAACTTTACAAATTAGATATAGGGTAGTACAATATTACGATCTACTCAATCACGTCAGAGTTACCATACTAACCCATCGATCGCCGTTCGATGAAAGCAATTGACGTCGATCGATAGGTGTAATAACTTTAGTTGCTCGACGAATAAAGATAGACCAATATGACCAATCATCATTCTACTATCTATCGATAAATTGATCAATAGTCGATAGACTATCAATTGAAGGTGGCTAGCACAGAACTGGACGGATGTCGCTGAATCATGTCATTCCACCATCGCTCAATGGCATCGGTCGACTACGATCGAGTGGTGTAACACCCTGAATCGCTTGAATACCAAATTGACAAATCTAAACTCGAGTACATGTTTGCTTACGAATTGTGACTGTTAACGATCCGTAACTGTTCTATGTGTGTACTTGATCGAAAAAACTAACCCAAAGTTGATTTTTGACTAATATAAAGGCGGTCGCAGTGTGCAAACACAGGCCCCCTTTTGTCCTTCGTAAGTAGAGTATCTTTTCGATTATGGAATTATTACGTAAGTTAAAGCTTGCTATAAGTGCCATATTTTAGAATAATCATTTTGAAATCAATATGTTATGCGCCCAAATTAACCTTGGCATACTAACCTTATGGATCTTGTCATCTGTAATATAATTTTTGGGCTATATGATTGATCTTTTCCTGAGTCTTACACGATTATTATGTAAAAGAATATATGATTCTTATGTATATTCCTTCAAAAACTAAATTATAAAAAGGTTATTATTAAATTACACATTACCGGAATTCACAATGCAAATTATAATTTATGAAATGAAAATAACTTCTATTGCTTGCATATCAATTGGCAAGTCACAATTTATTTTTGTAACATGCAACAAATTTAATAACGGCATCTAACAATTTCACTATTCAGAACTAGATATAATCTTTGTAAATTTAGTACATATTCATAATTACACAAAAACTGAGTGATGCCGTAATCAGAACTTATACCGGGCTGTTATCTACCATCAACGAAATTAAACATATCTTACATACATACCGAAGCCTAAACGCTATGTCGTAATAGAATATAAACTATGGTAATTAATGTTCCTTGGTAGTTATTATTACAAAATGCATACGGCATAAATTACTTACTCCAATTATTATTTAGGTGGTCATCAGTATAAACTCAAAATGATTGTAAATTGAACCTGTAGTTTACCTATTGAGTTCCTAGATTTACACGAATCGCGGTTTATTTTTAAGTTGCCAATGTTTCGAGTGCTTTGCAGCACCCATGGTTACGAGAGGGACTGAAGTGTTAGACGTCCAAAAGCCATAGTTATTCCGAGGTACCTTCAAAGTCCCTAATTACTTTTGTTGGTACAATCTACGCAAAAAAAGCTCACCGTGTCTGGAGGTTAACTAGACGGCCTTGAGACGTGGCAAGCGTGTTGTTTTTTCTCTCTTGTCGCAATCGATAGCGCATTGGTCTTACTTTTCGTTGTAAAATATCATTCCCATACATACCTGGTTTTTTATTAGCGTTAAAGACTGTCAAAAATTCACTTGGCTACAGTCACTGTAGTTCTACTGACTGCTTCTATTTGCTATCTACAGGGGTATTAATAGTTAATAAATAACTATTAAGGGTAACTACTGTAAATTATGTTAAATAACTTTTATCCTATGTGGTTAAAAAAATTCGGAAAAAAACACATTTTGTCGAGTGTCAATATTTTTTTTTCTATGAAAAAGCTGAAATTTTTTATGCTATAATTTAGAAAACGTCAGAACACATTTTGTTTAACAAGGTGTACAGTAGTTACCCTCAAGATTGTTTTAATTAATTACCAATAACCCTGTATATTCGTAATCATTTCTAAGGTAATGTCTATTTGATTATTCCATTATTTTTGTCTTAAAGAGATGTGTAACAATACTTTTATTTTCACTTAAAATATTCAATATCTTTAATGAATTCTGACATTACTTTAAGTATTAGAATCTGCTCACGTCTTTTGCTTTAAAATAGTAACGCAATATTATAAAGTTAATTGTGTATTTATAGGTAAAATTTAAAGGTAGGTACTAAATAATCATTGACGTTAACTACAAAACTGTATACGTATATTACATTTTACAAATGTAAAACTTTCTATGCGACATTTTTCATTTTTTTTAGGCAATTGAAAATACATTGCGAGTTTTATCTTATGCAAAAACTATTATGTTAAATGAATACTTATGAAAAATATGCCAGACCCTATTTTTTCGAAGACAGATAGTTTTTTGATGATTTTCTTGAAAATTTTACACCGTCGCTTCCATATTCCTCAAGCGGGAGTGGCAAAGGCGTATTGTCTGCACACATTTTTTGCCGAAGATGTTTGGTTTCATGTAATTACATTTTACAAATGTAAAACTTTCTATGCGACATTTTTCATTTTTTTTAGGCAATTGAAAATACATTGCGAGTTTTATCTTATGCAAAAACTATTATGTTAAATGAATACTTATGAAAAATATGCCAGACCCTATTTTTTCGAAGACAGATAGTTTTTTGATGATTTTCTTGAAAATTTTACACCGTCGCTTCCATATTCCTCAAGCGGGAGTGGCAAAGGCGTATTGTCTGCACACATTTTTTGCCGAAGATGTTTGGTTTCATGTAATAGGGGGCAAGCCATTATACCGGGCACAGTGCTAGGCTCTAGACTGATACTGGCAATTTTTTAGCAAAAAATTACAATTTGTTATACCTAGAATTCGAACATAGGACCTCGTGATCGCTACGCGCATTATTCGCCGAGACAATAAAACATTTCCATTTTACACATAACCTATTTGAGATACGAAACTACAATTATGGATATTTAAAGACGAGAGCTATCACGCATACAATAGCTCCAATCAAATCATTCACAGTTAATATTTCTGCTTAAATTATTATTAATCATATTCAGCTCACATCCCGGTCCTTCGCTTCTATTCACTGACTGAAAGTGGCTCACGTAACAAAGGAACGGTAACCTAATACGTGACGAGAAATATGATGTATTAGTCGAGCCGTATTCTATTGTGGCGGACCCATTTACCGACTAATTGGTTCCGACCGCTCCAGAGTTATTCGTTGCTTTCGTCTGTGGCGCGCGCGCAGAGAAATCGCGGATGCGGCTTCGTGACGCCGACTGATAGAGATCAGTGTCTTTAGGCGCATTACTCAACGACGAAAATTTCCTAGTAAAATATCAAAATGCTATCTACCAGTGAAGTGCTTACCACAGTATAATATGTTAAATGAAGGTATAAATTATAGTATTATAAACCAGCTGTTACCCGCAATTTCATCTGCGTTATTTTCAGACAAAAGGTACCCTATGTCCTTCTCCCGGATAAAATCTTTCTCCCTGCCAAATTTGTTCAAAATATGTCCAGAGGTTTAGGTGGAAAAAGGTAACAGACAGGTAGAGTTACTTTCGAATTTATAATATTAATATGGATTATACTTATGTAAGTATGATAGTTGGTATTGTTTTAAAACCGTCAAGCCTGTATACCCAGAATCAGAATCAGAATATTTTTTATTCATGAAAACCATTCAAATCATCAGAAAAGTAACAAAGACTGTACCGCCACTTCGGAATGTCATTCCTGTGGAGAAGAAGGGCAAGAAACTCCACGGTTACTCTTTTAAAATAAAAAATTACAAACTTTTTCATCTACATTCTGTTGTGGGGTTTGGAAGCACAATGCAGGTTGGTCATCAGGTCACTCTAAGTTAAAAAAAGCGAATAATACTATTTATGAGAATGGCTACTGGTTTCCTCATTTACAAAAAAAGTACACAAAAAAATGACATTGTGTTAAATTAATAAAAGGAAGGGATGTTAACTAACCGCAAGCGGAGGTGGCAGAGGCACCCATTTTTGCCGACGATGTTAGGTCCTATGTTATTGCCATATACCGGTCACAATTCCAGACTCCGGACGGATACTAAGAATTTTTTGATACAAAAATTACTTTGTCAGACCGTGGATTTTAACCCCAGACCTCGAGATCGCAATAGCATTATTCACCACTAGACCAACGAGGCACGTTCATAACTACATAATTATCATATTTCGTTTAATTACACTAAGCAATCTCTATAGATTTAATGGCAAACATAATGTTTCATCAGAATTTTTTAGCGCAGTGGTAAGAGCTTAAGCCGCTCCGCCCACTGTGTCTAATAGTCGCGGGTTCGATTCCCGCACGGGACAAATCTTTGTGTGGTCCACAATTATTTGTTCTAGGCTAAGTATTTGTGCATGTGAATTTTCTTGTTTGTAAACGCACTCACGACACAGGAATAAATCCTATTGTAACCCACGCTTAAAAAAATATCTTGCAAACCCTGGCGTATGTGATTACCCCGTAATACACTACTAACTGCTTATTGGAAGGTTTTTAGTCATCTTTACGACATCCACGAAAGGATACTTTCAACAACCAAAACTTTTAATAGACAAACAACAATCATCGCGTATTTTCAATTTGTAAAAAATATGTTATAAAAGCGGATCCTATCGTGAACTGTAACTGATCATCGGCACGTGAACTGCATCTTATTTTCATGAGTATTACTGAACTCCGTAAATATTTAAGAACATGAAGTGTGAGACTGAAATGTAGGAGGTTTATATATAAAATTCTGGTGTGTTCGCAATTCTTCTGTGCCTAAACGACTTCACCAATGTGATGTTTTTCTAACCGGTAGCGTGGTCTTCAAAAAAATTTATTTAGTAAAATATCTTAACGGGTTCAAAAAACACTAGTAAATGTTCAGTAAAAGATCAGTAATTACGGGTTCACAAATTTCTAAACCCACAATTTCAGCACAGATAGAAATAAGTAACCACCGCCCGCGCGTAATAATTTAGAATTTTAATAATGTATGAGCATTTAAATACAAAAATTTAAGCAATGCTCACAAAATAGCTGCAGTATTAAAACAACAAGTTGCTAACAAACAAAATTTAATCTAATTACTACAGAAATAAAAACCATATTTGCATTTTCATGGTTCAAAACGAAAAACGTATGGAAGGTTGTTTTATAACTTGACGAAATAAGTTGTCGTTGAAACGCTCTTGCGCAACAACTTGCGAAGTCGTTGCGTCACTTGGCACATCAAGGGAATAAGTGTCTATTACATACTAATTGCACTAGACAAGGTCGCACGCTTATCTTTAGTTAATTAATGCTTCGTGGCATAACTTGCACTAGCTTTAGTAATATTTTGTCTTTTGGAGGTTTCAGTTTCGAAATATCTACTACACACCGTCACGCTCATATTCACCAAGTGGAGGCAGTAAAGGGTGTACTGTACATACTCACACATTGCCGTATTATCACCTCAAATATATAGAAATAATTTCGGACTGTAATATTTAACTTACATTGTCATTAGAAAGGTTATAAAACAATAATGATAAAATATAGCCTATCTATCTATTTAGAAAAGAACCGACTATATTTGTATTAGGTACTTAAATACCAAATTCTAACATTCTTACTTCTAACGCAAGTATCAGAATGTTTTAATTGCTTCTCCTTTTTATGTTGACTTTTAATTTTTTTTAATCACCTTTATGTTATTTGTAGCTCTCAAGTTGTAAATCGTTAAGTTGTGAGCTTTATTGGTTTATTTGGAACTACGAACTCGCCGATACGAGACTTATATCTCACACAGAATCAGACACCGACCTCACGTGCGTGGTCGAAGAATCTCTTGCCCGCCGGCCGGTGCAGAGCACCACAGCGACATACCTACAATATGCCATAGCGACAGTTAAGGCGCCCTTCAGCTAGTTGTGTCCCTGCTCCGGATGGATCGTGTTATTGCGCGCCTGCCTTCTTGCCCGATGCTGTAAAGGCCCCCTGTCCAACAGCGCAGATCATTCACACACAAAAAACCGTTTCATAATTTATCGTTTCATCATTATCATCAGGTTATAGCGGTCTACTACGGAACATAGGCCGCTCCAATTGCCCGGGTGCGATGTTTAACTGCTCTTATCCAATTTTTGCCAGCCGCCCTACGAATCATCGCTTCACCTAGCCTGAGAATGTCCTGCACTGCATTTGCCAATCCGTGGTCTCCAATCAAGAACTCGTTTACCTTATTATATCCTAATTTATTGCTTCAACTATTATATTTTTACGAGTCTATATTTGCCACATTTGATTAGAGGTTCTTCGGAATTTTACAAATGATTTTCTAATTAAAGTGAAAATTTTCAATTAAATTCAAGTCTCTATCTAAGACCGATACAAATAAGATTAATTCAATGATTCGGTACGTGGCACTTTTAGTAGTGATTCAGTTGTTAATCGCGAGGTATGATATTGTGGTTACGCACAGTTATGCATTTTATTGTAGGTAATTCAGTTTTAATAATGAAACTGGACTTAATCTACCAGAGATAACCTATCTATCTATCTATATCATCACGCCAGCTCCCTCGCGGGGTAGATAGAGAGTACAGAGTTCCAACAGGTTATTTCCTTACAGAGCTCTCTGGCTTCCTCCACTCTCATAGTTCGTCTCATATACGCTCGCCGATTACGGAGTCTCTTGACTTACCCTTCAGATAAGACACGGTCTATTTGGTCATGGTAAGATAGTCTAGGTCTTCCGCGGTACCTACATCCTTCCAGTTTTGCATTGTATATCTGTTTTGTCATTCTTTCTACTGACATGCTTTCTATAAGCCTAAATTTAAAAAAAAAACTTGCTACTTTTAAAGTGGGATTAGAGCAATATCATTTTTTTTATATCTAATGTTGAAATTCCTGATGCTGCGTTGACTTAAATTAAAATCGATCTAGATAGATCAGCCTATATTGTTCTCCAATACCCCACAATAAAATGTAGATGGAAAAATTGTAAAAAAGTATTTTAAAACAGTAGCCGAGGAGTTTCTTGCCCTTGTTCTCCACAGAAATAACATTCCATAGTGGCGGTAAAGTCTTCGTTACTATTCTGACTATTCATAAATACTTTACAGGTTTACGTGAATAAACAATATTATAATTCTCATTCGACTGGCATTCAAATGAGAATAACAATAAACTAGCGCAATTATTCAGAAACGATATTTGTGTCGGGGAACGATAGTAAATCCATAGCATTATAATGGAGAGCTCTTGTTAGATAACAATCTCACTGATTGTGTTTGTTATATATAAAATAAATTACAGACTATAAAACTGATAATATCGCTAATAATTTTCCAATTTTCTTAGATTCCAAACAGGAGCAGGTTCTATGTTATGTGTCCTCTCCGCCCTGTTATAGATTGCTTATAACTAGCAAAATGCCACATTAGGTTTACAATTTACATCTCTTTTTATTCATTATATCAGAGGGCTTAGCATGAAAAGATTGACGTTGATGTGAGGCTAGCAAGTAGGTGTGCTATCGCGTTCATGTTTATATAATAAATTGTAGTATGACAAGGATGGCGTACCAAGTTGTTAGTATCACGATATCGTCAAATATTTCGTGCTAAGCCATCAGATTATTCCTTGTTCCATATATCTACCAAATTATTACAAGATTAAACCAAAACATATCTTCATAACATACCTCGTAATCAAGTTTAATGTAGCTTTAGAACTAAGACACCCTGGGAGTTATCCGCATCAACTGCAAAATTACCTTTAGTTCGACTAAATAAAAGCGAATTGATGTTAGTTTGCGAACTAATTTTCAATTAAAACCTGAGACACCTGCTATCGGAAAACCACGTTCGGAATTTGGATAAGGTACTACAGGTGTACCTAATGTTACCGTCTCTGATTGATGTATGTATGTTAGTATCTACTCATTAGAATAGTAATTTCTAGATGTATTACACAAAGGGAATCAGTAATTTAGGTATCGTAAGGCATTGCTATTATACTTCTCTCTATTCCGTGCTCTATTTTCTATAATCAATGAAACACGTAAAAAATATGATTACACGATCATTTGGTCATCCATACTAATATTATAAACTAGCTGTTACCCGCAGCTGCGCACGCATTTGAATGGGAAAAAGAATAATGTGTTTTTACGTTTTTCCGTGCAATTTTTCCATTTTTTCTCTTCATAAGAACCTTCCTTGGACTTCAACGAAAATCGAAAAAAAAATTGCCGAATCGATCCAGCCATTCTCGAGTTTTGCGCTTAGCAACACATTTAGGCATTCATTTTTATTTATATAGATTCGAAAGTAACTTTATCGAAATCGCTAGCGTCACGTTAACATCAATCTTTTCGTGCTAAGCCCTCTGATCTGACCATCTCTGAGGGCTACATCCCCTTAGTTTCTTCCCGTCTGTTATTAATATAGCTATCCTCTGTTAAATCCTTCCTATTTATTTCTTCAGAATAAAACTCTAACGCTCCATTGCGTGCGGCCACGTATTTGAGTTGTTTCGCTCTCTCTTACGATTTAACCTACAAACGAAAAGGAATGCACATATGTACCTATCTACAAAAACGAAGCCATCCCAGAACTCCGCTGCCACTTCGAAGGGACGCTACCGCAAAGTTTTTTAGTATAGTAAAAGTCCCACATACCTGTCTTTCTCACAGAGGATTTAGATGTTTTGAAAATGCTTTTTCCCGCAAAACCCAAAAGTGTTCTATTAGACCCTGAATTTTTATAGTAAATCTTAGTCGTTGTAACATTTACTGTTTTATTTCATTCGATGGTTTTATGATTCAATAGAGTCTACTTTATAATAATTCGTTTTAATTCGATGGTTCAAATAAACAATGCCAGATTTTTTTTACGTTCAGGCCAACTTTTATTTTTACTCGCCAGCCTTCCCAGTATCGGAACCTTTAAATATACAGGAGGGTGATTCGTAAAACTCGGCACGTCGGTGCGTAGTCACCGCATTTACCTTACACCTTACTTTTACCAAAAGCCTTAGTTTTTTGTGCGTGATATCTTTGCAGATTAGTACCTACGGAACGGACTGAAGTGACGCAATCGCCGAAACTTTTGGGTAATCGGTGTGCATCGAAGGCGGATACAGACGATGACCTCGGATCAGTTCAATAATGACTCATCTACGTAGATCCAAACGAAACCCAGCCCACATTTCGAACTTGCCTTCAATGTCATGCTGGAAACCCCGATACTAATTATATGAGTAAATTTCAAATCTGTACTTCTACTGATTTATGTTACCAGTGATGATATATGGATCAGAGACGTGGTCTCTTACAATAGGTCTCATAAAAAAGCTCAGAGTTGCTCAGCGAGCTATGGAGAGAGCTATGCTCGGCGTTTCTCTACGCGATCGAATCAGGAATGAGGAGATTCGTAGAAGAACCAAGGTTACCGACATAGCCCTTAAGATTAGCAAGCTGAAGTGGCAATGGGCGGGTCACATAGCGCGTAGATCGGACGGGCGTTGGGGCAGAAAGATTCTAGAGTGGCGACCACGTATTGGCAAGCGCAGCGTGGGACGACCGCCTGCCAGATGGACCGACGATCTTGTGAAAATCGCAGGAAGTCGTTGGATGCAGGTGGCATCGGACCGGTTACGCTGGAAAGCGATTGGGGAGGCCTATGTTCAACAGTGGACAAGTATGGGCTGAGATGATGACTGATTTATATTTAGAGTTTATAAGATTATATATCAATTTAATATTATTTATAGATTTCAAAATTCCCTAGTGATTTTCGCGAAGTAGAAATTTCCACTTAGCTAGTTGATAAACGATTTTTCCATAACGTACAATTCTTAAGTAATCTTTTGAGTTCGTATAATTAATAAGACAAGACATAAGGGTTAATCCATACTGAAAACCTGCACAAACACAGATAAGGTTGAAAAAAAGGTGTATACAAATTGATTAGGAGTACTAGGCACATTAATTACAAGCCACGTGAAGGTAAAGTCGAACAAATTGGGTAAAGCTTGATCGAAATGCGGCCTCCACTTAACCGGGTAAAAGAATGGAACGTTTTGCTTAAGTTCCCGGAATAGTAATGCGCAAACTTCTCTCTTTAGGAGAAATACTTTAAATTGCAAACAACAAAGCTCGCATCGAGTGAATACCGGCTAATATCGTGAAAGCAAAGATGTGTGCGAATGTTTTATTCATGGCACATATCCAACGATTTTTTAAAAAGATATAGTCACCACATTGTAAAAGATTTTCCTAAAATAGGCACATAGCATTGCCCACCGGTATTTTTATATTGTTTCGCGTTGTAGGCAGACAGTAAAACTGATTTTATGTTTTTCATCTTTTTTTCACTTAGGTAACCTTAATATCGTTAAACTTTTTTTTTACTTTTTTTTGTCTTTTGTGTAAACGTCTGTAAAATCACCTAACGGCCCGACGGAAGACAAGCGCTGGTTGCTCTTGAAGGCTTCCAGCATTATGCTGAGCTCGAGACTGTTTTGTAACGAAGTTAGAAATTAAGTACATATATGATATTGTCTCTTCAAGTAATATATTCACTAACGCGTTGCAAATCAACTTTATTCTTTCTTTTCTTTCATCAGCTGAAAGATGGCCACTATAAGACAAAGGTTGCCCGGTTGACAAAACTTCCCCCTAAGATTGCCCTGAACAATTTCAAAGTCAAAAATATTTATTTGTATAGGGCAATACAAACGTCAAATTTATTACATTTTTTACATCTACTACCGGAACGGAACGCGGCCTCCATTGAGAAGATCCGACGAGAAACTCAGCGGGCTAGTCTCTGTAGGGGCACATCCAGCTCTATAGTAGTGATTGTACCTAACATATATAAATAAAATTATGTCTTATTGGATCACGTATTTCTATAAGAAAACTTTAATTGACACCAGAAATAATAATACATAAAAAATGAGTCGATAATGACGAACAGAATGTTGTAACGAACCGGATCTAAAACTAGCAAGTGTAATATAAACCCGCCGTATCATTATTGTAGAAATAAAAGAATAAACTTGAATGATTAGGTTGCGAAGCATTTGACGATGGAATTATTGTTTCTACACTAACGAAGCTGAGAAAATACGTGTCTTGAGCAATAGGTCAGAAATCTTAATTGGGATTACGTTGAAACAATTTATTGTGAATGGCGTTGGATTGACACATCATTTAGCAAAGAATAGGCGCATTTTAAAACATCATGTCATATGTTGATTTGAAATAATACCATATTATAAACTAAACTACTACGATAAAAAGGATTCCCTAAATAAATTACGAAGGATTCTTTAAGAACAATAAAAGAAATAATTAAATAATGTTTAAATCAGCAATTATTATCAATGAATTAAGAGAATACGTCTCTATCTACTTGAAATCCGTAGTTTAAAATTAAAATGTAAATCGTTATATTTATTTAACATCTATCTATCTAGTGGTAAATGATTATTTTCTCTTTAGTTACAAACAAAAACACTTCGAATAACGATGTAACTATAGTAATATATATTCAATAAACAAGATTGCTAAATAATGTAATCGCATCTGAAACCTGGAATTTAAATCTACCGCAACACGAAAAACGACGGACAATGAAACATAAATAAAATTTGCCCGTAGACCAGGTAAGCGTTAATTATAAGTACATAACAATTTAAAGCAACGTAATTATGTTTTCGTTTGTAGAACTGTTGTAAATTATTTAATGAATGAAATCGGTCCTTTATTTACTTCTGGAGACAGTCGTTGCTAGGATGGTTAAACGCAGTTTAAATGATCGGTGGCTAAGCCGTCGCTTATAGATATATTATCTATATCTATCTATCTATAACCTCACGCCAGATCCCTTGCGGGGTAGGCAGAGAGTACAGAGTTCCAACAGGTTCTTTCCTTACATACCTCTCTGGCTTCCTCGACTCTCATAGTTTGTCTCATACACGCTCGCCGGTTACGGAGACCCTTGACTTTTCCATCAGATAAGACTCGGTTTATTTGGTCGTGGTAAGATAGTCTAGGTCTTCCCCGGTACCTGCATCCTTCCACTTTCACATTGTATATCTGTTTTGTCATTCTTTCTATATGCCCGAACCAACGGAGCATGCCCTTTCTCATCTTTACACCGATACTATCTTTCATACCTAGATATATTATCAATATATAAATTTGGGTATAACACATT
The DNA here is from genome assembly GCA_905147815.2 of Phalera bucephala. Taxonomy (NCBI): domain Eukaryota; kingdom Metazoa; phylum Arthropoda; class Insecta; order Lepidoptera; family Notodontidae; genus Phalera; species Phalera bucephala. Next base: position 14,774,247 of record LR990617.1, on the reverse strand, counting down.
ATAATATAATGTTTTATATCATGACGAACCTTGGAACAAAGGGTGCTTGAGACAGTTGATTTTAGTGATCCAAGCAACATCTCACACCACCGTCACGCCTATATTCCCTTAGTTGACTTCAACTCGCAACCGCTTGGCAGAGGTGTATTGTGAATACGGACACTTTATGACTGTTAGTTCTAAAGACGTATATTGCGTCCCGATTTCGGATCCTAGGTCAAACCAAGATTAATATTTTTTTATAGGTTGGTCATATGTGCGTAAACGCAAAGTAAGACGCCTGTAAAACTAATATTTAACCTAACCCTCGTTGTTATAATACAATTACTATGTCTCAGATATCAAATAATTGTCTATTTTATAACTTGCACCCAATAATTGTATGTGTATGTAACCTAATAATTGTATCTAGGTGTATTTCAAATCCGAGTAGCCAGCAAACCAAGTCTACCGAATTGGGGTATAGGGCTAAAGTAATACTTCGACAAATTCCTTCCTCCAAATAATTTATATTGAGCATAGCTAGAACTCACTGTTCCAGATTACTGATTGGTAAACATCTGACGTCATCGTCTAAGTCTGTGTGCCCTACTAACATACCGGGAGAAAAGAACTATGAAAGAGATTCGCAGATAACATTCAGTCGATACTGCACTCATTTAATACTGAGCTGTAAATTGTATTTGTGTGTATCCGTACAAAACTATAGCTAGAATAAATCAAAAATATTCGGAAAATATAACGTATATAATATGTGACGAAATCAACGATCGGATGATCTCACACCCTTCACAAAATATTTATAGGGTGAGTCATTTGACATCTTAATGTAATTAATTAATCAGCCTATAGTGTCCTACTGGCAACGCCTTATCTCGCAAATCCAGGTGAGAGGAATAGATTATATTCCACCATGCGGATTGGTGGAGGAAAGCTGTTTGATCAATACTTGTTTATTATACTTTTCTCTTTTTTATAAAAAATAATTACTCCATACTATTAGGAATTAACCCCGAGAAGTAGGTACGTTTACAAATGCAAGTTTAACATATACAAACACTCAGATTTAAACAAATGTTTTATGGGTAACTAATATCTGTACCGTGTGTGGATCGACCCCGCAACGCAGAATCAGAATATTTTTTATTCATGTAAACCATTTCAGTATTTATAAATCGTCAGAAAAGTAACACCTACCCTCTACCAACTCTACCAACACTTTGAAACGTCATTCGTGTGGAGACGAAGGGCAAGAAATTCCATGGTTGCTCTTTGGAAACAGTATTTTTACATTTTCTGTTTCCATCTGCATTTTGATGTAGGGTATGGGATATATGGGTATATAATGCAGGCTGGTCTATCAGGTGGGTCTAAGTTAAATTAACTCAATTTTATTTCGAACAAAGTAACGTTAGCTAACTATACAGATCCTGGTAACATACGGGGTTTTATAGCTTCTGTAATTACATATCAAGAATAAAAAAAACACTCCGAGATTATTTTACATAATGGAATACATATAGAGATATGTTTTTAAAATAACGACAATGAAGTAATAACTATTTATATACATAATTACATTGTAATATAGACATGATATATGGAGAATAACAATTATAATAGCGAGAATAGATTATAATTGCAATTATTTATATTTCAATAATGTATAAAATAACATAAATTTAACTGAACTGAGTATATTAAAATATAGACAAAGTTACATAATATATTTTGATGGTTTTACCCCAAAACTCTGCATAAGAGTCTGGGGAAAAATATATTCACATATTACGCACAAGGGTTGTGATCGAGATCAGGGGAGAGAAGTCATGAGGAAAATTATTCGGCAACACATGGCTCATGCAATATCGGAGCAACTCGTGTACGAAAAAGTATAGAATAAATATCTTTTTCTAATAAACATAACGGGGGAAAATTTAGTCCGAACGGACAGAACATAATAGTAAGCCAAATATTATAATAAAATAAATCAAATATTTCACACTCACCAGAGCCTCCAGTGACAATCCAATGATGCAGAAATAAATCACAACAGAAACACAGAAATGGACGTTACAACGAACACCACGGGACAGGGTTACAAAACAATATAATAAAACAAAATCACCAGGGTCAAAGGAACGCACAATCCAAGCGGACGCGGTCGCACCATGCACACAGCTCAGAAATGTCCCGGACTACAGACGTTTCATAATCAATGCGTATGTGTTGTAATATTTACGTAATTTTTTTTCAGCTTGACAGATGTTGACGCGATCTAGTATCGCCGTCGCTGAACGTACTACTCTCGGTGAACGCTCGGCCCGCACTGCTTGCCCATAGCGGCAAAAGGTCGTTCGTTACCCACATTCTCTTTCCGCGCAAGCCTTCTCAAGATAGAAAGAGACAGAAACACTATAGCCCAGCCTCTCGGGTGAAAGAGACGGACGTCGCACAGCCTCACAGGAAAACCCGAACTCGAGTCTTGATAGTTCTAACTTAAGACCGTGCTTGCCTTTGTGAATTATTTGAAAGGCATATTTCATTGCGCAAGTCTTTATTATGTGTAAACGGAAATAACAAAAAGGCTCTAATTGTCATGTGGATATGGGGGTTTGCAAGGTGAAATTCCGTTTGCTTCACGACTGAATGACGTGCTTCTTGTCGTTCATATCATCTAATATCAAGTAACCAGTATTAAATAGCGTATAATTATGTATTTTAGCAAGCTAATACAAGTATTAAGACTAATATTTTATAAAAACTGACTGACGGACGATTTTGTGCAGTGGTTAGGAGCTTAACACACTCCGTCCTCTGTGTCTAATGGTCGCGGGTTCGATTCCCGCACGGGACAAATCTTTGTGTGTCTCACCTATGACACAGGAATAAATCGTAGTGTGGGGCTTTTAAAAAAATAAAATTATGTTGTACTGTTATTAAAATGTGCTCAGATTCACAAATATTTATATCGGACAAACACATCTAGTTAACGATAATGAAAGCTTAATTAAAGCATCCTCCGCCGCCATGTTCGTTTTATCAGTACATTTTACTCGCATATTGTAAGCCCTAATTTGATATTTTGAGTAAACAGAAGATATCAAATCATTAATTTCGCCTAACACGGGATGGTATAATCTCCTGAGAGTAACAATGGGTTTTCGAAACGAATTCGAACTCAGCGTAAAATTCCGTTGGGCAGCGAGTTTTACGCGCAGTCCGATAGATAGTAAGGCCGTATGATTGAACCACTTTGTGGATTTCACTATTCCATTTGAAATTAAACAATGTTTTTGTCAATGGAATTCTTACTGTGATAAAGTGAAACTCGCAATTTTTACGTAATATTATAAGATTATCTCGACAACCAACTTTTACTAACTTAGGTCAGGTTTTGTGTATGGAAAATGTCAATTTCGTAGATATGAGCAATGAATGTTGACGGTTAGGTTAGAATCAGAATATTTTTTATTCATGTTAACCATTACAGTATTAATGAATCGTCAGAAAAGTAACAAAGACTCTACCACTATTTCGGAATGTCATTTCTGTATAGAAGAAGGGCAAGAAACTCCACGGTTACTCTTTTAAAATAGTAATTTTACATTTTCTTTTTTCCATTTACATTTTGTTGTGGGATATGGGAGAACGATGTAGGCTGGTCTATCAGGTGGATCTATGCTAAATTATACAAATTATACTATTCATGTGAATGGCTACATGGTTCCCTCATTTACAGAGAAAGAAATGAGAAAAAAAATATACAATTAACTGAATTAAGGAAGGAAGAGACGGAATATTAAATAATAATAGCTAAACAAGTTGTCCATATTCAATCAAGTGGAGCTGGAACAGCCCCTATCCAAGTATTTTTGTCTTTTAAATAATCATCTAGCATATAATAAGCTCGCTTACTAAGCGTTCGTTTAATCCAAGCATTGAATTTATTGTCAGTAAGTTTAGTGACGTCAAGAGGAATTTTATAACACAATCTAACATGTTAATCATTATATGTTTACTAGATGAGCTATTATTTGTTTATATGCTATTATAAGTTTATAACATAATTATTATTTACAACTTCTACTACTATATCATCACGCCAGATCCCTTGCGGGGTATTATTTACGGTTAATGTATTGTAAGCTAAGTTATATCATGCTGTCTTTCATGTAGGCTAATGAGATTATATATTTTTGCGTTAAGTGCAGTAGTTTTAATGCTGACAAAATGAGTAAGTAGGCCCCTACTTAATACAACATCTACTATTGGGCCTGTTTATTTTTTTTCAATGTATGTAAAATGTTCATCATACTCAGAATGAGATGGTTCTTTAAATTTCGGCCTATCTCTTAAATTGCTTATGCTTTAACAAACAATGTTTACATATCTATTTATATCTAAATTGGTTACGGCAGATCCCTTGCAGAGAATACAGAGAACCAAAAGGTTTCTTACTACAAAGAGACCTCTCTCGCTTAGGTATAATTTTGATAATTATTATGTTCAAATTCTGCTCAAAATCACTATCTATACTAATATTATTAAAAAGAAACGTTGTATAAATACGTCTGTAAATCCAAAAAAAAAAAATAACACCGTCACGCCTGTATTCCCCAGAGGGGGTGGCAGAGGTGTACTGAGTATACCCACGTTTCGCTGACGATGTTAGGTCCCATGTAATAGGGGGCGAGCCTATTGCCATATACCGGGACAATTCCAGACTCCAGACTCGTACTGGGAAGTTTTCGTTAGAAAAACTACATTTGTCCGACCTAGGATTTGAACCCAGGACCTCGTGATCACAAAACGATGCACTTTGCCACCAGATCAACGAGGCAGTCTGTAAATATGTATGTATGTATGTTTGTAGGAAGTATAAGTAGGTAGGAATCTTTGGAAATGCTGATCCGATTCTGAAAATTCATTCACTATCAAGTGGCTACATTATTTCTGAGTGCTGTTTACATTAGTCCTGAGTGTTTTATTGTAATAAAAAAGACCATATTACAAAATAACTTTGTGCGAATACACAGGCAACAGCAAATCTTAAATACTTATTTCTTTCAATAATATTACGTTGTTGCCGGAAAGCTGATATTGATGGCCACCAGTTCAAAGACGTTCTGCTTCTTGAATGTCGTTCTAGTATTCAAAGTCGCTCAAAATTATTTTGCCAAAGCGGACGCGGTTTAATCATATCCGGATCATTAATACAGAAATAAAAATTACCCAAAAACAGAACACTGAAGTAAAAAGCATTGTTAACTTAAATAATGCGATATCATAATCCTTGGTGCGAACATAAATAATTGTAATTATTTAGAATAATTTTAGTTATTAAGTATATATTGTATTGCATTATTTAACGTTGTACTAACTGTCTTCTTCTCAGTGTTCGTTTACTTTTATTGTTTTGCTTTATTTTATTTATTATTATTTTTTATTTATGTTGACAAACGGACCCTCTCAGTTTGAGAGGAGGCCCGTGCCCAATAATGGAACAGTTTCATAATAGGGCTGAAATTATAAAATTATAATTAATTAATATTTATGTTACTTTCTGCTTACCAAGTCAAGTACACAGATTATGTTGAGTTTGCCTATATATTTATAATTTTTTGTCTTCCCTTGTATGCCGCAATAAGCTGCTTTATATACCTGCCTATTTACTCTTTCCTTTAGTGTATTGGGATAATAAATGTTTTTTTTTTATTTTAATTATACGAATTCATTAATAATAATATTAGCCCTGTTAAGAAACTGGCACACTGCTGGGCACGGGCCTCCTCTCCAACTGAGAGGGTTTAGGCCATAGTCCACCACGCTGGCCCAGTGCGGGTTGGCGAACTTCACACACCTTCGAGAAACTCTTAGGCATTCATTGATATCAAAAAATTTGGACTGGCTTGTTGGTCCCGTGTCGTAAGTATGATGCGTATAGCGATCACGACGTTCTAGGTCTACATTAACGATGGGCGATTGTTCATTCGAAGGCAATCGAATGACAATCACAATTCTTCGATTGTTATCCAGTGCTTAGACAGCGCGCGCGTAACGTTAGTAAGCAAGCAATAGACAGACGAACGATTGTACCATCTATTGTTTTGATATCGTTCAATAGATTTGAATCGGGACATGTTTTTTTTTTAATTTTCCATATAATAATTTATGTATATATAAAAAAAAATAGTGATAGCCTAGTGGTTAGACCGTTGGACTGCAAAGTCAGAGGTCTCGGGGACAAACCCAGGCACGCAACTCTGTCTTTTCGGAAGCATGTGCATATTAAAAATTAATTATTACTTGCTTTAACGGTGAAGGAAAACATAGTGAGGAAACCTGCATGTCTAAAAATTTCTCGAAGGTGTGTGAAGTTCGCCAACCCGCACTGGGCCAGCGTGGTGGACTATGGCCTAAACCCTCTCAGTTTGAGAGGATGCCCGTGCCCAACGGTGGGACAGTTTCTTAACAGGGCTACTATTATTATTATTATTATTATAATTTATGTATATAACTAGTTAATAAAAAGAAGTATAATTCATAAAATACTTTGGAATGTGTAGTATTCTATCATTATTCTAGATCTCCTGCGAGGTAAATTTAGCGATAATAACTATGTCGGTATTATTTTATTTTATCTTAAATTTAATCGATATTCCGAACTTACTTTGCCTAAACCCTTTACCGACCGAAATTACTGATAAACTAAAAGTCATTGCTAACAATCGAAACGCTCGCCCTGTATCGAATATGCCCGGCGCATTGGCAATGCACCGTCGATTTTCATTCATCTTTCTATTGTTATCTATATATATAAAAATGAATTGATGTTAGTTAGTGTTACAAAATCTCGAGAACGGCTGGACTGATTTGGCTAATTTTGGGTTTGAAATATGTGTAGAAGTCCAAAGAAGGTTTAAAAGGTAGGAAATTATAAAGAAATTTCAAGGAAAGTAGTGAAAACAACTATTTTATTTTTTTGGCGATACAAAGTTCACCGGGTCAACTAAATAGATTATGTTTCTGTGGGGACAAATGAATTAACAATCGAATGTGTGTAACCACAATTGTTGATTAATTTGATAGTTTTTTCGTAACCATCGTCCATCGCTAGTCTGCATACTAGGTGTAGTTTTTCTATCAAAAAAATCCCAATTTCAGTCTGGACACCGGTCCAGAATTATGCCCGGTATAATAGCAATAGACCCATCCCCTATTCCATGCGACTTAACATCGTCGGCGAAAAGTGAGTGTACACGGTACAACTCTGCCACCCCAGCTTGGAGAATACAGGCGTGACAGTGTTTATTGTTTACCAGTTCAAAGACGTTCAGCTTCTCGAATTTTATTCTAGTTCGCTCAAAATTTGTTTGCAAAAACGGATGCTCATATCCGGTCCCAGCTACAGAAATCAATATTACCCAAAACCAATACACTGAAGTAAAAAGCATTGCAACTGAAATAATATAATATAGTATTCTGATACTACAATGTTTCTGAACCTTGGTTCGAACATAAATAAACGAATTCATTGACATTTAAATTTGTTGGACCGCCTTATTGGTCTAGTGTCGTATGATGCGCGTAGCATCAAGAGTTCCTGGGTCCGAATCTTGGATCGGACAGTGTAGTTTCCTATCTAAAAATTCCCAGTATCAGTCGGTAATCCGGAATCAAAAAAAATAAACACCATCACCCCTATATTCCTCAAGCAGGGGTGCCATGTGTGTACTGTGTACACCCACATTTCGCCGACGATGCTAGATCCCAATGTTATAAGGAGCGAGCCTATTGCCATTATACCGGGGACAATTCCAAACTTCGGATTGATACTGAAATATTTTTTATAAAAAAGTCCTTTTTACCGACTTAGGATTTGAACCCATAACTTGGTTATCGCTACGGCATTTAGAATCCGGAAATGTGCCCGGTGTAATTGCCATAGACGCCACCCCTATTCCATAGAAATTGACAACGTCAGCGTAATGTTCGTGAACACGTGTGCCACCATTGCCACCTCTGCCACCGTTTGGTGAATGTAATCGTGACCGCATTTTCTTTAGTGAGTTGTTTTATTTTTCATGTTTTTGTAAAAATCCAAAACATTCCAAGACTGTCAATTTCAATAGATTAGCACCTATACCAAATCTTGGATGGTTTGAGATATGGATTGATTGCCGCAAATAACAACGATTTGGTGGTAAGCCGATTCAGTGGGCGGACAATTGATCCCTGCATGGGATATTTTGATCCACATATATGTTTTGGTCTGAGTGTTTGTGTTTCTGAATTTTATATTTCTGAACGCAGCCACGGATCAAAAACAATTCATAGTGTGGGACAAAGTAAAAAAAGTATTGCCATAAATACAAACTACCAAATTGATATTAAATTGTTGACTTTTTATCGTTTATTACCACAATGTTAATTAATAATTTGAAACAATATTGTCTCTGACAACTATAATGAACAAGGTAAATTGATAAATAAAACAATTTGATATCGTTTATCGACGTAACCGGTTATTGACCAGGATATACTAAATACACTGTCGGGTATAACCGAACAATAATGATGGAAGTGTGCTGTAATGGTTAACTAACTTCGATGTCCCAACAAAGAACTTGTTCTAAAATTACCGCCTAATTATTAAACTGACATAGTAGCACAGCTTATTAGATCAGTTAACTCACTCGATACTAACAACGATACGCAGGCATCTACAAAAGCGCGTACTCCCAATATCATTAAATTATGTTCGGCTGACCTGTACGTGTGGACCTTCGAATTATACTATAAATAAACACCGGCACGCATATATTCCTCAAGCGGTAGAGGTGTTCTATGTAGACCAACTTTTCGCTGATGATGTTGGATCCCATTTAATAGGGAGCGAACCTATTGCCAATAAACAGGGCACAATGCTGGACTCCTGACTGTTACTTAGGATTTTTTTATAGCAAAATTACATTTTGTCCGACATAGGATTTGAAACCAGGACCTCGTGATTGCTACGTGAATTATTCGCCGTTAGACCATCGACGAGGGACTATAAACATATGTATAATATACCAGTCCAACAACCCGGAGCTTAAAAGAGCTCTCCCAGGGATTGCAAACGCCTGGAATGTGGGCTACTTGCATCCAGTAGTCAGAGCAAATCCGAGAGCAAGTCAAATGCCTCCACACTGTCAAAATGATTTTGTTACTCCGAAAAAATATTTAGTTTTTTCCAAGATGTAATCTACTCAATCAAGTGAAATATAAGAGAGGGGCACCGGTGCATTACACCGGACCTTAGGGCAGGGAAGATGCCATGTTCAAATCAGCCACCGCAGATTTTTTTGGTACCTCATAAGACTTCGTCACATATCTCAGATTTTCAGGAAGTTAGCATTCAAAAACAAAAAAATTTAATATAGATGTTACGTCTGCAAAGTGAGCCAACTGGCTTAGGCTATGTGACCGTTTCTGCGTCACCGTTTGTTCAATAGTAGAACCGGTTCCACCATTTGTATTACGGCAATTAATTTTTAAAACAAGTAGGTTACCAGCTTTTTATTAGCTGATTTAATTTTTAGTCGCTTCATTAAGTCGACCGAATAAGTCGATTTTTTGCTACAAAATTTACTGGTTTGTCTATCATAATAATAATACCAGCCTATACTACTACTATACTATACTGTCCCATTGCTGGACAAAGGCCCTTTCTCACAAATCGAGGTGAAAGAGATTAGGTCATATCATACTCCAGCACGCGGACCCAGTGCGGATTGGTGGAGGCAGGTTTGTAGCCACCTGCTATTGGAACTTATCAAGCCGCCTACCACATTAAGTGGTGACCGGGACCAATGGCTTAGCGTGCCTTTCGAAGCACGAAGACGCTTGAATATTAAAATGCCACAAACGTTTACCCATACTCAAACTCAAATAATTTACTTTGTATAAGCCCTGCGGGGGCGCTTACAAATAGTCAATTTACATTTTTTTTAATCTAATTAAACTACAAATCTACCATCGGATCGGAACGCGGCCTCCACTAAGAAAATCCGGCGAAGAAACTCAGCGGGCTAGTCTTTTTTATTTCCTTTTTTTTAATCATATTGTGTGGATAAAATGTTTAGGTTACAATTAAATAGTTTATAACCTATTTCCAGTGTAATGCCTTACGATCGAGATTTGAATCTAATATTATCTGTAAAAAGCATCTAAAGGATTCCAGATGAACCAGTCCCCACAAGCAGCACCCGAGTATGACCGCTGGAACAGCCATCACTCCCCTCGACCATATTGGAGGGAAGGGAGTGACCCGCGCCAGACAGCCACCGTAACCAAAGACATTAAAGTGAGCATGATTAAACCACAACCCCAAAGACGGTAGCCACATTGTGTCTACAAAGCAGCAATACCCCAAGCTCGTCAGGCAAAACACGCTACGCTTTAACATTGCCGTAATTATAAGAGAACAATACATAGCACTACTATCGATAACATGGCACTTTAATCCCACGCGGTCTTATCTTCTATGTAATCCGTGATTTTGTAATAAGCTTTCTTACATAATTTAGTCTTGATTATGGTTTTATATTTATTAATTGGTGAGGGTCGCCATCTCAGATCGACCGAGTCTAACACCGCTTAACTTTGTTGATCAGTTAAAACACCACGATCGCACAGGGCTACGAGTGCCTCGGTTCGTCTATATATTTAATTAATCCATACAAATATTACAAATGTGATAGTAACTCTATTGACCGGGTTTTTGTTGAACGTTTCGTTTCACTGTTAAATTTTTCACGCAGAAACCGCTTAATAGATTTTGATAGGACCTGGCAAGGAAAACTTAAACATATATATATATAAATAATGTAAATTCATCTTAATAAAGAACATTGGTTGCCTATTATCTTAAAAAAATAACACAGTTAAAATCGCGGGTAACAGCTACTTTTTAGAAACATAAATATTTTTTTCTTGAATATATTCATCATTACTGAGGGACGTATGTTAAAATCGTTATCACATGTGTGACTATAAATTTATATTGATTTCTGAGGCCAGATCCTCTCAATGGTAACGAAGAATCTAAATTTAATATACGACTATAAATGGACTTCGATAAACAAAAGCGTTTCAACCATTTGTAGTCCTTAGTCCAATTCTTTAATCAGACCAATAGATAAAGAAAGTTCCCGTGTTTAGACCAATGGGAACAATCGATAGTCTTTATAGTCCGATTCTATCGGGTGTTCTGAAAAATCGATAGTCCTTATAGTCGGATTCTATAATCGGACTAACTGTAAAAAAAACATTTACATAATCCAAGTTCGTTAAGCGAAAACGAAGTAATAGTGCGACGGAGCGATGCGTTGCAACCGCATCAGCTTCGTGTTAAAAAGCGGCTGAAACCGCGGAGCACAGCTAGTAATTTATATTTTTAACACGATTTAAATTTACAAGAACTCACACTTCCACAAAATTTGCCAGCCGTATTTCCAAAAAAACAACCAATACTGAAAAAAAACTACATTCAAATATTGTGTTAAAATTTTGAGTGTATTTTACATATTCGAGTACGTTGTACTAATCTGGGGTCCATTGTTTATATTTCTCACGGTTTGATACGGGTGGGATACATCCTCATACATATCGCATGAAATCTATTTCCTTTTCATTTGTTTCGTCACGCTTTATTGTTCTGTAATGTTTCACCGGCATATATTATTTTTTTGTCGAAATCTCCTATCGTATGAAGAAAACTGGGTCAGTGTTTTATTTGGAAATTTTAGTATAAATATAATAAAACAGTTGATCTTATGCTTGTACAATGTGTGTGTATAAATAATACGAATATTATTCTCAATTCATATATATACCTACTAGGAATAACTAGAATTAGGAAGATAATGATTGCTTTAATAACTTTTATTTACTATACATTACTATAACAGATACAAATACTCGCGACGAAGAAGTTGACATCCGCACACAGAACGCACTACGATGTAGCGCCGGCCTACACTCAAGTGTTGGTGTCCAAGCTTATGAGCAGAACTACGAAGATCCGGATCTACAAGACCGTTATAATACCAATATTATTGTATAGGTGTGAAGCTTGGACACTTACACTAAAAGAGGAAAAAAAGCTACTTGTGGCGGAAAGAAAGATTCTTCGGAAAATTTTGGGCCCCGTCCGAAACTCAGATGGAAGTTGGAGAGTCCGCAATAACGCCGAAATCGAAGAACTGTTGGCTGGCCCTAATATCATAGGAGAGACCAAAGCGTACAGACTCCGATAGCTTGGCCACATTCAAAGAATGGGAGAAGACCGTAGTGTAAAGAAGGCGTATCTGGGCCGACCAATCGGCCGCCGACCGGTTGGTCGTCCCAGGTATCGCTGGAAGGATATGGTTGAAGCGGATCTGCGTGAGCTCCAAGCCGAAGACTGGCAGAGAATGGCGCAGAACCGTGAGAAGTGGCGGAATCTCGTTTCGGAGGCCAAGACCCACTTTGGAACGCTGAGCCAACGGAGTAAGTAAGTACTATCCATTACTAATAAAATTAATTAGTAACTAGGGATGCAACGGGTTTACTATCCATTAACCGTACCACATACTATTGGAGGTTAGATAATTTTTATTTTGTATTACTTGGATATTTCCAGGGAATACTAAGTAAAAATTATCTAATAATGCTAGATTATAGAGCTGTTATGCCCAACGAAGCATATAGGATGATTTGAGAGACTTTAATTAAGGCACAAGGTATATCGAAGAATAAAAGAAGAAGGTAGAAAATGTTTTTTATGGAAAGAAATACAAAATAATAAATATTCGGATATTCCGATGATATTAGGCCTTAATATGATAGAGACGAGCTATTATACCGGCACTATACTGGTTTTGGATTCCGCTACATTTTCATTTCCAGTACATTTCGAATCCAGCATTTGGTGATTTGTGTTGTCGACACCGATCGTCATTACAGCAACAAGGCAGTCAATAATTATGTTACTTAAAAAAACAATATATTTACTATAATATTCCATTTAACGATATCTGATGTCGTAAATCGCAGCAATAAAATTTTACAAGCTGTTTTCTGATAATAAAAAGGCCACGTACTCGCAATACAATGTTGAAATCGACGCGGAACTAGTCGAACTATACAACCTTGTAGGGTAGCCGTGATGCAGCTTGAAATACGACATTACACTGGGGTTATTGTGCAGTGCCCCCACTACAACCTTTACTAAGCGACCATATGTTTGACAGACTAGTATTTTTCACAAAGGATGGGTAGTGACATTTCTAATTGTCAAACGAAATTATACTTTATTCAATGGCAATAAGAGGCATGACCCTTTCTATACCTATGGTTTTATGCCTTAACACCATTGAATTAAACATTAATTTCATTTGGCAATTAGAACTGTCACTACCCATCCTATGTGAAAAATAATATAGCAATAAACGAACATGCTTTACGCTCTGGAATGTATTTAGAAATACATACGCAATAATTTACATGTAAAATTAAGAAATGTTGACAATGAAACATATATAAATTTCAATAATGTTTAAAACATAGTATCGCTCATCTTGTAATCAGTCAAGGGGTATGTAATTTTATTATAACTTTACAAAGAAACTAAAATATTTGCTTTAATAAAAATAAAACATACGTGACCCACGTTTCTCGCGGGGCTCATACATCATTGAATCTATCCGGTCTGTTAGATCCAATGAAATTAGATCTAATTCGTTGACATTTGGATTACATGTACCCAAAAAAATCGTGTACTGAATAAATCGTTTGACATTAGGGTGAAACAGGTAAATTCGATTTATTTATACCCGAAAAAAGCATTCTTAAGAGACAATATTTCATTTTATTATCTACCTACAATTGGATTGGAACCAAGCGAACCTTAACTAAGAAGATCCGGCGGGAACTCAACCTAGTCTTTTAATATGATTTTAATCACTGAATTTGATTCAATTTGTTTCGTTTTTTTCAAGCCAGTTTTTACTCTACTTACATTATAGTAAGTTACTTCGTTTAAGAAAAAACTGATTCAGGAGCTGCTTAAACAAAAGCTGTTTCACCTTCAAAATATTCGGAAAACTTATATTTTTACCGAATACAACCTTCAAACTTTTAATGGGTAAATTTTGGATATTCTTGGAAAGTTTGATGAGGAAGCTTTGCCCCATGAAAGAATTGCTAACTCTGTAAAGACAAGTAATACAAACAATAAGATCGTTTTAATTCTGTGTTACTGATTGTTTTTACTGATACATTTATTATTGTTACAAGTAATAAACAATTTGAGATTTTAAAAATAAATTTAACTATAATTAAATCACAGTATATGTGCAATCTGAATGGGGAAAACAAAGGTGGTATATAGGCAATCTCAAGTCCTAGAAAACATCAGCAGTTGTCTTTTTTAACCTTTCGTTACATGGGCGTTCAAAGGGTTTCAACTAGTACTTTACAAAATTCAATAGAATAACCAATCCGATTATAGTAAGAACATGTTATGTAAACAGTAAGTAATAAATGTTACTCAAGTACTAACTGTGCTAAAATCAAACTAACTTGACTTCTAGATCGACTTTTTGTCCTTAAATGTGGTGCGATGTCATTATAAACATACTACTAACAACTATAAACTTATATGTACGAGTTATGTTCACGTTATGGCCTCCTTCAGTGTAAAAACTTGTTTATAGTATCTAAAACTAATATAAATATTAAGGTATGTCTGGACCCAAATCAAACTTTATTCATACCAGTGCACATTAGAAGGCATTAGAACGGACAGACCTTCGAAGCCGCGTAGTTTTTATGATACATTGGTATAAAGTTTGCATCTCTGGACCACGCCAGTCAAGAATGAGATCCTTGTTAAGGCAAATTATCAAATGGATACTTTGATTTTTTTTTAACTGGGTATTATTACCATTCACTATAATAAGATTGCTCATAAATTAGGAGTCTGCTTAATAAACAGAAGAAAAGTGGCAGATTTTTACAAGCTTTTATTTAACTATGTAAGTTACTTGTTCGTAAGTCTGTCTTTCCGGTTCAAGCATTTGCTGGCATCTAATTCAGCTGATATTTGGCGTACAACAAAGTAGCATGGTGGTCTCAACCTCAAACCAAGAGTGGGAAAATATAGGTTAATATTATTATAAACATACCATTACCAATAGAATATAATTTTAAGTGATAAAGCACTCGTACAGTTTTTATTAATCTCGATAAAGCGATTTCATTCATGGTACGGCGCAGGCACGCAGGTGCCGCGCCGGCCCGGGCGAAAGTGAATCGAGGACACGCCAAGGTCCCCAGCGATTTTTTGCGATGATCTAATAGTACACGGCTGCTAAAACTTTTGTTAAAATCGGGTAATCGCGTTAGAGGCGCGAAGTTTGATAACCAAGTTATAGATACAAAAAACTAAACGCCATTTCACTTATACTTTATTTATTTTATTTTATTTAGGAGGCTTACAGCTATCGTGTTAAAGCGACTAGAGCCAAAAGGCCATTTACAAGCCTCCGCATATATAGAAATACACAATAAGAAACGCTTAAGTACCTGCTTAGTAGCTATATTTTATTAAATTATATATCATTGTAATAGTAGGTGAATTTTGAACCTCACATCGTCAACGATATGTACGGGTAAACACAGTACGCCATTGCCACTTTAGGGAATATTGGCGTCACTATGTTTTCTTCAGACTCGTGATTCTTAACGTAAAACTTGATGCTTCAGATGGGAATGGAACTCTACTATGCCGCCGGGGCAACAACTTTTAACCTTAAAAATCCGATAGCTACAGCGACAAAACTATGTATTCACATAATTAGGAACCCTGTGTGGTGCCATCTGTCGAACGTATTATCATACCTATCATTGGATTGCTTTTATCTGACTGAATTAAAACTTTATATTTTATCTAAATTAGTCGAGTACAACCCGAAACATAGATTGACATCTATAGTATGCGGGTGGGTACTAAGGATAGGTGAACTTAGATGATTTTGATCTTACCTACTTTTTGCAGTTTTTATTGAGACAACGATGTCTATCACCGAACCAGTTATTTTTTAAATTAATAAACTATTATTATTATTTATCATGACGATTTACTGGGGTGAAGTGGAAGGCAATGTCTAATCCATAAATAAATTAATAACAACATCGTCACGCATATATTTCTCAAGCTGAGGTGTACTGTAAAGAATTAAATTTCGTCTTTATGTAATAAAGAGCAAGTCTATTGTTTGACGTTAACTGACATTTTTTCGATAGAAAATCCCAAATACCAAAAGTGATATTGGGGTTTTTTTGCTGAAATAAAGGTTTGACATAAGGTTTAATCCTCGAACTTAACCTTTGGGTTTCTTTGTCACAATGATTTGACAACTGAAATACACACCATGCGCAGGCATTAATAATAAATTAATCCGAAACTTAGCAACGTCCACACAAGTGAAAATGTCCGGATATAGTGAAGGACTTAAGGGGCTACCGCGAAAAAAACGTGATTTTGTACTCCATGCACTTCAAGTATATGGATTCGAGCCTTCATATTTCGAAATATGATTTTTGACTGTATACTGCAGAATCTGGGAATTTCAAGCCAAAAGGCGCAGCTGGCCATACATAACGGAGTGCTTGTCCCAATGCTGTTATATGGTAGCGAGAGCTGGGTATGTAAGAAGGAGAATGAAAGTAGGATAAATGCCGTGGAAATGCGAGCTCTGCGGAAGATGTACGGAGTGAAGCTGACCGATCGTATTTGCAACAGCGTAGTAAGAAAGCGAGTAGGCATGAAAGATAGTATCGGTGTAAAGATGAGAAAGGGTATGCTCCCTTGGTTCGGGTATATACAAAGAATTTCAGAAGAAAAAATGACAAAACAGATATACAATGCAAAAGTGGAAGGATGTAGGTACCGGAGAAGACCAAGACTATCTTACCATGACCAAATAGACCGAGTCTTATCTGAAAGACAAGTCAAGAGTCTCCGTAACCGGCGAGCGTGTATGAGACGAACTATGAGAGTGGAGGAAGCCAGAGAGGTATGTAAGGAAAGAACCTGTTGGAACTCTGTACTCTCTGCTTACCCGCAAGGAATCTGGCGTGATGATATAGATAGATTATAGATAGAGATAGAGACTGTAGAATCTGGTAGAAGTAATTCACGATTAAACGAAATTTTCTCGATAGAAAAAATCTAAAGCCATCTCTATTGCTTTACATATTCTGATTTCAACACGAAATGCTTGAGAAACATTCAATATAATTTACTTACGACATAGCAAATAATTGTAGCAAAGTTCTTGTAAACCAGTTTTTTTGTTTCATAGTGTAATTTTTACGTACGTCGTTTATTTCCGACCGCGCTCGATATATCCGTCCCTTATTATTCTTTTATAAATGAATGGCATCACTGTCACTCTCATTTTCTATAAATGGTCGATCGCGGTAAGCTCTTAAATTGGAACACGACTTCTGAAAATATACCAAGCTGTGCTACCTCCATAAAGTCACGTAGAGTGAGGGTTGACCCGTGACATGAAATATAAATATTTTTGCTGGTGACCGGCGTGGCCCTGTGTTAGTTCGAAATGTTTTAGTAAACACCTATTTATTTTCCACGTAATCGTGTTCCGACTTTAATATACTATTTTTGCTTTCCCCTCTGGATTAAATAATATTTAGAATGTTGTGCAACTGCACATTAATCTCTGTATAGATAGAGGAATATTTTATTATAGACTATTTTTACAATTATTTTGTAAAATTAACTTGGACTAATCGATAATTATAATTCACATAAAAATTTATATAGTAAAGTAAACATCAAAAAATAAAATAATCAAAAAACAGTCATTGATATATGATGAAAAAGTAAAGAAGAAACGAAAATATTTTGAAATCAAGACTGATCTCTACCAATATAAGTACAAGTATGCTCAAATATATCCTGTACTTATACTTTCTGTACATATACTATATTGTATTAATGTGTCTGATATAAGGGTCAAAAAATCTTCTTTCGACCCTTGTCTCAGATTCAACAATAAGAAATCAACGACTGAAGGGCAAGAAAAAATGTGTTACATTATTCTTATTCATCTATTTATATATATGAGGTATCATCGTGATAAAAATATAAATGAGGATTGTCGTGGAAGAACTAAGGTCACCGACATAGCCCCTAGGATAAGCAAGCTGAAGTAACAATGGGCGGGCCACATAGCGCGAAGGACGGGCGTTGGGGTGAAAGACTCTAGAGTGGCAAGCGCAGCGTGGGATGACCGCCTGCCAGATGGACCGACGATCTTATGAAGATCGCAAGAAGTCGTTGGATGCACGTTGCATCGGACTGATTGCGCTGGAAAGCGATTGGGGAGGCATGTGTTCAGCTGTGGACAAGTATAGGCTGAAATCATGATGATGATGATTCTAGATTAATAAAATAATAACTTTTCCATTGACAACTCTTTATTTCTAAGAAAAGCTATTATTATATGAATCCAAAATAACTAACGAATTGAAAATGCTAAATACAATTGCACAAAGTATTCATTTAAAAAAATGACTAATAACAATCCACATTATATGAAGCTCATTATCGCATATCCTATACAGTATTACAAACTTGAACGCTTAAGACGTTTAAACAGATACTTGTTAACTTCCTTTAATATGGAGGTAAAGACTAAAAAAAACATGGTAAAAGGGGCAGAGAGTTTAGTACAAACAAATTAACGCGAGCATAAAGTTGTCCAGAAAGCGTGCTGACACGTTTATCTTTATTTAGGTATTTTGTAATATGAAAAGAATGGCATATCAACCCAATAGCGTTAACGCCTGTCAGAGGATTTAGCAGAAAAAATGAGGTAGGCGTAACGCTAGTGAGTAAAAGTGCCGTCACCTTCATCTTAATCTAGTAAATTTGTAATGTGACAGGGATGGCATATCAACTCGATAGCTTTACATCAACGTCAATCTATTTGTGCTAAGCCCTCTGTAGTCACAGCCCGGCAGGCGGAGAGCGGTTCCGAGGCGGCGGCGTAAAGTTTTTATTGTTTCCGGGTCACAGCGCGTCGAAAATTCGGTTTTCCTATCAACATGTTTATAGTGATGGAGACCGTGATACTAACTGCAATAAATGCTTTAATATCCGGATAGCGTATAAGCGTTAACGTATGCGTGGTCGAATACGTGTAGGTCAATAAATTTGGTCTACCACCGCAATCTCAATATAAACCGTGATAACATTCGATAAATAATAATATAACTGAATACTCTAGTATTACCTAATAATACTGAACTATTAAATTTTTAGATTTACGCGTATATTACACACTAGTTTCTGCCCGCGATTTCGTCCGGGTTAACTTTAGATAGGAACCTAACATATTTTCCAGGATAAAAAGTATCCTATGTGTTAATCTAACTATCTATATGCTAAATTTTATTCAAATCCGTTAAGCTGTTTTCAGTCAAACATGGAAAAATTCAAACATCTGAACAACAAGAAGAACAACAAGGAAACATACAAGCTTTCAATTTTTTTAATATTAGTAGTATGTATTAAATTATTATGCATAGATTTACGCGTGTATTTATTATCGGTTTGCATCGCGGCATATTTTTAAATTTGAAGTACGTTGAAACCGAAAAATAATTTAATCTCATAGTAGTGGTAGAAATCTCCTCTATAATTCAGTATTTACAGCCGAGTTCTGCTCAGCTGCAAGTACAGTACATAATGGGTGGGTGGGCACTTCGTTATTCACTTTGAATGCATGCTAGGGGCAACTACACAAACAAGGGGACGCATAGCCCCAAACTGTGCCGAAAGATTGTTCGTCGTTTATGCCTTTTATAATTTCAGAGTTAAAATCTGATTCGAAAGTTAAAAGTAAGAAATTAAATATTGGTTGATGATAAGGACGACTGTTTGGTGCAGAAGTGAAGAGCTAAGCCATTCACTTGTTCCAGCACACCGTTACCAACCACAATCCTTGCATTCGTTCTAGTTTCTTCTCGTTAAAAAACAATCATTTTGATTTTCTTTACATTCAAATATAAGCCATGGTTCATGCAATGCCGTCTTTCATAACGGTGATTAGTGTTTTTTTAAGATCAGTGGCTGTTAGCGCTAATAAAACCGCGTCATCTGCGTATAATAAGATGGTTTACCACTAGATCACCCATTTTTACACTTTCATTCATCGCATTCGGACAGCACGCAACCCTGCTTGACACCGATTTTAACGTCACCCGTACGCATGCCTCCACATAGGTGGACTAGATGGCTCGCAATAGAGTGCCATTTCTACCATACAAGAAATGAATAAATACTTTGATAAAATCTCTCTCCATCATCTCTGACACCACAAAACCGCAGAAAACCTTCGGGCCCACTGCTAGATGATTTTCTACATTTCATTTGATTTTCAAATAAAACATTTTCAAAAATAGATGGTATAAAAATAGGTAATTTCAGTCAATAACAAAATCCCTCTATCGTACCTACCTAGAACCCACACAAAAACAAAATAATATAATAAAAGATTACCTTTTTAATAAAATGTTGACCAATATTTTATCCCCTAACTATTCTCTCACATCCTACCTTTAGATGTAAGCCAGTGAACCTTATCTGATACAGTTTAGTACCATATATTATAATAGGACGGTTCAAAGGCGTTATATCATCTGTGTACCGTTGCGTAAATTTCCCACAAGTTAAACGGGACCGTTGTTCATAATGAATTTGATGTGGGTTTGGTGGTACAAAAGGTTTCGAATACATTTTTAATGTTGGCCCTTCGAGCAATAAGTTGGGGCACTAATGAATTACAATTTTTTTGCAGATATGAGCATTTGAAATAAGTTGTTTCAAGCGGTTTTGCACGCGTTCATTTTCTATTTACGTAGTGGACTTAGCGGACAACAGCGCCGCCTACCCGATCCAAATATGGCAAAAATCATCCAAAATCAGAATAATTAGAAAACCCACTCACACCGGAATATAATATACAAGCTGTAACATAATAAACGCAAGACCTGAAAGTAGTTTGTTCTAAATCGATAACTGAATTGATTCCAACTATTTTTAATGTACCTTACATTTTTTTTAAATTTGCAAAAAATGCTTTTACTCCTTCAGTGCGCAATAAACTAAATTTATTCTTGATTCATAGCAATAAGAAGATTACAAATGCATCCCTAACCCGTATTCCTCAAAATGCACACATACACGTACAAGTTTCCTTGTTAATTGGGGTATGAAAGTGCTGAAAAAAGGGGTAACAACCTTTTAATTTGGAAATTTGGTTTTCGTTTTGACATTATGAAGCAATTCTCTAATTGAGGTGTCTGAGGTCTTGCGTTTATTATGTTACACCTTGTATAAAGACTTTGCCCCAAATTTAGAACTGCGTGATACCATTGAGATATTATGTATTATGCACTAGAGATGCTATGTCAAACATAAAATGGCGCGCAACTAAAAGACAGCGGGATTAGCGGGCACGTTTGTTTTCATAGATAATAAATTCTTTTGCTTCTGGATTTGTTTACATAATATCTCAGTGCACATAAAGGCATATTTTTAACACGCTTTTATTTACTTAACCTGTAACTATCAATCTATTAATCGATGTATTTATGTATGTAACGGAATATTTCAACGTAATTTTCACCAACTTCATTGAAATAAAAGTTATCACTGACGGTCTAGGTCGTATCACATTGCGGGATGCACCTGGTACAAAGGGAACTTCAGTGTGCACTCTAAGTTTTGCTACAAAAAATTACTTGACTCAAGGTTTTTTTTTTGTAGCAAAACTTAGAGTGTGACAAATCTCTAATACATCGTCCATAATGACGGAATGATATTATTTAGGTTATCAAACGGCGCATAATTTATTTTATTTTTATTCATATTACCAGAATACACAGAAGCTATGACCTTCATGTAATTTATAAATGCGATAAGAACTTTTTATAAAATATGCCATACAGGAATCTCTATTCAAATCATTCTAACAGCCCTAAAGCCTTCTTTATATAAAAGTTTTGAAGTATAATTCATTTGAATCAGCAAGGCACGGGCGGCAAGATTATTCTCGCGCCGCGCAAAATTTTGTTGGCTCGTGATTCGAGATTTATGTGCAAGTAAAAATAGTCTTGTCTATACTACAATACAATTAAACGAGGCTTTTCGTACCAAACTAGACGTAAGACAAAACGGTTGCCTCACGCTGAGGGCGACACAATCTGTGCTATTTTCCTTCTTGTCACGCTTATCCTAGCCCTGTAGGAAGTAAACACACAAAATGTTCCCGGATTATAAAAAGCAGGTGAGGCGTATGCGGAAAACAAGGCTGTGTTGTACCTCCACCGGCTCAAAAGCCGGATCCGATCCCGCAACATCAAACTCATTTTATAGTACCATCGGGATCCTATGAACTATTACAATGGGTTTTTTCTCTTTTGGCGAACTGGTTATTGCTTTGCAGTGTACTGAAAAATGTTTCGATGTTTTCACATTGAAGGTGTACGCTATGTTGGTTTAAAATGGTGAATATGATTGCGAACCATTCGAGTTTAGCCGGATCTATATTAGATTTAAGGACGTCCGGGGCATTCGGAAGGGAAAGAGTATTTGAAAATATGTTAGTATCTGGGAAACGCCTCGGCAAACACAAAATCAGAGATCTTATCACGAAAATTTTCACGTTTGCGAGACGCTAGCGAGTTTATATGTCATCCTTGTCATACTATAATTTAATTATAATAAACATGAACTTGACAGAACGCTTATTCGCTAGCGTCACACTAACGTCAATCTTTTATTGCTAAGTCCTCTGGAGGGAAGACTGAAATCTTGAGTACGGAATCTTCCTTGCGCGAAATAAACTCGCACTTAATTGGTTTTTACAGGCGATGTTTCTTATTGAGGACTGGTCAGCGATTGTTATTGACCCTATCTCACCTTGAAGTTTCGATAAGGCTAAAAATCTCTGACTCAACAAAATAGGCCATAAGGCCTATTTTGTTTATTATATTCACTCTAAATTTAAAAATAGCGAAGTTATGCCTCTCGGAAACACTGACGATGGGAAAGAATTTAATTCCTCAGCAAAACGCATTATCAATGACGAAGCAAATCGTATCGTATGAATTAGTGGAATATCAACCACAAAGTGATGGAAAGGATGTGATGGAATTAGCTTGTGTAATTCCTGTGCATACTCGTCCTGGAAAAAAAATAGATTTCATCCCATTGTAGCCCTAATTGAGAGGTACTATTCAAGCACTAGTAAGCAGAAATTATTACAATTTCTCCTTTGCCGCAGAGCATGTAATGCAGTATTATACAGTCTATACAGGATTCTTCACAGCTCTAAATTAGTTCCATTTTCTTTGGAAGTAAAAACTAAAAGGCGATTTAGGAGTATAAAAATCATTGGTTGCCATCAATCGCGTAGCCTGTAGCAATAGGCGCAAGTTATCAAGTCAAACATTTTGGATAATTTTGGTGAAAAGCAGACCTTCAAAATGTTAGTCTTGTTATAAAAAAGGTAATTACGGGGTGTCTTATTTTCTGGGTGTAAGTAGTTAAGGGATGTTAAATTCTCTACGTTTTATTTAAATTCTGTTCTAAAAACAAACAAGAATTTTAAATTCATATGCGGTTTATAGTCATTAATTTTCTTTTCTCGCTGATCTTCCTCATCTACATATTTTCATAGCCTCGTATATTTTAAAATGTACATACACTGAAGTTTACACTAAAATAGCAAAATTTTTATCCAGGGCCCTTATTCGCTATAACCAATGATCACGTAACGCGCCGCGTTACTATCACTTCGTGAAATTATCGTTTAATGATGCGCCAGTGGCATGAAAAATACCTACATCTTACTGACAATGAAACTATGGTCAGTTTCGATGTCCAGTCACTATTCACATACCTACCTGTACAGGACTGTGTCGAAATTGTAGAAAGGAAACTAGCGGAGAACAACATGCCAGCGGAATACTTAGAACTATTAAGACACTGCCTTACATCTGGCTACTTATTGTGGAAGGAGCAGTTCTACAAGCAAGTAGATGGCGTGGCGATGGGCTCCCCTGTATCTCCCATTGTTGCGGATATATTCATGGAAGACTTTGAGGAGACAGCCCTTCGTACCTCACCTGTAAAGCCAAGTTTCTACAAGCGGTACGTAGATGATACTTTCACAATATTACCATCTGACAAAATTCATGTATTCCTAAATCATCTTAACTCCATTAACCCTAAAATTCAGTTTACAATGGAGTTGGAGGCAAACAATTCCCTAGCTGTCCTAGATGTGTTAGTAATCCGTAACCCCAACAACACCTTAAGCCATACGGTTTATCGTAAAAAGACCCATACTGATAGGTACTTAAACGGTGAATCTCACCACCATCCAACACAGTTAGCTACCGTGGGTAAATCTTTGTTTCAGAGAGCACAAGGGATCTGTGACAAGAAACATCTGGCTGCCGAGCTTCAACATGTCAAGCAAGTCCTGCACGACAATAAACTTCGAGTCCCACGCCAACGTCACAGTGACCGAGTGAAACCAGCCACAGTTGAGCGTCTCCCTGCTGTACTACCTTACATGAGAGGAGTCACGGACAAGATTGGCTACATCTTGAAGCGTGCTTCGATTAAAACATTTTATAAGCCGCCGAAGAAGATCAGTCAATTTTTACCATCTGTCAAGTGTCAGATCCCTCAACAAGATGCAGGAGTTTACAAGCTTGATTGTGAATGTGGTCTCTCTTATATAGGACAAACAAAAAGACCGGTAAAAACTCGGGTTAAAGAACACATAGCTGACCTAAAACACCGTCGCTCAAAGAAGTCTGCAGTCTGTGAACATGTCCTTGACCGCACCCGCCATAACATCAGATTTGATAGACCACAAATCCTCGTGAAAGAACACCGATTCCTACCAAGGATGGTTCGCGAGGCTATTGAAATTAAAAAACATCCTAATTTCAATATAGAAGATGGCTGGGTGCTTCCATCGTCTTGGGATCCGGTAATTAATATAATCAAATCCAAAACCAAGCATAACACTGCAAGACCTCAAGACACCGTGAGCTCATTCTGCGTAGATCGGACCAACAACAACAAAAATAATTAAGAAGTTTGAGGGTACCCCGGAACAACTATGCCTATTGGACGTCTAACACCTCAGTCCCTCCCGTGACCATGGGTGCTGCAAAGCACTTGAAACGTCGGGAACTAAAAATAAAATAATAAAAAAATAAACCGCGATAAAATCCGTAAAATAGTTTTATTTTATGTGTAATATTCGCGTAAATCTAAGAACTCAATATGAAAAATACCATTACCATTTGGTAATGGCGGATGGCCTACCGCTGGGCTTTTCCATCCGTTATTCAGGGCCTGCAAACGCGTGCTAATGGATGGCTGTCGCACTTCGTTATTCAATATGAATCTATCCAAAGGGCTGCTAAACAAACGTGGACACGTAAAATGTCGTTCCAAATGACCGGGTTCGGCTATTTAACGTTTGTTACTGATCGCTACGAGCCCTACAAAGGGATTTTTAAAATATGGAGAGCATGTTTTTTCCTGTTTGTTTACGTGCGTATATTCTTTTGTGCGTGCGTCATGTGTATTGTCGTCAGGGCTAGCATTAAAAATAGAAGTAACGCGGCGCGTTACGATAACTGAATTGCTGTTAGATAGGGCTTCAGTGTAATGGAAGTAAAAAGTAGAGACCTAAAGGTCGGAGAAGGAAAGAGACTAAGAGGTCATTACCCTATGCGTTGGTCACTACGGTTTAGATTGGGTCAGATAACATCCGCGCTGGACACTACAATATGTGAGGCGAAACATGCCTGAGAGCCAAGCTGGTTGGCGGAACATAACCCGCGATATCGATGTTCCTGGAAGTCACGACCCTCAACGTTGAGGATATCGACGCGAGGAGGAGGAGGGCTTTAGTGACATTCAGAATGTCATTACATGATCCTTCCCGAAAGTTATCCTAACATGCCACGTTTGGTCATGGCAAATAGCCCAGCGCTGCTTATTCGTCTATTATATTTAAACGATGCTAATAGGTGGCTATCATGCTTGGTTATTCATCTCTTTTCATTCAGGTCTGCTGAACAAGTGTGGACGCGGAAGTGTCATTTCAAATGACCAGGATTGGTTTTTATAGCATTTGTTACTTATCGTGAACAGGGTACACCCGCATTTCGGTGATGATGTCAGATCCTAGTGTAAAGGGAGAAAAGCCTATGGCTCTTATACCAGGCCATTTTTTTTCAGACATGTCTTCACTTCACATACAGACAAATCTTCTTCAGAAAAACCCTAATAACATTTTGCTCGACCTGAAATTAAAACATGCAATAATTTTAATTAAATCATCACATCATCGACCCAAATTAGTCCACTACCAGACAGAGGCCTCTTTCAATGTACGCCACATAATTATACATACACACAAGCTTTGTGCATCTGAAAATCCACCTGTGACATAGATTAACATACAATAAAATAAATAAACACTCCCACGCCTATATTCCCCAAGCGGTAATGGCAGAGGTGTACTGAGTACATCCACTTTTCGTCGACTATATTAGGTACCATGTGATAGGAGGCCAGCCTATTGCCATAAACTGGGCACAATTAGTCACTTACCCAAATTTTTCGTCAGAAAAATTACATTCACAATTTTCAAAGCGATGCGCTTTGCCACTAGACCAACGAGACAGTCTAACATCTGGAACAGAGGTGGACTAGCATCTTTAAAACGATATTTTTTCATTTAAAGTGGCCTTTTTAAAACAGGTTTTTATAGCAACTGGCCTCCTTTCGGCTCTTTCACCAGAACCTGGACACATTCCGGGTATACAGTACTCGTCAACACACGGCCGGGTAATGTTCAGTAGTAGGGTGGATCTATTAGCCATCTTTCGGCTTAATCATCTCGCCCTAAACACCATTTGGTTTTGGACTAGGCCCGCCACACATTCCATCGTCAAATAACAGTTTTTTCATACTGTCAAAATAACAGCTTTTTACTAAATGCATATAAAAGTATCAGCGGTACTTAAAACAAAACACAATTTTTAAAATTGTTTTCTGTCTGGCTGTCTGTTTAATCTCCGTAACGGCTGCACAGATTTTAATGGGGTTTTCACTGGCAGATAGCTGATTATAACATCAGCTATCTGGAGTAACTTAGGCTACTTTTATTTTAGAAAAAGATCTTTTGTTAAATTCCTCGCGAGCGAAGTCGCAAAGAAATAAAGTTAAATATGCCGTATCGTCTCTTTTCCACCTACCAGGATCCGTATTTCTCAGAGTACTACATACGTAAGCAAATCCATCGTCATGTAGGTAAACGTTTGCGACTGATTGCCCAATTAAGTTCGGCACAAAATCATCAATCAACGGCAAGCAGCCTCTGTTCACCTTTAATCGATTCCGTTCATTACCGACTTAACTCTATTTTGTTATTTTTATTGTTTACTGTTGTTCTTGTTAATTATTCGTAATATACTTTATTTTCCACATTAGTGTTCAATAATTACATCTACATTTACTCTGATAAACTGTTTGTATGGTTTTTATCTGTATTGTTATTGCGCGCAGTTACGCTCTCAATTTGAACGGGTATACACGGAAGAGTAGCGTCGTGGCACTTGAGTTGCCCCGACATTATGCAGTGTATACCATACTGCGACTTATGGGCTCAGGTAAGCCATTACAGAGTCCGTCCGAGGCGCTCGTAGCGCTGTGCGACCGCGGTGTTTTTACCGATTACCAAGGTTAAGCAGCGTTCGATTCGGTTGGTCCGAGATGGGTGACCGTTTGTGGCATTTTCAAATTCGAGCGTCTCAGTGCTTCGGAAGGCACGTTAAGCCGTTGGTCCCGGCTACCACTTAATGTGGTAGTCGTTATGCCGAGTTGGAAGCCTTAAAGGCGGCTTGATAAGTTCCAACAGCAGGTAGCCACAAACCTGCCTCCGCCAATCCGCACTAGGTCCGCGTGGTGGAGTATGACCTAACCTCTCTCACCTCGATTAGTGAGAGAAGGCTTTTGTCCAGCAGTGGGCAGTATAGGCTGATATTATTAAGCCGTTCCAGAGACGGATACTCTGAAGAAGTTAGTAAATGGGAAGTAATTGTAAAGCGAAGTGTATCAGAGGAACGACGGTCACGAGACTGAGTGGAAGCGAGAAAGAAGAAACGTCACTTAAGATACATAGGAGTGCACGTGTTAAATAAGGCAATATAAAGTAGAGAAAGGACATGTACGTCTTCCCGATGATGGACTGGGAGCCTCTTAAGTTGCGAACAAAATTCAGTCACGTGGTCATACTGAAGCCGAAAATAAACCGAATGCAGAAAATTTGAAGCTGTGTCAATTTATTAAAAAGCTCCACTGACAAGTCGCGGTAAACAGAATCAGCAAAGTCAAGAATGGGCAACAGCATGAGCAGGTGAGGATTGAGCAAGCGCAATTTTAGTGCGAATAGGCAAGAAATTTCGCAGACGTCTAAGAGAAACTCCCGAAAAAAAGATTTTTTTACTAACCTCAGTAACCTTTGGTCTCCAAGACAAAGTGTTATCAAAGAAAACACCAAGATTTTTCACCTAGTCAGTGTATGGAATATGGACCCCGTCGAAATTAATCACAGGAAGTTGATTAAAGTTGATTGATTGAGTACAGATATGGAATACGGAAAATCATAAGGTTGTCAGAAATACGATATTCGCGATACACCGAAATTCTGCCAATTAACTGGTGTAAGAGATATTGGCATAATACCACCACGCAAGAAAAAAAAATAAATAAATTGGGAATTTATATTCTTCAAACGTGCGTCTTTTCGTATCAATCTTGTAAGTACATTTGCGATACAACACGCGGCGTTTTTTTTGTTAACACACTATACAAAAAAGGGGCCCTTATTCTGTATGATCATATGAACACTTTACGTGGAGCGTTACGATAAATTCGTGAAATGATCGTTTAATTGACGGACGACTTGATCCGGTGTTTAAGAGCTCAACCCGCTCGGCCCACTGGATCGAGTAGTCGCGGATCCGGTCCCCATACGGGACAAATGTTTGTGTCACCCATAAATATTTGTTCCGGTCTCCGCGTGTGTGTATTGTGAATTTAGTGATATAAACGTACCCACGACACAGGATTTCCTGGTCAATTTAAAATATTAACAAATGGTACTGCAGTGGCACACAGAACACCATTACACGATATTTTCACGAATTTATCGTAACGCGCCACGTTTGGTCACAGCGAATAGGAGCCAAGGTGCGATTGATGTCACGTTCGGCGTGAGATGTCGCACGTCCCGGGAATCTCCATTCAATTTTTCCAACGTCTCCGTTGGGACGAAACGGTAAGTGAATATTTTACTACAAGTGTTATTGTAAATAAGATTGTTTTAGTATGGCAGATATTTTGGTTCACGTCTTAGTAACAAATTTTATTGCCTGGTTTTACAATTTACGTAAGCACTTAGTTCAATATACATTTTGTGCGTATTATAAATCAACTGACTTATTTTACCATCAATTAATATTTGTATCTCGCTGAGATTCATGGGCTTTACCCGTACCTTTGAAAGGCTTGCATGGGGATATGGGTCCAATACGTAGAGGCCCCTTGCGAGAAGTTATTGTTATGTAAGTCACCAGCTAAGATCACTTGCTAAAAATGAAGGAACATAACCAGCGAACTGACCCCGGCAGGTGCAAGGACTATTTTAAATTATGGAAAGAAGACAAGGGCTATGTAAATGAGGTTTGATGGACAAAAACTGGACTATTTCAAGGAGGACGGCCACTGTCCATAATTAATGATACCTAATAATCCGTGGCCGGCAGTGACTCGCCGTTCACTAGGTGGGCCCTCAAACGATCGTCCTAAGGGCAGGTCAACTGAGGGTAACACCGGTGTGAGCGGCTCTGGGGTGTCGAGAGGTATGCTGCGCTTTCTCCGAAGTTACTTGCGGCGTTGTACCCTTTAACACTTCCACCCCTGAAGTACATTGACGCCGGAAAGTATTATAATCCTACGTCGATAAAGTTCTCACGGCTCCTCTCTAGAGGGTCAATTAAGGCAAGCTAGAGCCGGGAGTCCTACAGGTACCCTTCGGTTTCCACTCGACCGACGAAGACACGCCGAGTTGGGGGCTCTGACCAACTCTCTGGAGTGCTCAGGTCCGTGATGTCGTTACTCACCAACAGCTCGCCACAAGCTGCCCTGCGGGCTTATTATGGTAATAATAATAATTATTATTAAAACCATTACTGTCCCACTAATGGGCAAAGGACCCCCTCCACTTTTTCTATTTTCCCCTGTTATTTGCCATCTCAGGCCTGTTCTTTAAAAATGCATCCAGTTTATCCCGCCACCTCCACCTGGGCCTACCGCGTTGCCTTTTCCTGTTATGTGGGAATAAGTCAGTAGTTATTTTTGCCATGCGGCAGACATGTCCAGCCCAGTCTCAGTTAAGCTTAGCGGATTTTTGACCTGCGTCGCCAATTTGTGGCATAGCGCGTAATGTGGCATTTCTTACATGGTAGGTAAACTAATATTAAGGATACTACGCTCCATAGAACGCTGACAAACCGCGAGCACGGACTTCTGATGTTTTGTCAAAGACCAAATTTATGCACCGATGGGGTGAATGAACATCTATGAGTATACTCTTAAATTTTATTGGGAGATCGCCTTTCAGCAGATCTTTCAGTGACCAAAAGCTCCTCCAGGCATTATCGATATGGCATGCAATTTCTAATTCTTGCCTTGCCTATTTGGCCCAAGTACACATACTCCAATCTGATTTTTTGTTGGACGCTATTTGTCATGACTTTAGTCTTAGACGTATTTATCTGAAGTCTGGCCCCGCGACTTGCCACACTCAACTCGCCAAGCATTTCAATATCACTATTATAACGATGAGAAAGCGTATCTTCGTAGTTCGGACATATAGTAAAAATGTCGGAAGAAAGAATGAAAAAACATGTATAATTCGAAACTGGAATGATGTAGCTTCCGGGGAAGACTTAGAATATCTTATTATGACCAAATAGACCGTGGGTTATCTGAAGGGCAAGTCAAGAGTCTCCGTAAGCGAAGAGCGTGTAAGAGACGAACTTTGAGAGTGGAGGAAGCCAGAAAGGTATGCAAGGGAAGAACCTGTTGGAACTCTGTATTCTCTGCCTACCCCGCAGGGGATCTGGCGTGATGATATAGATAGATACGTCGATATGTAACAAAAACAGAAAATTTAAAGTTATTTAGTTACATGTTTGCCCCCAATCATATTGGTGTAGGTTTGTATTACTTCAAATGTTCCAAGTAAATGCTTAATTATTTGCATAAAAATCTTATTTTTAATATAAAGGAATATTTTTCGTGTAGTTGTTACAATATAATTTAAAGACTTAAACTTTTATCCAAGATTCTCAAGTTAGGACACGTGTTTATCAGATAAGATAATAATAATCGACGCTGATACTATGCATGAATATATTGCTTTCGAATATTGTTAATTTTTTAATATACTTAACATGGCCGATCTATGACGAATTGTTATATTATTATAGCAATTTAAAACTATATTTCCTTATAAAAGTAATATATCATATTCGGTGATCATTCACCTGGTTGTGTAAGAGCAATTAATGTCCACTTCCGTAACAAGGCGAGGCCGTGCTCTGGAGTTCGACATTCGACACACACGTACAGAGAGCTCTAGCATAATAATTTATTCTTTCCTTTATACAATATTACAAAAAAATTTAACATTTACAATTAATACTTGCTTAGTTTATATGGCAAGATATATGTACCTGAATTAGATAAATTAATATCTGTATTTCAGGCGTCAGCGCTTTTCCCTAGTAGTGATCATAGTAAACATTCCTTTGGGCATACATTTTCAATATAAATAAATAAAGTATGTAATTAAAGAGACTCATAGAGCATTAAAATTGAATAATAACAATGAAAAATAAAAAAGAAGTAAGAGAGTCTCATCTGAAGGACAAGTCAAGAGTCTCCGTAACCGGCGAGCGTGTATGAGACGAACTATGAGAGTGGAGGAAGCCAGAGAGGTATGTAAGGAAAGAACTTGTTGGTACTCTCTGGCTATCCCGCAAGGGATCTGGCGTGATGGTATAGAATAAAAGAGAACTTATATGAAGTCAATATTTGACGTTAGCGTGACGCTAGCGAGTTGGTCATTTAGTAAGATTGGCCTTGTCACACAACAAATTTATTACATAAACATGAACGTGACAGCACGATTACTCGCTAGTGTCACGCTAACGTTACAGTTTTCGTACTAAGCTCTCTATTATTGGGGAGCGCGTAAAATACGAAAAATAATTGACGAATCGGACCAGAAATGCCCGACAAAACAATTTTAACGAATGAATGCCCACGAAAATTGGTTTTGTCACAATATTCGCTTCATGTCGTACCAAACACAACGTGATATCAACTTAATTGAGGGTTGCTCGGGTTCATCATTCAACAATTTCGTCCTTTTTTTAAGGTATTGTTCTCGTTTAAATACAGGAGAAAAGATTAAACCTATAAGTTTATGGTATACCATAGGACTTAAAAGGCATAAAGAAAGATGAAGATACTCCTTACATTCTTTTTGTATATAAATGATTTACGCTGCTGGCCAAAGAGCCAGCTTCACAAGAAGAAGGTCAAAAAGGCGAGCATGCAGAAACTACGCTCCAGCCAGAAATACTTATTAGCTACACACGCAAAACAAACATACATTTTATGATATTGTGTCAAAATATGATCTTAGCATCGATTACGAGTATACTCAGAAGAGCTAATTTGGTATCCTACTTCCTACTAATATTATAAATGTGAAAGTTTGTATGTTTAGATGTTTGGGTGTTTGTAACTCTATCACGCAAAACGACTAAACGGATTTAGTTATTTAGTTAAAATTTGGCACACAGTACAGTACCAGGAGTAACATATAGGATACTTTTTATCCCGGAAAAACGTTAGGTTGTTGTCTAAAACCACAACCAGATATCAACGTGGACGAAGTCGTGGACAGATACTAGTAATTAATCATTTATACAGATAACCTTGGCTGGTTTAATTTTATTTTTAGTTACAGCGTAGCAGAATAACTCGAGCGACTTAATGTGCCTAAGTAAAACCATTTCACATTAATCGAGAAGCCTGTTTCGATATTATCCTACTGCCCACGTGGCTTGTTTGAGATCGGTTTGGTAAAACGTGGGGAAATATTTTATGAACTAACAATTTGTAATTAGGATAGAGGTAGTTATAGGTAATCACAGAACAAAGAAAACAGTACAGTAGTCATGGTGATAACAAGTAGGTACTTATCTTGGTGGTATACAAAACTCCTTTAAAACTGAAACTAAAAACATTCAAGAGGCATGCAACTCCTTAAATCCCAACCTTATCTGTAGCTTAAGATAACGACAATGTCAGCCTATACTGCTGGACAAAGACCTCCTCTCACAAATCTAGATGAGAGATTAGATTAACTTCCACCACGCGGACCCAGTGCGGATTGGAGGAGGCAGGCTTGTGGCCACCTGCTATTGGAACTTATCTAGCCGTCTGTAAGGCTTCCAACTAGGCTTAACGACTACCACATTTACTGGTAACCAGGACCAACGGCCTAACGTACCTTCCGAAGTACGCAGACGCTCAAATATAAAATGTCACAAACGGGCACCAATCTCAGACCAACCGAGCCGAACACTACTTTACCTTGGTGATCGCTAAGAACACCGCGGTCATACAACGCTACACGCTCAACCACATAGTGCTACGAGTGCCTCATAATGCCGCCATTGCATAATGAAGATAACAAATAGTTATATTGGTGATAAACAAAACTCTTTTAAAACTGAAACCAGGAAGATTCAAAAGTTATGCAACTCCTTAAATCTCAAACTTATCTGGAGCTTCGAAAGTCTCGAGTTTCACCTTCAAAACAATACAACCGTGTCTTTAGGTAAATTTATTAGGTCCATTTAGATAGTAGGTAAGGTTTCTATCTAGCCAATTATTCGCTTGTCAGGACCAGACAGAGATGGTACAAATTGGTTTATCTGTTATAAGATTACGGACGTCGGCACAAACTAATCACAACTTAGGGATCGGGTACATTTGGTAGATAAGTGATCGAAAAAAATACCGCGAATGGATGGGCATGTGACTTTCGCTGGATATGGATTATGCCAGTAGAGGTTATATATAGGGTAAAGTAATTGGGGTAGGTCATATCATCACATATTTTATTATTCTTTAATAAAAAAAGATAAGTTTAGCCATCCAAGGAGCTAACGCAGCCAGCGTTCTTGCCACTATTCCACGTGGACAAGATTAGTTCAATTATAGTTTTTGCTATTTTTGTGAGTTAGGTTTTAATGTAAATATATACTGTATAATATTGTTTCTTTAAAATAGAATAGACACCATTCTTACTAAAAAAATAGATCTAATTAAAAAAACTATAAAATCCAGTTTTCTTCGATGTACCATATATGTGTTAATGTACGTTAGATACTACTAGACGCGCAGCAGATTGCACATACTGCAGTTGGGTCAGCCAATATTTTAAAGTTGTCCACTATAGGAGCCTTTCCTCTGCCGCAGCAAGAGCTAGTCCCGGCTCCCATAAATTTTTATTATTATGTCAAAATGGCCGCCGTAGTCTAGCTACCTGCCTTGTATGTTATAAAGCATTACTGTATCTATGTTAAAAAGGGTCCGCGTGCGTCAACTCCGTCCGTGTATATTATTGATGTGTTAGAGGGGTTGCTGAGAGTACAAGTAGATTTTAATCGATTTTTGATAAATATTATTGGTTTAATAGTTTATTCACTGTATTTACTATAAAAATTTAAAACTAGATCAGTGTTTAAAAATGCGTAATAGGTAATTTGTCATAATCGCACCACGCAAAGTAAAGCTGCAACTGAAAGATAACATTTTAATTCGGGGTGTACTTATCCTCACCTCGATATAATGGGCGAATTCATGTATGTTTTGCGGATTTGATTAAACAAATCCGAATCCAGGTCAACTAACTAGTTGACCGGTAACTACCGTGCCGAATTTATTAGTCTCGGCGCATTGATTTGATCTTTTTGAGTAAATTCATATAACACATGCTTACATGGAGTGGTCATAAGGGGCATTAGAAGCAAGTTGTTGGCATCCGAGCATAAAATTCTAAAAAAAATCTTATAATTACTATGTTCTTCGTGGAAGCGACTCCAAAAGCGCGCTACAATTGTAATATATGCACATGTCGAATATTCATATATCACCAAAATAATTAAAACAACAGTTGTACAGAGATTTATTTATCCAGGTTCCTTAGGATACTTTTAAAGACTTTCTAACTTAATTCACTAACAATATTTGCGGTACTTTTTCCCCAGGGCCCGTTTGTGTAGGTAACTCATCTTGTATAGCTACATATATGATTAAAGCCAAGGTGTCGGCAAACTTGTATACCTACCTGTATTTTTAAGGCTGTCGGGAAACTTTTATACAGATTATAATAGGTACATACAATTTTATGTGACAGAAACTTGGTCTTGGTGATTATATTTAGATACCTGGTACTCGGTAACTGGACGAGTCCAGAATGATTTTAAATCCTTTATTGGCCTTTCGCAACTGGCATTATCATGATACCCGGTAACTACGAGGAGTGTTTATATTACATAAGCGATGACGTATTTACATGAAAATGAGTCATAAATTTACTGTATTCCATGAGAATGTTGGAAACAAATAAGTAGTAATTTCATGTAGTTAAGTATTCCAGCCACAAAAGTAACGAGGTACTAGAGAATGAACAGTAGTTGTAAACTTTTTTTTATGTGAGTGTGAATAAAAACTGTACCCGACAATCCTCTCGCTTAGAAGGATTAGGTAGAAAGGAATCCAATAGACTACGTTTTTACAGACTTGTATCGGGTATTGGAAAGGTGTTTAGACTGAGCTTATATATATTTTGAAAGAAGAAAAAAAGAAGAAAGAAAAACTTTTATTCAGTGACACAAAATACACGGCAAACAAAATAACATAAAATATAAATGTGTCACTGAAATGGTATACACTCGGCATAATGCCGAGGCAACTCAAGTGACACGACGCTGGTCTTCCATATATACCAGTTCAAATTGAGAGCGTAACTACGCGTAATCACAATAATTGTGCGCAACGCACAATCTTCCTATGTAATGTTATATTGTGGCGAGAAAATAAATGATGTGGGTATGCTCCATTGGTTTGGGCATATAGAAAGAACGACAGAAGAAAGAATGACAAAACAGATATACAATGCGAGAGTGGAAGGATTTAGGTACTGAGAAAGAACTAGACTTACCACGACCGACTCTTAACTGAAGGACAAGTCAAGAGTCTCCGTAACCGAGCGTGTAGATAGTGTGATAGATAAAAAATAATATATTATTATTATTTATTATAATTTCACTTCTCAACCGGACCGAAAAGTAAGAGCACAACTATGGGTGCAGGTGCTGTCATTTAAGTCGTGATCGTGAACTAGAACGAATAATATATTGAAGGCTATCAACCATCTATCTATCTATCTATCTATAACCTCACGCCAGATCCCTTGCGGGGTAGGCAGAGAGTACAGAGTTCCAACAGGTTCTTTCCTTACATACCTCTATGGCTTCCTCGACTCTCATAGTTCGTCTCATACACGCTCGCCGGTTACGGAGACTCTTGACTTTTCCATCAGATAAGACTCGCTATCAACCATATGCTTGTAATAATACATCATATAGTTATTTCCATTACAAAAATAAGTTATTTCGATATTTTACGAAAACATTTTTCCAACTACTCCACGGGCTACATATTTTTATAAACTGTACTGTTATTATTGACTAGTGTATTCAGTATGAATAATATAATGGATATATTTACAGAAAACACAAATTCAAAATGAAGTAGTTTTTGAATTTGCGTTCCCGCCTCAGGTGGACGGATATAAACATTATTTTATAAGTCTATTTCAAAACATCTAACCACAATATTTGTACCACAGAATACGGAACACAAGATTTCGTACTAGTCAAATAACTGTAAGTGAAGCACTTTCCTATATTAAAGGATTCCGCCCGTGAGCTGTAGGCATTACATCCAAAAGAAGGATGTATAACTTTTCTCGATGCGAAGACTTTACGAGACGACTATGGCAAAAGAAATTCATGGTTCCAAAAAGAGTTTATTGAGTTGAGGCCAGTGGAGACTGAGTGAGTGCTTAATTAATTAAATGATAATTGCACAATTACTATTTCATGAAGTAGCACCGAATTTTACATTGTCAATATTATTAGAAATATGTACAATTAATTAATATCTAACATAATATGAGAAGTAAAAATTAATTAATTGAATGCAGTCCGTATGGAATGACAAAGATAAAATGCTTTAGCTAATATATATTGGTACCAAAAATTACAAGTCATAAAACGTTGATGTAAGTCGTCAAATGTTTTAGTTGGTAATTATACTACATAAATGTATATTTCTTTGTAAATTTAATAAGCCTTGCCCGCCCGGTATTACATGATAATATAGATAGTCTGATAGACGAACATTAAAAAATATAAATAGTGGATTTTAGTAATTGCTATATCGAAATAATTTTATAATAATTTTACATCTTCGTATCCTTTCCAAACAAGGTAATCCACCTAATTTGGGAATGTTTTGGTCTCGTACTTGAATCACCTCTTTAATTTAAGATCCGGGATGTTTTTGGTGTTTTTCAGTTGGAGCCATGAATAAATTCATACGGGAAATATATGGACAGAAAATACTTGACAGAGGGTCGGGAGCCACGCATGTCAAGTGACTTAAGATTTTCTTAATTAACTCACTTATTCAAATACCATCGCATATTCAATCCAAAATAATTAATATTAATGGAAAACAGGGGTGTCTGTTTCATTTTATCATTGAATAGTTCTGTCAAAGGATTAATGCATCTGTACTTCATACTAATGCGAAAGTAACTCTATCTGCTTGTTATCTTTTCACGTCTAAACCGCTGAACATATGTTGATTAAATTCGGCGAGCACATAGATTTTATCCAATGGAATAACATAGACTTAATTTTGTCTCAAATAAACTTAAGGGTGTGAAAAAAACTCCTGAAAATAGAGTGGACAAAATTGCAGGTGCAGTTAGTAACTTAATGAACATCTTTGAAGAGTAACGTGTTGATATCATTTCAATCAAAGTTTCACTAAAGGAAACCTTGTACTTTTTCGCACAGAAACGATTTAATTTTTTCTTAACTTACAATGACTAATGCGCTTGCTTTAGCTGAAACTAAAACTTTACTGTATTACCTTCCCTTTCTTTTTCTAAAAGTTACTACCTACGGCGTTATGCCCCGCCACCTCGTTGTTTTGTCGCGCTATCATTTTTGGCGTGCAGAGTGCCGAATAGGCACTTGGAATGTAAGAGGTGGTATGGAAGATAAGATGCATGAGGTGATTGATGTGATGAAAGAGAGACGCCTGGATGCTCTGTGTGTAACAGAAACTAAGCGGAGGGGCAGTGAAACCTGTGATCTTCCTGATGGAACGATGGCTCTGTGGTCTGGGGTACCGCAGAGCAGTCGTGCCAGCATGGGGGTGGGTATCTTGCTGTCCTGTCGCCTGGCCTCTGGAGTGAGAGATTATGGCCTGTGCGATGAGAGACTTCTCTGGGTCCGTTTAAAACTGGGTGTCACTAGAGTATTTTTGGTCGCAGCATATGCTCCCGTAAGCTCGTCGACACCCCAGGACCTTGAGAAGTTTTGGGATAATGTCAGGGAAGTTCTGGATTTGGCTGAGGCTAACGAAAAGGTGATTTTGTGTGGCGATCTGAACGGATGGGTAGGAACCAGGCGGCAAACTTGCGACGCTGCTCTGGGTCCTTATGGTGATAAGAGAGTGAACGATGCAGGTAAGCTCATTGTAGATGTTTGTTTGGAAAGGGGTCTCCTTGTGTCTAACACGATATTCCAGCACAAGGACATACATTTGTATACGTGGAGAAGGAATGAACAAAAAAGCATGATAGATCTGATCCTGGTTGATAGCCGTCTCCGAAGCAAACTACAAGATACGCGTGCGTATAGAGGCCCCACTCTGGAATCAGACCACTATCTCGTAGTTTCGCGGTTTAGTGCTCTGTTCAGGAAGTGGAGGCACTGGCGAGAGCGTATCCCCTTCGGAGACCTTGAAAGAATAAAGGTTGAAAAGTTGCAAGATGAGAGCGTGAGGAGAATGTATGAAGACAGAGTCCGGGACAAGCTTTTGACAGCAGGCTCTTCGGACTCAAATGTAGATGAATGCTGGAATAGCCTGAAAGAGAGTTTGGTGGAATCCGCGAAAGAAGTATGTGGTTGCTCAAAGAAGCATATTACAGCAAAAGGTGATGCATGGTGGGATGCGGAGTTGCAAAGCTCCGTAGAAAGTAAGAAGAAAGCGTGGCAGGACTATGTATCTTCTTTGAACCTGAATGCCAGTATGGCAGAGATGAGGAAAGAAATATACCGGCAATGCAAGAATGCCACTAAAACTTTAGTGAAAGAAAAGCGTGAAAGAGCCAGTATGATTGAGGAGGAGAGGCTGGCGAAGAACTTCGACAACAACACCAAACTCTTTTGGAGCAAGGTAAGAAAGGCTCGAGGTGATTCGTCAGGCTCCAGAATGGAAAGGATAAAATCTAAAGATGGTGACATTCTTGCAGACACACAAGCTGTGCTAAACCGCAGGAGTGAATATTTTGGAGAAATGTATGGAGATGACCCGGATGCTGACGCCGCAGACGTGCCCAAAGGCGAGATTGCGGCACCAGAATCAACGGAGGACATCACTATGGAAGAAGTTGAATGGGCGATAGGAAGTATGAAAAACGGTAAAGCTGCGGGAGTAGACATGATATGTGCTGAGATGATCAAATATGGTGGAACTTGCGTCCGAGACGCAGACATAGTACCCTTGTATAAAGGCAAGGGTTCACAATATGACTGCGCAAATTACAGAGCCATCAGTTTGATCAGCTTGGCAGCCAAGGTGTACGGTAAAATTATTGAACGGAGAATGCGCGTTAAGTCCGATGGAATGTTGTGCGAGGCACAAGGGGGTTTCAGGTCTGGAAGAGGATGTTCGGATCAAGTCTTCTCACTCCGCAACATCGTAGAGAAGCATCTGGCAGTGGGGCGGAAGGTTTTCTGCGGTTTTGTAGATCTGGAGAAGGCATTTGACAGAGTTGTGCGAAAGAGACTTTGGGACATTTTGCCAGAGTATGGTATAGATGGCACTCTGTTGCGAGCCGTCCAGTCCACTTATGTGAACTGCAAGGCATGCGTACGGGTGGGTGGTAACAGGTCACCCTGGTTTGACGTTAAAATCGGCGCCAAGCAGGGTTGCGTGTTGTCCGCTAGACTGTTTATAATATATCTGGACAAAAGTCTTCAAAGACTGAAAGCGATGAATGAAGGTGTACAAATGGGTGACTTAGTGGTAAACCACCTATTGTATGCAGATGACGCGGTTTTGATAGCGCCAACAGCCACTGATCTGCAAACACTAGTCACAGTTATGAAAGACGACTGCATGATCAATGGCTTACACTTGAATGTGAAGAAAACCAAGATTATGGTTTTTGAAAGGGAAAAAACCAAAACGAATGTAAGGATTGTGGTTGGTAACGATGTGCTGGAGCCAGTGAATGAGTTTGTATATCTTGGATGCGCCTTCAGTAAGGATGGGAAATACACCGCTGACATAGAAAAAAGAGTGATTGCAGGGAACAGAGTAAATGGTGCGATGGGAAAGCTACTTGGGAGCCGGCACTTAAGCCATAAGGCGCAGCTGGCCATACATAACGGAGTTCTTGTTCCAACGCTGTTATATGGTAGCGAGAGCTGGGTATGTAAGAAGGAGAATGAAAGTAGGATAAATGCGGTAGAAATGCGAGCTCTGCGGAAGATGTGCGAAGTGAAGCTGACCGACCGCATTAGCAACAGCATAGTAAGACAGCGAGTAGGTATGAAAGATAGTATCGGTGTAAAGATGAGAATCGGTGGTCTCTTACAATAGGTCTCATAAAAAAGCTCAAAGTTGCTCAGCGAGCTATGGAAAGAGCTATGCTCGGCGTTTCTCTACGTGATCGAATCAGGAATGAGGAGATTCGTAGAAGAACCAAGGTCACCGACATAGCCCTCAGGATTAGCATGCTGAAGTGGCAATGGGCTGGCCACATAGCGCGAAGATCGGACTGGCGTTGGGGCAGAAAGATTCTAGAGTGGAGACCACGTATTGGCAAGCGCAGGGTAGGACGACCGCCTGCCAGATGGACCGACGATCTTGTGAAAATCGCAGGAAATCGTTGGATGCAGGTGGCATCGGACCGGTTACGCTGGAAAGCGATTGGGGAGGCCTATGTTCAGCAGTGGACAAGTATGGGCTGAAATGATGATGAAAGATGAGAAAGGGCATGCTCCGTTGGTTCGGGCATATAGAAAGAATGCCAGAGGAAAGAATGACAAAACAGATATACAATGTGAAAGTGGAAGGATGCAGGTACCGGGGAAGACCTAGACTATCTTACCACGACCAAATAAACCGAATCTTATCTGATGGAAAAGTCAAGAGTCTCCGTAACCGGCGAGCGTGTATGACACGAACTATGAGAGTCGAGGAAGCCAGAGAGATGATAG
This sequence comes from Phalera bucephala, assembly GCA_905147815.2. Lineage (NCBI taxonomy): Eukaryota > Metazoa > Arthropoda > Insecta > Lepidoptera > Notodontidae > Phalera > Phalera bucephala. The sequence goes on along the minus strand of LR990617.1, from coordinate 14,732,343 downwards.
ATAGATAGATAGATAGATCATTTTCATTTGACGTTCGTGACACTATCGAGTAATCATGCTATCACGTTCATGTTTATTTAATAAATTTGTAGTGTGACAAAGATGGCATATATCTACTCGCTAGCGTCACGCTAACATTAACCTTTTCAGGCTAAGTTCTCTGATCACTGCACAATCCTTTAGATTTTACCATCTTTGTACATACCAGTTGAGTGAGTACAATACTATCCAGTTTGCTCAATTAATTCTGCAATAGTAACAATTAAAGACTTAACTACTTTCGTAATGCAAAGTTACATACAATTTATATGGCACGCGTGCAAAAATTGGATATGTCACAACGCTGGCAATGTGTTATTGCCCTGAATGTATTTTCAACTTTAATTAATTCGGCAGGCGAATGTCGACCGAAATGAAAATTAGGTTCCAATTATAAATTGTTTATTAATGGAATGCATCGGATTAATATTCAGGAAATATTTGGTATTTGATTATATAGTGTTGAAACTATAACACCAACGGACGATTTAGCGCAGTGGTTAAGAGCTTAAGCCGCTCCACCCAGTGTGTCTAATAGTCGCGTGTTCGATTCCCGCACGGGACAAATATTTGTGTGACCCACAATTATTTGTTTCGGTCTGGGTATTTGTGTATGTGAATTTTCATGTTTGTAAACGCACCCACGACACAGGAATAAATCCTAGTATGGGGCTACGTTTTTTAAAAAGGTAAAAGAACCAAATCAGTTAGAACTGCCTCGTTCGAGGCACTAGGCACGAATGATATGACTGATTTTGTTTTAAGAAAAACTCTTAATAACGTTCTGGAGTCATGAATTGTGGCTGGTATAATGGCGACATATTTGAGCCTTTAACATTTGGACGTAACAAAAACTAAAAGTTGTCCTATCGAGAAAGAGTGTGACTACTTGATATCATTTTCACAATTTTGTCTGCGAAATCTACCTATATTATGAAATTGCGCAACCATCACAGAACACTATTTATAATGACCAGACACTGTGGGAAAGATTGAAGTTCGAATAATATTTAAACACATGGCCCCATAGCGCCAAGATTGGACGGGCGTTGGGGCAGAAAGATTCTAGAGCGGAGACGTATTGGCAAGCACAGCGTGAGACGGCCGCCCGCCAGAAGATGGACCGAAGATCTTGTGAGGATCGCAAGAAGTCGTTGGATGTAGGTGGTATCGCACCGGCTGCCCTGGAGAGCGATTCGGGAGGCCTATATTAAGCAATGGACAAGTATAGGCTGAGATAATAATGATGACATGGCCCCATTTCACTTGACATTATAAATATTGCCCGCGTATTGTAAATGCTGGACTGCCCCGTTGGTTTAGTGGGAAATAATGCGCTTTGCGATAACAGGGTCCTGGGTGCAAATGGTAGGTCGCACCAATGTAGTTTATGTATCAAAAACTTTCCAGTATTGTTCCGGAGTCTGGAGTTTTTCCCGGTATATGGCAAAAGGCTTAAATGGGACTTAACGACATTGGCGATAATTGGGTGTACGCAGTATACCTGCGCCTACCCCGCTTGGGGAACATAGGCGTAACAGCGTTTAACTATTTTTTATTGTAAATAATGCGCTCGGTAATCACTTAGTCCATAACATATATATTTTGTAATTTATTTTAGCTTAATGCAGCCTATACTTGATTAAAGATCATATTACTACCTAATTTTAATGGCTCAAGAACAAATCCACTTCCGACAATACAAAGCGATTGCTCAACCGACATTAATTATCTGTTCAATTATTTAATTATGTAACTTGCATACCTTCTTTTGCGTATAATTGTTGTATTATGTATTTACAACCTTGGCCTATATTATACTCGTAGTAATGTATGCGGTCGTGTGCTGTCTGCGTTATTAGATTTATTGTTATCGTTTTCACAATCGAATGTGCGCATTATTTGCTTGTAGTAGTGTAGTTTTGCTGTGGATATTTAATACCGTGACTATTTTGTTTAACGTGTTGTATAACAATAATTTTAAATTTCAAAAGATAAAGATTAAAATCAAGCTTTATAGCAAAAACTCAACGGAGACCGACAAGTACCATGCTAGGTACTTGTCAAGACAAATCCAACGAGCCCAAACACGACGTGGTTATGTTGAGTAGTTGGGTAGATCCGTTGGCCACCCTACGGCTTCATCATCAGACCCTGGACATCATCCGGGTCTACAAAACTCGTCAAGAAAAATCCAACGAGCCCAAACACGACCGGGTTATGTTGAGTAGTTGGGTAGTTCCTTTGGCCTTCCGCCGGCTCAATCATCAGACCCTGAATATCATCCGGGTCTACAGGACTCGTCAAGACAAATTGAACGAGTCCAAACACGGCGAGGTTATGTTGAGTAGTTGGGTTGGTTCCCTTGTCCACCTTTCCTCTTCATCATCAGACCCTCAACATCATCTGGTTGGATAGTACTTCTCAATACCTATCTAACAAGCCTCAACACGAGGGGGTTACGTTGTATAGTTCACATGTTTCTATGGCCACCTTCTGACTCCATAATCAGATCAGCTCCATGGTACCATATCATTGCATTGTCATCGGCCTTACATACGTATGCCAAACTTCAACTCAATCGGATACCCGCAAGTGCTTGAAAAATGAATCAATAGATTTGAACCAGAAAGACAGACAGACAGATATACGAACATGACAAGTTAAATAAAAGCTTGTAAATTAGAGGACGTTTCTCAAAACTTTTATCTTCTTTGGTCCCAAATGCATGGTGAACTGATCGCAAAAAAGAAAAGATATTCCAATAGATTTCATAACGCCATATATCTGTATGTAATCCAAATAAATAAACAAAATTGTAACGGTTCTGAGTACTATTGCACAAAAACAGCCGGAGTTAGACAAGGCTCGCCCCGATTTCATTAAAATTCCCGGTATCAGTCCGGAGTCTAGAATTATGCCGGGTATATATAATTGGCTCACAGATGTTATTCTTAATTATTTATAAGATTACGTTAAGATGTTGGACTTCCATAAGAAATAAATAAATATGGCAATAGGCTCGCCCCATATTACATGAGATGTAGTATCATCGGCGAAATGTAGGGGTACACAGTAGTAATACCACCTGCGAACACGTAGGAACATAGGCATGGCAGTGTCTTAAATTCCGACGTCCTCCTTATATATCACTACATATTGTTACGACTTCAATACACCCTGATATCTCGTGAACCCTTTACCAAGGTGTGTTCATTTTAAAATTAACACACCCATTACACACCCTTAGGTCCCCTATCGAACCGTCAAGAAAGATCTAGAATCCGCGTTTTGCGTGCTAAATCGTCTAGAAGGTTTTACTATCGCCGGCGTACGGCCGCAGTACTCAAGTAAATGCAAGTAGGTACGAAATAATAATACCGTTTTGTGGAATACGCCGGCTATTGTTCGATATACCTGGACTTTTCTTTCGATGTACTTAGAGGGTTCGCGTCCATTCTATAACTTTCATACCAGTATAAAAGTAACACTCAGCTCGCGACGGACACAGTCTCTCTTCGGAAGCAACAGCGATCAAATCGAAAACAAGCTATCTAAATGGAATACACCGGCGACCTTAGAAATACGGATACTACGAGTGAATCTAAATGGAATACACCGGCGACCTTAGAAATACGGATATACAGATACTACGAGTGACGCAGCGACTTGGAAGCAGTAATTGGGTACTAGGGAGAGTAGTACTAGTGTGTGTTTAGTACTTTTGTGTACTTGCAGTCGACGTACTGTTTTGTGCGTGCAGCGCCTAATAAAGTACTTCGCAAGTTATTCGGCATTTATTTACCCTGAAATGTAAGAATATTATAAAATAAAGTCCCCCCCGCCGCGTCTGTCTGTCTGCACGCGATAAACTCAAAAACTACCGAACGGATTTTCATACGGTTTTCACCAATGGACGGAGTGATTGAAGAACAAGGTTTGTGTGTATATTTCACCTGTGCGAAGCGGAGGCGGGTCGCTATAATGTCTTATAAGGCAACACCAGCACATAAAGGCACTTAAGAAAATACTTTACATCTATCTATCTCTCTCTCTATCTATATCATCACGCCAGCTCCCTCGCGGGTTAGGCAGAGAGTACAGAGTTCCAACAGGTTCTTTCCTTACATACCTCTCTGGCTTCCTCCACTCTCATAGTTCGTCTCATACACACTCGCCGGTTACGGAGACTCTTGACTTGCCCTTCAGCTAAGACACGGTCTATTTGGTCATGGTAAGATAGTCTAGGTCTTCCCCGGCACCGACATCTTTCCACTTTCGCATTGTATATCTGTTTTGTCATTCTTTCTTCTGGCATTCTTTCTATATGCCCGAACCAACGGAGCATACCCTTTCTCATCTTTACACCGATACTATCTTTCATACCTACTCGCTTTCTTACTAAGCTGTTGCGAATACGGTCGGTCAGCGTGACTCCGCACATCTTCCGCAGAGATCGCATTTCGACCGCATTTATCCTGCTTTCGTTCTCCTTCTTACATACCCAACTCTCACTGCCATATAACAGCGTTGGAACAAGCACTCCGTTATGTATGGCCAGCTGCGCCTTTTGGCTTAAGTGCCGGCTCCCAAGTAGCCTTCCCATCGCACCATTCACTCTATAATTTACATAAAGATGGATATTCAATTAGAAGGTAATTTCACTCGCACCTGGGAGACGCGCATGTCAGGTAGGTAAGTCAAGATTTTGTACAATTAACTCAATCATACCTCCCTCACATCAAGTTCACAATAATTCGCACAGACGAGCAATTCGAATACTCATTACGAGTTTGAAATATTCAATTTGTTTTAAAGTTATAAATGCAAACTAAGTCGAATCCTTAAAGACTTACAATACCTCGAGATGCTTTCATAATGTTTTATCTGAATACCGTCATGTTTGCTGTATGTCTAAATTGTGAAGTTGTTGAACTGTATCCGCAGGGATGTATTCGTCATTTGCAAATTGAAAGACGGCGAAAGCGAGAAGGTTTAAAGTATATGTCATAACTGTTTCAAAAGTACTCAATCTATGAACTGTTGTCTTTATTTTTCTTGATTAAAGTTCTTTTATAAGAGAAGTAGCAGTTTCTCGCGATTTCGCCGGTCGACAACAACGCCATCTACCGGGTCCAACTATAGCTAAGAACCATCCAGGTGACCCCATAAGTACAAAATCATCAAATCAAGTCGCTTTAGATGAAAAATAATTATGAACATACACCGGAATTTTATATAAAAAGATAACAAGATTTTTCTATAATTTGTTACGAAAATCAATATATTTGTAGAGTTAAGTAGTTCGTCACAAACTGACATGGTGGGGCAGCAGGGTAAAACTTAGTATCATCGTAAAGATTAAGTTTTTGTGTTGGGAACATATTTGAACTGCTATTTATGAGTAACTAATAAGCAACTAAAGTTGATACCAAATGATCAATAAATAACATCGCTGTGGTTTTATTATAACTGATTTCATTTATGTTCCTTATTTGCAACTTTGGCGTAATTTTGTTAAGTGTATTAACTGTTAGTGAAATAATTGTTTTGAAGATATAGATGAAAATTGAATACCGACCTAATAAAACGTTTTAGTTATCAAAATCTAACAAACTCAATGAATTTTTATTAGGCAATAACTCTGTAATTTTGCAAAATTAAAAATATAATCAAAGCCTCTTAACCTCTCGGCCGGTGTGTCTTGGCAATTTGACGCTGTTTCACGTGTTTTCGCAAGCTAAGGGTTAATTTAATTAAAAATATGCTTACATGAGCCGCTTCTCATCCAGCGACATCACTGTGCCTCAAAAACGTCAGGAACAATCGACAAATAAGAGTCAATATCATAGAGGTACTAGAACCATAGAGGGAGCATTTACAAGATTATATATTTGCACTGCTTACACTTGTCATGTCTGATAAGACATCTATCGTAATCAGTTACACTCTTGTACACTTTATTTTGACAGTACTTATTATTTGAAACAAATAAAACAGTCAAACAAATAAAAAGTCATCGAGAACCATAGAGGTAGGATATAAAACATAGAGGGATTATAAACGCAGTTTAGCCGTACACTATTTCTGGACACTTGGTACCATTTAGGTATTTAATTTAAAAATCTTTGTTGCTTCATGGTTGGAACTTCCTTTTTATTCAAAATTAATGACTTGTCATTTTGACATAGGCCCCACGCAAATTTATCAGTTAATATTTGTTTATCTAGTGACTATGTTCTCGGAGACGTTTAATTTGTTTTCAATTAATAAAAAGATATATATTAAAAATATTTATGAAAACATGGTGCCACACCACTAAAATACCATGCTTTATATTGGAACGCAAATCTTATTGGTCTAGAAAAGCAGATGAAGCTAAATTATGTAACCTTCGGCCGGTGACTTGGTTTTGCTGTATCGTGGTAAAGATAAAATTTATTTTCTAAAAAAGATGTAACTAGTTTGAAGATGCATAATACTTACACCAGATTCATGGAGATCCTTGAGAATCCTTGATTGAGATTTAAATAGAATCTTAATAATCATATTCCCAAAGAGATTAGACATAATGGTGGGAAAATTTACATCATATCAATAGCAATTTCGAGAATTGGTAACGCATGTTTTTTTTGTTTTAGTATGCCTACAGATATTGCAGCCTAAATGAATATTGTTTTTATGCAATACTGAGAGCACATTAGAGTAGAACTCAGTAAAGTTTCATCTTTTCAAAACATTTTACAAAAGAGTGCTTCGATGTTGGACTTAAATAGCAAAGATTCCAACCAGTAGCAGTTTCAATGTAAAAATAACTTTAAATTGTTCTCTTTTAAATTTATGATATATTTTGCAATAGGTATTTTCTTAAATATTTTGTTCGCTCTTATATTGAAATAAATAAAAACGTTCTGAAATGTTCAATTTTATTTTTACAAGCTTTTATTTAACTTACAATGTTCGTATGTCTATCTGTCCGTGTGTCTGTCTTTCTGGTCCAAATCGTGTAATCTATTTTGCAAGCACCGTCGGGTATCCGATTTAGCTAAGATTTGGCATACGTATCTAAGTCCGATGACAATGCAATAATATGGTACCAAGGAGCTGGTCGGATGATAGAGTCGGAAGGTGGGTATAGGAACATGTGAACAACGTAACCCCTCATGTTAAGGGTGGTTAGATTGATATTGAAAATTACTATATTACCAAACAGTATTCAGGGTCTGATGATGACGCCGAAAAGTGACCAATAGAAGCACACAAGTACTCAATATAACCCTGCCGTGTTTGGGCTCATTGGATTTGTCTTGATGAGTACTATACACCCGGATGGGGTCCAGGGTCCGATAATGGAGCTGGAGGGTGATAAATGAAACTACCCAACTTCTCAACATAACCTCGCCGTGTTTGGGCTAATTGGATTTGTCTTGACGAGTTCTGTAGACCCGGATTGTGTCCATGGTCTCATGATAGAGGCGAAGGGTGACCAACAGAACTACCCAACTACTCAACATAACCCTGACGTGTTGGGGCTAATTACATTTGCCTTGACAAGTCCCATAGTACCTGTCGGTCTCTGTTGTGTTTTTGCTATAAAAGCTTGTGTGTCAAGTGAATGTCAAGATTTGCCAGACAGAATTACTATTATTGATTTCTACAAAACTTAAGTAAGTTACGCATTTATAATAGGCATTATGAGATACAGCGATATTTCGTATTGTAAAAAATATGTAATTTTCGGCTTATATACAAAATGATTTTATCGACAAAGCTTTCGCAGTTGTATGGGAACTAACACTACGTCTATGGGAAAACACAAGTATAGTTAGTCTATGGTCTATGTCAAAAAAAAAGTACAAGGGCGTAACTGGTAATGATGGATTTGTCCCCTTTCTTATCACTGACAAGATATAAGCAGTGCAAATATATAATCTTGTAAATGCTCCCTCTATGCTTCTAGTACCTCTATGTCGAGAACACAGTAACTAGACAAACAGATATTAACCGATAAATTTGCCTGGAGCCTACGTCTAAATGACAAGCCGTAACATTTTCAGTAAAAAAAGGAAGCTCTAACTATGTAGAAACAAAGATTTTTAAATTGGTTACCTAAATGGTACAAAGTGTCCAGAAAAAAGTGTACAGCTGAACTGGGCTTATAATCCCTCTATACTTTTAAGTCTTACCTCTATAGTCAATATACATAAAAGCGGCATGAAACCTTGCTGTAAGATGAAGCAAAAGTCTCTATGCGCGACTGGTATGCGCGGCGGTAAGAATGTATGAAATAAAATAAGAATGAAATGTATTAGAAGGTGAGGTTTATAAAACAATTATTAGCCCAACAATTCATTCTGATTTAAATGATGTCGTATCTTTAAGATTTTTAAGAGAATCTAATAAAAAGAATAAAAATCAAGAAATCATGGCTTCGTCGTAGTTTTATGCTGTGATAATGACGATAGTAGTGATTTACCGCTTTGTAACCGAGTACAATGTCATTTCGATTAAATGTAACGACCTCGAATTTTCGTTAAACGCAATTCTGTACAAGCTTAACAAGTGCTTCTTGCCCATCCCAGTCTTTCACCTTATGGAAATACAAAATGCTTTGTTAACATATACCACACACAACGGTATGATTGATGTGACGATCAGAAAGAGGTATACTGCCTGCAGCGATTTTTCACGGAGAGCCTAATGTCGCTAACTTAAAAGGGTTTCGTTGGAAAACCGTTAGCAATTTATTGGAAAATGTGAAATGAGCTTTATATTTATAGAAGAAGAGACTATTTTTAAAGTAAATAAATTATTAACGGTTTTAGTATCAAAATGCAATGTTTCAGAAATGGTTAATAATAGATAGATTTGACTGCCTCGTTGGTCTGGTGGCAAAGCGCATCGCTTTGTGATCACGAGGTCCTGGGTTCAAATCCTAGGTCAGACAAATGTAGTTTTTCTAACGAAAAATTCCCAGTATGAGTCCGGAGTCTGGAATTGTGCCCGATATATGGCAATAGGCTCGCCCCCTATTACATGGGACCTAACATCGTGGGCAAAACGTGGATGTACTCAATACACCTCTGCCACCCCCTCTGGGGAATATAGGCGTGACGGTGTAGATTCTGCCAACACTGTAGAAGGTAACCATTCATCTGTCTTTGTAAGACACATGAAGTAAATGTATGGCAATAATCTAAAAAATATAATTTTGATTACACTTAATTCGATGTAATAGGTTCGGAAATCTTTACTAATATACTGTTTTTAAAACTTAGCCCCATTTTCTGGTTATTCTTATATCGTGATTGCATTTATAAACATGAAATCAATATTCACAAACAGCCAGACCGAAAAAAATATTTGTTGATCACACAAATATTTGTCCCTTGCGAGGATCGAACCCGCAACTACCGCATCCAGTGGGCGAAACGGCTTAAGTTCTTAAACACTGGACCAAGCTGTTGTCTAAATTTGATCTTCTTCGGTTAAAACTCATTAATAACAAAACTTTACTTTCCCGAAAATATTTTAACTGTCCGACCTCTCGTGTACCGTTTTTTTTTATAGGAAACGATAAAATTCAGCCGGGAATCCGGAAGCAATCGCACGAAAAACTCCCAGATTAGAATATCGGCAGGTGAGATGAATAGGCGGGAACCAGTAAAGCTGAATACTCACAGGCAAACTGTAACAGTCCCGTTACTACATAATTCCATTATCATATTCAAAACATGGTTTTAAGAATATTTACATTTCATAGTTCTATCAACTGCCTCTGGTCTAGTTACGAATAATGTGAATAGATTCAAAGGTCGGGCAAAATGAAGGTGTTCTATCAAAAAAGTCCCAGTATCAGTCTGGCATTGTGCCCGGTATGCACCAGTAGACTCGCCCCCTATGATACTACTACTACTACTTGCGTTAATTATGTTATACCTGTATTCAAGGTATAACATAATTAACGCAAGACCTCAAAGTAGTTTGTTCTAAATCAGCAATTGAATCGATTCTAACTATTTTTAAAAATAGTTAATTTTTTTTTTGTCATAAAATGCTGTTACTCGTTCTGTTCGCAGTATTAAACAAAATTTAGTAATTATTCAAAGCATTACGTTACATTACTATTTAAATGTATTTCTATTATACACACATCAATACGCATACAAAAGCTAATTAATCATTAAATTTTATGGTTAATTTGGGTACCAAAGAGCTTAAAAAAATGGTAGAAAGCTCTTTAAAATTGAAAGTTTGATTTTCGTATTGAATGCGTAAAGCAATAATGTAATTGGGGTGAATTAGAATCAGAATATGTTTTATTCATGTAAACCATTACAGTATTTATGAATCGTCAAAATAGTAACAAAGACTCTACCACCACTTCGGAATGTCATTTCTGTGGAGAAGAAGGGCAAGTAACTCCACGGTTACTCTTTTAAAATAGTATTTTTACAATTTTTCCATCTACATTTTACTGTGGGGTATGGGAGTACAATGTAGTATCAGGTGAGTCTGAATTAAATTAACCAAGGTAAACTATTCATGAGAATGGCTACATGGTTCTCTCATTTACAGATAAAGAAATGAGACTATTAGATAATGAGACTATACTAGAAGGAAGAGAGGGAATAATAAATAATAATAGCTGAACATGTTATCCACATTCGTGTGGAGCTGGAACAGCACCTATCCAAGCATTTTTATCTTTTAAATAATCATCTAGAGTATAGTAAGCTCGCTTGCAGAGTGTACGTTTAATACAAGATTCGAATTTATTTTCACTAAGTTGATTGACGTCAAGTAGAATTTTATTATAAAATCTAACACAGGACCCCATGAAAGACATGTGAATTTTAGACAGACGAAATTGCGGTTGATCCAATTTATTTCTATGTCGCGTGTTATAGCAATGCCTATCACCTAGCTGATTAAATAGATCTAAATTTTTCCGTGTGAACATTATGTTTTCATAAATATACTGACACGGGACCGTCATAATAATGGTTTCTTTAAACAATTCTCTTAAAGAGTCACGACTACCTAAGTTATAGATGGCCCTAATAGCCCTTTTTTGTAAGATAAAAATAGAGTCAATGTCAGCTGCCTTACCCCACAATATTACACGGTAACACATGACACTATGAAAGTAACTGAAGTAGACCAACCGCGCGGTGTCCACATCAGTAAGCTGTCTGATTTTTCTTACGGCATAGGCAGCGGAACTGAGTCGTTTACCTAAAGTCTTAATATAAGGGCCCCATTGCAACTTAGAGTCAAGCGTAATCCCTAAGAAAGCTGTATCATTTATAAACTCAAGTTTCTCGTTATTTAGTAAAATATTACATGCCGTACTTTTCACATTTGGTAAAGAAAACCGTATACATTTAGTTTTCTTGTTATTAAGCACTAAATTGTTGCATGTGAACTAATTATGTACTTGAAGAATAGCGTCATTTACCTCGTCTAAGTTATTTACATGCCTACCTACTTTAAACATCAAAGAGGTATCATCATCAAACGACACTACCTTACGCCCGCCCCTCAACTGCTCGAGGCAGGTCATTTATATATACGAAAAATAGAAACGGACCCAGTATCGATCCCTGAGGAACGCCCATTTTAACTAAAGTTCCTAGAGTAGTGTCTGAGGTACTGCGTTATTTATGTTACACCTTGTATAATATACCTTTGTGTATGTGTGCACGTGTGTGTGTGTGAGCCGCGAGGCCTTTACAGCTTCACGAGAGCGAGCGTGCAACCACTACGCAAGATTGCCATGCTTGTGCCACCCCCGCGAGGAGAATATAGAAGTGACGATGTTTATCTTTTTTTTAATTATAAAGCATAGTTTACATCTGTCGTGGGCCTCCAGCGAACAGTTTGTATAGAACTTTGATTGAGCGGGTGTCGGATTTGTGACGAATCAACGGAAAATCGCAGTGCGTACACATCTGTCTCATTACTGCGCCTGCAACATTTACAGCTTTAGTGATTATCAGGCTTAAAGTACTTGAAACGACTCACTCCGGAACTTAGATTGTAAAATAGAGATCGCAATCCACTGCACTTGATTCTGTTATTTCTTGCATCGAATCCGAAGAGATGCGAATTATTCCCTCGTTAGAGCGCGTAGTAATAATGAGTTTCGAAACCTGTATAGTAATATAAGAAGTAAATTTCGATAGCAAAATTCCCAGTATCAGCTTGGAAATAGGCTCACGCCCTATTGCGTAGGAGCTAACATTGTCAGCCAAAATGGGTGTACATTTCTGCCACCTGCGCCTGGGAATATAGGCGTAAAGGTGGATTTTTTTAAAACTATTCGTTGACTTATTCGATTTATTCGAAAACAAGCTTTTGACCGCGACTTCATCCGCGTTGACTTTAGACAGGACCCTTACATTTATCCGGGATAAAAGTATTCCATATGTTAAACCAGGTAATAAACTATTTGTGTGCCAAATTTCATAAAAATCCAAATATTTCTAAATATACAAACTTTCACATTTATAATATTAGTAGGATTAAATTTTAATTCTCGTGGCCACGGGAAGAATTTTAAGACTTTCGACAAATTCGAAGGCGAAAATTAATAAACCCTTATATGGGTTTAATTTTAGCCATTAAGCATACTATCTACCTACCCTGCATCTGGCGTAATAATATAAACAGATAGTATATTAGATTAGCAGGTATTCTGTAGCAATTTTTTATTTACTTGTTTACTCTTGGTTGGTGGTTAAACGAGGCTGGTATATTTACAAGCCACACCACTTATTACATTTATCATTTAATAATATATCGCAATCGTGTATAGCATAGCGAAAGAATATGATCAAAATGAACAAATATTGTTACTTGGGGTGGATAATCCAACATTGGAAATTACATTATCAGCAACCAATAACGGTAAGCCCTTCACTCGATTAATTGCTACAGATTGATTCTGGCACATGAGTGTGGTCCAAATTTCTCGACAATGGCGTCCATTACTGGGCTTATTCGTACATAATTCACAATCACTTTTAGCGTACTGCGAGCCAACTAATGGGCGCTTGTCGCACTTTATTCCATTTGAATATAACCCTGGTTCAAAATAAACAAACAAAAATACCAGTATATATATACGATAAGCTTAAACTCTGACCAGCTATAAAATACAAAAAAAAAATTACATTCTTTTTTAATAAATTTTAAATTTTATTGAAACTTTAAAACTACCAGCTTTAAAAAAATAAAAATACAAAATATTCGTTTTTTAATAAATTTGAATTTTAAATTTTAGTGAAGCTTTTGTGATATTACAATTAATTCTATTCGATTTGAATATTATTTAAAAAATTAAGACTTCATGCATTTTCTTCATTGAGTGCTTAGGATCGTGACCTCTGATGCAAGATGCAGACTGTATTCCTTTTTTCACGACGTTTTCCATTTTGTACAATTTCCGGCAGTTTTTAAAACTACATGTACTTGAGTTTCCAGTGTTAAGCGGATCTGGTCGGTCCAATGTGTCTTCGATCTTCCCTATGACTAGATGTCTTTCTAGACTATCTGGGGTTTTACGTGACATGTGACCGAAGTACTTGAGAGTGCGGCGAAGAGAAATCTTTCTTTTCGTATGTTCTTTTTTTTGTTTTTAAAAATCATATTTTTTTAAGTCCATGTTATTCTTGTGTGTGTGTGTGTGTGTATGATTTTCAGTTGACGCAGTGTATACTATAGACAGATAGATAGAAATACATATGGTTTACGTATTTTGACTGGAATGTATGGAAAGGTAGTACTTGCCTACGGTTCATCAATGAATTTCATATTTAAGGCATCATTTCTGGTATGATCAAAGTGATTATGCTTGTGTAGGATCGGGCGCTCTCTGAAATTCAATGTTAATACAAATCAAAACCAAACATCACATCAAAGGATTTGGATTGTACCTTTATAATATATGGTTGAACATGATTTGATAGCCTCTATCGTATTTATATTAAATAAATTTATCATGACTATCGAGAAATACTGTAAAGTCAACATTCCTATAAGTCAGTAATACTTTTTTATAACAGTTCTTTTGCAATTACTTCATACGGATTTGATTAATATAGAGGTATTGTTTTTTTTTTTATTATACTTGTAGTAACGTTGTAGTCTATTATTTCCAATAATAAATAAATAATTTAAAAACCTTCGACTCATATTCAGACCCTGATCACTATCTATCTATAACCACAATGAGTCCAAACACCATACCTCTGCTGTAAGTTGGTAAGGAGATGAGTATTCTAATGGGGTCAAAGTGACCATGTTATTATAATATCATTGAAGTCACAGGGTACTAAATTTCAAATCGATCAGACCAGTAGAAGTTGATCACATCATTTCAATTACTAGAATAGAGTTAATGATCTTCAAACGGCTGAATAGATTTTTGCTGATTTTCAGCTAAAAACACTCTCGATAAATCAAAATCAGTTCATCCGTTTAGGAGCTACGATGTCATAGATAGACACACCGATAGGTACAGATATACATGTTAAACTAATATCGACACGTCTATGTTCCCCAAACGGGGGCGGCAGAGGTGTGTAGTTCAATTTTCTCCGATAATAGTAGATCTCATTGTAATAAATAGGGGGCGAGTCTATTGCCATTTTACCGAACCCAGTGATACTGGGAATTTGCCTATTGAAAACACACTTTTTCCGAACTAGGATCGAACCCTGGACCTTGTGATCGCTACGCGTATTATTCGCCTCTAAACTAACAAGAAAGAAAAAGTGGTATCACTATTAATCACAATTTTTTTAACTACACATCTATTTCAATTTTATATGAAAACAAAATGGTAATTTCAAAGAGTCTAGACATTACGAAAATAAGCTTTATACCTACCTGACATTTTTATTTCAACGTAACATAAAAGTATTCAGAAACACGTTAATTAAAAAGCTATTTTTGGTGTTCAAAATGTAGGTACAGGTAAATACTAAAATTGAACAGAGGGCTTAACATGAACAGAGGGCTTAACATGAACAGATCAAAGTTAGCGTGACGCTATCGATATGCCATCCTTGTCACACTACAAATTTAATTAATAAACATGAACGTGACAGCACCCTTAATCGCTGGCGTCACGTTAACGTCAATATTTTCGTGATAAGCCCTCAGATTAACGTTAGTGTAACGTTTAACCAGAGAAGAAAGAGGACTATAGTATTTTTCACATGGATCGGTAATGACAGTTCTAATTGCCGAGCGAAATTATACTATATTCAATGGCAATATGGCATGACTCTTTTCTATACTTATGTTTTTATGCCTTAACATCATTGAATTAAATATTAATGTCGTTTGACAATTAGAACTGTCACTACCCATCCTATGTGAAAAATACTATAGTAATTCTTTATTGCGGGTGCATAACCTCATCGAGAAAGCGTGCTGTCACGTTGATCTTTATTTAGTAAATTTGTAATGCGGAAAGGATGGCATATCAACTCGACAACGTCACCTTAATAACAATCTGTTCGTGTTAAGCTCTCAGAGTTTTTATTCGCTATGACCAAACGCGGCGTGTTAGTATGACTTCGTAAAATTATGTTTTGATATTATTTTGTATACTACTGGAGTACTATTAAACGAACATTTCACGAAGTTATCGTGTCGCGACGCGTTACGTGCTTTATCGCTTATATCTAATCAGAACCCATGTAAAAATATCCACAACACACCAGAGTGTTTAGCACAAACAGATTGGCGTTATCGCAACTTTATCGAGAAATTGTGCTGTCACGTTCGTTTTAATTTAGCAAATTTTTAATGCAAAAAGGATGGCATATCATCTCGACAACGGCAAGTTAACGACAATTCGTTCGTGCTAAGCTCTCAGGGCCCATATTCGCTAAGACGAAACGCGGTGCGATACAATAACTTCGTAAAATGTTCGTGTGATAGTATTACGTATACTACTGGAGTACCATTAAACGATATTATCGTAGCACGCGTCGTTACGTGTTTAATTCATCATAGCGAATAAAGTCCCAGGTAAAAGTACTCACGATTACATCAGCTTTATTCCACGCGACTCAGTTCAAACGAACATACAGGCACACCAGAGGGCTCAGCACGAGCAGATTGGCATTATCGTAACGTTATCAAGAAAGCGTACTGTTACGTTCAACCGAATTAAGTACATTTTTAGTCTAAAATGATGGCAAAGCAAATAATTGCAGTCCGCACTTAACTTTCGACACGAAACCTTTTATAACCGTCGCCCGTCATAAATATCACACGCAACGGTAAATAACAATTTTCCAGAACAACCACTAAAGGAAAGTTTTAAGAACTTCAATAACAGTGTCGACTCCAACGCGACATGAACAGAACTAGCAGTAAATAAAGTTGGCAAACATTTACGAGCGTCCACCCTACGGTACAAATGCGAAGCCTTTTAAAAATAGCGTCGGGTTTTGGTATGTTGTTACTAATGTGTTTTGCCAGTGATGACTTGCCTCACTGAGACATGGTTGGTTATAA
Source organism: Phalera bucephala (assembly GCA_905147815.2). Classification (NCBI taxonomy): domain Eukaryota; kingdom Metazoa; phylum Arthropoda; class Insecta; order Lepidoptera; family Notodontidae; genus Phalera; species Phalera bucephala. The sequence goes on along the minus strand of LR990617.1, from coordinate 14,715,765 downwards.
TGGACCTCGTAAGAAACCTCAAGATCACTCAGAAGCCAATGGAGAGAACTTTGCTGGGAGTTTACCTGCGAGATGGAATCAGAAACGGAGATCCACGGGAGAATCAAAGTCACCTCACATAGCGCTAAGAATTGCGGGGCACATTGCTCGTAGGATTGACGACCATAGGCGCAAAAAAATCTCGACTGGTGACCACGTACTGGAAAACGTGGTGTGGGCAAGCCCTTTTTCAAGATGGGCCGATATTCCCTATCTATCTAATATATCGGTATATGATCTAATCGGTCAAAGCGGGATGCGTGCACAATACCGATCATTGTGAAGATCTTTGGCGATGGCCTTGTAGCGTCGTTTGGTCAATGACGATGATGTTTCTAATTTTTTCGTTACTTGGTTATAGAAAGGGCGGCAGCGGCAGTGCCACCAAGTGTTGAGCTGCGAGAGGTTCGGCGGCGGTGGCGTAAAGTTTTTATTGGTTCCGGGTTACAGCGCGTCGACCATTCGGTTTTTAATCGACACGTTTATAGTGATGGCGAACGTGATATTGATACGATAAAAATTAAAAATGTCAGAAGAAACGTGTCAAATTTTGGTAAGATAAAAAAAACTGCCTTGTTATAAAACTATTTTTTTCGGATTTTATCGCGGTTTATTTTTGATTTTAAGTTCCCGACGTTTCGAGTGCTTTGCAGCATCTATGGTCACGGGAAGGACTGAGGTGTTAGACGTCCAAAAGGTATAGTTGCTCCGGGGTACCCTCAAACTTCTTAATTATTTTTGTTGGTCCGATCTACGCAGAACAAGCTCACGGTGTCTTGAGGTCTTGCAGTGTTATGCTTGGTTTTGGATTTGATTATATTAATTACCGGATCCCAAGTCGATGAAAGCTCCCAGCCATCTTCTCTATTGAAATTAGGATGTTTTATTAATTTCAATAGCCTCGCGAACCATCCTTGGTAGGAATCGGTATTCCTTCACGAGGATTTCTGGTCTATCAAATCTGATGTTATGGCGGGTGCGCTCAAGGACATGTTCACAGACTGCAGACTTCTTTGAGCGACGGTGTTTTTACTGATTTTTTTGTTTGTCCTATGTAAGAGAGACCACATTCACAATCAAGCTTGTATACTCCTGCATCTTGTAGAGGAATGTGACACTTGAAAGATGGTAAAAACTGACTGATCTTCTTCGGCGGCTTGTAAAATGTTTTAATTGAAGCACGCTTCAAGATGTAGCCAATATTTTCTGTGACTCCTCTTAAGTAAGGTAGTAAGCAGGGAGACGCTCGACTGTGGCTGGTTTCACTCGGTCAATGTGAGGTTGGCGTGGGACTCGAAGCGTATTGTCGTGCAGGACTTGCTTGACATGTTGAAGCTCGGCAGCCAGATGTTTCTTGTCACAGATCCCTTGTGCTCTCTGAAACAAAGATTTACCCACGGTAGCTAACTGTGATGGATGGTGGTGAGATTCACTGTTTAAGTACCTATCGGTATGGGTCTTTTTTCTATAAACCGTATGGCTTAAGGTGTTGTTGGGGTTACGGATTACTGAGACATCTAGGAAAGCTAGGGAATTGTTTGCCTCCAACTCCATTGTAAACTGAATTTTAAGGTAAATGGAGTTAAGATGATTAAGGAATACGTTAATTTTGCCAGATGGTAATATTGTGAAAGTATCATTCTACGTACCGCTTGTTCTACAAGCAAGTTGATGATGTGGCGATGGGCTCCCCTGCATCTCCCATTGTTGCCGATACATTCATGGAAGACTTTGAGGAGACTCACCTGTAAAGCCAAGTTTCTACAAGCGTAGATGATACTTTCACAATATTACCATCTAACAAAATTATCGTATTCCTTAATCATCATAACTCCATTAACCCTAAAATTCATAGCTGACCTAAAACACCGTCGCTCGAAGAAGTCTGCAGTCTGTGAACATCTCCTTGACCGCACCCGCCATAACATCAGATTTGATAGACCAGAAATCCTCGCGAAAGAACACCGATTCCTACCAAGGATGGTTCGCGAGGCTATTGAAATTAAAAAATATCCTAATTTCAATAGAGAAGATGGCTGGGTACTTTCATCGACTTGGGATCCGGTAATTAATATAATCAATTCCAAAACCAAGCATAAAACTGCAAGACCTCAAGACACCGTGAGCTCATTCTGCGTAGATCGGACCAACAAAAATAATTAAGAAGTTTGAGGGTACCCCGGAGCAACTATACCTTTTGGACGTCTAAAACCTCAGTCCTTGCCGTGACCATGGGTGCTGCAAAGCACTCGAAACGTCGGGAACTTAAAATTAAAAATAAACCCGGATAAAATCCGAAAAAATAGTTTTATTTCATGTGTAATATTCACGTAAATCTAAGAACTCAGTAACTGCCGTGTTGGTCTAATGGTGAACAGTGCAGCTGACGTTGCTGACGGCTGACAAGGTCTTTCGTTCAAATTGTAGGTCGGACAAAGAATTTTTCGGGTTTTCCAACATTCTCTGTAGGAACTGTCCGGTACTTCAAAGTCCATAGTATAGCAGCAATACACTGCCCCCTCTTAAAATAGACCTAACAGTACACTTCCTCTAATCCTTCACCATGACCTAAAGTACAATTCGGCCATACCAGCTTAGGTAATATAGATGTGACGGTGAGTATTTTTATAAAATAAAAACAAAATACATTCACGAGCACATTTACTCGTTAAAATTTTATTCCACGTAATATTACCCTACCGAGTAATTACAGACATAGCGGATAACATGTAAAATGGAACACAAGAAAAAGAGCAGAATATTACAGCACGGATTTTCGATAAACAAAATTGATACTAAAATCCGATATTTGACATAAAAAATCCCCGTGCGTTCATTACGCGAAAACGTACAAATTAATTTTAAGCCCACGTTTGGTTTCGCTTCGAACAGCGGTTTCGTTTAACAAGTGGGAAATTCACGCAACGCTACACAGATAATTTAATTCCTTTGAACCATCCTATTATATGTATTGTGGTACCAGAATGTTGTAGATTAGGGTTCACCGAATTTCGTTCAAATGTAATTCAATGGCAGAATCTTGCTTGTTCGTTTGTGAAATGCTTGGAAGCTCGATTTAGTGTAAAGTTTCTCTTTGTCTAGACCTGTAGTGTTGATGCCGCGATGCTGAAGTCTAATTAAGTATCTATTAAATAACGAAAACTCACTACTAAGGTTGGAATCAATCTATAAATATCTCATGTTTTACGTACAAGTTTTTTGTAAAGTTTTACAGTTGAGGTACTTTCATTTGGTAATACGATCAAAATCGATTAAATAGATAAAGAAAAAGAGGTATTTATTTTGCTTAAAAATTACAATGAGTTTAGTGAAATATGCTATTGTGACAGTCTAGTTCGACCACCCCTCTCAAGGATTTAACAAATACTGGAAATGAAAAAGAATAGAATAGAAATAGGTATATATATTTCCCTTTTGTGAGTGCGAGACTTCGAAATATTTTCGGAAAGAAATATACCCTGTAAATCTAAGTCAAATGAATTTTAAGAGTCCTAAGTCTTTTAAACTAATAAAAATGTTAAAAAAATCTACAAGCAGAAAATTATTAACATTTTTAAAATTTTAACCTTTCGTATCTTATTCGAGAGTCGTTGAAATTATGCCGGTCAGCCTTTTTAAGAGGTCGCTTCCTTATTAAGTGGACCCTTATTTTCAAGTCACTTATTTACAATTTAAAGATAAGTAGCTAAGATTTAAAAATAGAATATTCTTATTATGCTGATTAAGATTTCTACTTGAAGCGGAAATAGTATAGGATCACTTTTATCTTCTGACACATTAACATTAGACTTATAAAAACCAATTCAAAATAAATTAGTTAATATGCCCCCCACTACTGAGCTAAGGCTTTTTTTACAAATTGAAGTGGTCATACTCCACCACACGGATTTTGGAAGCAAGTTTATAGCCATCCGCTGTTTGAACTTATAGTATACTAGTTACAATTGTTAATTTCGGTATGGGTATTGTTTATGTGAATTTCGTGGTTGTAAATGCACCCACAACACAGGAATAATTCCTAGTGAGGGGTTACGTTGCTAACAAATACAGCAACCAAGTAAATAATTTCGGTAAATGGAGAGGTTTTTCATTTAAGACATCACAAACAAAGACATGTAAACATGTGTCGATCTTCGCTGAAACGAGTCAGTGACACAAAACGTTTTACTAAACAAATGCTTCATAATATCGATACACCTAATATTGAAACAAAATGCTTTATTTCAATCTTAATATAAATCTCGATCTTACATTCACCAATATTACCGTCTCACAGAATGAACGAATACGAAACGATTTCGGTTGGTAGGCCGACTGTGCCCGAATTTAGCTGATTCAAATAAGGTATACTAGGATTCGAATCTTTCCACTGTTTCATTTAGAAATGATTGAATCTAAACAGTGAGGCAATTTTGCCATGTCTATGGACGTGAAGCTAAGTTCGATAATTTTGTTGGAAAGAAGCATATCTTTCAAACAACTCTAATGTTTATGTAACTCGTTCAAATACACTTAACGTTTTGATCCGTCTTCTTTTGCGTAGCAAGTACGTATTAAACTGGTAAACGACTTTGATCGGTATGCGTCGTGAACAGTGTTTTTGCTTGCAGCTTTACAGTTTGTCACTTCTTCGTCATTAAACCAGTCAAGATTAGTTGTAATAGAACCAAATCCCCGATTCTTGGTTGGTAAACATATATATTACTCACACTACATTATATACTTATATAATGTTTTAATATAAAAATTATATAAGTCTGACCCCGTACAATGGCAATTGGGTGAGTCCGATATAATGGCGTGAGGAGGTGGAGCGTGCCCCCGTTGTGGGATCTAACTACGCCCCTGCTTGGTTAATATAAGCACGACTGTTTTTTTGTTCTTTAGAACCAAACAATATAATGTATATCAGCGCTTAGGTTTTCTGGATGGCGGTTTAAATGTTGGTAACGGTAAAAGGAGGATTTATCTTCGTTTTCATAGTCATCCGCATGGTGGCCGAACTAAAGGAAATCTTGAAATATCACTAGGGTCTCGTCCGGCATACTGATCATTCTTGATATGCGAGTATGCGCAAAATAGTAGGAGTTCAATTTTATCACATGGAAGGCAGTGAGGTTTGGTGCTCAGCGATACGTCCGACCGCTTGCCCCGTTACTAATCGAATAACAACACAGCGCCGTCCGCCATCTTACATCGACTATCTGTCATCAGTGATTAGTCATCTAACAGATGCCATCTGTTATCGCTTCATAACTATACACAATAGCCACTTGCGTGGACGCAATAGCGGGCGTGCCACTTAATTTACTAGTACGACGCTCTAGTATGTGCTTACACCTAACATTTACTTTTATAAGGCTCGACCATTTAATCGAATCATATATAATACCTTGTAAATCAATGACGTCACGGCTTTATTCTCCAATCAAGGGTGTACTGTCTATATCCACTTTTCGCCGACAATGTTAAGTCCCATGTAATAAATAGGGCGCGAGGCTATTGCGATTGTACCGGGCACAATGTCAGCCACCGGACTTGATTTTTTTCTATCGAAAAATTACACATGACATCGTGATCGCTGTGCACAATATTCGCCACTAGACCAACGTGGCAGCCTATAATTCATAGCTATAACTTATGAAAATATTGTATGAATTAACCAAAACATAATATTATAAAATAAACGCGTGCGAAGTTGAGGGCAACAGCTAGTAAAATATCCCACCCCACTTATAGTTGGGTAAGTAAAGGCTGGCACGTAATAAGCAATGTCGTTCAGCGGAGCCAATAGCCACTTGCGTAGCGTCAGCGCCGGGACCGCAAGTTATTAGCGTGGACGCAATAGCCGGCGCGCCACTTAATTTACTAGTACGACGCTCTAGTATGTGCTTACACCTAACATTTACTTTTATGAGCCTCGACTATTTAATAGAACTATACTATACACTGTGACATTTTTTTACACTAAAACTTGAAAGTAATTTGTTCGGTCTGTCTGATTACTTAGATGATCAAATTAGACTAATTTATATGACATATTCACCTGCAAGAAAAACTCATCAATGAGATTTCCCTTTTTTACAATAAATGCAAAAACTACTAACTTTCCTTAAAGTTTCATTAAGATTTCAAATATTCATAAAATTAATTCTTTATCAGCACAAAACTGCCTACCCTGCAAGGGAACTGGCGCGATAATATAGGTAGATATATTGCCTGCATTTAAAGAAAGCCAACTTACAAGCGGCCTGATAAGTTTCAAGAGCTGATGGCCACAAACTTCCCTCCACCAATCCTCACTGGGTCCGCGTGGTGGAGTATGACCTAATCTCTCTCACCTTTTTCAATAAGATAAGCTCTTTGCTCAGTGGTGGCACATACGCATGCTTTAACATAATTAACACAAGACCTGAAAGTAGTTTGCTCTAAATCGGCAACCTAATTGTTTCCAGCTATTTTTAATGTAACTTTTTTTTTTAATTTGCAAAAAATTGTTTTACTAGTTCAGTATATATAACAAACTAATTTTATTCTTGATTAAAATCAATACGGAGATTTCAAATACATTTCTAACACGTATTTATCAAGACGCACACATTTACATAAAAGTTTCATTGTTAATTGGGGTATAAAAGTACTTAAAAAAGGATAAAAATCTTTAAATTTAGAAATTTTGTTTTCGTATTGAATGTGTGAAGCAATTATCTAGTCGGGGTGTCAGAGGCTTTGCATTATTTACGTTACACCTTGTATAGGCTGATGTATTCCTCTTCAGCCTTAAGACATCAACGTTAGATCCAAGACCTCATAAAATTTTCAGGACGACGTTCACGACGACGACGACGACTACTTGTGGATGTATTATTAAAAGGAAATTAAATAAAGGAAATTATTTTTTATTAATTAATTATTATTTTTAATTAATAATTCTATAATGAATATGTAGAAGTGTACACTACAACTAACTCTCTTACAATACAAGTCAAGGCCATAATCTCAATATAAATCATTAAATATTTGAATAGATGCATAATAATCCCGTCCTACTTCTATTACTAATCCCTACAGATTCCTATAAATCGGAACAATAAACCATGTATATCGAAGCATTAATCCCTATTGTAATTTAATTGAATCGTTGATGGCGGAATTTATCGTACACGACGTTAATCTCTTTTGATTACCAAGGCTATATATAGGTAGTATGTTTGAGAGTCAGTTGCTTGGGAGAATCCAAGTACGCAAGTAAGTGCAAATGGAAGGCAGATATTTCAAAATTGTGTCCCCTAAATAATACGTCTGTATTTAGATAGTAAGATACTTTGTACATTCTAAACTTAAACTTGTTTTTTAAATCAGGGATTAAAAGCGACCCTTCTAATTTTAGACCGATTTCCATCTTGCCGGCCTTAAGTAAAATTTATGAAAAGATCCTACTCAATCAATTGCTTAACCACTTTAATGAGAATAAGCTGTTACACGGTGATCAATATGGTTTTACTAAGGGACTTTCAACCACAGACATGGGAGACGTCTGCTTCAGCAAATTTACGGTGCCTGGGAGGCATCGCAGGATGCCATTGGTGTTTTCTGTGATCTCTCTAAGGCATTTGACTGTGTTGAGCATGCAACCCTTATTAAAAAACTAAGTCATTACGGCATTAAAAACACTGTCCTTAATTTATTAGCTTCATACTTAGGTGAAAGATCTCAATGTGTTAAGATTAACGGAGTCAAGTCTCAGGAAGTAATTTCAGTTGGTGTTCCACAGGCTCCATCTTAGGACCCTTTCTTTTTTAGTATATATTAATGACCTGCCGAATTTTGTCTGTGATGTCTGTGACATTATACTATTCGCAGATCATGAGCTCAGCTTAATTTTGTCGATGTGAATTCTTTCACGGATATCAAATTGGTTCGAAATGAACAATCTCTTGCTTAATTCACTCAAGAAAAAGTGTATTAAATTTACTATGCCTATTCTAAAAGATAATGATACAAATATTCTTAATAATGTCTAGGCATTACCATAGACTCCAAACTCCAATAGGGGGCCCATATCTCATAATTTGCGGGTAAACTTAACTCCGCTGCTTATGCAGTGTGGAAAGTACGGCAACTTACGGATGTGGATACAGCACGTTTAGTTTATTTTAGTTACTTCCATACCATTTTGTCGTACGGTATCCTACTGTGGGGTAACGCTGCTGACGTGGAAAATGTATTCATACTGCAAAAACGAGCTATCCGTGCCATTTATAATCTGGGACCTAGGGCTTCCCTCAGAGAACATTTTAAAGAGATCAACATTCTCATGGTCACTTCACAGTATATAGTGTACATACGTGAGAATATGCATTTATTTGATAAAGTGAGCGACGTTCATAAATTAAATACTAGAAATAAAAATAAACTGGTGTTACCAATTTTTAGGCTTAAAAAAGTATTCACTTCCTTCGTAGGAGTCGATATTTGCTGCTACAATAAGATACCGAAGCCCATGTTAGAGTTCTCACTTGACAGATTCAAAAGTCATATTAAATCGTCACTAATGAGGAAAGGATATTAAATGATTTTTAAATGATAAAAATGCCTTTACACAAATTACCTGAAATTCACGAGAATATAATAATAAGTGCAGCGTGTCCTGCCTAGCTAGCGTCCATTGATTTTAAATATTATTTTCGAACGATGTCGACAGGGTCGTGGATTGGTCATGCTCACTAAAATGTCTTTGCTAGTGGCGGCTCTGTGGAGCGGATCACTCTTTTCCCTCTAAAATGGTTGAGGAGAGTGATGGCTTGCTTCTCAGGTCATACTCGTGAACGGGTGCTGCTGGTGGGGACTGGTCCGTCCTCTGCCCTTTGTCTGATTAAACGTGTACCATAGTGCTGTTGAATTTTGTCTCGTTCGGCATCACACTGGAGCCAATCGTTTTGTACGCACTCTTTACATATTTTTAGTAACGCTTTCTCTTACTATTATTATGATGCTTTTTATTATATACCTCTACAACATCTCTATTTTGTAAATGAAAGGACTATGTAGACACTGACCAATACCATAAATCTAAGTACACTTATGATTAATCTATACTTAAGCACATCCATTTGGCTCATTCTGCATTGTTCTTCTATGCTCCATGAATGCAATGTATACAGAAAGAATTGTAACACTCTCATTTTTAAAAAGAGTAACCGTGGAGTTTCTTGCCCTTCTTCTCCACAGAAATGACTTTTCGAACGGGTGGCAGAGTCATAAGTAATTAATAATTTTCTCTTTTTGACTATTCATAAGTGCCTTTTGGTCTACATGAATAAAAAATATTTGATTTAGATTTTTTTGAAAATCCTTATTACTGGTACTGAAATAAATATATGAAAGAAAAAAACATGGATCAAGCAGCCTAGCATTGCAATTATACATTATTTATCATCAGCTGTTAAGGTACTCGTATCTTAAATTTAAATCTCTATCTATATCATCACGCCAGATCCCTTGCGAGGTAGGCAGAAAGTACAGGGTGCCAACAGGTTCTTTCCTTACATACCTCTCTGGCTTCCATCACTCTCATAGTCGTCCATCCATCGTCTCATACACGCTCGTCGGTTACGGAGACTCTTGACTTGTCCTTCAGATACGACTCTATCTATTAGGTCATGGTAAGATAGTCTAGGTCTTCCCCGGTACCTACATGGTTCCACTTTCGCATTGTATATGTGTTTTGCCATTCTTTCATCTGCTGACATTCTTTCTATATGACCGAGCCAACGGAGCATACCCTTTCTCATCTTTACACCGATACTATCTTTCATACCTACTCGATTTCTTACTTCGCTGTTGCGAATACGGTCGGACCGCACATCTTCCGCAGAGCTCACATTTCGACCGCATTTATTCTACTTTCATTCTCTTTCTTACATACCCAGCTCTCGCTGCCATATAAATCTATTAACAAATTGATGGTGTCGAGGCAATTTTTGTAAAGTATTTTGATTTTCACAACATTTAACACTGCTCTTTTATTATGATTGGCGCATTGGCATAGCTTCTCGCCTATTTTGCTCGTCTGTCTTGGCAAGCAATTTGGCGTGGTCTTGGGAGTATTGCACGGTCGCGACGATCCCCAAGGCAAGTTTGACTGTATCCTGCTGGTGGTTGCTGCCTGCTATTGGTCTGGTCCTTCTGAACAGACATAGCAGAAACAGTCATGCGCTTACCCTTCCCCAGTTTTCGGTCCACTTTTCCTCTCCCCATGTCCCCCGGTTCTTTCCAGATGTTTGGTTGCGCCTGGCTGCCCCCTTCAATCTCCGTTTTGGAGAGGGTCGGGTGCAGCAGGTGGCGCGTCGTGGTTGGGTCGTTCGCCCGCTCCCCTCGCTCCTATCTCGAGGAGTGACCGGGAGCCGTCGTTCGTTTCTGGTCACGAAAGGTCGGATGAGTCGCTCGCTCCTTGTACTCTCCGTTTGAAGAGAGGACAGGGAGCGGGCCTTCATAGTGTATCGTTGGTTGGCGTTAAAAGGCTGGTCGACTCGAAGTGCCTAATGCCGCGGTCGGCGTGCCGCGGCTGGAAACGGAGGGGCAAAACTCCGCTAAGCGCCCAAAGCTGTAGTTCAGTACAAAAATTCAATGATGTCTCAAAATAAAAAGAGTTTACCCCAGGGAGATACCGGCCTTTCCAAGGTCGGAGAATCCTCCTCAGGGCCCTCGGGCTCTCGTCAAACCCGAGGGACCTAGGCATAGAGTCCCTCGTTTTCAAGGTGGGAAAAACAGGGGCGCGCCTAATTGAGGTCCGTGGCGCCGATAGCGGCCCAAAGGCGGACGCCCTGGCGGCCGCCATGAGTGCGGCGCTGGCTGCGGATGACGTCATAGTGTACAGGCCTACCAGGCGTGCGCCTGGTGGGCCTGGACGACTCCGAGACGAAGGAGGACGTCGCGGAGGCGGTGGTTCGTGCCTGGGGTGTTTGGCAGAGGACGTAAGAACAGGGGAAGTGGTACCAGACCGAACACCCCTGGGCACGGTCGTAGTTAGCTGCCCCATAGAGGCAGCTAAAAAGGTGTCACTGATAAGACCGCCAATTGTATCTTTGCCTTTTGTAAATCTACTGTAGTACAATGAAGAGTATTCCCTATATCGGTATAGGTGTCTGCATTAGAACCAAAATATTTTTGATTCATGTACACTATTATAAAATGTCAGAATCGCTAGAAAAAGTAACAAAGAGAATCTTCCACCATATCGGAATATCAATATTGTGGAGAAGAAGGGCAAGTAAACCATCCATAGTTACTCTTTTAAAAAAATTACATTATGCTGTGGGCGAGGAATGGATGAACAATTTAGGTTGGTTTATCTGGTCTAATCATACCATTCATGAGAATGACCACATGTGTGTTATACATATTGGCAATATATAATCAGGTTTAAGTAAAACCAGCCATTGCAAAAGTAGTACAAGTTCACGTTTGACGTCGGCTGCTAGCTAAATTGAGTATCGGAAATAGGATTAGATTATACTTCTGACTGCATCAGTGACCGTAGATCGAATTGCATTTCATTTTATTTATTGGAACAGCCTTTTCCATGTCCGTTTTCCCAGTGGCCATACGATAGCAATGTTATTAGGAGAATATTTTGACATAAGTGTTAACTCAGCATGTTTTATTTATAAAATATTGTGTAACTGCCAAGTTTCATTTGTATGAATATGGCACCGGCTATATAAATTCCAACAGCAGGTGCCCACAAACCTGCCTCCACTAATCTGCATTGGGTCCGCGTGGATCTACTTTCTCACACCTCGATTTGTGGGAGAAGGCCTTTTCCCAGCAGTGGAATAATATTTATTAGAACATGTGAGAATGTTCAGCGACTTTTTTCTCTTACTGTACTCTTCATGAGAAACATGGCCTGAATTAGTTGAAATAAGACACACCATTAAGAATAATATTTTATTTATTTTTATTTATTAAATAGTTGCAATGCTGCGTTTGCGATTCCGATGTTATAGTGTTGTAACAGGTACATAAACAGGTTACAACGAAAACAAAGAATAATAAGCGAACAAAGTAATTTAATTCAGCTCTAGGAAGTAACCCTTAACAATGTAGAGAAAAACATCTGAAAAGATCCCTCCCACAACTATACCTAATCCTCAATTTTCTCAATCACAATCATTTGTAAACTCTTTTGCTCTACTTCCCACGGACGAGGTCGAAGTCAGGGAATTAATTTCTGGTCTACGTACAAACTCTGCGGTTGGCTGGGATGGTGTGTCTCCTCAGATCATTAAGGCATGTGCTCCTAAACTGATTCCATTGATTACTCATATTTGCAATATCTCAATTGCCACGGGCACCTTCCCTAATATGTTTAAGAAGGCTATTGTTTATCCCATTTTCAAGGGTGGAGATAGAGGTAGCGTGAACAACTATAGGCCAATTTCTGTATTACCTGCCATCTCTAAAATATTGGAAAAACTTTTAAATACTCGTTTAATGAAATATTTAGAAACACATAATATCCTAGCACCTAATCAGTTTGGGTTCCGAAGCAAGAAATCTACGGAAGATGCGGTTGCAGCGTTGGTTGAAAGCATTGTTGAAAAATAAGACTCTAGAAAAAAATGCCTTGGAATTTTTCTAGACCTTACTAAGGCCTTTGACACCGTCTCTATTCCCCACCTTTTGTCGAAAATGGAAGGACTTGGAATTCGAGGCAAAGGACTTGATATTTTTAAAGACTATCTCTCAAACAGAACCCAATGTGTCAAAATAGGTTCACACATCAGTAATACTGTGACTCTCACTTATGGTGTTCCACAAGGCTCTATTTTAGGCCCTACACTTTTTCTCATTTATATTAACTCACTTTGTCAACTCTGTGTTCCAAACTGTTCCATTTTTACGTATGCTGATGATACAGCATTACTCATTCATGGAAAGGACTGGATCGATGCATTTTCCCACGCTGAGTATGCCCTTGGCCAAGTTATGAGCTGGCTTTCCCACAACCTTCTCACTCTGAATTTAAATAAGACCACCTACCTGACCTTTGCCCTAAAGCAAGCGTTGCAACCGAAACTGGACTCTTTTATACTTAAAGCGCATTCATGCTCAATCTCTCCTCCATACACTGGTTGTAGTTGCAGATCGGTGAAGAGGTCTAACCAAACCAAATATCTTGGTGTACAAGTTGATAGTCTTTTAAACTGGAAACCACAATTAGAATCGCTAACGTCTCGCACAAGGAAACTTATCTTTATCTTTAAAAAACTGCGGTACTCTGCAGATATCGAGACACTAAAAACTGTGTACTATGCACTTTGTCAAGCCATATTATCATACTGCATCTCTGTGTGGGGGGGGGTGCATCTAAAACCATGTGCTTGATATTGGAGCGCGCTCAAAGAGCGGTGTTGAAGGTCATGACCTCTAGACCTTTCCGATACCCAACTTGTAAGCTGTACACCAATTGTCAGGTCCTGACTGTGAGACAGTTATTTATTCTCCATACGATCCTAAGGAAGCACTCTTCTCTTAAGTTTGACAGCAACGCCTTAAAAAAGCGACGAGCATATAATATTTGTCCATCAACAGCTTTTAGAACGACTATGGCCAAACGACATTTTAAAGTCATTGGAAATATTATATATAACAAAATGAACAAAATGTCTAATATTTATCCTATGAATAGGCATCAATGTAAAATAAGTGTAATTAAATTTCTTCTAACTAAAAATTATGTTGAAACAGAGAATATGCTCAAATTTTAATTATTCCAACTGTAACTATAAAATAAAACTTTATTTATAATACTTGCTCGCAAGTATTTGTCCACACCGTGCACTTTTTCGAGAACACATTATACATTCTAATAAACTCTGCTGTGATGTCATAGTTCTAGCTCAACTTTCTAAGAAGCGAGCACTGGTGTCCATAACACAAGTTAATTCTTAATTTGGGCACCTGAGTTCAATCAAACAGTTTAAAACAAAAATATAATGTCATTTGATCTATTACTATTACTTGTATGATGTAATCTGTTGTGTTTCCTTGTACACTATTTTTGGTGCAATAAAGTATTATTATTATTATTTTGTTGGTTGTTTTTCTCAGCTTGCGCCGGTATGTTCATGCCATTTACGGGCAAAGCCAAATTATTATTATTATGATCTCGCTGAGATTCACGGGCTTTACCCGGACCTTTGAAAGGCTTGCATGGGGACATGGGTCCAACACGTAGAGGCCCTTTGCGAGAAGTTAATGTTATGTAAGCCACCTGCTGAGATCACTTGCTGAAAATGAAGAAACATAACCAGCGAACTGACCCCGGCAGGTGCAAGGACTATTGTAAATTATGGAAAGAAACAAGGACTATGTAAATGAGGTTTGATGGACAAAAACCGGACTATTTCAAAGGGGACGGACACCGGCCATAATTAGTGATACCTAATTACCCGTGGCCGGCGGTGACTCGCCGCTTACTAGATGGGCCCTCAAACGGTCGTCCTAGGACAACTGAGGGCAACACCGGTGTGAGCGGCTCAGGGGTGTAGAGAGGTGTGCTGCGCTTTCTCCGAAGTTACTCGCGGCGTTATGCCCTTTAACACTTCCACCCCTGGAGTACATCGACGTAGGAACGCATTATCTTCCTACGTCGATATAGCTCTCACGGCTCCTCTCTGGACGGCCAATTAAGGCTAGCCAGAGCCGAGAGTCCTGCAGGCACCCTTCGGTTTCCACTCGACCGACGAAGACACGCCGAGTTAGGGGCCCTGTTCGACTCTCTGAAGCACTCGGGTCCGTGGTGTCGTTACTCACCAACAGCTCGCCACAAGCTGCCCTGCGGGCTTATTATGATTATTATTATGTATATATTTATTCAGTATAATTTCTTATAAAATATATATAAAAATATAAAATACAAATATTCTTATATATATATTGTATAAAAAAATGTGCTCCACCGACAGCAAGGTCTACGACCCATGCTACCGGCGGTCAGGGCTCCAAAGAGAGGAACCTCCTCACAATGCGTGCCGTGTCCAACATTACTGCCTTCTGTATCAGGCCCTTCACCCAACTGCCTAGCGAGAGCTTCTCAAGGTGTTTATCGAAGCTCTTCGCTATAAGGCCGTTGACTGAAACGACCATCGGAATAATGATAGTTGAATCAACATTCCACATGGCGGTAACCTCATGGGCCAGGTCCAAATATTTTGATATTTTTTCTTTTTCGGCCTTTACAAGGTTCTCATCATGCGGAATGGTGACATCAACTAGCATTACACGACGCATCGATCGATCTATTATCACGATATCAGGTTTATTGGCTACAATAGTCCTATCCGTGATAACAGATCGATCCCAGTAGAGCGTGATATGACCACTTTCGAGAACTGGAAGAGGCTGGTACTGGTAGTACGGTACTTCAGAGTCCACAAGGCCATATTTAAGAGCAAGTTGCTGATGGATAATCCTAGCCACTTGGTTGTGTCTGTGCAAGTACTCTCCGTTAGCAAGACGAGAACAACCGGAAACTACATGTCTAATAGACTCACCGGGACGGTGGCATGCCCGACAAATGTCAACCGTGCCGTCCTTTAGGATGTACTTCCGGTAGTTGTTCGTCATGATAACTTCGTCCATAATTGCAAAGACAAAGCCTTCAGTTTCCCCAAAAAGGTTGCTGAAGCGTAGCCAGGTCACGGAAGCGAGCTGGTCCACATCAGGCCCTGTAAGAGCCCGATAAAACCGTCCGTGTAGCTCCTTGCCCTTCCATATGGCTGTGTGGTCCGAAGTACTTAATACCTGGGGCCTTCGCCAGTTCCCGTTTGTCAAGGAAAGCGGAGTTAGGCCTCTATCGATTGCGGCAACATCTCGATACATCACCACGGATACACTCAAAAAGTACTGTCTGAGATTGCACACCTCGCGGTTGTGTAGTGTCTTAGCGTTTAAAAACCCACGACCACCGCACTTCCGCGGGATGTACAACCTCATAACAGACGACCGCGGGTGATGCATACGATACGCTGTCAGCAATCGACGGACCTTTCTATCCAGGGCATCCAGTTCAGACTGAGTCCACCTTAGTATGCCAAAAGAGTATGTAAGAACAGGCATGACCCAACCATTGAAAGCTCGGACCCTATTTCCACCTGATAGAAGGCTTTTTAACACTTTTATCAGGCGGGCAAAGAACCGATCCCTCAATGATTGTTTCATATCCTGTTCCGCTATACTTAAGGCTTGTGACATACCAAGATACTTGTAGGAATCCATTTCAGAGAGAGACCTGAGGGATATATCTTCAGAGAGCTGTAGATTAAAAGAATCTTCAACTCTCCCTCTTTGTACATGGATGACCGCACACTTGTCTACTCCAAACTCCATTCCGATGTCGTTGCTAAAATTGCCGGTTATTTTGAGCAACTCCATCAGGTCTGTTTTCTTCGAAGCGTACAACTTGAGGTCATCCATGTACAGTAGATGAGATATAGGCTCACTCCCTCTCCGCAAATGGTAACCTAGCTTTGAATCCTTAAGTATAGCACTTAATGGATTCAAAGCCAAGCAGAACCACAACGGACTCAAACTGTCGCCCTGAAAGATACCCCTGCTTATCTTTATCAAGTCCGACGAACCAGAAAGGCCACCACATCCTGGGTGACGAAGAACTGTGGTCCACTGCCTCATACACGAACCGAGGAAAGAGCATAGCGCCGGGTGTACTCTGTACAGCTCTAGCACCCTCCCCAGCCATGTATGAGGCACCGAATCATAGGCCTTCTTATAGTCAATCCAGGCCATGGAGACATTCTTTCTGGATCGTCGTACCTGTTGGCAAATGGCAATATCAATGAGGAGCAAATCCTTTGTACCCCGGGACCCCCCCTTACAGCCATTCTGAGTAGGCGATAGAATATGCTGTGCCTTAAGGTGATTATTGATTTTTATTCTCAGAATGGATGTAAGGAGTTTATAGACCGTAGGTAGACATGTAATCGGTCTATAATTTTTAGGTTCCGAAGTACTGCCAGATTTGTGAATCAAGTGAGTGACACCCGATGTCATAAAACTAGGAAGCGATCCCAATTGAAGAGCTTCTTGGAATTGAGTCGCTAGACGAGAATGTGAGCCCTGGAGCCTCTTTAGCCAGAATGCGTGCAGTCCATCCGGCCCCGGACTTTTCCAGTTCGGCGCCGCACGAACCGCACAGGCCAGATCTTCACGGCTTATGACTACGGGCTCCATTTCCTGAATGGGCCCACAGGATCGTCCAACAACATCAAACCATTCGCCCTCGGAGTGAGTGACGGGCACTGACCAAATTTTACGCCAAAACTCGGCCATCACGGCCGCATTTGGCAAGTGCACGTCAGTCACTCTCTCTTGGGGGCGCTCCCAAGCCTGGTATACACTCCTTTGATTCGTCTGGAAGGTGCGATTCACGTGGTATCTGTCTGCTCTCGCCTTATACCTGCGAATCCTCTTCGCCCATGCATAAACTTTTTGCTTCCAGTAGTCTATGCGTTCCGCGACTCCTGCCACATAGTCCACAGGAGCCACTCGTGTGCCTGCAAAGGCTTGGGTCACGAAACGCACAACTCTCGGGCGGTTGTTTCCAGCCTGGAAGCACAACAATTTCGCTATGAGTGTCCTAGCCATATTTATACGCCGCTCTATTCTGCACTGCCAGAGTGGTTTAGCATTTGTGGGTTGGGTGGCTCGATGTAGATTAGGAAATCTTACACCTGCCACCCGACACACCGCCACCGCTCCACAGTACAAAATAGAATGGGTATCACATAAGTCCACACTGGTCTCCCAGTGTGGCTTTAAAACATTGTCTAGGGCACTCACAAGCGAAATGTTACGTCTATGCATGGGCAAACGGGGTAGGCATGGTCTTAGGGAAATCGGTGCAGACCGATACTCCGCAAAGGCATCCTCCAGAGCTCTCCTCACCTGCTCCTGTAGCTGGTCACTAACACTTACCTGCTCGCTATTTACCTCCTCCGATCGTGCGAAGTTATTCAAAGAGATAGGATCTTCAACACTTCGCACGTTGGATTCAGTACGAGCAGGAAGTGCTTCGCGGTGCAGTCGCTCAAGCACTGTGTCATCCAACAACTTGCACCGCTGGATGGCACGGACTTGATCCGATAGTCGTTGCGCAGTAACGGCGACAGTCGGGTGAAGCCCCTGAAACAGAGACAACAATTTCGGACGGTAAGCGGTGAGGATGGTTCCTCCCTCTGTAGCACCATAGTAGGCCCGCATGACACTCAGATTTAATTCTGGAGTCCATCTCATGCGGCGCACTACACCACCGGTAGCAGGGGCCGTGGGCGGAGCACAATGTCCCGCTGGTCCCAGGCGTGCCGGCAGCGGTGGGCGTCCTCTCCTCGCAGATGTTAATGTAGGTGGAGACGCCGATATCCCGGCATCGTCGCTAGAGGCCCCAGATGTCGGCGGTGTAAAAAAATCTTCATCCTCCAAAGGCTGGGGCGAGGTGGGCGAGCCGGGCAAAGGTGTTGGGCGTGCGCTAGGTGACCGGGCATCCCGCTGCCGACACAGCCGCACGGGGTTTCTTCGGCTGGGCTCGGCCATTTACAGATGTGTTATGTTTTTCTTCCAAATCCACATTTTCCGAACCCACGTTCGCATTGTAAATTTTGCTCTTAAAGTGTGTTGTTTTTTGATGTTTGTTGATGTCTAAACGGATACTTTTCAATATTTCTTCGCCAAAAAAATTTTTATTTACACAAAACGACGTGTCGTTGACAGCGGTTGCCATGGTTATTATTATTATTATTATTACCTAAATATAGTATTATACTATACCTATGCTTTCAAATATGTTTCAAATACTTTATATAATTCGACAATTATACAATTCGAAATACAAAATATCTTATTATCTGTGGAAATATAACTATGTGTTTTTTATCTGATGGACAATATTTTTTATATTTACATACATATATAGACGGCTCCGGCATAATAATCAGACCGGATTTTAATAATTTTTAAACGGAAACAATGTCTTGTCCGAAATAAAAAAACATTTTAAACTCGTGTATTTAGGAAAGACAAATGAGGATTATATACAATATTGGTTCCTATTTTAATTACACGAACAAAATTTATACATTACTAACGATGATATTATTGAAATTATAGCATTTTAGTTTGGTAATTCACCATTGTACTTCTCATATAGTAATTATTTTGTTGAAAATGATTACTATATGCATAATGCATGATTTAGTTCTCACAGAAAGCTGTAAAATCCGTAATTATATTTTTTACGGATTTTACAGCTTTTTGCCATAATATCGCATACGGGCCGCATGCCGCTTGCATCATGAATAATTAACGACTTTCCATGTTGTTAATTATGTAGGTCCTACTTCCTACTAATATTATAAATGTAAATGTTTGTATGTTTAGATGATTGTTACTCGATCACGCAAAAACGACTGAACGGATTTGGATGAAATTTGGCACACAGATAGTTTATTACCTGAATTAATATATACTTTTTATCCTGGAAAAATGTTAGGTTCTTGTATAAATTCATAGTCTCGGACAGAAACTAGTATTACATAAAGGAATAGACTTTTAGCTGGCTTGGTCTAGTGTATAAAGCGTAGGCCGTTCCGCTCACTGGATCGAGTAGTCGCGGGTTCGATCCCCGCACGGGACAAATCTTTGTGTGACCCACAAATATTTGCTTCGGTCTGGGTGTTTGTGCATGTGAAATTCATGTTTGTAAACCCACGACAAAGGAATAATTAATAACATTCTTTCTAATTTAAACACCTGTTAATAGTCAAACCAAAATAAACAAACACAGCCCCTATACAATTTTATGATAATACTAGCTGTACCCCCAACTTCATTACCCGTCCTTTTATTTTTGAGACAAAAGGTAGCCTATCATTCCTTCCCCTGGCTGGAATCTATGTCCTTTCCGATTTTCATCCATAATCTGTTCAGCGTTTTGGGCGTGAGAAGGTAACAGACAGAGTTACTTTCGAATTAATAATATAAGCTGTATATGGATAGAATACCATTTCAGCTACATTTTTATATAAAAGTAGTAGGTCTAAAGGACTTAACGGGAACAGATTGACGTTATCGTAACATGATCTAGAAAGCGTGCTGTCACACTCTTCCTTATTCAGTAAATTTCAAGTGAGAAAAGGAAGGCGTATCAACTCGATAGCGTTATGCCAATGTTATTCTGTTCGTGCCAACCCTCTGGTTACCAAGGTATGTGTTTACTAGAAGGCTTTTCACGTGGACGGTCACGTGTCACATTAATAATGTGCTGAGGGGCGTGCTGTCACCTGGACTTCTCATCAACGGTATATTGGATGCGTTCCTTTGGATTAGGTAATCATACGTACACGTACACAATCCTTTTGGTAATTACGACTTTTTTGCTGTAAAGTTATGGTTTCAATTTAATTGTAACGATGAATATGGATAAAAACGTTTTTGCTTATCTACGTTTAATTTAAGAAATAAAAAATAGCTAAAATAGTCATGCTTGTATGTTTATTAGATTTACGGTCCCTCAATACAAGGCGTATTGAGGAGACCATAGCACAGAACAAGGGCTCCAAAGTGTTCGCAAGAGACGCGTCTATTGGGCAAAGCCAGTTGACGAAGCTGAAGACGGAGGACGGAAACGTAACGTCGAATAGGTCAGAGGTGCTCAGGGAGATAGAGAGGTTCTTTGGGCAGTTGTACACCTCAGTAGCTGAACCTGTTGTTGACTTGGTAAAAGACCCAAGAGCCAAGCTAGCCCGACACTACACTGAAGATATCCCGGACATCAGCTTGTACGAGATTAGGATGGCTCTCAAACAACTCAAAAATAACAAAGCGCCAGGCGAAGACGGAATTACCGCAGAGCTTCTGAAAGCGGGCGGAACGCCGGTACTTAAAGTCCTTCAGAGGCTGTTTAATTCCGTCATGCTCGAAGAGAAAACGCCGGAAGCATGGAACAGGGGTGTGGTGGTACTGTTTTTCAAGAAAGGTAATAATACTGTACTGAAGAATTATAGGCCCATCACACTGCTGAGCCATGTTTATAAGTTGTTTTCGAGAGTCATCACGAATCGTCTCGAACGCAGGCTTGATGACTTCCAGCCTCCCGAACAAGCCGGTTTCCGGAAAGGCTTTAGTACCATAGACCACATACATACGCTGCGGCAGATTATACAGAAGACCGAGGAGTAAAATCGGCCACTATGCTTGGCGTTTGTGGACTATGAGAAAGCCTTCGATTCGATGGAGACTTGGGCGGTTCTTAGATCTCTCCAGCGATGCCGCATTGACTATCGGTACATTGAAGTGTTGAAGTGCTTGTATAATAACGCCACCATGTCAGTCCGAGTACAGGGGCAGTGCACGAAGGCGATCCCCATAAAAAGAGGAGTAAGGCAGGGAGACGTCATTTCTCCGAAACTGTTTACGGCCACCTTAGAGGACGCCTTCAAGCTCTTGGAATGGCAAGGACTTGGCATCAACATCAATGGCGAATACATCACTCACCTTCGATTTGCCGACGACATTGTGGTCGTGGCGGAGTCGCTGGAAGGACGAATGCTGGATGACCTCAACAGAGTATCTCAACAAGTGGGTCTTAAAATGAACATGGACAAAACGAAAATAATGTGTAACGTCCATGTCGTACCCACCGCACTCACCGTTGGGAACTCTACTCTTGAAGTTGTCGACGAATACATTTACCTGGGACAGGTAGTCCGGTTAGGTAGGTCCAACTTTGAGAGAGAGGTCAATCGACGAATCCAACTCGGCTGGGCAGCGTTCGGGAAACTGCGCAACATCTTCTCATCCAAAATACCTCAGTGCCTTAAGACTAAAGTTTTTAGTCAATGTGTGTTACCAGTGATGATATATGGATCAGAGACGTGGTCTCTTACAATAGGTCTCATATAAAAGCTCAGAGTTGCTCAGCGAGCTATGGAGAGAGCTATGCTCGGCGTTTCTCTACGCGATCGAATCAGGAATGAGGAGATTCGTAGAAGAACCAAGGTCACCGACATAGCCGTTAAGATTAGCAAGCTGAAGTGGCAATGGGCGGGCCACATAGCGCGTAGATCGGACGGGCGTTGGGGCAGAAAGATTCTAGAGTGGAGACCACGTATTGGCAAGCGCAGCGTGGGACGACCGCCTGCCAGATGGACCGACGATCTTGTGAAAATCGCAGGAAGTCGTTGGATGCAGGTGGCACCGGACCGGTTACGCTGGAAAGCGATTGGGGAGGCCTATGTTCAGCAGTGGACAAGTATAGGCTGAGATGATGATGATTATGATGTTTATTAGAGTAGCGTTGAATTTGCAAGTTCAACATTATATCAAATTTTAGTGAGTTTTCCTTTTTAAAAACAAGCTTCTATAGCAAAATCACAACGAAGATATTATCTTGCTTAGTTGAGGAGTTCCTATGGCTTCCTTCCGGCTTCATCATCAGACCCTAGACACTATCTGAGTCTAAAACACTCGTTAAGACAAATCCAATGAGTCCAAACACGGCGGAGTTATATTGAGTAGTTGGGTACCTTACCTTCCGGCTTTAATATCAGACCCTAAACACGATCTGGTCGTATAGTACTTGTCAATACCAATTTAACAAGGCTAAGCACAAGGGTATTACTTTGTATAGTTCACATGTATCTTGGCCGCCTTCCGACTTTATCATCAGACCAGTTCCATGGTACCATATTATTACATTATCACCGTCTTTTCATACGTATGCCAAACTTCAGCTCTATTGGATACCCACGTGTGCTTGAAAAATGGATCATAAGATTTGAACCGGAAAGACAGACAGACATAGGAATATTGCAATTGCGAGAAAGCCGTCGACTGTCGAGTTACTTGTCCTGTTTATACCGTACTAAATGTAAAGTATGCCTGTAACCCAGAAGGACTGAGGTATGAGTAACATTAGTGTTTGGTATACTTTCTCCTTAGGGGTCTTTGTAACTAGACACATATAATCACGCAACTTATCTTAAACGAGTACAAAATATGATTTTAAAGAATTTGTAGGTAACAGCTATGGTGTCAAAAACGAACTTCAGTACAATATGTGTGAACCTGGAAATAGTATTTCATTCATAAGTGAGCGTTTAAAGTGAACGGCTGAACTTATGAGAAAATATTTGCAAACGTATTTATTACGTGGCACTGCGGAGAGCGACTTCGACTAGCAGAAATAATGACATCGACGGGCCACCGAAGTTTCTTAATATTAATCTTTTTTACTGAACCGGCTTTCAAATATTATGAAAAGCTTGGGCGGAAATAAATCATTCATGGCGATTAAAATCCTACACTACGACCTTTAACTTTTTAAATGTAGCCAGTTTTAAAGTAATTGCATACTTCTAAAAAAGCCAAATGAATTTAAATTTATATTACCTAGTAAGGCCACAGCTTTCACTGCACCAATATGTAATATGTCTAGACTGGTAGAAAATGCCTCAGGCAATAGTCTGCCTTTGTGCTAGTAATGCATAAGGTATTAAATAAATAAATAAATATCTTGTCAATTAATGTTGTCAGTTGGATTTTTGGGCTTTGAGTTAGTTTAACTGCTGGAATGGAGTAAGGTTCCTCATAATATTAAATAAAATGAGTACTTCTTAAATTTCTTATTTGAAAATTTTACCGTTACCGTACCAGTCTGCGCGCGGGAAAACCGAAATCAATTTCCAATACCATATTTTTTATAATCATGACAACATTATGATAATATTACATAATTGTATGCTACATTTTAAACCCTATACAAGCCTGCTACGAGGCAAGACAAGACTCAAAACGCATTCTAATTAAAAATATATATAATAACATACCGCTTCACCAGCCGCGCACAGTATTATTCGAAGTGCACTCTAATATATTTCTATTCTACTGACATAAGCTTATGGTCAACCATATAGATAATAAAAACAATAAGTACCTATTAAGTTTCATGTAGGACGGCCACCTGCTAGATGGACCGACGATCTTGTGAAGCTAGCAGGAAGTCGTTGGGTGTAGGTGGCATCGGCACAATTGCGCTGGAGAGCGATTGGGGAGGCCTATGTTTAGCAGTGGATGACTATAGGCTGAGATGATGACGATGACGTTCCGTGTTTTAATGCTGTACTACCTTGTTGCATATGTGAACTAATTTTGCATGAGTGAACGTCTATATAATGGTTATCGAAGTTGAATAGGGCCGTCTTACTGTAATAAAGTGAACACTAATATGGTGGACAGTGCAATTTGCCCTTACGTACTTCTCACATTTTAAAAATCACCTTACAGTGTAAGTATTCTCGATTTTACCATTCTACGGGTTATCAATTACATCATATTTATAAAGGCACCAAGAATGGAATTCTATAAATGCGTAAAAAAGACCAACGAAAATATCAAATCAAAGGATTTTAACGCTAGAAATTGAATTATACAAAAAATCTATTTGTAGAATAGAGGACAAAGTTAATTCCACTGTGTTTGAATTGACGTATCCACCTACATCTATACAGCAACGTTTATACGAGTAGGAAGCCACAATAGATGCAATAATATATAAGTAGCGATAATAGGTATCTGAAATAATAGAAACCCACGTGCTCAATTAATCACGATAAAATAAAATGTGCTCGTACCTTAATATGGTATGTCGAGGTCACAGGATCAAAAGTCCAATTCTATAAAATTGCTTCAAATCTCTGACGTAAGCAGTAGTAAATTGGCAATCCATGTCGGACACGGCTTGGACGGTTACACGTGTAATTCGTCGGATAGGACTGCGTAAAGTCGATATCTATGTTCTATACAACGTCACCTGTGCTTGTAGTCATATGGATTTTCTACAGTTATTAGCGCTAATAAAACACTAAAAAATGTACGGGAATGAAATTTTACAACGAAAAGTCATGTGGTCAGAACAATGCGCTATAAATAGAACAGAAAAAGAAATGTTTGCCACTTGGCTATTTCCTCAGGTGTTAAATTGTACATAGTTAACTCAAAATAGATTTGATAGATATCAAATCTATTTTGATTTAGCCTAAAAGTCGAAGTCTAATTCCATAAAATAGCTTCAAATCTTTGAGTTTAGTAGTAGTAGATCGGCAATCCAAGTCGGATACGGCTCGGACGGTTACATGTGTAATTCTTCGCAACGGGGCTGCGTAAAATATCTGTGTGCTACACAACGCCAGCAGTGCCTGTAGCCAAGTGAACTTTTTACAGTAGTTAACTATAATCAAAGGCGGAAAAATGTACGGGAATTTATTTTACATTATATTTGGTCAGAACAATGTGCCATTGATTGCGGCAAGAGAATAAAAACAGAGGGCTTAACACGGTAAATTGACGACGGTAAAACGACGAATGCTAGCGAGTAATAGTGCGGACACGATCACTCGCTAGCGTTACGCTGACGTCAAAGTTTTCGTGTTAAGCCCTCTTGTGTAAATGGTACATAGAAATTATCGTCAACTCTTCAACAAACAATCTAACAAATTTGTTTTGAGTCAGCGCCTAAGATTAAATTAACCTACTTTCCCTATAATGTATTTTCTTACACAAACTTGCTATGTAATGAATGTAAGTTTGTTGATTGATATAACTAAGCTTAGTTTTTTGATACGTAAAGTAAAACGTGTTGTTTTGTGCTCATACAAAGAAAATGTCTATGTACATGACAAATAAAAATTGCATAGTGGCGTATGATGGGAGTAGCGATCAAGAGGTTCTAGGTTCGAATCATAAGTCGGACAAAAAATAGTTTTCTGTCAATAAATTCTCAATTAGTCCGTTGTGCCTGGTATATTGCAATAGGCTCACCCCCTATTATACCTAACATTGTCAGCGAAAAAGGAGTGTACACATGCCCATCTCTGCCACCCGCGTTTGGGGAATATAGGCGTGACGGTGTTTTTTTGGTTTTTTTAAAGTCATAGCTGTCTTGATAGCGGAAATGCATTCAACATTAGTTCATACTCAAATACACATAGCCACTATGTAGTGGCTTTACGCGACCGGGCTAGTATGTGGCAGTGATTCGATTAGTTTCGTGCGCTGTCCAGTAATGTCTTTCGGCAGATATGCTGATTTCGCTAGTTATCTTATTCCGGTGATCGAGTCATTTCTTTTTCCTGTATGCCTACTTTTTGTGTAGGCTCGACTCCTTTTTTAACGTATGTTTATTGATATGATTGAATTTCGATAAAAAAATAATCTATTAGTCATACTCTATACATACATTGCTTATCTACCTATATCATGACGCCAGGTCCCTAGCAGGGTAGGCAGAGAGTACAGTTTCAACAGTTTCTTTCCTCAGATATATCTCTGGCTTTCTTTAATATGGGCATCTGTTATAAAATTGCCTAAGTTATCTTTTTATGTTTAAATTTATTATTAATTTAAGTCCGTAATGACATAAGCCTTTAATGTACATGGAAAAAAACATCAAATAATCTTCCGATTTTAATTTATTGGTTTCAATTTATTTAATCACCCATTGAGGATTCCCTAAAGTCATATATTTATTGGAGTTTCACAAACAATCCATCGAAGCGTGTAGCTAAGGATGAGTTTATCGATTTGCGAATTGGTTACGGATTGAAAATGTCTGGTGGTCTAAACGGCGAGGCGTCACGTGGAGGGCCCTTCGTTATAGACTGGCGCTAATTAAAAAGTTTCCCCTTCGATCGGTCCAAATTTTATTACACCAGGGCTGTCTCGAAAAGCTTACGAAATTGAATTAGTTCGAGTGACGAATCAGATTTCCAATTTTAAGGTTAAGATGACAGCCGCCTTAAGAAACTCTGCAATAATTGCAAGCCTTTGTAATTACGGTTCGTTAGAGTTTGAGACTTCTTATTACAGTTCCTAATTGCCAGAAATAGCTTAATTTATAATTCGGGAAGCATATAGATGCACGAATAATATTTTTTTTTAATTTTGTGAGTTATTTTTATGCTCAAAGTGAAGCAGCTTATATTTTTGTCGAATTTTAAAGGAAATATTTGAAATTGTATTCGCAGTGTTTATTACACTTAACCTCACCCATAAAATCAACCGACTGCTATACTCGACCTTCTGCTAGCAATATTTGCAGGATACGTAAGATAATTTAAAAAGCATATAATTTAAAAAATTGTAATATTACGTTCAGATACGAACGCTAGATTACATGAAAAATTTACAGTGATTCTCCTAAAGTTTATGTGAGCTAAGGACAATTCTGAGTTAAACCATAAACCATGTCATGAAATGACGTTGGCCTATATAAGGATAAATATGCAATATACGCGGTTGCGTCACCATTAACGGTAACAATTAGGTACAATAAATAGTAATTGAGGAGACTTTGGCTGAAAACCAGCGTTGGGGAAGACTTTATTCCCCTCCAGCACATGCTGAGCCAAATGCCATTCGGAACAGCTCACACCGAGGCAAACATTGCGAGTAGCAGCTTATTGTAGTATATTTTTTTCTCTGTTTTTGTTTGTAAATGTTCATATATTTTCTGATGTTCATATGTGTGCTGTGCTGAATAAATTATATTTAATTTTAATTTAATTCTATTACCTTAGACATTAATCTGGGGATCTCGAGAGTACCAAAAAATAATCCTTTATTCCAAGCACAGATATTGATATAAATTTTGGTATGACATTACCATTCCGTCGGTGCTACCTGTTAAAAGCTTAACGTACAATTTACGTTGATTGATAGAGTGGTTCATTTATCAACGTCATTTGCCGAATCGACAAAATAAAGCCTGTGGGGAGTGGCTCGCCGTTCGTTCCACTTGTTTTATGAGCCGGTTCATTTTAAGATTTCGTGGTTTAGTGTGTAATGGATGGATATAAAACACGACTATTGCGGTGCTGTTAAGTGGGTTTTGGGGAAGAATAATGCGAGTTCTTATTGATTTTGGCAATTTGCCCTTAAAGTGTTTAAGAAGCTTTTTTATACCTTTGGTTTGCAAAATATTTGAGAGATATTTAAGTATTAGGACAATGTGTTTTCATTCTTGCGGAATTTTTGAATGCATTATGATTTACATTTTTGTTGTATTCATTTTAACAAATAATCAAAACATCGTCACTATTATATTTCCTAAGTGACAGGAGTTACGAAAATACCCATTTTACTCTCCGTTTTTAATTCAATTCTTTTATAACTGGGCTACTATATTTTTTGTTACCACTTTACAAATTTCCTATTTTGGTACATATTCTTTATGTGAAGTCTCCATTTTGAGAAGACCTTAAAGTGTGCTTGAAGGATTTCTCTGACGATATTAGGACTTACTTTAATAGGGGGCAAGCTGAACGGCTACTGAGAAATGTTCAATAGGAAAACTCCAATAAAATTTTGTCTGACCTAAAAGCCGTCCGTCAGCCGATACTATGCGCCACTAGACCAATAAAACAAAAATTAAAATGTGCGGTCGGGGGCCCCCGGCAGGAATGAGATTCTAATCAAGCAATGTGACTCACTGTAAATAAAATTTTCAGTCGTTGAAAAACGATTTTATTTAACGGGAGTATACTCTGACCATCGTGCACATTTAGGCCAGACAACATCTAAACTACGCCGAACGGAATCAAACGTCTTGTAATGTGTTTTCGTTATGTTACGATTTCTACCTGTCAACTCCTACTGCAAGCCGCGTTAAGGAACTTAAATGTAGATATAAGAATGAGAAAAAATATAAATATTTTTAATCCAATTAGCTCACCTTTAATGATTAAAATATGTACTTTTATGTGGAATTAACTATTTTTACAAGCTTTTATAAACTTGCAATGTTCGTATGTCTGTCTAGACAGACAGTCATACAAACATTGCAAAAATGATCCATTTTTCAAGCACATGCGTTAAAGTTGTTGAGTTGAAATTTGGCATACGTATGTCGTTCTATGACAATGTAATAATATGGTACCATGGAGCTGGTCTGATGATGGAATCGGAAGGTGGTCATAGAAACATGTGAACGATACAACGTAACCAATTCGTGTTTGGGGTTGTTCAGGGTCTAATGATGAAGCCGAAAGGTGGCCAATGGAACCACACGGCTACTCAATATAACCCTGCCGTGTTTGAACTCGTTGGATTTGACTTGATAAGTACTTCAGACCCGGATGAAGTCCAGGATCTGATGATGGAGCTGGAAGGAAGCCATAGAAACTCCTAAACTAAGCAAGATATATTCGTTATGTTTTTGCTATAAAAGCTTGTTTTTAAAAAAGTCTTTTTTAATTACAATTATTACATCAAAGTTAATTCAATTTTTGTAATAAAGTATCAGTTTCTACCAAAGTTTTGATTTGTTTTTTCTATATACTTTGTGTAATTTTGATATTAAACCCATAAAGCAATGTTTGAAGATAAAACGTAGCTTCATGGTTAAACCACAGACTTAATTTTCACAGTGCCTAGTAGAAATAATATTGTTTCCAATAAACTCCTTTTAACAAAATCCTGTCAGGCTGGAGGGCTTTTACCAAAATTATTCAAACATACACATACATTGTGTAGGTGCCTTACCTTCATCTCCGTAACATGTATTGGTATTAATAGCATAATTATTAAGCCATTTGTATAATATGTGGCATGAGTATGGCGTAATATCCAACACATGTAAATTTAAAAGTGCTTCGTAAGTCGGACCCTTAATCCATTATAACGGAAATGCGTAACCGTGGTTGGTCCAATATTTTATCAATCACCATTTTCCGCATAAGCCTTATGTCAAATTGATGTTTTTCGGGGCTTTGCTTACCAACTAGAAATGAAAAGGTTGTAACGTAAATTCTTTGTGTAATTAATCTATCTATATCTATCTATATCATCACGCCAGATTCCTTACGGGGTAGGCAGAGAGTACAGAGTTCTAACAGGCTCTTTCCTTACATACCTCTCTGGCTTCCTCTACTCTCATAGTTCGTCTCATACACGCTCGCCGGTTACGAAGACTCCTGACTTGTCCTTCAGATAAGACCCTGTCTATTTGGTCATGGTAAGATAGTCTAGGTCTTCCCCGGTACCTACATCCTTCCACTTTCGCATTGTATATCAGTTTTGTCATTCTTTCTTCGGACATTCTTTCTATATGCCCGAACTAACGGAGCATACCCTTTCTCATCTTCACACCGATATTCTCTTTCATACCTATTTGCTTTCTTACTACGCTGTTGCGAATACGGTCGGTCAGCTTCAGACCGCACATCCTCCGCAGAGCTCGCATTTCCACCGCATTTATCCTACTTTCATTCTCCTTCTTACATACCCAGCTCTCGTTGCCATATAACAGCGTTGGGACAAGCACTCCATTATGTATGGCCAGCTGCGCCTTTCGGTTTAAGTGCCGGCTTCCAAGTTGCTTTCCCATCGCGCCATTAACTCTGTTCCCTGCACTCACTCTTCTCTCTATGTCAGCGGTGTATTTTCCATCCATACTGAATGCGCATCCAAGATATACAAACTCATTCACTTGCTCCAGCACATCGTTCCCAACCATAATCCTTGCATTCGTTCTGGTTTCTTCCCGTTCAAAAAAATGTAATTAATGTTATAAAAATAATAGGTACTAGCAGTTACCCGCGACTTCATCTACTTTCATTTTTATTTTTGAGAAAAATGTGCCTATCCATACCCAGGATGCGATCTATCTGCTAGCCAAATTTTACTGGCCTGGGGTGGGGTGAATTCATACTTTTTTCCTATCGATTTTTTCAGTATGAGAGTCTAGGGTATGAAACTGTGCCAAGTATAACGGTAAAAAATCATCCCTTATACCATTGAGACCTATCATACTTAGCGAAGTATGGGTCTACACAAATACCTTTGCCAGTAGTGCTTGTTAAATATAAGCATGACTGTGACTTTTTTATTTTTGATTTGTTTTTAATTAATGTATACGTAATTCTTGCATCTTTATCAATTAAAATCGTTGTGTGAACTTTCCGAAAACTGTTTCGGCTGAGAATGTTATTTTTGAATGATTAGTAATACCTAACACCAAAAATATTATCAATCATATCTTAAAAATCTGAGTTGAGTTTTTTAGATGATCATAATATGAACTCTGCCGTTGCCGGTCCCAAGCCTGGATGAAAAAAGAGGAGGATTGATTTAGAGGGAGGCAAATCTACCATAAAATACCAACGCCGAGCACTAGACGGTGGTAAATAACCCAGCTCTCGAATCCACCTAAAGATCCGGAGCGGTACCAGACGTCGTGAAGGACTAAATCCCTTCGAAATACTGATGTGTAAAGACGTGGGAACCCACCACAATTATTTCCCAAGATTGTCATGAAAAGAGGATCATTACAAAGTGAGTTGTTGGACAACTCGGCTGACGCCCGGCGCCATTTAGTACCCGGGCCGAATGGTGTGAAATATGTTACCAAAGCTTCCGAAGAGGCGAGCCACCAGGCCTCAGTAAGAATGGATACTACTGATGGCGCAACAAAATTTTCAATACGATCACATCAACGTATTCGCACCTGGAATGTTAACGGTTTAGACCAGACAAGTAAATTAGGCATCGTGGACAAAGAAAGAGCTAACCACAAAATGTCTATCCTAGGCATTAGTGAAACACATCTCCGCGGTCAGCACCATTTCACCACCACGTTAGGATGCACACTGTATTTCTCAGGGCTGGAGGACTATACTTTTACCATCGAACATGAAAATCAACCAAACCTTGTCTCCTCAACATCGTGCAAGTTTACGCCCCTACGGCACAGTCCACGGCAGAGGATATTAATGAATTTTACGGTAGACTTCAGAAGACTTTAGATGACATTCCAAGCTGACAAATCACGATAATATTTAGAGATTGGAATGCCAACATAGGCAACACAGAACCTGTAAATGAACTTAAAGACATTGTAGGCAAATATGGCCTGGGCACTAGAAACGAACGGGGACAACGGCTCGCTGAGTTCTGTACAGGAAAAGGTCTCACCGTTACTAATACTATCTTTAAACACCACAAGAGACGACTCTACAAGGGAAGTCTCCTGACGACCATTTTAGGAATCAGATAGACTATATACTAGTAGTCAAATGCTGGAAATCCTCTATCAAGAATGTGAAGACCTTCCCTGGAGCCGAATGTGGTTAAGACCACATGCTGCTTATTGCATTCTTCTGAGTCCGACTGAAAGCTATCCAGGAAGATTCGCAACCCAAGCTCAGATCTCTGATTCCGATAGAACGTGCCTATTTTCAAAGTCTGACAGAAACAAAGCTCACTGATTCTCACCCACCATCGACAGCCGATGCCGACTCCTTGTGGAAGCACTTCGAAACTAAAATCAATGACGCTTTTGACGACGTTGTCTCTAAAAAAGATAAAGACCAGAAAAGATCCACATGGATAACCGAACAGACGTGAAGCCTAGTCCAGCGCAGGAAAGATATTAAATCCAAAGGTCTTCAGGATCTGTCCGTAATGAAGGAATACTGAAACCTGTGCAAAACGATAAAGAGGGAATGCTGCAGGGATAAAAACCACTTCATCATGGGCATATGTCACGAGGTAGAGTCCCACGCACTGAAGGTACAAACTTTGGACCTTTTCAAGAAAGTCCGCCTGCTGAGCAAATAATTCAATTCCAAGTCTTGGGTCATTGAAAATACTAAGGGAACACCCTTGACAAAATTGCAGAACGCTGGCGTGACTACTGTAAGCAACTATATGAAAAACCCTCCTCTGCGGTTTCCAACACCCTAGTGGACTGGAAGTTCTTAGAGCTGGAACCTGACATACTAAAATCGGAGATAGTTGCAACAATTGACCGTCTTAAAATGAAAAAGGCCTGAACCAGGACCTGACAACATCACCTCGAAATCCTGAAGAGCCTGGGTGACAAAGGCGTTAATACACTGCACAAGATTTGTAAACATATATGGAAAAACAGAGAGTGGCCAAAAATGTGGACGCAATCTGTGATTATCCCATTGCACAAGAAAGGATCAACTAAAAAATGCGATAACTACCGCACATTTGCCCTTATTTCTCACGCCAGCAAAATTATTCTTCATTCTAAATAAATAAATAAGTAATAAACAGCAGGATTCGTCATTACCTCGATTGGCAAATCCCTTAAGAGCAAGCGGGTTTTGTGAGGGGCAAAGGCACCAGGGAGCAAATACTAAACGTCACGCAAATTTTATAAGTATATTGTTCGACACACCAGTCATCATGTGTTTCGTCGACTATAGTAAAGCCATATTGATTGTGTCGACTGGAACTGCTTGTGGGATATCTTAACAGAATTGGGTGTATCCCTATATTACAACAGCCAGGGATTTGTGAGAGTTGACAAGACTACATCTGATATGTTCAGTTTCCAAAAGAGTGTCCAACAAGGGTGTATTCTATTACCCATCCTGTTCAACATATACGGCGAATACATCGTGAGGAAAACATGTGACGGCTGGAATGGTGGCATCACTATTGGAGGACGTAAGATTTCGAATCTGCAATACGCCGACGACACCATCCTTCTTGCAGCAAGTGAAGCCGAGATTGGCCGCGTTGGTCTAATGACTGCTTTGTTGATTTAGGTACTGCCTCGTTGGTCTAGTGGCAAAGCGCATCGGTTGGTGATCACGAAGTCCTGGGTTCAAATCTCAGGTCGGACAAATGAGGTTTTTCTAACGAAAACTTCCCAGTATGAGTCCGGAGTCTGGAATCGTGCCCGGTATATGGCAATAGGCTCACCCCCTATTACATGGTACCTAACATCGTCGGCAAAAAGTGGGTGTACTCAGTACAACTCTGCCACCCCCGCTTGGAAAATATAGGCGTAACGGCGTTTATAGGATGGAGCGCACTAGTAAAGAGCTCGGACTCGCAATTAACAGATCTAAGACCAAGCTCGTGATCGTTGATCGCTTAGGCAAGTTGGAGCTCAGTGGGACACTTAATTTGGAAATTACAAACAACTTTGTATACCTGGGCTCAAACATATGCAACAACGGCTCTTGTGAGACGGAAATCCGCAGAAGAATCGGAATGGCAAAAGGCGCCGTGACACGAACACGACGGAAACATCTCTACCAACACCAAAAGCAACTTAGTTCGAGCATTAGTGTTCCCTCAAGATGGCTGACCGCGACCCTATTGATGCCATTGAGATGTGGTGCTGGAGGCGGATGCTAGGTATACCATGGACCGCCACCTCCGCACCGCACCAATGCGTCAATCCTAGCTGAACTCAAGATCCAAACTCGTCTGTCCACTACTTGCCTACTCAGGGTTCTGGAGTATTTTGGTCACATTGCTAGGAAAGACAGTGACAATCTGGAAAAACTGATGATCACTGGTAAAATTGAAGGCAAGTGACCACGAGGAAGGAGCTCAATACGCTCTTGATACCACAGTTCACGATGCTCTTCACTCAGCTGCAGATAGGAATAGACGGCGACGCATCATCCGTAAAAAACTGTTCCCAAGATATGACCACGACCCTCAGTAATGAGGAAACCGATACAAGGAGGAGGAATATGATCAAAGGGAAAAAGTGTCGTCGCGCGATTTTATATAATTTAATAAGGCAAAAGGGATGACGGAGAGGTTGCCGTAAACGTACCTACCCACGCTTATTGTACCAAGGAGCGAGTACGTCGAGCTAGTAAGCGTAAGTTAAAAACACTTGGGTGGCGCTGGATGCCGGCGTGCGCTTCTGCACGTAGCTTTATAATTTGGAATAGTGGATGCCACTGTAGTGTGATATACAGTTGAAAAAAGCGACAAGCAAAGTAAAATATTCTTAATATGTGCGCATAAGATATTTTAGAGGGCTTAAACAAACCATTTGACGTTATAGTAGGGCTGTCGAGAAATCGTGCTGTTACGTTCATCTAAATAAAACTAATAACCTAAAATTTTTTTTGAGTGAAAAAGAAAGTCAAGACTACAGTACGCTAAGTTCAATAAGTTCGTGCTAAGCGTGTGTGTGAATGATCTACGCTGTTGGCCGCAAGTCCTTTACAGCGTCACCGGACAAGAACGTGCTAAGCCCTTAGAGGGGTAAGCACACATAGCGAGAACGCTTACAATCTATTTAATGTTCTAATCTCGAAAACGAATCTCGGACAATTCTCCGCTACACTACGTGTTATGAACGCCAAACGGTTTGGTTCAATGAGCTTAAGCTACTTCGGCCACTGAATCGAGTATCGCGGGTTTGATCTCCGCACAGGACAATCTTTGTGTGACCAAATGTTCGTGACATTTGTTTCGGTCTGGGAGTTTGCATGTAAATTTTATGTTTCAAAATGCACCACGACACCTAGTGTGGGCCTACATTTTTATAAAGAGGAATTAACTATGAATTATAGTGAAATTCGACGGCCAGCGTTGCCGTGTGTAGTGCACCAGTGCAGGGCAGATAAGTGTGCGTCAGTTAGAGAGCCATCGTGCCGAGGAACCGGAGTTGTTCAGCTCGGAGTCTGTAGCCAAACTGCTACTGGCTTAGCACGAACAGATCGATGTTTGTATGTCGCTATCGAGTTGATGTGCCATCGAAACATGAAAGTGCTAGTTTGCTTTCTCGACAACGCGGCAATGTTACAATGACGTCAAATGGTATGTAATGGCTTGGTTCTAAGGGCTCACAATGAAATATGGATGTTAGGGTGACGCTATCAAGAAAAAGCGTGTTGTTATATTTATGTTTATTTAATAAATTTGTACTGTGAAAAGGATGGCATATCAGCTCGATAGCGTCATGCTAACGTCAATCTGTTCATGCTAATTCAGTTCTCCACGTGTCAAGCCGGACTCAACGCCTCGAGTCTCGCACGCGGAGATGGTTACTTCTTATGTTCGAAGCTTCAGTTTTCAACGTGTGAAACTTTCGAGATTTCAACAAACACGTATGTAAGGGTCGTCGTTACGTTTCAAGGTTCTTCTAAGCATTACTAAGTTATTAGTTTCAATGATTATTCCATGCACTTTTGTAGGTAATTATAGTTTTAGTGTATTTGACGGACGATTTGGCGCAATGGTTAAGAGCTTAAGCCGTTCCGCCCATTGTGTCTCATATTTGAGGGTTCGATTCCGCCCTTGACAAATGTTTGTGTGACCCAGAATTATTTGTTTCGCTCTGAGAATTTGTGTCTGTGAAATTTCATGTTTGTAAACGCACCCATGACACAGGAATAAATCCTAGTGTGGGGAAACGTTTTTTTGATGTGATAACTCCTTATGGGAGGGGAAACCGCTTCGTAACGTAACGCGTAACGGCGCCAGTCTGTCTGGCTTCCCTTTCTTTCACGCATACGGCAGCGGTAGGCATGATCTTCCTCTCTCACTCTAACGCGCTAATTTAAGTTATCACACAGAGTACTTTATAATAATAGTTATCACTTCTGTCGGTCGTCCCGAGACGCACAAATTTTTTTTTAAAGAAAAAGTTATTTGTATTTCATTATGAGAGAAATAATATGAAACTTAAATCATATACTCGAAAACCACTTAAAACGTCGGGAACTAACTAACCGTGATGAATTCCGAAAATAGATTTATTTCAATATAATGTTTGCGTAAATTTGAAAATTTAATATATGAGTTCCCTTCTCGAAAGTATTAATAAAGCTGTACCATGAAAATT
Source organism: Phalera bucephala (assembly GCA_905147815.2). Taxonomy (NCBI): domain Eukaryota; kingdom Metazoa; phylum Arthropoda; class Insecta; order Lepidoptera; family Notodontidae; genus Phalera; species Phalera bucephala. The sequence continues at coordinate 14,678,996 of LR990617.1, read as the reverse complement.
TAACAACAACGTGGAATATGGAATTTTAGTTAAATAATTAAACGTTGTTTTACAATTATCTAGATAACAAGAGAGGTTAATTAGACACAAGGTTCGTGTTCAACCCAAACCACCTTACCATTACACGTTAACGCTAAGGCGCTATAGCGATAAAATACGCATTTTTGTACTCCATGCATTTCAAGATGGATTAGAGACTCAATATTTAGAAATATATTTTCACACTGTATTTTACAATCTGGTGAAAGGAATACACGAAACGTCAGCAAGAAAATGGGCAATGTACTCAAAAACTTTTTTGATACCAAACAATCCTGTTTCTTACCTCAGCTCTATGGTCCAATTTCAGCTCAATCGGATACCCGTGTTTGAAAATTGAATCACATGATTTGATTCGGAAAGACACAATTAATAATCCTATTATATTTTTTTTATTTGGTAGCCGTTCAGCTAGCTTACTAGCGCCTCCCTTATTACTATATATATATCATCATAACACTGGCAGAAACAATAGAGTGTTTTAGTAAAAATATAACATTAGGTTACTGAACATAACATACATAACCTGTTGGAACTCTGTACTCTCTGCCTACCCCGCAAGGGATCTGGCGTGAGGTTATAGATAGATAGATAGATAGATAGATAGGTTACTGAATATGGGGCATATGGTTGACATATGTTAACAAGTCCATAATCGTACCGATGTTTGGTCCAAGGAACTTTAATACTATCTGGAATGCTCACGACACAAATATTAGGATCTGAAAATGAACTTTATAACAAACGCAAAAAAGTTCGTATTTGTTTAATTAATCAAAAGGAGAAAAACGTTCCGAGCGAGACACGACGATACGAGTTCGTCCCATTCTTGCAACAGCTAGTACGACATTTAAAAAATAGAGTCGTAGTTTTCTATTGTTCAATTACCTGTCATTAAAACATTTTTGCGTACGTTGACTTAACATAAAATATATGAAATTCACGTCTTTGTCTTATAACAAGATTCATATAATATTTAAATTCTATTTACTTTTATCACATTGTTTTCATAATAGTATTTAATCGATAGTAGTAACTAGCCAATTTCATTCATGGTAACATTCACAGCACAATAGAGACTATATGGCCGATATACTTTTGCATTAAAGCCGAATTTCGGCTTGATTCTATATATTTTTTGCCATGTTGAGTGAAATCTCTCATTAAAAAATGGTTAAAAACTTGCTGTGTCAAAGGGGTGTCGAATTTCAAATTTTAGGAAAGAATTTTGAATTTGCTTACTGATACGTGTAGGGTGACCATAACGATAATATTTTAAAAACAGGGATATGTAAATCTTATCTGGTTATTTAAGCGTAAGCCTTAACGTATGTGTGCTGTATCTCTTTAAATAATTATGCTTGAGACTTGGCTGAGCCCTGGTTTTTGAGTTTTTAACCGACTTCTAAAAGGAGGAGGTCCTCAATTCGACTATATGTTTTTTTTGTATGTATGTTACGCGATCATTCCGCCAACTATGAATCAATTTTGATGATTCTTTTTGCACTGGGTTCAGTATACTCCAAGGTGGTCGCATTTTAATTTCATCGGTATTGGACCTTGGACTTGGAAGATAGACCAGGAAACTCCTTAACAACAAAAAATACGAATATGTAAATTGAGATAGTATGGGTATTACGTCAATCCTATAGGTAACCTGCCATAGAACTAATCAGAATTATAACCGAATTCAAAAAAGGAGGAGGTCGACAATTCGTCTGTATTTTTTTATAACGTCTTTATTTATGAACTGATTTTGATGATTCTTTTTGCGTTAGGTTTAGTATAGTCTCGAGGTGGGCCCGTTTTAATGAAATCGGTATTGAACTTTGGACTTTGAAGATACACCAGGGGACTCCTTAACGGCGAACTGCACGAATGTATAGATTCCGTTTTTATGGTTATTATATCAATCCTGTAGGTACCTTGCAGTACAACTTAGCAAAATAATATAATATAGGTATATAAATATTAGTAAATAATTCACCTGTTGCTTAAAATTGTAAAATAAAAATCTTTTTATAAAAAAAATAAAACCGAACCAAGTAACCGACTGCACTAACCGATACTAACATCAAATATTTATTTCTTGCTTTTTGAAGTCGGTTTTTTAACGATTTTTGGCATAAGAAAATGAAAAGAACACGCTTTAATTTTCGGACCACAGAAGTGTGTGTATGTGTGTGTGAGTGATGTACGCTGTTGGCCGCAAGGCCTTTACAGCTTCACCGGACTTAAAGGCGAGCGTGCAACCACTACGCTCAAGCCAGAAGGGCAAGGGGCGACATACTCGAGGACGCCTTGAAGAGGCGCCTCGTAGCCGGCGGCGGCTACGATTAACGGATTCGCATGGGTAGATGCGTTCGCGAAGTGTCGTGTTGTCGCCTTTTTAATATAGGTTCGAGACCTAGATCGGAGTGGAGATCGACATTCCGTACGCACCAGGGGGCTCCTACGGCTTTACGGAGGAAGCGGTTTTGAACCGCTTGGAGTTTATCAATGTGAGAGGAGGCCGAATGCCCGAACGCAACACACGCAAGTTTTGTAAAGCGTAACCTTATTTCTAAGGGACATTTTACTCCGCTTGCAGATTAACGAATGGAGACGACTTTGCACAATTGCACTTGCACTTGACCCAGGGAATGGGTCGGTTGAACATGGTCACTTGACCGAGATTACTTCCAGGGCGGTGCAGGGAGTGGCGCGGGGTGGCACCTCTGGAGAAGAATACCGCAGCGCTCTTGTCCGGGTTCACCTCAATACGCCACTTCCTGAACCAATTCCCTAGGGAATTGACGGTTGCCTGAAGGTTTCTGGTAAACCCTTATTCCTATGCGAGACGTAGAGAGCGGTATCATCCGCGAATAGGGCTAGATGCACCTTACTCGAACGAGGTATGTCGTTTATTTAAATGCTAAACAGGAGGGGCGAGAGAGCTGAGCCCTGCGGGACTCTAGCTTGGGTAGAGTGGGGAGTGGAGCGCGTCATTTCGACGCGATATCGGAAGGCGCGACTTAACAAGAAGTCTCATGTGATGAGCACGAGTCTGTCCGGCACACCCATTTGGTAGAGCTTGTAGATCAAGCCGTTATGCCAGACTTAATGGACCACAGAAGACAAACATAGGCAACTACTACCTAATACGTATTATTGTTTCCTTGCCGGGTTTCGAGTGATAAGAATCTCTGTTAATAGTGGTTTGATTACTGTAGTTTACAGCTATCAGTTCAAGCCCGACGACATACGTTTAAATCTATAAATTCATATTAAGTTTTTTTTACTGTAGACAAGCTGAAGCCACGTCTTTATTAATATTAAAATATTGTAAGCTTATTTGTATTTTTTAAATCAACGTATCATCATCATCAGCCTATAGCAGTCCACTGCTGGACATAGGCCTCTCCAAGTGCACGCCACTGGATACGATCCTCGGCTACTCGCATCCAGTTTCTGCCAGCCGCCCTACGAAGGTCATCGCCCCATCAACGTATTCCACTGCACAAATATTAAATCTCCACATTTATATATGTGACATAAAAAAGATTGTCCCAATTGTTAGTACGGAGCTGGACACCATAGTAGAAAGAGACACCATCCACTCTCGACGCTGTACTCTTCGGAACGTTTTTGAGGGGATCGTAATCATTCCAGTTAGTTTATAAGTTCCTTGATTAGGTCTCCCTACTTAGAAAAAAACGTAGGGCTCTAAGTGAGTATCCTTGTCGTCCTTGTTTTTCGCAGAGTGCTCAATCCATTTTGGGTCATAAATCCTCATGGATTTACGATCCTCACGATATCATTATCGTCTCTTATTATTCGTTTATAATGTAATTGCATCACTATCACTCTTCCGGTGGATAAGTGGTCGTTCACGGTAGCCCCTTAAACAAGAATAGAGGTTTAGTGAGAAAAATGATGCTTCTTGGTTACTCGCCCACTACTTGTATATAGCCGGCGGCAAACAAGTGAACAAATAAAGATGGCTGCGTAAATACCAGATACAATGAAATGGTTTTATTTATATCACAAAATTGATAGAAAGTTATCGACGAAAATCAAGTGCTCTTTTTAAAAATAAAATGTTAACGAGCAAGAGGAGCCGTTAATAGAATTCACTTCAAAACATAGGTTTTTTTATTTCATAGTGCAATTTTTTTTAGAAAATTATAAAATATGTTTTCGCACATAGGTGCGTTTATTTCCGAGCGCCCTCTCAATATATCGGCCGCTTATTATTCATTTGTAAAGTAATTTCATCACCGTCATACTCCCGGTCGATAAGTAGAAGATCACAGTAGCCCCTTAAACAGGAAAAGAGGAAAATTATGCTACGTAGTTACTTGGCTAGTATACTCGTAAATAGCCGGAGGCAAACAAGTGAGCAAATAAAGATGGCTGCGAAAATACCAAATAAAATGTAATGGTTTTATATCACAAAATTGATAGAAAGTTCTCGACGAAAATCAAACAATACCTTCAGGGAAATAGGAGCTTTGCCATTTTTAAAAATAAAATATAAATAAGCAACACGAACGGGTCCTCATTCGTTATGATCAAACGTGTTGCGTTACGATAACTTCGTGAAATGATTGTGTTATTGTATTCAATTCTAATGTAACGTATAGACAATATCTTATCTGAAGGGCAAATCAAGAGTCTTCGTGACTGGCGAGCATGTAGTGTGAACTATGCGAGAGGAGGAAGCCAGAGGAAGGAATCTGTTGGAACTCTGAACTCTCTAACTGTTTTTTTATTTTTATAAAAAAATTACCCTTGCAGAAAACGTTTACATAAACGTGACCCCACACTAGGAACTATACCTGTAACGTGGGTGCATTCACAAACATTAAACTCAGATGCACGAACGCCCAGACTGAAACAAATATTTGTGGGCTACACAAAGATTTGTCCCGTGCGGGAAGCGAATCTGCGACTACTCAATACAGTGGGTGGAGCACCTCAAGCTCTTAACCACTGGACCAAGCCGTCTGTGAGAACAGATCACGTCGAATATCGTGTCACGTGACGTGTTTAGTTGGTTATAGCGAAAAAGTGACTTGATTCGTCGTGCAGTATTAAATTTTACCTGGGAGTTGAAACACGAGGGAGTGGCAATTTCCTACACGGAAGCGTTGCTATGAGGAAGTAGATGTCGCTGCCTCCAGCCAGCAACCTCGAAAATATAAAGCTGATGTGATGACCTACTGTTTTTGTTATTTTCGTGTACATGTAATGATAAGGAGGAAAGATTGTGGACCATATCCGACGTGGAGTGGTACAGTGTAACACTGAGATAAGTTTTTCGGTTACAAAGAAGTTATATATAAGGTGAGGCATGAACAATGTATTCAGACATCGCCTACGGAAAACTGATATAGGCAGTGATAATAGATGAAGATATGTTTCATACATATGAACGGAAAAAGTTTTTAAAGTACGAGCTCGTGATTTACTGTTTACCTACCTCCGTTATATACAGACATATGGTATATAAATAATAAAGTATGATGGGAGACGTTGATAGGTTTTTGATGCATTAAATTAAAAATTAAGAAAGTGTTAAAATTAAAAATTGTGAAAGGGTGGTCAAATAGGCCCTTAGCCTTATAGGTAAGGCTAAGGGCCTATTTGACCACCCTCGAGTAAAGTGCTTGTTAGTTTTTCTTGATTAGCGATACTCGGCAATTAAAACTGTCTAGCTTTAACAATTTAACAGTACTACTATACTACGCAGATAGGACTACCCAGAGAAGGTGATATTCGGTTACTCTTACTTGCAACTTTAACTGAAGGCCAATACTCATAATTAAAAGTGTTCAAAATGCAGTCTCGATCTAATCTCAATGTCATAAATCTCACCAATATATTCTCGTAATATATCGACATCGACCGAATTTAGATCGGACCGAAAGTTGAATAAAAATTAAACGGTATTCCGATAAAATTTTGAACTGACATGTACAACAAATATTCAATACAAACGTAAAATTGAAGATTTCAGTTAAACACATTTTATTTAGACTGCGGCAGCCGAGATTAACGTTTGATCAACAATATATTTTGAATGAAACAACTTGACATTATATTGAAGTTGGACTGAGATGATACTGAAGTCAGATCGATACTTCAGTGGAGCAGAATACCAAATGTAAGTCAAGCAGAATAACAAATGTAAGTCAATTCATAATTAAATCTCAATTCAATCAATATTCAGTCTCAGTGTCAATTAAATAGGAGAATTGCCCTTCCGATGAGTGGTGAAAGAGACTTAGTGAAAAAGGCTGTCTCCATTGCTAAGCATCGAAAATGAAAATAATCTTGATCCGTATCTCCGCCAAAAAAAGAACCATTAACAGGAAAATACACAATGTGCCACACTAAATACTTAATGTATCATATTCCGGGTCCCTTCTTTTTGTCATCAGGTGCACAATGGAGGCCGATATGAGCTCTTGACACAATTAATATACCGGCCGGCAATAATAAAGGATGACTTTTACTTATTCGTAGCATGACAAACACAGACACGTTCTCGACTCGGGACCCTTATTCGCTATGATCAATAAAACACGTAACGCCGCCGCGTCTTACGATAACTTCATGAAATAATCGTTTAGTGGTACTACAACGGCATATAAAATTTCACATAAATTGTAGAACAACGTTTAATTATCTAACTTCACGTTGCTATATTATCTTTTTTAATATCTCAAGGTACGGCCAAGCCTACGCGTTCAGCCGCGTCCGCGGTGACGTCCTCGGCGGCGATCAGTATCTTTCAATGATAGCGCGTGTAGGACGCAGGACGCGATGGTGTGAACATTTCCATACAAATAGCTCTGCAGGAGCTGATCGCCACCGTGCACACCATCTTGGACGCGGCTGGACGCGTTGCTTTGGCCGTACCATTAGAGTATTTCATTCGAGTTTCATAATATTTAAAAAAAAAAAAAACTTCACTGAAACTTTAAGTGTTTACTTAGCAATACCCTTGAAACTAATAACTTAGCAATGATTAGAAGAACCTTGATACTTAACACAACACACAACCCTCAAACACGTGTTGTAGAGATCTCGAAAGTTTTGAATCAGTACACTATTATTTCACAAAGTTATCACAACGCGCCGCGTTTAGCGATAGCGGATAAGAACCCAGTAGTTGAAGTGCCCATGGCTATTTTATTTCTTATGCTTCAGGATACCTACCGCACTTTAGCACAGCCTCCGAAAGAAATTCAGCTTAACAAGTAGGTACGTACTTTTAACCAAGAGTCCGACAACGTTTTTTTTTATAAAAAAAGACATTCAACTTAAAAATAATATATTGGAAATATAATATTTATGTAAACAGGCTTGAATCCATACAACGCCGATTTCTTAGATTCTTGCAGTTCAAATGCCAAAGTTTTGACTCTAATTATGAATCTCGTTGCCGTAAATACCACACACTGCCGTTGCACGAAAGAAGAAAAATAGCTGATATAGTGACATTAGTAAAAATTGCACAGAATATGTGTGACTCGCCGCTCTTGTTGTCTAAAATCAATGTTAAAGTTCCAAGTAGAATAATGAGGCGGCCGATATACTTGGATATTCCCCAAAGTTCTTCAGTATGGGAATTTTCATGTTTGTAAACGCACCCACGACACAGGAATAAATCCTAGTGTGGGGATACGTTTTTAAAAAAAAAAAAATTACAGACAGAATTCATTTTTTGTAAGAATTGTTAATGAATTAAACAAACTGGTTGTCTTTCCTGAACTTGATTTGTTCAATTGTAAACCATATGCTTTTAAAAAATCTCTGACTGATTCTTGGTTTGGTTCTCTCGCTAGTTCGGTTTCTTGTCATAAGAAAACGATCTAATTTTTTATTTCTTTGTAATATTTTTTTCTTAAGCTTTATAGCAATTCATGTGCGGAAACATGTAACTGGTGTTTTGCTATCTAATTCGTTATTAATTTTTCTATGTCAATATTACACTGTATGTTTTTCTGAGATAATAAAATAAATAAATAGAATAAAGTGAATTTTGAACCGACCCGTTTCGAGTTTGCTAACAGACTGCCCATTGCTGACGTGCGTTCCCACGCTCAAGGTTCCGACCACCCCGAGATGCTGACACAGCAGATCAGGGTTGGTGGTCAACATTTCTATGAACCAATGGGGGTATAACAGTACGAATATTTACTATACTATTTACGTCCATGAACTTTTATTAGGTCTGCTGGCACTTTGATAACCCTAAAAAAGATGTATTCGTTGATTCTTGGGGTGAGATCTTTTGTTATGTCTGGTGTGTATTCCGGCCATTATAAAGATGCTTGTCTAATTATAACTATTATGCAATGCGATAATACAGTAAAATACAAGTAAAGTTATACTGTAGTCGTACAAGGATCTTTTGGCTCGCAGCCCAATTCGGAACTAACACTGTCATCGAGTGAAATTACACTTCGTGACAGTCGCAGAGTTGGGCCTTTGCTATGAAATTCACTCAAGTTAATATTTTTAATAAGTAACCGTGCTGACCCACCTATTGAAATATCTTCTTAGAAGTAGGAAAATTTTCAATTATGTCACGGGCCAAAAGATCCTTGTCGGACTATAAGTAAAATCAGTAACGTAAAATAAACTTTGTATATTTTACATAAAATGTGGACCAGGCAAAGGATTCGTATTGCATTCTCTTTATATTATATCTTGGAATTGTATTTTCTATTTGTTCTCGTATATGCATTTCTGTTCGCTCAAAGGCAGTTGAAATATCAAATTCGTACAGTGGTGGCTTGTCGCAGCTGAACATAGGAGGTGGTACGTTCACAAAGACCTACAAATAATGTCTGACACAGGGAGTATTTCTCAAATGTTTCAAATACGGAGTACGTAACAGAAATGTGGAACTATTGTTTTATTATATAGATGTAATGGGACTGTAATTGTAAAAAAATAAAGTTTTTGTTAATCATTGGGAGTGACCATTTAGAGATCTCGGAACACAAATTTGACTTGGTCATAATGCGGCCTTTTTCATAGTTCTTAACTTATTTTTGAAGATCTGCGACTGCGATTTGGATATAAGTATACTCGTACCCTAAGCGTACTCTCGACGGGGACAGAAGAATATGGCAAAACATCATAAGAGCCAGATTTTGGGTGGTGGAGGTCACGACCCTCAGACATAAGGAACACGACTCGAGGAAAATAGGCGGGTCCTCGTAAGTAATAGGAATGAAGTTTTCTATTTTGCATATGCCCTGCCCGGCATTGCCCTCTATATTATTTATATAACCTATCATCAGGAAAGTATGTTTATAAAGTTAATTTATCACTAAGACATATTACTCTATATTTTGACTATATTTTCAGTATTACTAAGACGAAAGATAGTTATGAGGATATTTTTCTTAGCTCTGGTACATTGAATCCAGTTTGCTTAATTCTTTAACAAAATATTTCTCAAGTGGGTCTTCAGCATAGAAAATCTCACTTAAGAGCTACGTCCTTATTTGTATAGGCGTATATTTTTGGTCTCATTCCAAGGTCGACACAAACTTGAATTAATTATTCAGTTCCACAGCCTCTGTCTTTATTTAGCAACGATCTCACCTGACACAGTTTTGTGTTTACTGCTATCCGAGGGCTTAGCACGATAAAAATATGATAGTATCGCTAGTTCATGTTTATTTAGTGAATTTATAGTATGACTAGGATGGCAATTCAATCGGCTAGCGTCGCGTTAACGTCAGACTTTTCGTGGTAAGCCCTCTGGTGGTTCGTTAATTTTAATAGCCACCCAAAACTATTTTCTCTTAAACATAATGGAATAAATAGAAGCGTATCGTGTTAATTTAATTTTTTCTACATAATTAAGTTATCAAAGCATCAGGAGAGCTAGATCTTAAACATAAGATATTATATTTTTTTTTTTTAATTTTATGCATTGGATGAAATAAATTGGAGAAAGTTGCCTGTGTCTTTTAAGCAACAAACAATTATTTGTTTCGGTCTGGGTATTTGTGTATGTGAATTTTCATGTTTGTAAATGCACCCACGGCACAAGAGTCAATCTTAGTATGCAGTAAATTTATCTATCTATATCATGACGCCAGATTCCTTGCAGGGTAGGCAGAGAATACAGAGTTCCAACAGGTTCTTTCCTTACGTACTTGTCTAGCTTCCTCCACTCATAATTTTAAAAAAATCCCTACGAGTAATACAAATTTTTTAAACAAAAAGCATTTCGTATCCATTTTTGTTGTTGAATTGATTCATTTAGTACGGTAAGATCAAATGAACTTAGAAGTAATAAATTAGCCTATACTGTCCCAGTGCTGGGCATAGGTCTTCAACAAATTGAGGTGAGCACCACGCGGACCTAGTTTACATTGGTATAGACAATTTTCACCACTTCTAAAGCCTTGGATGCATTAGAAGACAGTTGCAGCGACATGTTGCGGAACATGTCGCTCAACGACTACATGGAATATATAGAAATGTCGCCTGAGGAGGCAGTGGCGATAAGGACTGCATACATATTTATTTCGGGAGTGAAACATAAGCGAAAAAGAAGGTGGTGGATTCGGAATTACTTACTACAACGAGAAAGAAGAATTGATATTCTATTTCTTTATGCGCTTTGGCAATATCCACCCACGCGTCATTTTTCTTTAGTTTATTTTGGTAATCACAGTTTGAAGTATCCCACAACAAATCATGACTCTGGTAAAGCTCAAGTAATAACAGAACGTTTTTGTTTCTCCTAACTAGATACATGTTGGGAGGCATGTTGCGCTCACGACCATTATCTGCAACAAATAGCGCGACACTGGCGCTGCATGTCCCGCATCAACTGGCAACATATCCCGCGTCACGTAAATGTGTCTTAAAATGTTGGGGGGCACGTTGTGGGACACTGGGCAACATTGTAGCATAACGTAGATTGAACGTTGCGCGTCATGTTGGAGGAAACTACGTAACATCTTCTCGTCCAAAATTCCGCAGTGTCTCAAGACAAAAGTCTTTGACCAGTGTGTGTTGCCAGTGATGACTTACGGCACTGAGACATGGTCGTTTACGATGGGCCTCATAAGAAGGCTCAAGGTCACCCAAAGGGCGATGGAGAGAGCTATGCTCGGAGTTACCCTGCGGGATCGAATCAGAAACAAGGAGATCCGCAGGAGGACGAAAGTCACTGACATAGCACTCAGAATTGCTAAACTTAAATGGCAGTGGGCGGGGCACATCGCTCGTAGAACTTCGCTAGACGGCCGTTGGGGCAGAAAGGTTCTCGAATGGCGACCACGTACCGGAAGACGTGGAGTGGGTAGGCCCCCTACAAGATGGACCGATGACCTGGTAAAGGTCGCGGGTAGAAGTTGGATGCGTACAGCACAAAGCCGGTCGTTGTGGCGGTCTTTAGGGGAGGCCTTTATCCTGCAGTGGACGTCTTTCGGCTGAAGAAGATAGGTATTTTGTTTATACCTATAGTTTTTTTCAAATTTGTCGAATTGACTCTGGTTGATGTAATTCCATGATATGAAGTCACATGGTGCTGCGTATAGTTGTTTTTCTCAATATATCAAATATGTGTTTGAGTTCCAGAATTCCCATTAATTTTAATATCTCGTAGAAACATTGTTTCGCATGAATTGAAACAAATATCAATTGCTGTATAAGCATGCTCTCTTTATTGGTGTTTGACTTTTTGGGAATATTGTCCCATATTTATTTATCTCGTACTATACGAGTACGTAACTTTTCAGGGGTTTCGGGTTATTGTGTGACGTGAGCAGGCTATTCAAGTATTGTACAAAGTGTGGCTGTATTTAAGGTTGAGTTCACTTACTGTTAACCCTAATTTCACAACAGCTGTCAATGTCATCCATGAGCCAAAAGATCCTTGTTGCACTATATTTACTTTTTGCTATTCACGTGAGTTTCAGGTACATATAATGCTATAATTATATTCTTGGCAATAGTGTTCTAGACTTTGAGGTTTGGTAAGGAAGTTAATTATGGGGGTGTTTACTTTGTATGAATGACTCAATGCTGGTATATTAACATTTTCTGTCATTTTTGAAGGTATTACTACCATAGAACCTGGCACCAAACGGGACCCATCTGAATATTAACAACTATAGGAGCAGTTCAGAGTCTGCTACTGGGTCAGATTTTGTCCATAGGTGCACTCCCTTCTACATTAAGACCTAAAATTACATATCAGAAAATAACGTCAAAGAACCATTTTTCGTAAATAAGAATCTAAGCATGTTACATCAATATATTGCAGGCTTATTAAGCAAATTTGATAGCCTTGCAGTTTGTTTGGAAGAATTACTAGACTAAAATCAATAGTAGTCTCCGTAACCGGCGAGCGTGTATGAGACGAACTATGAGAGTCGAGGAAGCCAGAGAGGTATGTAAGGAAAGAACCTGTTGGAACTCTGTACTCTCTGCCTACCCCGCAAGGGATCTGGCGTGAGGTTATAGATAGATAGAGATAGAAAATCAATAGTTTGACGTAATATGTATCACTGAACACTTTATGATAAGCGGACAAGAAATACATCTTACAATACCCAACTATTACCTAGCCGCATATTTGTATAGACAAAATAGTAAACGAGGTGGAACATGCATTCTGGTACAAAGCGGACACGAATGGATGGAGTTGCATGAAGTTACATCTTTATCCAAAGAAAATTCATTTGAGTGTTGCGCAGTAGAATTAACTTCATATAAGGTTATTGTTGTCTGTCTATATAGAGTACCGAAGTCCAGTAACTTAAATCTACAACATTCTCAAAATTAGAACAACTATTATTAAAGCTTAACAAAACTCATTATCATGTGATTTTAATATTGACCTAATGAAATGTAATACATTAGTAATAGAATTTCAATGTTTACTATTAAACTATGGGAAAAAGCTGGCAATCAGACGACCCACTAGGCTAAGTATTCAAACTTGTATTGACAACTTTGCACATAATTATAAAAAACATTGTAAAACAGAAGTGATTGAATTCGGTTTATCGGATCATACAGCACAAATATTAAAGTGTCCTGTCAGCCTCAATGAACATAAATATTGGTGTAAAATACAACGCGATTATTGTCCAAAGAACATTGAAATATTTAAATCATGTTTAAGGAATTTTAAATTCATAGAAATATATATGTGTAAAAACCCTAACGATGCTTATAACTATTTCATTGAACATTTTAAGCTATTTTATGAATTATGCTTTCCCCACAAAATGATTTTGATAAGAACATTTAAAAAAAATAATAGGTTATCAAAGGGAATAAAAATATGTAGTAGAAAAAACGGCAATTATTATTGAAGTACAGGTCCAACCCGACACATACAAATAAAAATAAATACTTATATTATTCTAAATTATTTAAGCATGTTATAAATTATATACTATAGTATTCAAATATCCGATAATAAAGCAAGAGCTACATGGCAAATAATAAATAAATTAAAACAAACCAACAAATATGATTGCAAGATTAAATATCAGTAATAATATGATTTCTAGTCCAAAAGAAATAGCAAATAAATTTATTGACTTTTTGTCGATATAGTTACTTCTATACCAAATTCAGGCAAAAAACTTAGTGCACAAATCAAAGCTTGTAAAAATTCATCGTTCATGGCTCCCAGTTTACCTAATGACATATTAAAAATAATGAATTCTCTTAAAGCAAAAACCAGTGTAGTTCGTGATGAAATTTCTACAAAAATAATAAAAGCTGCAGGTGTTTTAATTTCCACTTATTTGAGTCATATTCTTAATCTCTGTATTAGTAACGGGACATTTCAAGAAGTTTTAAGAAAGAACTATAGTTAAACCATTATTTAAAAAAGATGACAGATAACTTATCCAAAGTTATAGACCCATTGCGCTTATACATATAATTGCAAAATTTATGAAAAATTTGTATATAGTGAGGTTTATAATTATTTGAAAAAAAATATTTTATGCGATGAGCAAAAAGGTTTCAGAAGAGAAAAAACAATAAGTATGGCCAGATATGATTTCCTAAAGACGATTATGATTAACGTAGACAATAGAATACAGGTCTGTGCTTTTTACTGTGACATGACGCAAGCCTTTGATTATTTATTTCAATCACAGTACCTTGCTTGATAAACTAGAAGCTTACGGGATGAGGCAACATTTTAAATTTATTTCGTTCATACTTATCCAACATGAAACAAATTACCGCAATTACAGAAATAGATAAAACAGCAAACAGGAAATCACGTAGTACTCTAAAGAATGGCTAATAAAGTATGGAGTACCGCAGGGGAGTGTTCTAGAACCTTTACTTTTTATTATATACATTAATGACATGCCAAAATCTGCAGAACATCCTTTGACTTTATTCGTCGATAACCGCACAGTGACAATTTCTTGCAAAAATTCTGACAATTATAAAAGTGACATAACAGTACATTGACGTTTTTAATTAAGTGGTTAGATAATATTAATTAAAAAAATAATCTAAACAAAACACAAATAATGCATTTCAGTCAAAGAATAATTAATTATAATATTGAAATCGATTTTCTTAATAATAAAGTAACAAACGTAGATAATGCCAAATTTCTTGGAATAATTATTAATAAAAAACTGAATTGGAAACCACACATTGAAGAACTCAGTAAAAAAATAAGCAGTTCGGCATATGCACTGCACAAACTAGCCCCCCTAGTCAATAAAGATACCTTATTAACGGCCTATCACAGTTTAGTTGCGTCAAGACTTAGGTATGGGATCATATTTTGGGGGAATTCCACCAACAAGGAAATACCTGTCAAAGTTCAAAAGCGCTGAATCAGAGCTACGTTTGGTCTCATTGCTAATGACATTTGTAAATCTTACTTTATTCACAAAAGAATTCTTACACTTCCTTGCCTTTATATTTTAAAAATAGCGTCATTTGTAAAAGGTAATCCTCATTTATTTAGTCGCTTATCAGATATTGTACAAAGCAGCCGTCGCAATCAAAACAAACTTTGTTTGCAAACGTCTCGGACTGCACTTAATAAAATAATATACAGAATAGATACAAAGAATATAATTATAAGTTATTTAGTGAACATTTAAAAGAGATTAAATTATAGTGTTACAGTGTTACACTTATATTAAAGTGTTACTATAATTTAAATGACTTTTTTAATGATCCCACTTTTACATAAATTTTTCAACTTCATCTGTATAGTTGAATTAAGAAATAATGAATGTATTTTTTTTCTTTTCTCGCTAATAAATAAAGTAATAATTATTGATTTAACTGGCGCACTTTTGACTGAACTACAACTATAATAAATAAAATAATTCATATTTTATTTTTGTACCAACATTGATCTCATTGACATTTATTTTATTTTACTGGATAAATTGACTTAATTGGTACTGTTAAAAAATAATTTTCCTTTTATATTTGTTCGCCTGATTGGGCAAAAACATATTTTGATTCTATTATCGATGTTTACTTCCTATGTACCTACACCTGTTTTCACAAATAAATATACTTTGACTTTATCTAATAAAAAAGGGTGTGTTAAGACTAAAAGAACAAGCAAGAAAATAATACAAAGAATACATAAAACAGTAAAAAAGACGAATTCACAACTTAAATACCATAAAAATCACTTAAAAATAATAAAAAAGTAAGGGTCAGGGGGCACCGTTAAAAACTTCTTGAAAGTTCGTCATTGAGTCGATATGCATATTCTCCCGTGTACAGTTCTTCAGGGTGGGGCATATAAGGGTGTTTCTTAATATTATATGCTTATACCTAAATATACTAATTTGAAGTTCTCCGATCTCACGTACTCCGCAAGTAGGGGCACATCAAAGGGTGTATGGTAACACATTGTGTATATTGAATACGCTATTCATAGGTTCGTATAAATTTGCATGGGAGGAATTACTTAGCACGTTGTCAAAGGATTTGGTAGACTCGTTGATTGATATATATATATATATATATATATATATATATATATATATATATATATATATATACTACGGTTTATGTATTTAGGGTTGTTTATTGCTAATAAATTGTGTGTTGGAAAATGTTTCCTTTATGTAATTAACACGTTGCGGGCGGGAAACGAGGGCAAGGCAGGAATGTAAAGTACTTCCCTTACTAACGCCCCCGTGTCAATGTCATCCATGGGCCAAAATATCCTTGTTGCGGTTTCTCTTATATAGGATAAACAAAAGAACCGGTAAAAACTCGAGCTAAAGAACACGTAGCTGACCTAAAACACCGTCGCTCAAACAAGTCTGTGCAGTCTGTGAACATGTCCTTGACCGCACCCGCCATAACATCAGATTTGATAGACCACACATCTCGTAAAAGAACACCGATTCCTGCCAAGCATGGTTCGCGAGGCTATTGAAATTACAAAAAAAACATCCTAATTTCAATAGAGAAGATGGCTGGTTGGTTCCATCGACTTGGGATCCAGTGATTAATATAATCAAATCCAAAACCAGGCATAATACGGCAAGGCTTCAAGTCACCGTGAGCTCATTCTGTGTAGATCGGAGCAACAAAAATAATTAATAAGTTTTAGGGTACCCCGGAACAACTATGCCTTTTGGACGTCTAACAGCTCAGTCCTTCCTGTGACCATGCGTGCTGCAAAGCACTCGAATCGTCGGGAACTTAAAAATCAAAAATAAATCACTATAAAATCTGAAAAATAGTTTTATTTCATCCTTGTTGCCTTATATTTTACGCAACAATATGGACGAACGATATATTAAAACCTTTTTGTGCTACATGTCACAATCGACTGATCAGATGTGGACGATATAGGTCGCAAGATATCGAGTGACGTGGACTGACATCTCAAAAGACGTTTTGCAGGAACTCAAAGCACTGACACTGTGAGCTCGGTCGATTGTTTGTTTACATTACGTCCACTCGTTTAGTAAGGGTCTCCTAGCTGTCTTGGGCAAGAAAATAATAATACTTAAGTTACTACACTGTGGTTGTAACCTTATGGTGTCGCAGTGATCATGCGATCTACGAGCAGCGTTCGGCTCTGTCAGACCGAGTTAGCCCGTGGGTGAACGTTTGTAGCAATATCCATTTTGGAACAACTTCGAAAGGACTGCCCCGTTGGTCTAGTGGCAAACCGCTTGGTGATGACGAGGTCCTGGGTCCATTGGATATGACGTTACCGCCATATGTATGTAATGACAGGGGATGATTTTGCGTTGCTTAACGTATGTTACTTGTTATAATTTTAAGTATTACGCGAGATGGGTCTTAAGGGGACTCTATATAAACTTAATGTTTGATTTAACTTTATCTGTACGTTTTTAGATTCAAAATCATATACAGAGACGACTTTGAAAATGGAGACGAAAAAGAAGAGAGAATCAATTAACAGCGTCGAAAATCTTATATGATCTTTTCTTGCAGGAATATCAATGTTTGACATTGCAACACATGCATAGAACTGTGTACATTTAAATTTCAATCACGTAATAAAGAACACCTGTTTTCCCTAAGTGAGAGTTGACAGGCCTAATTTGTACACCTACATTTCTGCGACGATGTTAAGTCTTTCTAAAGGCGACCACAATTCAAGACCCCGGACTGCTAGTGGGAATGTTTTGATAGAAAAACCCCAGTAATATTTGTTTCACCTAGGATACAAACCTTGTGACAGCCAGTCCCACGCCGAGTCATAAAGCACACATACGCAACAAACACATACGCAACATCGCCCCATATAAAAGAAAAGATGATGACCTTGAGATTAATAGGTATATATATATATATATATATATATATATATATATATATATATATATATATATATATATATATATATATATATATATATATATACGTCATTATTGTTATCTGTAGTTGCAAAACATGTAAGCACAAGACTTGTCTAAATTAATAAGGCCCGCTGGCTATTTAAAATAACAAAAGACTACCCTAATAACTCTCCAAAGGTTTCTGTCAGAGATCATTACGGGGTTTTATTAAAAGCGTTGTAAGCCACAAAAATTCGGTCGAAATCTTTTTAATTAAGCCACTGAAACATTTGGTGAAATTAAACGACTGTACAGTTATAAAAGTCGTCTTTTTTATTATAAAACTTTGTATTTCTGCTTTGTTTTAATAGGCTGCCATTTTTATTTCACCTTTAGTTACGGTGGAAATTTATATAATTTGTGTCGTGAAAGCGTTGTTCTTGGTACCCATGTATCTACTTATCTAACTTCGATGGAGAAACGGAATTATTGTTGTAATATAAACGTGAATGAACACGTTATTGTATTAATAGTCTTTATTACCAACCTTTCTTATGTTACATAAGCTCTTAAACGAATAGGTATAAATATTTTACATTTATATAGTAATACAGAATATACAAGCTGTAATACAATTAACGCAAGACCTGAAAGTAGTCTGTACTGATGAATTGATTTCAACAATTTTTAATGTATCGTATATTTTATTTTATTTTGTTACCATCTTACTATCAGTGCGCTCTAACCAAATAAATTTATTTTTGATTCTAAGCAAGTGTCAAGATGTCAAATGCATTTCTAAAACTTATTTCTCAATACGCACACAAACACGTACATGTTCCATTATTTATTGGGGTATAAAGTGCATAAAAAGAGGTGGAAAAAAATTAAAATTTCCAAACTAAAATTTGGAAATTTGGTTGTTGTACTGAATTTGTGGAGTAATTATCTATTGGTATCTATTGGTATAATTTGTGAAGCAATTATATATTGTATCTGAGGTCTTGCGTTACTTATGTTACACCTTGTATATGTAGGTGTATTTATTTATATATTTTTTATTTAGTGTATGTGTCATGTCAGTATAATTAATTACGTCGGATGATTTGCCGCAGTGGTTATGAGCTTAAGCCGCTCCGCCCACTGGGTCGAATAGTGGCGAGTTCGATTCCCGTACGGGACAAATCTTTGTGTGACCAAAAATTAATTGTTTCGGTCTGGGTATTTGTGTATGTGAACTTTCATGTTTGTAAACACACCCACGACACAGGAATAAATCCTATTGCGGGGCTACGTATTTTTGACAAAAAAAAATGTATGTAGTCTATGATTTGTGCTTTCATTTTGAATTTACTTAATAGTATTTTTGTACAGTTGCCTTAACTTATACAATAAATAGTCTCCATGAACTCCAAGGCTATGAAATTTGCGTAATAAAAGTAAATGTTGTACATATATTTGACACCGTTACATATAGTTGATATTCAGGTAGAGCTATTATATTATGCTTTTGGGGGGTGTGGTCACCCTAAGGTGGCCTGCCGTATTGGGGATTTGTTTGTTTTTTCTTAGTATTGTATTTACAGTACACGTTATTAAAGTGGGTAGTTTGGTGACCAACTTTCTGAGGCTAAGTAATGTGATATTTTTAGGCTAATTGTGAAGAGAGCAAAGGATTAAATAACTACCTATCCGTGTAGGTATGTATTATGGTGGTTAAGACCATGGGTTGTGGATATTTACCAAAAACTGGAATGCACGTTACATTGATCACATGATTGACAAGATTGTATTGTTAGAGATCATAAATATGATTTGTTCTTGTTGTCAAATCATTAGATGAATCGGTGTAAACCGATATTCATATGATATGAGATGGTTATTCGCCTGAAAGTAATTTATGTACCTAATATTGTAGAATCAAACTATATATTTATTGATTCGTTATTCTAAAATAGTTTATTTAGGTACGTTTTTCAAGTTCATGCAATATTCATTTTAAAAACTCCCTCGTTGGTCTAGTGGCAAAGCGCATCGCTTTGTGATCACGAGGTTCTGGGTTCAAATCCCAGGTCGGACAAATGTAGTTTTTGTAGCGAAAAATTCCCAATATAAGTCCGGAGCCTGGAATTGTGCCCGGTGTATGGCAATAGGCTCGCCGCTATTACATGGGACCTAACATCGTCAGCAAAAAGTGGGTGTACTCAGTACACTTCTGCCACCCCTGCTTGGGGAATATAGGCGTAACGGTGTGTTTGTGTTTGTCATTTCAAAAATGTATTTCGAGAACCTGTTTACTTATTTTATATACAAATATCGATTCTTAAAAACGATTCTCCACATGATTTTTTGCGATTTCAATTTATTACTTACAAGCCTTACGGATGATTACCGTTTACTACCATATAACTAGGATCCTGTTTTGAAAAATCGTTATTTCTTCTTTCTGTAAACATAATATAAGTTTAAGTACACACTATCTTAGACTTAATCTTTTCTAGACCAGTGGCTCCCATTTTTTTTTGCGCACTCCTAAAACTAACTATATCTCGCAATTTGTCACGCACACACCCTCCCCGCTTTCCGCTAGCACCAAGAAGGTCAAGCTTATGGCGGTTTACCTATAATTGACTCAACGTATATTTTAGCGACTGTTTGTTTTTCTGTTTTGCTGAGTAAATTAACTTGGTAAAGAGATTTCCGTGCGTAACTCTTCGTGTAACTTCACATAGGTCCCCACATGTACCATTAATAAAGAAACACTGGTCTAGGCGGAGCATTGCTAATAAAAATGGCGCCTAAAAGCTGCCTCAGTAATACACAGTGTGTATGATGCACACATTGTGCGTAACAGAGGCAGCGTTCGATTTTGGAAAAAAATAATCCGAAGTTGTCAATGTACGTACTACAATTTATCTATCTTCATTTATCTATTACACAATTAATTCATCTAGGACACAACGCAATAATTTTCATCAACCAGATACTGAAAAAATATCCGTATCCAAATTTGCGCTATATTTTCGCCAACTTCTGGCAAATATTAAGGAAAATAAGTATTTGCTTACATTTTCTCATGTTTTGGACCACCAGACCACCAGGTTATCATAAAGCTTTGCATATAAACAAACCTTAGTTTGTTATGCCTCATAATGGACCTTAGTTATGCCTTAGCACGGACTTATAAGATATGAGCAATACAGTACAAGTTTAAATTGCTGTTGTTTCGTCCATATATCATGACGTAGTTGACTAGGTGCGATCCGCTTCCACCAATGATGTTTGAGGGTTTAAGTATGAACCGAATGACGTGAGCATTACGGTCTCGCATTAATATGCTATCCTTGTCATACATATTTACAAAATTAACATGAATGTGACAGCACGATTACTCGCTAGCGTCACGATAACGTCAAAGTTTTCGCTGGTTCCATCGATATATTATATATCGATGGCTGGAGTCAAGAACGTTCTATAAGCCAATATTAGTTTATTCCTCTTGGAGTACGTGAACACGTGAACTTTAGAATTTACTCATTTTGTGTCTGGATTTAAGGTGTAACTGGAAGCATCGGCACATAAAAAGAGTAATATGGGCCCTAGATAATTACTACCTACATAAATGTAAATAATGATCTCGTGAAATGTATAATACGTATGTATACTGTTGATGTGTCTATTTCAATAAATAAATATGTGTATATCACCAGCTCAATATAAGCCCCATTGAGATATCATTAAAGCTTATAAATAATACACACCGTCACACCTATATTCCCCAAGTGGGGGTGGCAGAGGTGTACTGAGTACACCCACGTTTTGCCGACGATGTTAGGTCCCATGTAATAGGGGGCGAACCTATTGCCATATACCGGGCACAATTCCAGAATCCGGACTCGTACTGGGAATTTTTGCGTTAGAAAAACTACATTTGGCCGACCTAGGATTTGAACCCAGGACCTCTAGATCACCAAGCGATGTGCTTTGCCACCAGACCAACGAAGCAGTCAAAATAAATTATAAATATTAATTTCATAAATGAAACCCATTCAATAGGTACTCACATTCAACAGGATAAAACTATAAAACAACTTGTGACGTATAAGTATACGAAAACATTGCTTTGATGTTTATTTCAAAGGACGACCTCCCTTTATATAATATTTATGTGTTATTGAAAAGAATTGCGCGATTACCTACCTCGATAAAATAAACATAACATAAATTTCCTTTGTATATGGGAACTTTTAAGCATGTTCTGAACGTGGTTAGAGGTTTCATCTATCTATCTATCTATATCATCACGCCAGATCCCTTGCGGGGTAGGCATAGAGTTCAGGGTTCCAACAGGTTATTTCCTTACATAGCTCCCTGGCTTCCTCCACTCTCATAGTTCGTCTCATACGTGCTCGCTAAGACTCGGTCTATTTGGTCATGGTAAGATAGTCTAGGTCTTCCCCGGAACCTACATCCTTCCACTTTCGCATTGTATATCTGTTTTGTCATTCTTTCTTATGACATACGTTAATATGTAAATAACTAGTTTATAAGTCCTCTCAAGTGAAAATTCACTACCTTATTAATTTAGTTGCGAAAAATTAGCGTAGCAATTACGAGGACCTGGGTTAAAATTCAATGTAGGACAACTTGTAGTTTTTCTATAGAAAAATTCCCAGTATAAGTCCGGAGTCTGAAGTTCTGCCCTGTATATGGCTAAAGGCTCGCCTCCAATTACATGGGCGAAATCTCTAGCATCTTCGGCGAAAATTCGGTGCACACAGTACATCTCTCCATCCCCGCTTAGGGAATATAGGCGTGACGGTGTTTATTTTATTTTATTTATACTAAACATGAATTGAATAATACGTTCAATGCGCGACTGGGCAAACGGGGCGATGATGAATTGAGAGTGGGGCAATTTGGATATGGGCAGCGCAACCCCAGGGGTCAGAGGCTGGCCGAATTTCTGGAGAAGGAGGGACTCTTTATTGTGAACTCTTTCTGCCAGAAGCCGTCTCATTGGAAATGGACCTGGATGAGCCCTGATGGTTTCACAAAAAATGAGATAGACTTCTTCATGCGACAAATATTTAATGATGTCTCCGTGATTCACAGGGTAAAAACCGGCAGTGATCACCGAATAGTCAGAGGCACATTAAATATTAATGTCAAAATGGAAAGATCGCGTCTAATGAAGTCTACGCTCCGACCTTCTTATGTACATATCCAAAACTCCGAGAACTTTCAACTCGAATTGTTAAATCGCTTCGAATTGCTAGACAGCAGCGCATCAGTGGACGAAATCAACAATAAGCTGATAGAGACTGTCCATACGGTCGGGTCCAAGTATTTTAAGCCCCACTGTAAAAATAGGCCTCAAAAGCTATCTGACTACACCCGAAACCTCATGACTGAGCGACGTACCATGATACTCCAAACCTCCGATGATGCTAAGTCCTATAGGCAACTCAATGGACAGATATTGAAGTCCTTGCGACACGATTTCCGGTCCTTCAATACAAGACGTATTGAGGAGACCATAGAGCAGAACAAGGGCTCCAAAGTGTTCGCAAGAGACGCGTCTATTGGGCAAAGCCAGTTGACGAAGCTGAAGACGGAGGACGGAAACGTAACGTCGAATAGGTCAGAGGTGCTCAGGGAGATAGAGAGGTTCTATGGGCAGTTGTATACCTCAGTAGCTGAACCAGTTGTTGACTTGGTAAAAGACCCAAGAGCTAAGCTAACCCGACACTACACTGAAGATATCCCGAACATCGGCCTGTACGAGATTAGGATGGCTCTCAAACAACTTAAAAACAACAAAGCGCCGGGTGAAGACGGAAATACCGCAGAGCTTCTGAAAGCGGGTGGATCGCCGGTACTTAAAGTCCTTAAGGGGCTGTTTAATTCTGTCTTGCTCGAAAGGAAACGCCGGAAGCATGGAACAGGGGTGTGGTGGTACTGTTTTTCAAAAAAGGTGATAACACTTTATTGAAGAACTATAGGCCCATCACACTGCTGAGCCATGTTTACAATTTGTTTTCGAGAGTCATCACGAATCGTCTCGAACGCAGGCTTGATGACTTCCAGCCTCCCGAACAAGCCGGTTTCCAGAAAGGCTTTAGTACCATAGACCACATACATACGCTGCGGCAGATTATACAGAAGACCGAGGAGTATAATCGGCCACTATGCTTGGCGTTTGTGGACTATGAGAAGGCATTCGATTCGATCGAGACTTGGGCGGTTCTTAGATCTCTCCAGCGATGCCGCATTGACTATCAGTACATCGAAGTGTTGAAGTGCTTGTATAGTAATGCCACCATGTCAGTCCAAGTACAAGGACAGTGCCATAGAGGACGCCTTTAAGCTCTTGGAATGGCGAGGACTTGGCATCAAAATTAATGGCGAATACATCACTCACCTTCGATTTGCCGAAGACATTGTGGTCATGGCAGATTCGCTGGAAGGTCTAGGACGAATACTCGGCGACCTCAACAGAGTATCTCAACAAGTGGGTCTTAAAATGAATATGGACAAAACGAAAATAATGTTTAACGTCCATGTCATACCCACCGCACTCACCGTTGGGGACTCTACTCTTGAAGTTGTCAACGAATACATTTACCTGGGACAGGTAGTCCGGTTTTATCCTTTGAGGCGGCAACACTCTTGGCGCGCTTTCCGCCGCTCGACATCCTGGCGGACATGGACGCGAGGGTCTACGACCAGACTCGTGGCGTCCGCCAAAGTGGCGAGGGCGTGCCTGCGCTCGAAGAAGTGAGACGGCGGGAACGACGGCGCGCTCTGGAGGAGTGGCGCGCGAGGCTTAGTCAAGAGCACATCGCGCGCAATCGCGTCGTCTAAGCTATCCTGCCGTCCTTCGAAGCCTGGCACCAGCGGAGGAGAGGGCGAGTCACCTATAGACTTACTCAGATAATCACCGGTCATGGTTGCTTCGGTGATTATCTGAGGAAGATCGGACGCGAGGCGACGACGACCTGTCACCACTGCGGTGGGGACCAGGATTCCGCCCAGCACACGCTCGAAGAGTGCCCAGCGTGGGCCTCCGAGCGGCGGATCCTGGTCGACCGGATCGGACCGGACCTCTCCTTGCCGGCAATAGTAGCGGCTATGCTGGCAGGGGAATCGGCGTGGGGGGCCGTATCCTCCTTCTGCGAGACTGTGATGTCCCAGAAGGAGGAGGCCGAGCGGGATCGGGAGAGGGCTGATCCTGCTCGACGAAGGCGACGGCGCCGGAGCGGAGGCACAGCCCGCCCAGGCCCCCCAGCCCAATAGCCCGGGGCTTAAGAATACCCCCCCCTGCACCAACATCAGCAGGGGGGCCTTCGGGGTCGCGGACGCAAGGGGCGGGGGCCTTGAGTGTTCTTCACGAGCGACCCCGAGGAGGACGGCGGCGTGGTGTGGCCCACGTCGCCGTGAGCACCGCGTTGGTGCGGGGGGGGGGAGCGGGAGCGTGTCATTAAGTCTCCCCCCGAAGGCGGGCTCTTCAGAGCGTGGCACAAGAGGGGCACCGGTGCGTTCCATACGGAGATCCCGGAGCCCCTCCAAAGTGCTGATGTCGGCCACCCTGGGGTTTTTAGTCGGTAAGAATCCGACACGCCCCGCGAGTTTCCCCCGAGGCTCGCGGAAGTCCTATGCAGGATTTTCCCAAGGTAAAAAAAAAAAAAAAAAGGTAGTCCGGTTAGGTAGGTCCAACTTTGAGAGAGAGGTCCATCGACGAATCCAACTCGGCTGGGTAGCGTTCGGGAAACTGCGCAACATCTTCTCATCCAAAATACCTCAGTGCCTAAAGACTAAGTTTTTAGTCAATGTGTGTTACCAGTGATGATATATGGATCAGAGACGTGGTCTCTTACTATAGGTCTCATAAAAAAAGCTCAGAGTTGCTCAGCGAGCTATGGAGAGAGCTATGCTCGGCGTTTCTCTACGTGATCGAATCAGGAATGAGGAGATTCGTAGAAGAACCAAGGTCACCGACATAGCCCTTAAGATTAGCAAGCTGAAGTGGCAATGGGCGGGCCACATAGCGTGAAGATAGGACGGGCACTGGGGCAGAAAGATTCTAGAGTGGAGACCACGTATTTGCAAGCGCAGCGTGGGACGACCACCTGCCAGATGGACCGACGATCTTGTGAAAATTGCAGGAAGTCGTTAGATGCGGGTGGCATCGAACCGGTTACGCTGGAAAGCGATTGGGGAGGCCTATGTTCAGCAGTGTACAAGTAAAGGCTGAGATGATGATGATGATGAACAATATCTACACGTAGCTCATTTCATTTGCCCGTTTTTCCTTTGATCCATTTTGTTTTAAGTTAATGTAGTGTTAAATTCGTTTAGGTCTTAAAATATCGTTTACAAAAAGTTCACAATGTTTGAATTCCATAAACGGAGATCTAACTGGTTGCATATTTTCCTGTCCTGAGAGCTAAGCACGAAAAGATTGACGTTAGCGTGATGCTAGCGACTAAGCGCGTTTTCACGTTCATGTTTATTCAGTTAAATTTTGGCCTGACAAAAATAGCATATCAACTCGTTAACCTCATGATAAGGTGAATCTTTTCGGGCTAAGCCCTCTGTTTTATGTTGACTAACAAAGTACGTCTTTAGACAAGGAAAATAATGTAGTAAAAGAAATGCCTTTATTAAATTATTTTTATGGCGGGGAGCGGTGTAATATAGTGGCCGGTCTGCCGGCCATACCTATTTAATTTATCAAAATAGGAAAAGGTAAAAAAAAAGTTTTACTTTTGATAGTTTTTCCTCTTAAATTACTGCTGACATGGCTACTATGTAACAGTTTGTCACTATATAAGGCTATAGACTATGTAAGTCAGTTTATGATGTAAAATGTTTAAATATTTTTTATGATTATTTCATATAACAACATTTGGATCGTATAGAGAGATTAAGATTTTAAGACTTTGACAATTAATAATTACCAAAAATATTAAAATAAAAAAAAGCTCTCATTAGCGTTTTGTAAGCGGTATAATGTACTGTTTCCCATTTATTTCATTCCAGCGCTATTATAAAGCGCGCTTGAAATCTTATAGTTGAGTTACAAATATTAAGTAGTTTAACTAAATTTTAACTTAATTTTAAATGACTAAATGCGTGTAAACGTTTAATTTAGTAATAAGTAGTAAGTATTTATCGCTTTTTATTACTTAATTCAATGTTTATATGTACATACCAACATAGTAAGGATGGCTCTACAAACTATCTTTATTTGTACCACATCCACTGTAATGTGTACGTCTTTATGTACGGTGGTTATATATTTATGACACGGGTAATAGCGGTTTATATTACGCGAAAATAATGTGATGAGGTTTATGTTTTTATTTGAAAATCTTATGAGTGGAAGTCTTGGTTAGTTAGTTAGTTCAAATACAGTAAGTGCTTTAAGTTAACAATCAAATCACACCCTTTTTTTTCAAATATTCCAAGCTTCAAACACAAATTCAATGCCACTAATGTCGTTGTAAGAATAGAAAACTTTTAGTTGAAATGAACGTTAACTCTTTAGGGTTACCGAACCTCTATTGGTAAAAACGGAATCTTTGTAGGACCACTTTGCTTTTCTTTCTCTTTCTCTCTCAGCTCCGTATGTGAGAGAAGGCCTTTGCCCGGCAGTGGATTAGTATAGGTTGATTTATTATTGTTACCTTTTTTATACATATATGTGTCGTTCAGCGAGCTATGGTATATAAGGAGCTATGCTCGGAGTTTCTCTACGTGATCGAATCAGAAATGAGGAGATTCGTAGAAGAACCAAGGTCACCGACATACCTGATAGGATTAGTAAGCTGAAGTGGCAATGGCCATATAGCGCAAAGATCTGACGGCCGTTGGGGCAGAAAGATTCAAGAGTGGAGACCACGTATTGGCAAGCGCAGCGTGGGACGGCCGCCTGCCAATTGGATCGATGATATTGTGAAGATCGCTGGAAGTCGTTGTATGCAGGTGGCATCAGACCGGTTGCGTTGGAGAGCGATTGGGGATGCCTATGTTCAGTAGTTGACGGTTATGATGATGATGATGATTATATATATCGGCGCCTATATTTTCGGGATGGCCGTTTCAATGCGCCCACTAGTGTCAATCGATTGCTCATTCGTTCCCATGATAAATAGATCCATTTGCCATTTCCAGATGGCAAAGGGTGCCTTTATTTTCGAAACACATCGCCGAGGGCAATTTTCATATTTCGCAACGGAGAAAAGGGTTTCTTCGTCCAGCGCGAGATAGGAATGACGATTGCTCAAAGGAATCGTTTTGCGGTATCATACGGGTACGTTATATAGCTCATACAGTTGAAGGTAATTGATCACGTCATAAGTAAAAGTGTTACTATAATATTTATGCAATATAAAAGTGTCCTAAGGGGTTAGCACGAAAAGATTGACGTCAGAGTGACGGTAGCAAGTTGATATGGCATCCTTGTCACACTACCAATTTACTAAATATACATGAACGTGACAGCAGGCTTAATAGCTAGCGTCACGCTAACGTCAATCTTTTTGTGCTAAGTCCTCTGTTTTTATAATTAAATACTTCTGTTCTAATTTAAAAAATGTAATCTATTCGATGTTTTCTTATTTAGGATACCTAGAAATACTAGTAAAACTTAATGCTTAAAAAGTTTAACTGAGTTTGTGGAATCTGTTTTTATTTATGAAGTGGAGATAATAATTTGGTGGTAGATGGTTGTAACGTAAGAGACTGGAGAGCTAGAGAAGACTTGTCAGCGTTAAGATTGTTCCCTATCTCACCTGATGGAAAGTTACGGTGATCTACAAGAGCTTCAATAATAGAATAAGTAGCATCTAATTTACTTATTTACCTACAACATAGGTGTTGTATTTTTTGGTGAAACCTACTTGATCCTAGCGAAGAAGAATATCAGTAGATAATAAATGTAGCCCCTCTCTGACCCGATGGTTTTGTTTTTCTAAACAAAACCGACTTGAATTCATTACAGCTTGTAGTTCACTCAACTTTAAGCAACGTTCTTCTAATTGGAACAAGGAAAATCAAATCTTGAAGGCCTGTCCTAAATTCCTGCAAGAACTGACAGTTAAAGAGTTGCTCTTTATTTAGTATTTCTTTAAAAATGAACGTTTTTTTAGCAACGTTTGTGTTGTATGGAAAACTTTATAATTAAGAACAGTCAGATACGAAAGCCAAAAAGATTTGTTGGGAGCGTTCCAGGGTATAAAATATCCGGTTTGGTTTATTGCACGCTATCACGCTTATTTTACCTGTCAGGGGTGGCAAAAGTGTACTGTATACACGGTCATTTACCCGAATAAGGTCTCAATGTGTTTAACTATATAAATGTGATATTCATTATTATTATTCAGTCATTATCGTTCGTATTATATCGTTCCACCATTGGGCAAAGGTGCTCCACTGCTTCCATTTATTCATGTGTTAGGTAAATGTCATGTGTATTATATGCTTTATATACCAAGTACGTACTCTATATTTTAAAGTGAGTGGTAATGTTTTGGAATAGAGTAAACTAAAAATATCAAAACGTTCAAAAATTTTATTTGTTTATGTAACGAAAATTAGTTAAATAATAGATTTGGAGGATCATGACTGCTATAAGCAGAAATAATTTGATCGAAGCGTCTCAAATAATACTCAACAGAAAATAATAGTTCAATAAACGTTGATTAACTAAAAGAGCAATTATTGCTCTTTTAACCGTGCCGAAGACGTAAACAAGGCAATGCATTAGGTACCTAATTGACATTAATTAACTCGCAGTAGGTACGCATATAAGAAACTTCATTGTGTTTAATTAATGCGTTGAAAAGTTTAAAAGGCTTGTGTGCCCCATTAGCCCATTTAGAAGTTGTCTTATAACTTTGCAAATTGGAGTTTCCAACCATTGGGTTGGAATTTTCAGAGCTCCATAGAAGGTTTATAATTAATATTCACGTCGATAGCATTAAGGATCCTGGAAGCTTAACATGAACAGATTGACGTTAGCGTAACGCTATCGAGTTGATATGCCTTTTCACACTATCAGTTTACTAAATAAATATGAATGTGATAGCACGCTTTCTCGACAGCGTTAGGCTTATGTCAACTGGTTTGTGCTAAGCCCACAGATTTCCAAACTCACATTTGTTTTAATTAATGTGGATAATGTTTGAATCAAGGGGCCGAGTGCATTATTTGTTGGGATTAAAGTTTGTTACTGCCTCAGGATGGTAGCGAAGAATACGCGTAGATATCACGAGATTCTGGGTTCAAATACAAAGTCGGATAAAATGTAATTTTTTCGATAGGAAAAGGACATTGTTTTGCGGCCATACACGATTTGCCCCAGAACCAACAGCAATAAAAAATACTTGTATGATTTCAAATCACCCATAAATTCTCTTAAGACATTATAAAACGGACAAGCGGGAGAATCGCAATATCGCACAACAACCATTCGATTTTGGGGTTATAATTTTGTAGCCATTAATACATATGAGGTTTTATTGTGTGTGTTGACATTCAATAAAGATGACTTCGATATAAGTACTTACAATACTTTGAAATATTCATTTTAGATTGCAAATTGTCCGTTAGATACGGATATTTGCCATAATTTAAATGAAATAGATAACTAATGCATGGGCATGGCATGGGTCAAATGTTTGTTGGTTTTGGGGCAATTTTCGACAATGTCCTTTTCAGTATTAGTCTGGAGTCTGGCATTATGCCCAGTATAAAGGCAATAGGCTCACATCCCCTATTAAATGAGACCTGGCATCGTTAGCAGGGTAGGCAGAGAGTACAGAGTACATCCAGGTCTTTTCCTTACAGACGTCTGCCGCGACCTTCACACGTATAATTCGCCTCACACACGCTCGCTGGTTATGAAGACTCTTGGCTTGCCCATCAGCTAAGTCACAGTCTAAATATTATTAATTTTTATTATTTTAAATATTCATTGTTATTGATGTAGAGCTAGCTTTGAAATCCGTGTGCACATGATGCAAGCTGTTGAAATATCGCGGGAGTCTTCAAGATAATAAGGCTCATGATTACGCTAATTGGGCAACTGATGTAGTCTCTGTTCAAATTGTTTTGCAATAAAATATTCCTTTCATTTAGATGAACCGGTTCGTGTAAAGGTAAAAAACAATGGTTGCTCTTGACTTTGTGCTCAGATTCCAATCTAGATAAGGCCGTGATTATCTGTTGTAAATTAATGTAGGTGTGAAATGATTTTATAGCTTTAACATACACTACTCCAAATGGCACTTCGATTTTACAAAAAAATTGTACAAAAGAAATCCGTAGTCGACAGTCGCATTTTGTAGAGGTTTTTAACTACGTAGAGTCTCCGTTTTAGCGCTTTCGTTAGTTGCAATGACGGAACGCTTGGCCCAGTAATTAAGAGCTTTAGCCGCTCCGCCCACTAGATCTAGTAGTCGCTGGTTTGATACTCGCACGAGACGTATATTTGTCTAACCCTTACAAATATTTGTTTCGGTTTTATTGTTAGCAGGTTTATCAACGCACCCATGACACAGGAATAAGTTTTAGTGTGGGGCTACTTTTATATAAAAGAAAAAAAAAGGAATAGCTATTGATAGAATTCTATAAAAAATATCAAAGTCTCAACATTTTTGGAATTAAGAGTTCTATCAAATGATCTATATAGCGGCCGTATCTTAATTTTTTAAAAACGTTTCACGGCCTTAGGAATTAGTCATAAGGCGTAGTAGTTAGAATGTAGAAAATATAGTGTATTTTGTTTACTAATGGTTATGCAAATTTCGATGTTATTGCAGAGTACGATGTAAGACGTACATCCATAATTATGTACAGCGGGAAATTTACATTTATATACACACACTTTCAAAGGTGTTAATATAATGCTGTTGGCTTTATAAACTTCGGACACTAATCTTATTGCACAGTCAGAGCCGTTAATATATCCCGTAATTATATTATTCAAGGATAGTAACATACTGAGTAACTATTTATAGCAGCCGGAACTCGTGATTTGGCTTGATGCGAATTCATTCATACGAGTTTGCCAAGAAGTGGGATCTATATAATAAATATAAAAATTGATCGTTTTAGATAACATACAATCCATATTTGCACAAACACAACAAAATAATATTAAATAATTAAATAGAATAAATTTAAAAATAACCCTTATTATTCTTCCATAGTGGTGATGAAAATCGGTCCGCAACAGTCTTCTGGATGCCATTGTGACTGCTGCGCACTCGGTTGATCTGGGATACAGTTTTCTTGCGAATGATGGCATGAAAACCATCAGTGTCATAATGCGTAAACATCTCCGATGCACTACAGAAACGAGGCAGCCTTAACATCATCCTGAAGATCTTGTTATCTTGTGGCCGTAGATCCTCCAGAGCCCTTTTGGTGTAACTGACCCACAGACTCCCCATAACACAATGATGCCAACCCTAATTTTAGAAAATTAAAATTAGGTTCAGCAACATTGGTACACGCAATACAAAATATTTGAACATATTCTCACTCGTATTCTAATTCAGTTTGCACGTTTTGCAATAAAATACCGTTTACCCATTGTGCTTTGTTAAAGTCAACCTGCATAACATTACTTTTTTTTCATGATTTTCATATATTTTTGGTCATAGTCCCTTTTTTATCTTTTAAAAAGCTTTTATTTAATTGCGATGTTCGTATGTCTGTCTGTCTTTTCGGTTCAAATCTTGTGATCCATTTTTTCAAGCACTTGATTGAGCTACGCCGATTGAGCTGAAATTTCGCACACATATGGAATTTCCATGACAATACAATAAAATGACACCATAGATCTGGTCTAATGACGGAGTCGGAAGGTGGCCATAGGAACATGTGAAATACACAACGTAACCCTCTCATGTTGAGGCTTCTTAGATTGGTATTGACAAGTACTACACTACCAGATAGTGTTCAGGGTGTGATGAAGCCGAAAGGTGGCCAATGGAATCCTTCTACTACTCAATATAATCCTGTCCTGTTTGGGCTCGTTAGATTTATATTGACGAGTACTTTAGACCCAGATGGTGTCCAGTGTCTGATGATGGAACCCATAAGAAGCCATAGGAACTGCTCAACTGAGCAAGATTGTCGTGTTTTTGCAATAAAATCTGGTTAAAAAGTCTTTTTAAATATTTTTTTTAGTATTTTAAGAGTATAGTGATAAATAGGTAGAGTAGAGGCAAAATATATAAATCTACAAAAAGTTGGTAAATATGACAATACTGGTCCTATATACGAATATAGGATCCGCTCCCTCGGGGTGGTAAACAATCATCTTAATAGGACAACACGCCTCTGGCGAAATAACCACAATCCTATAATAAACATGATTTCTCGGAACGAGAATATCTTAATTGAATCCGGAAACAAGGCTTAGCATCAAAAGATTGACGTTAGAATGATGCTAGCGAGTTGATATGCTATCCTTGTCATACTACAATTTAATATATAATCACGCTAACGTCAATCTTTTCGTGCTAACCCATATTGAAATGATCGTGTCAACCTGCATAAAATAAGCCAACAAATTAAAGGGTAATTGGTCGATGATTTGAGGTCACACAAAAGCCAGTACGGATGTTTTTTGCTTTGATGTGCGTCAATGGCTTTTAAAGTAAATTGCCAGAAATAACGACACGACGCAGCAATTCTTAAATGATTAAATTTGCTGTCAACTGTAAGGCGAGAATTCAATTTGTATTACTTCTCTACTTTGTCATTATTAAAATGCTGGTTTCTTTGTATTAGGGTAGTAATTGTAGTGTCAATTCAAATTCATAATCAAGTTTTTGTATCACTTGTAGATAAGCGATCAGAAAAGTTACGCAGGGTTCGACTCGTTCATTCTGAGATATTTATTTTCAAGCGTCTTGCTTCGGAAATCACTTTATGCCGTTGGTCCACAAGTTGAAAGTCATAAAGGCTGCTGTACATTGCAACAGCAGGTGCCTACAAACTTGCCTCCATCAATCCCTACTGAGTCGGCGTTAAGGAGTAAAATACCTAGTTTTTTTCTCATTTCAGTATATGACAGACTATCTTTGCCCAGTTTTGAAATGGTAAATATTAAAAACCTTTATTTTGCTGGACAACTGATGTATAATCGTGGTTTAATGAGTATAAATAGGACTGAACATGTTTTTGCTATTGTCTGATACTCAAAAATTCATATTTTAGCTGATTTATAGTATGATGCACTGGTGATTGTTTAATGGTAATTGCTTATACACAAAGTTCGTTAATATTGAACATAATCGGGTCTATACCGCATGTGTTTGCGAACTCCTTATTCAAAGTCTTTACAAACTCCCGCTTTAAATTCAAACCGACGCTGTAATGTAAGGATTATGACATAATTTTGGTACATTCCGCTTATACAAGTGACGCAAGCGGAATCTTGGAAATTAATGTTGCACAAAGTAATTAGCCGGAAGAGCTTTATAAATGGTCTCGGCACCACCTTTATTAGGATGATTATAGCGTGTTAGCTTTTATCTAAAGTACCATATGTGTTATAAGTAAATGTCCGTTATTTCTATGTTCACATTCATCATTGCCATATTTAGAACTTTAAAAACATATTTCCTTACTGTGAGCCATAAAAAGGGGATTGCCTAAATTATGGAATTCATTAAAAAATAGCGAATCGGCAAAGGAATCGAATTCACTGCTTAAAAACTAAATCCTGGCTAGTGGCCATGCCATAATTGAATTGACTATTGTTTATTATCCTTTTCTGAAAAATAAACTAAACTAGACGTAGATTTATGAATGTGTACGAAATGTATCCTAAACGAGTACAATAAAACATTCTGAATAGGATTCGAATGATTTCCGTTACATGTTCGTAGATGCTGTATTTTTTAAATTGAACGGTGTAATCAACCACTAGGGCAGGTGAATAGCCTTCAGCAGGCCGGCATCGTTGACCCATTTGTAAGGAACCAATCACGGGACACATTCAACTCGGTGCATTTTTATTCGGTACGATAATCTTGACACATACTAAAGGAAATAAGAAAATTCCTATTATTCCCTTTTTACTATGAAAGTGATTTCGCCATGCAAAACCAGAGATATTGATAATTTGAAAATGGTTTTGATTGGGCCAATAATGTAGCTTATTAAAAAACGAAACACCTCTACGCTTTCGTTTAACCACACGAGGAAAGCAGAGGTGAACTAAATTTCGCCTGCCGTTACAATTTTATAAGAGACACAGTTCTAGACTCTAAATACCTTTTGATGGAAAAATTTCAATAACAATTTCAAGACCTTTATGATCGCCACCCGGATTTTATGACACTAGATATTTAAGTACCTATAGACCGATTTATACACCTATAGTAGACTTTTCTATTCTTCCAAACCGTAAAGAAATGATAGAATAATATTTATCATAAAATAAAACTATTTTGTTAGTCTACCGGCAGGTCAATCAATTGAAAATTAATCATTGGTTCCCAATAGTACGTTTTAAGTTGTCACCAATGGTTCATAAAAAGTATTACGCTATTATGTATTTAAGATCTTATCTGAAGGGCCAAGAGAAGTCAAGAGTCTCCGTAATCGGCGAGCTGTTAGGACTCTATACTCTTTGCCTACTTCATAAGGGATCTGGCGTGATGATATAGAAGTAGAAGAATTTAAAATAAAACAGAGCAAAGTAATGCACGCAGGGCTCACTAGCGTGAGTTGCGCGCAGCCATTAGCCATGTTGTTCACAATACTATTTCCAAAAGATAAAATGTCGGGAGTAAATTCTATTACCAGTATAATATGTGGTGGTGTCCGGACACTGGTGTCCGAGTTAACTGGCAGTTTGTGCCACACGCAGACACCGCTATAAAATAAACGGAGACCTCTCTAATGTGTGAACGTATACCAAATGAAAGTTGAATTGCTACAAAGGTGTCTGCGGTGGCTCCCAAATGCGCTGTTTATAGTTGTAACACCCTCTAGTTCAGGCGCCGCTTATTGCCTCACATTCTTTCGTGAATTTGTTTGTAATGTAAATTTTTGAGTTTACATTGTGGCTTTAATAAAATAAAACACGGCACTAGGGTATTTTTTGCTTATGGAACAGACGGAGGCGCACGTAATTTTTAAATGCACTTTTTTTTTAAACGTAGCACCACCCTCTGACTTATTCCTGTGTCGTGGCTGCGTTTACAAACATAACAATTCACATACACAAATACCCAGACCGAAATAAATAATTGAGTGTCACTCAAAGAGTTGACCCGTGGGGACATCAAACCCTCGACTATTCGACCCAGTGGGCGGTGCGGCTTAAGCTGTTAATCAAGGCGCCAAATCGCCCATCTATGTAAATTTTGTAATGTTATAATCATTATTATATATCGTCTCTTTTAGATAGCCACAGCAACCAGTTTGCTGTACGCATCTGACTTTCATACGGGGCCATTTTCACCAGGCCTTCACTTCATCTTGCGGGTAGCCTGCGGCAGACTGTATTTAAGGAACGGATATAATGTATTTAATTAATGGGATGTAAAGTATAGGCAGTCTTTTTAAAAAGAATCGAGTTAGTTAAGACTTATAGTCAAAACTTAGAACAACTAAGTCTTATTTAAAAAATCTCAAACCATTAGTTTTGTAATATGGACGCGAGTCTTAATTTGAGTGACTTATTGACTCGAGTCCTTTTCATCTATCCTCAGTAGTAAGCGTAAGTCTTATGATTCACGACTCTGAACGGGATAAAAAATGAAGTAATGATTTTAAATTCTGACATTAAGGCATTACGATTGAAACCAAACTTCAGATTAAGGCTTATGACTTAAAGATTTTCTTCTTAGTAAGCCTAAAAAGACTGAGGTTCTTTCATCACTAAGCCAAATTCACGTCTTCTAATAATCTGTCTATTTATATCATCACGCCAGATCTCTTGTGGGGAAGGAAGGCGGGCGGGAGCCCTTCTAAAAATTGTAATTAAAAGTCTCATTAAACAAAGTTTTTATCATATAATTCAGTTGTTAAAATAAAAACATTATCTTCGTATTATTACAGCGTTGCTTAACTTGAATAAATATTAATTCCGCAGATTCCGTAGGGCTGTTCATAGTAAATTAAACGTAAGCTAAAAGTGAGTATCATTAATTAAGCTACAATTGGATTAATTCCTCTGTAGACTTCCTTCCTCTGCATGTCCGTTTGTTTTGGATTCGCTTAAGCGGATTTCACTTTGATTTATGGATTTGGTATATATTTTCATAAATTCAGAGAGCTTTTTTAAATTATGATATTGTTGGGTTATTTAATACATGCCTAACTAGGCAATGTTGATTATAATTGAGAGAATAAAGGTCTCGCAATTGTATACCTGTTTGATTTATGTTTCGATGTGGTTGAAACAATTTAAATTTAAAAAGATCTTTAACAAATATTTTGTAGCATAAACGCAGCGGATGCTTAGGATCCTATGGCCTCCACCTGGCTTCATCATCGGTAGTTAATATCAATCTATAAAAAGTTGACGACGACTTGGTCTAGTCTCGTGCTTAGAGCATAGACCCCTCAGCCCACTGAATCCAGTAGTTGTGGCTACGATTTCTTGATGGGACAAATTTTTCGTATGTTTAGGGGTGCAAATATATTTGTGAGGGGCAATATTTATTAAAATAAAACTATAATCTAAACACACTATTTAATGCAAATACTGCGAGAGACCCGGCGTGAGGTATATATTTTTATATGTACGTATGTTAGGGTATATACCATAGACAAACCTACTCATAATTTCTGCATATTTCCTGAAAATGTCAGTATTATTTTCACTCAGAACTCCAACAATTTTCTGCATGTAACTTGAATTGGAAGTCCTAATAACGACGTGTATTCCTCATAAGCCTAAAGACGTCCACTGCAGGACCAAGGCCTTCCCTAAAGATCGCCATGACGACCGGAATTGCGCTGTATTCAACCTGCGACCCTCACCAGGTCATCAGCTCACCTTGTGGGGGACCTGCCCTCTCTACGTATATTAAATTATACTAAACTAGCGACCATAATCTAGAATCCGCCCGGCTTCGCACGGGTAAATTATACACATAAACTTTTCTCTTTAATCGGTTCGTCTATTGGTGAAAACGTATGAAAATCCGTTCGCTAGTCATTGAGTTTATCGCGTTCAGACAGACAGACAAACGCGGCGGGGGGACTTTGTTTTATAATTTGTAGTGAAGAAAGTTCGAGACCGGAACCATTTTAATACGCTACTTTCATAAAAGAAACTATAAATAACTAAAAAGTATTAAAGATGCATTATAGAGGCTTTTATGGTGCAATGAAGCTGAGCAGTTTGTACGTGAGAAGGATAATACTGTCATTTCAGATTAACGCCGTTCACAGCCCTTATTCGTTGTGACCAAACGTGGCGCGTTACGTTTACTGATAAGATCGTGAAATAAAATATTTTTTTTATTCATGTAGACCAGAAAGAGTACTAATGAATAGTCATGATATAAAAGGCTCGTAATCATACATACGACTACTATCCGTTCGAAATTCGATTCCTGTGGTAAAGAAGGGCAAAGAAGAAGGGACAGTCCACGGTCAATCTTTTACAAATCAGAGTTTCTCAATGGCAATTTCTATGTCACTAGAGTACCATTGACAAACGGCTTGGTGCAGTAGTTAAAAGCTGTGTCGGGGGTTCGACCTCCGCATGGGACAAATCTTTGTGTGATCCACAATTGTTTGTTTCGGTCAGGGTGCTTGTGTATGTGAGTTTCCTGTTTGTAAACGCACCCACGATGTGACGCTATTTTTAAAAAAGGTAATTTCACGTAGTTTTCGTAACGTGGTGTGTTACGTTTTTATTTGGTATTGGCAAATAAGGCTTCTGATGCTTGAGTTGAGGGCGCCGCGCGCCGGCTCGCGAGCGGCGACGGCATTATGCAATAAAAAGGCAGATATTGCCATTTTACAGGCGACTTAAACTCCAATTTTGTCACTGCACCTTATTGTACGACGCTGTTGTTGTTTTATGCTACACGATGGCTTGTGAAAGGTTTTCGTGTCCCATAACAATATAATTATGCTTAGTTGACTGTATTTGTGTTTCTCCCTTTCTCCACTTTCACACCGAGCGATAATTTGATATACAGAATATGTTTACAAGTAAATTGGCGATATTTACATAGCATTAATGAGTTAAGCATCTGTAACCGAACTTAGCGAGGCCTGTGTTTCAGCTATCAGCGCCAATCCCCTCGAATAGAACTACAATTAATAGTAGCCTTGCATTTAATATTAACCAGAAGTTATATTTTAACAATAAATGTTATTTTATTTTAATCTTCTTTAAAGAAAGAATTTGTTGAAACTCTGTATCGTGCATCACATAAGAATTATAGGTAGATTAATGGTACTCAGGCTTCCTGAGAAGTAGTGTAATATATAACTTGATAGATGTAACTGTAATGATCTACCGGAGGCATGTAAGAAGATAAATAAGTGAGGCAATCCTAATAACACTGAGTACCGTGAGTACCGGTATGGGTATACCGTGATTTTTAACTAAACATTAAAATTTGCAAATTGGCGTGATCGAAACTTTCCTAGAAACTGAATAACGAATTAAGAATTTGATTTTATAGTAAACTTTTACTTTGTTTTTTATAGTTCATTTTATAGTAAATTATTAATTTAATTGTTTACCCTTCATTTATGAGCTCTTTTTCAACGCCCCTTATAAAAGCATTGGAATAAAAGAAATGGCTAATGGTACATTTCAAAAAGCGCTTACTGCGCTTAAAATTTGAAAAAATGTTCCTGCGAATGAGAGTTAAGACAATAAATTGTTTGTTTTATTTAAGTATTTAGCATACGTGTGTAGTAAATTAAGTACTTCCATTGTAAAACCTTTATGCAGTTTTCCCCTCGTGCCCTAAGTTTCTGAACAGTGTCACGAACAACACTGCGCTTAATAACGGCATATATAAATAAATAAACTTACTTAGTTCAAGGTTTCTCTTATGAGGCAAGTTGGTTCCGTATAGCATAACTACTTAATATGCATATAGTATATTCTGTACTGTCTGATGCAGTGATTCTTGACTCTATATTAATCCTACTAAATCGAAACAACTAATATTATAAGTGTGAAAAAAACTAATATTATAAATGTGAAAGTTTGTGTAGTGTATTAAGAACACACACACACACACTAACGGTTTTATAATTACAGGTGGAGGGTAGGTTAAGTCTGTTGTGCCAGTCGGAATAAATATCTCCAGCTGAATATCTGTGTTTCTCTGTTACTCCTCAAGAATTTCCCAGTGGCGACGAGTGATAAAATTAATTCAAAATATCGTGCATTAATAATAAACGCAATGTCGATCGGCAAAATATCGGATTTTGATACCAAAAATGGCGCATAGTCATCATATTCGGATCGACTTGAAATGTATTTCAAGGTTAATGGTATCAAGGAGGAGCTCAAGCTGCCTACGATAGTGTCGGTGATGGGGGATGAAGCCTACAAGTTGCTCGTCAATTTGGCGAGCCCGAAAAAGCCGTCGGAGTTGACGTATGATCAGGCGGCGGAATTATTACGTCATCACTTGCAACCGAGCCCATCAGTGCTAGCGGAAAGGTATCGGTTTAGGCAGAGGAGACAGAGACCCGAGGAGAACGTGGGCACCTACGTAGCAGAGCTGAAACGGTTGGCGCGGAATTGCAAATTCAATGACGGGTTGAACGAGAATTTACGTGATCAGTTTGTGTGCGGCCTCTCTGGTGACGTCATGCGTCAACGGTTATTTGCAGAAGACTAAAATTTGAATTTTTGTAACGCGGTCAAGATTGCGTGCTCGTTAGAAGCAGCGGAGCGAGATGCGGCTGCAGTAAAGGTACGGGTCGTACCGGAAGCGGCGGAGAGTATCGGAGTGCATGCTATGCGGCCAGTGCGCGCGGGCAGAGCGCGCCAACAACATGGCGGCAGTAGTGCGCAACGAGGACCCGCGGAGGTGCAGTGGAGAGACGAGCGGAACACATTGCTCGTTAACTGCAAAGGCTGCGGAGCAACAGGTCACGCTTACGGAAATTGTAAGTTCCGTGAGTACGTTTGCAGTCGGTGCAAACGGGTGGGGCACTTGCGACGCGTGTGCATGGCCCCAGTTACCACGGCGCCTGGGACCAGTGGGGCGGCGGCGCCGGCGCGGTACAGCGCCAGCAGTAGACTGCATTATGGGCAAGATGTCACCGGTAACAAAGACGAGGATACTGAAGAAGACTCCATTGAATTGCATCAGTTGTGTTTGAGGGACTATAAACCGGTGAGTTTACCAGTAACTATTGATGGAAAAGTGATTTTCATGGAAGTAGATACCGGCACACCGATATCTTGTATAAGTAAGCATACCTATAATAAGTATTTTCAAGATAAAGGGATTCAGTCTCATAACCTATCATTAAAATTTTATGATGGATCTCGTATTAAACCGTTGGGTTTTATTACAGCCTTAGTCAAGTATGAAAATGTCTCAAAACATTTAGAGTTATTTGTTATTGAAGGAGGGACTACTTTCCTACTCGGTCGACAATGGTTGACGTAATTAAGCATAACCTTTGGAAAACTTTATAATTGTAACCTTATTAAGCCAGAATCTGAAACCGAGAATAATATAAATAATTTATTGGACAGGTATAAGCAATTGTTTAATGGCACTCTGGGACGGTTCACGGGCGGCAAGGCAACTTTGCGGGTGAGCGAAGGCGCGGCGCCTGTGTTCCACCGCGCACGGCCGCTACCGTACGCGTTGCGCGTTGCCCGTTAATAAATCCGCGGGTGCACTCAGGGTTTGTGTAGATTATAAGGCGACATTGAATCCAGTTTTATTAATTGATAGGTATCCGTTACCCCGATTTGAGGATGTACTTGTTGCGTTAAATGGGGCCCAATATTTCAGTAAAATAGATTTATCACAATCGTATAACCAAATTGAATTAGATGATTCAAAAAAAATATACAGAAATTAATACACACCCGGAGTTTATTCTGTTACAACAGGTTAGTTTTCGGGCTGTCTTCTAGTCCGAGGATATTCCAACGCGAGTTTGACTGTGTTTTGTATTGACGAGTTTGCTTCATGGTATCCCTAATGGGGCGGTATTTATTGATGACGTCATTATCGGAGGGAAAACAAAATCGGAACATTTTTTAGCGTTGCAAAAGGTATTTCAACGCTTACTAGATAACGGGTTAAGATTAAAGAAATCCAAGTGTGTATTTTTTGTACAAGAGGTTTCCTATTTGGGGTACATAGTTTCAAAAAACGGAGTCAAGGCGGATCCGGCTAAAATTAAAGCAATTAAAAATATACCGAGACCGCGCAACATTACGGAATTACGGTCATTTTTAGGTTTAGTTAATTTCTTTGCTAAATTTGTAAATAACTTTAGTCAGAGATTAGTTCCTTTA
This sequence comes from Phalera bucephala, assembly GCA_905147815.2. Lineage (NCBI taxonomy): Eukaryota > Metazoa > Arthropoda > Insecta > Lepidoptera > Notodontidae > Phalera > Phalera bucephala. Next base: position 14,636,633 of record LR990617.1, on the reverse strand, counting down.
TACAATCTCCTCCAGAAAAGCGTTGAATGGAATTGGTCGCTAAAATGTGAGGATGCCTTTAGAAACATAAAAGAAACCCTAACGGGTTCAGAGGTGCTAGCTCATTACGACCGTGACAAGCCGCTGATAGTGACGTGCGACGCGAGCGGCGTCGGCGTGGGCGGGGTGCTGTCGCAGCCGGGCCGCGGCGGTGCGCCCGAGCGCCCAGTGGCTTTCGTGTCGTGTCGAGAAAAATTATTCCCAAATACATAGAGAAGCCTTGGCCATTATTTTTTGTATGAAAAAAATTTATCAGTATATTTATGGCATGACAGACCATAAGCCGCTTGTGTCTATATTCGGTCCGCATAACGGTATCCCAACAATGACGGCTAGTCGTATGCAGCGGTGGGCGATCATATTATAGGCCTATACTTATGATATAGAATACGTGCGCACAGATAACAATAGTGTGGACGGCTTGTCTCGACTGCCAGTGCGAGATAAGAAACCAGTTTCGTTACCGATTCCGGAACAAACGCATTTGCACTTTGCGCAGGAGGCGTTGCTTCTGGATTATAATGAAATTAAGAGATTTACGCTGCGTGATCCGATTTTAGGTAGGGTGTTAAATTTTATCCGAGACGGCTGGCCTAACGAGTGTGATATAGTAGGTATGCAACCTTATTTTAATAGGAAACGTGAAATGTACGAGGAACTAGGGTGTGTAATGTGGGGCAATAGGGTTGTCATACCAGAACGATGTAGGAATAAAGTTTTGCAAATCATACATGAACCTCACATGGGTATCGTTAAGTCTAAAGCTTTGGCCCGAAGTTACGTGTGGAGGGCGGGCATGGACGAGGCGGTGGAGGCGGCGTGCCGCGCGTGTCCCGCGTGCGCCGCGCACGCGGACGCTCCCCCGCAGCAGGCGCCTCGCCCCTGGCTTTGGCCCTCTCGGCCATGGAAACGCCTGCATCTGGACTTCATGGGGCCCATATTTGGTAAAACCTATCTGGTGGTGGTCGACGCCATGCCCAAATGGCTAGAATTATTTGTTGTACCGAGTACGGCGGCGGCGACCACTATTGATAGGTTGAATGAATTGTGGAGTAGATGGGGTTTACCAAAACAGATAGTTACTGATAACGGTTCACCTTTCACAAGCCAGGAGTTCGGATTTTATCTTAAAAGTAATGCTGTTGAGCATGTGTTTTCACCGCCATACCATCCGTCATCGAATGGTGCGGCCGAAAATTCAGCAAAAACTTTAAAAAGAGTAATTAAAAAAGCTGATTATACAAAACAAAATCCCATGTCAATGATTAATAACTTCTTATTGTACTATAGGAATACAGAACATGCGTCGACAGGTGAAAGCCCAGCTGGGTTATTGTTAGGTAGACAACTTCGTACGCGACTAGACGCTTTGCGGCCGGACCGGGAGGCGCGCGTGAAACATAAACAGCAGCTGCAAGTAGATAACGCGGCCGGGGCGGCGAATATGGAAATAGAGCCTGGGGAAAATGTGTGGTACCGCCAGTATCTAAAGGGTACGGGTACGGTATTCATCGCGGACGAAGTCGAAGACGCAGAAACTAGTAATAAGTACTTCACACGACCATTTCTTATGACGATACTAATCTCTTAGGACGAGTAGCCGGAAGTGTGCATTGTACGTCCACATTATATCGTGGTATTTTTTCCCCACTAATCTGCACTAGGTCTGCGAAGTGTAACCTAATCTATCTAGCCTCGATTTGTGAGAGAAGGCCTTAGCCCAGCAGTGGGACAGTGTAGGCTGGTATTAATATTATTTTTTACAAGCTTTTATTGAAATTGCAATGTTCGTCTGTCCGTCTGTCTTTCCGGTTAAAATCTGGTGATCGATTTTTCAAGCACTTGCGGGTATCCAATTGAGATAAAATTTAGCATACGCAATAGTGACAATGCAATAATATGATACCATGGACCTGGTTTGATGATGGACTCGGATGGTGGCAATAGGAAAATGTGAACTATATGACGTAAACCTCCTGTGTTTAGGCTTGTTAGATTGGTTGACAAGTTTCATACAGCCAGATAGTGTTCAAGGTCTGATGATGTAGCTGAAAGGTGGTGAATGGAACCATATAACTACTCAATATAACTCCGCCGTGTTTGGGCTCGTTGGCTTTATTTTGAAAAGTGCTTTACACCCGGATGGTGTTCATGGTGTGATGATGGAGCCGGAAGGAAGCCATAGAAACTCTTCAACTAAGCAAGATATCTTCATTGTGTTTTCGCTATAAAAGCTTGTTTTTAAAAAGATCGTCGCAGTCACACCAACATCCAGCCCAAAACAAACATTCAGGGATTTGTCCCATTTGGGGACCTAACCCGCTACTGCTTGAGCCAGTGAGCTAAGTAGTTTCTGCTACCACTAGACCAAGCCGTTCTCTATTTAGGAATGAACTTTCGTAGTTTCCTTGGTTATTACTCAGATCATTATTCAGAAATGTGTGAGAACAAAAACCTTGAAAATAGTCAAGTTGATTGCATTAGCTTCTAAAAGACTTTTACTGCAAAACAAAGGCCTCCCCAATTTGTTTTTTTAATATTTTGTAAAAAACGTATGATTTATTCCTGAGTCGTGGGTGCGTTTACAAAAATGAAAATACACATACCCAAATATCCAGACCGAATAATTGTGGCTCACACAAAGATTTGTCCCGTGCGGGAATCGAATCCGCAAATATTCGACACAGTGGGTGGAGCGGCTTAAGTTATTAACTACTGCGCTAACTTGACTTTTCCGCCACGACGACTAACTTTGTGTTGAACGCTTCTACTTGCGACTTTCACGAGGTCATCGGTTCAACTTGTGTTGGCCTGCCCATTCCACCTTTTTCCATACGAGGTCGCCACTCGAGAATCTTGCTGCCTTAAATACATACATAGTTGAACAGGACGAATAGTACGTCGTGCGTCCTGTTGCTGCTGTGGCTGGTATGCGTCGTGAAGGAGAATTCAATAAAAGCCGAATAGTCTTGAAACAGTGCTCCACCCACCAGTTGTGACCCTCTTCGCGCAGAGTTTCTTCCTATTATCTTCCAATGTCCAGTCGCTCGAACGTGTCTGGCGCGATTTTTCGCGCTCTTAAATACTATTTGGTGTGTCACAACTAGTGGGCTTTGTACCGAGTTTATTAATCCAATAAACCAATCATGATACAATTATTCCTGTCCCTTTCCGGGGTTACACTCTTCTTACTATTCCTATCCCTTTCAGGGTTACACTCTTCTATTATTCCTATCCCTTTCAGGGTTACACTCTTCTAACTTTATACTAGTGCTTATGCGCTAGGATTCTATGACATTATCTTATTTCTAACTTAAATTACATAATGTACTACAGTAACTTAATCTATTATATAATCTATTTATATACATCATGCAGACGTCGTCCTGTACATTTCTCCCGCCGTGAACTGTCGGCTTCACTGACGGTTCATAAGTAAGTCTTCGTGGAGGGACGACGTCGGCAACACTATTAATTTCTTCGCTGGCCTCCGAAGAACTCCTCCCTTGGTGCGGACGTCCACCGCACGCACAATTCCATCTTCTCCAGGGAAGGTCCTTATTATCCTCCCAAGAGGCCACATGTTCTTGGGGAGTACGCTGTCAACAATGAGGACGATGTCCTCCTCTTTCAGGGCGGCGCCGCGTCCATGGGGCTCCCGCCGGTACTGAAGTCCAGGTAAGTACTCCCTTATCCATCGTTCCCAGAACATGTCCGCGAGTCTCTGTGCCGCTCTCCAATGGGTGCGGCCGATGAGGTCAGTGTCAGTGAAGGTCCCTGGTGTCGGGTTGCGCGCTGGGCCGTAGAGCAGAAAGTGGTTCGGTGTCAGCGCCTCTGGGTCCTCAGGGTCGACGGGTACATGAGTGAGCGGTCGGTTGTTTAGTGTAAACTCGACCTCCGCCAGCAGTGTGGTGAGAACCTCTTCTGTCGGGTGCCTCTCCGTCAGGATCGCGTATAGGGCCGTCTTCACACTGCGCACCAGTCTTTCCCATGCGCCACCCATGAACGGGGCGCCGGGGGGAATAAAGCGCCAGCTGATGGTTCTTCTCGTGGCCTCTTCTCGGGTGGCGTTGTCCAGCGCCTCCCGTAGCTCTCTGTCGGCGCCGCGGAGATTGGTCCCGTTGTCCGACCATATTTCAGTCGGGCAGCCGCGGCGGGCGATGAATCGTCGTAGGGCCATCACAGCTGACTCGGTGCTGAGTGATGCGGCGACTTCCAGGTGTACGGCACGTGAAGTCAGGCAGGTGAAGAGGGCTACGTAGCGCTTCTGTGTGCCCCGACCCACTGTCACAGTCACAGGTCCGAAGTAGTCGATGCCGGTGTACGTGAAGGCCCTCTGATGGTGAGCCAGTCTGCAGGGCGGCAAGTTCCCGGTGCTCGGCTCTGGAGGCGCGTCTCTTCTTCGGCGACAGCTGTAGCACTTGTGTATGACCATCCGGGCTACTGTACGTAATCGAGTTATCCAGTACCTTGCTCGACACTCGTTGATGGTCGCCTCTACTCCGGCGTGGTGCAGCTGTCGGTGTACGTGCTCGATGTACAGGCGGGTGACGCGATGATCTCCGTCCAGCACTGCGGGGCACCGTAGCTCGTCGCTGATGTCCGGCATCGCACTTATTCGCGACTTGATCCTTATCACTCCACTGATAATCTGCGCTGATAAGGGGCGGAGGCGGCCCTTCGATAGTCTATCACTATTACTCAGTTCGCTATAATACGAGTCGTGTTGTACTACACGCACTAACAACGCCTCCGCTCTTATCAATAGTTCTGCACTGAGCGGTAAACACTTAACACTGTCCTTATCACTAAACTTAATTATACACTTATCGCTACACTTATTCCTATTCTTAACACTATTCCACTGCGGGTCCTTTTCACGATTCCTAGCCTGTCTCTTATAGTTCACTAATTGTCTATTCACACTGCACAGGTCGATGAACTGCAGCACGCGCGCCGTCGCTCGTAGCAGGCGCTCCCACGTAGAGAAGCGCGCTGGATCCGGAACACCGCGCGGTGAGACGGGCCGTTGCTCGGTGATAGTGTGTGTCCGTTCCTCGCCCGTCGCTGCGTCGAGTGTCGGTCGCTCCGCCGGCCATGTTGATGGGTGCTCGCGCAGGAACTCGGGCCCAAGGAACCATCGGTGATGAGAGCCGATGTCCCTGGGTACTTCGCGCGTCGCGTCGTCAGCCACGTTTAGTTTCGTGGGCACCCACCTCCAATCACTTATGGCGCTGTTTTCCTCTATCGCGGCGATGCGATGTGCGACGAACGGGCGGTAGGATCGCGCGCCCGTCTTCAGCCACGTCATGACGGTACGGCTGTCCGTCCAGTAGGTCACTGCGCTTGGCTTCTTGTCGTGTTCCTCGATGATAGTCGCGCCCAGGCGACTACCCAGTACGGCGGCTTGCAGTTCGAGTCTCGGGATCGATGTGAGCTTGAGCGGTGCCACCTTCGCCTTCGCCGCCACGAGGGTTATATGTACCTCGCCGTCGCTTGTGGTGGCTCTCCAGTACGCCGCTGTCGCGTAGGCTGACTCGCTCGCGTCCACGAACACGTGCAACTCGAGCGTCTCGGCGTGCGTGTACCCGTGGTAGCATCGTGGTATCTTCAGGTCCCGCAGACTCCGCAGGTGTTGGGTCCACTCGACCCACTGTTGTGCTAGGTCATCGTCGATGTTGTCGTCCCATCCTGTGCCGCGCCGCCATATCTCCTGCAGTATCTGCTTGGCCCGTATGGTGATGGGCGAAGCGATTCCGAGCGGGTCAAACAGAGACATCAGTATGCGGAGTGTCTCCCGCTTCGTCGGCGTCGGTTTGTCGAGTATGCCCGGGGGGAGGCGCGCCAGGTCAAGGTTGAACCCGATGTCGTCGGTGTCCGGCCTCCACTCTAACCCAAGCACTCGTTCTGTCTTCCTTTCTTCATTAATTCCGATCGCCCTCTGTGTCGCGCCCGGTTCGAGAGTCTGTAGTACCGCCGTGGAGTTAGACGACCACTGTCTCAGCTCATAGTGCGCCGCCCGATGTATCTCGTCGATCTGTTTTGAGATGTTGATGGCGCTGTCTTCGTCGTCGAAGCTGTGTAACAAGTCGTCGACATAGTGATTGCGAACGATGGCGCGGCTCGCTTCTGGATGGGTGTCCTTATACTTCTCTGCGTTGTGATTCTTCACGTAGATTGCGATGGACGGTGAACATGTGGCCCCGAAGATGAGTGACGTCATCCTGTACTCTTCGGGCGGGTGTTCATCGCGCCGATCGCCGCGCCACAAGTACCGCAGCGCGTCTCTGTCTTCTGTCTTGATTTTTATCTGCATGAACATCTCCTTGATGTCGGCAGACACGGCGATTCTGTGCTGTCGGAACCTCATAAGGACGCCGGGGAGTGACTGCAGCAAGTCGGGACCCGTCAATAAATGGTCATTGAGTGACACTCCTTTCGTCTTAGCGGCGGCGTCGTGGACTATTCGCACTTTGTTCGGTTTCAATGCGTTCAGTACTGCAAAGTGCGGGAGGTACCACGTTCGATTCTCAGTTCTATTTTTCGGTGCGGGCTCGGCGTATCCCTTCTGGATAAGTGCGTCCATCTGTTCTGTGTACTTCGCTTTCAGAGTCGAATCGCGGTCAATCTTCTTTTCTATGTTGTGTAAACGCTTCAGTGTATTTTCATAATTTTCGGGCATCTTAATAGTGTCGGTTTTCCACAGTAGAGGGGCTTCATATCTCCCGCCGCTGTCGATACGGACTTCTTTGTCGAGCTTGTCAAGCGCGCGTTGATCTGGGCTGCTCTTCGGGTTTCTGGGCTCGACGAAGAGTGACTCGAGTGCGAAGTAGTGTCTCAGCTGATCGTCCATGTCTTCGCGTTCGCTCTTGTCCGCGATGAAGTTGACTTTGTGCGCATCTTGTACAGTGAGCCGTGAGCGCGCGCCGTGTAATACCCAGCCGAGAGGAGTCCGGGAGGCAACGGGTTGGTGTCGTTGTCCCCGGCGTACCTCCGACGTCACTAGCAGGTGCCAATTGTCTTGGCCGATGAGTATCTGGGGTTTCGCTCTTCTGTAGGTGATATCGCTTTCTATGTCCCGCAGATGCTTGCAATCAGCGATGTCTTGCACGGTGACGGCTTGTGGTGACAACTTCATATTCTCAATGGTACGCGCTTGAATCCGATGTGCGCGCTGGGACGTACCTCTCAACGTCAGCTGGACCCGACGGGAGTTCGATGACCGGACGTTACAATCGCCGATCGCCTCGATGTGCAGTGACTCGCGGGGGCCGCGCGCGCCTGTCTGGTTGGCAAGCTCGGCGTCGATGAGCGTCACCGTTGACCCGTCGTCGAGGAGGGCGTAAGTGTCTACTCCTCCCGCCGGTCCGGAAATGTGTACCGGCACTATCTTGAGATACGATGCGAAGCCTCTTGTCCACGTTGACGCGACTGTCTGCTTTTCCGCGTTGTCGTCTTCCGCGACCCTTTCGCTTTTGACGTGGTGAAGCAGTCTGTGGTGCGAGTATTTGCACCCGTCGGTGTCGCAAGTGAGCCTCTTGCAGTGATGACTCTTCGTTCTGAAGCGTAGACACGCGAAGCATAGTCTTCGTGCCTTCGCGATATCCCATCTGTCGTTGACCGTCGACTCAATGAATTTCTTGCACTTGGTTACCTCGTGCTCTGTGTCGTGACACGCCGCGCATTTTTCTTTCCTCGGGCTCGATACAGCGGTGCTATAAGTCTTGTTCGTCTGTCTTCTGTTCGCTGTATGTTCCCGTTCGAGTGTCACGTGTTCGGGAGGTGCGTAGCGCCCGCACCTGTCGGCCTCCCTACTGAGGAAATTAGAGAGTCTCAGTAGGTCGGGTTCTTCTGTCTGTTCTTCCGCTGCGTAGTCGAACCATCTATACTTGAGCGCCGGTGTGAACTTCTCAATGGTCGTCTCGACAGCCTCCGGGTTGTACAGGTACGCCACGCGGTTGAGTGCGCGTAGCGTCGCGACGATGTTCATCACCCGCGTGGCAAACACGCAGATGTCTCTCGGGTTGTCGCTGAGTCGGGGCAGCGCGCGCAGGCGTTCTAGTTCGCCCAGCGCGATGCAATCTGGTCGGCCGAAGCGTGCTTTGAGCGCCCGGAGTATGTCAGCTGTCTTGGCGTTGTATATGAGTAAGTTCTCGACGGCTTCTTTAGCTTTACCTTTTAGCGCTCTTCGTAGTCTCGCGACGTTCTCTGTGTCCGTGAAGCTCGGCGCAGATTCTTCATAAGCAGCTTTGAAAGTGAGCCACTCTTGGTGTGACCCACTGAAGTACGGCAATTCAGTAGCGAAGCGGTGGTGCGGGGCGCTCCCGGACCGGGCGGCGAGGGTGATTGCGGACGCCAGCTCACGTAAGTCGATTTGCTGTGGCGGCGTCGCGACTGTCGTTTCTTCATTCTTCGACACGGCGATGGGTGGTGGCTGGATCGGTGCAGGGGGCAACGGCGTTGTCGCCCGCGTCGCTGCATCGATGGTGCGCCCCACGTCTATGTCGTGTGGCCTGTCGGCGATGGCCAGGACGTGAGGTCGCGAGTCGTTCAGCCAGCTCCCGACTCTTTTCTCTGTTTCTTGTTCGTCTGATATGCACGTGTCGGCGTCACTCTCGCTTTCTTCATCTTCGGCTTCGATTCGTGATATTTTCGCGGCTGCTAATTGGACTTGCAATTCTAGTAGCTCCTCCTTGGCGCGGGCGAGCTTCAATCTTCGCGTCTTTGTTGAGAGCGTCTTCTTTGTGCCAGTCCTCTTGGACACTGGCTTTTTAGTTTTCTCCGTCGCGGAAGTGTCTGCCGTGGCGGTTGTTTCCGTCATGACAGTAGATTCTGTCGTGGCGGTCGACTCTGACGTGGCGGTCGACTCTGTCGCTGTAGTCGACCCCGACGATTCGGCGACTGGGGCCGATGCTGCTGGTCTACTGGTGGTGGAGCGTGTGACTGGCATGTTTCTTTCTTCTATTTTCTTCCTTTTTCAGCTTGATTCTTCTGTTTTCTCTTGCGTCTTCTATATTCTCTTGACGACGATAATCCGGCTCTCGAAGGACCAAATTGAACAGGACGATTAATACGTCGTGCGTCCTGTTGCTGATTCCAATTAAAGCTGAATAGTCTTGAAACAGTGCTCCACCCACCAGTTGTGACCCTCTTCGCGCAGAGTTTCTTCCTATTATCTTCCAATGTCCAGTCGCTCGAACGTGTCTGGCGCGATTTTTCGCGCTCTTAAATACTATTTGGTGTGTCACAACTAGTGGGCTTTGTACCGAGTTTATTAATCCAATAAACCAATCATGATACAATTATTCCTGTCCCTTTCCGGGGTTACACTCTTCTTACTATTCCTATCCCTTTCAGGGTTACACTCTTCTATTATTCCTATCCCTTTCAAGGTTACACTCTTCTAACTTTATACTAGTGCTTATGCGCTAGGATTCTATGACATTATCTTATTCCTAACTTAAATTACATAATGTACTACAGTAACTTAATCTATTATATAATCTATTTATATCCATCATGCAGACGTCGTCCTGTACAATAGTAATAATATAAGCCCTATTAAGGAACTGTCCCCACTGTAAATACTCTACTGTAATACCCACATCACTGTAAATACATATATAAATAAGATATATTAATTGTGCCGTTAAAACGTAATATCAATGACAAGTTTGGATAAAAAACCCTCTAGAGACGTATAAAATTGCCAAATTGGTATTCTTGTAGTGTATTTTTACTAGAATGTGTTACTGTTCTATTCCCGGGTAAAGACTTTGTTAGCAAAGTGTATTTATTTAAGTTGGTTTGAAGAAGAATCGTTTATCATAATAATGAAACGTTAATCAGTCTAATTTAGTTAATGCTTAAAAATTACAATCAAAGCTTACATTATAAAGATTAAAGGTCACGTCTTGTATATCTTACAGAGACTTTTAAAAATAAGAATTAAGGGTTCTGATTTATTCTTTGAAGCAAACTAATGTATACAGCTTGAAAAGAACATCCTTAAAAAGCTTGTGTAACAAAGCTTAACTCAGGAAGTACTTATAGGCGCTAGACACGTATTCATATATCGTAACGATTATAATTATAGTGTCTTAACAATATACATAATTATTTAATAAACTATATCACTAATATCATAAACAACAAGATTTGTATTGATTTTTAGCGTAAAAAAAATCAACAGTTCCATACATTTTAGTGACAATTTTTTTTTAATAACAGTTTATGAAAATTACAAAAATGTCAGCACAAAAATTATAGGTTACTGTGTTTTTAGTATTTTATCTGTAACAAGGCATAGTGTCGTCATCGATATCAGAGGGCACACAACACGAAACCAAGGTTTAAGTCCAGTATAAAAAATGCACTCCTGCATACACACACGAGAGTTGTTTTACTAACATTGACCTTACGGAGTCATTGGACTACTAACCGCAAGCATCAACATTAATTAGAGTATGTTACAGATGGCGGAGACTGTAATGTAACAGATGAACAACAATATTGATGCTTAACTCAAACTGAGGGCCCAGAGGGCTAGCACAATGCCGTTCGACGTTATCATAACGTGGCGTTGGGTCGTTGTTGTCACGGTCACCTTTATTTTTAAAAAATATTGTGTAAAAAGGATAGCGTTTCAATTCGATAGCGTTACGCTATCGTCAATATGTTTGTATTTAGTAAGCCCAGGCCGGGTCATCACATCTGTGGCGGTCGATGTAAGCTGGCCAAACAAGGGCGCTGTTAAATTGGATCCCGAAATAATGAAATGATCGGTCGCCGAAAGCAAAACAATTTTCGAGCAATATTGACTTACTCGATCAGCGCTCCGGCTAAATCGAATTCTTACCCCTAAATATAATCATTAACTAGAAACAACGGAATTTTCCAGCTTTTCTTTTCTCAATGTTAGTCTGGCGAATAATGCGCATATAGATCACTAGGTCCGGGTTCAGTATGATTTATCAATAAAAAATCCGAGTTTCAGTCCGGAGTCTGGCATTGTGCTCGGTATGATGGCAATAGGCTCGCTCTCTATAAAATGGGATGCCAAAGTGTACTGTATACCCAATTATTTTTATTTTTCCCTTAACATACATACACACTCAAACACACACACACACTCAAACACACATGCACACACATACACACACACACACACACACACACACACACACACACACGCACACTCGCACGCAATCACACACGCACACACCTTCACGCACGCACGCACGCACGCACGCATGCACTCACGCACGCACACACGCACGCAACCACACACACCCATAGGCATGTGCAATCAGGGATTTACACCTGACCGCACATAATACTTGTTCCAATTGCTGTATAATCGTAATAAAACTTATAGCGGAAAACTGTCTTTTAAGATGCAGGTTACCCTAGTTTAAGAGACAGGGTTATTATTATATGAAGTACTGATTTAGCAGGTCATATGTACATGTTCTATATTGACGCCAGACTACCTCGTAATATTATTATGTAAACTCTGTAATTTTAATTAATTTTAAGCGGGGTGCAGAGATGTACTGAGTACACCCACGTTTCGCTGACGATGTTAAGTCCCATGTAATACGGGGCGATATTGACGTCTCTCCACCTATAAGACAAAAAGTATGCCATCCGATCGCTCAAAAATGGCAAGGCCCCAGAAGTCGATCTCATCATAGCCGATGTGCTTAAAGCTGACCTGCCAACAGCTGCGAAAGTACTGACGCCACTCCTAGAAAAAATCTGGCTGGCCGATGAGTTACCAGACGACTGGAAGAAGGTCTTCTTATCACCGTGCCAAAAAAGCGAGATCTCATTGATTGCGGTAACTGGAGAGGCATCACCTCGCTCTCGGCTCTTTCTAAAGTGCTCTGCAAGATCATTCTGGACAGGCTGTCGAGGGCCGTGGAACCACTCATTCGCAAGGAGTAGGCTGGATTCCGACCCAGTCGATCCTGCACCGATCAGATCAATACACTGCGCCTCATATTAGGACAGGCATCAGAATGGTAGAGGGAAATTTATTTAATCTTTGTAGACTTTGTAAAAGCCTTTGATACAGTGACGCGGATATCTATCTGCGACCGACTGCGTGAGATAGGTGTGCCCGAGAAAATTATGAACCTCATCAAGGCCATCTACAACAAATACTCTTGTAGAGTAACGCACAATGGCCTCATCTCGGACAACATACCGGTACATGCGGGTCTGCGCAAGGGTATCTTCTCTCACCTCTCCCCTTCCTCGTCGTTCTCGATGGTGTGATGCATCACACGGCCTCCAATAAGCGCCGCGGCATAGAGTCGGGACTATCTAGCATCATAGAGGATCTAGGTTATGCTGACGACCTATGCCTTTTGTGTCACACACGCGCCGATATGCAAGCAAAGCTAGATGACCTACGTCGGGAGGCAATGAAGGTGGGACTTAAAATGAACAACCTGAAGACCCAGGAGATGAGGTGCGGGGCGACAAGCTTATTGCCGTTGCTCATTGGCACTGAGGCTGAGGAGCGAGTCCACAAATTCACTTACCTCGGAAGTGTCGGGTTGGAAACTGGAGGGACTAAAGAGGACATCGCTTCGAGAATCGCCAAAGCCTTTGCACGGCTCCGGCCTATATGGCAATCATAGAAATTGACACGATGAGTCAAGCTGAAAACATTTCGGTCCAACATCAAAACCGTATTGATGTATGGATGTGAGATGTGGAAGGTTACTAAGGATATCTCGCGTCGACTCCAGACTTGCGTCAACCGATGCTTACGCCGGATTCTTGGCATATACTGGCCTGAGAAAATCTCCAACGCACATCTATGGGAGCTGCAATTAGACTCCGATCGACCTGCAGATAAAACGCCGGAATTAGAACTGGATTGGCCACACCCTCCAAAGGGGCCCTGAACACATACCGAGGCAAGCCCTAGACTGGAACCCTCAAGGAAAGCGTAAACGTTGCCGTCCTAAGCAGACCTGGCGGCGGACAATCATTGCAGAAGCGGAGGCTATAGGTAAAAGCTGGAGCGAGCTGAAGCACGAAGCTCTAGATCGACCGGGATGGCGGCGCACTGTTGACGCCCTCTGCCCCATCTAGGGGACTTAGGATCTTAAGTCAATAGGGGGCGAGCCTATTGCCATATAGCGGACAATTCCAGACTCCGGTCTCATACTGGGAAGTTTTCGCTAGAAAAACTACACTTTGAACTCAGGACTTCGTGATCACAAAGCGATGCGTTTTGCCACAAGACCAACGAGTCAGTCCAGTCAGTTTTTGCAAATAAATATTGTTATTATTACTTATCGCCGCCGACGAGCACGTATGAGACGAACTATGAGAGTGGAGGAAGCCCGAGAGGTGTAAGGAAAGAATGAGTTGGAACTTTGTACTCTCTGCCCACCCGCAATGGATCTGGCGTGGTGATATAGATAGATAGTAGGCTGGAACTATGGCCCTTGTGATCGCTACGCATACTATTCGTCAACGACACAAAATAACGGAAAAAATATTTTAATAAATTTTAGACAACCCACACGAAAAAATATTACGCGATTAATTGAAGTCTGTTCATATTTCATGGTAAATTTTCAAGACGTATTTTTACTCTGACAATAGCTATTAACTTACCTTATTATGACGAAATGTTTTGTTTTCCTAGGGGTTTCTTTATTACACGTTTTATGTTATAAGCAAAATTAATTGCCCCTTGAATCGTATTATTAAAACATACAATGAAGTTAATAATGTTGACATCTTCAGCAATTCCCTGGTCATGTTTCGTTGTGAATTGTTTAAAATATTTGGTGACACCTAATTATTTTATTGTAATCTTATTTTAATTTCCATTATTCTCCTATTCTAAATTGATTGCGACTAGAATTATATAATAAAAATGACATAATAATAAAAATGACATAATAATAAAATGATTAAATTTATTATATAATTTTTATTATATAATATCTCTAATCTCCATAATCTTGACTTTTTCATGATTTTTTTTGTATTCAAATATTCTTACCAATAGATTGCATGTTCACATAATAATCTTGTATTCTTTTCTGTAAAAGCTGTACACTCCTGTAATGACAGTTCACACTGTCCTAAACTGTTACAATCTTTATACTGTGATATCTGTGATTCTGTCGATGGTGTGTCTTTATCCCAAATAAATAAAAAATAAATAAGAGAATTTATATTATAGGTATTGTTAGTACTAGTAGAAGGTTAGAATTACGTATTTGGTTATAGTGATGTATATACAAGTGTGCTATTTGGGCTCATCTGAAATTGGTCATAATTTAAGTACCTAGTGCAAGAGCTGTTAAGTTTCCTTACTTATACTAAATTGGGAGTTTAATCTTTATCTATATTTATACTAATTGTACCGGCAACTTTATCTGCGTATTTTCAGGTGGATATTTTACACCTTAAGATTTTTTGAAAGGGAAGAAACCAGAACGAATGTAAGGATTGTGGTTGGTAACGATGTGCTGGAGCAAGTGAATGAGTTTGTATATCTTGGATGCGCCTTCAGTAAGGATGGGAAATACACCGCTGACATAGAGACAAGAGTGAGTGCAGGGAACAGAGTGAATGGTGCGATGGGAAAGCTACTCGGGAGCCGGCACTTAAGCCATAAGGCGCAGCTTGCCATACATAACGGAGTTCTTGTCCCACCGCTGTTATATGGTAGCGAGAGCTGGGTATGTAAGAAGGAGAATGAAAGTAGGATAAATGCGGTAGAAATGCGAGCTCTGCGGAAGATATGCGGAGTGAAGCTGACCGACCGCATTAGCAACAGCATAGTAAGACAGCGAGTAGATATGAAAGATAGTATCGGTGTAAAGATGAGAAAGGGCATGCTCCGTTGGTTCGGGCATATAAAAAGAATGCCAGAGGAAAGAATGACAAAACAGATATACAATGTGAAAGTGGAAGGATGCAGGTACCGGGGAAGACCTAGACTATCTTACCACAACCAAATAAACCGAGTCTTATCTGATGGAAAAGTCAAGAGTCTCCGTCACCGGCGAGCGTGTATAAGACGAACTATGAGAGTCGAGGAAGCCAGAGAGGTATGTAAGGAAAGAACCTGTTGGAACTCTGTACTCTCTGCCTACCCCGCAAGGGATCTGGCGTGAGGTTATAGATAGATAGATAGATAGAGATTTTTTTGAGATACAATAAAAATATATAGGATAAAATTTATATCATTGCCGATTTTGAAAATTGAAAAGGTAACAAACAAACATACAGACAGAGCTGCTTTCGAATTTATAATATTTTAGTATGGATAGAGGAATGATTTGTTTGTTTGTTTGTTTGTAATCGGTAAACCCTGAAACTACAGAACCGATTATAATATTTTTTGCACCATTAGAAAGGCACATTATCCAGAAATAATATAGACCCAAAAGGTGGTGCTGTTGTCGAGCATAACTTATTTCTACAGTATATATTATATTATAGCCCTGTTATGAAACTGTCCTACCGTTGGGCACGGGCCTCCTCTCATACTGAGAGGGCTTAGGCTATAGTCCACCACGCTGGCCTAGTGCGGGTTGGCGAACTTCACACACCTTCGTGAAACTCTTAGGCATGCAGGTTTCCCTAACAATGTTTTCCTACACCGTTAAATCAAGTGATAATTAATTTTTAATACGCACATACTTTCGAAAAGACAGAGGTGCGTACGTGGGTTTGAACCTGATACCTCTGACTTTGCACTCCAAAGGCTTAACCACTAGGCTATCACTGCTTTAGGCTATAACTTACTTAAATATTTTTTTTACTGATGTATTCAAGAGTCTCCTTATCCGGCGAGCGTGTATGAGACGAACTATGAGAGTGGAGGAAGCCAGAGAGGTATGTAAGGAAAGAATCGCAAGGGATCTGGCGTGATGGTGTAGATAGATAGATAGAAGTATTCAAGTATCAAATCTATTTATTCTCAGGTCATCCAGGGTTCCACGACCTAATTTATTTAAATTTGCCGCCATTTTCCACTCGGCTTTCGTTAGACCATGAATTTATTATTAGACAAACTATATTTTATACATAAGTTATATATTAAATTGATTTTGACACTACCAGTTTACAAATATCAACATACATTTTGTAAATGCGACAGTGATACAGAGTAGATATTGTGATATTAAAGGTGCACTTAAACTGCACTTAAGGGAACGTACCCATACTACGTGACCTATTTTTTTACAATTTTTTACCCCCCTTGGTGACCACCCCTATTATATGCCAAGGCTCCCACTCCCACTCTAGTTTTCGCCTCGTAATTCATAAATACGGATTTCAATTAACATATTTTTATGGTAAGTCAAACAAACGGGCCTTGGAGGAAAAGTACCGTCAAGAAGTATATTTTACGTCCGACTCTGTACCATTAGTGTATAATAAAAAATAAAAATAGTAGCCCTGTTAAGAAACAGTCCCACCGTTGGGCACGGGCCTCGTCTCAAACTAAGAGGGTTTAGGCCATAGTCCACCACCAGTGGCCCAGTGCGGGTTGGCGAGCTTCACACACCTCCGAGAAACTTTTAGGCATGAAGTTTTTCTCATAATGTTTTCCTTCACCGTTAAATCAAGCAATAATTAATTTTTAATACGCACATGCTTTCGAAAAGACAGAGGTGCGTGCCTGGGTTTGAACCTGAGACCTTTGACTTTGCAGTTCAACGGTCTAACCCATTAGTGCATAAAGTATAATTAATAAAAAAATGGACTACTTATTTAATTAGATAATGATCTGGTCTAGTGTATAGGCAGGCCGCAAATACGCGGGCTCGATCTCGGCACGGTAAAATATTTGGTTTTCCCACGAAGATCGTAGTCTTACGCTTTGCGGGATAAGATAGTGAGAATAATGTGCCTATGCCTATAGGAAATTTGCCATTGCTGGCCAGGTTTCAGTTAAGCGTTAGTTAAGTTAGCTAATTTCTGTTCCTCTTATGGTATGTGTCGTTCCGGGTTCTGATTTGAGCAAGCACGCTAGCATATTTTTATATGAAGCGCGAGTAACATTGGAGTGAATCCTCCTAATATTAAAAATGTGAAAGTTTGTAGGTTTGGATGTTTGTTACTCAATCACACATTGTTTATTACTTGGATTAACACATAGCATAGTTTCTATATCGGTAAAATATTAGGTTCCTGTCTAAAGTCAACGCGGATGAATTCGTGGGCAGGAACTAGTAATGAGTAAAACCTGTAGTTTTGAGAAGGGGTAATAACGTTTGACATGCCACTTTTTTTTGCATATGTAATGAAAATTCGTGCCTGAACAGGCCTACATAATACATAATGGTAGATGTAGTTTTTATTTATAGAAAGATACAGATAAAGATATGCCATGGGCTCGTTTTATTAAAGTTTACTGTTAAATAACTGCCTCGTTGCTCTAGTGGCAAAGCGCATCGCTTTGTGCTCACGAGGTCTTGGGTTCAAATCCTAGGTCGGACAAATGTAGTTTTTCTAACGAAAACTTCCCATATATGAGTCACGAGTCTGGAATTGTGCCCGCTATATACCAATAGGCTCACCTCCCTATTACATGGTACCTAACACCGTTGGCGAAAAGTCGTTGTACTTAGTACACCTCTACTAGGTGTGGACCACTAAACAAGCTTCCAATACCAAAACAAAACTTTTATATTAGCCGAAACAGAAACATAAAGCCGAGGAATGGATGTGTCGACGGAGTAATAACGTCGAGTACGTTATAATCGCGTACTTAAAACACATGCGCCTGGAGACGAAAGTGTATACGGTGCAGACTTTAGGAAATTCTCAACTTCTGGGGCTCGTTGGTAACTTTCTTTTGACAAGTTCCCTCGATCCACGACCAGCGGGGGTTCCGCGGAAAGTTCTATTTATTTGAGGAGGAAAATTCGCGCGCAATTATTTACATGCCGAGATTTTCGTATGTACATGAAGGGAGTTTGTGTTACGATGAAATACGTTATCAAAATTACAGTCCGACAAGGATCTTTTAGCCCGCGGTCAAAATCAGGACTATCGCTGTCATCAAGTAAAATGCCACTACATGAGAATCGCAGAGTTGCCGTTTGCTATGAAATTTACCTAAGTTCTTTTTTAACTAGTAATCGTGCGGACACATCAATTGAAATATCTTCTTGGAAGTAGGAAAATTTTACCAAATGGTAACCTTGATTTTACACCAAATGCTATTGTCAACCATGAGCCAAAAGATCTTTGTCGAAATATATATCGAAGCTTAAAAAAAGTTCGGAACTTCATGATGGTTTATTTCAAATGGAAGATACCGGTGTATAACGGAATAGGAATGACTAGAGGAATGAAATAGCATAAGTATAAAATGTAATAAAAGAACTTGTTAAAAACAAGGTTTATGTGGTATGTCAGTTAGTGGTAAAAATAAGATCTGTAATTAGAGGGAAAATTATTGGTTTAATCACTGGAACACTAATAAACTGGTAAAATAAATGAAATGGTGACCCACACGCGATGGTTACACGAGAACTATGAAAAATGGTAATGAGCGCACGATGGTTGAATGCGTACTAGAGGCTAGCTAATGAAAGATGAATCCGACGAATTATTAATTGGCAATACTTTAATGAGTGTCACTCTGACATATGCTGTCAATTTGTATTTGGTGTAGCGTTGTTACTATTTAATTTGAGTTTTCTAAGTGAATTATAACGAAAACGATCAAAAGGAATGTGCAAAAGCTTTTTTTACCATGATTAGTAAATACCTTAGAAATATAATCTAGAAGCCGCGGGCGCACATCAAATTGGAGGAACAATTACTACCTGCAAAGCAAGTGGACACACGTTCACGTGCGAAGTCCCTCTGTGACCGTCGTGCAAAAAAACTTGCTCCGCGCATGTCAAATTTAATTGAATTATGCCGTCATGGGTCGTTTCTGCCTGTAAACATGCTGTTGAGCTCAAAAAGCAACATGAAAGGATCACATTTCATACGTAACTAGCGCATTCAGGTGCGTGTTATTTAAATATCGAATTAATTCTTCCGTCTGTAATTGTCATAGTAAAAGATGCGTCCATTTCGTTAGTGTTACTAGTATAAAAATTTAATTCTTCCCTACTTTTATTTGCTGAGGACTTTATAAATTCTAGCATGAAATGGTATTAATATAGTTAACTACCACATCACGGTTTCAATATTTAGTTAACATGATGAAAATATATTTTCCCTACATTAAGTAACTGCAAACCTTAATAGTTCAAGTATATCTATTTTTTGAGTTTAATATTCATTAAAATACACGTTACAACAACAATGATTTTATTATCATCTACTCTAATGTCAACATATATCGGGTGGGAAGTGCGGTGAGTGCGGAGCGTTTGTTGAATTTTTGGCTTCAGCGCGCGATGTGCAATTATGACGCGCCTTCTGGATATATTATCTAAGGTACAATACAATACAAATACAAACCCAGACAAGAGAAGAAGGAAGCCATTTTCAAGTAGAAAACGAAATGTTTAGTCTTCGTAACCAACTTTGTGGGTTGGTTGAGCATATGATTTTGATACTTAAAATTAATTACTTTTCCTCTGACTTGGTAGACTGTTTACACTATATTCATTATTATGTAATACTATTTACTACACAGAGGGCGTTCGCACAGCCGATTTTACAACGCACGGCACTGAAAAGCGCTTTTGAAAAAATGTACTGTTATACATTTATTTTATTTCAGCGCTTCACTGATGCGCGTTACTGGTTAGAACTCTAAATGTCTCTCCATAAAAATATTTCATTAAATCACTTTTGCTACGGAAGCTCTTGACTTTAACTCCGAAGGAAAGCTCTTGGAAAATTTTGCCAAACTGAAAGAGTATGAGCAGGAAGAGTAGTTCACTCGGAAGAAGTATTCTCAAGATATCACTTCAATGACTGCTAACAGTAAAACATAATTATTAATTTACTTTATAAAATTAGTTATCACTTTAACTAGCAAATCAGTCAGTGTTGACTTTAGCAAGCTATATTGAAAGTTTAGTCATTCAGTAAGTCAATTTTATTTGGTAGTCTAAATTCCGTACTGATAATTTTTACAGTAATATATGTATATATTTTTTTGCAGATGTCAGTTTGTCAACATTAAAGAGTACAAAATTAAGCACCTAACACCAACATTCTGAAAGTGGGCATACAAGACTGGCTGCGTGCTATTGAAGTTCAGTTTGAAGAATGTCAATCCGGAGCAGAACATTTGGTTTTGGTGCAGAAGCACAAACCTGACCCAATATATGAGGCTGACGAAATTTTAAGAGGGCTTGGTCATCATGGGTTAAAACTTCCTCCGTATCATTGCGTCCTTAACCCCATTGAGTTCATATGGAGTCCAGGAAAGCGCAAAGTTGCAACCAAAAATATTTCTGTTTAGCTGTAGAATTAGAATAAATTATAAAAGGAGCCTTCAAGAGCATACCACCGGAGTATTGGAAAAAAAATACAGACCATGTGCTTCATATTGAAGATGAGTACAAGACCAGGAATGGGAAACTGGAAGAAATGGAGCAATTTATTATAAGCGTCAGTGATGGTGACTCAAGCAGCAGCAGTGTAGATGAACCAGATGTGGGTGGTCCAGAACCAGATAAACCAGAATCTAATTAGTTTAGCCATTAGCTTGGATATGTAAAGCGAAAACTATAAAATCAAAGAAAAAAGATCCGGTTTTAAAACCGGATCTTACAAAAAAATGTCCCGAGCTTCGTAAGAGCCAATGAGGTTTCAAATAAAAATTGTGGACATCAATTGGAGTAATTAATAATAAATAATAATAACTAGTGGTAAAGCGCATCGCTTTGGAATAACGAGGTTCTGGGTTCAAATCCTAGGTTGGACAAATGTAGTTTTTCTAACGAAAAACTTCCAGTAGGAGTGCGGAGTCTGGTATTGTGCCCGGTATACGACAATAGGCGCGCCCTTATTATATGGGACCTAACATCGTCGGAGAAAAGTGGGTGTACTCAGTACAACTCTGGCATCCCCGCTTGGGGAATATAGGCGTGACGCCGTTTATATTAATTTAAATAATAAGACCACCGACTCCGTGAAATAAGTGTTAGCTTTTGGTTATCGATAAAAAAATCACATCACTAGATGGCGTCTGTACTAATATAAGGTTTTTTGTTGCATTGTAAAAACCATAAAGCTAAAATTACCTGGAGGGAGTCATACGACGTTGCCGCTCCGCCGGTCATCGTTCAACACATTGTCTTTTTTCTCTCTCAATTATACGGATCACCATTTTGAGTGAATGAGAAAGCTATTGTAAGGTTGGCAACGTCGCCCTGTACGTGTACTTGGTTGCCTGTTATGACCTGTGGTCAGGCCATAACAACGGCGCTCCGTCCGTTTCAACGATTAAAATATAAATAAAAACCATTGTGATAACTGAATATACTTTTATAGTGTGTAATTATATCGTATTGTGCTGTATTTTGTCAATCAAGGACAACCAAAGGAGGAGTGAACGATCCTGAATTATCATTTATTTGGTCCTTTTCACCTTTGTATTGGGTTTCGTGAGAAACTTGTGATTTGCATTGCTAACAATCTTTAGTTTTCGTGCCTGTGACGGAGCTCCCTTGGATTGGGAGGTGCGGCACAAAATGGCGGCGTCTGAAGAAAAGCAAGCTTCGCAAACACAACTAATAAACACGCGTCGTTACCTAAAAGTAGCCTCCTCAGTCCAATTATCGATGGCCGTGGAACGTTTGCGAGAACTTTTTTCCCGATGGGAGTCCACTAGCATGGCGCTAGTAAGCATGGATGAAACTCATGCCGAAGAAGGCCTGAAGATCGAGGCAAAGTACTCTGCACTCATGCGCACGGTTCGGGAGCGTATTGAGCTTCTTGCCAATCCCGCGCGGGCTGTGAAAATGTCTACGAGGCCCAATTTGCTGAAAGTTTCGCTACCATCATTTTCGGGCAATTACGGCGACTGGATGTCTTTTAGGGACCGCACGAGACCATAGTGCATACCAACAAGGAGCTGAATAGTGTTCAAAAATTCTACTATCTCAAGTCCTGCCTGGTGGGGGAAGCGGCGTCGCTCGTGTCTACGTTGGAGCGTACAAATAAAAACTACTCCATGGCGTGGTCTACTTTAGTTAATCGGTATGACAATAAGTCACTTATTGCAAACTACCACTTACGACGTATCATAAACCTGTCTAAAATTAATAAGGCATATCCGTTGCGTAGATTAATTAATGATTTTTCACAATGTAACAATTCATAGTTATCATTGGGTATTTCGAACTTAGCTGACGTGTTGTTAATACACATTCTATCGGCCAAGTTAGATTATGGCATCCTTAAGGACTTTAAACTCAACTGTGATTCAAATGAGTTTCCGAAGTTAGCAGATTTGTAGTTTTCTTATATCAACGTTGTCAAGCATTGGAGATGTTGTCCCACTACTTCCAATGTGACAATTAAAAGCGCAGCCAACGTAGCCACTGCTAATAAACAGGGTAAGTCACATTGTGTATATTGCAATAAAACCATGACGTGTTAAAATGTTTTAAGTTCAAAAAGTTATCAGTGCCTGATAGATGTAGTTTTGTTGAAAACGCAAAACTATGTAAGGTCTGTTTCTCTAACAAACATTATAAGTTATAAGATTTAAATCATGAAAATTTTTACAAAATGATTTCCATAATACTGATATATGATTTGGGATTTTGGCTTCCCAAGAAAGATTTTCCTTCCATATAGCCTGCATTATTAGCTTGGCAAACACTGAAACGGGCGCAGTAAAACCTAATGGGTCATATACTTTTGCTATATTTGAAAGTATATTGCGCTTGGTGGGAGCATCACTCATGATGTCACTATGTACTATGACCTGAAACTTATCAGCAATGGGTTCCCACTTCAACCCTAGTGTTTTAAGAGAGGAATTATTTTCATTATTAAATGAGGAATTACATTTCTCTCGTTTCTCTACAGGAATGTGATGCAAGAGCTCATTACTATTTGAGTACCATTTGTGTAAGTAGAATTTACCAAGAGCTAACAATTTTTCCATAACTCAATAATGGTTTTCAACGCAGAATCCACATCATTACTGCCGTGCAAAATATCGTCGATATAGGTAGACTGTGACAGCGCCTTAGCTGCTAGGAGATAGGCAGAACCCTCATTAATCACGAACTGCTTCAAAGTTCTAGTGGCAAGGAAACTGGCCGGGGCAGTACCTTATGTTACAGTGCTGAGTTCGAGACATTTGACTTCATGAGAGGGGTCATCCCGCCATAGTATTCACTGAAGTGGCTGGTGCTCAGGTTTAATACCTGCCTGCCTATACATTTTAGTAATATCAGAGGCAAAACATATCTATGGGTACGGAACCGCACCAAAATATCAAACATATCTGGTTGTACCACGGAAAGGACATAATGGGTTTATTAGAAACTTATTCCAATTGCCAAAACTTCTACTTGTTCAAATTGCACACAAGTTCAAATAACAAGCACTCATGTTTTCAGAGCGTGCAACATCCCATCCTCGAACAGACATATCACCGCAGAACACCCATCCAAAGGTGGTGTTGATTAAAGTTGGCAACCCAGGGCCAAGGCACATCTTACCCTTCATTAAGCACAATGCAAAGCAATTGACACCTTATATCATATTAATGTCCCTACGACAATTAAAATCAGGGTCAGCTAGCGGCAAGGGGTAAGCGCAGGCCAATACATTTTTATTAAATTAAATCTCGAACTCAGCACTGTAACATAAGGTACTGCCCCGGCCAGTTTCCTTGCCACTAGAACTTTGAAGCAGTTCGTGATTAATGAGGGTTCTGCCTATCTCCTAGCAGCTAAGGCGCTGTCACAGTCTACCTATATCGACGATATTTTGCACGGCAGTAATGATGTGGATTCTGCGTTGAAAACCATTATTGAGTTATGGAAAAATTGTTAGCTCTTGGTAAATTCTACTTACACAAATGGTACTCAAATAGTAATGAGCTCTTGCATCACATTCCTGTAGAGAAACGAGAGAAATGTAATTCCTCATTTAATAATGAAAATAATTCCTCTCTTAAAACACTAGGGTTGAAGTGGGAACCCATTGCTGATAAGTTTCAGGTCATAGTACATAGTGACATCATGAGTGATGCTCCCACCAAGCGCAATATACTTTCAAATATAGCAAAAGTATATGACCCATTAGGTTTTACTGCGCCCGTTTCAGTGTTTGCCAAGCTAATAATGCAGGCTATATGGAAGGAAAATCTTTCTTGGGAAGCCAAAATCCCAAATCATATATCAGTATTATGGAAATCATTTTGTAAAAATTTTCATGATTTAAATCTTATAACTTATAATGTTTGTTAGAGAAACAGACCTTACATAGTTTTGCGTTTTCAACAAAACTACATCTATCAGGCACTGATAACTTTTTGAACTTAAAACATTTTAACACGTCATGGTTTTATTGCAATATACACAATGTGACTTACCCTGTTTATTAGCAGTGGCTACGTTGGCTGCGCTTTTAATTGTCACATTGGAAGTAGTGGGACAACATCTCCAATGCTTGACAACGTTGATATAAGAAAACTACAAATCTGCTAACTTCGGAAACTCATTTGAATCACAGTTGAGTTTAAAGTCCTTAAGGATGCCATAATCTAACTTGGCCGATAGAATGTGTATTAACAACACGTCAGCTAAGTTCGAAATACCCAATGATAACTATGAATTGTTACATTGTGAAAAATCATTAATTAATCTACGCAACGGATATGCCTTATTAATTTTAGACAGGTTTATGATACGTCGTAAGTGGTAGTTTGCAATAAGTGACTTATTGTCATACCGATTAACTAAAGTAGACCACGCCATGGAGTAGTTTTTATTTGTACGCTCCAACGTAGACACGAGCGACGCCGCTTCCCCCACCAGGCAGGACTTGAGATAGTAGAATTTTTGAACACTATTCAGCTCCTTGTTGGTATGCACTATGGTCTCGTGCGGTCCCTAAAAGACATCCAGTCGCCGTAATTGCCCGAAAATGATGGTAGCGAAACTTTCAGCAAATTGGGCCTCGTAGACATTTTCACAGCCCGCGCGGGATTGGCAAGAAGCTCAATACGCTCCCGAACCGTGCGCATGAGTGCAGAGTACTTTGCCTCGATCTTCAGGCCTTCTTCGGCATGAGTTTCATCCATGCTTACTAGCGCCATGCTAGTGGACTCCCATCGGGAAAAAAGTTCTCGCAAACGTTCCACGGCCATCGATAATTGGACTGAGGAGGCTACTTTTAGGTAACGACGCGTGTTTATTAGTTGTGTTTGCGAAGCTTGCTTTTCTTCAGACGCCGCCATTTTGTGCCGCACCTCCCAATCCAAGGGAGCTCCGTCACAGGCACGAAAACTAAAGATTGTTAGCAATGCAAATCACAAGTTTCTCACGAAACCCAATACAAAGGTGAAAAGGACCAAATAAATGATAATTCAGGATCGTTCACTCCTCCTTTGGTTGTCCTTGATTGACAAAATACAGCACAATACGATATAATTACACACTATAAAAGTATATTCAGTTATCACAATAGTTTTTATTTATATTTTAATCGTTGAAACGGACGGAGCGCCGTTGTTATGGCCTGACCACAGGTCATAACAGGCAACCAAGTACACGTACAGGGCGACGTTGCCAACCTTACAATAGCTTTCTCATTCACTCAAAATGGTGATCCGTATAATTGAGAGAGAAAAAAGACAATGTGTTGAACGATGACCGGCGGAGCGGCAACGTCGTATGACTCCCTCCAGGTAATTTTAGCTTTATGGTTTTTACAATGCAACAAAAAACCTTATATTAGTACAGACGCCATCTAGTGATGTGATTTTTTTATCGATAACCAAAAGCTAACACTTATTTCACGGAGTCGGTGGTCTTATTATTTAAATTAATATAAACGGCGTCACGCCTATATTCCCCAAGCGGGGATGCCAGAGTTGTACTGAGTACACCCACTTTTCTCCGACGATGTTAGGTCCCATATAATAAGGGCGCGCCTATTGTCGTATACCGGGCACAATACCAGACTCCGCACTCCTACTGGAAGTTTTTCGTTAGAAAAACTACATTTGTCCAACCTAGGATTTGAACCCAGAACCTCGTTATTCCAAAGCGATGCGCTTTACCACTAGTTATTATTATTTATTATTAATTACTCCAATTGATGTCCACAATTTTTATTTGAAACCTCATTGGCTCTTACGAAGCTCGGGACATTTTTTTGTAAGATCCGGTTTTAAAACCGGATCTTTTTTCTTTGATTTTATAGTTTTCGCTTTACATATCCAAGCTAATGGCTAAACTAATTAGATTCTGGTTTATCTGGTTCTGGACCACCCACATCTGGTTCATCTACACTGCTGCTGCTTGAGTCACCATCACTGACGCTTATAATAAATTGCTCCATTTCTTCCAGTTTCCCATTCCTGGTCTTGTACTCATCTTCAATATGAAGCACATGATCTGTATTTTTTTTCCAATACTCCGGTGGTATGCTCTTGAAGGCTCCTTTTATAATTTATTCTAATTCTACAGCTAAACAGAAATATTTTTGGTTGCAACTTTGCGCTTTCCTGGACTCCATATGAACTCAATGGGGTTAAGGACGCAATGATACGGAGGAAGTTTTAA
The DNA here is from genome assembly GCA_905147815.2 of Phalera bucephala. Classification (NCBI taxonomy): domain Eukaryota; kingdom Metazoa; phylum Arthropoda; class Insecta; order Lepidoptera; family Notodontidae; genus Phalera; species Phalera bucephala. The sequence continues at coordinate 14,609,865 of LR990617.1, read as the reverse complement.
CCCATGATGACCAAGCCCTCTTAAAATTTCGTCAGCCTCATATATTGGGTCAGGTTTGTGCTTCTGCACCAAAACCAAATGTTCTGCTCCGGATTGACATTCTTCAAACTGAACTTCAATAGCACGCAGCCAGTCTTGTATGCCCACTTTCAGAATGTTGGTGTTAGGTGCTTAATTTTGTACTCTTTAATGTTGACAAACTGACATCTGCAAAAAAATATATACATATATTACTGTAAAAATTATCAGTACGGAATTTAGACTACCAAATAAAATTGACTTACTGAATGACTAAACTTTCAATATAGCTTGCTAAAGTCAACACTGACTGATTTGCTAGTTAAAGTGATAACTAATTTTATAAAGTAAATTAATAATTATGTTTTACTGTTAGCAGTCATTGAAGTGATATCTTGAGAATACTTCTTCCGAGTGAACTACTCTTCCTGCTCATACTCTTTCAGTTTGGCAAAATTTTCCAAGAGCTTTCCTTCGGAGTTAAAGTCAAGAGCTTCCGTAGCAAAAGTGATTTAATGAAATATTTTTATGGAGAGACATTTAGAGTTCTAACCAGTAACGCGCATCAGTGAAGCGCTGAAATAAAATAAATGTATAACAGTACATTTTTTCAAAAGCGCTTTTCAGTGCCGTGCGTTGTAAAATCGGCTGTGCGAACGCCCTCTGTGTAGTAAATAGTATTACATAATAATGAATATAGTGTAAACAGTCTACCAAGTCAGAGGAAAAGTAATTAATTTTAAGTATCAAAATCATATGCTCAACCAACCCACAAAGTTGGTTACGAAGACTAAACATTTCGTTTTCTACTTGAAAATGGCTTCCTTCTTCTCTTGTCTGGGTTTGTATTTGTATTGTATTGTACCTTAGATAATATATCCAGAAGGCGCGTCATAATTGCACATCGCGCGCTGAAGCCAAAAATTCAACAAACGCTCCGCACTCACCGCACTTCCCACCCGATATATGTTGACATTAGAGTAGATGATAATAAAATCATTGTTGTTGTAACGTGTATTTTAATGAATATTAAACTCAAAAAATAGATATACTTGAACTATTAAGGTTTGCAGTTACTTAATGTAGGGAAAATATATTTTCATCATGTTAACTAAATATTGAAACCGTGATGTGGTAGTTAACTATATTAATACCATTTCATGCTAGAATTTATAAAGTCCTCAGCAAATAAAAGTAGGGAAGAATTAAATTTTTATACTAGTAACACTAACGAAATGGACGCATCTTTTACTATGACAATTACAGACGGAAGAATTAATTCGATATTTAAATAACACGCACCTGAATGCGCTAGTTACGTATGAAATGTGATCCTTTCATGTTGCTTTTTGAGCTCAACAGCATGTTTACAGGCAGAAACGACCCATGACGGCATAATTCAATTAAATTTGACATGCGCGGAGCAAGTTTTTTTGCACGACGGTCACAGAGGGACTTCGCACGTGAACGTGTGTCCACTTGCTTTGCAGGTAGTAATTGTTCCTCCAATTTGATGTGCGCCCGCGGCTTCTAGATTATATTTCTAAGGTATTTACTAATCATGGTAAAAAAAGCTTTTGCACATTCCTTTTGATCGTTTTCGTTATAATTCACTTAGAAAACTCAAATTAAATAGTAACAACGCTACACCAAATACAAATTGACAGCATATGTCAGAGTGACACTCATTAAAGTATTGCCAATTAATAATTCGTCGGATTCATCTTTCATTAGCTAGCCTCTAGTACGCATTCAACCATCGTGCGCTCATTACCATTTTTCATAGTTCTCGTGTAACCATCGCGTGTGGGTCACCATTTCATTTATTTTACCAGTTTATTAGTGTTCCAGTGATTAAACCAATAATTTTCCCTCTAATTACAGATCTTATTTTTACCACTAACTGACATACCACATAAACCTTGTTTTTAACAAGTTCTTTTATTACATTTTATACTTATGCTATTTCATTCCTCTAGTCATTCCTATTCCGTTATACACCGGTATCTTCCATTTGAAATAAACCATCATGAAGTTCCGAACTTTTTTTAAGCTTCGATATATATTTCGACAAAGATCTTTTGGCTCATGGTTGACAATAGCATTTGGTGTAAAATCAAGGTTACCATTTGGTAAAATTTTCCTACTTCCAAGAAGATATTTCAATTGATGTGTCCGCACGATTACTAGTTAAAAAAGAACTTAGGTAAATTTCATAGCAAACGGCAACTCTGCGATTCTCATGTAGTGGCATTTTACTTGATGACAGCGATAGTCCTGATTTTGACCGCGGGCTAAAAGATCCTTGTCGGACTGTAATTTTGATAACGTATTTCATCGTAACACAAACTCCCTTCATGTACATACGAAAATCTCGGCATGTAAATAATTGCGCGCGAATTTTCCTCCTCAAATAAATAGAACTTTCCGCGGAACCCCCGCTGGTCGTGGATCGAGGGAACTTGTCAAAAGAAAGTTACCAACGAGCCCCAGAAGTTGAGAATTTCCTAAAGTCTACACCGTATACACTTTCGTCTCCAGGCGCATGTGTTTTAAGTACGCGATTATAACGTACTCGACGTTATTACTCCGTCGACACATCCATTCCTCGGCTTTATGTTTCTGTTTCGGCTAATATAAAAGTTTTGTTTTGGTATTGGAAGCTTGTTTAGTGGTCCACACCTAGTAGAGGTGTACTAAGTACAACGACTTTTCGCCAACGGTGTTAGGTACCATGTAATAGGGAGGTGAGCCTATTGGTATATAGCGGGCACAATTCCAGACTCGTGACTCATATATGGGAAGTTTTCGTTAGAAAAACTACATTTGTCCGACCTAGGATTTGAACCCAAGACCTCGTGAGCACAAAGCGATGCGCTTTGCCACTAGAGCAACGAGGCAGTTATTTAACAGTAAACTTTAATAAAACGAGCCCATGGCATATCTTTATCTGTATCTTTCTATAAATAAAAACTACATCTACCATTATGTATTATGTAGGCCTGTTCAGGCACGAATTTTCATTACATATGCAAAAAAAAGTGGCATGTCAAACGTTATTACCCCTTCTCAAAACTACAGGTTTTACTCATTACTAGTTCCTGCCCACGAATTCATCCGCGTTGACTTTAGACAGGAACCTAATATTTTACCGATATAGAAACTATGCTATGTGTTAATCCAAGTAATAAACAATGTGTGATTGAGTAACAAACATCCAAACCTACAAACTTTCACATTTTTAATATTAGGAGGATTCACTCCAATGTTACTCGCGCTTCATATAAAAATATGCTAGCGTGCTTGCTCAAATCAGAACCCGGAACGACACATACCATAAGAGGAACAGAAATTAGCTAACTTAACTAACGCTTAACTGAAACCTGGCCAGCAATGGCAAATTTCCTATAGGCATAGGCACATTATTCTCACTATCTTATCCCGCAAAGCGTAAGACTACGATCTTCGTGGGAAAACCAAATATTTTACCGTGCCGAGATCGAGCCCGCGTATTTGCGGCCTGCCTATACACTAGACCAGATCATTATCTAATTAAATAAGTAGTCCATTTTTTTATTAATTATACTTTATGCACTAATGGGTTAGACCGTTGAACTGCAAAGTCAAAGGTCTCAGGTTCAAACCCAGGCACGCACCTCTGTCTTTTCGAAAGCATGTGCGTATTAAAAATTAATTATTGCTTGATTTAACGGTGAAGGAAAACATTATGAGAAAAACTTCATGCCTAAAAGTTTCTCGGAGGTGTGTGAAGCTCGCCAACCCGCACTGGGCCACTGGTGGTGGACTATGGCCTAAACCCTCTTAGTTTGAGACGAGGCCCGTGCCCAACGGTGGGACTGTTTCTTAACAGGGCTACTATTTTTATTTTTTATTATACACTAATGGTACAGAGGCGGACGTAAAATATACTTCTTGACGGTACTTTTCCTCCAAGGCCCGTTTGTTTGACTTACCATAAAAATATACTTATCAAATAAAAGCTTCGGGTGAATCTTTTAATTTTTAACTTATGAATAATAGATTGTTATAATTTAACTTAAAATAACCGTAAATCAAGGTAAACTATCGTTTATTACCGTAACTTATTAGGTACAACTCCTTCGATATGACCGATTTAACACGTAACCCGGCCCGTTACGATTACTTCGTGAAATGGTCGTTTTGTAGAACTCCAGTGGCATACAGAATACCATAACACCATTGTTACACGAAGTTATCGTAACGCGCTACGTTTTGTCATGGCGAATAAGGACCCAAGGTGTTTTACTCATTTAGTTAATAATATTACATCCCTAATCAGAGAGATTAGCACAAAAAGATTGACGTTAATGTGACGCTGGTGAGTTGATGTGCCGTCCTTGTCACACTACAAATTTACTAAATAGACATGAACGTGACAGCACGATTACTCGCTAGTATCACGCTAACGTCAAAGATTTCTTGCTAACCAATTGACGTTAGCGTGATGTGAGCGAGTTGATATGGCATTCTTGTGATACTAGTGATAGTAGTAAGTGTAATTCATGTTTATTTAGTAAATTTGCTAAACAAACATGGATGTGACAGCACGCTTACTCGCTAGTGTCACGCTAACGTCAAAGATTTCTTGCTAACCATTTGACGTTAGCGTGATGTGAGCGAGTTGATATGGCATTCTAATCATACTAGTAGTAGTAGTAAGCGTAATTCATATTTATTTAGTAAATTTGCTAAACAAACATGGATGTGACAGCACGCTTACTCGCTAGCGTCACGCCTACGTCATTTTTTTCGTGCTAAGACCTCGGCGTAATAACGACGATTTGAAAACAGAAAGCCTATAAATTATCCCCGACTCTGTCCCAACTCTTAAGCTAATGAAAAACAATTAAGTATAACAGCGTTCAACCCGTTCAGTCGATGTAAATGGCGTACCTGGGTCGCAGCTTCACCAAACTTCAATTAAACAAAAGCTGGGCGGGTTTGAGTTATTGGCTCGAAGAATAGATTCCTTTTGATTTATTCACTAGTACAAGCGAGCTTTAGTAAGATGTCTTTGTGTTCATCTTATTACCCGACTATGACAGAGTCAAAAAGAATGATGAAAGTATGTTTTATTAACCTATGTATCATCATCCAAACTACTCATCCGATATTTTGTCAATCGACTCATTATTATAGTCGAAATTCCATAGGCTACACGAAACACGAATACGAAAAAAAATGTGTTCGATGTTACATCCATAAAATAAGGGTGTCTGATTTTTTTTAACTATCGTATCGGGTGATGAGTGAATAGATTCTGATTTTATAAATATAGACAGACATTATGATATAAAATACACCAAGCCATAAATAAAAATAGTAAATAGTACGGAAATACCGTAAAATCAATTTTACGGTATTTCCGTATCAGTAGTCGGGTTACAGGGTTTTAGGTTTTTTCCTTATTTTCAACAACAACAAGTATCATTTCCTTATATTGGTCATCATCTTTTCGTGTCAATGGTTCACATTTGTCCGCGTTAAGTGAGTGGCCAGCTCAATCGCAACATTCATCAGCTCTTACCTTGTACATGTGGTGGGGCACTAGGGGGAGACCATCAAGTGGGGCATAGTCTATGAGGTACGCACCACAATCGCAGGCTGTTTTATATTGATCCTGAATGCAGAGCCGATTTAAGGAATTCCACACCGGCTACGGTATTTGTTGTCCTAGAATTAGTTGCTTCTGATGTGGTACTTAATAAGGCAATCGGAATTTCTTTTCTCTTCATTGTCTAAGTCAAGACATAGTAGTTTATTTAAGAAATGAATCAATAAAATCTTTCTTTGTATCTTCAATCGAAAGACTTCCACTGAAAAACAAAGGTCTCCCCAAAGGTCGCCACGACAACGGCTTTGTGTTATAGGTATCCAGTAGACTTCAACTGAGGCAACTAATTGGAGTATATACAGGTCATTATGGCATAAAAGAACATCTACCCAAGATGAACCTATCAAGCGACGTGGTATGCCGGAACTGTGGTACAGAAACTGAAAGGCTTCATGGGGGTACATTAATTTTGGTAAAAAAAAATTTGAAGTCCAGAACGTAGTGATATAGTTGGGCTGTCAGTTAAACAGTGTGTTGAAATTTCTTGTGTTGAGCTGGATAAACATATTATTGTGTGTATACAGACCCCCAAACAGTCAGAATTTTTCAGCATTTGAATCTGTAATGGAAGATGTGCTCAATAAAACTTTCATGAGTAACAAATCTGTTGAAGTTTGCGGTGACTTAAACATAAATATTTTAGAACAAACATGGCACAGTGACAGACTCTTAAGTTTATTTAATTCTTTTAAATTGATTAACGTTTTTTCGAACCGACTCGAATAACAGCAACTTCTGCTACATGCATCGATAATATTTTTTGTAATTGCAATTACATAGATCAAGCAGTAGTTAACTATCTCCCATCAGATCACACAGGACAATCAGTTACCTTTAATAATATTAAACCACAAAAGGGTATTAACTCTAAATGTCCACATATAACACCTAAGAATCCGCATAAATTTAATAGCGTTTTAGTTAATAAATTAGGTGTTTTCAAGTATATTCCAAAAAATCCTAGTAGATCCTATGCTGACTTCTTTTCGATTATACAAAAGCAATTTACTAGTAGCTTTCCTGTTAAAATGAAATATATTAAGCCCAAGTTTATCTTCAGTGATTGGGCTACTACGGGAATTCGTAGAAGTAGGGAGAGGCTCTTTGAATTATATGATCTCAAATCTCAAAATCATAATGAAAACTTTGCAAGGTATGTTACAAATTATTCCAAAACGTTTAGAAGAGTGTGTAAGGCAGCTAAAGCGCTTCACATAAGTAAAAAAAATAAATCTGCAGATGATAAAATAAAGGCCACCTGGAAAATTATTAATAATGAAACCGGGAGGCCTAAACGACGCAGTACAGACTTCACCCTTGAGACTCCGCGCGGTTTCTTTAACACAGACAGAGAAGTAGCTCTCGAATTTGAAAGATTTTTTACTAATATTCCAATAGAGACGAATAAATATTTAAAATCCTCTTCAAGCCTTGCGGTTTCATTTGTTAAAAAAAAACATTGGTCCTTGTCCTGCAGAGTTTAGGATCAAATATACTAGTCCACGGTCTGTTATTAAAGTCTACAATAATCTAAAAATAAAAATAACAGAAGACCTATGGGGCATGGGCTTTAACAGATCAAGTATGTAAATCAATTATTCATACAATCGCGCCTCACTTAGCTTTAATTTTTAATATGTGTGTAGATCAGGGAGAGTTCCCGGATTTAATGAAGTTTAGTAAAGTAATACCACTGTTTAAATCCGGCAATAGTAATGATCCTAACAGCTATAGGCCTGTATCTGTTTTGCCAGTGCTCAGCAAAGTGTTTGAAAAGATAATGCTTATTCAAATGTTAGACCACTTCAACGTTAATAACATCCTTCATGACCATCAATATGGCTTCACCAAAGGACGTTGTACTACCGACGCCGGTGTGACCTTAATAAAGCATATCTTTGATGCTTGGGAGACCTCTCAGGACGCCATTGGCATCTTTTGCGACCTGTCGAAGGCATTTGATTGTGTTAAACATGAAACGCTGTTGCCTAAACTAGAGCATTATGGAATCCGAGGTAAAGCACTAAATCTACTAAAATCTTACTTAGGAGGAGATAGACAACAGTGTGTTCAAATAAACGAAATGAAATCTCTAGGAGCTTTAGTTGAAATGGGCGTTCCTCATGGATCGATACTGGGTCCGTTTCTATTTTTGTTATATATAAATGACCTGCCTCGAGCAGTTGAGGGGCGGGCGAAGGTAGTGTTGTTTGCTGATGATACCTCTTTGATCTTTAAAGTAGGTAGACATGTAAATAACTTAGACGAGGTAAATGACGCTATTCTTCAAATACATAATTGGTTCACATGCAACAATTTAGTGCTTAATAACAAGAAAACTAAATGTATACGGTTTTCTTTACCGAATGTGAAAAGTACTGCATGTGATATTATACTTAATAACGAGAAACTTGAGTTTATAAATGATACAGCTTTCTTAGGGATTACGCTTGACTCTAAGTTGCAATGGGGCCCTCATATTAAGACTTTAGGTAAACGACTCAGTTCCGCTGCCTATGCCGTAAGAAAAATCAGACAGCTTACTGATGTGGACACCGCGCGGTTGGTCTACTTCAGTTACTTTCATAGTGTCATGTCTTACGGTATATTATTGTGGGGTAGGGCAGCTGACATTGACTCTATTTTTATCTTACAAAAAAGGGCTATTAGGGCCATCTATAACTTAGGTAGTCTCGACTCTTTGAGAGAATTGTTTAAAGAAGCCAATATTATGACGGTCCCATGTCAGTATATTTATGAAAACATAATGTACACACGGAAAAATTTTGATCTATTTAATTAGCTAGGTGATAGGCATTGCTATAACACGCGACATAGAAATAAACTGGATCAACCGCAATTTCGTCTGTCTAAAATTCACACGTCTTTCATGGGGTACTGTGTTAGATTATATAATAAAATTCCACTTGACGTCACTCAACTTAGTGAAAATAAATTCAAATCCTGTATTAGTACGCTCTACAAGCAAGCTTACTATACTCTTGATGATTATTTAAAAGATAAAAATGCTTGGATAGGTGATGTTCCAGCTTCACCAGAATGTGAATAACATGTTCAGCTATGATTATTTATTATCCCCTCTCTTCCTTCTAGTAGTTAAATAAAATTTATCATTTTTCTTCCTCATTTCTTTATCTGTAAATGAGAGAACCATGTAGCCATTCACATGAATAGTTTAACTTGGTTAATTTAATTTAGACTCACCTGATACTACATTTTTCTCCCATACCCCACAACAAAATGTAGATGGAAAGATTGTAAAAATTTTTTTTTCAAAGCGTAACCGTGGAGTTTCTTGCTCTTCTTCTCCGCAGGAATGACGTTCCGAAGTGGTGGTAGAGTCTTTGTTACTATTTTGACGATTCATAAGTGCTGTAATGGTTTACATGAATAAAAAATATTCTGATTCTGATTCTGACTCTGATTCTGAAACCATGACGCACATCCTTTGCAGCTGCGACGCACTAGCGGCGCGGCGTATGAAGCTACTGGGAGTGGCCTATCCAACTCCAGAGGAATTGCGGCTCTTCCCGCCTGCTGGAATCTACAATTTATTACAGGAAGTATATGGATCATCAGGTCGACGTGCGCTTGAGGTCCTCTAAGTCCGTAAAGCCAACAATAAGATAAGATATACGCATCCAAATTTTACTCGCAACCTTCGCCAGGTCAGCGATCCATCTTGCAGGACGTCTGCCCACTCCACGCCTTCTGGTTCGTGGTCGCCACTCGAATCACGTTTAAAATAAACACCGTCACGCCTATATTCCTCCACCACTTTTCGCCGACGATGTTAAGTTCCATGTAATAGGGGACGAGCCTATTTCTATGTATCGAACTCAATCCTATACTCCGGACTGATACTAGGAATTTTTCGATAGAAGAACTTCATTTGTTTGACCTAGGAATCAAAACCAGGGCCTCGTGATCGCAAAGCGTATTCATTCGCGACTAGACCAACGATTCAGTAGCTATAATATGTTTGTGGCACCCGATTCGATTGAACTTTTTATATGTGTCAGAAATGAATAGAAGAGATGAGGTACGTTTTCCACAGTCACCAAAACTTTTTTATAACTAGACGTAGTTCCCGAGCAAAAGTTGTTACTGGAAACGGATATACGTCAGTTAATTGGTTCATTAGCTTCCACACGAGTTTTTAAAGCTTTATAACAATTTAAAGTACCTTTAGAATGTAAAGTTAATAAAGTAAAGGTAAAGTTGAAAGGGAACGCAGAGCGTTGTCGGTACGAGGGAACATATTGGCCCATAGATTCAGTGTAATGTGCAGGTAAAATTAACACTTTTAAGAGCCTAATACCAAAGGTTTTGCATGTGTGCTCTGTGGACCAGCTTCACATCAAGAGCATACAGCGCTCTGCGGGTCCAATATAATAACACCTTCAGGGTTCTGTTGAGGCTTCCTCGCTTCTGTAGTGCATCTGGCATGTTTGCGAATGCTGGCATAGATGACTTTTATGCCATCATGCACAAAAAATCGGCCTTAATTGTGAGAAGGTAGCGGGGGAACACCAATGGAGTTCTGACGATGATTGCGAATAGAATGGATGCAGATGTCCTCCAAAGATAAGCCGATCTTCATGTCAATACTAACATAGTTCGTAAATCTAAATAATTTACTAACCTAATGATGTTTTAAATTTATAATATGGATTGTGTTGTCCGAAATAAAAGATTATTATTTTATTTATTTTTTATTTGCTACCTAAAATAAGTGAAACATATTTTGTCTTAAGCTTTAAGCACTCAGCCCCAGTGAGCCCTAGTGAGTGCGTTAACGAACACGGAATTCACATACACAAACACGCAGATCAAAAGAAGCATTTGTGGGTCACACAAAGATTTGTCTCTTGCAGGAATGGAACCCGCGACTACTCAATCCAGTGGATGGAGTGGCTTAAGTTGACACTGGACAAAGCCATATATATAAAAATAGGTAATGTATATGTATATATACCAGAGTGGGGTAGAAATTAATTGTGAAAATATTCAATTGAAATTGAAATATTTCCGATTTAGTCGCGGCTTATTTGTGGTTTTAAAGTGTCCGACGTTTCGAGTGCTCTACAGTACTCATGACCACGGAAGGGACTTAGGCGTTCGACATCCAAAAGTCATTGTTAGTGCGGAGTATCTCAGGGGGATTAATTTCATTACAAATGAAATTTCAATTGATTGATCCTACATTTGAAAAATGCCCAGCACTGATATAAACTACTGTATTTTCAAATAATCGCAAGTTATTAGGTAAATAAATATTAAAGTTAAAAATAAAACACATCACGCCTACATTCCTCAAGCAGGGATGGCAGAAGTATAGGTACGCATAGCCGGCGATGTGGTCTCAATGAAATAGCATTGAGAAGACCATATCGCCGGCTATTTGTGTTGTGTGGCTCTTATTGGGGGCGAGCCAAGTACTATTAAACTGGGCACAATTCGAGGCTTCTTATTAACGTTGAGACTTTTTAGATACAAAAATCTCTATACCTTTGTCCGACTTAGGTTCAAACCTAGAAACTCGTAATCGCCACCCCCACGCCACTAAACCAAGGTAGAAGTCATGACTAAAGCCTATGTACCTATCATATTTTTGACGACTAGGTATATAGAATTCTTTGGCTTACAAATCTACAGATTCAAAAACATTACACTCGACCTACATAACGTCTTATTTAAAAAAAAAGGATATAATATCACCTTTCATAAATAAAAACACCGCTAGCCATTACTTTTTAATAAATTACATCATAATAAAATACACCCGAACTATCATACAAGTGCAGTAAACTGCTAAAGGGACATTTGCAAACTTCTTGAATTACTGAGGGCGCTCCCCTACCCGGGGAGTCCTCAGTCGTTAAAACTCCTTAACTACCCACTCCATATTCACGCGAAGCTGCCCTGTTTAAATTACAATTTCAACGAAATATGACCAACACCTACAACGCCCCTCTTGGACTTTACAACAAGATTAAAATATCATATAAAAGAAAAATAAAGTATTACGGAAGCAGGCATTTTCAAATTAAAAGAATTACAACAATTTACGCACAGATGCAGAGACGTTCTTTAAATGTAAAGATGGCATTAATCGGTAATGTGTCATACATATATTAAAACTGTAAGGAAGTCGTGTCCGCTAAGAGGGGCTAAGACTGAACCCGGTGATAGAGACAGTTGATAGAGAAATAAGTCTGGTGGAAGTTGACAAAATATGAAATATATTCACTACACAGTTCTTCCGGGATAGCTGTTATTTCTTAATACTAAAATGGCAGAATGGATCTTACTAACACTTTTAAGGTATTTTAGGACTCGAAATAATATTCGAGATACTTTTTATTCCCGAAAAAATCACAGATTTTGCGACATAGCTGGTATTAATTCATATTTTTTTCATTAAAAATGTAGCCCTACACTAGGATTTATTCCTGTGTCGTGGGTGCGTTTACAAATATCAAAATTCTCATAAACAAATACCCAGACCGGAACAAATAATTGTGAATCACACAAAGATTTGTCCCATGCGGGAATCGAACCCGCGACTATTAGACACAGTGGGCGGAGCGGCTTAAGCTCTTAACCACTGCGCTTAATCGTCCATTAAAATGGCCTAACGAATTAAATTTAAACTTAATATGAAGGTGTCTTACATCGTAAAATAAAAAAGAGCACTTTTTATCTCGAAAAATAGCACGACTTCTGCACAATATCTATTATTTCTTCATACTGAAACAGCTGAACGGATTAAAAAGAAACTTAATATGAAAGAAACTACACACATATACAATGCGAATGTAGTAGGACGTAGATATCGGGGAAGACCTAAACTATCTTACCATGGCCAAATAGACCGTGTCTTATCCGAAGAGCAAGTCAAGAGTCTCCGTAAGCGGCCAGCGTGTATAAGACGAACTATGAGTGGAGGAAGCCAGAAAGGTCTGTAAGGAAAGAACCTGTTGGAACTCTGTACTTCCTGCTTACCGCAATAGGGATCTGGCGTGATTAAACATTGATAGACAGTATTAAAATATGAAATAAAACTATATTTTCGGATTTTATCGCGGTTTATTTTGATTTTTAAGTTCCCGACGTTTCGAGTGCTTTGCAGCACCCATGGTCACGGGAAGGACTGAGGTGTTAGACGTCCAAAAGGCATAGTTGTTCCGGGGTACCCTCAAACTTCTTCATTATTTTTGTTTTTGTTGGTCCGATCTACGCAGAATGAGCTCACGGTGTTTTGAGGTCTTGCAGTGTTATGCTTGGTTTTGGATTTGATTATATTAATTACTGGATCCCAAGTCGATGGAAGCACCCATCCATCTTCTCTATTGAAATTAGGATGTTTTTTAATTTCAATAGCCTCGCGAACCATCCTTGGTAGGAATCGGTGTTCTTTCACGAGGATTTGTGGTCTATCAAATCTGATGTTATGGCGGGTGCGGTCAAGGACATGTTCACAGACTGCAGACTTCTTTGAGCGACGGTGTTTTAGGTCAGCTATGTGTTCTTTAACCCGAGTTTTTACTAGTCTTTTTGTTTGTCCTATGGAAGAGAGACCACATTCACAATCAAGCTTGTATACTCCTGCATCTTGTAGAGGGATGTGACACTTGACAGATGGTAAAAACTGTCTGATCTTCTTCGGCGGCTTATAAAATGTTTTAATTGAAGCACGCTTTAAGGTGTTGTTGGGGTTACGGTTAAGCCATACGGTTTATAGAAAAAAGACCCATACTGATAGGTACTTAAACGGTGAATCTCACCACCATCCATCACAGTTAGCTACCGTGGGTAAATCTTTGTTTCAGAGAGCACAAGGGATCTGTGACAAGATACATCTGGCTGCCGAGCTTCAACATGTCAAGCAAGTCCTGCACGACAATAAGCTTCGAGTCCCACGCCAACGTCACAGTGACCGAGTGAAACCAGCCACAGTCGAGCGTCTCCCTGCTGTACTACCTTACTTAAGAGGAGTCACAGACAAGATTGGCTACATCTTGAAGCGTGCGTGCCAGACGGAACCGATTTTAAATAGACTATCACTGGAAAGTGGAGGATTTTTCAGAGATTGTTTAAGACTACTTATTAGCTCGGGAAATGCAAGATTCTGGGGGGATAGTATTTTTCTATATTAACACGGCTGAACGGATTAAAAATATTTTTATTTTGGAAGTGTCTCTTAAGTCTTACAATGCTATCCCAAATAGTCCTACCTACCTATATCAAATTACAAAATAAACGCGAAGCCGCGGGTTACAGCTATTAATAATAACACACCGTCACGCCTATATTCCCCAAGCGGGGGTGGCAGAGGTCTACTGACTACACCCACGTTACGCCAACGATGTTAGGACCCGTGTTATAGGAGGCGAGCCTATTGACATATACCGAGCACAATTCCAGACTCGGGACTCGTACTAGGAAGTTTTCGCTACCAAAACTACACTTGCCTGACCTAGGATTTGAATCAAGGGCCTCGTCATCACAAAGTGATGCGCTTTGCCACTAAACCAACGAGTCAGTCTATTTATAATCTATAATTTAAAGATAAATTAGATATTAATGTCATTGTTAGAATTTAAAAGGACGTTAATGATTAGTGGCAAGACAAAATATTTTCATTTTTCATGTAGGACCCATTAATACAAAATATAACATGGCAAAATTGTCAGGATAGGCATTATTTTTTAGTAAAGCAGTTGTAGATGGATTATAAATGATAATTTTGTCAAATTATCATCTTGTCACCCGCCGCCTGTTACTTTATTAAACAGGGATCTGGATATAGGTATATGTGCTTTTACTAATGAGATTCGATATGTTAATATTATTAAAGGATATATCCCATTTAAACAATAACAACTCTAATAGCAAGCCTTCAAAGGCTAAAATACAACAACAACAAAAAGCTTCAACTAAATGAAACGCCTCTTGAAATTACCTATTTAAACAGTACACATAATAGCACCCCCGCGCAGAATTAACGAAGTTCGCCAAAACAAATTTATCAGCGCGTCGATCTCAACGAGTAAAAGAGATGAGTTGCCCGAGGCTGTATCTTGGCCAAAATAGTCCATTGTGATCGGGCCTGCGGCGAGCTGCCGCAGCGCAACCCTAATTGATATCAATTACCCGACATCTCTCAAAATCTCTTTGAAACCGCCTTAGATCTTGAAATATTCGTACTCTCGGCTCGTGTTTAATTTTATGAAAGTTTAATAAATTATATTTCACCCACATCTACGCCAGCTTCATGAAATTTCTAGTAGAAATCTATTGAATTAAGTTTAATCAAATTAAAATTTTAATTTGTAATCCAAATTTTAATCCAAAAAATCTTATGATAATTTTCCAATAGCTAAATTCGTCGACACCTTCAAACTACAGTGGAATTTTAACATTAGTGACAAGCCGCCTTTTTCAAAGTTCTTAACAAGAATTGAACTACGCAAAGGCATCCGATAGCGTAAAACATAATTCCATATTCACCGGTCTGCAAAAACAAAACTCTTTTCTTCTCTATTTTTGCACCATTCCCTCTAGAATTACAACAAATGCTTCAAGATCTGAGCACAGCAAGCCCGTCCTAACCTATGGTGCTCAGACGTGGTCACTAACCGAGTCTCAAAAGAAACTCATGATTTGCCAAATAGCGATGGAACGTAGTATATTAGGTATAAAATAAACAGATACATTTCGTAACACCACTATACGCTCTAAAACAGGGATCGCTGATGTAGGCATCAAATCCGCAAAACTTAAATAGGAGTGGACAGTGGCAGTGGCAGTAGGGAGCGGCATGTTAGTCGAATGCACCCTGAAAGATGGGCTAGAATCGTCACGCAATGAGTGCCAGCGGATGGGCATCGACGTCGGGGCAGGCCTAGGAAACGTTGGCGTGACGATCTAGACGCTTTTCAAAAAGATTGGCCAGAGTTGACCAATCGCAGGCCAACGTGGAAGATTATGGGGAGACCTTTGCCCAGCAGTGGGACAGAAAAAGGTTAATAAAAAAAAAACAAGAATTAAGTTCTTCTACGGACGTCAAATTTTGACCTCCGTTCATGGTACGTAGCAAAATTTAATAGGTACGCCCCTAAATATGCACATTTAGGCTATAAAAATCCTTCGCTTGTATCTATATCCCATTTACCTAATATACTTTACTAATTAATTCTAAGTTAAACGTGAATTCTAATAATGATTTTCGAAATACTAACAAGACCCAACTTCCGCATCAGCATTTAGTTTTAATTCAGCTCACTAGCAAATGGTTCGTCTTCCCTCCAACTTGCCCCCATTAGCAAGTTGGGACTTTAATCCGACTTATAACATGACCGAAGAACTACAAATTAAATGGACTCCTAACGACAACGTTTTGGAGTCATTTGTACTGAAGTAATTGGAAAACAATCAATTTTTTTATTCTGCTGCCACAATACTTACACTTTTTTGACTTTTCATGTCTTCAGTCCTATCGAAAAAATATTAACAAATTATATATTGGTATCCCTATTGCTTTTTCTATTGTGCTTATGGCCGCTTGAATGGCTATATGTACATAGTTATGTACCTACCCACCTATCAATCCCCAATAATCTATATCATCATTGATATAATAAACCATAACATAAATGACCGCAATAATATACTCAATACGTATCCCATATATAATTACGTATACTATACATATAATATTATAATATATACAGATACAATTAATAAAACTAGAATAGTCTTGCATCCGAAAATTACAACACAACTTAGAGCTTTTTCAGAATGAAACAAAAACGCGTCAGTACAACTTAAACTTGTTTTTTGTATGTGAAGCTTGAATTGGAGTCTATATTATCTTCTGTCTATACAGAATTATGTATATTTTCCAAAATACATCTACCGTAAGATAAGATGCTTTAGCGCCCCATTTTAATAACCCGCGCTCAGCAAACAAATAAGTGACCATAGAATAAATCCCAGCTTAGCAAACTCCCTAAGAACATTTGTCATTCGCTTTCCGGCGGAAGTAAACAACGTAAAGGATATGTGAGGTCGAATAAATCAACCTCGTACTGTATCGACAATCGGCATATATTATAGATGGTTGACAAAAGAATAAGCTGCTGGTCAAACTATCTCAGAACCACGTCGACATTTTGCGAGATTTCTGTTATTTAAGAAGCCTAACAAATAAATAATCAGGTAACCTACATTATTAGCTTTTCTTCGCACATACTTCGTTACTATGTATTTAATATTTATTGGAAAAATAGATCAAAATGTCTAGATTCTAGAAGCAAAAACTAGTATACAAATGTTGATTTTATTAACAGCTATAAAAATATCTGCCTACCCCGCAAGGGATATGGCGTGATGATATACATAGATAGAAAAATATATCAACATCATCGTTGGGCCCGTAGGTTATAGGGGGCGAGGCTGTTGCCATTATACCCTGCAGATTCCTGACTCTAGACTGCTACCGAGAATTTTTCTATATAGAAAACCCCAACAACACTGTTCGACCAAAGATTCGAACCCAATGCATTATGATCGCCAATCGCACCATACACCACTAAACCAACAACATATCCACAGATGACACAAAAAAATATTTTACCAAGAGAAATAACATATATATTGAGTGATATCCATAACAAAGGTATGGACATCACTCAATGAATCCAATGACCACAGCGTCCTTGGGAGTCACATAAAAATATACACTTTATCGTCCTTCAGCTTCTCGACGGGCGGCAAAAATTATGGCCATGTACTGGAACTAGCAAATATATGGGTCATTCCACACACCGCCTCTAAGTAGTTGTGTAACTGCCGTTAAAACAACTGAGCACATATTAATTGCCCATAAATAGGTTATTTGCTACAAGTTAAAACTTTTCCAGTTGCGCTAACTAGAGACGGACCTCAAACCTGCATAGACCGAAAAGTTGCACGAAGTGACCCAGTAAAATGGTTGTTAACAACCTCGTATTAAAGTACTAAAACTAGGTGGGTATTTTCACTTATACCGTTGAATTATGAACAGTATTGAACTGTAACAGTTTTTACCTAGCAACGGGCGTATTTTACAGCCTGATTATTCTGATGGATTACCTATAATGCAACCTATAAGACAGCAGTGATAGCCGAGTGGTTAGACCGTTGGACTGCAAAGTCAGAGGTCTCGAGTTCAAACCCAGAAACGCACCTTCATAAGCGTATCAAATATTAATTATCACTTGCTTTAACGGTGAAGGAAACCTGCATGGCTAAGAGTTTTCTCGAAGGTGTGTGAAGTCCGCCAACCTGCACTGGGCCAACGTGGTCGACTATGGCCTAAACCCTCTCATTTTGAGAGGAGGCCCGTGCCCAACGGTGGGACAGTTTCTTAACAGGGCTAATATTATTTATTCTATATTCACCTATAATAACTTGAAGTTTAAGTACCAACATTTTGTTTCTGAAAGTTTGGTTAAAATCTCCCTACATTTTAATAAACTATGTAAATATATCTCTTGATACTTGCGACAGCTATCATTGAAACTGACACCATATTTTTTATATAACACATTCCTCGATAATTGGATTTTAATTTACAAAAACCTCCAACAGATTTTTTAATTGTATTAACGATTAAGATTTTTAATTGTATTAACAACAATCTAAAATAAGCTAAACCGTAACTTTGAACTTAGACAAGGTCGTTATCTATCTTAATAATCAATCCCCTGCGGGTAAGGTCTTTATGATAAACCAAATTGATATCAAAAGTATAATTTTTTCACCTATTTTAAATGTCCTTTTATTGACATCTATTCTTATACATATTTATTCAACCATTATTATATTCTGAGAGGTGGTCGATCTAGCTGTTTTATTTTATTGTTCATTGGAAAAGCTTTTAGCAATTGTCTGCACCGGTCTCGAGGAAAATTTTCTGATTGAAATGTCTACTTAAACATCAACGTAAATACAGAAAGTATGGTAATAGTATGAATATATAGGAACATCGGTTTATGAAAGTTTTGGGGCCGGTCGGGTCTTCAATTTAGTATGTGGACTGGAGGAGACTTCAGAACTTGACAGAATTTTAAAAGAATAGGCTCACGTTTTCCTAGAAACTGTGAAACACACACACACACACCCTTGCACACACGAACGCACGCACGCACGCACGCACGCACGCACGCACGCACGCACCCGCACCCGCTCCCACACCCGCACCTGCACCCGCACTCGCACCCGCACCCGCACCCGCACGCGCACGCACGTACGCACGCACACCCGCACGCACGTACGCACTGTTACAGCCCTAACTCCCACGGCTATATTGCTGAATTGCAGTTCCCACATTCTTCCATTTCTGTTAAAGCAAATCAGCAATATATGCCTTTATAAACCCCGGGTTTTTAACAAAAGGCAGTCATTATTCATTTGGCGATTAGTCTAATTACTGCCCAACTACGGACCTGGTTTCTGCCTGCCGGTTGGCTCAGTAGTAAAAACTAAGCTACCAAAGGGGTCTGAATTCGACAAAGACCTACAGAAGGTCTCACGTGTGAGCGACAAAAGTACCGCGTTACAAGTGTAGTCGGTTATGATAATTGTGGAACAAAAATAAATAAGTGTCTAGTACTCTAGTTGTTTTTTTTATAACAAGTAAGTGCCCGGACCTAACAGCACGCACGCACGCACGCACGCACTCAATGATATTATGCAGGTTATCAAACGACGCATAATTTATTCCTGAAAAGCCTTAACCTAATACACAGAAACTAGGACTTTCATGTAATTTTATAAATCCGATTCCGTACAGGAATCTCTATTCAAATCGTTCTAACAGCCTTTAAGCCTTCCTTGTATGAAAGTATATAATTAATTTAGATTAGCAAGGCTAGCACGCGGCAAGACTTATCTCGCGCAGAGCAAAATTTTGTTGGCTCGTGATTTGAGTCTTGTACGCAAAATAGTCTTGTCTGTACACCAATTCTACTATATTATACATGCGAAAGTTTGTATGTTTAGATGTTTGTTACTCAATCACGCTAAAACGGCTTAACGATTTGGAAAAGAATTGGCACACAAATAGTGTATTACCTGGATTAATACATACGATACTTTTTATCCCGGAAAAATGTAAGGTTCCTGTTCAAAGTCAATGCGGACGAAGTCGCGGGCAGAAACTAAGTTCAATATAATTCTTAAACCGAGTGTTCTCCTGTCAAACTTCTGTCATGGCACGCCATGCTAGCATGTAATACAAAATAGAGAACTTAGCACGAAAAGATTGACGTTACGTCATCCGTTTCGTGCTAAACCCCGTAAGTTTTTGAGCCTAGGGCGACGATATCCTATCTCTGCAAGAAGTGAACGCACAAAAAGTTCCTGGATTATAAAAAGCAAGTGAGGCATATGCGGGAAACAATAAGGCTGTGTAGTACATCCACCGCCTCCAAAGCTGGATTCGATCACGCAACATCAAACTCATTTTATAGTACCATCGGGATCCTATGAACCATTGTAATGGTTTTTCCCCTTTTGGCATACTGGTTATTGCTTTGCCTTGTACTGAAAAAAGTTTCAATGTTTTCAAATTGAAGCTGTACGCTATGTTGGTTTAAAATTGTGTATATGGATGCGAACCATTGGAGTTTCTCCGGATTTATATTAGTGTTAAGGACGTCTGGGAGATTCGGAAAAGAATGTTTGAAAATATATCAGTATCCGGGGAACGCCTCGGCGAATATAAAATCAGATTTCTTAACACAAAAATTTTGACTTTTACGTGACGCTAGCGAGTTTATGTGCCATCCTTGTCATACTATAATTTTTTAAATAAACATAAACTTGACAGAAAGCTTATTCGCTAGCGTCACACTGACGACGTTCTTTTCTTGCTAAGTCCTCTGGGGGGAAGACCAAAATCTTTAGTACGGAATCTTCCTTGCGCGAAATAAACTCGCACTTGATTGGTTTTTACAGGCGATTTTTACTATTGAGGACTCGTCAGATATTGCGATTGACCCTATCTCACCTGAAACTTCTAATGGGGTCAAAAATCTCTGGCTCATTCATAGCCAATTTTATTTCACTCTAAATTTAAAAATATTTTGTTCAAGTCAAGTTATGCCTCTCCGGAAACACTGACGGTGGCAGCAAATTCCATTCCTCAGCAGAACGCATTATGAATGACGAAGCAAATCGTATCATGTGAATTAGTAGAATATCAACCACGAAGTGTTGGAAAGGATATGATGTAAATAGCTTGTGTAATTCCTGTACACACTCGTCCTGGAAAAACAATAGATTTCATCCTAAAGTCCGGCAAAATGCATTGTAGCCCTAATTGAGACCAGTGTGAAGTTGGCGGCCTAAAGTTAGCGGCCTGTTATAACCCGACCAAATAAAATTGTCGTTGGAAAACACATGAAAATGCTTTTCATAAAGGCTTTTTATTGCTACCTACCTACCTACCTAGACTACCATGATGAAAAAAAGAAATTTTTTATAGATACTAAGTCCAGAATTTTTATTTTTTATTCTTTTGCATTTGTCTAACCAAAACTCATTACGACATTCTTAGCATACCTTAAAGTGGAATCGAGGAACAAAATGGGTCAACCATAACGAAAACAAGCTCGAACGAAAACCCAAATAAAGTCATGGATTTTCAGAATTCAGTCGCAGCGGCCTGTGAAAATTTACAGTTTTTGGCCCAAACGGACCCCTTACACGGCGCAAGAGTTCTTAAATTTGGCCACTTTCGAAAGCTATTATGACTATCTATATACCCCATTAGTTCTAGAGTGGTATTCGAACTACTAAGGTAACTATAGGCGAAAAACACCCAGCGGCCTATGAAGATTGTCAGTTTTCGGCTCGAACGGACCGCTTAGACGGCGCTAAAGTTCATAAATTTGGCCTCATTTGATAGCTATTATGACTGTTTATATACACTGTTAATTATAGAGCGGTACTCGACCTACTATAGCCACCATAGGCGAAAAAACACCCGCGGCCTGTGAAGATTGGCAGTTTTCGGGCCGGAAGGACCCCTTAGACGGCGCCAGAGTTCATAAATTTGGCCTCATTTGATAGCTATTATGACTGTTTATATACACTGTTAATTATAGAGTGGTACTCGACCTACTATAGCCACCATAGGCGAAAAAACACCAGCGGCCTATGAAGATTGTCAGTTTTCGGGCCGAACGGACCCCTTAGACGGCGCTAGAGTCCATAAATTTGACCTCATTTGATAGCTATTATAACTGGCTATATACCCTATTAATTCCAGAGTGGTACTCGACCTACTATAGACACTACCACTCTGGACTTAATAGGGTATATAGAGAGTCATAATAGCTATCAAATGAGGCAGAATTTATGGACTCTAGCGCCGTCTAAGGGGTCCGTTCGGACCGAAAACTGACAATCTTCACAGGCCGCGGGTGTTTTGTCGCCTATGGTGGCTATAGTAGGTCGAGTACCACTCTAGAATTAATAGGGTGTATAGCCAGTTATAATAGCTATCAAATGAGGCCACATTTATGCACTCTAGCGCCGTCTAAGGGGTCCGTTCGGGCCGAAAACTGACAATCTTCACAGGCTGCGGGTGTTTTTTCGCCTATGGTGGCTATAGTAGGTCGAGTACCACTCTAGAATTAATAGGGTGTATAGCCAGTTATAATAGCTATCAAATGAGGCCACATTTATGCACTCTAGCGCCGTCTAAGGGGTCCGTTCGGGCCGAAAACTGACAATCTTCACAGGCCGCGGGTGTTTTTTCGCCTATGGTGGCTATAGTAGGTCGAGTACCACTCTGGAATTGATTAGGTATATAGACAGTCATAATAGCTATCAAATGAGGCCAAATTTATAAACTCTAGCGCCGTCTAAGGGGTCCGTTCGGGCCGAAAACTGACAATCTACACAGGCCGCGGGTGTTTTTTCGCCGATGGTGGCTATAGTAGGTCGAGTACCACTCTGGAATTGATAAGGTATATAGACAGTCATAATAGCTACCAAATGAGGCCAAATTTATGGACTCTAGCGCCGTCTAAGGGGTCCGTTCGGGCCGAAAACGGATAATCTTCATAGGCCGCGGGTGTTTTTTCGCCTATGGTGGCTATGGTAGGTCGAGTACCACTCTGGAATTCATAGGGTATATAGCCAGTTATAATAGCTATCAAATGAGGCTAAGTTTATGAACTCTAGCGCCGTCTAAGGGGTCCGTTCGGGACGAAAACTGACAATCTTCATAGGCCGCTGGTGTTTTTTCGCCTATGGTGGCTATAGTAGGTCGAGTACCACTCTGGAATTGATAAGGTATATAGACAGTCATAATAGCTATCAAATGAGGCCAAATTTATGGACTCTAGCGCCGTCTAAGGGGTCCGTTCGGGCCGAAAACGGATAATCTTCATAGGCCGCGGGTGTTTTTTCGCTTATGGTGGCTATGGTAGGTAGAGTACCACTCTGGAATTCATAGGGTATATAGCCAGTTATAATAGCTATCAAATGAGGCTAAGTTTATGAACTCTAGCGCCGTCTAAGGGGTCCGTTCGGGACGAAAACTGACAATCTTCATAGGCCGCTGGTGTTTTTTCGCCTATGGTGGCTATAGTAGGTCGAGTACCACTCTGGAATTAATAGGGTATATAGCCAGTTATAATAGCTATCAAATGAGGCTAAGTTTATAAACTCTAGCGCCGTCTAAGGGGTCCGTTCGGGACGAAAACTGACAATCTTCATAGGCCGCTGGTGTTTTTTCGCCTATGGTGGCTATAGTAGGTCAAGTACCACTCTATAATTAACAAAGTATATAAACAGTCATAATAGCTATCAAATGAGGCCAAATTTATGAACTCTGGCGCCGTCTAAGGGGTCCTTCCGGCCCGAAAACTGCCAATCTTCACAGGCCGCGGGTGTTTTTTCGCCTATGGTGGCTATAGTAGGTCGGGTACCACTCTGCAATTATTAGGGTATATAGAGAGTCATAATAGCTATCAAATGAGGCCAAATTTATAAACTCTAGCGCCGTCTAAGCGGTCCGTTCGAGCCGAAAACTGACAATCTTCATAGGCCGCTGGGTGTTTTTCGCCTATAGTTACCTTAGTAGTTCGAATACCACTCTAGAACTAATAGGGTATATAGATAGTCATAATAGCTTTCGAAAGTGGTCAAATTTATGAACTCTTGCGCCGTGTAAGGGGTCCGTTTGGGCCAAAAACTGTAAATTTTCACAGGCCGCTGCGACTGAATTCTGAAAATCCATGACTTTATTTGGGTTTTCGTTCGAGCTTGTTTTCGTTATGGTTGACCCATTTTGTTCCTCGATTCCACTTTAAGGTATGCTAAGAAAGTCGTAATGAGTTTTGGTTAGACAAATGCAAAAGGATAAAAAATAAAAATTCTGGACTTAGTATTTATAAAAAAATTCTTTTTTTCATCATGGTAGTCTAGGTAGGTAGGTAGGTAGCAATAAAAAACCTTTATGAAAAGCATTTTCATGTGTTTTCAAACGACAATTTTATTTGGTCGGGTTATAACAGGCCGCTAACTTTAGGCCGCCAACTTCACACCGGTCTAATTGAGTGGTACTCTTCAAGTACTAGTAAGCAGAAATCATTACAATTTCTCCTTTGCCGCAGAGCATATAATGCAGTATTCTACAGTCTATACAGGATTCTTCACAGCTCTAAATTAGTTCCATTTTCTTCGGAAGTAAAAACTAAACGGCGATTTAGGAGTATAAAAATCATTGGTTGGCATGAATCGCGTAGCCTGTAGCAACAGGCGCAAGTCGTCAAGTCAAACAATTTGGATAATTTTGGTGAAAAGCATACCTTCAAAATTACCTTTTTTTATTAATTATTCAAATTTTATTATTTATTTTTATTATTAATTAAATTTTAATAATTAATAATTAATTAAGGGGTGTGTTATTTTCTGGATGTAAGTAATTAAGGGATGTTGAATTCTCTACGTTTTATATAGATTCTGTTCTAAAAATAGACAAGGATTTTAACTTCATTAGAAGCGTTTTCTAGTCCTTAATTTTCTTTTCTCGCTGATCTTCCTCATGTACATATTTTCATAGCCTCGTACGTTTTAAAACATACATACACTGAAGTTTACACTAAAATAGCAAAATTTTTATCCAGGTGCCTTATTCGCTATAACCAATGACCAGGTAACGCGCCGCGTTACTATTACTTCGTGAAATTATCGTGTAATGATGCGCCAGTGGCATAAAAAATACCATTACTAATGGCGGATGGCCTACCGCTGGGCTTATACATCCGTTATTCAGGGCCTGCAAACGCGTGCTTATGGATGGCTGTCGCACTTCGTTATTCAATATGAATCCATCCAAAGGGCTGCTAAACAAACGTGGACACGTAAAATGTCGTTCCAAACGACCGGGATCGGCTATTATAGCCTTTGTTACTGATCGTTACGAGCCCTACAAAGAGAATATTAAATATGGAGAGCGTGTTTTTTCCTGTTTGTGTACGTGCGTATGTTCGTGTGTGCGTGCGTCATGTGTGTTGTCATCAAGGCTAGCATTGAAAATAGAAGTAACGCGGCGCGTTACGATAATTGAATTGACGTTTGATAGGGCTTCAGTGTAAAGGAAGTAGAAAGTAGAGACCTAAAGATCGGAGAAGGAAAGAGACCAAGAGCTCGTAACTTTATGCGTTGGTCTAATCAGATACCATCCGCGCTGGACACCACAATATCTGAGGCGATACACACGCCTGAGAACCGAGCTGGTTGGCGGAAAATAATCCGCGATATCGATGTTCCTGGAGGTCACGACCCTCAACATTGAGGATATCGACGCAAGCAGGAGGAGGGCTTCAGTGACGTACAAAATGTCATTACACGATCCTTTCCCAAAGTTATCCTAACATGCCACATTGAGGATATCGACGCGAGGAGGAGGACCACACAAGCTTTGCCAAACTCAAGTACCAATTCCGACACAGGTAATTTTTGCGTATATCTTCTTTTTTTATATAAAAATAAATTTTTGTTAAACTTTTGTTCTTTTTTCTCTTTTCATTTTTTGTTAACTTTCTACGCAAACTAACTTGCTATACTTTTTGTATTGTACGCAGTGTTTAACCCTTAAAATTTTACATTTATACTCAGATTCAATGCTATGTATACGTTTTCTATTCATAATCATATCATGAATTAATAAATTTGTTTGACTTTGACCATAAATCTTGAGCGTATATTCCCCAAGCGGGGGTGGCAGAAGTGTACCGTGCGCATTCACTTTTCGCCTAGGATGTTTGGTGCTATATAAGAGGGAGCGAGCCTATTGAGCCTGCCATACCGAGCGTTATTTCAGACTCCAGACTAATACTGGAAATTTTTCGACATTCATACACCAGGGAACTCCTTAACGACAAACAAATCGAATGCGTAGATTGAGATATTATCGGTATTACGTCAATCCTATAGGTACCCTGCCATAAAACTAATCAGAATATTAACCGACTTCAAAAAAGGAGGAGGTCGACAATTCGTCTGTGTTTTTTATAACGTCTTTATTTATGAACTGATTTTGATGATTCTTTGTGCATTGGGTTGAGTATAGTTTCGAGGTGGTGCCATTTTAATGAAATCGGTATTGAACTTTGGACTGTGAAGATACATCAGGGGACTCCTTAACGGCGAACAGCACGAATGTATAGATTCGGTTATTATGGTTATTATATCAATCCTGTAGGTACCTTGCTGTACAACTCAGCAAAATAATATAATATAGGTATATAAATATTAGGAAATAATTCAATTGTCACTTAAACTTGTAAAATAAAAATCTTTTAAAAAAAAATAAAGCCGACTTCAAAAAGCAAAAAATAAATATAACCGACTGCACTAACCCGTACCGACTTTAAATATTTATTTTTTGCTTTTTGAAGTCGGTTTTTTGTTTAATGATTTTTATTGTAAGTAACAGTTTCGGCCCATTTACCATGACATAACCGTGTTTATGTTACATAAGTGTTGACGTATTTACATAAAACTGTGTAGAGACAGGAATTTAGTGTGTCCCATGAGAATGTTGAAAACAAATAAGTAGATTTTTCATGTAGTTAGGTATCTCAGCCACAAAGGGTACTTGAGGATGAATAGTAGTTGTAAACTTTTTTTATGTGAGTCTGAATATAAACTGTACATACGAGTACCCGACAGTCATCTCGAATAGGCATAGATGCTTAAGTTTATTCAAACGTGGTCGTTTTTATCTGTCATTTTAGCCGTGATCGTGAACCAGAACGAAATATATATTGATGGCTCTCAACCATATACCTGTTATAGTTCGTCATATAGTTATTTTCATTACAAAAAAAGTTATATCACGAAAACATTTTTCTAACTACTTCACGGGCAACATATTTTTATAAAATGTACTATTATTATTGACTAGTGTATTCAGTATGTATAATATAATGCATGTATTCACAGAGAATACAAATTCAAAAGAAAGTAGCTTTTGAATTTGCATTTCCGCCTCAGGTGGACGGATATAAACATTATTTTATAAATCTATTTCATAACATCTAACCACAATATTTGTACCACAGAATACGGAACACAAGATTTCGTACTAGTCAAATAACTGTACGTTGGTTGAGTAAAGCCCTTTCCTATATTAAAGGATTCCGCCCGTGAGCTGTAGGCTTTACATCTAAAAGAAGGATGTATAACTTTCCTAGACGCGAATATTTTACGAAACGACTATGGCAAAAGAAATTAATGGTTTCAAAAAAGTTTATTGCGTTGAGACCGGTTGACACTGAGTGAGTGCAGAATTACTATTTAATTAAATACCACCGAATTTTACATTTTCAATATTATTGGAAATATGTACAATTAAATAATATCTAACATAACATGAGAAGTAAAAATTAAATAATTGAATACAGTCCGCGTGGCAATATAAAGATAATATGCTTTATTATTATAATATACATAACAAATATATATAGACACCAAAAATTACAAGTCATAAAACGTTGATGTGAGTCGTCAAATCATAGTTACTAACTAAAACGTTAATTTTTTTTGTAAATTAAATGAGCCTTTCCTGCCTTTCTTACGTGATAATATAGATAGTCTAATAGAGGAAAATTAAAAATAATATAAATATTGGATTTTTGTAGTTGCTATATTGTTAATAAAACATAATAAATTTATATCTTCGCATCTTTTCCAAACAAGGTAATCCACCTAATTTGGAAATGTTTGGTCCCGTACTTGAACCACCTCTTTAATATCCGATATAACACCGGTATGTTTTTGGTGTATTTCAGTTGGAGCCATGAATAAATTCATACGGGAAATATGTGCAAATACAGATCCAATTAGGAAATACTTGACAGGGTCGGGAGCCACGCATGTCAAGTGACTCAAGATTTTCTTAATTAACTCACTTATTCAAATACCATCGCATATTCAATCCAAAATAATTTATACTAATGGAAAACAGGGGTGTCTGTTTAATTTGATCATTGAATATTTCTGTAAAAGGATTAATGCATCCCTACGAAAGTAACTCTGTCTGTCTGTTACCATTACACGTCCAAACCGCTGAACAGATGTTGATCGAATTCGGCAAGCACATAGATTTTATCCAATGGAAGAACAGCTTAATTTTGTCTCAGAAAAAACTTAATGGTGTGAAAAAACTCCTGAAAATAGCGCAAACGAAAATGCAGGTGCAGCTAGTAACTGAATAAACATCTTTGAAGAGCAACGGTTTGATATAATTTCAATCAAGATTTTACTAACGAAAACTTTTTACTATTTGGCACAGATACAATTTAATTAATTTATTAACCTGTTTGGTTTTAATATTACGATGACCATTGCGTATGTTTCAGCTGCAAATTGAACTTTCCTGTATTATTATGAACCATCGTTATCCTACTGATGAGCAAAGGCCTCCTTTTTCTTTTTCTAAAAGTAAGGATGGCAATACGTCCAACCACCTCGTTGTTTTATTGCGCTATCATTTTCATTGGACTTTGGATTCATTACCAGAGGGCTTAGAACGAAAACTTTGAAATTAACGTGACGCTAACAAGTAATCATGCGTTCATGTATATTTAGTAAATTTGTAGTGTGCAATCTTTTCGTGCTGAGCTCTCTGAAATCAATACACAATTCTTAGATTTGTGACAATTAAAGACTTAACTCCTTTCATAATGGAAAGTTATATTATATTATTAGTTGTACACAATTTATATTATATTTGGAAAGTACGGCACGCGTGCGAAAATTGGATCTGACACAACGCTGGCAATTTGTTATTGCGCTAAATGTATTTTTAACTTTAAGTAATTCGGCAGGCCAACGTCGACCGGAACGAAAATGAAGTTGCAATTATAAATTGTTTTTAATCGAATGCATCTGATTAATATTCAGGAAACATTTGGTTTTTGTTAATATATGGTACAGAAACTATAGTACGAACTAATCCAGTTAAAACTGCCTCGTTAAGTCTAAGTCACGTATGATATGACTGATCTTTTACCTTTTATTTAACTTGCAATGTTCGTATGTTTGTCTGTATGTCTGTCTTGCCGGTTCAAATCTTTGTGATCCATTTTGGAAGCATTTTATTAAGCTGGTATTTGATTGAGCTGAAATTTGGTATACGTATGTAAGTCCTATGGCAATGCAATAATGTGATACCTTCGAGCTGGTCTTATGATGGAGTCGGAAGGTAGCCACAGAAATATGTGAACTATAAAACCTAACCCCCTCGTGCTTATGCTTGTCAGATTGGTATTAAGAAGTGGTATAAAACCAGATAGTGTTTAGAGTTTGATGATGAAGACAAAAGGTGGCCAATGAAACCACACAAGTACTCAATATAACCCCGCCGTGTTTGGGCTTATTGGATTTGTCTTGACGAGTATTTTGGATCCGGATGATGTCTAGAGTCTGAAGACAGAGCCAGAAAGAAGTCATAGAATCTCCTCAACTAAGCAAGATATACTCGTTGTGTTATTTTCTATAAAACTTGTTAATTTCAATTTTAATTTATTCTTTATTGTATACAGTACAGAGGTAATTGTAATTTTCACAAGTCATATACAAAGGCGAGCTTAACTCAAAAAATGAATTCTCTTCCAGCGAACCTTTGAGTGGTGAGATATGAGACAGAAAAATAAGAGGGCCGTTATACAATCACACATTCAAGAAAAAAAATAAAAATATATAAAATACCTAATCATATATATAAATAATATACATATACTACACAAATACTAAATACATATAATATACATACATAAATAATACAAAAAGTTATATGTTTGTATCAATCAGCAAACAGATAGGAAATGTTCCTTGACTCTTCTCTAAAAATCATCCAGAGATGAGCTCGCACGTAGGGCGTGTGGAAGTGAGTTCCAAAGACGGACACCACGAACAGTAAAAGACTTGTCATATCAATTGGAAAAATGAAGAGGAGTACGAAGAAGGAGAGAAGTAGCACTACGACAGGGCCTATCTGTAAGGACAAGAAAGTCAAAACACTCACGTAGATATATAGGAGCTTTAGGACTATGAAGGATGGAGTAGAGAAGAGAAAGAACATGTGAGTCTCAATGCTGCCAAAGAGGCAGCCACTTCAATTTCCCCGGAACTCTGATACGTGATCATATTTAAGCAATCCGAAAATAAAGCGGATGCACCAATTCTGCAAACGTTCGAGCTTGTTCACTAGCTCTTCAGTGGCATTAAGAAAACAGACATCTCCATAGTCTAGAAGTGGTAGGAGTAGAGAACTTGTTCTTAAAATGGTATTTATTATTACTTATTATTTAGAAAAAATCTTAATAATGGACTGGAGTCTTGAATTGTGGTCGGTATCTATCTATATCATCACGCCAGATTCCTTGCGGGGTAGGCCGAGGGTATAGAGGTCCAACAGGTTCTTTCCTTACATACCTCTCTAGCTTCCTCCACTCTATCAGTTCGTCTCATACACGCTCGCCGGTTAGACTCTTGATTTGACCTTCAAATAAGACTCGGTCTATTTAGTCATAGTAAGATAGTCTAAGCCTTCCCCGGTACCTACATCCATCCACTTTCGCATTATATATCTGTTTTGTCATTCTTTCTTCTGAAATTCTGTCTATATGCCCAAACCAATGGTACATACCCTTTTTCATGTTTACACCGATACTATCTTTCATACCTACTCGCTTTCTTACTACGCTGTTGCGAATACGGTCGGTCAGCTTCACTCTCACATCTTCTACAGAGCTCGCATGTCCGCCGCATTTATCCTACTTTCATTTTCCTTCCCACATACCTAGCTATCGCAACTATTGACAGCGTTGGGACAAGCACTTCGTTATGTATTGCCAGCTGCGCCTTTTGGCTTAAGTTCTGGCTCCCAAGTAGCTTTCCTATCGCACCATTTACTCTGTTCCCTGCACTCACTCTTCTCTCTATGTCAGCGGTGTATTTCTCATCCTTACTGAAGGCGCATCGTCAGGGAACACCCTTCACTCACTCTTTTCTCTACGTCAGCGGAGTATTGCGCTTTTTGAACATGGGGTCCTGGGTTCAAATCCTAGGTCGCACAAGTAAATAAAAAAAACTAAAACACGTTAATAAAAAAAAAGATATAATTATATGACCTCGTCACAAAAAACGGCCCCAACTCAGAATAATGCTGGCTACTTAGCAACCAGCGCTGGTCCTTCGTTGGGCTAGTTGTAGACGTCACAGGCGCCAACAAAACAAAAAATACACAAAAAAGAAACAAAGGAAATAATAGCACAAGTAAAAACTAAGCCGGGTAAATAAGAAATAGATTAAAACAAAAACTTACCAAGAAACAAACAAATACAACCCACACTACATAGAAAACAAGGTGTAGTTTATCCATTAAAAACTTCCCAGTATTGTTCCGGTGTCTGAAATTGCTACCAGTATATGGCAACAGGCTTAAATGGGATTTAACATCATCGGCCAAAAGTGGGAGTACACAGTACACCTGTGCCACCACCGCTTGGGGAACATAAGCGTGACGGTGTTAAATTATTTTTTATTGTATATAATGCGCTCGTTAATGATTTAGCCCGTAACATATGTTTTGTAAATTTAATTTAGCTTAATGCAGCCTTAAACTTAATTAAAAAGTATATTACTACCTAATTTTAATAGCTCAAGAACAAATCCACTTACGACAATTCAAAGCGATTGCTCAACCGACAGTAATTATCTGTTCAATTATTTAATTATGTAACTTGCATACCTTCTTTTGCGTATAATTGTTGTATTATGTATTTACAACCTTGGCCTATTTTATACTCGTAGTAACGTAACTATGCGGTCGTGTGCTGTCTGCGTTATTAGATTTATTGTTATCACTTTCACAATCGAATGTGCGCGTTATTTGCGTGTAGTAGCGTAACTTTGTTTTGGAGATTTCATATCGTTACTATTTTGTTGAACGTGATCTATAGCAAAAATGAGGAAATTTCACAATACTTTCGTCACTTTGGTCCCAAATGCGTGGTGAACCGATCGCAAAAAAAGACACTGCAGTAGACTTTATAACGCCAAATTTCTGTGTGCCATCAAAATTGTAACGGTTCTACTACTACTACTATAGCACAAAAACAGTTGAAATCTGCAATTATGCCCAGAATTTAGACAAAGCTCACCCCCAATTTGTGTTAGCATTGTACGGGGTATATATAATTGTCTCACATATGTTATTCTAAATTATTTTTAAGATTGCATAAAGATGCGGACTTCCATAAGAAATAAATATGGCAATAGGCTCGCCCCCTATTACATGAGACCTAATAGCGTCCGCGAAATATAGGGGTACACAGTAGTACTGTCACCTACGAACACGAGTGAAACATAGGCATGACAGTGTTTCACATTTCATACCCTTAAATTCCGACGTCCACGTTTTACATCACTATAAATTATAAAACAAAGTCCCCCCTCTGCGTCCGTTTGACTGAACGCGATAAACTCAATAATTGATGATGATTTTCACTAATAAACAGAGAGATTTAAGAGGAAGGTGTGTATGTATAATTCACCCGTGCGAAGTTGAGGCGGGTCGCTTGTATGTCTTATAAGATAAAACCAGCACATAAAGGCACTTAAGAAAATAATTTACATAAAGACTGATATTAAATTACAAGGGAATTTCACTCGCACCTGTGAAACTCGCATGTCAAGTAGGTAAGTCAAGATTTTCTATAATTAACTCAATCATACCTCCCTCACATCAAGTTCACAATCATTCATGCTGACGAGCAATTCGAATACTCATTAGGAGTTTGAAATATTCAATTTGTTTTAAAGTTATGAATGCAAACTAAGTCGAATCCTTGAAGACTTACAATACCTTGAGATGCTTTTCATAAAGTTTTATCTGAATACCATTATGTTTGCTATATGTATAAATTGTGATCCGAAGTTGTTGAACGGGGTGTATTCGTCATTTACAAATTGAAAGACGGCGAAAGCGAGAAGTTTTAAAGAATATATCATAACTGTTTCGAAAGTACTCAATCTATGAACGTTGTCTTTATTTTTCTTGACGTAACTTTATAGTATTTAAAGTTATTTTATAAGAAAAGTAGCAGTTTCTCGCGGTTTCGCTGGTCGATAACAGCGCCATTTACCGGGTCCAACAATAGCTAAGAATCATCCAGGTGAACCCATGAGTACAAAATCATCCAATCAAGTCGCTTAGGAGGAGACTAATTATGAACCTACTCACACCGGAACTTTATATAAAAAGATAACAAGATTTTTCTAGAATTTTTTATGAATATCATTATATTTGTAGAGTTGACAAGTTAGTCACAAACTGACATGGCTTACCCCAGTAGTACCCCAGTAGCAGGGTAAAAACTTAGTGGGACGACGCTCTCACTCCCGGCTGTGGTATCGGCCATGGTCGAGAGGTGGAACGCCTGGGTGGCTATGGTCGCATTCTGCGGGACCGTAATGGCGGCAAAAGAGGCGGCAGAACGGGAGCGGGAGGAGACTAGCGTGAATCCCGCTCGTAGGAGGCGAGTTGGGCGGAGGCGTAGAGCGTATGCCGCTAATGACCTCCGCCCATCTTGTAAAGTGGCCTGCGGGCGCCGAGCGTGGGCAGCTTGTCGCCTGACCAGTAACAGGCCTGTGACGGAAGTGCGCTGCGTCCTGCGCACCCTCACAAAGAATGCACAAGGCACGAAGGAGAGGTCTGTGGAAATAGACCAGGCCCGCCCGTGCCGCAGATGTTCTACCACTTGGCAATTCCTGCGGTACGGCAATTGGGCAAGAGACGGACGCCGGGGGGGGTTTAGTGGGTGCGAGCCCCACATAACTGCCACATAACCAAGTCCAGGATGTGGCAGTATGCGGCAGGCATTTCCCCACCGGAAAAAAAAGGGTAAAAACTTAGTATCATCGTAAAGATTACGTTTTTATATCGGGAAAATATTTGAACTGCTACTTATGAGTAACTAACAGGCAACTAAAGTTGATTACCAATGATCAATCAATAACATCGCTGTGGTTTTATTGTGATTGATTTCATTTATATTACTTATCTATAACTTTGACTTAACTTTGTAAAGTTTATTAACTGTTGGTGAGTTAATTGTTTTGGAGATATAGATGAAAATTGAATACTGACCTAATAAAACGTTTTAATTATCAAAATGTGACTCAATGAAATATTATTAGTCAATAAATGTGTAATTTTGCAAAACGAAAAATATAATCAAGGCCGCTTAACTTCTCGGCGGGTGTGTCTCGGCAATTTGACGCTGTTTCACTTGTTTTGGCAAGTTAAGGGTTGAATTAATTAAAAAATACGCTTACACATTATGTCCCGGACGCCAGGAGCCGCTTTTCTTCCAGCGACATCACTGTACCTCAAAAACGTCAGCAACAATCGGCAAATGCAAGTCAATATCATAAAGCTACTAGAACCATAGAGAGAGCATTTACATGATTATATATTTGCACTGCTTACACTTATGTCATGTCAGTGATAAGAAAGGGGACAAATCTATCGTAATCAGTTACACTCTTGTACACTATATTTTGACATTATTTATTACTTGAAAACATCGAGAACAAAGTAACTAGACAAACAAATATTAATCTATAAATTTGCGGGGCACCTACGTCAAACTGACAAGCCATAACATTTTCAATAAAAAGGAAGCTCGAACCACGTAGAAACAAAGATTTTTATTTTGGTACCAAGTGTCCAGGAAAAGTGTACAGCTGAACTGGGCTTATAGTCGCTCTATGCTTTTAAGTCTTACCTCTATAGTCAATATACATATTACATAGTGAATATACATATAAGCGGCATGAAACCTTGCTGTAAGATGCAGCAAAAGACGCTATGCGCGAATGGTATGCGCGGTGGTAAGAATTAATGTATTAGAAGGTTAAAAGGTTAGGTTGGTGAGGTTCATAAAACCATTATTAGCCCAACAATTTATTCTGATTTAAATTATGTCGTATCTTTTAGATTTTTATAAGAACTAGAAGAATAATAATAATCAAGAAATCATGGCTTCGTCGTGGTTTTGATGCTCTGATAGTGACGCTGATAGCGATTTATCGCTTTGTAACCAAGGCTAATGTCACTTCAATTCAATATAACGATCTCGAATTTTCGTCACAAACGCAAATCAGTACAAGCTTAACAGCTGCTTCTTGCCCATCCCAGTTGTTCACCTGATGGAAATACAAAATGCTTTGTTAACATATACCACACAACGGTATGATTGATGTGACGATCAGAAAGAGGTATAATGCCTGCAGCGATTTTTCAGGGAGAGCCTAATGTCGCGAACTTGAACTACGTGAAATCAGCTTTATATTTATAGAAGTAGAGACTAATTTTTAAAGTATATAAATTATTAACGCTTTTAGTCTTTTATTTATCAAAATGCAATGTTTTGGAAATGGTTAAGAAGAGATAGATTCTGCCAACACTATAGAAGGTGACCAATTGTCTGTCTTTCACACACACATGAAGTAAATGTATGGCAATAATCTAAAAAATATAATGTTGATTACACTAAATTAGATGTAATAGGTTCGGAAATCTCTAATAATTTTTTTTTAATACGTAGCCCCATTTACTGATTATTCCTTTATCGTGATTGCATTTATAAACATGAACTTCACATTCACAAATAGCCAGACCGAAACAAATATTTGTTGATCACACAAATATTTGTCCCTTGCGAAGATCGACCCGAAACTACTCCATCCAGTAGGCGAAACGGCTTAACCTCTTAAACACTAAACCAAGCTGTTGTCTAAATTTGATCCTCTTCAGTTAAAACTCATTAATAACAAAACTTTACTCTCCCGAAAATATTATAACTGTCCGACCTCTTGTGTACCTTTTTTTATCGGAAACGATAAAATTCAGCCGGGAATCCGGAAGCAATCGCACGAAAAACTCCCAGATTACAATATCGGCAGGTGAGATGAATAGGCCGGAACCAGTAAAGCTGGATACTCACTGGTAAACTGTAAAAGTTCCGTTACTACATCATTCCACTATCATATTCAAAATATGGTAATAAGAATATTCACAGTTTTTAATTCTGGCAACTGCCTCGTTAGTCTACTGACGAATAATGTCAAAAGGTACAAATCTTAGGTCGGACAAAATATGGTTTTTCTATCGAAAAATTCCAAGTGTCAGTCTAGAGTCTGAAATTGTGCCCGGTATGTAGTAATAGAAACGCCCTCTATTACATGGCATCTAATATCGTCGGAAAAAATGGATGTATGTAATGCACCATTTTTTATGTGTATGTATGTGTCGCCGGATAAGAGGGCGAGCGTGCAACCACTACGCTTGTGCCAACCACACGTGGCAAATATAGACATGACGGTGTTTATCTTTTCTTTTTAAATTAAAAAGCATAGTTTATATCTGCAGTGAGCCTCCAGCGAGCAATTTGTATAGCACTTTGATTCACCGGACGTCGGATTTGTCACGAATCAACGGAAAATCGTAGTGCGTACTCAAATCATTCACATTACTGTGCGTGCAGCATTTACAGCTCTAGTGAGTATCAGGCTTAAAGTACCGTGTTGAATCGACGCATCCCGGAAATAAGACAACAAAATAGAGATCGCGATCCATTGACTTATGTATTAAATGATTGATTCTGTTATTTATGGCATCGAATCCGAAGAGATGCGAATAAAACCCTCGTTGGATGCGCGTAGTAATCATGAGTTTCTAAACATAGATCGTATTATAAGAATATATAAGTAATATAAATAAATTTCTCTGCCTACCCCGCAAGGGATCTGGCGTGAGGTTATAGATAGATAGATAGATAGATATAAATAAATTTCCAGTATCAACTTGGAAAAAGGCTCACGCCCTATTACAAAGGAGCTAACATTGTCGGCCAAAAATGGGTGTAAACTTCTGCGATCTGTGCCTAGGAATATAGGCGTAAGGTGTATTTTTTTTAATTCTAATATTTTTCGTCAAATCGAAATCTATAAGAATTAAAAAGTATTCATTGACTTATTCGATTTATTCGAATACTAGCTTCTGCCCGCGACTTCATCCGAGTTGACTTTAGGCAGGACCCCAACATTTTTCCGAAATAATAAGTATTCCATATGTTAATCCAGGTAATAAACTATCTGCCAAATTTCATAAAAATCCAAACATTTCCGAATATACAAACTTTCACATTTATAATATGAGTAGGATTACATATGAAATTTAATTCCAAGTTCCAGACGCGAGCACCAGCACCCGCGGCCACGGGAAGAATATTTACATTTTCGACAAATTAGAAACCAAGACCAAAATCAATTAACCCTTACATGGGTTTAATTTTAGCCATTAAGTATACTATCCGTCTACCCTGCATCTGGTGTAATAATATAATCAGATAATTGTATATTAGATTAGCAGGTATTCAGTAGCAAATTCTTATATGCTTCTCGTGAAAACTCTTGGTTGGTGGTTGAACGCGGCTGGTATATTTACAAACCGCACTACTTATTACATTTATCATTTAATAATATATCTTAATTGTATAAAGCATAGCGAAAGAATAGGATCAAAATAAACAAATATGGTTACTAGGGGTGGATAATCCAATATTGGAAATTACATTATCGGCAACCAATAACGGTAAGCCCTTCACCCGATTAATTGCTACAGATTGATTCTGGCACACGAGTGTGGTCCAAATTTCTTGACAATGGCGTCCATTACTGGGCTTATCCGTACATAGTTCACAGTCACGTTCGGCGCACTGCTAGCGAAATAATGAATTCCATTTGAATATAACACTGGTGCAAAATGAAAAAACGAACAAACAAAAATATCAGTACATATATATATCTATCTATCTATCTATAACCTCACGCCAGATCCCTTGCGGGGTCGGCAGAGAGTACAGAGTTCCAACAGGTTCTTTCCTTACATACCTCTCTGGCTTCCTCGACTCTCATAGTTCGTCTCATACACGCTCGCCGGTTACGTCATATATATATATATATATATATATATATATATATATATATATATATACAAGGTGTAACACAATAAACGCAAGACCTCAGACACCCCGATTAGAGAATTGCTTCATAAATTCAAAAGGTTTTTACCCTTTTTTAAAGCACTTTTAAGAGAAGTACGTTTTAGGAATGCTTTAAGAATTCTATGAGTTCTTCTTCCTATGAATCAAGAATAAATTAATTTTTTTTAGCGCACTGAAGGTGTAAAAGCATTTTTTGCAAATTTAAAAAAAAATGTAAAATACATTAAAAATTGTTGGAATCGATTCAGTGACCGATTTAGAACAAACTTCTTTCAGGTCTTGCGCTTATTATGTTACAGCTTGTATATATATATATAAAAAACACCGTCACGCCTATATTCCCCAGAGGGGGTGGCAGAGGTGTAATGAGTACACCCACGTTTGGCCGACGATGTTAGGTCCCATGTAATAGGGGGCGAGCCTTTTGCCATATACCGGGCACAATTCCAAATTCCGGACTCATACTTGGAATTTTTCGTTAGAAAAACTACATTTGTCCGACCTAGGATTTGAACCCAGGACCTCGTGATCACAAAGCGATGCGCTTTGCCACCAGACCAACGAGGCAGTATATATATATATACGATAAACTTAAGCCGTGAATAATTTTAAATTATACTGAAACTTTTGTGATATGTATTTAACTCCTTTTTATGTACTAGCAGTGACAGACCCACAATTAATTATAATCAAATTTGAATTTTATTTAAAAAAATAAGACGTCCATATTTTTTTTTTGTTTATTTAAATAAATTCTGGCCAATTTTAAATTATTAAAACTTTACATTCGTTAGTTAATAAATTTGAATTTCATATATTTCAAAGAAAATTGTAACTCTGATGCATGCCATGTGAGTAGGATGTAGTGTGAGTGAAACTTATGTTATATGTGTGAAAATCCGCGGTAAGGATTATTCTTCTTACGTAGCTGATTATGAAAATCCTGTTACGAAGGTGAACCAAAGCCATCTTATGCCTATCATTTTCAAACAAATTATTTATTTGAATTCGTATTTGAAAAAAAAGGTAAAACTTAGATTGCGTATATTTTCTTTATTCTCTATTTTGTCTTAGCCAGAATTATTTTTCTAAGAGTTAACAAAGTTTTGCCCGTGAAAAAAAAACAAGCAGTATTAAAAGAAATCTGAAGCACACCGGGTAAGTTTTTATAAAAGTTTCTGGAACAAGACATTTATATTTGGCTTTCTTTCGCTGCAAAGGTAAATGCCAATTCGCAAAACGTATAAAGTTTGCTAAAGTTCTTGATTGATCGCAACCGTAGAAAGTTTCGAGAAAAGTAAAATTAAAGGAAATCAGTTCTCTGTATGGTAAACCATTGTGATCAACTCAGAGTGACCATTCAAATAAGTAAAAGAGAAATATTTTAGAAAGAGGAAAAACACCCCCTGAAATATATGGCCAATTCTATATCGCTATGTTTAATTTCTGTATGTCAAATTCCACGCTATGTCGAATGATGCTGTTCCAACTATAATTCACTTTTTGTTTAAATAGCCTGTATCTTATCTGAAGGGCGAGTCAAGAGTTTCCGTAATCGATGAGCATGCATGATACGAACTATGAGAGTGGAAGAAACCAAAGAGGTCTGTAAGATATGAACCTGTTGGAATCCTGTACTCTCTACCTACCCTGCAAGGAATATACAATAGACGTCCTCCTCGTGGCATCGTTTTCTCAGTGCCGAGGGTCGTAACTTCCGATGCGAGATGCAGACTGTATTTCCTTTTTCACGACATTTTCCATTTTGTACAATCTCCGGCAGTGTTTAAAACTACATGTACTTGAGTTTTCAGTGTTAAGCGGATGTTCTTGGTCCAACGTGTCGGACTGCGGCTTCAAAGTCTCTATGCTTCGATCTTCCCTATGGCTAGAAGTCTTTCTAGACTGTTTGGGGGCTTACGTGCCATGTGACCGAAGTACTCGAGAGTGCGGCGAAGAGAAATCTTTCTTTCTTTTATTTTTGTTATATTACAATCATTTTTTTAATCGATGTTATTCTTGGATGTGTGTGTGTGTTTTTATATACATATGGTTTAAGTATTTCAAATGGAATGTATGGAAAGGTAGTACTTGCCTACGGTTCATCAATGAATTTTATATTTATGGCAACATTTCTGGTATGATCAAAGTGAATATGCTTGTGTAGGATCGGGCGCTCCTTGCAATTCAATGTTAATACAAATCAATACCAAACATCACATCAAAGGATTTGGATTATACCTTTATAATATACGATTGAACATGATTTCATAGCCTGTATCGTATTTATATTTAATAAATTTATCGTGATTATCGAGAAATACTGTAACGTCAACATCTCTATCAGTAATACATTTTTACAAAACTTTTTTATTATATAAAGATTAATATAAAGGTCTTTGTAATCTATTATTTCCATAATACAACAAACATTTAAAAACCTCCGACTCATCTTCAGACCCTGATCACCATCTATCTATATCCTATTCATTAAGACCATTCCAATGAGCACAAACACGATACGAGTTGAATATCCTAATGGGGTCAAGGTGACCATGTTATTATAATATAATTGAAGTCACAGGGAATTAAATTTCAAATCGATCAGACCAGTAGAAGTTGATCTCATAAATTCAACAATTAGAGAAGAGTTGATCTTCAAACGGTTGAAGAGATTTTCTACTGATTTTTAGCTAAGAACACTCTCGATAAATCAAAATCAGTTCATCCGTTTCGGAGCTACTATGCAACAGATAGGTATACACACGTTAAACTAATATCGACACGTCCATGTTCTCCAAACGGGGGTGGCAGAGGTGTACAGTCCACTTAACGATAACAGTATGTCTCATTGTAATAAATAGGCCCTTAAAAGCCTATTGCTATTTCACCAAACCAATGATACTGGAAATTTGTCTATTGAAAAATCACACTTTTTCCGACCTAGGATGGAACCCTGGATCTCGCTACGCGTATTATTCGCCCCTAAACCAACGAGGAAGAAAAAGTGGTATCACTATTAATCACTATTTTATTAACTACACGTATTAACCATACATAACGGAGTTCTTGTCCCAACGCTGTTATATGGTAGCGAGAGCTGGGTATGTAAGAAGGAGAATGAAAGTAGGATAAATGCGGTAGAAATGCGAGCTCTGCGGAAGATGTGCGGAGTGAAGCTGGCCGACCGCATTAGCAACAGCATAGTAAGACAGCGAGTAGGTATGAAAGATAGTATCGGTGTAAAGATGAGAAAGGGCATGCTCCGTTGGTTCGGGCATATAGAAAGAATGCCAGAGGAAAGAATGACAAAACAGATATACAATGTGAAAGTGGAAGGATGCAGGTACCGGGGAAGACCTAGACTATCTTACCACGACCAAATAAACCGAGTCTTATCTGATGGAAAAGTCAAGAGTCTCCGTAACCGGCGAGCGTGTATGAGACGAACTATGAGAGTCGAGGAAGCCAGAGAGGTATGTAAGGAAAGAACCTATTGGAACTCTGTACTCTCTGCCTACCCCGCAAGGGATCTGGCGTGAGGTTATAGATAGATAGATAGATAGATACACGTGTATTAGAATTTATATGAAAACAAAATGGTAATTTCAAAGAGTCTTCGAAAACAAGCTTTGTACCTGACATTTTCATTCTAACGCTTCATAAAAGTATTCACAAACACGTTAATTAAAAAGCTATTTTCGGTGCTCAAAATGTAGGTACAGGTAAATACTAAAGTTGAACAGAGGACTTAATATGAACAGATCGAAGTTAGCGTGACGCTATCGAGTTGATATGCCATCCTTGTCGGACTACAAATTTAATAAATAAACATGAACGTGACAGCACGCTTACTCGCTAGCGTCACGTTAACGTCAATATTTTCGTAATAAGCCCTCAGATTAACTTTAGTGTATGTAACGTTTAACCACATAAGAGAGACTACTATAATATTTTTTACATAGCATAGGTAGTGACAGTTCTAATTGCCA
This sequence comes from Phalera bucephala, assembly GCA_905147815.2. Taxonomy (NCBI): domain Eukaryota; kingdom Metazoa; phylum Arthropoda; class Insecta; order Lepidoptera; family Notodontidae; genus Phalera; species Phalera bucephala. The sequence goes on along the minus strand of LR990617.1, from coordinate 14,567,527 downwards.
AACGAAATTATGCTTTATTCAATGACAATAAGAGGCATGACCCTTTTCTATACGTATGGTTTTATGCCTTAACACCATTAAATTAAATATTAATTTCGCTTGGCAAAGAAATATCACAACCCATCCTATGTGAAAAATGCTATAGTAATTCTTTATTGCGTGCGCATAACCTCATCGAGAAAGCGTGCTGTCACGTTGAGCTTTATTTAGTAAATTTGTAATGTGGAAGGGATGGCATATCAACTCGACAACGGCACGTTAATGCCAATCTGTTTGTATTGAGCCCTTATTTGCAATGACCAAACGCGGCGCGTTAGTATGACTTCGTAAAATTATCGTTTGATATAGTTCTGTATACTACTGGAGTACCATTAAACGATCATTTCATGAAGTTATCGTGACGCGACGCATTACGTGCTTTATCGTTTATCTATACTAATATTATAAAGAGGTAAAGTTAGTGAGTTTGGATGTTCGGGTATATCTCCGATACTACTGATCCGATTTTAATGATTTTTTCACCATTAGAAAGCTATCTTATCCAGAAGTAACATAGGCTATGTAACGTAGACCCGGTATGTGGCGCTGTTGTTGACCGATCACGTAGTCGCGGGAAACTGCTAGTAATTAATAAGAGTCCAAGTAAAAATACCCACAATTACATTCTTGAGATGACGGCAAATCAAATCGATCATTTTACACTAAAATTAACCAGTTCACGCTAAGCTCTCTAGGCTCTTATTAGTGAAATTATAATGTAACAGTATTCTGTACACTATTGGAGTACCATCTAACGATTATTTCGTGAAATTATCGTTATGCAGTGCGTTAAGGGAATAAGGTCCCGGGTGAAAATACCCACGACACATTCATTCTACCCGACTCAGGTCAAAGGTACATAGGCACACAAGTTTCAAACGATTCTATTTATATTCACGCGACATGACAGATCAAAAGCTGACTTTTGTCGGTTAAAAACTTTGACGTAAGAGAGAAAATATTCCTGATAATAAAATCACACGTGAGCGAGGATTATAAATTATTTTATGCAGCTGATGCCAAATTATTTTACTTGCATTCCTTATCCCCATCCAGCAGTCGGCTGGCAAAGCATTTTTTTATTCCAAGATATTTTTTCTATATGACTGCCTCGTTGGTCTAGTGGCAAAGCGCATCGCTTTGTGATCACGAGGTCCTGGGTTCAAATCCTAGGTCGGACAAGCGTAGTTTTTCTAACGAAAACTTCCCAGTACGAGTCCGGAGTCTGGAATTGTGCCCGGTGTATGGCAATAGGCTCGCCCCCCATATCATGGGACCTAACATCGTCAGCGAAACGTGGGTGTACCCAGTACACCTCTGCCATCCCCGCTTGGAAAATATAGGCGTGACGGTGTTTTTTTTCTCTATATTTACATATCTGTACTCGACGGATGAAGAAAGTAGACTATAGAACTTTTCTTAGCTTTGCATAAGTGCGTTAAACAGAGCAAGAACCAAACCAGAAGAATTTGGCAACTTTATTAACATTACATCACAGACTATTATTATTTTTTTTTTTAATAATAATAATAAATTTATTCATTTAAGATCAGTATATGATACAATCTTATTCGAACTTATATTTAAGTAGGTATATTTACCGGTTTGCCTGAACTAGGTCGAGACCTGTGTTTCAGGCATGATTAGTGCTAAATCATCGTAAATCTAATAATTTTAATTACAATAATATAGCTTATTTGATTAGAAAGTGGCTTAACTAATAACATATGTTTTATTCTACTTTTATAATAAAATTAAAGTTATGATATGCTATGAGAAAATATGTTATCTACAAATTGCTAGTAATTGTTCCGTCTGTTCGTGGGACATTCTTTGTAAATAGTTATATAGCATTTGTTTGCAGCTAAAATAATTTAATTTGTATATATTTAGTGCTTTATTTATTCTATTGTACAGAAAAGGTCCTAGAAAAGTAAAAAATCTATTAGTATATATATGTTTTGAAGATGAATTTGAAAGGCAGACTATATCTTTCCGTCTCTTATTAATAGTCATGTCAGCTGTATAAGCGAGTGTTTTATGTTGTTTTAATAGTAAGTGCATTATAAAGAGTTGGCGGACTGTTAACACCTTGCAGGACTTATATAACAGGATAGTGGGAAAGCGAAAAGAATGGAAATTGGCAACTTTGGGCACGTTCGAGGGGCAGTAAAACAGTTTTTAGGGCTCCTCCCCATGAGGTAATACAGTACTGGATTATGGGCTGACATAGGGTTAAGTATACTTGTGTCACTAGTTATAAATTAGCAATTTTTCTGAGTATTTTAAATACATATATTAATTTACGGACTCTTCTGACTAAACATTCAATGTGTTGGTTGAAGGAGAGTGTATCGTCGATAATAACTCCGAGGTATTTCATATGGTTGGTGTTCTGGATAGTAGGACAGTTGCAGGTGTTAACTGTGGGGTTTTTACAATGGTGTGCATATAGATGAGGGTTAGTTACAGTGGGGTATGGCTTGCGCATAACGAAGTGAACATATTTAGTTTTGTCAGCATTTAATGTTAATAAGTTGTTATGAAGCCAATTATTTACTAAATTAAATCCAAGCTGTGCATACTCGTACAGCTCGTTGGTGGTTTTGGCGCTAAAAATTAATGCGGTGTCATCGGCGTAGGATATTATTTTGCCGTGTCCAATATTTAGATTACACAGGTCATTAATGTAGATCAGGAACAATGTAGAGGCAAGTATACTACCTTGAGGGACCCCAAAGCCTGTGTTTCTTTGGTAATCGCTAGTAAAATTATCTATTTTAACACATTGGTACCGTTCGTCTAGGTAGTCTGCAAACAGTTTTAACTGCGTGCCCCTAATGCCTAGAGCCTCTAGTTTTCCAAGAGCAAAGGAATAGAAACGGTATCGAATGCTTTGGCTAGGTCAAGGAATATTCCTAAGGTTTGATATCCTTTGCCAAGTTCTTGTGTCACAAATTCAGTAAATACATGCATTGCGTCAGCCGTGGATAGTTTAGCTCTAAAACCAAATTGCATTTTTGATAAAAAATCGTTAGTTTCAAGATAACTGACTAATCTATTGTTAATGATTTTTTCTAGTATTTTGGAAATTGAGGGAAGCATCGATATAGGTCTATAATTTGTAACTAAGTATTTGCTCCCGGATTTAAAGACAGGAATCACTACTGCCTTTTTGAGACATTTAGGGAATATTCCATCAGAAAGACAAAGTTGGAATATATAGGTTAGTGGCGGTACCAAGATGTGCTGGAAGCGTTTAAGGATCTTGTTATTTATGCCGTCCCAACCAGTTGCGCAATCGTCCTTTAGTCCTGAAATAATTCGTTTTATTTCTTGTTCATCAGTATCAAACATTGCAAACGTTTTTGTACTAAAGTTCTTTTTTGTTTGGTAGATAGACGTAGCTGTATAAGTGCGCGTTTGTTTTCGAATATCCTCTGCAAGGTTCTTACCGACATTTACAAAAAATTCGTTGACATTATTAGCTGAGCAAAGGGGTGTAGTATGTGTAAACAACAAATTCGAACTTGATTCACGTTGTTTAGACGTAAAGGTAATATTCTTAATATGTTTCCAAATTTCTTTGCTATTATTACCTGCTCTCTGTAATTTATTTCTATCGTGTTCAATTTTTAGCTTTTTTAACAGATTATTACAGAAATTTCTGTACCTTTTATAGGTCGTTTGAAGAATTAAATTATCGGGGTATCTCTTCGATCGCTGATGGAGTTTATCTCTGTGTCTTATACACCGAATTAACCCAGGAGTAATCCATGGCTTAATATTATAATGTTTATTCTTTTCTGTTATTAGTGTCGTGTTTCGTATAATAGCTTGTTGGGCATTCTCAATTAGGTACGATAGAGATAAGTTAGGGTCAGCAGTATTGTAAATGTTGTTATAATCAATGTTGCGTAAGTCATGTTCGAGTTTGTTCATGTTTAATTTGGTAGTAGTCTGACGGCGATTTAGCTTAGGCAGCATTAAATTTACGTTTAGTAGGACAGCGTAGTGGTCGGTAATAAAGGAATTAGTAATAAGCGTGAGGTATTGAAGGCTGGATTTGATCATCATGTGATCGAGGCAGGAACCGCTCTGATGTGTAGTCTTTGTATGAGAGGGAAGGAGCCCATGGTATGAGCACAGATTTAGATAGTCTTGAGTTCCTGCATCGTAATGTTCAGATCCAATGTTAATATTTATGTCACCTGTTAGTATAATATTTTTAAAAGACGCTAGTGCTGTAAGTGTATGATTCAACGAGTTTAAAAATGGGTCTAAGTTCCTAAAAGAGGGAGACCTATACATGGCAATAACTGCTGATTAATTAAATTTAATAATATTAAATCAAATGCCTCTTAACGTTTATCAATTGTTTGACGGACGATTTAGCGCAGTGGTTAAGAGTCTAACAGTCGCGGGTTCGATTCCCGCACGGGACAAATCTTTGTGTGATCCACAGTTATTTGTTCCGGTCTGGGTATGTGTGTATGTGAATTTTCATGTTTGTAAACGCACCCACGACACAGGAATAAATGGTAGTGTCGGGCTGCGTTTAAAAAAAAATTTAAAAAAAAAAATTACGAAACTGTGTCTACAGCAAAAAAGTTTTTGAACCGCGTTAAAAGCTAAGGTTGCACGTTCCACGCTAAGAATAAGAAAACATACTTGGCACTTTTCCGTATTTCGTAAATATTTTTACGAAAAAAGGAGACTTGAGGCACTTAAGCTATCACAACAGTCGTACCATTATCTATTCACTTGGTAACCCTACAATAGCGGTAGTGCATGAGGATACACTGACAATAATCATTTATATATATAAATACATTATTGAAAACAAAAACATATCTACGTGCATTTTTTTTAAGTTACTCCGCATTCACACCAGCGCTTTTTAACGCGCGTTAATAAAGCGATAGAATAAAACAAATGTCGAACAGTTGTGTTTTAAAGCGTTTACAGCGCTTCAAAAACGCGCGTTGAATGATCACTTGTGCGAATACGGGTTTATTGTATGAGGAACGAAACACATCGCCTTATAATCTGTATCAAATACCTGTAAACCTATATATAAATCTAAAGACATTTCAAACGTTTCTCCAACTAATAGTTACTTTCTCTCAAATGTATAACTAAAACACATGAAAAGAAAGCAAATAATGGTAAATAACAATTTTCCAGGACAACCACTAAAGGAAAGTTTCAACAACTTCAATAACAGTGTCCACTCCAACGCGACACGAACAGAACAAGCAGTAAATAAAGTCGGCAAACATTTACGAGCGTCCACCCTGCGCTACAAATGCGAAACCTTTTAAAAATGGCAGCGGGTTTTGGTATGGTGTTACTTATGTGTTTTGTCATTGCCATTGATGACTTGCCTCACTGAGACATGGTTGCTTATAATGGACCTCCTAAGAAACCTAAAGATCACTCAGAGGGCAAGAGAGAGAACTTTTCTGGAAATTTACCCACGAGATGGTATCAAAAACAGAGATCCGCGGAGAATCAAAGTCACCGACATAGCGCTCAGAATTGCGGGGCACATTGCTCGTACGTTTGACGACCATAGGAGCAGAAAAAATCTCAACTGGTGACCACGTACTGGAAGACAAGTAACGTGGACAAGCCCTCTAACAAGATGGACCGATATTCTCTATCTAATATATCATCGGTTTATAGCGATATATAATCTAAGCGGTAAAAGCGGGATGCGTGCACCAAACTGATCGTTGTGAACATCTTTGGGGAACGCCTGGTAGTGGACGTCTTTTGGTCAATGACGATAATGTATCAAATTTTTTTGTTACTTGGTTATAGAAAGGGCGGCAGTGGCAGTGCCACCTGGCGGTAAGCTGCGAGAGGTTTGGCGGCGGTGGCGTAAAGTTTTATTGTTTCAGGTCAAAGCCCGTCGACCATTCGGTTTTTTATCAACACGTTCATAGTGATGGAGAACGTGATATTGATACGATAAAAAATTAAAAATGTCTGAAGTAACGTGTCAAGTTGTGGTAAGATAAAATACTGCCTTGTTAGTCTAATAGTGAACGGTGCAGCAGACGTTGCTGACGGCTGACGAGGTCTTTCATTCAAATCGTAGGTCGGAAAAGAATTATTGGGATTTTCCAAAATTCTTCGTAGGTACTGTCCGGTACTTGAAAGTCCATAGTATAGCAGTAATAGACTGCCCACTATTAAAATAGACCTAACAATACACTTCTCCTTATCCTAGACCATGACTTGAACTACACTTCTGCCATACCAGCTTAGGTAATTTAGATGAGACTGCGAGTATTTTATAATATAAAAAATCGATTCACAAGCATATTTCCTCGTTAAAATTTTATTTCACGTATAACCTGTCACGTAATTACCCTTTCAAGTAATTACAGACATAGCGGATAAAATGTAAAATGGAACACAAGAAAATGAGCAGAATATTACCGCACGGATTTTCGATGAACAAAATTCGTATGAAAATCCGATATTCGACATAAAAAATCCCCCTGCGTTCATTACGCGAAAACGTACAAATTAATATTAAGCCCACGTTTGGTTTCGCTTCGAACAGCGGTTTCGTTTAACAAGTGGAAAATTCACGCAACGCTACACAGATAATTTAATTCCTTTGAACCATCCTATTATATGTATTGTGGTACCAGAATGTTGTAGATTAGGGTTCACCGAATTTCGATCAAATGTAATTCAATGGCAGAATCTTACTTGTTCGTTTGTGAAATGCTTGGAAGCTCGATTTTGTGTAAAGTTTCTCTTTGTCTAGACCTATAGTATTGATGCCGCCATGCTGACGTCTAATTAAGTATCTATTAAATAACGAAAATTCACTACTAAGGTTGGAATAAATCTATAAATATCTCATGTTTTATACAAGTTTTTTGTAAAGGAATTAGTTTTACAGTTGAGGTATTTTCATTTGGTAATACGATTAAAATCGATTAAATAGATAAAGAAAAGACGGTATTTATTTTACTTGAAAATTACGATCACTTTACTGAAATATGCTAAGAAGAGTAGAACAAAAACAGGTATATTTATCTTTTGTGAGTGCGAGAATTAGCAATATTTTCTGAAAGAAATATACCCTGTAAATTAAAAAATAAAGTATTTCAAACTGATAAAAATGTGCCAATAATCTACAAGCGGAAAATTTATTAACATTTTTTAAATTTTAACATTTCGTATCTTATTCGAGGGTCGTTAAAATTATGGCGGTCAGCTTTTTTTATGAGGTCGCTTCCTTATGAAGTGGACCCTTATTTTTAAGTGGCTTACTTAATATTTAAGGATAAGTAACTAAGGTTTAGAAAATAGAATATTCTTGTTATGCTGCTTAAGATTTATACTTGAAGCGGAAATAGTATAGGATCACTTTTATCTTCTGACACATTAACATTAGACGTATAAAAACTAATTCAAAATAAATTAGTTAATATGCCCCCCACTACTGAGCTTAGGCTTTCTCTTACAAATTTAAGTGGTCATACTCCACCACATGGATTTTAGAAGCAAGTTTATAGCCATCGGCTGTTTGAACTTATAGTAAACAAGTTACAACTATTAATTTCGGTATACCCATATATTGTTTATGTGAATTTCGTGTTTGTAAATGCACCCACGACACTGAACAATTCCTAGTGAGGGGTTACGTTGCTAACAAATATAGCAACCAAGTACCAGATAATTTCGGTAAATGGAGAGGTTTTGCAATTACGACATCACAAACATAGACATGTAAACCTGTGTCGATCTTCGCTGAAATGAATCAGTGACACAAAACGTTTTACTAAAACAAATGCCTCATTGTTTCTTGATTTTTGTTTTTTTTGTTTTAAAAACGTAGTCCCACACTAGGATTTATTCCTGTATCGTGGGTGCGTTTACAAACATGAAAATTCACAAACAAATACCCAGACCGGAACAAATAATTGTGGATCACACAAAGATTTGTCCCGTGCGGCAATCGAACCCGCGACTATTAGACACAGTGGGCGGAGCGGCTTAAGCTCTTAACCACTGCGCTAAATATTAAAATACCTAATATTAAAACAAAATACTTTATTTCAATCTGAATCTGAATCTCGATCTTACATTCACCAATATTACCATCTCACAAAATGAACGAATACGAAACGATTTCGGTTGGTAGGGCGGCTGTGCCCGAATTTAGCTGGCATACTAGGCAATAAGGCATACTAGGGTTCGAATCTGCACTGTTTCAGATACATCAGATCGAATGACGTGAAGTTACGTTTGATAATTTTCTTGGAAAGAAGCGTATCTTCCAAACAACTCTAATGAGTATGTTAAAACACACTAAAGGTTTCGATCCGTCTTCCAGTTTTGCGTAGCAGGTACGTATTAAACTGGTAAAAGCCTTTGATCGGTATGCATGTCGTGAACAGTGTTTTTGCTTGCAGCTTTACGGTTTGTCACTTCCTCGTCATGACACCAGTCAAGATTAGTTGTAATAGAACCAACCGGTAAACATATAAGTAGTGAATAAAAAAATTATAGTATAAGTCTGAATGGCAATTGGGTGCCCGATATATATTGGCCAGAGGCTTGCCCCCGTTGTGGGACCTAACAACGCCCCTAGTTGGTAAATATAAGCATGACGGTGTTCATTTCTTTATATTTTTAGAACCAAATAATGTAATATATATCGGCACTTAGGTTTTCTGGATGGTCGCCTCAATGCTGGTAACGGTGAAAGGTGGATTTATCTTTGTTTTCGTAGTCGTCCGCATGGTAGTCGAACATATAGGAAATCTTGAAAAAACACTGGGGTCTCATCCGGCTCACTGATCATTCTTGATATGCGAGTATGCGCATAATAGTTGGAGATACGTCCGACCTCTTGCCCCGTTTCCAATCGAATAACATCGCAGCGCTGTTCGCCATCTTACATCGACTATCTGTCATCAGTGATTATTCATCTGACAGATGTCATCTGTTATCGCTTCACAACTAAACACACTTGAGCAATAATAAAAGGCATAGAGTATGTCTAGGACAAGATTAAAAGGTTACTGAAATGAAAATATCTGTTCATCATTCCATAAACTGAGATTTTCAAATAACAGGATACGACATATATAATAATATATTATATATTATAATTTATATTTTAATATATACTTATACAATAATATTTATAAATGCCCCTATATCGTGTTGTTCTTATGTTGTTATTGGGACCCGTTGGGATAGTTACCAGGTTGTTTGGTTTTAATTTCTTTAAAACCAAACACCTGACTGAATACTGTTACACATCCGGTAAATGCACAATAATTTATTATATCATTTATTGCAGGATCTCGATTTTAAAACGCATTGTTAGTCTCTAAAGTGGACCTAGGACCGATAATTAAAACCTTAAAACCGTATGTAAACTATAAATGCGTTTGCATTTAAAACTCACAGGTTTTTTTTGCTCTAGGCAATAACAATGCGTTTTAACACATAACTAGCACGTTGTTTTAAAAAGATTTACAAAATTAGTACACAGTTAGTAGTACTATTATATCTATATATATAAAACAAGATCGGGTTAGTTACCGTATTTATAACTAAATAACGGCTGGACCGATTTTAATGATATATGATTTGTTGGATTCCTCTCCGCCCCGAATAGCAGAATAACTAACAAATAACTATTAAAATATCGGAAAAATTCAAGAGAAAAAAAAAACATATTCGAAATTTTAAACAAAGAAGGACAATGTCAAATAGTTTGCTCTGCATCAGTAAGTCATCCTGTCAGTATATAACCCATATCGTAGTCGCTATAGTGTAATATTTTTATCATACTATCTGATTTGTTTTGAAAAAAGAAAAAGAAATTTTAGATAAGGCAAATAGATTGGCCTGCATCAGTCAGTCATCCTGTCAGTGTATAATCTATAAGTTGCGATAGTGTAAAATTTTGTTTTACATGCTATCTGATTTGTTTTGAAAGAAAAGAATATATACATGAATGGACGATTTGTTTGTCTTGTGCAAGTGTTATTATAAATATTATTGTGCCAGCATAATAATAATTATTCAATGCCGCGACCAAGAAAATCTAATCTTTCCCAACGAAGCCGTCATGCAATTTGGCTTCGAAACATTGTGAATCAAATAACTGAAAAAGATCGAGAAATCGCACGAGAAGAGCGTGCACTTCTCAAACACAAGAGCAAAGAGAGGCAGTCCGTGAAACGGCTAGGTTAGAAATGAGAAATAGTCGAGCTTATCGCATTGATTAACAACGAGATAATCTTTGACGCGACAGAAGTAATGCTTCAAGTGTTGATTTTAATCGAGCAGCGTTTATATACGATTGCACAGTTGACTACAGCTCGCATCATTTCGTTTGCATTGGTCCAATGGACGTTGTTTGCGAGCATTGTGGCGCATTGAAGTTAGCTGGAGAAACACCAGGATTGTGCTGCCTTAATGGCAAAGTAAAATTGCCATTATTGACTCCGCCACCTAAACCCATTGCATTCATTGCTTCGTGGCGAAACACCAAAATTACGACATTTTCTAGCGAACACATAAAAATACAATGGCTGTTTTCAAATGACTTCATTTGGGGCAGACATTATCGAAGAACATGGATTTAATCCAACATTCAAGTTACGTATGTTGAAAAATGTATGTTCATTTCCTTATAAAAATAACTACATTGTTAAGCAACACGTCTTTGGGAATACTCGATGCTTGATGTATTCAATCGCATGGCTAAAACGAGGGTTGCCGCATGCACACATTCTTATTTGTTTAGTCGAAAGAATTCGACCAAAACAAATAGATAAAATCATATGTGCCGAGATTCCTGATCCCGAAAACGATCCAGTCCTATATGATGTTGTAACTACGATGATTCATGGATCGTGTGGCACCATCAACCGCCAATCGCCGTGCATGGTCGACGGCAAGTGTTCCAAACGTTATCCATGAAAATTGACGGCGGAGACCACCACCGGAAACGATGGATATCCACTGTATCGGCGTCGATCACCAGATGATAACGGTGGCACTATCACAACGACGGTGAAAGGAAACGAATTCAGCAGAACCACTCCTAATTTCACAGTCGTAAGAGTCCATTAAGGGATTAGGGCTGTTGGTTTGGAAAATATTAGTTAAAAAGCCGACAACTAATTTTAAATAAAAACATCAGGAAATACAGACATGAGTTAATATTATCTAATTATAATGTTTTATTTCAAGTAAGAAATCTACCAAGAAGGTTAGCTGAATAAATTATTACGCATATCCTTTGATGAATCGTCAAAATGCAGAGAACTATTTGTTGTGATTTCTTCGAAGAATGTGGTATATCATAAGGTGCTTCAATGAAGATGATTAACCCGAGTACAACCCATGCAGCACAATACATAGCTTAATTCAATTATTTCTTGCGGACACGCCATTAAAGTACTTGATTTTTGTACTGCTATTTTACTAATAAACTATTGAACCTAAAATTTTTAAAGAATTCATTGTATTACGTTCATAAAATCAAAAATTGAGTTCAGCAAAAAAATAAAATGAGATTCATTGACTGTTAGGCGGTACGAAGTTCGCCGGGTCAGCTAGTAGCTATATAATATATATCCCATCCTACTTATAGTTGGGTAAGTAAAGGCAGGCACGTAATAAGCAATGTCGTTCAGCGGAGCCAATAGCCACTTGCGTAGCGTCAGCGCCAGAACCGCAAATTATTAGCGTAGACGCAATGGCCGGCGCGCCACTTAATTTACTAGTACGACGCTCTAATATGTGCTTACACCTAACATTTACTTTTATGAGCCTCGACTATTTAATAGAACTATACTATACACTGTGACAAAAAAAAAACATGGGTACAATTTTAACAGTAAAAATTGTAAGTAATTTGTTCGGTCTGTCTGATTACTTGGGTGATCAAACTAGACTAATTTGTGTGACATAATCACCTGCAAAAAAACTCTTCATTGACATTTCCGTTTTTTACAATAAATGCAAAAACTACACGTAAATGTGATTATAAAGTTCCATTTATTTCTTTAAAGTTTCATTATGATTTTAAATATTTATAAATATTTGGGAAGGAACACTTACTAAAATCTTTCGTCCTCATTAGCACAAAACGAATAAATAATTATAACTTACGAATAATAGGTACGGTATCATTTGAAACACATACCTCCCAATACCACACCACCGCTTCCTCTACAACAACCACTACTTATATATTTAAGAAATATTTCGGGTGTTATGGGTGTATAAAAATGAATTTCACATGCACAAACTGAGAACTAAACAAACGTTTGTAAATCGCACAAGGTTGTAAGAAGCGAATGAGACATTTATAACACTTTACCTATTTATTGAAATACAGGCACATTCAAATTTTATATGCTGTGTCTAATCTGAAGAGCAAGTCAAGAGTCTCTGTGAGCGGCGAGCGTGTATGAGACGAACTATGAGAGTGGAGGAAGCCAGAAAGGTCTGTAAGGAAAGAACTTGAAAGAACTCTGTACTCTCTGCCTACCCTGCAAGGGAACTGGCGTGATGATATAGATAGATAGATAGATATATTGCTGCACGCTTTATAATGCGAGGATATATAAATTAAAAATTGAACTATGAAATTCCTCACCGATCTCAAGAATATAGCTATGGCGTAAAGAAATCAAACTTACAAGCGGCCTGATAAGTTCCAACAGCTGATGGCCACAAACCTCCCTCCACTAATCCTCACTGGGTCATTGTGGTGGAGTATGACCTAATCTCTCTCACCTTTTTCAGTGAGATAAGGTCTTTGCCCAGTGGTGGCACATATACATGCTTTAACATAATTAACACAAGACCTGAAAGTACTGTGTTCCAAATCGGAAACTGAATTGTTTCCAGCTATTTTTTATGAAACTTTTTTTTTAATTTGCAAAAAATTCTGTTGCTTCTTCGAAGGATTGCCTGGCTTTTTAGCCTAAATATGCTGAAATATCTTTGAGCCTTCATGGAGGCCGGTAAAAGTCCACCAAATGCACATTGGAGTGATTTTATATACCACGGATAATATCGGCATGATATAGTTTGTGAACAAATTTACCTATTATATATTACTATTTCACTACTTAAGATATACCTTAAGTGTTAGTAAGATCCATTCTGCCAATTAAGTATGAAGAAATAACGGCTATCCCGGAAGACCGGTGTGTGAATATATTGTATATTTTGTCAACTTCCACCAGACTTATTTCTCTATCAACTATCTCTATCACCGGGTTCAGTCTTAGCCCCACTTAGCCCACACAGATAATCTTTGTAAAATAGCGCGATCTTATTCAACACACAACACTAACGCCTTTTTAAAAAAAAACACACAGTACCTTTCTTTTTAAAAAGGATTATCAGTTTATCTTTTTATATTTTTTGTTAATATTTATATTTCTGATTTAAACCTTCTTTACCTACCCTGACAAAGAGTGTAATCTAGCGTAATAATATCTTAAAACGGTACATTGCCAGCTAAGTATGTAGCAAAGTTTTGTCAGTTCATTTTGTGTTGGTCTTCTCGTAAGATATTAATCGTCGTTAAAGTTTCGTATCCGGCCCATTCATCGTTAGAGTTCCCTCCGGAAGAAACAATCTTGAATGCATCATCGGTTTATGCACGAAATCATATTTGAGCATTTAAATCAAACGTGTATGAACGATTTTCAGTGAGTGCTTTTAACTACTGCATAGTTTTTCGTGAGGAGACGAACCTGAGTCCAATATCAATTCATAGTTTACGTCGCAACATGCATATCGGGACCAACAGTAGTAAAGTTTTGCGGTTTATCCCGCGACAATCTAGTAGCTTAAGTTGTTTTGGAATGATTTATCAAAATCGACCCTTTTTTCTTTCCTCAGAAACTATTAGATTTTTTGAAAAGATGAGTATACAGAGTTATGATCCTTAGTACAGGCTACAATTATTCAGGCCTTAATTTCATTGAAATCCATGAAACAGGTTTAGAGTAAAGTATCTTTTTAGAAATTCAATATTTTGCTTATTTTTGTATTTTCTGAAAAAAACCTTTTGATTTTCCGGAATAAATACTATTTAATATGTTAAACATTTGAAGATATGCGCGGGCAAAGTTTCATCAAAATGCGCCTGGTAGTTTTTGCGTTATTGCTAGTACTTTTTTCTCTTTCCTCAAAAACTGTTAAGTTATTTGAAAATATAAGTATACAGAGTTGTGACCTTTTGTACAGGTTACAATTACACACAATTTCATTTCAAACCCATCAAACAGGTTATGAATAAAGTGTCTTTTTAGAAATTCAATGTTTTGCTTTTTTTCGTCTTATGTGGAAAAACATTTTGATTTTCCGGGATAAATACTATACAATACGTTAGCCAATATTTTAAGGTATCCGCATGAATTGGCTTCTACATCGACAGTATGATAGCCCTGGGTTGTTATTTCCTAAAAATAATCCATGTACAGACACGACTTCCTTACAGTTTTATTTTATAATAATATATAAAATAGAATAATAATATATATATATATATATATATATATATATATATATATTTATTTATTCTCAAATTATAACAACTATCTTTACAGGTTTTTTCCTAATACGATAGTGTAGTCAACTTATTTAAATACTATATCATTATATTAGTTCGTCCATAATATTAGAAACATTAACTTATTTATTATTTAATAAATTGTACATTATATTTAATTACTTTTGAATTATATATTAAATTAAATTATATTATAAGATAAGACATATAAAGTTGCTTTCTGAAATTCGCTCATGGAACAGATAAATAAGTCAATTCTTTCGGCAACTTTATTTAGTGTGTGCAAAGCACGCGTCAGAGGCGAGTTGACTAGCAAGCAGGTCCTGCCGCGCGGCACCGCCAGCAGCCGCGGCCGCCGCCGCCGCGCCGCGTACCCGTCCGGCACGCACAGGCCTAGCCAAAGCAGTATGCTGGGATTGCAGACGATGCCTCTCAGCACCCTAATTAAATAATATGCGAGAGCCAATTCCCTTCTTGTTTCTAATTTATCGTATCCAACCATGCCCAAAACGAACAAGGTCGCTAGAAAGGATACACTCCGTATAGCTAGAGGTACAAGTATCTAGCAAATTTATTTTGTATGCGCTCCATCATTTGCCTGTATTTCTCTTCATGTGGAGCCCATACGACGGCATTGCACTCCAGCTGACTCCGAATGACCGCGTTGTACAGGACCGCTATCGCTCTCAGATTTGTGAAGCTCTGATATTGTCGTATAACAAAGCCTAAAGTTCGGAAAGCCTTTTTGCAAACGTTAGTAATATGATCCCTGAACTTTAATTTTGCATTCAGATGTACACCCAGATCTTTGACTACTTCTGTCCGGTTCATTACTGAGGAGTCAATTGCATACTCGTAATGAAGTGGAGCTCGCGATTTACTAAAAGATATTACAGAACATTTGCTGATATTAAATTGCTATAAATATATAATAATAATAATAATATATGTATATAGATTCAAACCAATACGGAGATTTCAAATGCATTTTTAACACGTAGTTATCAATTTACATTAGAGTTTCATTATTAATTGGGGTATAAAAGTACTTAAAAAAAGGGTTAAAATCTTTAAATTTAGAGATTTTGTTTTAGTACTGAATTTGTGTAGCAATTTCTAATCGGGGTGTCTGCGGTCTTGCATTATTTACGTAACACCTTGTATAGGCTGATGTATTCCTCTTCAGCCTAAAGACGTCAACTTTAGATCTAAGACTTCATAAAATGTCACGACGACGTTCACGACAGCGACGACGACGAGTGGATGTATTATTAAAAGGAAATTATTCAACAATGATATATGTAGAAGTGTACACTTGAACTAACTCTCTTACATTACAACTCAAGCCGATAATATCAATATAAATCATTAAATATTTAAATAGATGCGAATCCCGTCCTACTTCTTTAATCCCTACACACCCCTATAAATCGTAACAATAAACCATGTATATCGAAGATTAATCGTACACGACGTTAATCTCTTATGATTACCAAGGCTATGTATAGGCAGTATGTTTGAGAGTCAGTTGCTTGGGAGAACCCAAGAACGCAACCTAGTTTGGAAGACAGAGATTTCGAAATTGTGTCCCATTAATAACACGTCTGTATTTAGCTAGTAAGATACTTTGTACATTGTAAACCCTTATTACTGGTACTGAAATAATTACATGACAAAAAATATGGATCAAGCAGCCTAGCATTGCAATTATAGATTATTTTTATCATCAGCTGTTAAGGTACTCGTATCTGAAATTTCTATCTCTATCTATATCATCACGCCAGACCCCTTGCGAGGTAGGCAGAAAGTACAGGGTGCCAACAGGTTCTTTCCTTACATACCTCTGTGACTACCTAGTACCTCCACTCTCATAGTTCGTGTCATACACGCTCGCCGGTTACGGAGACTCCTAACTTGTCATTCAGATACGACTCGGTCTATTTGGTCATGGTAAGATAGTCTAGGTCTTCCCCGGTACCTACATCCTTCCACTTTCGCATTGTAAATGTGTTTTGTCCTGCTTTCATCTGCTGACATTCTTTCTATATGCCCGAACCAACGGAGCATACCATTTCTCATCTATACACCGATACTATCTTTCATGACTTTTGTGTGTGTGTGTGTGTGTGTGTGTGTGTGTGTGTGAATGATCTGCACTGTTGGCCGCGGGGCCTTTACAGCTTAAATGATCTTTAATATCTACTCGCTTTCTTACTACGCTGTTGCGAATACGGTCGGTCAGCTTCACTCCGCACATTTTCCGTAGAGCTCGCATTTCGACTGCATGGTATATGATAATTACGGATATTAATTTCGAGATATTGTAGTGTGGTAGTTAGGGTCAATATAAATACTGTTGCGACCCATACTGTAGAGTTAGAATAAACTTATGCACTGAACAGTAAATAAAACTGCCGACTACAAGTGACATAAAACACTCATTTTTATGCAAATAAAAACTATGATTATGAATTAATTAAACGGTTCATTATGAGAACTAGTCTCCAACTTTCAAATAAGCCAATATCTTCTTTAACTTTCTCCAATTTTAAAACCCGTAAGGTAAAACATCCCGTTTCCTTTTACTCGTCGAAAAAAAAACCTAATTTCGGTCTTTTCTGCATTTCAGCCAATTTACAGTCAAGTTTAATTATAGTCTTGCTTCTGACATTTTAATGAGTTTAATTTTGGTTCTGTGAAATTTGTAGCTCACCGAAAATATTATTTTTAACGTCGTATATTTTCATATGCGCATTGTGACTGGCACAGAAATAATTAAATTTTGATAAAAATATGTATTAGTAAATATTCTATTTTAAATCTAGTTTTTTTTAAGTTTGATCACTTTGATCAGAGGGCTTATCACAAGTTTGCCGTTAGCGTATCATTAGTGAGTAAGCATGCTGTCACGTTCATATTTATTTAGTATATCTTTAGTGTGATAAGGACCACATATCTACTCGCTAGCGTCACGCTAACTCAAATCTTTTCGTGCTGAGCTCAGGGTAAGGGAAAATGAGTAACCCTTTTATGAAACATTAGTTTCTACCTGCGACTTCGTCCGCGTTGACTTTAGACCTTTAATTTTTCCGGGATAAGAAGTATTCTATGTGTTAATCCAGACCATAAACTATCTGTATGCTAAAAGACAATCCCCAAAACTCCAAAAAGAATGACAAAACAGATATACAATGCGAAAGTGGAAGGATGTAGGTACCGGGGAAGACCTAGACTATCTTACCACGACCATAGACCGAGTCTTATCTGAATGACAAGTTAAGAGTCTCCGTAACCGGCAAGCGTGTACGAAACGAACTATGAGAGTGGAGGAAGCCTGAGAGATATGTAAGGAAAGAACCTGTTGGAACTCTGTAGTCTCTGCCTACCCCGAAAGGGATCTGGCGGGATGATATAGATGGATAGAGAGATATTTTGATACATAAGTTGAAGGATAATTGTCAAAATCACTCTATAACAAAATCATAAGGAGAGTTTTGCCTTGTTTTTGAAGGAGAAGGAGAGGGAGATGGAGTTTAATAAATGTTTCTGTACCTACTGGATATTTTCTTGATAAGTGCAAGTGAATATTGTGTACTAATTACGATGTCGTCAAGATTTAATCATAGCCACATACCACGGCGGAGTATTAACTGTTCGTTGGTTGTGCCACGCCACGTACCATGAACCAGTTCATTATATGGATGACCTAACCGAATTCTGTACTAAACGTTTTGACCTCCTGGATTGCACCTGGTTTAGTAAGTGTTTTATATCTAATAATAATGAAATGTTATGCATTATCATATATATACATCTTTATTTAGTTGGTTTCAGTTTGAGCCTAGGCAAAAAATATTAGTTTTACAATCCACATGGTGTTTTTCCATCAAGGAGCTTGTTATAATAAAGTTTAATTTAACAAAAAAACCGTTCTCGGAAAAGCATGATCCAAATATCCATACATATTTTTTACTTTTTCTTAATGACGTTCTAGGCACATCACCTACCCTTTAATGACTATTTGGAAAAGACGCATGATTAGCCAAACTTCCATAGGATCCTTTCATCCATATCCGTTCAGCCATTTTTGCGTGATTGAGTATCAAACATCTAAACAAACAAACTTTCACATTTATAATATTAGTAGGATTGAATAATAACTTAGCTTTGATCACATACATAGATACCTAACTTTTATACTTACAGTCACGATTATTGTTTTTATTTGTATGTCGAGATCAAAACACGTATATCAAACGAAACCTCTTTGCCCTTATTCGTTGTAACCAATTAAACACGTAACGCGCCGCGTTACGTTTACTTCGTGTATATTTGTTTAATGCAGGGTTTTCCAGATTTTTTTTCTCATAGACCACTTTCAAAATTTAACTGGTTCAGGTTGATCCCCTGCAGCTACATTTCTACCATATTCCCAAAATTTGACAAAAAAATGTAAAGATTAGATCTAACTATGGAAATCTGCGTTGCCGCTGAGTTGCAACCACGAATTAATAGGTTTCGAAAAAAAATGAGAATCGATCGGTTAATTAATTAATTGATTCTGCTGTGAATGGATGTCAAAAAAGTAAAGTTGGCCTTTTCTTTTCGAAATTCCGGAAACAAATGAATAACGTTTATCTTTGGCATTCGTAGTTATATTAGTGAAGAATCCAACAAGTTCACGCGAGATTGCAAGCACACACACCGCAAGTCGTATTTCGTCCCTTTGCACGTCTGAACTAGCGTTGTGGACGGTGGCGGTTGCAAGTCTCGACACGTTGTACTGAATATGGAATATGCCAATTTTACAAGTAACAGTCGCTGAGCTTCTTAAAATATTATCTGCCTACATTGATAGGTGAAGTCAAGCCAACATTTTAGTTCTTCACTATCGAAAGAAAATAAATTTTCGTGAAAAAATTAAAAAGCAAACTTACGAATTGTGAACCCCCATTTTTTACACCCCAACGTAGACACTCGTCAAGTCTCCCGTGGACCCGTGGACCACCTGGACCACTTTGGGAACTAAGGGTTTAATGGTATTCCAACAGAATATTTTTACACTATATTACGAAGCATCGCGATTTGTCACCGCGAGTAAGAACCCTGCAATATTCAATATTGGGCCAATCTGTCAAAAACAAAAACATTCATCATACTGTGCAGTACTCGGATCGGTTCAACGATTACTTTTCCCATTTTGACATGCTCTGGCATCACAGCTAGCTGTATAAACATGTCCAATTCTACATGCATCATGTATTTGGGGCATGTATGGTATGTTTTGCATATTTCATAGCTGGAAATTGGGAAATTAAAAACATAAGCCACTCGATAACATGGATAAAGTAATATGTCAGCTTTAAGGATGATGATTTTTTAACTTTGCCTAGTGATAATTTAGAAGGTTAGACGAAACTTACACACATTTAATTATTTTTTTGAACTTGTTAGTCATATAATGTTACTTTAAAGTAACGTAACGACTTTGCCAACAAATGTAATCAATTTTATAAAGCATCAAAATGCGATCAGTTCATTGTTCAAATGTATATTTTTATCGCTTCTTTGTTTTGAAAGCTGTTTGGTTTACCTTAAGTGCAGTTTAAGTACACCTTTAATATCACAATAACTACTCTGTATCACTGTCGCATTTACAAAATGTATGTTTATAATTGTAAACTGGTAGTGACAAAATCGATTTATTAAATAAGTTATGTATGAAAGATAGAGTCTGACTAATGAAAGCTGAGAGAGGAAAATCGTGCAACCCTAGATGAAATGGAAATAAATGGATTTGCAACTTGAGTACTTTATTAAAAAAACCATGCAAGTAAGTTATCTTAAGGATTATAAGAAACACATATGCATGTAGGAGAGTAGAGGAACGAGGAAGAAGAAGAAGTAGAGAGGGAATTACATAGAAATTAAAGCATTTTAACTTATTACATTCTTCGGGATCAATGATTTATAAGTCTTGGATTTTTTGCTGTAGAAACCTGATACTTATTGCGTTTCAGATATGAAATCAATTACTTGTAAGTCTTTCATCTTTTAAATTTAAATACAGATTGGCTGAAGTCTCAAAGTATCATCTATGCAGTTATTATGTACTGTCGCGAAATTTAACACAATTCACATCCAGAAGTGTTAAATTCAAATCATGTAGAATTATATGGAATGATAACATAACGTTAAATAAATCAAGCGTGTATTAAACCCAGTTCGTCTATATCTTTGGTTAACTAGAACAATAGGTGACATTAGTCTTAGTATCGCCAGCTTATGAAAACTTAAAAAAATCACCTTTAGCTTTCGTTAGACAGACTCTACCTACAACTTTTCACGGAGATACAATTCCTCACAAAACAACTTTATCAAATACTTACTTCTGTCGAGTTTCCTTCACGACGTAAAGATCAACTATTGATGTCGATTTGATTTCGGGTCTAACAATCAAAATTATTATTTCAGTCGTTTTATAAAAAGTATTAATTAACTAGTAGTTTGCCGCTGCTTCGCACCTGGTCGACAACAGCGCTACCTTTTGCCTTATGTTATTTTTAGATAATGTACCTTTCCAATGGTGCAAAAAAATGTATAATCTGATCAGTTTCAGACTTTATCGATAACAAACAAACAAATATTTCCTTGAAACTTAACAGCTGTTGCACTAGGTTCAATTATGACCTATTTCAGATGAGACAAAATGACACACTTGTATAAACATCACCATAACCAAAAACGTAATTCTGACCTACTAATAATAAAATATAAATTCTCTCTTAACATAATACGTGTAACAAAGCAAATGTAAAGCAAACAATAAAAACCCCTAGGAAAGCTTAACATTTCGTCGTAATAAGGTAAGTTAATAGCTGTTGTCAGGGAAGATACGTGATGAAAATTTATTACGAAATATGATCAGACTTCAATTAAATTGCGTAATATTTTTTCGTGTGGGTTGTCTAAAATTTAATCAAATATTTTTTTCTGTTGTTTTGTGTCGTTGGCGAATAATGTGCATAGCAATCACGAGGGTCATAGTTCGAGCCTACTAGCTCTCTATCTATATCGTCACACCATATCCCTTACGGGTAGGCAGAGAATGCTCCCTCCACTTTAAACTCTTAACTTGACATTCAGATAAGACACGGTCTTTTTGATCATGGTAAGATAGTCCAGGTCTTGTCCGGTACCTACATTCTTCCAGTTTCGCATTGTATATCTGTTTTGTTATTCGAGCCTACTAGGTTGCCTAATTTCGTACATCTATCAGTCCGAAGTCCGGAATTATGCCTGGTGTAATGGTAATAGGCTTGCCCTCTATGATATTGTGATCTAACATTTTAGACGATAAGTAATAATAATAATATTTATTTGCAAAAAACAATGTAACAGAGTTTACATACATGTGGGCTGCAAAATCAGTTCACCGTATATATATAACCCTGTCTCTTAAACCAGGGTAAACTGCATCCATAGAATAACAATAATCCAGAAGCCGCATCCAGTCGTATTTGCATGCCGCACGGTGAGCCAAAAACTCAACAAACGTCCCGCACTTGCCGCACTTCCCACCCGCATAATGTTGCTGGTTAAAAATGATTTACCACTTTTTTGACTAAATGTTCAGTAAGAGATTATAAAGTCATTACTGTCTATTTCTAGCGGTAAGATGTATCTTTAAACATATTAACGCAAGATATAAATATGTAATTAAGTATGTTATCAAAATAAAACACGATTACATTAGCAGTAAGTTTATAATGTTTATTTTTTTTATATGTTAATAAATATGTTTTAATTTGTATCGTTCCCTGCCTTATCGGTCTGGTGGAGCATACTCCTAATTTGCCTGCCTTATCGGTCTGGTGGAACTTACAGCTAATGTAATAGTGTGTGTGCGTTACAATTACGAGGTTCTGGGATCGATTCTTAGGACGAAAAATTGGAATATTAATTTTAATAACCCTTTTGTTGAACCATTTTTTTAAATATTGCCTGAATATCGCCACGTGTTGAAATATGTTTGTAGTATCTAACATCGTAGGCTAAATGTAGGCGCATGATTCATCCGGCATATCATTATATCACTATGAATAAAATTATTCCGGCTTTAACTATCTTACTGCGCCATACATATAAAAGCGCCATTCCATACAGGTCTTAGTAATTGAAAGTGGGAAAAGTACTTTCGTCATCGTAACTAAATAGTTAAATCATTATGTATTCAGTAACGAAATTATTAATATTTAGTACTATTACAACTAAGGTCCATAGTAAATAAAAGTAGGAAAAAATTACACTGTGGTATTGGCAACAGAGACAAAATGGACGCATCATCTTCGGTGACAATCATGAACGGAACATCAAATTCAATATTTAAATAATACGATATCCTATTGAGCTATTTACAAATGAAATCATGTTGTTCCTTTTTGAGCTTGACAGAATCGTTACAGGTAAGAACCGCAAGATTCCATAACTCATTTTAATTTGATACACGTCAATCAATCAATCAATCAATTAGCCTATCGCAGTCCACTGCTGGACATAGGCCTCTCCTAACACGCGCCATTGCACACGGTCCTCCGCCTTCCGCATCCAGTCTGTCCCAGCGACCTTTTTGAGGTCGTCGGTCCATCTAGCTGGGGGCCGTCCTAACTTACGCTTACCAAGTAGCGGTCTCCACTCTAGGACACGTTTGCTCGATCGGTCGTCGGTCCTTCTGCAGATGTGACCAGTCCATTGCCGCTTTAGCTTACTGAGTTTGCGAGCTATGTCGGTAACTTTGGTTCTTTGTCGGATTACCTCGTTTCGAATTTTATCCTTCAACGAGACGCCGAGCATAGCTCGCTCCATAGCCCGCTGTGCGACTTTAAATTTGTGGACCAGTCCCACTGTGAGTGGCCACGTCTCGGCCCCGTAGGTCATAACAGGTAGGACGCATTGGTTGTACACTTTAGTCTTCAGGCATTGCGGTATAGGCGAAGAGAAAACATGACGTAGTTTGCCAAATGCTGCCCAACCCAATTGGATCCTGCGGTTGATTTCTTTCTCGAAGTTGTTTCGTACCAAATTGGACAACTTGTCCAAGGTAGACATACTCCCGAACAACTTCGAGCTTCGAACCATCGACGTAGATCGGTCCCGGCGTGACATGTTCATTAAACATCATCTTGGATTTATCCAAGTTCATGCCGAGACCGACACCTCGAGAGGCTCCATTTAGGCTATGCAGCATTTCGTAACTGTTCCAGTGACTCTGCCACGATGACGATATCATCGGCAAACCGAAGGTGTGAGATGTATTCGCCGTTGATGTTAATGCCCCGCCCAGTCCAGTCCAGCGTCTTGAAGACGTCTTCGAGTGCATTGGTAAAGAGCTTGGGGGATATTACATCCCCCTGTCTTACACCTCGACGCAACTCAATCGGGTTGGTCTTTTGGTCCTGGAGCTGGACGGTCATTGTGGCGGTATCATATAGACATCTCAGCACCTCGATATAGCGCCAATCGATGCCACATCGCTGCAGAGCATCCAAAACCGCCCAGGTTTCGATGGAGTCGAAGGCTTTCTCGTAGTCCACGAAAGCCATACACAGCGGCTGATTGTACTATTCGGTCTTCTGTACAATCTGCCGAACAGTATGGATGTGGTCTACGGTGCTGTAGCCTTTTCGAAACCCGGCTTGTTCCGGTGGCTGGAACTCGTCAAGTCTTCGGGCGAGGCGGTTTGTGAGTACTCTCGAGAACAACTTGTAGACGTGGCTCAGGAGTGAGATGGGTCTGTAGTTCTTCAGCAAGGTTTTGTCACCTTTTTTGAAGAACAGAACCACCGCACTCCCGCTCCACGCTTGAGGTGTTAAGCCCTGTTGGATGACGGAATTAAAGAGGCTCGCTAACTTTTTCAGGATTGGAGTCCCGCCTGCTTTTAGGAGCTCAGTGGTGATTCCGTTATCGCCTGGCGACTTGTTGTTTTTGAGCTGCTCGAGAGCCACTCTGACCTCGTCCTGGTTGACATCAGCGATGTCTTCCGTGTAGTGGCGTGCGAGTGGGGCTCTGTGGTCGTCAGCGCTGGGTCTCGTGGGTTTAGTCATCCGTGATGCGTACAGGTCTTTGTAGAAACTCTCAATCTCCTCTAGTATCTCGAACTTGGAGGTCACGGTTTTGCCATCAGCAGTATTAAGTTTCGTCAGATGGGATTTACCTAGCTGGCGAGCGAAGACTTTGGTGCCTATGTTCTGTTCAATCGCAGCCGCGATGGCGCGGGTGTTGAAACATCGGAGGTCACGTCGCACCAGCTTCCGGATCTTCCGGTTTGATACACGTAGAACACGTTATTTCGCGCAACGGTCGCCGACTGAGTACTTGCGTAAACGTGTGACTACCTGCTTTGCAGGTACTTATTGTTGCTTCAACTCGATGCGCGGCCGCGGCTTCTAGATTATTCTTACTCTACGCCTGCAACTTAAGAGACAGTGTTCGGCTATAAGTTTGATTATGATTATACAGCAAGTGGAACAGTGTCGATCTACCGGTGCATGTCGATCTATTATGTGCAGGCAGGTGTAAATCCCTGACTGCACATGCCTGTGTGTGTGTGTGTGTGTCTCTGTGTGGCTGTGTGGCTGTGTGTGTATGTGTGTGTGTGTGTGTTTGTCTAAGTATGTGTGTGTATGTGTGGGTGTGGTGTGTGTTTGAGTATGTATGAGTGTGTGTTAAGGAGCCTACTAGCTCTCTATCTATATCATCACACCATATCCCTTACGGGTAGGCAGAGAATGCAAAGTTCCAACAGGTTCTTTCCTTGCACCTCTCGGGCTCCCTCCACTTTAAACTCTTAACTTGATATTCAGATAAGACACGGTCTTTTTGATTATGGTAAGATAGTCCAGGTCTTGTCCGGTACCTACATCCTTCCACTTTCGCATTGTATATCTGTTTTGTTATTCGAGCCTACTAGGTCGCCTAATTTCCTACATCTATCATTGTAGCAGGCAGGTGTAAATCCCTGACTGCACATGCCTGTGTGTGTGTGTGTCTGTGTGTGTGTGTGTGTTTGTGTAAGTATGTGTGTGTGTGTGTGTGTGGGTGTGGTGTATGAGTGTGTGTTAAGGAAAACATAAATAAGTGGGTGTACACACTTCTGCCATCTTCGCTTGGGGAATATAGACATGACAGTGTTTTATTATTTTATCGTTTGAAATTATTTTAATTTCATGAAAGTCTATCTTCTATTTAGATTAAAATAAACACCGTTACGATTATACTCCACAAGTGGGGATTGCACAGGTGTACTGTGTACACCCACTTCTGGCGATGCTAGGTCCTATATAATAGAGGGCAAGCCTATTGCTATCATACTGAGCACAATACTAGACTCTGGACTCAGACACGGATTTTTTATATTGAAAAATGATATATGATTTTTTTTATATACTAAACCTAGATCCTAGTGATCTTTATGCGCATTATTCGCTACTACACTAGCATTTAGGAAAGGAATCACTATTCTTTATTTCTATTTTCTTCTGTTATGTACGAAAAGCTGGAAAATTTCTTTGTTTCTAGTTAATGATTCTATTAGGGGTAAGAATTCGATTTAGGCGGGAGCGCTGATCGTGTAAGTCAATATTGCTCGAAAATTGTTTTGCTTTCGACGACCGATCATTTCATTATTTCGAGATCTAATTTAACAGCGCCCTTGTTTGGCCAGCTTACATCGACATCAACAGATATGATTACCCGGCCTGGGCTTACTGGGTACAAACATATTGACGATAGCGTAACGCTGTCGAATTGAAACGCTATCCTTTTCACACAACATATTTTATAAATAAAGATGAATGTGACAACAACGGGCCAAACATTCGTTATGATAACGTCGGACGGCATTGTGCTAGTCCTCTGTTTGAGTTAATCTTCAATATTCTTGTTCATCAGTTACATTACAGTCTCTGCAATCTGTAATATACTCTAATTAATGTTGACGCTTGCGGTTAGTAGTCCAATGACTCGGTAAGGTCAATGTTAGTAAAACAACTCTAGTGTGTGTAGGTAGGAGTGTATTTTTAAACTAGACTTAAAGCTGGGACCTTATCACAATCAGGCTGATATGAGTGTTACGCTATCGAGTTGATATGCCATCCTATTCAAACTATAAATTAACTAAATTAAAATGAACGTAACAGCATCTCTATTCGACAATGTTACTATAACACTAAAACACTCAGGGCCCTTATTCGCTATGACAATTTAAACACGAAACAAGACGTGTTATCAAACATACGTGCTATTGGCGTGGAATGGAATTCTGTATGCCACTGTCAGATTTGACAACATGACAACGTCACACGCCATGTTTCGAACTGTCAAAATAACACGCTCCGCGCTTGCGTGTGTTATTGAAAACATGTTAAAAACTTGCTAAGGTAATTCAATGTAAACAAACATTTTTAAATAGTTTTATTGCAATTTAAATGATATATTATGATCATCGCGTCGTCGTCGTAGTAATAAATTATTACTCATAACCAGTGACATTGGAATTGTGGTGGCTCATCTATTAAAGTGAACTTCTCCATTTCAACAATAGTGTACACATTTTTCTTAAAAATATGGTGTTTTGTTTTAGTTTGTAGTCACAATGAACCGGACGAAAGCTTCTACAGCCCAATTAGCATATTTACCCACCCAAAGGAATCTGGGTACATCAATTGTTCTCCTCAAGGAAGGTCATCGATAAATGTGGAAAGATCTAACCTACCAATTAAATGCGTTAGGAGGCCTATTTAAAACTGTGATCATAAAAAACAGGTACGTATCTACTAAAATAAATGTGACTTTTGTTATTTTATAAAGACAAATAATTTGTGGTGTGCTACATTATTGATTTTGTGGTGAATTAAATATTTGTATCATTGATTTAATTATAGGGCATAGGTAGATGATGTTGACCTAAAATAACATAATAGGCTATTTTTCATTATCAATTTTCATTACAAGTAGAATGTAGGGTTATTATAATGCATTTCTATTAGTGAGTCTTAATTGCTCATCAAATAATGTGTTGCATATATTATGAAGCAATAATTTTGCATCTAAAATCATATCTTTCATATGAAACTTCTTTTACAGAATTGCTGATGGTTGAGAAAATTAGAACACCCAAGTTGACCCATTCTTGTAGAGGAAGATGTGCGGTGATGTCATGTGTGATGGGAATTTTTATACTAATGAATGAAAGAAAAATGTTTTTATTTCAATTTGTTTTTCAATTATACCTGCATAATTATGGTGTGGTAACCTTGGTAGCAAAGTGGAACCATTACTGTGTGGTATACCAAACTGTATAATTTTGAATGTTTGTTGTTCAAATCAAATAAAATAGCATTTATTGTGGTCATCGGTTACAAAGATGGTATGTGATGTTGTTCTGATGAGGACTTACAAGTTTCCATTTAACAATACCAAATGACTTGCATGTGATTATTGATTTGTTATTCATAAATAAAACTTATTGATTTACCAATTACTTTTGTTTCATTTATACTTTTGTTTCATTTATATACATACCTGCCCCGCAGGGGATCTGGCTTGATGCTGTTTTTATTTATTTAATTTTTATTTTCTTTATTAATTCTTTAATTTAGATAGATACATAGATTATGTATCTATCTATGTATGTGTAGATAGATAGCTAGTAAAGATAAAGATACATAGTAAATAAACAAAATAAAAAAGTATACCTTTTAATTCACTGTATGTATATTTGCAAAACAAACATTAAAATAAAAAATAAACACCGTCACGCCGGTATTCCCGGAGTGGGGGGCAAAAGGGAATAGGGGCAACTAGGTTCAGGGAGGACCGGCCTCGACTTGGGCTCTTGCTATGGGGGAAGGCATACATTAGGTGTCTCGCCGTGGTGAACATGAAAGAAACTTGTCCGCTGGCCAGTGCAGACATGCACTGGCCAGCGGACAAGGGATTCTTCCACGTCGCCGGCGAGGTTGGTGTCTAATCCTGTGTGTGATATCGGTATCTGAAAGGAGGGAAGTAAGGGCATTGTAAGGGTTTCTGAAAATATGGCGCAGGCAGCAATAATGGCTGATAGGAGGCGAGTCAAGTGCGTAGGCGGCAGCAGCTAAAAAGGGCTTTAATATAGGTGCGAATAGGTTCAAGGCTGAGATCAGAATGGTGCTAGGTTTAGTCTGGTTTTATTTAAGAGGCCAATTTTATGAAAAAACATGGTGTGACAACTAAAGACACTAAAGTGGTCGGTTCGGACGAAGAGCAAGGATTGGGGAATTAATGAATGAATAAAATAAACTAATTTTGAACCTTATCGCCTTATAGCCTTAAGTTATCACACAATATTTTTATGTAAAATTGACCACTTAAAAAAACAGACTATATATATGTGTGTAACAAGTATTTGTTTGTTTAGGTGTGGGTATAGGTTATTGTATTTGACATTCGTACGTTCTAAAACTTGGATCTTTGTTTAATGTTAATTAAATTAGCCTTTTTTATATCTGGCCCTACTTATTTACTTAGTTTTCAATAGATACATAATTAAAACCATGTTATCAGCACATATAAATATATTATATGTGCTGATAACATGGTATACCGAAAATATTCAATACCGAAATTGAATAAGTTGAAACGAATATTCGAAAAACCGATACTTTACCGGAATTAACAGATGTAAGATTATGAACGAATCCAGCGAAATCTCAAATTAAAAATAAAATTGCCGTAGACAACATTCCTTACGGCATACCGAATACCATTTTGTAATTCCACGCGAAGGCTCGTCAAAAAAGCGTGTTTATGTTTACTGCTTGTTATGACGTCACACGTTACTTGCGGGGAATCTCATGTGGCATAGCGAATAAAGGCCCAGGTTGCAAAGTTATCTCAATCTTATCTGCCATGTACATTATACATTATGGAAAATCCTTTCACCTTTAATTAAATCGCATTCCTCTCGCTTATTTCGCTCTGAAAACAACATGATATATTAATATAGATTTACAGACATTTTTAAACGTAATTCCACTTTCAAACTTTGCCACAATAATCTAACTTAACTTGGTCAAGTGTAAGCTGTAGTGGGGCAACAATAATTTTGCCAAAAATTTACAATAGTAGTCCTCAAAATACTTTTATTCCTTCCTATTTTTCCAAATTGAAAGTATCTACACACATCAAAAACAATGTCAAAATAATTGGCTGTGATAGTCGAAGAAATCCCAAGACACTCCTTAGAGGGCTCCAAGATGAAATATATAAAGAGTAAATATATTCCATACTCATTTTCAGATTTTATGACTATCTTTTTCTTCTTCTTCTTCAGCCGAAAGACGTCCATTGCAGGACAAAAGCCTCCCCTAAAGACCGCCACAACGACCGGCTTTGTGCTGTACGCATCCAACTTCTACCCGCGACCTTCACCAGGTCATCGGTCCATCTTGTAGGGGGCCTACCCACTCCACGTCTTCCGGTACGTGGTCGCCACTCGAGAACCTTTCTGCCCCAACGGTCGTCAGGTCTACGAGCGAAGTGCCCCGCCCACTGCCGCTTAAGTTCAGCAATTCTGAGTGCTATGTCAGTGACTTTGGTCCTCCTGCGGATCTCCTCGTTTCTGATTCGATCCCGCAGGGTAACTCCGAAAATAGATCTATCCATCGCCCTTTGGGTGACCTTGAACCTTCTTATGAGGCCCATCGTAAGCGACCATGTCTCAGTGCCGTAAGTCATCACTGGCAACACACACTGGTCAAAGACTTATGCCTTGAGACACTCCGGAATTTTGAACGAGAAGATGTTACGTAGCTTCCCGAACGCCGCCCAGCTGGATTCGATGATTGACCTCGTTCTTGAAGTTGGACCTTCCTAATTGGATTCTTTGTCCCAGGTATATATAATCGTCAACAACTTCGAGCGTAGAGTCTCCAACCTTTACAGAAGTTGGTACTACATGGACGTTTAACATGATCTTCGTCTTATCCATGTTTATTTTAAGACCCACTTGTTGAAAGACTCTACTGAGGTATTCGAGCATGATACTGAGGTCTTCCAGGGTATCAGCCATGAGCACGATGTCATCGGCAAATCGAAGGTGAGAGATGTACTCGCAGTTGATGTTGATACCTAGTCCTCTCCAGTCCAGAAGCTTGAAGACATCTTCTAGCGCGGCGGAGACCAGTTTCGGGGATATAACGTCTCCCTGTCTCACACCACGCTGCAGTTTGTGACTATGTTAATTAGAATATCTTAGCTATCGCAATCTTAGCTATATAAGCAATAAATTCTTATCCTTTATAAACCTCGTAAAGGACAAAATATGAGAACATTAACAAGCACATTAGACAGATATACGCCAAATCCGTCTTAAGTCGACAAACATGAAAGAAGCAATAAAAGATAAGGCTAACCGTGAGGCTAACGAACAAATAAAGACAAAAAGTTCTCGATCGCTCTCCGGGATGCTGCTTAAGAGGCTATGCAGACAACGGATTTTAAAAGGTTGTAAGTGGGATCCAAATTGCCAGGTTTGTTAACAGAATTTCCGAAAGACCCATACTAATATTTAAATTCGAAAGTAACTCAGTCTGTCTGTTTGCCTGTTACCTTTTTACGCTCAAACCGCTCAATACATTTTGGTCAAATTCGGCAATTACATAGATTTTCTCCAGGGAAAGGATAAAGGCTATCTTTTGTCACAAAAAAAACTTAAAGGTGTGAATACACGTGATCTGAATATAACGCGACCGAAGTTGCGAGTAAAGCTAGCATCTCTATAAGGAAGGATATCAAACAACATTCCGGATGGGCACTTACCGGAAGTGTTCGGAAAAACCACACTTTATAACAATATTTTAATTCACCCTTCAGTTATGATTACTACAATATCGCTAAACCGCTACCAATGAATGTTTTCGTATTTGATTAGTATATAAAAAGAAATAATCGGTGGTGGTTAAGATTTGGATTAAACGAAGTTTTGTTAGCAGATTGGACGTCAGTTATTTTACCTTGAATTGCCTTTCCTCATTTCTATGTTCTCCTATTCTAGTAACCAATATACCTAACGGTACCCAAGGACTGCTTGAATTCTAACCACTGTAATTGAATGTCCTCTAATTCAACTGAAAATCATTTTGTACCCACCATCATTACAGTTACAAAACTTTATAACAAGTTCTAAAATTAAATTTCAACATATCATCAAAAACCGTCCTCTAATTAACGACCGTCTACATAAGGTCTAAGCCGTTATCCGCAGCGCTCCATTTACTGTTATTTATTGTCTGCCCCTTATTGTTTATTCTTTACGAGCAGTGGATGCCTTAAGCGGAATCTAGACACGGCTTTTTAATGAACTTCGATTTGTGCTTAAACTTTTCTGAATGGCCCGCTAAAGCTACGAGCGTACCATTAACGGCAGCTATACGTATACGTACGTATTTATTTATCTTTGCAAATTGAGTGCAAACTATGTACAAATTGGCGTTAGCGTGGCGGTATTCAGTTGATATACCACCCTTGTCATACTACAACATATGTTTATTAAATAAAGATGAATGAGACAGAATAGCTTTCTCGGCAGCGTTACGATAACGTAAAATGATTTGTACTTAGTCCTCTGATCTGTGGATTAATCGAAAGTGTACGATAGATCGTGTTGCAGATTAAGATTTATATAATGCTATTGAATAAATAGTATCTGATTGTTATTATCGTAGCGTATGAATGGTGTCGAAACGAAAGAGGTGGACGTCACAAACAATTTTATTAAAGGAAGTCTTTCGTTGAAGACAAAACCAAGAACGATTTTAGCACTATCTTAATCTATAATGTGTCGCATTGTTATGACTCAATCGTTATTCCACACACTTCCTGCCTTTTTTCTTCTCTATGCACATATTCAAGCTTAACAACGCAATTATGCATGATCATCATTTATTATTGTGGACGACATGTTTCTAGCGCGCAATAGCCCGCGCACAGGGAACTGATGTTCTACTAAAAAAATGCCGTTAGCGTGACATTATCGAGTTGATATGCCAACATTTTCACAGCACATATTTACTAAATACGGACGATTTAGCGCATTAGTTAAGAGCTTAAACCGCTCCGCACACTGTGTCTAATAGTCGCAGGTTCGATTCCCGCACGGGACAAATCTTTGTGTGACCCACAATTATTTGTTTCGGTCTGGGTATTCGTTAATGTGAATTTTCATGTTTGTAAACGGACCTACGTTACAGGAATATATCCTAGTGTGGGGCTACATTTTTTAAGGAAAAGAAGAAAGCAGAAGAAAAATAAAGATGAACGTGAAAGCACGCTATCTCGATAACGTTACAATAACGTTAAAGGGTTTCGTGTTGTGTGCCATCTGACATCGATGGCGTAGAGACTATACCGTGTTACTGGCAAAATACTAATAACACAGTAACCTACAACTTTTGCTCTGACATTTTTTTATGTTAGTCAAAAGAAATGTTATTTCATAGAAAACAATATTGTCACTATAAAATGTATGGAATAGATGATCTGTTTTACGCGAAAAATCAATACAAAAGTTGTTGTTTATGATAATAGTAATATAGTTTTATAAATATTTATATATAAAAGATTTAAGATATTGTATATACACTATAATATAATCGTTACGATATATGAATACGTGTGTAGCACCCATATGTACTTCCTGATTTGATCTTTGTAAGAATATTCTTTCCGAGCTCAAAAGCTGTAAACATAAGTTTGCTTCAAAGGAAAAATCAAAACCCTTAATTCTTATTTTTAAACCTCTCTGTAAGATATACTAGACGTAGGTTACGTCTTAAGGAATCTTTATAATGTAAGCTTTTATTATAATTTTGGAGCATTAACTAAATTAGGCTGATTAACGTTTCATTATTTTGATAAACGATTCCTCTTCAAACCAACTTAAATAAATACTCTACGCTAACAAAGCCTTTACCCAGAAATAGAACGGTAAAACATGCTAGTAAAAATACACTACAAGAAAACCAATTTGGCAATTCTATACATCTCTAGAGGGCGTTTTTTCAAACTTGTCATTGATATTACGTTTTAAAGGCACAATTAATATCACTTATTTCTATATGTATTTACAGTGATAGCCTAATGGTTGGACCGTTGGACTGCAAAGTCAGAGGTCTCGAGTTCAAACCTAGGCACGAACTTCTGTCTTTTCCAAAGTATGTATAAAAAATTAACCGTCATTTGGTTTTACCGTAAACGAAAACAACGTGAGGAAACCTGCATGCCTAAGAGTTTCTCGAAGGTGTATGAAGTTCGCCAACCCGCACTGGGCCAGCGTGGACTGTGGCCTTAAACCTCTTAGTTTGAGAGGAGGCCCGTGCCCAACGGTGGGACAGTTTTTTAACTGGGCTAATATTATTATTATGTATGAATGAATGAGGCAGAAAGGTTCTCAAGTAGCGACCTCATACCGGAAGAGGTAGCGTGGACAGGCCAACCACAAGTTGGACCGAAGATCAGGTGAAAGTCACAAGTAAAAGCGTACGTTCAACAAAAAGATAATCGTCGTGGCAGACTTGACGGACGATTTAGCGTGGTTAAGAGCTTAAGCCGCTCCGCCCACTGTGTCGAATACTCGCAGATTCGATTCCCGCACGGGACAAATCTTTGTGTGACCCACAATTATTTGTTTCGGTCTGGGTATTTGTATATGTGAATTTTCATATTTGTAAACGCACCTACGACGCAGGAGCAACTACTACGTTTTTTAAAAATACAAAAATTAATAAAGAATTGGAAAGACCTTTGTTTTGCACTGAACTACAACCATAACGATTCTCACGGTACTCATTGTTATTGGGATTGGCTCATTTATTTTCTTACATGGAGAGCAGGGGAGAGCATTACAGATACAAAGCCTTAGGGAAGCCTTAGTACAATTAATCCACCTATTATTATTGCGTGATTCACGGTACAGAGTTTTAACAAATTCTTTCTTTAAAGAAGATTATATTAGCCCAGTGCGGGTTGGTGAACTTCACACACCTTCGAGAAACTCTTAGGCATGCAGGTTTCCTCAAGATGTTTTTCCTTCACCGTTAAAGCAAGTGATAACTAATTTTTAATACGCACGTGCTTTTGAAAAGTCAGAGGTGGTTTGAACCCGAGACCTCTGATTGGCAGTCCAACGGTCTAACCACTAGGCTATCACTGCTTATAAAATAAAGAAGATTATAATAATATAAAAATTATTGTTAAAATTAACTTCTGGTTAATATTAAACGCAAGGCTACTATAAATTGAAATTCTATTCGAGGGAATTGGCACTGATAGCCTAAACGCAGACCTTGCCTAGTTCGGTAAATATAGCCAATTTACTTGTAAGAATATTCTGTAAAACAAATTATGTCAATTAATCATTATTATTATTATTACTTCTTTCGCTCGATGTGAAAGTGGAGAAAGGGAGAAGCCCAAAGTACAGTCAAATAAAGACAATTATATTGTTATGCGACACGAAAACATTTCACAAGCCATCGTGTAGCATAAAACAACAACAGCGTCGTACAATAAGGTGCCGTCACAAAATTGGAGTTTAAATTTCCTGCAAAATGACAATATCTGCCTTTTTATTGCATAATGCCGTCGCCGCTCGCGAGCGGGCGCGCGGCGTCTTCAACTCATCAGGGGCCTTATTTGCCAATACCGAATAACAAAGTAACGCGCCACTTTACGATAACTACGTGAACTTAACTTTTTTAAACATAGCCCCACACTAGGAATGAATCCTGTGTCGTGGGTGTGTTTACAAATGGGTAACACACATATACAAACACCCAGACCGAAACAAAACATTGTGGATCACACACAAATTTGTCCCATGCGGAGGTCGAATCCCCGATACATCTTTTAACTACTGCACCAAGCCGTTTGTCCATGGCACTCCAGGGACATAGAAATTGCCATTGAAAAACTTTAATTTATAAAAGATTGACCGTATTTTCTGGCCCTTCTTTACCACAGGAATCAAATTTCGAACGGATAGTTAGTCTTATGTTATCAGTAACCTTTTATATCTTGACTATTCATAAGTACTTTCTGGTCTACATGAATAAAAAAAATGATTTTGAATAAACGATAATTTACGAAGTTATCGTAACGCGCCGCATTTGGTCGGCGTTAATCTGAAGTGACAATATTATCCTTCTTATGTACAACTGCTCAGCTTTATTGCACCATAAAAGCCTCTATAATGCCTCTTTAATACTTTTTAGTTATTTATAGTGTCTTTTATGAAAATAGCGTACTAAAATGGTTCCGGTCTCGAACTTTCTTCACTACAAATTAAAATACAAAGTCCCCCCGCCGCGTCTGTCTGTCTGTCTGAACGCGATAAACTCAATAACTAGCTAACGTATTTTCATACGGTTTTCACCAATAGACGAAGCGATTCAAGAGAAGGGTTTATGTGTATAATTCACCCGAGCGAAGCCGGGCGGATTCTAGATTAGGGTTGCTAGTTTAGTATACTCTTCCTTACTGGGCTGGAAGCGAAAGAAAAACTTAGAATGCCCCAGTAGCCTTACTTTTGCTAGGCTGGTGGTAAGAGTCCACCAAAGGTAGTAACGTCATTCGATCAACGACCAGAAAAGGAAAATTTGAAATAAACCCTATACCAACCCGTCTGGCCAGCGTGGTATAGTAGGCCAAAACCTCCTAACATGGTAAGGCACCTAAAACAAAGGCCCCCAGTTCCCGGTAGTCCCGCTGTCCGCTGCCACGGTAGCGGTCGCGGTAACAGCGGGGCAGGGGATGCGAAGAATCTCCGGGCTACGACACAAGGCTACCAAAAACACCTGACCCTGGCTACGTACAATGGACGCTCTCTACGGCTGGACCAACACCTCACTGAACTCGAGGTAGAACTAGGTCGCATAAACTGGCACATATTGGGGTTATGCGAAGTCCGAAGACAGGGCGAGGACACGAGTCAGGCCACCTGTTCTACTTTCGTGAAGGTGATCGGCCCTCTCAGGGCGGTGTCGGTTTCCTGGTCAACAAAGCTCTCACTAACAACGTTGTAGAAGTCAGCAGTGTGTCGACACGGGTAGCGTACCTAATAATTAAAAAAAATAAGACGTGACGAGTTCCAGCCACCGGAACAAGCCGGGTTTCGAAAAGGCTACAGCACCGTGGACCACATCCATACTGTTCGGCAGATTGTACAGAAGACCGAAGAGTACAATCAGCCGCTGTGTATGGCTTTCGTGGACTACGAGAAAGCCTTCGACTCCATCGAAACCTGGGCGGTTCTGGATGCTCTGCAGCGATGTGGCATCGATTGGCGCTATATCGAGGTGCTGAGATGTCTATATGATACCGCCACAATGACCGTCCAGCTCCAAGACCAAAAGACCAACCCGATCGAGCTGCGTCGAGGTGTAAGACAGGGGGATGTAATATCCCCCAAGCTGTTCACCAATGCACTCGAATACGTCTTCAAGACGCTGGACTGGACTGGGCGGGGCATTAACATCAACGGCGAATACATCTCACACCTTCGGTTTGCCGATGATATCGTCATTGTGGCAGAGTCACTGGAACAGTTACGCGAAATGCTGCATAGCCTAAATGGAGCTTCTCGAGGTGTCGGTCTCGGCATGAACTTGGATAAAACCAAGATCATGTTTAATGAACATGTCACGCCGGGACCGATCTACGTCGATGAATCGATGCTCGAAGTTGTTCTACCGTATGTATGTATGTATGTCTACCTTAGACAAGTTGTCCAATTTCGTAGAAACCACTTCGAGAAAGAAATCAACCGCAGGATCCAATTGGGTTGGGCAGCATTTGGCAAACTACGTCACGTTTTCTCTTCGCCTATACCGCAATGCCTGAAGACTAAAGTGTACAACCAATGCGTCCACCTGTTATAACCTACGGGGCCGAGACGTGGACACTCACAGTGGGACTGGTCCACAAATTTAAAGTCGCACAGCGGGCTATGGAGCGAGCTATGCTCGGCGTCTCTTTGAAGGATAAAATTCGAAACGAGGTAATCCGACAAAGAACCAAAGTTACCGACATAGCTCGCAGACTCAGTAAGCTAAAGTGGCAATGGGCTGGTCACATCTGCAGAAGGACGGACGACCGATGGAGCAAACGTGTCCTAGAGTGGAGACCGCGACTTGGTAAGCGTAAGGTAGGACGGCCCCCAGCTAGATGGACCGACGACCTCAAAAAGGTCGCCGGGACAGACTGGATGCGGAAGGCGGAGGACCGTGTGCAATGGCGCGTGTTAGGAGAGGCCTATGTCCAGCAGTGGACTGCGATAGGCTGATTGATTGATTGATGAGTTTAGTATAATTTATGTGTGTTACCAGTGATGATATATGGATCAGAGACGTGGTCTCTTACAATAGGTCTCATAAAAAAGCTCAGAGTTGCTCAGCGAGCTATGGAGAGAGCTATGCTCGGCGTTTCTCTACGTGATCGAATCAGGAATGAAGAGATTCGTAGAAGAACCAAGGTCACCAACATAGCCGTTAAGATTAGCAAGCTGAAGTGGCAATGGGCGGGCCACATAGCGCGAAGATCGGACGGGCGTTGGGGCAGAAAGATTCTAGAGTGGAGACCACGTATTGGCAAGCGCAGCGTGGGACGACCACCTGCCAGATGGACCGACGATCTTGTGAAAATCGCAGGAAGTCGTTGGATGCAGGTGGCATCGGACCGGTTACGCTGGAAAGCGTTTGGGGAGGCCTATGTTCAGCAGTGGACAAGTATAGGCTGAGATGATGATGATGATGAAACATACGTTTGCTAGTCACAGGAAAAATTGTTCCATCCAGAAATCGTAGCCACAACTACTGGATCCAGTGGGCTGAGGGATCTATGCTCTTAGCACGAGACTAGACCAAGTCGTCGTCAACTTTTTACAAGCTTTTATTTAACTTGCGCTGTATGTAGGTTTGGCTATCTTTCTAGTTCGAATTTTGTGAGCCATTTTTCCGATTTCCCAATGTAAACATATTTGCTGTAAATTTCCCATTGTATCCGATCGAGCTGAAATTTGGCATGCGTATGTGTATAAGTTCAATGACAATGCAATAATATGATATCATGAAGCTGGTCTGCTGATATAGGCGGAAGCTGGCCATAGGTCAACAAAATAACATTACGTACCGTACGTTAATACCAAAGTTACGAGCGTAAGCACGAGGGGTTCCTCGTGCTTACGCTCGTAACTTTGGTATTAACAAGTACTGATGATAAAGCTAGACGGAGGCCATAGGATCCTAAGCAAGATGACTTTGTGTTTATGATATAACATATTTTTTTAAAGATCTATTTAAATTGTTTCAATACAACCACATCTAAACGTAAATCGTATTGAGGAGACCATAGCACAGAACAAGGGCTCCAAAGTGTTCGCAAGAGACGCGTCTATTGGGCAAAGCCAGTTGACGAAGCTGAAGACGGAGGACGGAATCGTAACGCCGAATAGGTCAGAGGTGCTAAGGGAGATAGAGAGGTTCTATGGGCAGTTGTACACCTCAGTAGCTGAACCTGTTGTTGACTTGGTAAAAGACCCAAGAGCCAAGCTAACTCGACACTACACTGAAGATATCCCGGACATCAGCCTGTACGAGATTAGGATGGCTCTCAAGCAACTCAAAAATAACAAAGTGCCAGGCGAAGACGGAATTACCGCAGAGCTTCTGAAAGCGGGTGGAACGCCGGTACTTAAAGTCCTTTAGAGGCTGTTTAATTCCGTCTTGCTCGAAGGTAAAACGCCGGAAGCATGGAACAGGGGTGTGGTGGTACTCTTTTTCAAGAAAGGTGATGACACTTTACTGAAGAATTATAGGCCCATCACACTGCTGAGCCATGTTTATAAGTTGTTTTCGAGAGTCATCACGAATCGTCTCGAATGCAGGCTTGATGACTTCCAGCCTCCCGAACAAGCCGGTTTCCGGAAAGGCTTTAGTACCATAGACCACATACATATGCTGCGGCAGATTATACAGAAGACCGAGGAGTATAATCGGCCACTATCCAAGCATAGTGTGGACTATGATAAAGCCTTCGATTCGATCGAGAC
Organism: Phalera bucephala; assembly: GCA_905147815.2. Taxonomy (NCBI): domain Eukaryota; kingdom Metazoa; phylum Arthropoda; class Insecta; order Lepidoptera; family Notodontidae; genus Phalera; species Phalera bucephala. The sequence continues at coordinate 14,527,754 of LR990617.1, read as the reverse complement.
TTGGGCGGTTCTTAGATCTCTCCAGCGATGCCGCATTGACTATCAGTACATTGAAGTGTTGTGCGGTGTGAGGGTATATATTTTTGACGCGTGGTTCCCGGCTTAGAATTGGCCCAACCCATCTCATCTCATTGGGTGTCGTACAAGGCGACTAAGAGACAACTAGGGAACGGGCAGCAGCGTTCTCCTAGATACTTCCACGACCACTGAACTGCGCTCGCCAACCCGCCTGCCAAGCGTGGCGAGTAAGGCAAATCCCCCAATCAACATGAAAGAAAAGTACAAACCCAGGCCCCTAGTCCCCGGCACTCCTGTTCGTCCTGGCCACGGTAGCAGCCATGGTAACGACAGGACAAGGGGTGCGAAGAATCTCCGGCAGAGATTCGGCTACCACCAAAAACGACGAAAATTGGCCCTGGTGACATACAACGCACGCACACTGAGGACAGATGAGAAGCTAGTTAAGCTGGAAGAAGAGTTAAACAAGTTGCGGTGGAGTATTGTTGGTTTATCGGAGGTCCGAAGAAAGGGCGAGGACACGATAACCTTAAAATCCGGCAACTTGTTTTTCTACCGGGAGGGCGAACAACAGTCCCAAGGTGGTGTCGGATTTATCGTCCACAAGTCACTCATAAACAACGTTGTGTCCATCACTAGTGTGTCGAGCAGAGTAGCGTACCTGATACTCAGAATATCCAAAAGATATTCGCTGAAGGTCATACAGGTCTACGCACCGACCTCGGCATACTCAGATGATGAGGTCGAAGTTATGTATGAGGACATTAGTAGAGCCATACATACTTCCAAAGCACATTTTACAGTAGTTATGGGTGACTTCAATGCGCGGCTGGGCCAACGGGGCGATGATGAGCTGAGAGTGGGGCAATTTGGATATGGGCAGCGCAACCCCAGGGGTCAGAGGTTGGCCGAATTTCTGGAAAAAGAGGGACTCTTTATGATGAACTCTTTCTTCCAGAAGCCGCCTCATAGGAAATGGACCTGGATGAGCCCTGATGGTTCCACAAAAAATGAGATAGACTTCATCATGAGCACCAAGCGACAAATATTTAATGATGTCTCCGTGATTCATTGGGTAAAAACCGGCACGGATCAACGAATGGTCAGAGGCACATTAAATATTAATGTCAAAATGGAAAGATCGCGTCTGATGAAGTCTACGCTCCGACCTACTCATGCATATATCCAAAACCCCGAGAACTTTCAACTCGAATTGTCAAACCGCTTCGAATTGCTAGACAGCAGCGCATCAGTGGACGAAATCAACAACAGGCTGGTAGAGACTGTTCATACGGTCGGGTCCAAGTATTTTAAGACCCACCGTAAAAATAGGCCTCAAAAACTATCTGACTACACCCGAAACCTCATGGCTGAGCGACGTTCCATGACGCTCCAAACCTCCGATGATGCTAAGTCCTATAGGCAGCTAAATGGACAGATATTAAAGTCCTTGCGACACGACTTACGGTCCTTCAATGCAAGGCGTATCGAGGAGACCATAGAGCAGAACAAGGGCTCTAAAGTGTTCGCAAGAGACGCGTCTATTGGGCAGAGCCAGTTGACGAAACTGAAGACGGAGGACGGAAACGTAACGTCAAATAGGTCAGAGGTGCTCAGGGAGATAGGGAGGTTCTATGGACAGTTATATACCTCAGTAGCTAAACCTGTTGTTGACTTGGTAAAAGACCCAAGAGCCAAGCTAACCCGACACTGCACTGAAGATATCCCGGACATCAGCCTGTGCGAGATTAGGATGGCTCTCAAACAACTAAAAAACATTAAAGCGCCGGGTGAAGACGGAATTACTGCAGAACTTCTGAAGGCGGGCGGATCGCCGGTACTTAAAGTCCTTCAGAGGCTATTTAATTCCGTCTTGCTTGAAGGGAAAACGCCGGAAGCATGGAACAGGGGTGTGGTGGTGCTGTTTTTCAAGAAAGGTGATAACACCTTATTGAAGAACTATAGGCCCATCACACTGCTGAGCCATGTTTATAAGTTGTTTTCGAGAGTCATTACGAATCGTCTCGAACGAAGGCTTGATGACTTCCAGCCTCCCGAACAAGCCGGTTTCCGGAAAGGCTTTAGTACCATAGACCACATACATACGCTGCGGCAGGTTATACAGAAGACTGAGGAGTATAATCGGCCACTATGCTTGGCGTTTGTGGACTATGAGAAAGCCTTCGATTCGATCGAGACTTGGGCGGTTCTTAGATCTCTCCAACGATGCCGCATTGACTATAGGTACATCGAAGTGTTGAAGTGCTTGTATAATAACGCCACCATGTCAGTCCGAGTACAGGGGCAGTGCACGAAGGTGATCCCCATAAAAAGAGGAGTAAGGCAGGGAGACGTCATTTCTCCGAAACTGTTTACGGCCACCTTAGAGGAAGCCTTCAAGCTCTTGGAATGACAAGGACTTGGCATCAACATCAATGGCGAATACATCACTCACCTTCGATTTGCCGACGACATTGTGGTCGTGGCGGAGTCGCTGGAAGATCTAGGACGAATGCTCGGTGACCTCAACAGAGTATCTCAACAAGTGGGTCTTAAATTGAACATGGACAAAACGAAAATAATGTCTAACGTCCATGTCGTACCCACCGCACTTACCGTTGGGAACTCTACTCTTGAAGTTGTCGACGAATACATTTACCTGGGGCAGGTAGTCCGGTTAGGTAGGTCCAACTTTGAGAGAGAGGTCGATCGACGAATCCAACTCGGCTGGGCAGCGTTTGGGGAAACTGCGCAACATCTTCTCATCCAAAATACCTCAGTGCCTTAAGACTAAAGTTTTTAGTCAATGTGTGTTACGAGTGATGATATATGGATCAGAACCGTGGTCTCTTACAATAGGTCTTATAAAAAAGCTCAGAGTTGCTCAGCGAGCTATGGAGAGAGCCATGCATCGAATCAAGAATGAGGAGATTCGTAGAAGAACCAAGGTCACCGACATAGCCGTTAAGATTAGCAACCTGAAGTGGCAATGGGCTGGCCACATAGCGCGTAGATCGGACGGGCGTTGGGGCAGAAAGATTCTAGAGTGGAGACCACGTATTGGCAAGCGCAGCGTGGGACGACCGCCTGCCTAGTTAGACAAAGTGTAATCCGCTTAAGCTAATCCAAAACAAACGGACACGCAGAGGAAGGGAGTCTACAGGGGAATTAATCCAATTGTAGCTTAATTAACGATACTCACTTTTAGCTTACGTTTAATTTACTATGAACAGCCCTACGGAATCAGCGGAATTAATATTTATCAGTATTTATTTATAATAGTTCAGCAACGCTGTAATAATACGGAGATAATGTTTTTATTTTAACAGCTGAATTATATAATGAAAATTATGTTTAATGAGATTTTTAATTATAATTTTTGAAGTCCCCCGCCCCCCTGCCTTCCCCACAAGATATCTGGCGTGATGATATAGATAGATAGATTATTAGAAGACGTGAATTTGGCCTAGTGATGAAAGAGAAGAAAATCTTTGAGTCATGAGCCTAAAACTGAAGTTTGGTTTCAATCGGACGGACGATTTAGCGTAGTGGTTAAGAGCTTAAGCCGCTCCGCCCACTATGTCTAATAGTCGCGAGCTCGATTCCCGCACGGGACATATATTTGTTTGATCCACAATTATTTGTTTCGGTCTTGGTATTTGTGTATGTGAATTTTTATGTTTGCAAACGCACTTACGACACAGGAAAAAATCCAAGTGTCGAGCTACGTTTTAAAAAAGAAAATCGTAACGCCTTAACGACAGAATTTAAAATCATTACTTCAGACTTAAATGACTTAACGGACTCGCGCTTTATCGCCTCCAGAGTTGTGAATCATAAAACTTGCTTCTGTAAATCATAAGAAAGGACTCGAGTCATTAAGTCACTCAGATTAAGGCTCGCATCCATTTTACAATACTTAATGGTTGAGATTTTGTAAATAAGACTTTTTAATTATAATTTTTACTCACGGAAACATGGTTAATTGCGGAAATCCCGGATTTAGAAGTTATTGATTCTCGTTATACGTTATATCGTTGTAACAAGAATAGGAAGGCTTGTGGTAAGTCGGATGGCGGTGGCGTTTTGATAGCGGTACGCCGTGGCCTGGACGCCACTCGCTGGTTACTTACCACCGTCCACCACAAACTCGTTCTGATAATTGTCAAGGCCTGCCACTTAACATTAATTACGTTGTATTAAAGATATGTTTGGATACGAAAGGGAATTATTGTGTTGTTTGTGGTTTATATATACCCCCAAATCTGAATCATCATTCATATGATATTCGCTAACTTAATTTCAAATGCTTTGGTACCAGGTCATCATATCATAACATTAACATTTTTCTTGTCAACTTCGAACAATAGAAGACTTCTATTGGATATGATATTTCTGTTCAAAATTTGTCATATTTTTTTTAATTGTAATCAGCTTATCAACCAAATCTACTTACGAATCCCTAGTCGCTCTCATCGTATTCGGAGTACCTATGTTCACAGTGTATTTATACCCAAATCGAGGAAAACGAATGCTGGCGAACGCGCCCCATTGTGCCGTATTATGAAAGCCTTTAATGATAACTTTTCTGAAATTGACATATTTGCTTCCTCAATTGTCAAAGATAAATGTCTAAATGCTATTTCATATTTCTCACTTATTTTAACTGTACTGTTGTTTTTTCTTTTCATCTTGTTATCCTAAAGCACATTGGTACGTTATTGATAGTATCAACCTTAATTACTACGTACTTTACAAAGGCGTATGTGCTACTTACATTTATTAATTTGTTTGTGTTATTAATGTGTAGTATCTGTGCCTTAACCTTATAAGTATATTTAGTGGATAATAGTGTTGGCTGTGTAATTACTTATTTGTTATAAGTCTGATATATTGTATGCGCTATTACATAGCTGTTTGTTATCCCAAATAAAATAAAATAAAATAAAGACTTAGTTGTTGTAAGCTTAGACCAAAAGTCTTCACTAACTCGAGTATTTTTAAAAAGACTGCCTATTGTGTTTATCATATTCAATTAAATACATTATGTCCGTCCCTTAAATACAGTCATGGGGAGCGTAGCAGGCACAACACCCGTCTGGCTTTATTTGTCCCGTGTGGGAGACACGAGACAAATCTTTGTGTGACCCACAATTATTTGTTTTAGTCTGGGTATTGAATTTTCATGTTTGTAAACGCACCCAAGAGATAGGAATCAATCCTCCAAAAAAATAAAAGTATACCGCAGGCCAACCACGAGATGAAGGCCCCGTATTAAAACCAGATGCATGCAGGAAACCGGTCGCTGTGACTATCTTAAAGAGATGCCTTTGATCTGCAGTATACGTCTTTCGGGTGATAATGATAATAACATTACGAAATTTACATAGACGGACGATTTGGCACACTCAGCCCACTGGATCGAATAGTCGAGGGTTCGCTGTCCCCACAGGACAACTCTTTATGTTACACAATTATTTGTTTCGGTCTGGGTATTCGTGTATGTGAATTTTTCGTGTTTGTAAACACACCCACGACGCAGGAATAAGCCATAACGTGGGGCTACGTTTTTAAAAAAAAAAGTGCATATAAAAATTACGTTCGCTTCCGTCTGTTCCATAAGCGAAAAATACCCCAGTGCCGTGTTTTATTTTATTAAAGCCACAATGTAAACGCAAAAATTTACATTAAAAACAAATTCACGAAAGAATGTGAGGCAATAAGCGGCGCCTGAACTAGAGGGTGTTACAACTATAAACAGCGCATTTGGGACCAACCGTCGACACCTTTGTAGCAATTCAACTTTCATTTGGTATACGTTCACACATTAGAGAGGTCTCCGTTTATTTTATGGCGGTATCTGCGTGTGGCACAAACTGCTAGTTAACTCGGATACCAGTGTCCGGACACCGCCACATATTATACTGGTAATAGAATTTACTCGCGACAATTTATCTTTTGGAAATAGTATTGTGAACAACATGGCTACTGGCTGCGCGCAACTCACGCTAGTGAGCCCTGTGTGCATTATTTTGCTCTGTTTTATTTTTACTTCCTCTACTTCTACTTCTATATCATCACGCCAGATCCCTTGAGAAGTAGGCAAAGAGTATAGAGTCCTAACAGCTCGCCGATTACGAAGACTCTTGACTTGCCCTTCAGATAAGACTTTAAATATATTATAGCGTTATACTTTTTATGAACCATTGGTCACAACTTAAAACGTACTATTGGGGAACCAATGACCAATTTCCATTTGATTGACCCACCAGTGGACTAACAAAATTGTTTGTTTTTATGATAAATATTATTCTATCATTTCTTTACGGTTTGGAAGAATAAAAAAATCTACTATAGGTGTATAAAACGGACTATAGGTACTCAAATATCTAGTGTCATAAAATCCGGGTGGCGATCACAAAAGTCTTGAAAGTGTTATTGAAATTTTTCTATCAAAAAGTTCTTAATAGATGTTTAGAGTCTAGAACTGTGTCTCTTTCTCTTATAACATTATAACGGCCGGCGAAACTTAGTACACCTCTGCTTTCCCCGTGTCGCTAAATGTAAGCGTAGAGGTATTTATTTTTATAACAAGCTGTATTATTGGCCCAATCAAAATCTTTTTTCAAATTATCAATGTCTCTAGTTTTGCATGGCCAAATAACTTTCATAGTAAAAAGGGAATAATAGGAATTTTCTTATTTCCTTTAGTATCTTTCAAGATTATCGTACCGAATGAAAATGGGCCGAGTTGAATGTGTCCCGTGATTGGTCCCTTACAAATGGGTCAACGATGCCGGCCTGCTGAAAGCTAACAAATTAGCTATTCACGAGCCCTAGTGGTTGATTACACCATTCAATTTAAAAATACAGCCTCTACGAACATGTAACGGAAATCATTCGAATCCTATTCAGAATGTTTCATTGTACTCGTTTAAGATACCTTTCGTACACATTCATAAATCTGTGTCTAGTTTAATTTATGCTATCGAAAAATGATAAGAAATACTAGTAAAATAAATTATGGCATGGCCACTAGCCAGGATTTAGTTTGCAAGCAGTGAAGTCGATTCCTTTGCTAGATGTATTTTTACGCTATTTTTTTAATGAACTCCATAATTTAGGCAATCCACTTTTTATGCCTCTAATGAAATATGTTTTTAAAGTTCTAAATATGGCAATGATGAATGTGAATACAGAAATAGCGGACATTAACTTGTAACACATATGGTACCTTACATAAAAGCTAACACGCTATAATCATCCTCATAAAGGTGGTGCCAAGACCATTTATAAAGCTCTTCCGGCTAATTACTTTGTGCAACATTAATTTCGCTTGCGTCACTTGTATAAGCGGAATGTACCGAAATTATGTCACAATACTTACATTACAGCGTCGGTTGGAATCTAAAGCGGGGGTTTGTAAAGACTGAACAAGGAGTTCGCCACCACATGCGGTATAGACTCGATTATATTCAATATTAACGAACCTTGTGTATAAGCAAATACCGTTTAACATGATTGTTTCCACCGAATCATAATATAAATCAGCTAAAATATGAATTTTTGAGTATTAGACAATTGCAAAAACATGTTGAATGATACTTATACTGATTCAAACTACAATTATACAAAATTTGTCTAGCAAACTAAAGTTTTATTTAATCTTTACTATTTCAAAACCGGGCAAAGATAGTCTGTCATATACTGAAATAATAATAATAACTGCCCGCAGGGCAGCTTGTGGCGAGCTGTTGGTGAGTAACGACACCACGGACCCGAGTGCTTCAGAGAGTCGGTCAAGGCCCCCAACTCGGCGTGTCTTCGTCGGTCGAGTGGAAACCGAAGGGTGCCCGCAGGACTCTCGGCTCTGGCTACCCTTAATTGGCCGTCCAGAGAGGAGCCGTGAGAGCTATATCGACGTAGGAAGATAATGCGTTCCTACATCGATGTACTCCAGGGGTGGAAGTGTTAAAGGGCATAACGCCGCGAGTAACTTCGAAGAAAGCGCAGCATACCTCTCTACACCCCTGAGCCGCTCACACCGGTGTTGCCCTCAGTTGTCCTAGGACGACCGTTTGAGGGCCCATCTAGTAAGCGGCGAGTCACCGCCGGCCACGGGTAATAAGGTATCACTAATTATGGCCGGTGTCCGTCCCCTTTGAAATAGTCCAGTTTTTGTCCATCAAACCTCATTTGCATAGCCCTTGTTTTCTTTCCATAATTTACAATAGTCCTTGCACCTGCCGGGGTCAGTTCGCTGGTTATGTTTCTTCATTTTCAGCAAGTGATCTCAGCAGGTGGCTTACATAACATTAACTTCTCGCAAAGGGCCTCTACGTGTTGGACCCATGTCCCCATGCAAGCCTTTCAAAGGTCCGGGTAAAGCCCGTGAATCTCAGCGAGATACATATATAATAATAATAACATGGCAACCGCTGTCAGCAACATTTGTCATTCCTTTTTTATATTAAAATTTTATTCAACAAAAACTGGAAATAAAACTATTAGATATTCAAAAGATGGTCAACGATACCCCAAACCCAACAGTATATGGATTACCCCCGAAGAAACCCTGTGCGACGGTGTCAGCTGCGGATTGCCCAGGGACATAGCGCACGCCCGTCAAACCGAACCGCGCAAAGGCGCGGTTCGCCTAACTCGCCTGAGTCGTCGGAAAATGAGATCTACTTCACGCCGCCGACATCTGGGGCCTCCGGCGATGAAACCGAGCCACCGGCGTCTTCGAATCCGCCAAGACCTGTGAGAAGAGGACGCCCACCGCTGCGGGCATGCATAGGGCCAGCGGAACACTGTGCTCCGCCCACGGCCCCTGCTACCGGTGGTGTAGTGCGCCGCATGAGATGGACTGCACAGTTAAATATGAGTGTCATGCGGGCCTACTATGGTGCTACGGAGGGAGAAACCATCCTCACCGCGTACCGTCCGAAATTGCTGTCTCTGTTTCAGGAGCTTCACCCGACTGTCACCGTGACTGCACAACGTCTATCGGATCAAGTGCGTGCCATCCAGCGATGCAAGTTGTTGGATGACATAGTACTTGAGCGACTGCGCAGCGAAACACGCCCTGCCCGCACTGAATCCGACTTGCGAAGTTTCGAAGAACCTATCTCTTTGGATAGCTTCGCACGATCGGAGGAGGTAAATAGCGGGCCGGTGACTGTAAGTGACCAGCTACAGGAGCAGGTGAGGAGAGCTTTGAAGGATGTCTTTGCGGAGTATCGGTCTGCACCGATTTCTCTAAGACCATGCCTATCCCGTTTGCCTATGCATAGACGTAACATTTCGCTTGTGGGTGCCCTAGACAATGTTTTAAAATCACACTGGGAAACCAGTGTGGACTTAAGTGATACCCACTCTATTTTGTACTGTGGAGCAGTGGCGGTGTGTCGGGTGGCAGGTGTAAGATTTCCTAATCTACCTCGAGCCACCCGGCCCATAAATACTAAGCCGCACTGGCAGTGCAGAATAGAGCGGCGTATAAATATGGCTAGGACACTCATAGCGAAATTGTTGTGCTTCCAAGCCGGAAACAACCGCCCGAGAGTTGTGCGTTTCGTGGCCCAAGCCTTTGTAGGCACAGAAGTCGCTCCTGTGGACTATATGGCAGGGGTCACTGAACGCATAGACTACTGGAAGCAAAAAGTTTATGCATGGGCGAACAGGATTCGCAGGTATAGGGAAAGAGCAGACCGATACCACGTGAATTGCACCTTCTAAGTGAATCAAAAGAGTGTATACCAGGCTTGGGAGCGCACCCAAGAGAGAGTGACTGATGGGAACTTGCCAGATGCGGCCACGATGGCTGCGTTTTGGCGTAAAATTTGGTCAGTGCCCGTCAATCACTCCGAGGGCGAGTGAATTAAATGTTGTTGGACGATCGTGTGAGCCTATTCAGGAAATGGAGCCCGTAGTCATCACCCGTGACGATGTAGCCTGTGCGGTCCGTGCGGCGCCGAACTGGAAAAGTCTGGGGCCGGATGGACTGCACGCATTCTGGCTAAAGAGGCTCCAGGGTTCACATACTCGTCTAGCAACTCAATTCCAAGAAGCTCTTGAATTGGGATCGCTGCCTAGCCTTTTTACAACAGGTGTCACTCATTTGATTCACAAATCTGGCAGTACTTTGGAACCTAAAAATTATAGACCGATTACATGTTTACCTACTGTCTATAAACTCCTTACATCCATTCTGAGAATAAAAATCAATAATCACCTTAAGGCACAGCACATTCTATCGCCTACTCAGAATAGGTGTAAGGGGGGGTCCCGGGGTACAAAGTATTTGCTCCTTATTGATATGGCCATTTGCCAACAGGTGCGACGATCTAGAAAGAATGTCTCCATGGCCTGGATCGACTATAAGAAGCCCTATGATTCGGTGCCTCATGCATGGCTGAGGAGGGTGCTAGAGCTATACAAAGTACACCCGGCGCTATGCTCTTTCCTCGGTTTGTGTATGGGGCAGTGGACCACAGTTATTCGTCATCCAGGATATGGAGGCTTTTCTGGCTCGTCGGACTTGATAAAGATAAGTAGGGGTATCTTTCAGGGCGACAGTTTGAGTCCATTGTGGTTCTGCCTGGCTTTGAATCCATTAAGTGCTATACTTAAGGATTCAAAGCTAGGTTACCATTTGCGGAGGGAGAGTGAGCCTATATCTCATCTACTGTACATGGATGACCTCAAGTTGTACGCTTCGAAGAAAACAGACCTGATGGAGTTGCTCAAAATAACCGGCAATTTTAGCAACGACATCGGAATGGAGTTTGGAGTAGACAAGTGTGCGGTCATCCATGTACAAAGAGGGAGAGTTGAAGATTCTTTTAATCTAGCTCTCTGAAGATATATCCCTCAGGTCTCTCTCTGAAATGGATTTCTACAAGTATCTTGGTATGTCACAAGCCTTAAGTTAGCTGAACAGGATATGAAGCAATCATTGAAGGATCGGTTATTTGCCCACCTGATAAACTTTTATATTCTTTTTAACACTTGTTAAAAAGCCTTCTATCAGGTGGAAATAAGGTCCGAGCTTTCAATGGCTGGGTCATGCCTGTTCTTACTTACTCTTTTGGCATACTAAGGTGGACTCAGTCTGAACTGGATGCCCTGGATAGAAAGGTCCGTCGATTGCTGACAGCGTATCGTATGCATCACCCGCGGTCGTCTGTTATGAGGTTGTACATCCCGCGGAAGTGCGGTGGTCGTGGGTTTTTAAACGCTAAGACACTACACAACCGCGAGGTGTGCAATCTCAGACAGTACTTTTTGAGTGTGTCCGTGGTGATGTATCGAGATGTTGCCGCAATCGATAGAGGCCTAACTCCGCTTTCCTTGGCCAACGGGAACTGGCAAAGGCCCCAGGTATTAAGTATTTCAGACCGCACTGCCATATGGAAGGGCAAGGAGCTACATGGACGGTTCTATCGGGCTCTTACAGGGCCTGATATGGACCAGCTCGCTTCCGTGACTTGGCTACGCTTCAGCAACCGTTTTGGGGAAACTGAAGGGTTTGTATTTGCAATTATGGACGAAGGTATCATGACGAACAACTACCGGAAGCGCATCCTAAAGGACGGCACGGTTGACATTTGTCGGGCATGCCACCGTCCCGGTGAGTCTATTAGACATGTAGTTTCCGGTTGTTCTCGTCTTGCTAATGGAGAGTACTTGCACAGACACAACCAAGTGGCTAAGATTATCCATCAGCAACTTGCTCTTAAATATGGCCTTGTGGATTCTGAAGTACCGTACTACCAGTACCAGCCTCTTCCAGTTCTCGAAAGTGGTCATATCACGCTCTACTGGGATCGATCTATTATCACGGACAGGACTATTGTAGCCAATAAACCTGATATCGTGATAATAGATCGATCGATGCGTCGTGTAATGCTCGTTGATGTCACCATTCCGCATGATGAGAACCTTGTGAAGGCCGAAAAAGAAAAAATATCTAAATATTTGGACCTGGCTCATGAGGTTACCGCCATGTGGAATGTTGATTCAACTATCATTATTCCGATGGTCGTATCAGTCAACGGCCTAATAGCGATGAGCTTCGATAAACACCTTGAGAAGCACTCGCTTGGTAGTTGGGTGAAGGGCCTGATACAGAAGGCGGTAGTATTGGACACGGCGCGCATCGTGAGGAGATTTCTCTCTTTGGAGCCCTGACCACCGGTAGCTTGGGTCGTAGACCCCGTTGTCAGTGGAGCACATTTTTGATATAATATATATAAAATATTTGTTTTTTGTATTTTTATACATATTTTATAAGAAATTGTATTTAAATAAATGCATACATAATAATAATAATATTTATTTCAACAAACAAAAGTGATACATTGGGAAAAAAACTTACAATCTGTTACATGGTCTAGTCATGATTTAGAAAAGGAGAAACTCTGGTACCCATGATAAGATTTAACTTGTGTTATGGGTACCAGGGCTCTCTCACAGAATTTGGTACTTACATAAGCAGACTAAGAACCTGTTACATTTTTTATTGTGCACCTGCTAGCCCAGCTATTTAAATTTATTCATTAACTATTTACTATTATAAAATCGAGATTTTTAGAATTTCCTCAGTGTCTGTATAAATTTTGGACTGGAGCCATTTGCTTGTTTTTATTTTACACTCATACTTTGAAAGGGAGTAGATGCTACATGATTTATTAATGATATTGTTGAGGTGGCTACTGATGACTTTATAATGCCTACTAGCTAAAAAGGTTCTAAAAGACAGCACTGGACATACTTGATAAGCTCTTCGCTTAGACATTTTTCTCTGTTCATAATGCAGCGAGGAATGTTTTCTTAAAACTGTATGGAGCACAAAAAGCTGCAGTACAGTAAGCATTTGACATTCTTTATAAAGAGTAGTGGTGGAATACCTGTAGGGTTTACAAGTCATGACCTTCAGCACAGCTCTTTGTGCACGTTCCAGTTCCAAAAATTTTGATTTCACTGCACCTCCCCAGACTGAGACACAGTAGCTTAGAATTGATTGGCACAGTGCATAATATACAATTTTCAATGTGTCTAAATCTACCGAATTGCTTAGCTTTTTAAATACGTATATAAGTTTACGTACACGTGCTGTAAGATTTTCAAGATGAGATTTCCAATTTAAGTGGTGGTCCAGTTAGAGCCATAAACAATTAGGGCTGTGTCATCAGCATATGTAAAGATGGAACCGTTAAGAAGGGGAAGTTTAGAAAGTGAGTTAATGTAAACTAGAAAGAGAGCAGGGCCAAGAATAAAACCTTGAGGAACGCCGAAGGAAAGAGGGGTTTCGTCACTATCAGTTGTGTCAATTTTAATGCACTGGGTTCTGTCAGAAAGATAATCTTTGAAGATTTCACGAGCATGACCACGTACTCCCACTTTTTCAAGTTTGGATAGAAGGTGAGGAACAGAGACGGTATCGAAAGCCTTTGTAAGGTCAAGGAAGATACCTATGCATTTGTTTTGTTTATCTAATTTATCCACAACATGGTCAACGAGCGATGCCACTGCGTCTTCCGTAGATTTTCCCTTTCTAAACCCGAACTGATTTGAGGCGAAAATATTGTGGCGTTCTAAGGAATTTACTAAGCGAGAATTGAGGATTTTTTCTAGTATTTTGGATAGCATAGATAAAACAGATATTGGCCTATAGTTATTCATATCGTCTCTATTCCCGCCCTTGAAAATAGGGTAAACGATAGCCTTCCTAAATATCTTAGGGAATTTGGCGCTCATTATAGATATATTACAAATATGTGTAATTATAGGAATCAGTGTATTTTTACATTTTTGTAGTAGTGATGCTGTGATACCATCCCAACCCACGGCAGCATCTTTGCGCAGGCTAAGGATAATATTATCTACTTCAGAGTCATCTGTTGTGAGTAGTGTTAGAGAGTTAGGTGGATAGTTGTCATCCAGAAAAGTTGGGGAAGTGGTGGCCCTGTGTTTTGAGGCTAGATCCTTACCTATATTAGTAAAATATTGATTTACTTTATTAGCGGACGAGATATCATCAGGTTCAAGATGTAACAGTTCTAGAGGGGGGCTCATTACACAATTATTGTTTATAATAGTTTTTATAACTTTCCAGGTAGCTTTAGTGTTGTTTTCTGCTTTAGCTAGTTCCTGTCTTTCGTGTTGATGCTTTAAATTTTTAGGCAATTTGTTGCAAAAATTCCGATACCTCAAATAGGTTACCTGAAGAGTATAGTTATTAGGTTCAGCTCTTAATTTGCGACTCATGGCATCTCTATTACGAATACATCTAAGTAAACCCATTGTAATCTGTTTTTAGAGGGTATAACCTTTAGTAATGAATTTTGTTTAATAATCTTAGCAATGATATATACAAATGTTTCTGCTGCTACGTTGGCATCAGGACTACTTAAAACTTGACTAAAGTCTGTGCTTGATAAAGTTGAATAAACAGTAGAGAAGTCTACTTGAATTCGTGTTGGTGCACGTTTGATGGGTTTTGGTTTATTATCAATTGCAAAAAGAATTGGTGCATGATCAGTGATGTATGTATCAATAACTAGGGTTGTGGACTTTAAATCAGATTTAAGCAATACATGATCGATGCAATTTTTCTCACGGGTTGGTAATTCATGTGTGGGCAGTAAGCCATGTGAGGTAATGAGAGTCAAGTATTCGTGAGCCTGTGAGATCTGGCTAAGTGGACTAATATTTATGTTTATATCCCCGATTTAAATAATATTATTGATGCTAGCAACAGATGTGAGAATGTCATTAAGGCTATGGAGGAAATTACTAGTGTTTCGGAAACTAGGTGATCGATAAACTGCACATCATTATTTTATGGCTTAGTAAATGGCGAGTTAGACAGTTAGCCTCCGATATAAAGGGTTCACTAACTGTGTGTGTTAGGTTTAGTTTAATATATATCATTATACCGTCATTTTGATTGTGGTTATTTTTTGTACAATAAGTAATCCTTCCAATATCGGAGCTATTGAGGTTTTACTGAGCCAGCACTCAGACAGGACTAGATTATCTGGAGTGATTTGAATATTTATCAAGAATAGCCGAAGTTCGTCTATGTTTTTATTTACACTTCGTATATTTAAGTGTAAGATTTTTAAAGAACCATGTATATTGTCTAGAATAGTGCGACATTGTTCGGGTTTACAAACTAGAGATCGCTTTGTACCAAGTGCATCTAACTCTTCAGAAGTATTATCAATATCCAGCATTTATGCATAATTACTATTCCACAAAACAAAGGCGCAGAGTTTTAGGTGCCCGTAACAGTAACAAATTAAAATAAAATAATATTCCCAAAACGACCAGGGATAGTGGAACTCCCTTGTAATTAAAAAAATAACAAAGCAATAAAACAATTTGGACGTTAATAAAATACTGTCGATAAACTCCCTTGTAAATAAAATAATAACATAGCAATAAAACAATTTAGACGTTAATAAAATACTGTCGATAAACTCCCTTGCAAATAAAATAATAACATAGCAATAAACAATTTAGACGTTAATAAAATACTGTCGATAAACTCCCTTGTAAATAAAATAATAACATAGCAATAAAACAATTTAGACGTTAATAAAATACTGTGGATAAACTCCCTTATAAATAAAATAATGACATAGCAATAAAACAGTTTAGACTTTAATAAAACACTGCGGATAAACTCCCTTGTAGATAAAATAATAACATAGCAATAAAACCATTCAGACTTTAATAAAATACTGCGGATAAACTCCCTTGTTAATAAAATAATAACGTGGCAATAAAACAATTCAGACTTTAATAAAATACTGTGAATAAACTCCCTTGTAATTAAAACAATAACATAACAATAAAACAATTCCGACTTTAATAAAATACTGGGTGTAGTTATAACATAATATGCAGGGATGGAGTGCTTCAGTTTTCGGGCCTTATTCAAAATAGTAAAAAACGTAAGGTGATAGCCAGCACAATAATAATATGTATTTCTTAGGGACACGGTAGTATACAAGAGGGTTAGCATTGAGCTTGATGTATTGAATAAAACTATGTAAAGTGCAGGCATCGTCAAAGCATATATCAACAGTGTGGCATACTTTATATGATAACAGCTGTAGTATTTTCTGTAAGCTGGGTAGGGGCTTAATTTTCCTAGATACCACATTACAGTCACATAGAATAAATAGTGTGCTAGGCAGAGGTAATTGTTGGCTGATATGTAAAATATAAAATTATAATTACGTTATTTAGACTACTTGTTTTTAAATTAAACGGAAAAAGAAAATAAGAAATAACAAAAATGTGTATGTTTACATAAACATTGATAGGGTTATTCGCCTTTTTGTTTGTTTTTAATATTTTTAAGGCAAGATATTGAGTTAATTGACACAGAAACCATGCCCTCGCGTTCTCTGATAAAAATTTTACCGTTTTGATACCAACAGAATTTATAATTATTGGTCTTACAAAATTATAAATTCTGCGTATATAATAATTATAAATAATGCGTGCTTCGTAGTATAACTGTCGCAGGCTTCCAGGTAAATAATCAGCAACATAGAATGGGACAAGAGGCCCACTAACGCCAATATGCCCAGTATTCAGCTTTTCTGACGGGGGTAGGTTTTTATTGAATGCGCGAGCAGCATTGCAGTACCTGCATTTTAAGCGGGACACTCTGGAACTCGGCGACTACTGGTCTATTGGAACCTTTTTTCCCAGGCAAGCGATACACGTCGCGCAGCTCAGATGATTTCATTGAAACCTGTATGGCATTACAGGTTTGCGCTACCAAAGATGTTAAATCGCTGGTAGTTTCTTTTTCATTTTGGGGTAAGTTCCTTATTTCGACGATGGACGACCTAGAGTTGCGTTGCAGGTCTTGAACTTTTTTTTCTAGTTCCACAACATAGTTGCGTTGTTCCAGTCGCTCCTCTTCCAACTTCACGATGGTTGCCCTCATAGTTTCATACCCTTGGTTCATAAATTCCATAGCTTTTTCAATTTCATTATTAGTCTTTTGGATATCTCGGTTTTGCTGTTTAACCTCGTCGATATCTGTACTTAGTTTTCGTAGCATTGTGTCCTGATCGGACTTCCAAGAAAGCATATTAATTATTTTCTCCACAAATGATTTCCATTCATTTTCCGGGGAAAAATCGGGTCGAAGGCGTTTGTTTCTGGCAGTTATATTAGAAAACTCGGCCACTCCTTGCCCGTAGACATTGTTATCAGGTGTAAACATCATCTCTTGATTTTCAGTGCTAGGTGTGGCCGGAGGAGTGCGAGCTACCTTTGGCATATTCGCAGTTGTAGCGTAGTATTAGTTACAGAAACAATCGGAGTATTGTTATCGAGCGGCACACGGTGATCGCACTGCCGCACTTACGAAGCGCCTGTTCGTCGACGGAGGTGGGGATCGCTGTTCGTAGCTCCGTCGCGCCGTCGGTCGTAGCGAGTATAACTTTTACCCGCTGCGCTTACAATCCCTTACCTGAGTGGCAAAGGCCCCCGAGTGTAGCACGAACAATCCGAGTTCCATACGTATAACCGTAGCACCAATCACGGAGCACTCAACCGGCAAAAATTTAGTGGCGAAACTTAGCAATTTAGTCTATCCCTTTCGAGGGGTGGAGTCTAACCGTAGCAATACCTCAGGACGAAACGAGAATTGAATCACGACACATTGACCAATGAGATTTTATGTTTATTTAATTAGGACAAAAATTGGCTAGGCAAGTGACACACGTCTGCTTCGCGCGACGATCGATCGATCGATGGGCAAAGATAGTCTGTCATATACTGAAATGAGAAAGAATACATAGGTCGTACTCCTTAACGCGGACTCAGTATGAATTGATGGAGGCAACTTTGTAGGCACCTGCTGTTGAAAAGTGAAGCAGCCCTTATGGCTTTCAACTTGTGAACCAACGGCATAAAGTGCTCTCCGAAGCAAGACGCTTGAAAATAGATATCTCAGAATAAACAAGTAGAACCCTGCGTAACTTTTATGATCGCTAAACTACAATTGACAAAAACTTGAGTATAAGTTTGAATTGACACTAAAATCACTACCCTAATACAAAGGAACCAGCATTTTAATAATGACAAAGTAGAGAAGCAATACAATTTGAATTCTCGCCTTACAGTTGACTGCAAATTTAATCATCTAAGAATTGCTGCGTCGTGTCGTCATTTCTGGCAATTTACCTTTAAGCCATTGACGCACATCAAAGCAAAAGAACACCCGTACTTTCTTTTGTGCGACGTCAAATCATCAACCAATTACCCTTTAATTTATTGGCTTCTTTTATGCGGGTTGACACGATCATTTCAATAGGGGTTAGCACGAAAAGATTGACGTTAGCGTGCTGTCACGTTCTTGATTATATAATAAATTGCAGTATGACAAGGATGGCATATTAACTCGCTAGCATCACGCTAACAGCAATCTTTTGATGCTAGGCCTTGTTTCCGGATTCAATTAAGATATTCTCGTTCCGAGAAATAATGTTTATTATAGGATTATGGCTATCTCGCCAGAGGCGCGTTGCCCTATTTAGATGTTTGTTTATCGCCCCGAGAGAGCCCAGGAGCGGATCCTATATTCGTATATAGGGCCAGTGTTGTCATATCTACCAACTTATTGTAGATTTAAATATTTTGCCTCTACTCTACCTAGCTATCACCATACTCTTGAAATCTTTCAAAAATATAATTTAAAAAGACGTTTTAAAAACAAGTTTTTTTAGCAAAAACACGACGAAGATATCTGGCTCAGTTAAGGAGTTCCTATTGCTTCATGTCGGCTCCATCATCAGACCCTGGACACCATCTGGGTTTAAAGTATTCGTCAAGATAAATCTAACGAGCCCAAACACGCCGGCGTTATATTGAGTATTAATGTGATTCCATTGGCCACCATTCAGCTTCATCGTCAGACCCTAAACACTATCTGGTAGTATAGTATTTGTCAATACCAATCTACCAAGCCGTTGTGTATTTCACATGTTCCTATGGCAACCTTCCGACTCATCAGACCAGGTCAGCGGTACCATATTATTGCTTTGTCATTGAACTTACATACGTATGCCAAATTTCAGCTCAATCGGATACCCGCAAGTGCTTGAAAAAATGGGTCACAAGATTTGAACCAAAAAGACAGACAAACATACGAATATTGCAATTAAATAAAAGCTTCTAAAACGATAAAACGGGCACTATGACCAAAAATATTTTGAAATCATGAAAAAATAAAGAAATATGCAGGTTGACTTTAAGAAAGCACAATGGGTAAACGGTATTTTTATTGCAAAACGTGCAGACTGAAGTAGAATGATAAAAGTAGGAATATGGACCAATTTTTCGTATTGTGTATACCAATGTTGCTAACCCTAATTTTAATTTTCTAAGATTAGATTTGACTACCATTGTGTCCCACGGGGAGTCTGTGGGTCAGTCACACCAAAAGGGCGCTGGAGGATCTACGGGTACAAGATAACAACATCTTCAGGATGATGTAGAGGCTGCCTCGTTTCTGTAGTGCATCGGAGATGTTGACGCATTATGACACTGATGGTTTTCATGCCATCATTCGCAAGAAAACTGTATCCCAGACCAACCGCGTGCGCAGCAGTCACAATGGCATCCTGAAGACTGTTGCGGACCGATTTTCATCGCCACTATGGAGGAATAATAAGGGTAATTAAAAAATGAATTCTATTTAATTATTTAACATTATTTTGTATCATTATTCATTATTACTTTACAATTAATAATTTTCTGTTTGTTGTGCAAATATGGATTGTATGTTATCTGAAACGAACAATTTTTATTTTATTTATATTTATTTATTAAATAGGGCCCACTTCTTGGCGAATTCGTATGAATGAATTCGCCTCAAGCCAAAACACGAGTTCCGGCTGCTATAAATATTTACTCAGTATGTTACTATCCTTGAATAATATAATTACGGGACCTATTAACAGTTCTGACTGTGCAATGAGATAAGAGTCCGAAGTGTATAAAGTAAACTCTATTATATTAACACCTTTGAAAGTGTCATATATAAATGTAAATTTCCCGCTATACATAATTAAGAATGTACGTCTTACAACGTACTCTGTAATAACATCGAAATTTGCATAACTATAAGCAAACAAAATACACAGTATTTTCTACATTCTAACTAGCGACACGCGAGTATTTACAGGGTACGTACCCAGTAGGTAAATAAATACAAAAACACGGCTAGGTAAAATGATTATAACGTAGGCCGCTCGAGGTTCGAGGTCTCCCCGAGTATAAATGTTCTGTGTTCGAGGTCCGATACCCGCAACAACGCCTAATGACTAATTCTTAATGCGGGGAAACGTCTTTAAAAAATTAGTATACGGCGGCTCTATTGATCAATTGATTGGACTCTTGATTTAAAAAATGTTGAGCCTTTGATAGTTTTTATTGAATTCTATCAATAGCTATTATTTTTTTTTCCTTTTATATAAACGTAGCCCCACACTAAAACTTATTCCTGTGTTATGGGTGCGTTAATAAACGTGCTTTTTACATAAATAACCAGACCGAAACAAATATTTGTAAGGTCAGACAAATGTACGTCTCGTGCGAGGATCAAACCCGCGACTACTAGATCTAGTGAGCGGCTTAAGCTCTTAATTACTGAACCAAGCCGTCCGTCATTGCATAGTAGCACGTAGTTAAAAACCTCTTCAGACTTCAACTGTCGACAGCGGATTTCTTTTGTACAATATTTTAGTAAAATCAAAGTGCCATTTGGAGTAGTGTATGTTAAAGCTATAAAAACATTTCACACCTACAATAATTTACAACATATAATCACAGCCTTATCTAGATTGGAATCTGAGCACAAAGTCAAGAGCAGCCATTGTTTTTTACCTTTACACGACGGTTCAAAATCATCAATCATCAAAATAAAAGGAATATTTATTTGCAAAACTAATTGTTTTGCAAATAAATATTCCTACAGAACATAGACTACATCAGTTGCCCAATTAGCGTAATCACGAGCCTTATTATCTTGAAGACTCCCGCGATATTTCAACAGCTTGCATCATGTGCACACGGATTTCAAAGCTAGCTCTACATCAATAACAATCGATATTCAAAATGATAAAGAATTAATACTATTTAGACCGTGACTTAGCCGGTGGGCAAGCCAAGAGTCTCCATAACCAGCGAGCGTGTTTGAGGCAAATTATGTGTGTGAAGAACGCGGCAGACGTCTGTAAGGAAAGGACCTGGTGGAACCTTGTACCCTCTGCCTAGCCCGCAAACGATGCCAGGTCTCATTTAATAGGGGATGTGAGCCTATTGCCTTTATACTGGGCATAATGCCAGACTTCAGACTAATACTGAAAAGGACATTGTCGAAAATTGCCCCAAAACCAACAAACATTTGACCCATGCCATGCCCTTGCATTAGTTATCTATTTCATTTAAATTATGGCAAATATCCGTATCTAACGGACAATTTGCAATCTAAAATGAATATTTCAAAGTATTGTAAGTACTTATATCGAAGTCATCTTTACGGAATGTCAACACACACAATAAAACCTCATATGTATTAATGGCTACTATATTATAACCCCAAAATCTAAAGGTTGTTGTGCGATATTGCGATTCTCCCTCTTGTCCGCTGTATAATAAATGCCTTAAGAGAATTTATCGATGATTTGAAATCATACAAGTATTTTTTATTGCTGTTGGTTCTGGAGCAAATCGTGTATGGCCGCTAAACAATGTCCTTTTCCTATCGAAAAAATTAAATTTTATCCGACTTTGTATTTGAACCTAGAATCTCGTGATATCTACGCGTATTCTTCGCTACCATCCTGAGGCAGTAACAAACTTTAATCCTAACAAATAATGCACTCGGCCCCCTGCTTCAAACATTATCCACATTAACTAAAACAAATGTGAGTTTGGAAATCTGTGGGCTTAGCACAAACCAGTTGACATAAGTCTAACGCTGTCGAAAAAGCGTGCTTTGCATTCATATTTATTTAGTAAATTGATAGTGTGAAAAGGATGGCATATCAACTCGATAGCGTTACGCTAACGTCAATCTGTTCATGTTAAGCCTACAGGAACCTTAATGCTATCGACGTGAATATTAATTATAAACCTTCTATGGAGCTCTGAAAATTCCAACCCAATGGTTGGAAACTCCAATTTGCAAAGTTAAAAGACAACTTCTAAAAGGGCTAATGGGGCACACAAGCCTTTTAAACTTTTCAACGCATTAATTAAACACAATGAAGTTTCTTAGTTGCGTGCCTACTGCGAGTTAATTAACGTCAATTAGGTACCCAATGCATTGCCTTGTTTACGTCTTCGACACGGTTAAAAGAGCAATAATTGCATTTTTAGTTGATCAATGTTTATTAAACTATTATTTTCTGTATAGTATTATTCGAGACGCTTTGATCAAATTATTTCTACTTATAGCAGTCATGATCCTCCAAATCTATCTTTCCACCTTGACGAACTGCATCGGATTAACTAATTTTCGTTACATAAACAAATAAAATTTCTGAACGTTTTGATACCCAACTTTTTAGTTTACACTATACTTTTAATATAATGGGTGTATCATCGTATCCAAAACATTACCACTCACCTTACAATATAGAGTACGTACTTGGTATATAAATCATATAATACACATGAAATTTACCTAACACATGAATAAATGGAAGCAGTGGAGCACCTTTGCCCAATGGTGGAACGATAATGACTGAATAACAATAATGAATATCACATTTATATAGTTAGACACATTGAGACCTTTTCGGGTAAATGACCGTGTATATAGTACACTTTTGCCACCCCTGACAGGTAAAATAAGCGTGATAGCGTGCAATAAACCAAAACGGATATTTTATACCCTGGAATGCTCCCAACAAATCTTTTCGGCTTCCGTATCTGACTGTTCTTAATTATAAAGTTTTCCATACAACACAACCGTTGCTAAAAAAAATTTATTTTTAAAGAAAGACTAAATAAAGAGCAACTCTTTAACTGTCAGTTCCCGCAGGAATTGAGGGCAGGCCTTCAAGATTTGTTTTTTCTTGTTCCAATTAGAAGAACGTTGCTTAAAGTTGAGTGAACTACAAGCTGTAATGGATTCAAGTCGGTTTTGTTTAGAAAAACAAAACCATCGGCTCAGAGAGGGGCTACATTTATTTTCTACTGATATTCTTCTTCGCTAGGATCAAGTAGGTTTCACCAAAAAATACAACACCTATATTGTAGGTAAATAAGTAAATTAGATGCTACTTATACGATTATTGAGGCTCTTTTAGATCACCGTAACTTTCCATCAGGTGAGATAGGGAACAATCTTGACGCTGACAAGTCTTCTCTAGCTGAACAATCTTGACGTCGACAAGTCTTCTCTAGCTCTCCAGCCTCTTTCTATCTACCAAAAAATTATTATCTCCACTTCATAAATAAAAACAGATTCCACAAACTCTCAGTTTAAACTTTTTAGGATGATTTCTCCACAAATGATTTCCATTCATTTTCCGGGGAAAAATCGGGTCGAAGGCGTTTGTTTCTGGCAGTTATATTAGAAAACTCGGCCACTCCTTGCCCGTAGACATTGTTATCAGGTGTAAACATCATCTCTTGATTTTCAGTGCTAGGTGTGGCCGGAGGAGTGCGAGCTACCTTTGGCATATTCGCAGTTGTAGCGTAGTATTAGTTACAGAAACAATCGGAGTATTGTTATCGAGCGGCACACGGTGATCGCACTGCCGCACTTACGAAGCGCCTGTTCGTCGACGGAGGTGGGGATCGCTGTTCGTAGCTCCGTCGCGCCGTCGGTCGTAGCGAGTATAACTTTTACCCGCTGCGCTTACAATCCCTTACCTGAGTGGCAAAGGCCCCCGAGTGTAGCACGAACAATCCGAGTTCCATACGTATAACCGTAGCACCAATCACGGAGCACTCAACCGGCAAAAATTTAGTGGCGAAACTTAGCAATTTAGTCTATCCCTTTCGAGGGGTGGAGTCTAACCGTAGCAATACCTCAGGACGAAACGAGAATTGAATCACGACACATTGACCAATGAGATTTTATGTTTATTTAATTAGGACAAAAATTGGCTAGGCAAGTGACACACGTCTGCTTCGCGCGACGATCGATCGATCGATGGGCAAAGATAGTCTGTCATATACTGAAATGAGAAAGAATACATAGGTCGTACTCCTTAACGCGGACTCAGTATGAATTGATGGAGGCAACTTTGTAGGCACCTGCTGTTGAAAAGTGAAGCAGCCCTTATGGCTTTCAACTTGTGAACCAACGGCATAAAGTGCTCTCCGAAGCAAGACGCTTGAAAATAGATATCTCAGAATAAACAAGTAGAACCCTGCGTAACTTTTATGATCGCTAAACTACAATTGACAAAAACTTGAGTATAAGTTTGAATTGACACTAAAATCACTACCCTAATACAAAGGAACCAGCATTTTAATAATGACAAAGTAGAGAAGCAATACAATTTGAATTCTCGCCTTACAGTTGACTGCAAATTTAATCATCTAAGAATTGCTGCGTCGTGTCGTCATTTCTGGCAATTTACCTTTAAGCCATTGACGCACATCAAAGCAAAAGAACACCCGTACTTTCTTTTGTGCGACGTCAAATCATCAACCAATTACCCTTTAATTTATTGGCTTCTTTTATGCGGGTTGACACGATCATTTCAATAGGGGTTAGCACGAAAAGATTGACGTTAGCGTGCTGTCACGTTCTTGATTATATAATAAATTGCAGTATGACAAGGATGGCATATTAACTCGCTAGCATCACGCTAACAGCAATCTTTTGATGCTAGGCCTTGTTTCCGGATTCAATTAAGATATTCTCGTTCCGAGAAATAATGTTTATTATAGGATTATGGCTATCTCGCCAGAGGCGCGTTGCCCTATTTAGATGTTTGTTTATCGCCCCGAGAGAGCCCAGGAGCGGATCCTATATTCGTATATAGGGCCAGTGTTGTCATATCTACCAACTTATTGTAGATTTAAATATTTTGCCTCTACTCTACCTAGCTATCACCATACTCTTGAAATCTTTCAAAAATATAATTTAAAAAGACGTTTTAAAAACAAGTTTTTTTAGCAAAAACACGACGAAGATATCTGGCTCAGTTAAGGAGTTCCTATTGCTTCATGTCGGCTCCATCATCAGACCCTGGACACCATCTGGGTTTAAAGTATTCGTCAAGATAAATCTAACGAGCCCAAACACGCCGGCGTTATATTGAGTATTAATGTGATTCCATTGGCCACCATTCAGCTTCATCGTCAGACCCTAAACACTATCTGGTAGTATAGTATTTGTCAATACCAATCTACCAAGCCGTTGTGTATTTCACATGTTCCTATGGCAACCTTCCGACTCATCAGACCAGGTCAGCGGTACCATATTATTGCTTTGTCATTGAACTTACATACGTATGCCAAATTTCAGCTCAATCGGATACCCGCAAGTGCTTGAAAAAATGGGTCACAAGATTTGAACCAAAAAGACAGACAAACATACGAATATTGCAATTAAATAAAAGCTTCTAAAACGATAAAACGGGCACTATGACCAAAAATATTTTGAAATCATGAAAAAATAAAGAAATATGCAGGTTGACTTTAAGAAAGCACAATGGGTAAACGGTATTTTTATTGCAAAACGTGCAGACTGAAGTAGAATGATAAAAGTAGGAATATGGACCAATTTTTCGTATTGTGTATACCAATGTTGCTAACCCTAATTTTAATTTTCTAAGATTAGATTTGACTACCATTGTGTCCCACGGGGAGTCTGTGGGTCAGTCACACCAAAAGGGCGCTGGAGGATCTACGGGTACAAGATAACAACATCTTCAGGATGATGTAGAGGCTGCCTCGTTTCTGTAGTGCATCGGAGATGTTGACGCATTATGACACTGATGGTTTTCATGCCATCATTCGCAAGAAAACTGTATCCCAGACCAACCGCGTGCGCAGCAGTCACAATGGCATCCTGAAGACTGTTGCGGACCGATTTTCATCGCCACTATGGAGGAATAATAAGGGTAATTAAAAAATGAATTCTATTTAATTATTTAACATTATTTTGTATCATTATTCATTATTACTTTACAATTAATAATTTTCTGTTTGTTGTGCAAATATGGATTGTATGTTATCTGAAACGAACAATTTTTATTTTATTTATATTTATTTATTAAATAGGGCCCACTTCTTGGCGAATTCGTATGAATGAATTCGCCTCAAGCCAAAACACGAGTTCCGGCTGCTATAAATATTTACTCAGTATGTTACTATCCTTGAATAATATAATTACGGGACCTATTAACAGTTCTGACTGTGCAATGAGATAAGAGTCCGAAGTGTATAAAGTAAACTCTATTATATTAACACCTTTGAAAGTGTCATATATAAATGTAAATTTCCCGCTATACATAATTAAGAATGTACGTCTTACAACGTACTCTGTAATAACATCGAAATTTGCATAACTATAAGCAAACAAAATACACAGTATTTTCTACATTCTAACTAGCGACACGCGAGTATTTACAGGGTACGTACCCAGTAGGTAAATAAATACAAAAACACGGCTAGGTAAAATGATTATAACGTAGGCCGCTCGAGGTTCGAGGTCTCCCCGAGTATAAATGTTCTGTGTTCGAGGTCCGATACCCGCAACAACGCCTAATGACTAATTCTTAATGCGGGGAAACGTCTTTAAAAAATTAGTATACGGCGGCTCTATTGATCAATTGATTGGACTCTTGATTTAAAAAATGTTGAGCCTTTGATAGTTTTTATTGAATTCTATCAATAGCTATTATTTTTTTTTCCTTTTATATAAACGTAGCCCCACACTAAAACTTATTCCTGTGTTATGGGTGCGTTAATAAACGTGCTTTTTACATAAATAACCAGACCGAAACAAATATTTGTAAGGTCAGACAAATGTACGTCTCGTGCGAGGATCAAACCCGCGACTACTAGATCTAGTGAGCGGCTTAAGCTCTTAATTACTGAACCAAGCCGTCCGTCATTGCATAGTAGCACGTAGTTAAAAACCTCTTCAGACTTCAACTGTCGACAGCGGATTTCTTTTGTACAATATTTTAGTAAAATCAAAGTGCCATTTGGAGTAGTGTATGTTAAAGCTATAAAAACATTTCACACCTACAATAATTTACAACATATAATCACAGCCTTATCTAGATTGGAATCTGAGCACAAAGTCAAGAGCAGCCATTGTTTTTTACCTTTACACGACGGTTCAAAATCATCAATCATCAAAATAAAAGGAATATTTATTTGCAAAACTAATTGTTTTGCAAATAAATATTCCTACAGAACATAGACTACATCAGTTGCCCAATTAGCGTAATCACGAGCCTTATTATCTTGAAGACTCCCGCGATATTTCAACAGCTTGCATCATGTGCACACGGATTTCAAAGCTAGCTCTACATCAATAACAATCGATATTCAAAATGATAAAGAATTAATACTATTTAGACCGTGACTTAGCCGGTGGGCAAGCCAAGAGTC
The DNA here is from genome assembly GCA_905147815.2 of Phalera bucephala. Taxonomy (NCBI): domain Eukaryota; kingdom Metazoa; phylum Arthropoda; class Insecta; order Lepidoptera; family Notodontidae; genus Phalera; species Phalera bucephala. Next base: position 14,500,100 of record LR990617.1, on the reverse strand, counting down.
TCCATAACCAGCGAGCGTGTTTGAGGCAAATTATGTGTGTGAAGAACGCGGCAGACGTCTGTAAGGAAAGGACCTGGTGGAACCTTGTACCCTCTGCCTAGCCCGCAAACGATGCCAGGTCTCATTTAATAGGGGATGTGAGCCTATTGCCTTTATACTGGGCATAATGCCAGACTTCAGACTAATACTGAAAAGGACATTGTCGAAAATTGCCCCAAAACCAACAAACATTTGACCCATGCCATGCCCTTGCATTAGTTATCTATTTCATTTAAATTATGGCAAATATCCGTATCTAACGGACAATTTGCAATCTAAAATGAATATTTCAAAGTATTGTAAGTACTTATATCGAAGTCATCTTTACGGAATGTCAACACACACAATAAAACCTCATATGTATTAATGGCTACTATATTATAACCCCAAAATCTAAAGGTTGTTGTGCGATATTGCGATTCTCCCTCTTGTCCGCTGTATAATAAATGCCTTAAGAGAATTTATCGATGATTTGAAATCATACAAGTATTTTTTATTGCTGTTGGTTCTGGAGCAAATCGTGTATGGCCGCTAAACAATGTCCTTTTCCTATCGAAAAAATTAAATTTTATCCGACTTTGTATTTGAACCTAGAATCTCGTGATATCTACGCGTATTCTTCGCTACCATCCTGAGGCAGTAACAAACTTTAATCCTAACAAATAATGCACTCGGCCCCCTGCTTCAAACATTATCCACATTAATTAAAACAAATGTGAGTTTGGAAATCTGTGGGCTTAGCACAAACCAGTTGACATAAGTCTAACGCTGTCGAGAAAGCGTGCTTTGCATTCATATTTATTTAGTAAATTGATAGTGTGAAAAGGATGGCATATCAACTCGATAGCGTTACGCTAACGTCAATCTGTTCATGTTAAGCCTACAGGAACCTTAATGCTATCGACGTGAATATTAATTATAAACCTTCTATGGAGCTCTGAAAATTCCAACCCAATGGTTGGAAACTCCAATTTGCAAAGTTAAAAGACAACTTCTAAAAGGGCTAATGGGGCACACAAGCCTTTTAAACTTTTCAACGCATTAATTAAACACAATGAAGTTTCTTAGTTGCGTGCCTACTGCGAGTTAATTAACGTCAATTAGGTACCCAATGCATTGCCTTGTTTACGTCTTCGACACGGTTAAAAGAGCAATAATTGCATTTTTAGTTGATCAATGTTTATTAAACTATTATTTTCTGTATAGTATTATTCGAGACGCTTTGATCAAATTATTTCTACTTATAGCAGTCATGATCCTCCAAATCTATCTTTCCACCTTGACGAACTGCATCGGATTAACTAATTTTCGTTACATAAACAAATAAAATTTCTGAACGTTTTGATACCCAACTTTTTAGTTTACACTATACTTTTAATATAATGGGTGTATCATCGTATCCAAAACATTACCACTCACCTTACAATATAGAGTACGTACTTGGTATATAAATCATATAATACACATGAAATTTACCTAACACAAGAATAAATGGAAGCAGTGGAGCACCTTTGCCCAATGGTGGAACGATAATGACTGAATAACAATAATGAATATCACATTTATATAGTTAGACACATTGAGACATTATTCGGGTAAATGACCGTGTATACAGTACACTTTTGCCACCCCTGACAGGGAAAATAAGCGTGAGAGCGTGCAATAAACCAAACCAGATATTTTATACCCTGGAACGCTCCCACCAAATCTTTTCGGCTTCCGTATCTGACTGTTCTTAATTATAAAGTTTTCCATAAAACACAACCGTTGCAAAAAAAAGTTTATTTTTAAAGAAAGACTAAATAAAGAGCAACTCTTTAACTGTCAGTTCCCGCAGGAATTGAGGACAGGCCTTCAAGATTTGTTTTTTCTTGTTCCAATTAGAAGAACGTTGCTTAAAGTTTAGTGAACTACAAGCTGTAATGGATTCAAGTCGGTTTTGTTTAGAAAAACAAAACCATCGGCTCAGAGAGGGGCTACATTTATTTTCTACTGATATTCTTCTTCGCTAGGATCAAGTAGGTTTCACCAAAAAATACAACACCTATATTGTAGGTAAATAAGTAAATAAGATGCTACTTATACGATTATTGAGGCTCTTGTAGATCACCGTAACTTTCCATCAGGTGAGATAGGGAACAATCTTGACGCTGACAAGTCTTCTCTAGCTGAACAATCTTGACGTCGACAAGTCTTCTCTAGCTCTCCAGCCTCTTACTATCTACCAAAAAAATATTATCTCCACTTCATAAATAAATACAGATTCCACAAACTCTCAGTTTAAACTTTTTAGGCATTAAGTTTTATCTGCAAACACTAGTCACAGTTATAAAAGACGACTGCATGATCAATGGCTTACACTTGAATGTGAAGAAAACCAAGATTATGGTTTTTGAAAGGGAAGAAACCAGAACGAATGTAAGGATTGTGGTTGGTAACGATGTGCTGGAGCAAGTGAATGAGTTTGTATATCTTGGATGCGCCTTCAGTAAGGATGGGAAATACACCGCTGACATAGAGAGAAGAGTGAGTGCAGGGAACAGAGTGAATGGTGCGATGGGAAAGCTACTCGGGAGCCGGCACTTAAGCCATAAGGCGCAGCTGGCAATACATAACGGAGTTCTTGTCCCAACGCTGTTATATGGTAGCGAGAGCTGGGTATGTAAGAAGGAGAATGAAAGTAGGATAAATGCGGTAGAAATGCGAGCTCTGCGGAAGATGTGCGGAGTGAAGCTGACCGACCGCATTAGCAACAGCGTAGTAAGACAGCGAGTAGGTATGAAAGATAGTATCGGTGTAAAGATGAGAAAGGGCATGCTCCGTTGGTTCGGGCATATAGAAAGAATGCCAGAGGAAAGAATGACAAAACAGATATACAATGTGAAAGTGGAAGGATGCAGGTACCGGGGAAGACCTAGACTATCTTACCACGACCAAATAAACCGAGTTTTATCTGATGGAAAAGTCAAGAGTCTCCGTAAACGGCGAGCGTGTATGAGACGAACTATGAGAGTCGAGGAAGCCAGAGAGGTATGTAAGGAAAGAACCTGTTGGAACTCTGTACTCTCTGCCTACCCCGCAAGGGATCTGGCGTGAGGTTATAGATAGATAGATAGATAGAAGTTTTAGTAGTTTTTCTAGGTATCTTAAATAAGAAAAGATAGAATAGATTACATTTTTTAATTTGAACAGAAGTATTTAATTATAAAAACAGAGGGCTTAGCATTATACTAACACTTTTACTTATGACGTGATCAATTGCGTTCAACTGTATGAGCTATATAACGCACCCGTATGATACGGCAAAACGATTCCTTTGAGCAATCTTCATTCCTATCTCGCGCTGGACGAAGAAACCCTTTTCTCCGTTGCGACATATAAAAATTGCACTCGGCGATGTGTTTCGAAAATAAAGGCACCTTTTGCCATCTGGAAATATGAGCAATCGATTGACCCCTGTGGGCGTAGGTTGGTACTTGCTTATTTATTGTATTGATTATGATAGATTTGGAAGTAAATGAGTGTCTTTTCAGAACAGACGGTTTTAGTAATTATTTCAATAAATGTAAAGCTTGCCTTATTTTATAACTATGTGGCGCAAATAATTGTACGTCAAGAATTGGCTGAGCATAGCGATACATTAATATGTATACCATATTTGTTATACCTATGTTCACAAATAAACTGTATTATTATAGTATTACAACTCACGTTTTGGATTAAATAATAATAATTTATTTATCTTTCAAGTTCATGGACTCATATTTGTTAAAGCCTTTGCTTACATATATATGTCGGAGCCTATTATTTGAGCAATAATTGACGATTACGGTTAATGGAATGTCTGGCAGTTATTGTTATTTTAGTAACTTTTAATCTTGTCTACAGACAAACTCTATGCCTTTAATAATTGCCTGAGTGTGTTTAGTTGTGATGCGATGACAGATGTCAGAAGACGACCAACTGATAACAGATAGTCGATGTGAGATGGCGGACGGCCCAACTGTGTGATTCTATTGACAACGGGGCCAGCGGTCCGACGTATCCCGGAGCAGCTTACCTCACTACATTCCATGTGACAATAATCAATCCTCAATTATTGCGAGCACCTTCTGATGTTTTGCTACCAAAATCTGGATATCAAGAAAGATCAGTGTACTGGACAAGAACCTAGTGTTATTTCAAGATTTCTATGTCCGGCCACCATGCGGACGACTAAGAAAACGAAGATAACCCAACCTTCCACCGTTACCAGCATTGAAACGGCCATCCCGAAAACATAGGCGCCGATATATATAATCATCATCATCATAACCGTCAACTACTGAACATAGGCCTCCCCAATCGCTCTACAACGCAACCGGTCCGATGCCATCTGCATTCAACGACTTCCTGCGATCTTCACAATATCATCGATCCATTTGGCAGGCGGCCGTCCCACGCTGCGCTTGCCAATACGTGGTTTCCACTCTTGAATCTTTGTGCCCCAACGGCCGTCAGATCTTCGCGCTATATGCCCATTGCCACTTCAGCTTACTAATCCTATGAGGTATGTCGGTGATCTTGGTTCTTCTACAAATCTCCTCATTCCTGATTCGATCACGTAGAGAAACTCCGAGCATAGCTCTTAATAAACCATAGTTCGCTGAACGACACATATATATATAAAAAAGGTAACAATAATAAATCAACCTATACTAATCCACTGCCGGGCAAAGGCCTTCTCTTAAATATGGAGGTGAGAGATAAAGAGAAAGAAAAGCAAAGTGGTCCTACTAAGATTCCGTTTTTACCAATAGAGGTTGGGGAACCCTAAAGAGGTAACGTTCATTCCAACTAAAAGTTTTCTATTCTTACAACGACATTTGTGGCATTGAATTTGTGTTTGAAGCTTGGAATATTTTAAAAACCGCTGTGATGATTGTTAACTGTAAGCACTTACTCTATTTAAACTAACCAAGAATTCCACCCTTAAGATTTTTTAAATAAAAACATAAACCTCATCACATCATCATCGCGTTACATAAACCGCAACATTTTTTCAATTACAATCAGCACTGGACCAACACAAATGGATCATAAAATGCCGCGGTCACAATGTCCTCGTAGAGCGCCGTGCCCTTGCCCACCGCCACGTCACGACAATTGCGTCGTTTTTCATTTACAGCCCATTAAATATACAATTAGGCTTATGTGGTGGCTATGTCAACTACTTTGGTTCTTTGACGGATAACTTCATTTCGGAGTTTATCCCACAAAGAGACTCCGAGCATAGCCCGCTCCATAGCTCGCTGCGCGACTTTGAGCCTATGGACTAGCCCTACTGTAAGTGTCCACGTCTCGGCACCGTATGTCATGACTGGTAGAACGCACTGGTTGTAGACTTTCGTCTTCAGGCATTGGGGTAAAGGCGAAGAGAAAACCCGACGTAGTTTGCTGAATGCCGCCCAGCCCAACTGGATCCTTCTGTCGACTTCTTTCTCGAAGCTGTTCCTACCAAATAGATCACAAAGGCGTTATTTCAACGCGCTTTAAGATAGTGCTGGAATGTAATAAATGGTAAACAGTACATTATAGAGCTTGAAAAACGCGAATGAGAGCTTTTTTTATTAGAATAATTTTAATAATTATAAATTGTCATGAAAAGAGCTATGCAAGAAAGAAACTCTGATCTCTGCTAGATCGAATCAGAAATGAGGAAATCCGCAGGAGAACCAAAGTTACTGATATAGCTCTCAGAATTGCCAAACTTAGTGGCAGTGAGCGGAGCACGTCGCTCGTAGAACTGACAGCCGTTGGAGCAGAAAGGTTCTCGAGTGGCGACCTCGTATCGGAAGACGTGGAGTGGGCAGGCCCCCCACAAGGTGGAGCGATGACCTGGTGAAGGTCGCAGGTAGAATCTGGATGCGTACGGCACAAAGCCGGTCGTTGTGGCGATCTTTGGGGAGGCCTTTGTCCTGCAGTGGACGTCTCTCAGCTGATGATAATGACAAATTGTCAAAGTCTTTAAATATTAAATCTCTATACGATTCAAATGTTGTTATATGAAATAATCATACAAAATACGTAAACATTTTACATCATAAATCGACATCATCATTATATAGACTTATATAGTAACAAACTGTTACATAGAACCCAGGTCAGCAGTAATTTAAGAGGAAAAATATCAAAAGTAAATTTTCTTTTTTACCTTTTCCTTTTTTGATAACCGGCCACTATATTACACCGCTCCCAGCCATAAAAATAATTTAATAAAGGCATTTCTTTTACTACATCATTTTCCTTGTCTAGTACTAAAGACGTGTACTTTGTAAGTCCACATAAAACAGAGGGCTTAGCACGCAATAAATAACGTTATCGTGAGGCTAGCGAGTTGATATGCCATCCTTGTCAGGCTAAAAATTTACTGAATAAACACGAACATGACAGTACGTTTAGTCGCTAGCGTTACGCTAACGTCAATCTTTTCGTGCTAACCTCTCAGGACGGTTAACGTGTGGGACTCGTAACTTTTAAATCGTCTACTGCGGTTTAAATTTAATAAAATATGCAACCAGTCAAATCATCGTTTATGAAATTCAAACATTGTGAACTTTACGTGACCGATATTTTATGACCTAAACGAATTTAACACTACATTAACATATGACAAAATGTATCAAAGGAAAAACGGGCAACTGAAATGAGCTACGTGTAGATATTGTTGCTAACGTATTATTCCATTCATGTTTAGTATAAATAAAATAAAACAAACACCGTCACGCCTATATTCCCCAAGCGGGGTTGGCAGAGGTGTACTGAGTACACCCACTTTTTGCCGACAATGTTAGGTCCTATGTAATAAGATACGAGCCTATTGCCTACGCCGGGCACAATTCCAGACTTCGGACTTATACTAGAAATTTTTCGTTCGAAAAACTACATTTGTCCGACCTAAGATTTGAACCCAGGACCTCATGATCACAAAGCAATGCAATTTGCCACTAGACCAACGAGGCAGTCATGTTTGGTATTTTAGGATACACAAGTTTAGTCATACAGTAAAACGTTAACATTATAGTTAGACTTAACCTGTCAGCATTATCAATCAAATCACTTACTTCAAACGCTTAACACGTTCCTTGCATTATGATTATTTTTATGTTACTTTTGAAACAGAAATATTTTTACCTCCGAATAGATATTTATAAAAAAATAAATTACATTGAAGCAGTGTCTTTATCATACTTTACATAGCATAAACGGATTTTCCCATCAATAACAAAGAAAACTATGAAAAAAAGCTTGTAAAGATTCAGTCCTACAAGATTTTCAAAGATTGATTATTAAGGTGACGTATGAAGTTTTTGTTAATCTTTTTATTTAAAAATAATAATAATTAAATAAAAATCTTTTATTTCAGACCAAGAAGTCCATAATGTAAGCCCTTAATTTAACTACCACGATTTAGACGTCGACAAATTCAGGAAAAAATAAACTCCCCTTTGATATTCTTCAATAAATATGAATCAATTTGTAATCAACAACTGCTGTTTACCGTATCAACCAAATAATATATATAACTGTCCGTGGGCAGTATTTTAAAATTACTCTTTGATCCCTCACATCATTGATGATAGCTCTGACCCATGCGGATGTAAAGTAATTCATGTTGCCGAGCGAATGCCTTTTGTCGGGAATACCAGAATAAAAATAATAATTTCTTTAAATATATTTTAATAAATCATTTTCAATACAAATACACAGACAACAGACAGTGAATTGATATGCCATTCTTGTCACACTACAAATTTACTAAATACTGGCAGTTTCCCGCGACTGGTGGCGCTGTTGTCGACCGGGTACGAACCCGGTCGACAACAGCGCCACCTACCGGGTCTATGTTATATATGTTACTTCTGAATAAGGTAGCTTTCTAATAGTGCAAGAATTTTTGAATTCGGTCCAGTATTTTTGAGTTTATTCGTTACAAACATACAAAAATACAAATCTTTCCTCTTTATAATATTAGTATAGAAATATAAACGTGATACGATTACATGCTAACGTCAAGCTAATGTCAAACTCTTTGTGTCCTTAAAAATAGTCATCCATTTAATTTTTTGTTTTAAATATTAGTATGTGTTTAAAACTTTGGAATATCAACCCTAATACTTTATATATTAAACCCATCTTTATTACACAACCCAAATAATTATACAAACCTTGAAGATTCTTACATATCATTATGAACTTCACAACATAGTTATGGATTAGTTAGGTGAGCTTTTGGAACTAGATTAAGGACATGTGGCTCTCGGCTAAGCTTCGTAAAGCCGACTATCAGAAGACTTAGTTGAGTAACGGCTGCATATGTATATTTAAAGCTGTCACTACCAATAATAAGTATAATCTGCGTTTAAGTTATTACTGTCCTCGTAAATTAAAGAAGCACATAATTCGAACTAAGATAAAGCCTTGCATGTTTAAGGTAATAGTGATGAAATAGTCAAGCCTATATACCCCAAGCGAGGATGACAGATGTTTGGCCTACGATATTAGGTCCCATGAAATAGGGGGCGAGTCATTTGCCATAACGTCGGCAAAACAGTAAATCAACCAATCTGAAATTTAGCAGTTTAAATAAACCGTCACTCTTATATTCCCTGCAGATGCGGATGAAGCGGAGATGGAGAGATGTTCTATGTGCACCCACTTTTCACCAACGATGCTAGTGATTTTGCCCATGAAGGCGAGCCTTTAGCCATATACCGGGTACAACTTCAGACTCCAGACATAAAAACTACACGTCGTCCTACATAAAATTTTAACCCAGGTTATCCTAATCGTTACGCTAATTATTCGCCACTTAATCAACAAGGTAGTAAATTATCACTTGAGAGGTCTTATAAATTAGTTATTAACGTATTAACGTGTATATCAGAAGAAATAATGACAAAACAGATATACAATGCGAAAGTGGAAGTACCGGAGAAGACCAAGACTATCTTACCATGACCTAATAGACCGAGTTTTATCAAGGACAAGTCAAGAGTCTTCGTAACCGGCGAGCGTGTATGAGACGAACTATGAGAGTGGAGGAAGCCAGGGAGCTATGTAAGGCAAAAACCTGTTGGAACCCTGTACTCTCTGCCTACCCCACATGGGATCTGGCGTGATGATATAGATAGATAGATAAAACCTCTAACCACTTTCAGAATTCATACGAAGAATTTTTTTAACAATAGCAACCCACGCCCCGGCGTAGATTTCTGTTATGTTTATTTTATCGAGGTAGGTAATCGCGCAATTCTTTTCATTAACCCAAAAATATTATATAAAGGGAGGTCGTCCTTTGAAATAAACATCAAAGCAATGTTTTCGTATACTTATACGTCACAAGTTGTTTTATTCTGTTGAATGTGAGTACTTATTGAATGGGTTTTATTTATGAAATTTATTAGTTATATTTATAATTTAATTTGGCAGACTGCTTCGTTGATCTGGTGGTAAAGCACATCGCTTTGTGATCACGAGGTCCTGGGTTCAATTCCTGGGTCGGACAAATGTAGTTTTTGTAACGCAAAAATTCCCAGTACGAGTCCGGATTCTGAAATTGTGCCCGGTATATGGCAATAGGCTCGCCCCCTATTACATGGGACCTAACATTATCGGCGAAATGTGGGTGTACTCAGTACACCTCTGCCACCCCCACTTGGAGAATTTAGGCGTGACGGTGTGTATTATTTATAAGCTTTAATGATATCTCAAAGGGGCTTATATTGAGCTGGTGATATATACGTATTTATTTATGGAAATAGACACACCAACAGTAAATATACATATTATACATTTCATGAGCAAATTATTTACATTTATGTTGGTAGTAATTATCTGGGGCCCATATGTACTCTTTATTTATGCCGATGCCTCCAGTTATACCTCAAATCCAGACACAAAATGAGTAAATTCTAAAGCTCACGTGTTCACGTACTCCAAGGGGAATAAACTAATATTGCCTTATCGGACGTTCGTGAGTACAGCCATCGATATATAATATATCGATGGAACCAACGAAAACTTTGACGTTATCGTGACGCTAGCGAGTAATCGTGCTGTCACATTCATGTTTATTTAGTAAATGTATAGTGTGACAAGGATAGCATATCAATGCGATACAGTAAAGCTTACGTCATTCTGTTCGTACTTAAACCCTCAAATATCATTGGTGGAAGCGGATCGCACCTAGTCAACTACGTCATGATATATGGACGAAACAACAGCAATTTAAACTTGTACTGTATTGCTCATATCTTATAATTCCGTGCTAAGGCATAATTAAGGTACATTATAAGGCATAACAAACTATATTTATATGCAAAGCTAAATGAAAACGACCACCAAACCACGAGAAAATGTAAGCACATACTTGTGGTCCTTAATATTTGCTAGAAATTGGGAAAATATGGAGCAAATTTGGATACTGATACTTGTTAAGTGTCCATAGGTTAATGAAAGTTAATGTATTGTTTCTTAGATCAACTACTTGTCTAAATAGATAAATGAAGATAGATAAATTGTACTACGTACATTGACAGCTTCATAACATTTTTTCATAAATGGAAGTCTGGCATCTCCCACACATTGTGCGTAACTGAGGCAGCTTTTAGGCGCCATTTTATTAGCAATGCTCCGCCTAGACCAGTGTTTCCCAATTAATGGTACATGTTCCCCAGGGGACCTATGTGAAGTTACATGAAGAGTTACGCGCGGAAATCTCTTAACTAAGTTAATTTACTCAGAAAAAAAGATAAACAAAATCATTAAAACATATTTTGAGGCGACTATATGTAAACCGCCATAAGCTTGACCCTCTTGATGCTAGCGGGAAGCGGGCGGAGGTATGTTCGACAAATCGCGAGTTTGAGTTAGATTTTAATCGGGTGCGCATATAAAAAAAAACTAATTGGGAGTCAAATACCACCATATGGCTCCAAGTCATCCTCACCTGCTCGTGATACATCCTGCTAATCAACGAACGAGGCTCTGACGACCGAAAAATGGCGGTATAACCATAACAAAAAAACTGCGTGACTAAATACCGCAGATCGGTGACGGGCAGCAGCGGCACCGATGCGAAGAGTTACGCACCGCGATCGCCAACCCGCTTGCCCAGCGTGGCGATTATGGGCAAACCCTCCAAATGGCAAGCTAAAACTAACCACGGCCCCCAGTTCCCGGCCGCCCTGCTATTCCGGATCACGGCGGCGGTCACGGTAACGGCAGGGTAGGGGGTGCGAAGAATCCCCGGGCTACGAGAGGCCGCCAAAATCAACTGACCTTGGCGACGTTTAATGGACGCACGTTACGGCTTGACGAGCACATGGCGCAATTAGAATCCGAACTCGAAGGGATAAGGTGGCACGTTCTGGGACTGTGTGAAATCCGAAGAAAGGGAGAGGACACCGTTACCCTAGAATCAGGCCACCTTTTGTACTTCCGAGAGGGCGATCAGCTATCCCAGGGCGGCGTAGGGTTCTTGGTCATTAAACCCTCTCTGACAACGTTGTAGAAATGTCTAGTGTGTCGAACAGGGTAGCGTATCTAAGTGGGAGTACAAATTTGCAGCGAATCGGTAGTAGGATCTCACGGTTACGGTAGCAGGAATCATAGGGGGCAAATGCTTGTCAACTTTCTTGAGAAAGAGGAGCTTTTCTTGATGAACTCTTTCTTTAAGAAACGGCCCCAAAGAAAGTGGACATGGCAAAGCCCCGACACTAGGACTAAAAATGAGATTGACTTCATCATAACGGACAAGAAGCACATATTCAGAGATGTCACAGTGATCAACAGGTTTAATACCGGAAGCGATCACCGACTTGTCAGAGGCTCACTGAATATCAACTTTAAGCTCGAGTCCGTTTGATGAAGGCCAGGCTCCGGCCCAACCTCCTCCAAACCGTAGTAGGATCTGAAGCGTTCCAGTCAAATCTGGAGAACCGATTCGTTACCATGGAAACCACAAATGACGTAGACCAGGCCCTCACAAATGTAGTTAAAATCCTCAGGGAGGAAGGTACGAGATTTTGTGAAACGCGACGTATAAGTAAGAAAAAAGAAAGCTTTCGGAGGAGACACTGCAGCTTATGAAGGAACGACGTGTAAACCCACCCAACACTCAGTTAGAGCAACGGGCACTCAACAAACGAATTAACAAACTAGTACGACATGACTTCCGATGCGCTAATACACGCGCTATTGAAAAAGCAATCGAGCAAAATCGGGGGTCGAAAGTTTTCGTTCAGTCTTTGGGGAGGAGCCATCTGACGAAGTTGTCCAAAGCCAGTGGGGACGTCATCACTTCTAAGCCGGAGATACTTTTGGAAGTAGAAGACTTTTACAGCCGACTATACGCCTCGCATACATCTGATCCGTCCTGATCCCGGAAATGAGGATCCTAGAGCTACATTAAGCCGCCACTTTACGGAAGACCTACCCGAAATCAGCCTAGACGAAATCGTGATGGCTCTTGAGCAGCTAAGGAATGGAAAAGCCCCTGGAGAGGACGGAGTTACAACTGAACTATTAAAAGCAGGAGGTAAACCCGTGCTAAAGGAGCTCCGAAATATCTTTAACTCTGTCCTCTTTAATGGGAGAACTCCAGAGGCTTGGGGTAGGAGCGTGGTCGTATTGTTTTTCAAAAAGGGTGATAAGACCCAACTGAAGAACTACCGCCCTATTTCGCTCCTGAGACACATTTATAAGCTGTTTTCAAGAGTTATCACGAATCGTCTTGCGCGAAGGCTCGACGAATTTCAACCCCCGGTACAGGCCGGGTTTCGAAGAGGGTATGGAACCATAGACCACATCCACACTATACGGCAGATTATACAGAAGACCGAAGAGTATAATCGGCCCCTGTGCTTAGCATTCGTGGACTATGAGAAGGCCTTTGACTCGATCGAGACCTGGTCAGTCCTTGCAACGATGGCAAGTCGACTGGAGATACATCCAAGTGTTAAGAAGTCTCTATAACGCGGCGACCATGACCATCCAGTTACAAAGCCAGCAGACCAACCCTATCTCAATGCATCGAGGAGTGAGACAAGGGGACGTTATCTCCCCCAAATTGTTCACAAATGCATTAGAGGATATGTTTAAGACGCTGGACTGGGACGGTCATGGCATAAACATAAATGGCAGTCATATCACACACTTGAGATTTGCAGACGACATCGTCATTATGGCCGAAACGTTGCAGGATTTACAACAGATGCTGACCAGCCTAGCCGATTCTTCCAAACAAATAGGTCTCCGCATGAACTTGGACAAGACCAAGGTAATGTTTAACCGACATGTAGTATCGGAACCTGTTGCAATACATGGCGCTATTCTCGAGGTTGTTCAAGAATATGTTTACCTAGGGCAAACTCTGCAGTTGGGGAAAAACAACTTCGAGAAAGAGGTCAACAGAAGAATACGGCTGGGCTGGGCGGCATTTGGGAAATTACGTCGAGTGTTTACATCGCCCATTCCACAAAGCCTAAAGACAAAAGTCTTTAATCAGTGCGACCTGCCCGTTATGACATATGGAGCCGAGACGTGGATACTCACGGTTGGAATGGTTCATAAATTTAAAGTCACTCAGCGAGCTATGGAAAGGGCTATGCTCGGAGTTTCTCTGAAGGATAGAATCCGGAACGAAGTCATTCGACAGAGAACCAAAGTTATCGACATAGCCCACCGGATTAGTAAGCTGAAGTGGCAATGGGCCGGTCACATTAGCCGAAAAACCGATAACCGCTGGGACAAACGAGTTCTTGAGTGGAGACCGCGGACTGGCAAACGTAATGCAGGACGCCCTCAGGCTAGGTGGAGCGATGACCTTCGTAGGGCGGCTGGCAGAAACTGGATTCGAGTAGCCGAGGATCGTACCCAGTGGCGTGCACTTGGAGAGGCCTATGTCCAGCAGTGGACTGCTATAGGCTGATGATGATGATGATGAAATGGGAACTAATTGGGACTGGGTCTAGAAAAGATTAAGTCTAAAATAGTGTGTATTAAAACTTATATAATATCTACAGAAAGAAGGAATATCGATTTTTCAAATCAGGATAAACGTTATATGGTAGTAAACGATAATCATTCGTAAGGCTTTTAAGAAATAAATAAAAACCGCCAAAAAACATGTGGAGCATCGATTTTAAAAATCGATATTTCTGTATAAAAGAAAGAAACAGGTTCTAGAAATCCGTTTTTATAATAAATATTGTATGAACTCGAAAAACGTACCTAAATAATTTATTTTAGAACAACGAATCAATAGACATATAGTTTTATTCTACAATATTTGTTTTATAAATTACTATCAGACGAGTAACAATCTCATATCATATGAATATCGGTTCACACCGATTCATCTGATAATTTGACGACGAGAACAAATCATATTTATGATCTCTAACAATACAATACAATCGTGTAAATGATGTGATCAATGTAACGTACATTCCAGTTTTTAGTAAAAATCCACAACCCATTGTCTTAACCACCACAATACATATTTACACGGATAGATACTTTGCTCTCATCACAATTAGCCTAAACATATCACATCACTTAACCTCAGAAGGTTGGTCGGATGATAAGTTACCCAATTCTAGTAACGTGTACTGTAAATACAATACTAAGAAAAAACAAACTAATTCCCTATTACGGCAGGATACCTTAGGGTGACCACACCGTCAAAAGTATAATATAGTAGCTCTCCCTGAATAACAAGGCATTCTTTAGTAAACCGTTGTCAAAACTATGTAGAATATTTATTTTTATTAGGTACATTTCATAACCTTGGAGTCCATGGAGAAAATTTATTGTAAAAGTGAAGTAGAATACAAAAGTTATCAGTAAATTTAAAATGAAAGCACACATCAAAGTCCTATACTAGGATTCATTCCTATGGCGTGGGTATGTTTACAAATATATAAAAAAACATACACAAATACCCAGACCGAAACAAATAATTGTTGGTCACACAAAGATTCGTACTGTGCGGGAATCGAACCCGCGACCATTCGACCCAGTGGGCGGAGTGGCTTAAGCTCTTAACCGCTGCGCCAAATCGTCCGTTGTTATTAATTATACTGACATTACATATATATTAATTTAAAAATATATCAATAAGTACACCTTTATACATATATATACTGTAGTACTATATAAATGTAAAATATTAATACCTATTAGTTTAAGAGATTATATGACATAAGTAAGGTTGGTGAAGGAAACCTGCATGCCTAAGAGATTCTTGAAGGTGTGTAAAGTTCGCAAACCCGCACTGGGCCAGCGTGGTGGACTATGGCCTAAACCCTCTTAGTTTGAAAGGAGGCCCGTGCCCAACGGTGGGACAGTTTCATAACAGGGCTAATATTATTAGGTTGGTAATAAAGACTATTAATATAATAACGTATTCAGTCACGTTTATATTACAACTATAATTCCGTTTCTTACTTCAAAGTTAGATAAGCAGATACATGGGTACCAAAAACAACGCTTTCACGGCACAAAATTATATAAATTTCCACCGTAACAAAAGGTGAAATAAAAATGGCAGCCTATTAAAACAAAGCAGAAATACAAAGTTTTATAATAAAAAAGACGACTTTTATAACTGTACAGTCGTTTAATTTCACCAAATGTTTCAGCGGCTTAATTAAAAAGATTTCAACCGAATTTTTGTGACTTACAACGCTTTTAATAAAAACCCCGTAATGACCTTTGACAGAACCCTTTGGAGAGTTATTAGGGTAGTCTTTCGTTATTTTGCCAGCGGACCTTATTAATTTAGACAAGTCTTGTTCTTACATGTCTTGCAACTACAGATAACAATAATGACGTATATATCCCTATTAATCTCAAGGTAATCTCTATTCTTTTATATGGGGCGATGTTGCGTATGTGTTTGTTATGTGGGGCTTTATAAAGGAACCACATATTATACATATATGCCTGTGTACTGTATGGTTGGTTTAATGACTCGTAGTGGGACTGTCTGTCACAGGGTTCGTATTCTAGGTGAAACAAAATACTACTAGGGTTTGCTATCAAAACATTCCCACTAGCAGTCCGGAGTCTGGAATTGGGGTCGCCTCTTGTTAGACTTAACATTGTCGCCGAAATGTGGGTGTACAAATTAAGCCTGTCGACTCTCACTTCTCTTTGTGGCGTAAATAATTCAGGCGTAATGGTGTTATGTAACGTGATTGAAATTTAAATGTACACAGTTCTATGCCTGTGTTGCAATGTCAAACTTTTATATTCCTTCGAGAAAAGATCATAAGATTTTCGACGCTGTTTATTGGTTCTCATCTCTTTCCGTCTCCATTTTCAAAGTATGTCTGGATATAATTTTGAATTTAAAAACATACAGAAAAGTTATTTCACTCATTAAACTTATATAGAGTTCCCATAGGACCCATCTCGCGTAATACTTAAAATTACAGCAAGTAACATAGGTTAAGCAACGCAAAATCATCCCCTGTCATTACATACATATGGTGGCAACGTCATATCCAAAGGAAAGGGACTAGAAGCATGTTATGAGGCTATTTACTATATACCATATGATGCGGTTAAATTGATTAAAAATTATCTATCAACCTATAATAAAATTTAAATTTAAAAAGACCTTTTTAGAAACCAGTTTTTCTACCAAAACCACAATGAAGATATCTTGTTTAGTTGAGGAGTTCCAATGGCTTCCCTCGGGCCCCATCATCAGACCTTGGACACCATCAGGGTCTAAAGTAAAAAATTGAGCCGGAAAGACAGACAAATAGACAGACATACGAACATTGCAAGTTAAATAAATGCTTGTAACAATGGCTACTGAGCTTTAACAGACCAAATTGTATGCTTAGTTTATATACAGCAAACTCACGCAAGAAGCGAGGGCAATATGGTTTAGTTAAGTACTGTAAGCGCAGTAAGACAAACTTATAGCACGAATACGGTTACATTCTTGCACAGTCAGTGGGGTAATAATAATAATAAATCACCTTAACTGTCCCACTAGGATTAGGTCATACTCCACCATGCGGAGCTAGTGCCGATTGGAAGAGGCAGATTTGTGGACACCAACTTTTTGAAGCTATCAAGATGAAGGCTTCCAATTAGACTTAACGTCCACCATATAACGTGGTAGCCGGAACCAACGGCTTAAAGTGCCTTCCGAATTACACCGTCACGCCTTTATTCCCCAAGTGGGGGTGGCAGAGGTGTACTGAGTGCACCCAGGTTTCGCCGACGATGTTAGGTCTCATGTAATAGGGGGCGAGCCTATTCCCATATATCGGGCACAATTCCAGGCTCCGGACTTACTGGGAAGTTTTCGTTAGAAAAACTTCATTTGTCCGACCTAGGATTTAAATCTAAGACCTCGTAATCACCAAGCGATGCGCTTTGCCACTAGACCAACGAGGCAGTCCTTTCGAAGTTGCTCCAAAATGAATATTGCTACAAAGGGTCACCCACGGACTGACTTGGACTGACAGAACCGAACGCTGCTTAACCTCGGTGATCGCATGATCACTGCGACACCATAAGGTTACTTATGGTGCCGCAGTGCTCAGTATAGTAACTTAAGTATTTTCATACCCAAGACCGCTAAGAGACTCTTACCAGGCGAGTGAACGTAATGTAAACAATCGACCGAGCTCACAGTGTCAGTCCTTTGAGTTCCTGCAACACGTCTCTTGAGATGTCGGCCCACGTCACTCGATATCTTGCCACCTATATCGTCCACATCTGATCAGTTATTTGTGACATGTAGCACGAAAAGGTTTTGATACATCGTTCGTCCATATTGTTGCGTAAAATATAGTGCTACAAGGATCTTTTGGCTCATGGATGACATTGACACGGGGGCGTTGGTGTGAAATCAGGGATAACTTTTAGTAAAATTTTCCTACTTTCGAGATATTTCAACAGGTGGGTCGGCACGGTTATTAATTAAAAAAAAGAAATTAGGTAAATTTCGTAGCAAGCGGCAACTCTGCAACTGTCATGAAATGACATTTCACTTAATGACAGCCTTAGTTCTGATTTTGGCCGCGAGCCAAAAGATCATTGTCTGTCTGTATATCGTCCACATTTGATCTGACAACCGACTGATCACCTGTGGACAGACTTCGCGACCGAAGTCGCCGAACATCGCTTGATTTGTCTGTCGTCTGACGTCACCGGCGACAAGTGTCGCGGGACATTTGTACGAGACTCGATGGTAAGGGAAGTAACCTAAGTACATGCCTGCCTTGCGCTCATTTCCCGCTCAAGTTAGCGGACTGACAACGCGTTAATTACATAAAGGAAACATTTTCCAACACACAATTTATAAGCAATAAACAACCCCTAAATACATAACCCGTAGTATATATATGCATACTATATCAATCAACGCGTCTACCGAATCCGTTGACAACTGTGCTAAGTAATTCATTCCATGCAAATTCATACGAACCTATGAATAGCGTCGCCCTCGATTCACCTCTTGTCCTTCTGGCTGGCTAGAGCGTAGTGGTTGCACGCTCGCCTTTAAGTCCGGTGAAGCTGTAAAGGCCTCGCGGCCAACAGCGTACATCATTGACACACACACACAGTATTCAATATACACAATGTGTTACAATACACCCTTTGATGTGGCACCCACTTGCGGAGTACGTGAGATCGGGGAACTTCAAACATAATATTAAGAAACACCCTTATATCACCCTGAAGAACTGTACTCGCGAGAAACTCCTCAATTCCAAGATCATATAGTATATTAAACAGTCTCAGTGATGTATTTCATGTGCATGTTGACTCAATTACCAAGTTCCAAAAAGTTTTTTACGGTGCCCCCTTACATTTACTTTTTTATTTTTAAGTGATTTTTTATGGTATTTTAGTTGTTAACTCGTTTTTTTTATTGTTTTATGTATTCTTTGTATTATTTGCTGGCTTGTCCTTTTAGTCTTAGCATACCTTTTATTTATTAGATAATACGAGTACTTCCTACACACGTGGTGGTCACCTATAATTAAATGTCACATTACTGCATGTACCTTAGTTTTAAGTCTTCTGTCTTTATCACAATGTGATTAGTTGATAAGCTTATTTATTACCAAAAATTATTACCGTCGCACCTGTATTTTGCTGACGGATATGGCTGTACTGTGTGCGCCAGATTTCGCCAGTAATATGAGGTCTTAATGTAATACAAAATGAGACTATGGACAATATTTGACCCAGTAACAGACTCTGAACTGCTACTATAGTTGTTAATATTCAGATAGGTCTATGGTAGTAATACCTTAAAAAATAACAGCAAATGTAAACATACCAGCATTGAGTCATTCTTATGGAAGTCTATCAGATGTTTGATAAACAATGTAAACACCCCCATAATTAACTTCGTTACCAAACCTCAAAGTCTAGAAAACTATTGCCAAGAATTTAATTATAGCATTATATGTACCTGTTACTCACGTGAATAGCAAAAAGTAAATATATTGGCGCTCGTAGCGCTGTGCGACCGCGGTGTTCTTACCGATTACCAAGGTTAAGCAGCGTTCGACTCGGTTGGCCCGAGATGGGTGACCGTTTGTGGCATTTTCAAATTCGAGCGTCTCCGTGCTTCGGAAGGCACGTTAAGCCGTTGGTCCCGGCTACCACTTAATGTGGTAGTCGTTAAGCCGAGTTGGAAGCCTTAAAGGCGGCTTGATAAGTTCCAACAGCAGGTGGCCACAAACCTGCCTCCATCAATCCGCACTGGGTCCGCGTGGTGGAGTATGACCTAATCTCTCTCACCTCGATTAGTGAGAGAAGGCCTTTGTCCAGCAGTGGGCAGTACAGGCTGATATTATATATTATATAAATATATTGTGACAAGGATCTTTTGGCCCATGGATGACATTGACAGCTGTTGTGAAATTAGGGTTAACAGTTTGTGTACTCAACCTTAAATACAGCCACACTTTGTACAATACTTGAGTAGTCTATTCACGTCACACAATTACCCGAAATACCTGAAAGTTACGTACTCGTATAGTACGAGATAAATAAATATGGGACGATATTCCTAAAAAAGTCAAACACCAATAAAGAGAGCGTGCTCATACAGCAATTGAAAATTGTTTCAATTCATGCAAAAGAATGTTTCAACGAGATATTGAAATTCCCCGACTCTGGAACCCAAACACATATTTGTTGTATTGAGACAAACCACTCTATGCACCGCTATGTGACGTGATATTATCGAATTACATCAACCCGAGTCAGTACACCTCTGCTATCCCCGCTTGCGGAATATAGGCGTGCCGGTGTGGATATATATGGGCTTCACAAGAGTCATGATTTGCTGTGGGATACTTCAAACTGTGATTACCTAAATAAAATAAAGAAAAATAACACGTGGGAGGATATTGACAAGGCGCTTAAAGAAATAGGATATCAATTGTTCTTTCTCGTTGTAGTAAGTAATTCCGCATCCACCACCGTCTCTTTCGCTTATGTATCACTCCCGAAATAAATATGTATGCAGCCCTTATCACCACTGCCTCCTCAGGCAACATTTCTATGGACGTTGACTAGAGTGGGTTGCAAAATGTTCCACGACATCTATGTCGGGACATTCCACGTAGTCGTTGAGAGACATATTCCGCAACATGCCGCTGCAATTTTCCCCTAATGCATCCAAGGCTTTTGAAGTGGTGAAAAGTGCCTATACCAATTTGAACTGGTTCCGCATAGTGCTCACCTCAATTTGTTGAAGACCTATGCCCAGCACTGGGACAGTATAGGCTAATTTATTACTTTTAAGTTCATTTGATCCTACAGTACTAAATGAATTAATTCAACAAGTAAAAAAGGATACAAAATGCTTTTTGTTTAAAAAATTTGTATTACTCGAAGGGATTTTTCTTAATCATGAGAGTGGGAGTGGAAGCTAGAGAGGTATGTAAGTAAATAACCTGCTGGAACTCTGTACTCTCTGCCTACCCTACAAGTGACCTGGCGTGATAATATAGATATACATTTAAAAAAAACGTAGCTCCTTACTAGGATAGATTCCTGTGTCGTGGGTGTGTTTACAAACATGGAAATTCACATACACAAATACCCAGAACGAAACAAATGATTGTTTGTTGATTAAAAGACACAGGCAACTAATCACACTATAAATTCACTAAATAAACATGAACATTCACAACACGCTTACTCGCTAGCGATACTAACATATTTTTATCGTGCTAAGCTCTCGGATAGCAGTAAACACAAAACTGTGTCAGGTGAGATCGTTGCTACATAAAGACAGAGGCTGCGGAACTGAATAATTACTTCAAGTTTGTTCCGACCTTGGAATGAGACCAAAAATGTACGCCTATACAAATAAGGATGAAGCTCTTAAGTTAAATTTTCTATGCTGACGACGACCCACTTGAGAAATATTGTGTCAAAGAATTAAGCAAGCAGGATTCAATCTACCAGAGTTAAGAAAAATATAAGTAATATGTCTTAGTGAAAAATTAACTTTGAAAACATACTTGCCTGACGATAGGTAATATAAAAAATGTAGAGGGCCTAATGTTTCAAAACAGAAAACTTCAGTCCTATTACATACTTACGACGGTCCGCCTATTCTCCTCGAGTCGTGTTTCTCATGTCTGAGGGTCGTGACCTCCACCACCCAAAGTCTGGCTCTTATGATGTTCTGCCATAATCCTCTGTCCCCGTCGAGAGTACGCCTAGGGTACGCCTATACTTAAATCAATATCGTATTTGAAAACCGTCGCAGATCTTTAAAGATAAGTTAAGAGCTATGAAAAAGAACGTGCTTTATGACCCAGTCAAGTTTGTGTTCAGGGACCTCTAAATAGTTACTCCTATTTTTTTTTACAATCACAGTCCTATTACATATATTCAATAGAACAATAGTTCCACATTTCTGTTACGTACTCCGTAAGTATTTGAAATACTCCCTGTGTCAGACATTATTTGCAGGTCTTTGTCAACGTACCACCTTCTATATTCAGCTGAGACAAGCCTCCACTGAAAGAATTTGATATTTCAACTGCCTTTGAGCGAACAGCAATGCATATGCGAGAACAAATAGAAAATACGATTCCAAGATAAAATATAAAGAGACTGCAATACGAATTCTTTGCGTGGTCCATATTTATAAAACATACAAAGTTTGTTTTTACGTTACCGATTTTACTTATAGTCAGACAAGGATCTTTTGGCCCGTGACAATGACAGCGGGGGTTTGGTGTGTAATTGGGGTTAATATTTAGTAAAAATTTCCTACTTCCAAGGAGATATTTCAACGAGTCCCATAGGTGGCATTGACATTGGGGCGTTGGTGTGAAATTAGGGAAAACATTTAGTAAAATTGGATAAATTTAATAGCAAACGCCAACTCTGCGACGGTCATAAAGAGTCATTTCTCTCGATGACAGTGTTAGTTCAAATTTGGGGCGCGGGCCAAAAAATCCTTGTACGACTATAGTATTACTTTACTTGTATTTAACTGTATCATCGCGTTGCATCTTTAAAATGGCCGGAATACCCACCAGAAATCACAAAAGATTCGAGGATCTCACCCCAATATTTTAGTGAATACATCTTTTTTAAGGTTATCAAAGTGACAGCGGACCTAATAAAGCACATGGACATAAATAGTATAGGAAATTCTTTATTATTCGTACTGTTACACCCCATAATAGTTCATTGAAATGTTGACCACCAACCCCGATCTGCTATGTCAGCATCTAGGGGTGGTCGGAACATTGAGCGTGGGAGAGCAGGCCAGCAATGGGCAGTCTGTCAGCAAACTCGAAATGGGTCGGTTCAAATTTAATTTTATTCTATTTCTAATATATTATTTTTACGTTAATTATCTTTTTTTTAAAAAAAAACCAGTGTCGGGCTCTCGGTTAATAGTACGTACCTACTTGTCAAACTGAATTCCTTTCGAAGGTTGTGCTAAAGTGCGTAGGTATCCTGAAGCAAAAGAAATACAATAGCCATAGGCACTTCAACTACTGGGTCCTTATTCGCTATTGCCAAACGCGGTGCATTACGATAACTTTATGAAATAATAGTGTACTATTTAAAACTCTCTAGATCTCTACAACACGTATTTAAGGGTTGGGTGCTGTGTTAGGTATCAAGGTTCTTCTAAGCATTGCTAAGTTTTTAATCAGTTCTAAGGGTATTGCTATGTAAAAAATTAAAGTTTCAGTGTAGTTATTTGGTTTTTTTTTTAAATTTCATAATCTTTTTCTCTCATCTCACCATAAGAGTACTTCATTCGAGAGTTATGAAATATTATGAGATCATAATGTTTCATAACTCTCGAATGAAGTACTCTTATGGTACGGCTAAACCAACGCGTACAGCCGCGTCCGCGATGGCGTGCGCGGTGGCGATCAGCTCCTGCAGAAATATTTGTATGGAAATGTTCACACCATCGCGACCTGCTTCCTACACGCGCTGTCATTGAGAGATACTGATCCCCACCGTGATTGCCGACGAGAACGTCACCGCGGACGCAGCTGAACGCGTTGGCTTGGGCGTACCTTTAGATGCTAAAAAAGATAATAGAACAACGTGAAGTTAAAAAATTAAACGTTGTTCTACTATTTGTGTGCAATTTTGTATGCCGTTGTAGTACCACTAAACGATAATTTTACGAAGTTATCAAAACACACCGCGTTACAAGTTTTAATAATCATAGAATAATGTTCCTAAGTCGAGAACGTGTCTGTATTTGTCATGCTACGAACAAGTAAAAGTCATCCTTTATTATTGCCCGGCCGGTATATTAATAGGCATGTCGAGAGCTCATATCGGCCTCCATTGTGCACCTAATGACAAAAAGAAGGGACCCGGAACATGATACATTAAGTAGTTAGTGTGGCATATTGCGTAATTTCCTCTTAATGGTTCTTTTTTGGGTGGAGGGAGATACGGTTTTAATATTATATTCATTTTTGATACTTAGCAATGAAGGGAGCTTTTTTCACTAAGTCTCTTTCACCACTTACGAGTAAAACTTGAAATAGACTAATCATCAGTTAAAGTTGCAAGTAAGAGTAACCGAATTTCACCATCTCTTAGTAGCCCTATCCGACAGTTTAATTGTTAAATCTATCCAGTTTTAATTGCCGAGTAACGCTAACCAAGAAGTCACCAACAAGAACTTTACTTCAGGGTGGTAAAAGAGTTTTTTAGCCTTTTACCATTATATACCACTTTCTTTAGTTTTAATTACATGTATAAAAGACCTATCGATTTGTCCCCATACTGAAACACCGTCACGCCTATATTCCCCAAGCGGGGGTGGCAGAGGTGTACTGAGTACACCCACGTTTCGCCGACGATGTTAAGTCCCATGTAATAGGGGGCGAACCTCTTGCCATATACCGGGCACAATTCCAGACTCCGGAATGTACTAGGAAGTTTTCGTTAGGAAAACTACACTTGTCCGACCTAGGATTTGAACCCAGTACCTCGTGCTCACAAATCAATGTGCTTTGCTACTAGACCAACGAGGCAGTCCCCTTACTGTATTATTTATATACCATATGTCTGTATATAACGGAGGTAGGTATACAGAAAATCTGGGTCTAGTACTTTAAAACCTTTTTCCGTTCATATGTATGGAACATATCTTCATCTATTAATTCTATCACTGCCTATATCAGTTTTCCGTAGGCGATTTGTGAATACATTGTTCATGCTGAGGCATGAACAATGTATTCACAAATCGCCTAAAAAAACTCGGTTTCCAAAAAATTTATGATATAAGGTGATAAGGCTCACCTTATATCAAAAATTTTTTGGAAACCGAAAAACTTATCTCAGTGTGTCCCACAATCTTTCCCCCTTGTCATTATAGTTACGTGTACACGCAAATAACAAAAACCGTAGGTCATCATATCAGCCTTATATTTTCGAGGTTGCTGGCTGGAGGCAGCGACAACTGCGTCTCCATGGCAACGCTTCCGTGTAGGAAATTGCCACCCCCTCGGATTTCATAAATCAACTCTCAGGTATAATTTAATACTGCACGACGAACCAAATCACTTTTTCGCTATAACCAACTAAACACATAACATAACGTGATACGATATTCGACGTGATCTATTTTGACAGACGGCTTAGTCCAGTGGTTCCACCTACTGGATTGAGTATTCGCAGATTCAATTCCCGCACGGGACAAATCTTTGTGTAGCCCACAAATATTTGTTTTAGTCTGGGCGTTTGTGCATCTGAATTTAATATTTGTGAGGTACGTTACAGGTATAATTCCTAGTGTGGGGTCACGTTTATATAAACGTATTCTGCAAGGGCAATTTATTTTAAATAAAAATTAAAAAATTGCCCTTGCAGAATAGTTGGAGAGTTCAGAGTTCCAACAGATTCCTTACCAGTTTCCTTACCTACAGAGCTCTCTGACTTCCTCCACTCTCATAGCTTACCTTACATGCTCGCCAGTCACGAAGACTTGCCTTGACTTGACTTGCCCTTCAGATAAGATATTTTCAACACGTTACATTAGAATAGAATACAATTCCACGATCATTTTACGAAGTTATCGTAACGCAACACGTTTGATTCTATCGAATAAGGACCCGGCTCGTCTTGCTAGTTGACATTTTGTTATTAAAAATGGCAAAGCTCCAATTTCCCTGAAGGTATTGTTTGATTTTCGTCGAGAAGTTTCTATCAATTTTCTGATATAAAATTATTTCATTTTGTTTGGTAGTTGCACAGCCATCTTTTTTGCTCACTTGTTTGCCGCCGGCTATATATGAGTAGTAGTCGAGTATCCACGAAGCTTCATTTTCCTAATTAAATCTCTTTTCTTGTTTAAGGAGCTACCGCGAACACTTATTCACCGGAAGAGTGATAGTGATGTAATTACATTATAAACGAATAATAAGAGACGATATCATGGATTTATTATCCAAAATAGATTGACCACTCTGCGAAAGAAAATGGACGACAAGGATACTCACTTAGAGGGCTCCACGTCTCTATCTAAGTAGGGAGACCAAACATTGCTACGATTATGGACTTGTTGACAGATGTCAACAAGCTAGGTAACTAACGTATAATTCTCCGGCACTGTTTATCGTCGTTATTCTCTCTTTTCACGCATATTTCACATCTTCAGTGACCTAATGTCATATCTTTACTAAAACACTCTATTGTTTCTGCCACTGTTATGATGATATATATAGATATATATGTAGTAATAAGGGAGGCGCTAATAAGCTAGATGAACGGCTACCAAATAAAAAAAAATATAGTAGGGTTTTTAATTGAGTCTTTCCGGTTCAAATCATGTGATTCAATTTTCAAACACTTGCGGGTATCTGACTGAGCTGATATTGGTACCATGGAGCTGAGTAAAGAAACAGGATTGTTTGGTATCAAAAAAGTTTTTGAGTAAATTGCTCATTTTCTTGCTGACGTTTCGTGTATTCCTTTTACTAGATTCTAAAATACAGTCAGAAATTATATTTCTAAATATTGAGTCTCTAATCCATGTAATTACTTCTTGAAGCGCATGGAATATAAAATTACGTTTTTTTTATCGCTGTAGCCCCTTAACGTTAACCTGTAATGGTAAGGTGGTTCGGGTAGAACACGAACCTTGTGTCTAATTAATCTCCCTTGTTATGTAGATAATTACTGCCGGTAACTGGGGGCAGAATTGTAGAACAACGTTTAATTATTTAACCAAAATTCCATATTCCACGTTGTTGTTAAACTTTCATGGTTACAGCTTTATTAATACTTTCGAGTAGGTATACTAAACTTTCAAATTTACGCTAACATTATACATGAAATAAAACTATTTTCGGAATTCATTACGGTCAGTTCCCGACGTTTTACGTGGTTTTTGAGTATATGATTGAAGTTTCATATTAATTCTCTCATAATGAAATACAAATAACTGTTTCTTTAAAAAAACGTTTAAAAAAAACACTAGGATTTATTCCTGTGTCGTGGGTGCGTTCACAAACATGAAATTTCACATACACAAATACTCAGATCGAAACAAATAATTATGGGTCACACAAAGATTTGTCACGGGCGGGAATCGAACCCGCGACTATTAGACACAGTGGGCGGAACGGTTTAAGCTCTTAAACACTACGCTGAAACCCTTAATTACACTAAAACTTTAATTACCTACAAAAGTGCATGGAAAAATCATTGAAACTAATAACTTAGTAATGCTTAGCAGTACCTTGAAATGTAACGACGGCCCTCAAATACGTGTTTGTTGAAATCTCGAAAGTTTTAAACGTTCAAAACTAAAGCTTCGAACAAAAGAAGTAACCATCTACGCGTGCGAGACTCGAGGCGTCGAGTGCGGCTCGACACGTGGAGAACTGAATTAGCATGAACAGATTAACGTTAGCATGACGCTATCAAGCTGATATTCCATCCTTTTCACACCAAAAATTTATTAAATAAACATAAATATAACAACACGCTTTTTCTTGATAGCGTCAACCTAACATCAATATTTTTATGCTGAGCCCTCAGGACTAAGCACATACCATTTGACGTCATTGTAACATTGCCGCGTTGTCGAGAAAGCATACCAGCACTTACATGTTTATTTTTAAAACTTTCCAGAGTGATAATGATGGCACATCAACTTGATAGCGACATACAAAACGTCGACCTGTTCGTGCTACGCCAGTAGCAGTTTGGATACAGACTCCGAGCTGAACAACTCCGGTTTCTCGGCACGATGGCTCTTTAACTGACGCAGACTTATCTGCCTTGCACCGGTGCACTACACACGGCAACGCTGGCTGTCGAATTTCACTGTAATTTATAGTTAATTCCTCTTTATAAAAATGTAAGCCCACACTTAGAATTATTCCTGTATCCTGGTGCGTTTACAAACATAACATTTACAAGAAACCATTTAGATCAAAACAAATATTCATGGGTCACACAAAGATTTATCCCGTGCAGGGGTCGAACCCGCGACTACTTGGTCCAGTGGCCGGAGTAGCTTAAGCTTATTAAACCAAACCGCTTGGCGTTCATAACGCATACAGTAGCACAGAATTGTCCGAGATTCGTTTTCGAGATTAGAAAATTAAATAGATTGTAAACGTTCTCGCTATGTGTGCTTACCCCTCTAAGGACTTAGCAAGTTCTTGTCCGGCGACGCTGTAAACGCCCCGCCGCCAACAGCGTAGATCATTTACACACACGCTTAGCACGAATATATTGAAGTTATACGCTAACTATGACTTGATATTCTTATCACTCAAAAATATTGATAGATTTTCTTTTTTTAGATAAAGATGAACGTGACAGCACGATTTTTTGACAACCCTACTATAACGTCAAATGGTTTGTTTAACCCTCTCAAATATCTCATGCGCCCCAATTACCAATATTTTACTTTGCTTGTCGCATTTTTCAACTGTATATCACTACAGTGGCAGCCACTATTCCAAATCATAAAGCTACGTGCAGAAGCGCACGCCGACATCCAGCGCCACCCAAGTGCTTTTTACTTACGCTCACTAGCTCGACGTACTCACTCCTTGGGACAATAAGCATGGGGGGGGTACGTTTACAGCAACCTCTTCGTCATCCCTTTTGCTTTATTAAATTATATGAGATCGCGCGACGAGACTTTTTCCCTTTGATCATATTACAATCATCTAAAAAATCTGAAACCTCAACTCAGATTATTGGGATATGATTGATAATTTTTTTTTGTGTTAAGTATTACTACTAATCATTCAAAAATATCATTCTTAGCCGGAACAGTTTTCGAATAGTTCACTCAACGATTTTAATTTATAATCTTGCAATAATTAAATAAGACCTATAATATACATATAAGGATATACACAAATTAAAAATAAAAAGAATGCCACATTCAAGAAGTGCTACTGGCAGACGTATATTGTGAGACCCATATTTCGCCAACTATAATAATAATAACAGTAATTCATTTCAGACTTTAGTCCATATCAGTGTTAGTAACAATTCAACTCAATTTCAAGTTTTAGTAGGAATTTATTCAGTGTCGAGTTTCATCCATCTCCGTAACATTGGAGTATCCCACCGATCTATAAATACACTCAGAAAAGTATTGGTGTTACCGCGCAGAAGTGCTAGTAAAGAGGCGTGCCTCTTCTTTTCCTAATAATAGCGGCAAAACCGTCTATATGGCTCAGTGCAAACATGCCTGAGGCACTACAATGCCACAGCAGCCCCAACAGCGTTAGCACCCCTGAGAGCGTTATTATACTGTACACGCAGGTCACTGTATGCCCGCTGAGTGCAACTAACCCACAGACTGCACGTGTAGAAAGATTGGCAGTAAGCTTTAAAAAGCGTTATCTTTATTAATTCTGTACAACGTGCGACTCTGCGGGCCAGCATGATACAGCGTACAGCCAGTGCCCTGCCATCCCTTTTTAACCCTAGGTTGTCTCTTAAATCCTCCATGACCCAGTGACCCAGGTATTTAAACTTATACACCCTGCATAGAGGCGTCCCGTACAGTGAGATACAAGATATACTTGAGTATGTCCCATTACCTGATTTAAAAACCATCATCTCACTCTTTTTGAGGTTATACCTGAGCCCATGGTTCAGAGCATATGTTTCGCAGATGCCAAGTAGTCGTCGCAATGCGCTGATAGATGGGCTCGGCAACACCAGGTCATCAGCATAACTAATATTGTTAACACAAATTCCGTCCACGTGACACCCGATGTAAGTGTTACTGAGCTCTATTATCAGTCGATTTATGTAAAGGTTGTTAAGTCGAGGTGAACTCAAACCTCTGTCTCACTCCGCATTCCAACCGATACAATACTATAAAAAGTCCCAATGTTATAAGAGATTTTTTTTACCATTATACCTGGCACAGTTTCATACCCCGATCTCATACTGAAAATATTTCGATAGAAAAACCTCAAGTAAGGATTCACCCGATCCCAGGACCTTGAGATCAATAGCCGCTAATATTATACATTTAAAAGTAATTTGGTGTATTATCGTTTCAAGACTAACATTTTGGTAGAATTGGATAGACTACATTTTTCCTCAAAAAAAATCGACGTGGATGAAGTCGCAGGTAACAGCTAGTATTATTTTTATAACATTAATTACACTTTAAAAAGAATTTACGTTACAACATTTAGTTTGTAAGCAAAGCCCCGAATAACATTAATTTGACATTAGGCTTATGCGGAAAATGGTAATTGATAAAAAATTGGACCGGCGTCGGTTACGCATTTCCGTTATAATAATAATAATAATAATAATAAATCTTTATTTAACCAGATTATTTCGTACATTAAGAATAAAGGAGCGACAATGGAGCAACAACATTGGTGCATTATTACGAATAGGTGGGTGAGCTCTGTTCTCCTAGATAGGTTATAAAATAACCTGTGTTAAGGAGACGCAGTTCGATTCCCTTAAGGTTTACATTATAAAATGTTGTTTACGTATACATATGATAGTACTAGTAGGTAACATTGACATAACAATAATAATAATAATAAAAGTGTGTGTGTGTGTGTGTTTGTGTGTGTGTGTGTGTGTGTGTGTGTGTGTGTGTGTGTGTGCGCGCGCGCGCGTGAGTGTGGGTATGGGCAAGAGAGAGAGAGAGCCTATTGTGATACTAGTGATATAGAAAATATTCTGTGTCGTCATATGTTTTGTTTTGGAGAAAACGGCGGACAGTCCTTTTACAATTGAAAGAAGAAAGACTAATGATGGGGCATTTGGCATTAATTTTGTTGTAGAGGGAGGGGCCGAGGTAATAAAAGAATTTCCTTGTGAAGGATACTCGGGTTTTTGGTAGGGTACATATTAAGTCATTACGACGTTTGGTGGTTGGTTTGTGTGGGATTTTTTGGTGTTGTAATAAGATCGTATACAAAATGAATATTTGCCTTATATTGAGCACATTCCAATTTTCATACAGCTCAATGGTAGGAAACAATATTGGGCGGAAGGTGGCTACTTTTAAGATGGCTCTGTGCGCAATTTCTAGTGGCTTGAGAGTCGTTTTAGCAGCACCTCCCCAACTTGTAATACAGTAGCTGATGATTGAGTAACACAAGGCGTAGTATACATTGCGGATAGCAACTGAGTTTGCAACATAACGAAGGGTTTTAAGGATATACATTAATTTTCGAACTCTTGCCGTAAGAAAATCTATATGGGGTTTAAATTTAAGATTTTTGTCAAGAATGATACCGAGGTATTTGCTGTGGTCACTAGACGTAAGTGAAGGACATTGGCAAGTTAGTGTATTCGTGAGACAAGCATGAGCTTTTATAGATATTGTAGATTTGGGCTGTGAAGCAGAGCTGATTGAGAAAGTAATAAACTTAGTTTTTGAAGTATTAACAGTAAGAGTATGGGAGTGAAGCCATTTTAGAGTGAGATCAAAACCTTGTTGGGCTTTGTGCTCAAGTTCTGGGACAGAATTAGCGACAAATGTATATGTTTATGTTATAATGGATTAAGGGTCCGACTTTTAAATTTACATGTGTTGGATATTACGCCATACCCGTACCATATATTATACAAATGACTTAATAATTATGCTATTAATACCAATACATGTTGCGGAGATGAAGGTAAGGTCCCTACATAATGTATATGTATGTTTAAATAATTTTGGTAAAGGCTCTCCAGCCCGACAAGATTTTGTTAAAAGGAATTTATTGGAAACAATATTATTTCTACTAGGCACTGTGAAACATAGCTTTATGGGTTTAATATCAAAAGTCCACAAAGTATATAGGAAAACCAAATCAAAACTTTTGTGAAAACTTATACCTTATTACAAAATTTGAATTAATTTTGAAGTAGTAATTGCAAATTGAAAACAGGCTTTTATATCAAAAACATAACGAATATATCTTGCTTAGTGAAGGAGATCCTATGGCTTCCTTACGGCTCCAATATCAGACCCTGGACACCATCCGGGTCTCAAGTTCTCATCAAGACAAATCCAACGAGTCCAAACACGGCAGGGTTATATTGAGTACCTTTGTGGTTCCATTGGCCACGTTGCGGCTCATCGGCTCATTCGGCTCATCATCAGACCCTGAACACTATCTGGTTATATAGTACTTCTCAATACCAATCTAACAAGGCTAAACACATAACCCATGTTGTATAGTTCACATGTTCCTATGGCCACCTTCCGACTCCATCATCAAATCAGCTTCATGGTACCATATTACTTACATATGTTTGCCAAATTTCAGCTCAATCGGGTACCCGCAAGTGCTTGAAAAATAGATCACAAGATTTGACCCGTAAAGTCTTTCCGATTCAAATCTTGTAATCCATTATTGTTATGTTCGTATGTCTTTCTGTCTAGACAGACATATGAACATCGCAAGTTAAAAAAGCTTGTAAATATAGTTCATTCGACATGTACTTTAATTATACAATGTGAGCTAATTAGATTAAAAATATTATTAATTTTTTCTCGTTCTTATATCCATATTTTAGAACGAAGTTCCTTAACGCAGCTTGCAGTAGGAGTTGACAGGTAGAAACTGTAACATAACGAAAAAATGTTGCAAAACGTTTGATTCCGTCCGGCGTAGCTCGGATGTTGTCGTAAGTGCTGGCCGCCATACTTGTTTACATCACATGATAGTTAAATGTGCTCGATGGTCAGAGTATACTCCCTTTAAATAAAATCAGTTTTCAATGACTAACAATTTTATTAACAGTGAGTTTCATAGTCTGATTAGAACCTCGTTCCTGACGGGGCCCCCGACCGCACATTTTAGTTCTTTTCATAGGTCTAGTAGCGCATAGTACCGGCTGACGGACTATGGTTTCAAATTTCAGGTCATACAAAATAATATTGGGGTTTTCCTATTGAACATTTCTCAGTAACAATTCAGCTTGCCCCCTATTAAAGTAAGACCTAGTATCGTCAGAGAAATCCTTCAAGCACGCACCAAAATAGGAATTTTGTAAAGTGGTGACAAAAATACAGTAGCCCAGTTCTAAGAGAATTAAATTAAAAAGGGAGAGTATAATGGGTATTCACGTAACTCCTGTCACTTAGGAAATATGAATGTGACGATGTTTTGATAATTTGTTAAAATGAATACAACAAAAATGTAAATCAAAAAGCATCCAGAAATTCCGCAAGAATAAAAACACATTGTCCGAATACCTAAATATCACTCAAATATTTCACAAACCAAAGGTATAAAAAAGCTTTTTAAACACTTTAAGGGTAAATTGCCAAAATCAATATAAGCTCCCATAATTCTTCCCCAAAACCCACTTAACAGCGCCGCAATAGTCGTGATTTATATCCATCCATTACACACTAAACCACGAAATCTTAAAATGAACCGGCTCATAAAACAAGGGGAACGAACGGCGAGCCACTCCCAAAGGCTTTATTTTGTCGATTCGGCAAATGGCGTTGATACATGAACCACTCTATCAATCAACGTAAATTGTAAGCTAAGCTTTTAACAGGTGGCACCGTCGGAATGGTAATGTCATAACAAAATTTATACCAATATCAGTGCTTGGAATAAAGGATATTTTTTTTAAACTCTCGAGAATAATGCTCAAGATTAATGCCTAAGATAATAAAAATTAAATCAAATCAAATAATTTATTCAGCACAGCACACATATGAACATGAGTAAATAAATAAACAGTTACAAAAAAAAGGAGAAATAAAATAAGCTGCTAGTGAGCTGTTCTGAAAGGCATTTGGTTCAGCATGTGCTGGAGGAGAACAGAGTCTTCCCCAACGCTGGTTTACACCCTAAGCCCCCTCAATTACCATATATTTTACCTAATTGTTACCGTTATTGACGACGCGATCGCGTATATTGCATATTTATTCTAATCTCACTCTCTTCTAGGCCAACGTCATTTCATGACATGGTTTATAGTTTTACTCAACATTCTCCTTAGCTCTCATAAACTTTAGGAGAATTACCTACTGTATATTTTTTAGTGTGAAGCACGTCTAGAGTTCGTATCCGAACGTACTATTACTATTTTTTTAACCTGGGGTTTTTAATTGCCTAATGTATCCTGGGAATAATGCTTGGAGAACGTCGAGTGTAGCATTCGGTAGATTTTGTGTGTAAGTTTAAATGTAATGCACATTACGAATGAAATTACAAGGAATTTCAAGGTAAATTCGACAAACATATAAGCATCTTCACCTTGAGCATTATAATGGCTTCTAAAATTAAAGACAAGACAAATCCAACACGGTGGGGTTATATTGAGTAGTTCCATTCACCACCTTACGGCTTCATCATCAGACCTTAATCACTATCTGGTTGTATAGGACTTGGCAATACCTATCTAACAATCCTAAACACGAGGGGGGTTACGTTATACAGTTCATACGTTCCTATACCCACCTTCCAACGCTATTATCAGACCAGCTTATTGGTACCACATTATTGCATTGTCACCAACTTTACATACATATGCCAAATTGGATAGGATGCGGAAGGCGGAGGACCGTGTGCAATGGCGCGTGTTAGGAGAGGCCTATGTCCAGCAGTGGACTGCGATAGGCTGATTGATTGATTGATTGATAATCGTGCATCTATATTTTTCTCGAAATATAAACTAAGCTATTTCTGACAATTAGAAACTGTAGCCAGAGAGGTTTGTAAGGAAAGAACCTGTTGGAACTCTGTACTCTCTGCCTACCCCGCGAGGAAGCTAGCGTGATGATATAGATATATAAATAAAAACTGTAATAAGAAAGCTCAAACTCTAACGAACCGTAATTACAAAGGCTTGAAATTATTGCAGATAGAATTTCCTAAGGCGGCTGCCATCTTAACCTTAAAATTGGAAATCTGATTCGTCGCTTGGAATAATTTAATTCTTTTCGGGACAGCCCTGGTGTACCCAAATTGGCACCGATCGAAGGGAAAACTTCTTAATTAGCGCCGGTCTATAACGAAGGGCCCTCCACGTGACGCCTCGCCGATCAGACCACCAGACATTTTTAATTCGTAACCAATTCGCAAATCGATAAACTCATCCTTAGCTACACGCTTCGGTGGATTGTTTGCGTAACTCGAATAAATATTTGACTCTAGGGAACCCTTAATGGGTGATTAAATAAATTGAAAACAATAAATTGCAAGTAATTAAAATCGGAAGGATATTTGATGTTTTTTATTCATTTACATTAAAGGCTTATGTCATTATGGACTTAATAATAAATTTAAACATAAAAATAACCTAGGCAATGTTATAACAGATATATAACATTGAAGGAAACCAAAGATGTGTCTGAGGAAAGAACCTGCTGAAACTGTACTCTCTGCCTACCCCGCTAGAGATCTGGCGTCATGATATAGGTAGATAAGCAATGTATGTATAGAGTATGACTGATTGATTGAATTATAATCGAAATTTAATTATATCAATGACATACGTTATAAAACGAGACGAGCCTACACAAAAAGTAGGCATACAGGAAAAAGAAATGACTCGATCACCGGAATCAGATAACTAGCGAAATCAGCATATCTGCCGAAAGACATTACTGGGCAGCGAACTAATCGAATCGCTGCCACATACCAGCTCGGTCGCGTGTGTGTATTTGAGTATGGACTAATGCTGAATGCATTCCCGCTATCAAGACAGCTATGACTTAAAAAAATAAATAAAAAAAAACGCAGTCACGCCTATATTCCCCAAACGTTCCACTCCCTTTTTGCCGACAATGTTAGATCCCATATAATAGGGGGTGAGCCTATTGCCAATATACTAGGCACTACGGACTAATTGAGAATTTATTGACACAAAAACTACACTTTGTTCAACTTATTATTCGAACCTAGGACCTCTTGATCGCTACGCCCATTATACGCCACTAGCCAATATTCTTTCTCGTTTTTTTTCATGTACATAGACATTTTCCTTGTATGAGCACAAAACAACACGTTTTACTTTTCATATCAAAATTCTAAGCTTAGTTATATTAATCAACAAAAATCACATTAATTACATAACAAGTTTGTGAAAGAAAGTACATTATCGGAAAAGTAGGTTCATTTAATCTTAGGCGCTGACTCAAAACAAATTTGTTAGATTGTTTGTCGAAGAGTTGACGATAATTACTATGTACCATTTACACCAGAGGGCTTAACACGAAAACTTTGACGTCAGCGTAACGCTGGCGAGTGCTTACTCGCTAGCATTACGCTGACGTCAGTTTTCCGTGTTAAGCCCTCTGTTTTTTTTTCTCTTACCGCAATCAATTACAAAGTCATTCCCGTACATTTTGCTGTTAACTACTGTAGAAAGTTCACTTGGCTACAGGCACTGCTGGCGTTGTGTAGCACACAGATAATAGCTTAACGCAGCCCTGTGCGACGA
This sequence comes from Phalera bucephala, assembly GCA_905147815.2. Taxonomy (NCBI): domain Eukaryota; kingdom Metazoa; phylum Arthropoda; class Insecta; order Lepidoptera; family Notodontidae; genus Phalera; species Phalera bucephala. The sequence continues at coordinate 14,463,602 of LR990617.1, read as the reverse complement.
ATCACACGTGTTACCGCCCGAATGGTGTCCAACATGGATTGACGATCTACTACTGGTAAAGTCAGAGAATGAAGCTATTTTATAGAATTGAACTTTGAATCTTAGGCGCTAAGTCAAAACAGATCTGTTAGATTGTTTGTAGATGAGTGGGCGACAACGTCTATCCACAATTTAACACCTGAGAACATAGCTAAGTGGCAAGCGTTTTATTTCTATTCTCTTGCCGCGATCGATAGCTCTTTGTACCGATCACATGACTTTTCGTTGTAAAATGTCATTCCCATACATTTTTTCCTTTTTTTATATTTAACTAATGTAGAAAGTTCAGTTGGCTACAGGCACTGCTGGCGTTATGTAGCCCACAGATATTGGCTTTACGCAGCCCTGTTCGACGAATTACACTTGTAACCGTCCGAGCCATGTCCGACATTGATTGCCGATCTACTACTGATAAAGTCAGAGATTTGAGGCTATTTTATAGAATTGGACTTTGAATCTTAGACGTTAAGTCAAAACAGATTTGTTAGATTGTTTGCTATGTACAATTCAACACCTGAGAACATAGCCAAATGAGAAGCGTTTTCTATTCTATTTATAGCGATTATTCTGACCACACGACTTTTCGTTGTAATATGTCATTCCCGTACATTTTTTAGTGTTCTATTAGCGCTAAAAACTGTAGAGAGTCCATATGACTGCGAGAACTGGTGACGTTGTATAGAATATCGATATTATTTTCATTTTTGATGCTTAGCAATGAAGGGAGCTTTTTTCACTAACTCTCTTTCACCACTTACGAGTAAAACCTGAAATAGACTAATCATCAGTTAAAGTTGCAAGTAATAGTAACCGAATTTCACCATCTCTTAGTAGCCCTATCCGACAGTTTAATTGTTAAATCTAGCCAGTTTTAATTGCCGAGTAACGCTAACCAAGAAGTCACCGACAAGAACTTTACTTCAGGGTGGTGAAAGAGTTTTTTAGCCTTTTACCATTATATACCACTTTCTTAATTTTTAATTACATGTATAAAAGACCTATCGATGTGTCCCCATACTGAAACACTGTCACGCCTATATTTCCCAAGCAGGGGTGGCAGAGGTGTACTGAGTACACCCACGTTTTCGCCGACGATGTTAAGTCCCATGTAATAGGGGGCGAGCCTCTTGCCATACACCGGGCACAATTCCAGACTCCGGAATGTACTAGGAAGTTTTCGTTAGGAAAACTACACTTGTCCGACCTAGGATTTGAACCCAGGACCTCGTGCTCACAAATCAATGTGCTTTGCCACTAGACCAACGGGGCAGTCCCCTTACTGTATTATTTATATACCATATGTCTGTATATAACGGAGGTAGGTAAACAGAAAATCTGGGTCTAGTACTTTAAAACCTTGGTCCGTTCATATGTATGGAACATATCTTTATCTATTAATTCTATCACTGCCTATATCAGTTTTCCGCCTTATATCATAAATTTTTTGGAAACCGTAAAACTTATCTCAGTGTGTCCCACAATCTTTCCTCCTTGTCATTATAGTTACGTGTACACGCAAATAACAAAAACCGTAGGTCATCATATCAGCCTTATATTTTCGAGGTTGCTGGCTGGAGGCAGCGACAACTGCGTCTCCATGGCAACGCTTCCGTGCAGGAAATTGCCACCCCCTCGGATTTCATAAATCAACTCTCAGGTATAATTTAATACTGCACGACGAACCAAATCACTTTTTCGCTATAACCAACTAAACACATAACATAACGTGATACGATATTCGACGTGATCTATTTTGACAGACGGCTTAGTCCAGTGGTTCCACCTACTGGGCCTTTATTCGCTATGCCACATGAGATTCCCCGCAAGTAACGTGTGACGTCATAACAAGCAGTAAACATAAACACGCTTCCTTGGCGAGCCTTCGCGTGGAATTACAAAATGGTATTCGGTATGCCGTAAGGAATGTTGTCTACGGCAATTTTATTTTTAATTTGACATTTCGCTGGATTCGTTCATAATCTTACATCTGTTAATTCCGGTAAAGTATCGGTTTTTCGAATATTCGTTTCAACTTATTCAATTTCGGTAAAAATATATTTATATGTGCTGATAACATGGTTTTAAGTATGTGTCTATTAAAAACTAAATAAATAAGTAGGGCCAGATATAAAAAAGGCAACTTTAATTAACATTTTACAAAGATCCAAGTTTTATAACGTACGAATGTCAAATACAATAACCTATACCCACACCTAAACAAACAAAGACTTGTCCCACACATATATATAGTCTTTTTTTTAAGTGGTCAATTTTACATAAAAATATTGTGTGATAACTTAAGGCATTACAATTGGTTCAAAATTAGTTTATTTTATTCATTCATTAATTCCCCAATCCTTGCTCTTCGTCCGAACCGACCACTTTAGTGTCTTTAGTTGTCACACCATGTTATTTCATAAAGTTGGCCACTTAAGAAAAACCAGACTAAACATAGCACCATTCCGATCTCAGCCTTGAACCTATTCGCACCTATATTAAAGCCCTTTTTAGCTGCTGCCGCCTACGCACTTGACTCGCCTCCTATCAGCCGTGATTGCTGCCCGCGCCATATTTTCAGCAACCCTTACAATGCCCTTACTTCCCTCCTATCAGATACCGATATCACACACAGGATTAGACACCGACCTCGCCGGAGACGTGGAAGAATCCCTTGTGGAAGAATGCAGAGATGCACTGGCCAGCGGACAAGTTTCTTTCATGTTCACCACGGCGAGACACCTAATGTATGCCTTCCCCCATAGCAACAGCCCAAGTCGAGGCCGGTCCTCCCTGAACATAGTTGCCCCTATTCCCTTCTGCCCCCCACTCCGGGAATACCGGCGTGACGGTGTTTATTTTTTATTTTAAAGTTTGTTTTGCAAATATACATACAGTGAATTAAAAGGTATACTTTTTTATTTAGTTTATTTACTATGTATATTTACCTTTACTAGCTATCTATCTACACAGATACATAGATAGATACATAATCTATGTATCTATCTAAATTAAAGAATTAATAAAGAAAATAAAAAATAAAATAATAAAAACATCATCAAGCCAGATCCCCTGCGGGGTAGGTATGTATATAAATGAAACAAAAGTAATTGGTAAATCAATAAGTTTTATTTATGAATAACAAATCAATAATCACATGCAAGTCATTTGGTATTGTTAAATGGAAACTTGTAAGTCCTCATCAGAACAACAACACATACCATCTTTGTAACCTATGACCACAATAAATGCTATTTTATTTGATTTGAACAACAAACATTCAAAATTATACAGTTTGGTATACCACACAGTAATGGTTCCACTTTGCTACCAAGGTTACCACACCATAATTATGCAGCTATAATTGAAAAACAAATTGAAATAAAAACATTTTTCTTTCATTCATTAGTATAAAAATTCCCATCACACAAGCCATCACCGCACATCTTCCTCTACAAGTATGGGTCAACTTGGGTGTTTTAATTTTCTCAACCATCAGCAATTCTGTAAAAGAAGTTTCATATGAAAGATATGATTTTAGATGCAAAATTAGTGCTTCATAATATATGCAACACATTATTTGATGAACAATTAAGACTCACTAATAGAAAATGCATTATAACGGACGATTTAGCGCAGTGGTTAAGAGCTTAAGCCGCTCTGCCCACTGCGTCTAATAGTCGCGGGTTCGAGTCCCGCACGGGACAAATCTTTGTGTGATCCAATTATTTGTTCCGGTCTGGGTATTTGTGTATGTGAATTTTCATGTTTGTAAACGCACCCACGACACAGGAATAAATCCTAGTGTGGGGCTACGTTTAAAAAAAAAAAAAAAAAAAAAAAAAAAAAAAAAAAAAAAAAAAAAAAAAAAAAAAAAAAATAACCCTACATTCTACTTGTAATGAAAATTGATAATGAAAAATAGCCTATTATGTTATTTTAGGTCAACATCATCCACCTATGCCCTATAATTAAATCAATGATACAAATATTTAATTCACCACAAAATCAATAATGTAGCACACCACAAATTATTTGTCTTTATAAAATAACAAAAGTCACATTTATTTTAGTAGATACGTACCTGTTTTTTATGATCACAGTTTTAAATGGGCCTCCTTACGCATTTAATTGGTAGGTTAGGTCTTTCCACATTTCTCGATGACCTTCCTTGAGGAGAACAATTGATGTACCCAGATTCCACCTGTGGGTGGGTAAATATGCTAATTGGGCTGTAGAAGCTTTCGTCCGGTTCATTGTGACTACAAACTAAAACAAAACACCATATTTTTAAGATAAATGTGTACACTATTGTTGAAATTGAGAAGTTCACTTTAATAGATGAGCCACCACAATTTTCCAATGTCACTGGTTATGAGTAATAATTTATTACTACGACGACGACGCGATGATCATAATATATCATTTAAATTGCAATAAAACTATTTAAAAATGTTTGTTTACATTGAATTACCTTAGCAAGTTTTTAACATGTTTTCAATAACACGCAAGCGCGGAGCGTGTTATTTTGACAGTTCGAAACATGGCGTGTGACGAGCCTTGTCATGTTTTCAAATCTGACAGTGGCATACAGAATTCCATTCCACGCCAATAACACGTATGTTTGATAACACGTCTTGTTTCGTGTTTAAATTGTCATAGCGAATAAGGGCCCTGGATTGAGTATTCGCAGATTCAATTCCCGCACGGGACAAATCTTTGTGTAGCCCACAAATATTTGTTTTAGTCTGGGCGTTTGTGCATCTGAATTTAATATTTGTGAGGTACGTTACAGGTATAATTCCTAGTGTGGGGTCACGTTTATATAAACGTATTCTGCAAGGGCAATTTTTCTTAAATAAAAATTAAAAAATTGCCCTTGCAGATTAGTTGGAGAGTTCAGAGTTCCAACAGATTCCTTACCAGTTTCCTTACCTACAGAGCTCTCTGACTTCCTCCAGTCTCATAGCTTACCTTACATGCTCGCCAGTCACGAAGACTTGCCTTGACTTGACTTGCCCTTCAGATAAGATATTTTCTACACGTTACATTAGAATAGAATACAATTCCACGATCATTTCACGAAGTTATCGTAACGCAACACGTTTGATTCTATCGAATAAGGACCCGGCTCGTCTTGCTAGTTGACATTTTGTTATTAAAAATGGCAAAGCTCCAATTTCCCTGAAGGTATTGTTTGATTTTCGTCGAGAAGTTTCTATCAATTTTCTGATATAAAATTATTTCATTTTATTTGGTAGTTGCACAGCCATCTTTTTGCTCACTTGTTTGCCGACGGCTATATATGAGTAGTAGTTGGGTATCCACGAAGCTTCATTTTCCTAATTAAATCTCTTTTCTTGTTTAAAGAGCTACCGCGAACACTTATTCACCGGAAGAGTGATAGTGATGTAATTACATTATAAACGAATAATAAGAGACGATATCATGGATTTATTATCCAAAATAGATTGAACACTCTGCGAAAGAAAATAGACGACAAGGATACTCACTTAGAGGGCTCCACGTCTCTATCTAAGTAGGGAGACCAAACATTGCTACGATTATGGACTTGTTGACAAATGTCAACAAGCTAGGTAACTAACGTATAATTCTCGGGCACTGTTTATCGTCGTAATTCTCTCTTTCCACACATATGTCACATCTTCAGTGACCTAATATCATATCTTTACTAAAACCCTCTATTGTTTCTGCCACTGTTATGATGATATATATAGTAATAAGGGAGGCGCTAATAAGCTAGATGAACGGCTACCAAATAAAAAAAATATAGTAGGGTTTTTAATTGTGTCTTTCCGGTTCAAATCATGTGATTCAATTTTCAAACACTTGCGGGACTGAGCTGATATTGATACCATGGAGCTGAGTTAAGAAACAGGATTGTTTGGTATCTAAAAAGTTTTTGAGTCAATTGCTCATTTTCTTGCTGACGTTTCGTGTATTCCTTTTACTAGATTCTAAAATCATCATCATCATCATCTCAGCCTATACTTGTCCACTGCTGAACATAGGCCTCCCCAATCGCTTTCCAGCGTAACCGGTCCGATGCCACCTGCATCCAACGACTTCCTGCGATTTTCACAAGATCGTCGGTCCATCTGGCAGGCGGTCGTCCCACGCTGCGCTTGCCAATACGTGGTCTCCACTCTAGAATCTTTCTGCCCCAACGCCCGTCCGATCTACGCGCTATGTGGCCCGCCCATTGCCACTTCAGCTTGCTAATCTTAACGGCTATGTCGGTGACCTTGGTTCTTCTACGAATCTCCTCATTCCTGATTCGATCGCGTAGAGAAACGCCGAGCATAGCTCTCTCCATAGCTCGCTGAGCAACTTTGAGCTTTTTTATGAGACCTATTGTAAGAGACCACGTCTCTGATCCATATATCATCACTGGTAACACACATTGACTAAAAACTTTAGTCTTAAGGCACTGAGGTATTTTGGATGAGAAGATGTTGCGCAGTTTCCCGAACGCTGCCCAGCCGAGTTGGATTCGTCGATTGACCTCTCTCTCAAAGTTGGACCTACCTAACCGGACTACCTGTCCCAGGTAAATGTATTCGTTGACAACTTCAAGAGTAGAGTTCCCAACGGTGAGTGCGGTGGGTACGACATGGACGTTACACATTATTTTTGTTTTGTCCATGTTCATTTTAAGACCCACTTGTTGAGATACTCTGTTGAGGTCGCCGATCATTCGTCCTAGATCTTCCAGCGACTCCGCTATGACCACAATGTCGTCGGCAAATCGAAGGTGAGTGATGTATTCGCCATTGATGTTGATGCCAAGTCCTTGCCATTCCAAGAGCTTGAAGGCGTCCTCTAAGGTGGCCGTAAACAGTTTCGGAGAAATGACGTCTCCCTGTCTTACTCCTCTTTTTATGGAGATCGCCTTCGTGCACTGTCCTTGTACTCGAACTGACATGGTGGCGTTATTATACAAGCACTTCAACACTTCGATGTACCGATAGTCAATGCGGCATCCCTGAAAAGAGATCTAAGAACCGCCCAAGTCTCGATCGAATCGAAGGCTTTCTCATAGTCCACAAACGCCAAGCATAGTGGCCGATTATACTCCTCGGTCTTCTGTATAATCTGCCGCAGCGTATGTATGTGGTCTATGGTACTAAAGCCTTTCCGGAAACCGGCTTGTTCGGGAGGCTGGAAATCATCAAGCCTGCGTTCGAGACGATTTGTGATGACTCTCGAAAACAACTTGTAAACATGGCTCAGCAGTGTGATGGGCCTATAGTTCTTTAATAAAGTGTCATCACCTTTCTTGAAAAAGAGTACCACCACACCCCTGTTCCATGCTTCCGGCGTTTTTCCTTCGAGCAAGACGGAATTAAACAGCCTCTGAAGGACTTTAAGTACCGGCGATCCGCCCGCTTTCAGAAGCTCTGCGGTAATTCCGTCTTCGCCCGGCGCTTTGTTGTTTTTAAGTTGTTTTAAAGCCATCCTAATATCGTACAGGCTGATGTCCGGGATATCTTCAGTGTAGTGTCGGGTTAGCTTGGCTCTTGGGTTTTTTACCAAGTCAACAACAGGTTCAGCTACTGAGGTATACAACTGCCCATAGAACCTCTCTATCTGCCTGAGCACCTCTGACCTATTCGACGTTACATTTTCGTCCTCCGTCTTCAGCTTCGTCAACTGGCTTTGCCTAATAGACGCGTCTCTTGCAAACACTTTGGAGCCCTTGTTCTGCTCTATGGTCTCCTCAATACGGCTTGTATTGAAGGACCGTAAATCGTGTCGCAAGGACTTCAATATCTGTCCATTGAGCTGCCTATAGGACTTAGCATCATCGGAGGTTTAGAGTGTCATGGTACGTCGCTCAGCCATAAGGTTCCGGGTGTAGTCAGATAGCTTTTGAGGCCTATTTTTACGGTGGGGCTTAAAATGCTTGGACCCGACCGTATGGACAGCCTCTACCAACCTATTGTTGATTTCGTCCACTGATGCGCTGCTGTCTAGCAATTCGAAGCGGGTTGACAATTCGAGTTGAAAGTTCTCGGGGTTTTGGATATGTGCATTAGAAGGTCGGAGCGTAAACTTCATCAGACGCGATCTTTCCATTTTGACATTAATATTTAATGTGCCTCTGACCATTCGGTGATCACTGCCGGTTTTTACCCTGTGAATCACGGAGACATCATTAAATATTTGTCGCTTGGTGCTCATGATGAAGTCTATCTCATTTTTTGTGAAACCATCAGGGCTCATCCAGGTCCATTTCCTATGAGACGGCTTCTGGAAGAAAGAGTTCATCATAAAGAGTCCCTCCTTCTCCAGAAATTCGGCCACCCTCTGACCCCTAGGGTTACGCTGCTCATATCCAGATTGCCCCACTCTCAACTCATCATCGCCCCGTTTGCCCAGTCGCGCATTGAAGTCACCCATAACTACCGTAAAGTGTGCTTTGGAAGTATGTATGGCTCTACTAATGTCCTCATACATAACTTCGACCCCATCATCTGAGTATGCCGAGGTCGGTGCGTAGACCTGTATGACCTTCAGCGAATATGTTTTGGATATTCTGAGTATCAGGTACGCTACCCTGCTCGACACACTAGTGATGGACACAACGTTGTTTATGAGTGACTTGTGGACGATAAATCCGACACCACCTTGGGACTGCTGTTCGCCCTCCCGGTAGTAAAACAAGTTGCCGGATTTTAAGGTTATCGTGTCCTCGCCCTCTCTTTGGACCTCGGATAAACCAACAATACTCCACCGCAACTTATTTACCTCTTCTTCCAGCTCAACTAGCTTCTCATCTGTCCTCAATGTGCGTGCGTTGTATGTCACCAGGGCCAATTTTCGGTTTTGGCGGTAGCCGAATCTCTGCCGGAGATTCTTAGCACCCCTTGTCCTGTCGTTACCATGGCTGCTACCGTGGCCAAGACGAACAGGACCGCCGGGGACTAGGGGCCTGGTTTTCTTGCTTTCTTCCATAATATTGGTTGGGGGTGTTTGCCATACTCGCCACGCTTGGCAGGCGGGTTGGCGAGCGCAGTTTTTGGTCGTAGAAGTGTTAAGGGAACGCGGCTGCCCATTCCCTAGTTTTCCCTTAGTCGCCTTGTACGACACCCGATGGGATGAGATGGGTTGGTCCTATTCTAAGCCGGGAACCACGCGGCGGGATTCTAAAATACAGTCAGAAATTATATTTCTAAATATTGAGTCTCTAATCCATGTAATTACTTCTTGAAGCGCATGGATTATAAAATTACGTTTTTTTTATCGCTGTAGCCCCTTAACGTTAACCTGTAATGGTAAGGTGGTTCGGGTAGAACACGAACCTTGTGTCTAATTAATCTCCCTTGTTATGTAGATAATTACTGCCGGTAACTGGGGGCAGAATTGTAGAACAACGTTTAATTATTTAACCAAAATTCCATATTCCACGTTGTTGTTAAACTTTCACGGTTACAGCTTTATTAATACTTTCGAGTAGGTATACTAAACTTTCAAATTTACGCTAACATTATACATGAAATAAAACTATTTTCGGAATTCATTACGGTCAGTTCCCGACGTTTTACGTGGTTTTCGAGTATATGATTGAAGTTTCATATTAATTCTCTCATAATGAAATACAAATAATTCTTTCTTAAAAAAAAACGTTTAAAAGAAACACTAGGATTTATTCCTGTGTCGTGGGTGCGTTCACAAACATGAAATTTCACATACACAAATACTCAGATCGAAACAAATAATTATGGGTCACACAAAGATTTGTCACGGGCGGGAATCGAACCCGCGACTATTAGACACAGTGGGCGGAACGGTTTAAGCTCTTAAACACTACGCTGAAACCCTTAATTACACTAAAACTTTAATTACCTACAAAAGTGCATGGAAAAATCATTGAAACTAATAACTTAGTAATGCTTAGCAGTACCTTGAAACGTAACGACGGCTCTCAAATACGTGTTTGTTGAAATCTCGAAAGTTTTAAACGTTCAAAACTAAAGCTTCGAACAAAAGAAGTAACCATCTCCGCGTGCGAGACTCGAGGCGTCGAGTGCGGCTCGACACGTGGAGAACTAAATTAGCATGAACAGATTAACGTTAGCATGACGCTATCGAGCTGATATTCCATCCTTTTCACACCAAAAATTTATTAAATAAACATAAATATAACAACACGCTTTTTCTTGATAGCGTCACCCTAACATCAATATTTTTATGCTGAGCCCTCAGGACTAAGCACATACCATTTGACGTCATTGTAACATAGCCGCGTTGTCGTGAAAGCATACCAGCACTTACATGTTTATTTTTAAAACTTTCCAGAGTGATAATGATGGCACATCAACTTGATAGCGACATGCAAAACGTCGACCTGTTCGTGCTACGCCAGTAGCAGTTTGGATACAGACTCCGAGCTGAACAACACCGGTTTTTCGGCACGATGGCTCTTTAACTGACGCAGACTTATCTGCCTTGCACCGGTGCACTACACACGGCAACGCTGGCTGTCGAATTTCACTGTAATTTATAGTTAATTCCTCTTTATAAAAATGTAAGCCCACACTTAGAATTATTCCTGTATCCTGGTGCGTTTACAAACATAACATTTACAAGAAAACATTTAGATCCAAACAAATATTCGTGGGTCACACAAAGATTTATCCCGTGCAGGGGTCGAACCCGCGACTACTCGGTCCAGTGGCCGGAGTAGCTTAAGCTTATTAAACCAAACCGCTTGGCGTTCATAACGCATACAGTAGCACAGAATTGTCCGAGATTCGTTTTCGAGATTAGAAAATTAAATAGATTGTAAACGTTCTCGCTATGTGTGCTTACCCCTCTAAGGACTTAGCAAGTTCTTGTCCGGTGACGCTGTAAACGCCCCGCCGCCAACAGCGTAGATCATTTACACACACGCTTAGCACGAATATATTGAAGTTATACGCTAACTATGTCTTGATATTCTTATCACTCATAAATATTGATAGATTTTCTTTTCTTAGATAAAGATGAACGTGACAACACGATTTTTCGACAACCCTACTATAACGTCAAAAGGTTTGTTTAACCCTCTGAAATATCTCATGCGCCCCTATTACCAATATTTTACATTGCTTGTCGCATTTTTCAACTGTATATCACTACAGTGGCAGCCACTATTCCAAATCATAAAGCTACGTGCTGAAGCGCACGCCGACATCCAGCGCCACGCAAGTGCTTTTAACTTACGCTCACTACCTCGACGTACTCGCTCCTTGGCACAATAAGCATGGGTGGGTACGTTAACGGCAACCTCTCCATCATCCCTTTTGCCTTATTAAATTATATGAGATAGCGCGACGATCATATTACAATCATCTAAAAAATCTGAAACCTCAACTCAGATTGTTGGGATATGATTGATAATATTTTTGGTGTTAAGTATTACTACTAATCATTCAAAAATATCATTCGTGGCCGGAACAGTTTTCGGATAGTTCACACAACGATTTTAATTGATAATCTTGCAATAATTACGTAAGAATTATAATATACATATAAGGATATACACAAATTAAAAATAAAAAGAAAGCCACATTCAAGAAGCGCTACTGGCAGATGTAAACTGTGAGACCCATATTTCGCCAACTCTAATAATAATAATTTATTTCAGACTTTAGTCCATATCAGTGTTAGTAACAATTCAACTTAATTTCTAGTGTGAGAAGGAATTTATTCAGTGTGGAGTTTCATCTATCTCCGTAACATTGGAGTGTCCCTCCGATCTATAAACACACTCAGAAAAGTATTGGTGCTGCCGCGCAGAAGTGCTAGTAAAGAGGCGTGCCTCTTCTTTTCCTAATAATAGCGGCAAAACCGTCTATGTGGCTCAGTGCAAACATGCCTGAGGCACTACAATGCCACAGCTGCCCCAACAGCGTTAGCACCCCTGAGAGCGTTATTATACTGTACACGCAGGTCACTGTATGCCCGCTGAGTGCAACTAACCCACAGACTGCACGTGTAGAAAGATTGGCAGTAAGCTTTAAAAAGCGTTATCTTTACTAATTCTGTACAACGTGCGACTCTGCGGGCCAGCATGTTACAGCGTACAGCCAGTGCCCTGCCGTCCCTTTTTAACCCTAGGTTGTCTCTTAAATCCTCCATGACCCAGTGACCCAGGTATTTAAACTTATACACCCTGCATAGAGGCGTCCCGTACAGTGAGATACAAGATATACTTGAGTATGTCCCATTACCTGATTTAAAAACCATCATCTCACTCTTTTTGAGGTTATACCTGAGCCCATGGTTCAGAGCATATGTTTCGCAGATGCCAAGTAGTCGTCGCAATGCGCTGATAGATGGGCTCGGCAACACCAGGTCATCAGCATAACTAATATTGTTAACACAAATTCCGTCCACGTGACACCGTGTAAGTGTTACTGAGCTCTATTATCAGTCGATTTATGTAAAGGTTGTTAAGTCGAAGTGAACTCAAACCTCTGTCTCACTCCGCATTCCAACCGATACAATACTATACAAAGTCCCAATGTTATAAGAGATTTTTTTTGTACCATTATACCTGGCACAGTTTTATACCCTGATATCATACTGAAAATATTTCGATAGAAAAACCTCAAATAAGGATTCACCCGATCCCAAAACCTTAAGATCAATAGCCGCTAATATTATACATTTAAAAGTAATTTGGTCTATTATCTTTTCAAGACTAACATTTTGGAAAATATCGACGCAGATGAAGTCGCAGGTAACAGCTAGTATTATTCTTATAAAATTAATTACACTTCAAAAAGAATTTACGTTACAACATTTTTACAACATTTAGTTGGTAAGCAAAGCCCCGAATAACATTAATTTGACATTAGGCTTATGCGGAAAATGGTAATTGATAAAAAATTGGACCGGCCTCGGTTACGCATTTCCGTTATAATGGATTAAGGGTCCGACTTTTAAATTTACATGTGTTGGATATTACGCCATACCCGTACCATATATTACACAAATGACTTAATAATTATGCTATTAATACCAATACATGTTGCGGAGATGAAGGTAAGGTCCCTACATAATGTATATGTATGTTTGAATAATTTTGGTAAAGGCCCTCCAGCCCGACAGGATTTTGTTAAAAGGAATTTATTGGAAACAATATTATTTCTACTAGGCACTGTGAAAGTTAAATCTGTGGTTTAACAATGAAGCTACGTTTTTTAATTTCAAACATTGCTTTATGGGTTTAATATCAAAAGTCCACAAAGTATATAGGAAAAACAAATCAAAACTTTTGTGAAACGTATACCTTATTACAAAATTTGAATTAATTTTGAAGTAGTCATTGTAATTTAAAAACAGGCTTTTATATCAAAAACATAACGAATATATCTTGCTTAGTTTAGGAGTTCCTATTCTTCGTTCCTTCCTTAGGGCTTCCTTACGGCTCCATCATCAGACCCTGGACACCATCCGGGTCTCAAGTACTCATCAAGACAAATCCAACGAGTCCAAACACGGCAGGGTTATATTGAGTACCTTTGTGGTTCCATTGGCCACCTTTCGGCTCATCATCAGACCCTGAACACTATCTGGTTATATAATACTTCTCAATACCAATCTAACAAGGCTAATCACAAAGGGGTTATGATGTATAGTTCACATGTTCCTATGGGCACCTTCCGATTCCATCATCAAATCAGCTCCATGGTACCATATTATTGCATTGTCATCGGACTTACATATGTTTGCCAAATTTCAGCTCAATCGGGTACCCGCAAGTGCTTGAAAAATGGATCACAAGATTTGACCCGTAAAGGCAGTCTGTCTATCCAATTTAAATCTTGTGCTCTATTTCTGTTATGTTCGTATGTCTGTCTGTCTAGACAGACATACAAACATTGTAAGTTAAATAAAAGCTTGTAAAAATAGTTCATTCGACATGTACTTTAATTATAAAAGGTGAGCTAATTGGATTAAAAACATTATTATTTTTTTCTCGTTCTTATATCCATATTTTTGAAACGAAGTTCCCTAACGCAGCTTGCAGTAGGAGTTGACAGGTAAAAATCGTAACATAACGAAAAACCTTACAAGACGTTTGATACCGTCCGGCGTAGTTCGGATGTTGTCGTAAGTGCTGGCCGCCATACTTGTTTACATCACATGTTAGTTAAATCTGCTCGATGGTCAGAGTATACTCCCGTTAAATAATATCGGTTTTTAATGGCTAACAATTTTATTAACAGTGAGTTTCATAGTCTGATTAGAACCTCGTTCCCGACGGGGCCCCCGACCGCACATTTTAGTTTTTTTCATAGGTTTAGAGGCGCATAGTACCGTTGACGGACTATGGTTTCAAATTTTAGGTCATACTAAATATTATTGGGGTTTTCCTATTGAAAATTTCTCAGTAACAGTTCAGCTTGCCCCCTATTAAAGTAAGACCTAATATCGTCAGAGAAATCCTTCAAGCACACTTTAAGGTATTCTCAAAATGGAGACTTCTCATAAAGAATATGTACCAAAATAGGAATTTTATAAAACGGTGACAAAAATACAGTAGCCCAGTTGTAAGAGCATTGAATTAAAAAGGGAGAGTAAAATGGGTATTCACGTAACTCCTGTCACTTAGGAAATATGAATGTGACGATGTTCTTATAATTTGTTAAAATGAATACAGCAAAAATATAAATCATAAAGCATCCAAAAATTCCGCAAATAATAAGAAATACATTGTCCGAATACCTAAATATCACTCAAATATTTCACAAACCAAAGGTATAAAAAAGCTTTTTAAACACTTTAAGGGTAAATTGCCAAAATCAATAAAAGCTCGCATAATTCTTCCCCAAAACCCACTTAACAGCGCCGCAATAGTCGTGATTTATATCCATCCATTACACACTAAACCACGAAATCTTAAAATGAACCGGCTCATAAAACAAGGGGAACGAACGGCGAGCCACTCCCAAAGGCTTTATTTTGTCGATTCGGCCAATGACGTTGATAAATGAACCACTCTATCAATCAACGTAAATTGTACGCTAAGCTTTTAACAGGTGGCACCGACGGAATGGTAATGTCACAACAAAATTTATACCAATATCTGTGCTAAGAATAAAGGGTATTTTTTTTAAACTCTCGAGAATAATGCTCAAGATTAATGCCTAAGATAATAAAAATGAAATCAAATTAAAATAATTTTCTTTCAGCACAGCACACATATGAACATCAGTAAATACATAAACAGTTACAAAAAAAAGGAATAATAAAATAAGCTGCTAGTGAGCTGTGCAGAAAGGCATTTGGTTCGGCATGTGCTGGAGGAGAACAAAGTCTTCCCCAACGCTGGTTTACACCCTAAGCCCCCTCAATTACCATATATTTTACATATGACACGGTTTATGGCTTTACTCAACATTCTCCTTGGCTCTCATAAACTTTAGGAGAATTACCTACTGTATATTTTTCAGTGTGAAGCATGTAATCTAGCGTTCGTATCTGAACGTAATATTACTATTGTTTTAATCTGTAGTTTTTTTAATTGCTGAATATATCCTGGGAATAATGCTTGGAGAACGTCGAGTGTAGCATTCGGTAGATTTTGTGTGTAAGTTTAAATGTAATGCACATTACGAATGAAATTTCAAGGAATCAAGGTAAATTCGACAAATATATAAGTTTCTTCACCTTGAGCATGATAATAGCTCCCAAAATTAAAGACAAGACAAATCCAACACGGTGGGGTTATATTGAGTAGTTCCTTTCACCACCTTACGGCTTCATCATCAGACCTTAATCACTATCTGGTTGTATAGGATACCTATCTAACAATCCAAAACACGATGGGGTTACGTTATACAGTTCATATGTTCCTATACCCACCTTCCAATTCTATTATCAGACCAGCTTAATGGTACCACATTATTGCATTGTCACCGACTTTACATACATATGCCAAATTTGAGCTCAATTGGATGCCCGCATGAATTGCTTGAAAAATGGATCACATGAATTGAACCGGAAAGACAGACTGACAGACATACAAACTTTGCAAATTAAATAAAACCTTGTAAAAAATATAAATGTAATTAATCGTGCATCTATATTTTTCCCGAAATATAAACTAAGCTATTTCTGACAATTAGAAACTGTAGCCAGAGAGGTCTGTAAGGAAAGAACCTGTTGGAACTCTGTACTCTCTGCCTACCCCGCGAGGGAGCTGGCGTGATGATATAGATAGATAGATAGAAACTGTAATAAGAAGGCTCAAACTCTAACTAACCGTAATTACAAAGGCTTGAAATTATTGCAGATAGAATTTCCTAAGGCGGCTGCCATCTTAACCTTAAAATTGGAAATCTGGAATAATTTAATTTCTTAAGCTTTTCGGGACAGCCCTGGTGTAATCAAATTGGGACCGATCGAAGGGGAAACTTCTTAATTAGCGCCGGTCTATAACGAAGGGCCCTCCACGTGACGCCTCGCCCATCAGACCACCAAACATTTTCTATTCGTAACCAATTCGCAAATCGATAAACTCATCTTTAGCTACACGATTCGGTGGATTGTTTGCGTAACTCCAATAAATATTTGACTTTAGGTAACCCTTAATGGGTGATTAAATAAATTGAAACCAATAAATTGCAATTAATTAAAATCGGAAGGATATTTGATGTTTTTTTTTTTCATTTACAATAAAGGCTTATGTCATTCTGGACTTAATAATAAATTTAAACATAAAAAGATAACCTAGGCAATGTTATAACAGATGTCCATATTGAAGGCAACCAGAGATGTGTCTGAGGAAAGAACCTGTTGAAACTGTACTCTCTGCCTTCCCCGCTAGAGATCTGGCGTCATGATATAGGTAGATAAGCAATGTATGTATAGAGTATGACTAATTGATTAAATTTTTATCGAAATTTAATACTATCAATGAACATACGTTAAAAAACTAGACGAGCTTACACAAAAAGTTGGCATACAGGAAAAAGAAATGACTCGATCACCGGAATCAGATAACTAGCGAAATCAGCATATCTGCCGAAAGACATTACTGCACAGCGCACGAAACTAATCGAATCGCTGCCACATACCAGCCCGGTCGCGTATGTGTATTTGAGTATGGACTAATGCTGAATGCATTCCCGCTATCAAGACAGCTATACCTTAAAAATATAAATAAAAAAAAACACCGTCACGCCTATATTCCCCAAACGCGGGTGGCAGAGATGGATACACTCCCTTTTCGCCGACAATGCTAGGTCCCATATAATAGAGGGTGAGCCTATTGATAATATACCAGGCACTACGGACCAATTGAGAATTTATTGACAGAAAAACTACACTTTGTCCAACTTATTACTCGACCCTAGGACCTCTTGATCGCTACGCCCATCATTCGCAACTAGCCAATTTTCTTTCTCTTTTTTTTTTCATGTACATAGACATTTTCCTTGTATGAGCACAAAACAACACGTTTTACTTTTCATATCAAAATTCTAAGCTTACTTATATTAATCAACAAAAATCACATTAATTACATAACAAGTTTGTGAAAGAAATTACATTATCGTAAAAGTAGGTTAGTTTAATCTTAGGCGCTGACTCAAAACAAATTTGTTAGATTGTTTGTCGAAGAGTTGACGATAATTTCTATGTACCATTTACACCAGAGGCCTTAACACGAAACTTTGACGTCAGCGTGCTGACTCGCTAGCATTACGCTGACCTCAGTTTTCCGTGTTAAGCCCTCTGTTTTTATTCTCTTACCGCAATCAATGTCAAAGTCATTCCCGTACATTTTGCAGTGTTTTATTATAGTTAACTACTGTAGAAAGTTCACTTGGCTACAGGCACTGCTGGCGTTGTGTAGCACACAGATAATAGCTTAACGCAGCCCTGTGCGACGAATCACACGTGTTACCGTCCGAGTGGTGTCCGACATGGATTGACGATCTACTACTGCTAAAGTCAGAGAATGAAGCTATTTTATAGAATTTAACTTTGCATCTTAGGCGCTAACTCAAAACAGATCTGTTAGATTGTTTGTAGATGAGTGGGCGACAACTTCTATCCACAATTTAACACCTGAGAACGTAGCTAAGTGGCAAGCGTTTTATTTCTATTCTCTTGCCGCAATCGATAGCGCTTTGTTCCGACCACATGACTTTTCGTTGTAAAATGTCATTCCTATACATTTTTTCCTTTTTTTTACATTTAACTACTGTAGAAAGTTCAGTTGGCTACAGGCACTGCTGGCGTTGTCTAGCACGCAGATATTGGCTTTACACAGCCCTGTTCGACGAATAACACTTGTAACCGTCCGAGCCATGTCCGACATTGATTGCCGATCTACTACTGCTAAAGTCAAAGATTTTAAGCTATTTTATAGAATTGGACTTTGAATCTTAGACGTTAAGTCAAAACAGATTTGTTAGATTGTTTGCTATGTACAATTTAACACCTGAGAACATAACCAAGTGACAAGCGTTTTCTATTCTATTTGTAGCGATTGTTCTGACCACACGATTTTTGTTGTAATATGTCATTCCCGTACATTTTTTAGTGTAGAAAGTCCATATGACTACGAGAACTAGTGACGTTGTATAGAATATAGATATTGGCTTTACGCAGCCCTGTCCGACGAATTACACGTGTAACCGTCCAAGCCGTGTGCGACATGAATTGCCGATTTACTACTGCTTACGTCAGAGATTTGAAGCAATTTTATAGAATTGGACTTTTGATCCTGTGACCTCGACAGACCAGATTAAGGTACGAGCACATTTTATTTTATCGTGATTAACTGAGCTTGTGGATTTCTATTATTTCAGAAACCTATTACCGCTACTTACATATCATTGCATCTATTATGGCTTCCTATAAACGTTGCTGTATAGATAGAAAGTGGAATTAACTTTGTCCTCTATTCTGCAAATTGATATTTTGTACTCGTATAATTCAATTTCTAGCGTAAAAACCATTTCATTTGACATTTGCGTTGGTCTTATTTACGCGTGTATCAGAGTTCCAGCATTCTTGATAACCCGTAGAATAGTACAATCGAGAATACTTACACTGTAAGGTGATCTTGAAAATGTGAGAGTTTGTAAGGGCAAATCGCACTGTTCACCATATTAGTGTTCACTGTATTACAGTAAGATGGTCCTACTCAACTTTGACAACCATTATATAGATAAAATTATATAAAATGATATCCAAAATTAGTTCACATATGCAACAAGATAGTATAGCATAAAAACATCGAACTTTATCATCATCATCTCAGCCTATACTCGTCCACTGCTAAACATGGTCCTCCTCAATCGCTCTCTAGCGCAACCGGTCCGATGCCACCTACATCCAACGACTTCCTGCGATCTTCACAAGATCGTCGGTACATCTAGCAGGCGGCCATCCTCCATAGAACTTAATAGGTACTTATTGTAATTATTATCGAATGGTTGACCATAAGCTTATGTGAGTAGAAAAGAAATATATTTGAGTTCACTTCAAATAATACTGTGCGCGGCTGGTAAAGCGATATGTTTTTATATTTTTTTCAGTTAGAACGCGTTTTGAGTCTAGCCTTGCCTCGTAGCAAGCTTGTATAGAGTTTAGAATGTAGCACACAATCATGTAATATTATCATAATTTTGTCATGATTATAAAAATATGGTATTGGAAATTGATTTCGAGTGTTCCCGCGCGCACTTACCTTGCATGGAAACGGTAATTTTTTCAAATAAGAAATTCGAGGAGTAGTCATTTTATTTAATGAGGATCCTCACTCCATTCCAATAGTTAAACTAACTCAAATCCCAACAATCCAACTGACAACATTAATTGACAAGATATTTATTTATTTATTTTATAATTTATGTATTACTAGTACAAAGGCAGACTTATTGCCTGAGGCATGTTCTACCTGTCTAGATATATTGCATATTGGTGTAGTGAAAGCTGTGGCATTACTAGATAATATAAATTTTAATTCATTTGTCTTTTTTAGAACTATGCAACTAGTTTAAAACTGGCTACCTTTAAAAAGTTAATGGCCGTAGTTCAGAATTTTAATCGCCATGAATTATTTATTGCCGCCCGAGCTTTTCATAATATTTGGAAGCCGGTTCAGTAAAAAATTTGAATATTAAGAAACTTCCGTGGCCTGTCGATGTCATTATTTCAGCGAGTCGAAGTCGTTCTCCGCAGTGCTACGTAATAAGTTTGCAAAAATTTTCTCATAAGTTCAGCCGTTTACTTTGAACGCTCATTTTTGAATGAAATAGTGTTTTCAAGTTCACACATATGTACTGAAGTTCGTTTTTGACAACAATACTGTTACCTACAAATTCTTTAAGTTCATATTTAGGACTCGTTTGAGATAAGTTACGTGGTTAGATGTTTCTAGTTTCATAATAGACACCTAAGGAGAAAGCATACCAACTACTAATGTTACTCATACCTCAATCCTTCAGGGTTACAGGGTGTGCCGGACAGACTCGTGCTCATCTTACGAGACTTCTTGTCGAATCGCGCCTTCCGTTATCGCGTCGAAATGACGCGCTCCACTTCCCTCTACATCAGTGCTGGAGTCCCACAGGGCTCAGCTCTATCGCCCCTCCTCTTAAGCCTTTACACGAACGACATTCCTCGTTCGAGTAAGGCGCATCTAGCCCTATTCGCGGATGATACCGCTCTCTACGTCTCGCATAGGAATAACTGTGTCATTACCAGAAACCTTCAGGCAACCGCCAATTCCCTAGGGAATTGGTTCAGGAAGTGGCGTATGGAGGTGAACCCGGACAAGAGCGCTGCGGTGTTCTTCTCCAGAGGTGCCACCACGCGCCACTCCCTGCGCCGCCCTAGAAGTAATCTTGGCCAAGTGACCATTGTCGACCGACCCATTCCCTGGGTCAAAGAGGTCAAATATCTAGGGGTCACCCTAAACAGTACCATGTCCTTCGGCCCGCACATCAAGCGGGTCCGTCACCGAGCATCCTTTGTGCTCGGTCGTCTCCATTCGTTAATCTGCAAGCGGAGTAAAATGTCCTTTAGAAATAAGGTGACGCTTTACAAAACTTGCGTTCGACCCATCATGACTTATGCGTGTGTTGTGTTCGGGCATTCGGCCCCCTCTCACATCGATAAACTCCAAGTGGTTCAAAACCGCTTCCTCCGTAAAGCCGTAGGAGCCCCCTGGTTCGTACGGAATGTCGATCTCCACTCCGATCTAGGTCTAGAACCTATTCGCGCCTATATTAAAAAGGCGACAACACGACACTTCGCGAACGTATCTACCCATGCGAATTCGTTAATCGTAGCTGACTACGACCCCCCCCCCCCGACCCCTGCCGCCACCGCCGGCCGCGACATGTTCTCTCCGATCCCCCCGATGCTTTGTCATCCATCCTTTCCGCTAGAATACGGGCGACGACGACGTAGTCGTAGATCCGCTCCCATAGCCGGCGGTTGACCGGTGCACTTAGTAGTGCACCCGTACCCCTATAGCGACTGTCCCAACCGAGGGCGCCGAGGCGCCCTCGAGTATGTCGCCCCTTGCCCTTCTTCTGCCCGCCTTTAAGTCCGGTGAAGCTGTAAAGGCCTCGCGGTCATCAGCGTACATCACTCACACACACACCCACGCATATTTTACATTTAGTACGGTATAAATAGGACAAGTAACTCGACATTCAAAGGGCTTATCGCCTTTTTACAAGCCTTTAGTTAACTTGCAATGTTCGTATGTCTGTCTGTCTGTCTTTCCGGTTCAAATCTTGTTGTCCACTTTTCAAGCACTTGGGGATATCCGACTGAGCTAAAATTTGGCATACGTATGTAAAGTCGGTGATAATGCAATAATATGGTAACATGGAACTGGTCTGATGATGAAGTCGGAAGGCGGCCATAGGAGTGGTTAAGAGCTTAAGCCGCTCCGCCCACTGCGTCTAATAGTCGCGGGTTCGATTCCCGCACAGGACAAATCTTTGTGTGATCCACAGTTATTTGTTCCGGTCTGGGTATTTGTGTATGTGAATTTTCATGTTTGTAAACGTTACGCTACGTTTAATTTAAAAAACAAACCAAACAAAACAAACCTTCACTAAGAGGAATAAACAAAGAGTATAAGATTGAACTCTCACCGGGGTGTTTTAGAATGTAATTTATGATGACGACTTCATTTAACCCTATCAGGAGCATAAATTGATATTATTAGATCTCGACGTCTTTGGTTTAACTTACATTACTTACATGCAAAGTGTTGGATGCCAAATTAAATCAAACACAATTATATGAGCCTCGCCCTCTTTGTCTTGGTTGTCCTATTTTTATTTTTTGTAAAATTACTGTGTCATTTTGAATTTAGTTGTTTTATAGATGCAATTATTCTTTTCTTCTCATCTACACTTTCTCGTATATTTTTAAACTTTAATGATGGTATAAGTACGTTTTTCTCTTTTGTGTACATTGTTATGGGGTACTTCCTAGATCTAAATTTAATGACTTTGTTCTCTTATTATTATTTGTTTTCGTTTTAATCTGTTCATGTACCTGTTACAACACTAAAACATCGAAAAGGCAAACGCAGCATTGCAACTATTTAATAAATAAAAATAAATAAAATATTAATCTTAATGGTGTGTTTTATTTGAGCCAATTCAAGCCATGTTTCTCATGAAGAGTACAGTAAGAGAAAAAAGTCGGTACCCTGCGGTAGAAGTTTATATACCACCTGCGGAAGAAGTTTATATAGCCGGAGCCATATTCATACAAATTAAACTTGGTAGTTACACAATATTTTATAAATAATACATGCTGAGTTAACACTTATGTCAAAATATTCTCCTAATAACCTAGCTATCGTACTGGCCGAACGGACATGGAAAAGGCTGTTCCAATAAATAAAATCAAATGAAATTCGATCTACGGTCACAGATGCAGTTAGAAGTTTAATCTAATCCTATTTCCGATACTCAATTTAGCTAGCAGCCGACGTCAAACGTGAACTCGTACTACTTTTGCAATGGCTGGTTTTACTTTAACCTGATTATATATTGCCAATATGTGCACATATGTAGTCATTCTCGTGAATACTATGATTAGACCAGATATACCAACCTAAATTGTTCTTCCATACTCACATGCCACTCATAATAAATATTTTAAAAATGTAACCGTGGAGTTTCATGCCCTTCTTCTCCACAAGATTGACATTTCGATACAGTGATAGATTCTCTTTGTTACAATTCTAACGATTGTGAAATGTTATAAAGGTTTACAAAAATATTCTGGTTCTAATGCGGACACCTATACAGGGAATACTCTTCATTGTACACCAGTAGATTTACAAAAGGCAAAGATACAATTGGCGGTCTTATCGCTGAAACCAAAAAAAAAATATATATATAAGGCAGTAGGTGGGCATATGGCGGGTATGTGAGGGTATCCTACCAATATTATAAATGTGAAACTGTGGATGCTTGTTACTCAATCACGCAAACGCGGCTGAACGGATTTGGATGAAATTTGTTACACAGATAGTTTATTCACAGAATTGGATGAACATATAGGATACTTTTTATTAAAAATGTTAGGTTCCTGTCTAAAGTCTTCGCGGACGAAGTCGCGGGCAGAAACTGGAAATATATAGTTTGTAAACGAGATGCTAGTTTTACAGGAGATCGTCAGAAGAAAGTGTGATTCTGAAAAAAAATCGCAGAAAAGTGAACGTCTGGTAGGCGGCCGGTCATAAAAATAATGCCAAATAACTAAAAGATATGTCTTACGATAAGACTTAATATCAAGCCCCTACTAATGAGAAATATTAGAAAAAATTATGACTTACTACTGGACTACTTGATAAACCCCTAAAAGTATATATAGAATAATAGTATCTTAACATATTTCGACGTTTTAGTGACTAAAACGTTGTTACATATTCCTGAAACTGCCATACGTTACAACTACATCACAAAGGAATAACCACCCTATTCCCACTACCCACTCGGCCCTCAGAATCGAAATCGAGGTATTAAAGTTTATACATCAATACAACCACGCCATTACGTTTCGCGCCATGTTCAATATGCTACACAGTGCCCGCATATAGAATGCATTACCCGGTCATATGGATCGGACATGTACAACTAAGATCTGTGTTATAGCCTGCTATCCCACCGGGTAACATGTTCAAAGCAATTCTGTGAATGCACTACACGCGCCGGTGGGTCACTCCGTATAGGACGTATCGTGTTATGATAACTTCGTAAAATAATTATTTAATGTTTGATGGAACCTTGGATGGGTTGATGTCTAGATGGAACCTCGTTATTGTACGCACATGCACGCACAAGCACACATTGATAACGTTCGAACAAATTTTCATAAAATCGAACACTGGCATCAGGCACTCAGTGCGTAAATGATGCCATTTTTGGCGCCACTTTCGTTAGCAATGCTCAGAGGGCCTAGACAAGTTGCAAGCGTTTTGTTTCTATTCTCTTGTCGCAATCGATAGCGCATTGTTTCGACCACGTGACTTTTCGTTGCAAAATGTCATTCTCATACATTTTTCCGCTTTCTATTAGCGTTAACGACTATAGATTGTCAACTTGGCTATATGCGCAGGTTAGATACGTTTAATACCCGTACTTAGCCGAGTTACACAGTGTTTAAAATTTAATACTTGGCTAAGAAAACTAACCTTTGACATTTCTTACTTTTGAGTTTCTCAACTATAGAATAAAAATGATGTACTAAGACTTCTAAATAAAAATCAGTGATAGCCTCGAGGTTAGACCGTTGGACTGCTAAGTCAGAGGTCTCGGGTTTAAACCCAGGCACGCACTTCAGTCTTTTCGAAAGCATGTGTGAATTAAAAATTAACTATCACTTGCTTTAACGGTTAAAGCCTAAGAGTTTCTCGAAGGCGTGTGTTCGCCAACCCACACAGGACCAGCGTGGTGGACTATGGCCTAAAACCCTTTCAGTTTGAGAGGAGGCCTGTTCCCAATGGCGGGACAGTATCTTAACAGAGCTAATTTCATTATTATAAGACTAGTAAGTAATACTTAAGTAAAAATAACCACTAAGACAATATTATAGATACGGGTGGTAGTCTCAGTTTAATGATTATCTTATCCTAATTAGCATTTAGGGCTAAGTTCTGTCAAGCGCTCTTCGACCATATGAGATCTTTTGTGCAATGTTTAATGGCACTTCAGTGGCATACAGAATACCATAACACGTTCATTTCATGAATTCCTCGTAACGTGCCACGTCTTGTCATAGCGAATAAAGACCCAGCTAGGAATGCGAATACATTTTAATAAGGTATCACATTTGCAGTATGGATATCTTTGTATCTAACATGACCATTTGAGGTGATTCTAGGTAATGGATTATGGCTATAACAGTATTGAAGAGCGAGCACACACACACACCGTCACGCCTATATTCCCCAAAAGGGGGTGGCAGAGGTGTACTAAGTACATCCACGTTTCGCCGACAATGTTAGGTCCCATGTACTAGGGGGCAAGCCTATTGCCATATACCGGGCACAATTCCAGGTTCCGGACTCGTACTGGAAAGTATTTGTTAGAAAAACTACACTTTTCCGACCTAGGATTTGAACACAGGACCTCGTGATCACAAAGCGATGCGCTTTGCCACCAGAGCAACGTGGCAGTCATGCGTTTTGCCACCAGACCAACGAGGCAGTCATGCGCTTTGCCACCAGACCAACGAGGCAGTCATGCGCTTTGCCACCAGACCAACGAGGCAGTCATGCGCTTTGCCACCAGACCAACGAGGCAGTCAAGCGGCAGGCAGAGCGAGCAATAGTTCTAAATAACTCTTTGTTCGGTATATGGTATTAAAAGAACACATTAACAACATATTAGTTGTACAGATCCATCGTGGTTTGATCCTTAAATTCGAACGAAAGCTTTTATTAGCTTTTATTTAAATTAAAGTACGTTAATGAATGCTTCAATTTAACTTCGCTTGTTGTATATGTTTATGTATTTTTAGTAAACCTCTCTTTCTCTCTTTACCTCTCTATATCATCACGCCATATACCGTGCGGGATAGTCAGAGAGTAGGTACATCGTTCCAACAGATTCAATATATTTTCCAGATTTAATAAGTTCAGTTTTTATACACGCATTTACATACCGTGACCATACATTTATTTGACAGAGATGACATATGGATAATTTTACACATTCCAGGATTAGGTCCACATGGTTAGGAGGTTCGACTAGAGATTCTGAATGCACCCACAAAACTATCTGCATCCAATATCAATTCATTGAGGAATTCACGTGTAGGCAAAATCACAAATGTTACGTCGTAACATTGCAGTTCGGGACAAACAATAATTATGTTTTATGGTTTACCCCGCGACAACTACTATTCTGTCAATGAATACTTGTCTAAATAATGCATAAATGTTGATGTCTATAAGCCAAGTTCCGATTTTTTAATACACACCATTTCATAGCGATTAAAATACCAAATATATATTAATGGCATTTTATTCATTATATTATACATTATTTTATACATTAATTTTATTTAATTCATGATTTCTTGGCTCTTTTTGACATTTATGATCCATGTAAATATTACTAGTGAGTGATTGACATGTATGTTTGATTCTGAATTATTGATTGAAAAGCTATTGTATTCTTATTATATTATGTATTACACATTGCATGCCAATTATTTGGCATGCAATATGTAATAAAACATGTTGAACTATAATTTAGATTGTAATATATGTGTAACCATGCCAGCAATAAATGATTTCTGATTCTGATTCTGACAATCTAGTAGCTAAGTTGTTTTGTAACAAAGAATGATTTATCAAAATCGTCTATTTTTTCCGACTGTTAGATTTTTCGAAAATATAATTATATAAAGTTGTGATGTTTTCTACAGAGTACATTTACACAAAATTTTATTGAAATCCATCAAACAGGTTAGGTTGTGTTGTTTGGAAAGTGTCTTTTTAGAAATTCAATGTTATACTTATTTTCATCTTTTCTGGAAAAACTTTTTGCAATTCGGCATAAACACTATACAATATATTAGCCAATATTTAAAGGTATCCGCATGCAAAGTTTCATTGAAGTCCACCTGGTAGTTTTTGCGTGATAATGGTTGGTTGATGATGGACAAACAGACACGAAAGCCAAAAATTTTAGAATTGGCTTCCACATCAGTAGTATGATACCTTTAGGTTGTTATTTCCTAATATTCCAAGTACAGACTCGACTTCCTTACAGTTTTATTATATGTATGTATAGATAATAAATATTGGAATAAATCTTATCTTGGTCCATAAATATGTCACTAAAACGAAATAACATCTAAAATCCTAGCATACTATATACTATAATATGTTATATTCTATTAAAACTATAAAAATGAAAGTTTGTTTGTTGGACGTTTAGATGGTTTGATGTTAGTTACTCAATCACGCAAAAACGGATTTGGATGAAAAACAAACATATAGTTTATCACTTGAAATAACACATACTTTTTTTTCCTGAAAAATGTTAAATTCCTGTCTAAAGTCGACTCGAACGAAGTCGCGGACAGAAACTAGTGTAATTATAATTATTCGCTACTTCTTTCAATATTTCGCGATCAGCTTTTACTGCCTAATTATTTTATTACCTACGTTTTTTTTGGGTTGAGTTCATTATTTTAAAGTAAAACTTGTTTTTTGACAAGCTCTTTTATTATATTTTATTCTTATCCTATTTCGTTCCTCTAGTCATTCCTATTCCGTTATACAACGGTAGCATCCATTTGAGATAAACAATCAAGAACTTCCAAAGAGATATCTCAATAGGTGGGTCCGCACGGTTAATAGTTAAAAAAATAACTAGGGTAAATTTCTTAGCAAACGGCAACTGTCCTGTAGTGACATTTTACTTGATGACAGCGTTAGTTCCAATTGTGCCCGCGCGCCAAAAGATTCTTGTCAAACTGTACTCTTACGTCATATTTCATCGGAACACAAACTCTCGTCAAGTACATACGAAAATCTCGGCATATAAATAATTGCGCGCGAATTTTCCTCCTCAAATACGGCGGGCGATAGGAACTTTCCGCGGAACACCCGCTGGCCGTGGATCGAGCGAACTTGTCAAAAGAAAGTTACCAAAGAGCCCCAGAAGTTGGGAATTTCATAAAGTCTGCACCGTAAACACTTTCATCTCTTAGGTGCGCATGTGTTTTAAGTACGCGATTATAACGTACTCGACGTTATTACGCCGCGACACATCCATTCCTCGGCTTTATGTTTCTGTTTCGGCTACTATAAAAGTTTTGTTTTGGTATTGGAAGCTTGCTTAGCGGTACACACTGTGACGCCTAGATGCTCCAAGCGGGGATGGTGGAGGTGTATTGAATACACCGACTTTTCGCCGACGATGTTAGGTACCATGTAATAAGGGGATGAGCCTATTGCTATATACCGGGCACAATTCCAGACTCCCGACTCATACTAGGGAATTTTCGTTACAAAAACTACATTTGTCCAACCTAGGATTTGAACCCATGACCTCGTGATCACAAAGCAATGCGCTTTGCCACTAGACCAGCAAGGCAGTTGTTTATCGGTAAACTTTAATAAAACGAGTCCAAGGCCATTTCTTTATCTGTATATTTCTATAAAAAAAAATACATCTTCTTCATTACGTATTATGTAGCCCTGTTCAGGCACGTATTTTCATTACATATGCACATTTTATTACCCCTTCTCAAAACTACAGGTTTTATTCATTACTAGTCGTCCACGAATTCGTCCGGGTTAACTTTAGACAGGAACCTAAAATTTTACTGGTATAAAAAGTGCTATGTGCTAATCCAGGTAATAAACAATCTGTGTGCCAAATTTCATTCAAATCCGTTTAGCCGACTTTGCGTGATTTAGTAACAAACATACAAACTTTCAAATTTATTATATTAGGAGGATTCACTCCAATGTTACTCGCGCTTCATATAAAAATATGCTAGCGTGCTTACTCAAATCAGATTTTCCCAGAACGACACATAGCATAATAGGAACAGGAATTAGTTAAATTAACTAACGCTTAACTGAAACCTGGCCAGCAAAGGCACATATCCGATAGGCATAGGCACATTATTTTCATTATTTTATCCCGCAAAGCGACAGTCTACGAACATTGTGGGAAAACCAAACATTTTCCCGTGCCGAAATCAAGCCCGTGACTTTTTAGCCTGCCTATACACTGAACCAGGCCATCGTCTAATTAAATAAGTAGGTAACAATATCCACTTATTATTTTTTATTTATTATACTTTATGCACTAATGGTACAGAGGCGGACGTAAAATATAATTATTTAAGTCACTTTTTCTCCAAGGCTCATTTTTTTGACTTAACATAAAATATACTTATTAAATGAAAGCTTCGGGTGCATCTATTAATTTTCTACTTATAAATAATAAATTGTTATAATTTAACTAAAAATAATCGTAAGTCAAGGTAAACTATCGTTTATTACCGTAACTTTCCAAGTCTTCTTTGGATATGACCGATTTAACAGTGGCATACAGAATACCATTACACGAAGCTATCATAACGCGCCTCGTTTTGTCATGGCGAATAAGAACCTAAGGTGATTTTACCGATTTAGTTATATCCCTAATCAGAGTTTTTCACGAAAAGATTGGCGTTAATGTGACGCTAGCTGTCTATGTATGTATATTTTATTTACCTATGTTCCACCATCGAAACTACTCGTCCGATTTTGTGTGAATCGATTCATTATTAGGTCGGAATTTCATAGGCTACACGAATAACATACGAAAAAAAAATAATGTGTCGGATGTCCATAGAAATAAGGGTGTCTGATTTTTTTTTAAGTATCGTTTCGTGTGATGAGTGAGAAGATTCTTAGTTTATAAATATGGATCAATAATCAATTTTACGGTATTTCCGTATCAGTAGTCGGGTTACAGGGTTTTAGCCTTTTGTTACAACAACAACAAGTAAAATTTGCTCATCTTTTCGTGTCATTGGTTCACATTTGTCCGCACTAAGTGCGTGGCCAGCTCAATCGCGCCATTCATCACCTAGGGGCAGACTTGTAAGTGGGACATAGTCTATGATGTCGCACCACAATCGCAGGCTGTTAAATTTTGATCTCTGAATCTGAGGAATACCTTAGTGCAGAGCCGATTTTAGGAATTCCACACCGACTACGATATTTGTTGCCCTAGACCTAGTTGCTTTTGATTTAGTACAAAATAAGGCAGTGGGAATTTCTCCTCTCTCTATTGTCTAAGTCCAGACATAGTAGTTCAGTTCAGAAATGAATCAATAATATGTTTCTATCTTCAATCGAGAGACTTCCACTGCAGAACAAAGGTCTCCCCAAATGTCGCCACGACAACGGCTTTGTGTTATACGCATCCAGTAGACTTCAACTGAGGCAACTAATTGGAGCATATACAGGTCATTATGGCACAAAAGAACATCTACACAAAATTAACCTATCAAACGTCGTAGTATGCAGAAACCGTAGTACAGAAAATGAAACCAGAAAACACACCCTCTGCAACTGCGACGCACTAGCGGCGCGGCGAATGAAGCTACTGGGAATGGCCTATCCAACTACAGAAGAATTGCGGCTCTTCCCGCCTGCTGGAATCTACAATTTAATACGTATGTGGATTTTCAGATAGGTAAGAGCATCAGGGCAAGGACAGCACAAAAGATCCCATCGGGTCGAAGTGCGTAAAGCCAACAATAAGATATACGCATCCAAATTTTACCCGCGACCTTCGCCAGGTCAGTGGTCCATCTTACAAGGGCGTCGCCCACTCCACGTCTTCAAGCAGGTGATCGCCACTCGAATTGCGTTTAAAATAAACACCGTCACATTTCGTCGCGGCTTATTTGTGGTTTAATGTGACCGACGTTTTGAGTGCTCTACGGTACCCATGATCACGGAAGGAACTGAGGTGTTTGAAGTTGGCGTCAGTCAGTCAGGCAAAAGTCATCGTGATTTCGGAGTATCTCAGGGGGATAAATTTAATTGAGAATGAAATTTTAATTGATTGGTACTACTGTATTTTCAAAGAAACGCAATTTGTTAGGTAAATGAACACTACGGTGAAATATACTGTATCATATTTATACGTTACTGTTCATATGTAACATAGATTTGGGCATATCAGTACTGTCTAGTTTGAAACTAGTCTACCTTAAAATGTTAAATTTTTAATTGACTGTACACTGTTTTGTGCCTTTTATTTAATAAATAAATAAACATAAAAATCGTCACGCCTACATTCCCCAAGCAGGGATGGGAGAAGTATAGCTACTGTGTAGCCGCTGGCTATGCGTGTTATGTGGCCCTTATTGAGGGCGAGACAAATACTATTAAACTGGGCACAATTCCAGACTTCTTATTAACATTAGGAATTTTTCTATACAAAAGTCTCTTAACCTTTGTGCGACTTTGGTTCGAACCCAGAAACTCGTAATCGCCACCCACACGGCACTAAACCAAGGTAGTAGTCATAACTAAAGTCTATGTATCTATCATATTTATGATGACGAGGTATATAGAATTCTTTGGCTTACAATTCTACAGATTCGGAAAAATTACGCTTGACCTACGGTCTTACTTAAAAAAAGGATATAATATCACCTTCAATGCATAAAAACATCGTTAACCATTACTTCTAAATAAATTACATCATAATAAAACACACCCGAACTATCATACAAATGCAGTAAGCTGCTAAAGGGACATTTGCAAACTTCTTGAATTACTGAGGGCGCTCCCCAACTCGGGGAAGTCGTTAAAACTCCTTAACTACCCACTCCATATTCACGCGAAGCTGCCCTGTTTAAATAACCATTTTAACGAAATATGACCAACACCTACCACGCCCCTCTTGGACTTTCCAACAAGATTAAAATGTCATATAAAAGAAAAATAAAGTATTAAAGAAGCAGGAAGTCCGATGGAATGTTGTGCGAGGCACAAGGGGGTTTCAGGTCGGGAAGAGGATGTTCGGATCAAGTCTTCTCACTCCGCAACATCGTAGAGAAGCATCTGGCAGTGGGCCGGAAGGTTTTCTGCGGTTTTGTAGATCTGGAGAAGGCATTTGACAGAGTTGTGCGAAAGAGACTTTGGGACATTTTGCCGGAGTATGGTATAGATGGCACTCTGTTGCGAGCCGTCCAGTCCACTTATGTGGACTGCAAGGCATGCGTACGGGTGGGTGGTAACAGATCACCCTGGTTTGACGTTAAAATCGGCGTCAAGCAGGGTTGCGTGTTGTCCGCTAGACTGTTTATAATATATCTGGACAAAAGTCTTCAAAGACTGAAAGCGATGAATGAAGGTGTACAAATGGGTGACTTAGTGGTAAACCATCTACTTTATGCAGATGACGCGGTTTTAATAGCGCCAACAGCCACTGATCTGCAAACACTAGTCACAGTTATGAAAGACGACTGCATGATCAATGGCTTACACTTGAATGTGAAGAAAACCAAGATTATGGTTTTTGAAAGGGAAGAAACCAGAACGAATGTAAGGATTGTGGTTGGTAACGATGTGCTGGAGCAAGTAAATGAGTTTGTATATCTTGGATGCGCCTTCAGTAAGGATGGGAAATACACCGCTGACATAGAGAGAAGAGTGAGTGCAGGGAATAGAGTGAATGGTGCGATGGGAAAGCTACTCGGGAGCCGGCACTTAAGCCATAAGGCGCAGCTGGCCATACATAACGGAGTTCTTGTCCCAACGCTGTTATATGGTAGCGAGAGCTGGGTATGTAAGAAGGAGAATGAAAGTAGGATAAATGCGGTAGAAATGCGAGCTCTGCGGAAGATGTGCGGAGTGAAGCTGACCGACCGCATTAGCAACAGCATAGTAAGACAGCGAGTAGGTATGAAAGATAGTATCGGTGTAAAGAAGTGAAAGGGCATGCTCCGTTGGTTCGGGCATATAGAAAGAATGCCAGAGGAAAGAATGACAAAACAGATATACAATGTGAAAGTGGAAGGATGCAGGTACCGGGGATGATCTAGACTATCTTACCACGACCAAATAAACCGAGTCTTATCTGATGGAAAAGTCAAGAGTCTCCGTAACTGGCGAGCGTGTATGAGACGAACTATGAGAGTCGAGGAAGCCAGAGAGGTATGTAAGGAAAGAACCTGTTGGAACTCTCTACACTCTGCCTACCCCGCAAGGGATCTGGCGTGAGGTTATAGATAGATAGATTTTCAAATTTAGAAGAATTACAACAATTTACGCACAGATGCAGAGACGTTCTTTAAATGTAAAGATGGCATTAATCGGCAATCTGTCTTTATCTATACATATATTAAAACTGTAAGGAAGTCGTGTTCGCTAAGTGGGGCTAAGACTGAACCCGGTGATAGAGACAGTTGATAGAGAAATAAGTCTGGTGGAAGTTGACAAAATATGGAATATATTCACTACACAGTTCTTTCGGGATAGCTGTTATTTATTTATACTAAAATGACAGAATGGATCTTACTAACACTTTCAAGGTATTTTAGGACTCGAAATAATATTCGAGATACTTTTTATCCCGGAATAAATCGCGTTTCTTACGACGCAGTACGACGACTGGTATTTATTCATATTAAAATGGCTAAACGAATTTTATGTAAACTTAATATGAAAGTGTCTTACATCGTAAATTAAAACAGAACACTTTTTATCTCAAATAATTATTTTTTCATACTAAAACAGCTGAACGGATTAAAAAGAAACTTAATATGAAAGAAACCACACAGATATACAATGCGAATGCGGTAGGACGTAGATATTGGGGAAGATCTAAACTATTTTACCATAACCAAATAGACCGTGTCTTATCCGAAGAGCAAGTCAAGAGTCTCCGTAAGCGGCGAGTGTGTATAAAACGAACTATGAGAGTGGAGGAAGCCAGAAAGATCTGTAAGGAAAGAACCTGTTGGAACTGTGTATTTTCTGCTTACCACGCAAGGGATCTGACGTGATTATATAGATTGACAGACAGTATTAAAATATCAGCATTAAAATAAAGTGGTGAAATAATCATATGCTAAGCTTTGTTTACACACTAAATCATGCCGATATTATCCGTCTAAGTGGTATATATATTCGCACTAATATGTTGCTGAGTTTTTACCGGCCGCATGAAGGCCCAAAGATATTAATCATATTTTGGCTAAAGGAAAACCTGGCAATACTTCGATTTCCCTCTTCCTCTTCACAAGTGACGGGAAGCCTGGGGACCTGTTGAATTGTTCTACAACGAAAATTTACTGATTTTTAAGTTGATTTGATAAATAGTGTTGAAAAACAAAGACGACTTGGTTTAATCGATAAAACGTAGATTGCTTAACTTACTTTATCAAATAGTCGCAGGTACGATCTCTGCACAGCGCACGGGAATATTAATTTGGGATTTGTGATTTTGAAATAAATAAGACAATTTAAGCGCATATGGGCACAATAAAAAAATGTTTGTTTGTCCGTGTTACTCGTAATATCCGGCACGGCGGAACCGATTTTAAATAGACTATTACTGTAAAGGGGAGGATTTTTCAGAGACTGTTTAAGACTACTTTTTAGCTCGGGTACGGCAAGATTCCTGGGGGGATAGTTGTCTTTATTTCTCTATATTAACACGGCTGAATGGATTTAAAAGAAACTTAATATGGAGGTGTCTTAACCTACCTATATCCAATTACAAAATAAACGCGAAGCCGCGGCTAATAACTATTAATAACATAAAATTTAAAGATAGATGCTATATTAATGTAATTTTTAGCATTTTAAAGCAGTCTACAGCAGCAGTTTCTGCATCAGGGCCTGGACGTTAATGATCCAT
Organism: Phalera bucephala; assembly: GCA_905147815.2. Lineage (NCBI taxonomy): Eukaryota > Metazoa > Arthropoda > Insecta > Lepidoptera > Notodontidae > Phalera > Phalera bucephala. Next base: position 14,428,653 of record LR990617.1, on the reverse strand, counting down.
GGCAAGACGAAATATTTGTATTTTTCATGTAGGACTCATTTTAAGAAAGCTTAAAATAAGTTGTCAGGATAGGCGTTATTGTTTATGATTCGATATGTTAATATTAATACAGGATTAATCCCATTTTAATAATAACGACTCGAATAGCAAGCCTTCAAAGGCTAAAATACAACAACAACAGAAAGCTTCAACTAAATGAAACGCTTCTCGAAATTATCCATTTAAACAGTACACATAATAGCACCCCCGTGCAGAATTAACGAAGTTCGCCAAAACAAATTTATCAGCGCGTCGATCTCAACGAGTAAAAGAGATGAGTTTCCCGAGGCTGTATCTTGGCCAAAATAGTCCATTGTGATCGGGCCTGCGGCGAGCTGCCGCCAGCGCAAACCTAATTGATATCAATTTCCCGACATCTCTCAGAATCTCTTTGAAACTGCCTTAGATCTTGAAATATTCGTACTCTCGGCTCGTGTTTAATTTTATGAAAGTTTAATAGATTATATTCCACCCACAACTGCGCCAGCTTTATGAAATGTCTAGTAGAAATCTACTGAATTAAGTTTCATCATCATCATTTCAGCCTATACTTGTCCACTGCTGAACATAGGCCTCCCCAATCGCTCTCCAGCGTAACCGGTCCGATGCCACCTGCATCCAACGATTTCCTGCGATTTTCACAAGATCGTCGGTCCATCTGGCAGGCGGTCGTCCTACGCTGCGCTTGCCAATACGTGGTCTCCACTCTAGAATCTTTCTGCCCCAACGCCCGTCCGATCTTCGCGCTATGTGGCCAGCCCATTGCCACTTTAGCATGCTAATCCTGAGGGCTATGTCGGTGACCTTGGTTCTTCTACGAATCTCCTCATTTCTGATTCGATCACGTAGAGGAACGCCGAGCATAGCTCTTTCCATAGCTCGCTGAGCAACTTTGAGCTTTTTTATGAGACCTATTGTAAGAGACCACGTCTCTGATCCATATGTCATCACTGGTAACACACATTGACTAAAAACTTTAGTCTTTAGGCACTGAGGTATTGCGATAAGATAAGATAAGATGTTGCGCAGTTTCCCGAACGCTGCCCAGCCGAGTTGGATTCGTCGATTGACCTCTCTCTCAAAGTTGGACCTACCTAACCGGACTGCCTGTCCCAGGTAAATGTATTCGTCGACAACTTCAAGAGTAGAGTTCCCAACGGTGAGTGCGGTGGGTACGACATGGACATTAAACATTATTTTTGTTTTGTCCATATTCATTTTAAGACCCACTTGTTGGGATACTCTATTGAGGTCACCGAGCATTCGTCCTAGATCTTCCAGCGACTCCGCCATGACCACAATGTCGTCGGCAAATCGAAGGTGAGTGATGTATTCGCCATTGATGTTGATGCCAAGTCCTTGCCATTCCAAGAGCATGAAGGCGTCCTCTAAGGTGGCCGTAAACAGTTTCGGAGAAATGACGTCTCCCTGTCTTACTCCTCTTTTTATGGGGATCACCTTAGTGCACTGCCCCTGTACTCGAACTGACATGGTGGCGTTATTATACAAGCACTTCAACACTTCGATGTACCTATAGTCAATGCGGCATCGCTGGAGAGATCTAAGAACCGCCCAAGTCTCGATCGAATCAAAGGCTTTCTCATAGTCCACAAACGCCAAGCATAGTGGCCGATTATACTCCTCAGTCTTCTGTATAACCTGCCGCAGCGTATGTATGTGGTCTATGGTACTAAAACCTTTCCGGAAACCGGCTTGTTCGGAAGGCTGGAAGTCATCAAGCCTTCGTTCGAGACGATTCGTAATGACTCTCGAAAACAACTTATAAACATGGCTCAGCAGTGTGATGGGCCTATAGTTCTTCAATAAGGTGTTATCACCTTTCTTGAAAAACAGCACCACCACACCCCTGTTCCATGCTTCCGGCATTTTCCCTTCAAGCAAGACGGAATTAAATAGCCTCTGAAGGACTTTAAGTACCGGCGATCCGCCCGCCTTCAGAAATTCTGCAGTAATTCCGTCTTCACCCGGCGCTTTGTTGTTTTTTAGTTGTTTGAGAGCCATCCTAATTTCGCACAGGCTGATGTCCGGGATATTTTCAGTGCAGTGTCGGGTTAGCTTGGCTCTTGGGTCTTTTACCAAGTCAACAACAGGTTTAGCTACTGAGGTATATAACTGTCCATAGAACCTCTCTATCTCCCTGAGCACCTCTGACCTATTTGACGTTACGTTTCCGTCCTCCGTCTTCAGCTTCGTCAACTGGCTCTGCCCAATAGACGCGTCTCTTGCGAACACTTGCTAGACAGCAGCGCATCAGTGGACGAAATCAACAACAGGCTGGTAGAGACTGTTCATACAGTCGGGTCCAAGTAGAATTAAGTTTAATCAATTTATAATTTTAATTAGTAATTCAAATGTAATGTAATTTGTAATTAAAACGGTACGGTAAGGTACGGCCAAACCAACGCCCTCAGCCGCAGCCGCAATGGCCTCACCGGCGGTGATCACGGTGACGATCAGTATCTCCCTATGATTGCTCGTGCAAACGCCGCCTAGATAGCGCGTGCAAACGCCGCCCAGATAGCGCGTGCAGGACGCAGTACGCGTTGGTGTGAATATTTCCATACAAATATTACTGCAGGGCTTATCGCCACCGTGCACGCCACCGCAGCCGCGGCTAAATGCGTTGGTTTGTTCGTCCCCTGAGTCTTCATGAAATTAGCCCAAAATTTTCCAATAGCTAAATTCGTCGCTACCTACAAATTACAGTTGCATTTTAAAGTTTTGACGTTATTGACAAGCCGACTTTTTTTAAAGTTCTTAACAAGAATTAAGTTCTACGGACGTCAAGTTTTGACCTTCGTTCATGTTACGTAGCACAATTTAATACGACCTTAAATATGCACATTTGGGCTATAAAATCCTTCGCTTGTATCTATATACTATAATATACTTTACTAATTAATTCCAAGTTAAACGTGAATTCTAATAATGATATTCAAAATTCTAACGAGATCCAACTTCCGCATCAGCATTTAGTTTTAATTCAGCTCACTAGCAAATGGTTCGGTTTCCCTCTAACTTGCCCCCATTAGCAAGTTGGGACTTTAATCCGACCGAAGAACCACCAATTAAATGGACTCGTAACGACGACGTTTTGGAGTCGTTTGTACTGAGGTAATTAGAATACAATCCATTTTTTATTCTGCTGCCACAATCATCATCATCATCAATCAGCCCGCATCTACCCACTGCTAAGTGTTGGCCTCTCCTCTATTACGCCATTCGTTCCGGTCTTGTGCTAGCCTATTCCACAATTTTCCGGCCGCCTTCACGATGTCATCACTCCATCTGGCTGATGGTCTGCCTCTAGGCCTGCGCCCTTTTTTTGACCACCACTCTGTCACGGCCTTGGTCCACCTGCTGTCATCCCGCCTCATCAAGCGTCCTGCCCAGCGAGATTTCTTTAGTAATAGATTCTGAGCCAAAGGATAAACAATGCCCAAGATAAATATATTCTTGTACTACTCCTATTTGGGAGTCACCTGTTATTATGTTAGGTATTTGGATTGGGCGATTTGTCATTATTTTCGTCTTGGATATGTTAATCCTGAGGCCAATCTTCAGAGATGCATTTTGTAATTCGAACAGCATAGTCTTGAGATTCGTAACGTTGAAATAAAACTATTTTACGGATTTTATCGAGATTTATTTTTTTTTTTAGTTCCCGACGTTTCGAGTACTTTGCAGCACCCATGGTCACGGGAGGGACTGAGGTGTTAGACGTCCAATAGGCATAGTTGTTCACGGGGTACCCTCAAACTTCTTAATTTTTTTTTTTTTGTTGTTGTTGAAAAATTATTTTTTTTTTTTTGTTGTTGTGATAAAATCCGTAAAATAGTTTTATTTCATGTGTAATATTCGCGTAAATCTGAGAACTCAATATTCGTAACGTTCTCTGCTAGAAAAATCACATCGTCGGCAAAACCCAACTGTGACAGATATGCGCCATTTACATTGATGCCCCTTCCACTCCAGTATAGTCTTCATTATGTCCTCTAAGACATTAGTGAATAGCTTCGGTGAAAGGGTATCACTTTGTCACACACCCCTATTTTAGTGAATTGGGTCAGTGAGATCATGCATGCGCACTTGCATTGTGGCTTGGATTCATACAGGTCCGGATTATATCTACGTATCTCTTGTCAACATTGCAACGATGCAGAGAATGAAAGACAGCAATGTTCGACACTGTCGAAAGCTTTTTCATAATCGACAAAGGCTATTCACAGTGGTCGAACATACTCCCTGCTCTTCTCCATTAATTGCTTGATGGTATGGATGTGATCCATCGTTGAGTAAGCACTCCGGAAGCCAGTCTGCTCGACCGGCTGATATTCGTCTAAGGGACGAGTTAGCCTATTGCATAAGATTTTAGCAAACACTTTATACACTTGTGACAACAGACTAATGGGTCGATAGTTGGAAAGTTTTGCTTTATCTCCCTTTTTATGTAAAATTTTAACTACAGCTTTTTTCATGCTGTAGGTGTAATGGAGTTTTGTAACACTTTGTTGAAGTTTTGAGAGCTGTAAGCATAGGTTGGCCACTAGCTCATTTCTATAGATATGCCATCTTCACCCGAAGCTTTCCTACGCTTCATATTTTTCAACTGCCACAATACTTGTCATTAACACAATAGACTACCTTACCATGACCAAATAGACCGGGTCTAATCTGAAGGACAAGTCAAGAGTCTCCGTAACCGGCGAGCGTGTATGAGACGAACTTTGAGAGTGGAGGAAGCCAGAGAGGTATATAAGGAAAGAAACTGTTGGAACTCTGTACTCTCTGCGTACCCCGCAAGGGATCCGGTGTAATGATATAGCATATAGCATAGCATAGCATAGTGCACTTTTTTGTCTTTTTATTTTGTAGGACAATTTCTTCAGTCTTTTTGAAAAAATATTGACAAATTATATATTATGTATCCCTATTGCTTTTTCTATTGTGCTTATTTGAGGCTTAAATCACTATACCTACCTATCCGTCCCCAATAATCTATAATAATTAATGACATAAAAAAAAACCATTACATAAATCACCGCAATAATATACTCAATACTAATAGATAGATAGATAGAGTACTCTTTTTTGTACACCAGTGATATTAACAATTAATTACATACAAGAAAAAAAATAGGTACAATTGGCGGTCTTATCGCTAAAAGCAATTTCTTCCAGACAACCAATGTATTGGAAGAATCAACATACGGAATAGGGCAGTTATGGTGGCGTACACTATTAACCTCAATAATACATGCTGTCATCATTTTACTTACATACATATCATAGTTATAATACAACATTATATACATACATATATACACATATAATACTATGCAAATATATAAATATATCTTACACAAAATACAGAGGGCGTGCAATGAAAAATTTATAAATGAAGAAAGTGGTGGTAACCATATTTTTAAAGGACGCCAACGACTGTGCACGACGGACTGGGGATAAATATGGGCGTAATTTCACAACAGCTGTAAATGTCATCCATGAGCCAAAAGATCCTTGTCGCAATATATTTACTTTTTGCTATTCACGTGAGTTACAGGTACATATAATGCTATAATTAAATTCTTGGCAATAGTTTCCTAGACTTTGAGGTTTGTTAACGAAGTTAATTATGGGGGTGTTTACATTGTTTATCAAACATCTGATAGACTTCCATAAGAATGACTCAATGCTGGTATGTTTACATTTTCTGTTATTTTTTAAGGTATTACTACCATAGAACCTGGCAGTCAAAGGGACCTATCTGAATATTAATAGCTATAGTAGCAGTTTAGAGCCTGTTACTGGGTCAGATATCATCCATAGTCTCATTTTGTATTACATTAAGACCTCATATTACTGGCGAAATCTGGCGCACGCAGTACCCCTCGGCCACATCCGTCAGCGGAATACAGGTGTGACGGAGATAATTATTGTTAATAAATTAGCTTATCAACTAATCACATTGTGATAAAGACAGAAGACTTAAAACTAAGGTACATGCAGTCATGTGACATTTAATTATAGGTGAATAAATAAAAGGTATGTAAAGACTAAAAGGACAAGCAAGAAAATAATACATAAAACATTTAAAAAAACGAATTCACAACTAAACTACCATAAAAAATCACTTAAAAATAAAAAAGTAAATGTCAGGGGGCACCGTAAAAACTTTTTGAAACTTGGTAATTAAGTCGACATGCATATGAAATACATCACTGAGACTGCTTGTTATACTACATGATCTTGGAATTGGGGAGTTTCTACCGAGTACAGTTCTTCAAGGTGTATATAAGGGTGTTTCTTAATATTATGTGCTTATACATAAATATACTAATTTGAAGTTCCCCGATCTCACGTACTCCGCAAGTAGGTGCCACATCAAAGGGTGTATTGTAACACATTGTGTATATTGAATACGCTATTCATAGGTTCGTATGAATTTGCATGGAATTAATTACTTAGCACTGTTGTCAAAGGATTTGGTAGACGCGTTGATTGATATAGTATGCATATACATACTACGGGTTTTGTATTTAGGGGTTGTTTATTGCTTATAAATTGTGTGTTCGAAAATGTTTCCTTTATGTAATTGTGTTACCAGTGATGATATATGGATCAGAGACGTGGTCTCTTACAATAGGTCTCATAAAAAAGCTCAGAGTTGCTCAGCGAGCTATGGAGAGAGCTATGCTCGGCGTTTCTCTACGCGATCGAATCAGGAATGAGGAGATTCTTAGAAGAACCAAGGTTACCGACATAGCCCTAAAGATTAGCAAGCTGAAGTGGCAATGGGCGGGCCACATAGCGCGTAGATCGGACGGGCGTTGGGGCAGAAAGATTCTAGAGTGGCGACCACGTATTGGCAAGCGCAGCGTGGGACGACCGCCTGCCAGATGGACCAACGATCTTGTGAAAATCGCAGGAAGTCGTTGGTTGCAGGTGGCATCGGACCGGTTACGCTGGAAAGCGATTGGGGAGGCCTATGTTCAACAGTGGACAAGTATGGGCTGAGATGATGATGTAATAAACACGTTGTCAGTCCGCTACCTTGAGCGGGAAACGAGGGCAAGGCAGGCATGTAAAGTACTTAGGTTACTTCCCTTACCATCGAGTCTCGTACAAATGTCCCGCGACACATGTCGCCGGTGAGGTCAGACGACAGACGAATCAAGCGATGTTCGGCGACTTCGATCACGAAGTCTGTCCACATTTGATCAGTCGGTTGTCAGATCAAATGTGAACGATATACAGACCGACAATGCTCTTTTGGCTCGCGGCCAAAATCAGAACTAAAGCTGTCATTAAGTGAAATGTCATTTCATGACAGTTGCAGAGTTGCCGCTTGCTACGAAATTTACCCAATTTCTTTTTTTTGCCGTGTCGTGCGACCCACCTGTTGATATATCTCGAAACTAGGAAAATTTTATTAAAAGTTAACCCTGATTTCACACCAACGCCCCCGTGTCAATGTCATCCATGAGCCAAAAGATTCTTGTCGCACTATATTTTACGCAACAATATGGACGAACAATGCATCAAAACCTTTTCGTGCTACATGTCACAACTAACTGATCAGATGTGGACGATACAGGTGGCAAGATATCGAGTGACGTGGGCCGCCATCTCAAGAGACGTCTTGCAGGAACTCAAAGGACTGACACTGTAATCTCGGTAGATTGTTTACATGACGTTCACTCGCCTGGTAAGGGTCTCTTAGCGGTCTTGGGTATGAGAATACTTAAGTTACTATACTGAGGTCGTAACCTTATGGTGCCGCAGTGATCATGCAATCACCGAGGTTAAGCAGCGTTCGGCTCTGTCAGTCCAAGTCAGTCCGTGGGTGACTTTTTGTAGCAATATCCATTTTGGAGCAACTTCGAAAGGACTTCCTCTTTGGTCTAGTGGCAAAGCGCATCGCTTGGTGATCACGAGGTCCTGGATTTAAATCCTAGGTCGGACAAATGAAGTTTTTTTTAAGAAAACTTTCCAGTATGAGTCTGGAGTCTAGAATTGTGCCCGATATATGGCAATAGGCTCGCCCCCTATTACATGAGACCTAACATCGTCGGCGAAACGTAGGTGTACTCAGTACACCTCTGCCACCCTCGCTTGGGGAATAAAGGCGTGACGGTGTAATTCGGAAGGCACTTTAAGGCGTTGGTTCCGGTTACCACGTTATATGGTGGACGTTAAGTCTAATTGGATGCCTTTATCTTGATAGCTTCAAATAGCTGGTGTCTTCTAATCGGCACTAGCTCCGCATGGTGGAGTATGACCTAATCCTAGTGCGACAGTTAAGGTGATTTATTATTACTAGTGGTCGCCCATTGGTCGAAATTCGACCATAATTAATTTAAATTATAAGTTTGAGCTTTATTAAGGTTCTATTTTCAAACACTATACTTTTATAATCACAGATTTTACCAAGGGTACACTGTTAATTTGCCTATTTTTTTCAAACAAATCATATGAAATATAAACAAAAAAACATGATTAAAATAAAGAATACCTTCTTATAATTATTTTTTTATTGTAACAAAAATCCATGCGATAAAGAAAATGCTGTCCATTGCACTTGACATACATATTTCGATAATTTAAATATGATACAAAACTTCTTTGTAAGCGATGTTTTTTGTAAAAATTCTTTCATCGTTTGCTGGTTGTTTGACATTCAGTAAGACTATAGACAAATAATATTAAAGACAAACAAGATTAATCTATTCTCAATTTGAAGTGTATTGTGTCAAATACATGGTAGTGTGTGTTTAGTTTAAAAAATATTAGCTTTCTGCACTCCTTCTCTATATAAGTATAAACTATAATTGTGGGAAATTTCATACTCCTCCGTCTGCGCAATTTTCGTAAAAAGGGGTACAAAGTTTTTGCTTCACGTATTAATATAATGATTATCACCACACTGACTGCAAGATGTAACCGTATTCGTGCTATAAGTTTGTCTTACTGCCCTTACTGTACTTAACAGAACCATATTGCCCTCGCTTCTTTCGTGAGTTTGCTGTATATAAACTAAGCATAAAATTTTGTTTGTTACTGCTCAGTAGCCATTTTTACAAGCTTTTATTTAACTTGCAATGTTCGTATGTCTGTCTATTTGTCTGTCTTTCCGACTCAGTTTTTTACTTTAGACCCGGATGGTGTCCAAGGTCTAATGTTGGGGCCCGAGGGAAGCCATGGGAACTCCTCAACTAAACAAGATATCTTCATTGTGTTTTTGGTAGAAAAACTTGTTTCTAAAAGGGTCTTTTTAAATTTAAATTTTATTATAGGTTGAAAGATAATTTTATACCAATTTAACCGCATCATATGGTATATAGTAAATAGCCTCATAACATGCTTCTAGTCCCTTGCATTGGATATGACGTTAGCACCATATGTATGTAATGACAGGGGATGATTTTGCGTTGCTTAACCTATGTTACTTGCTGTAATTTTAAGTATTACGCGAGATGGGTCTTAAGGGAACTCTATATAAGTTTAATGTTTGATTTAACTTTTTCTGTATGTTTTTAAATTCAAAATTATATACAGAGACATACTTTGAAAATGGAGACGGAAAGAGAAGAGAATCAATTAACAGCGCCGAAAATCTTATTATCTTTTCTAGAATGAATATTAAAGTTTGACATTGTAATACAGGCATAGAACTGTGTACATTTAAATTTCAATGACGTAAAAAACACCACTACGCCTGAATTTCCTAAGTGAGTGTCGACGGGCCAAATTTGTACACCCACATTTCGGTGACAATGTTAAGTCTAACAAGAGGCGACCCCAATTCCAGACTCCGGACTGCTAGTGGGAATGTTTTGATAGCAAACTCCAGTCGTATTTTGTTTCACCTAGGATACGAACCTTGTGACAGCTAGTCCCACTACGAGTACCACTACACAGGCACATATGTATGATATGTGGTCCCTTTATAAAGCCCCTCATAACAAACACATACGCAACATCGCTCCATATGAAAGAATAGAGATTCTCTTGAGATAAATAAGGATATATACGTCATTATTGTTGTCTGTAGTTACAAGACATGTAAGCACAAGACTTGTCTAAATTAATAAGGCCCGCAGACTATTCAAAATAACAAAAGACTACCCTAATAACTCTCCAAAGGTTTCTGTCAGAGATCATTCCGGGGGTTTTATTAAAAGCGTTGTAAGCCACAAAAATTCGGTCGAAATCTTTTTAATTAAGCCGCTGAAACATTTGGAAATTAAACGACTGTACAGTTATAAAAGTCTTCTTTTTTTATAAAACTTATTTCTGCTTTGTTTTAATAGGCTGCCATTTTTATTTCACCTTTTGTTACGGTGGAAATTTATATAATTTGTGTCGTGAAAGCGTTGTTCTTGGTACCCATGTATCTACTTATCTAACTTCGAAGGAGAAACGGGATTATTGTTGTAATATAAACGTGAATGAACACGTTATTGTATTACCATCCTTTCTTATGTTACATAATCTCTTAAGCGAATAGGTATAAATATTTTACATTTATATAGTACTACAGTATATACAAGCTGTAACGTAATTAACGCAAGACATGAAAGTAGTTTGTACTAAATCGGTAGCTGAACTGATTTCAACAATTTTTAATATATTTCATTTTAATTTGTTACTGTCACCACCATCAGTGCGCTCTAACCAACTAAATTTATTTTTGATTCAAACACAAATGTCAAGATGTCAAATGCATTTCTAAGACTTATTTCTCAATACGCAAACAAACACGTACATGCTCCATTGTTTATTGGGGTATAAAGTGCATAAAAAAGAGGTAAAAGAAATTTAAAACTTCCAAATTAAAATTTGGAAATTATATATTTATTACTATATGTTTATTGATTCGTTGTTCTAAACTAGATTATTTAGGTACGTTTTTCAAGTTCATGCAATATTCATGTTAAAAACTGCCTCGTTGGTCTAGTGGCAAAGCGCATCGCTTTGTGATCACGAGGTCCTGGGTTCAAATCCCAGGTCGGTAAAATTTAGTTTTTCTAACGAAAAATTCCCAATATAAGTCCGGAGCCTGGAATTGTGCCCGGTGGATGGCAATAGGCTCGCCCCCTATTACATCGGACCTAACATCGTCGGCAAAAAGTGGGTGTACTCAGTACACCTCTGCCACCCCCGTTTGGGGAATATAGGCGTAACGGTGTGTGTGTGTGTGTGTGTTTGTCATTTCAAAAACTGATTTCCAGAACCTGTTTATTCATTTTATATACAAATATCGATATTTAAAAACGATTCTCCACATGATATTTTGCGATTTTAATTTATTACTTATAAGCCTTACGAATGATTACCGTTTACTACCATTACCTTACATTACATAACCTTTATCCTGTGTTGAAAAATCGATATTCCTTCTTTCTGTATATGTTATATAAGTTTAAATACACACTATCTTAGACTTAATCTTTTCTAGACCAGTGGTTCCCAATTAGTATTTTTTTGCGCACTCCTTCTAAAACTAACTCAAACTCGCAATTTGTCACGCGCACATCCGCCCCGCTTTCCGCTAGCACCAAGAAGGTCAAGCTTATGGCGGTTTACCTATAATTGACTCAAAATATATTTTAGCGACTGTTTGTTTTCTTTCTTTCTGAGTAAATTAACTTAGTTAAGAGATTTCCGTGCATAACTCTCACGTAACTTCACATAGGTCCCCAGGGGTACGTGTACCATTAATAAAAAACACTGGTCTATGCGGAGCATTGCTAATAAATAATAATAATAATAAATTGCGCCTAAAAGCTGCCTTAGTTATACACAGTGTGCGTCATACACATCGTGCGTAACTGAGGCAGCGTTCGATTTTGAAAAAAAATGTTCCGAAGCTGTCAATGTACGTACTACAATTTATGTATCTTCATTTATCTATTAGACAAGTAATTCATCTAAGACACAATACAATAACTATCATCAACCTATGGATACTGAAAACGTATATGTATCCAAATTTGCGCCATATTTTCCCCAACAGGAAAACAAGTATTTGTTTACATTTTCTCGTGTTTTGGACCACCAACCCACCAAGTCAGGTTATCATAAAGCTTTGCATATAAACAAACCTTAGTTTGTTATGCCTCATAATGGACCTTAGTTATGCCTTAGCACGGACTTATAAAATATGAGCAATAAGGTACAAGTTTAAATTGCTGTTGTTTCGTCCATATATCATGACGTAGTTGACTAGGTGCGATCCGCTTCCACCAATGATATTTGAGGGTTTAAGTATGAACCGAATGAAGTGAGCATTACGGTCTCGCATTAATATGCTATCCTTTTCACACTACATATTTACTAAATTAACATGAATGTGACAGCACGATTACTCGCTAGCGTGACGATAACGTCAAAGTTTTCGCTGGTTCCATCGATATATATCGATGGCTGGAGTCAAGAACTTTCGATAAGACAATTTTAGTTTATTCCTCTTGGAGTACGTGAACACGTGAACTTTAGAATTTACTCATTTTGTGTCTGGATTTGAGGTATAACTGGAAGCATCGGCACAAAAAAAGGAGTAATATGGGCCCCAGATAATTACTACCTACATAAATGTAAATAATGATCTCATAAAATGTATAATATGTATGTTTCCTGTTGATGTGTCTATTTCAATATATATCACCAGCTGAATATAAGCCCCATTGAGATATCATTAAAGCTTATATAATACACACTTATATAATACACACAAGCTTATATAATACACACCGGCACGCCTATATTCCCCAGGTGGCGGGAGTCAGAGGTGTACTGAGTACACCCACGTTGTTAGGTTGACGCCGACGATGTTAGGCCCCATGTAATAGGGGGCGAGCCTATTGCCATATACCGGGCACAACTCCGGAATCCGGAAACGTACTGGGAATTTTTGTGTTAGAAAAACTACATTAGACTGACCTAGGATTTGAACCCAGGACCTCTAGATCACAAAGCGATGTGCTTTGCCACCAGACCAACGAAGCAGTCTGCCACCAGACCGAGGAAGCAGTCAAAATAAATTATAAATAATAAATTTCATTAATAAAACTTATTCAATAAGTACTCACATTCAACATGATAAAACTATAAAACAACTTGTGACGTATGAGTGTACGAAAACATTGCTTTGATGTTTATTTCAAAGGGCGACCTCCCTTTATATAATATTTTTGTGTTGATAAAAAAAAGAATTGCGCGATTACCTACCTCGATAAAATAAACATTACAAAAATCTACGACGGAGCTTGGGTTGCCATTCTTTAAATTTCCTTCGTATTTGGGAACTTTTAAACATGTTCTGAAAGTGGTTAGAGGTTTTATCTATCTATCTATCTATATCATCACGCTAGATCCCTTGCGGGGTAGGCAGAGGGTTCAGGGTTCCAACAGGTTCTTTCCTTACATAGCTCCCTGGCTTTCTTCACTCTCATAGGTCGTCTCATACGCGCTCGCTAAGACTCGGTCTATTTGGTCATGGTAAGATAGTCTAGGTCTTCCCCGGTACCTACATCCTTCCACTTTCGCATTGTATATCTGTTTTGTCATTCTTTCTTCTGACAACCGTAATACGTAAACAACTAGTTTATAAGTCCTGTCAAGTGAAAATTCTCTACCTTATTGATTTAGTGGCGAATAATTAGCGTAGCAATTAGGAGGACCTGGGTTAAAATTCAATGTAGGACAACGTGTAGTTTTTCTATAGAAAAAATCCCAGTATAAGTCCGGTGTCTGAAGTTGTGTCCTGTATATGGCTAAAGGCTCGCCTCCAATTACATGGGTGAAATCTCTAGCATCTTCGGCGAAAAGTGAAGGAGTGATGGTTATTTAAACTGCTGAATTTCAGATTGGTTAGTTTACTGTTTTGCCAAATATGGAAAAAGACTCGCCTCCTATTACATGGGACCTAATAATGTGATTCTTTAATGTACGAGGATAGTAATAGACCAGGGTAAGCCTTTGAAAATGGTAAAAACTGAAAAATTATAAAAGTAGGATGGAACTCGTTGAAAAAGGAAGAGAATATAACAAAAGTGAAAGGAAAAATAATTTACGGGCGAAGTTTTTAAGGGTAAGGGTTTAACTCGATTTCCGGCAAAACTACAAATCCTATGGAAAAAAATGTAATAACAAAGTTGTAGGTAATGAAAAGATCTACAACTTTTGTATTTATACTTATTTCACATAACCTCAAAATTTATGTGAAAAGATTAAGTCCACAAAATTTTTGACATTAGCTTGACGTTAGCGTGTAATCGTATCACGTTTATATTTCTATACTAATATTATAAAGAGGAAAGATTTGTATTTTTGTAGGTTTGTAACGAATAAACTCAAAAAATACTGGACCGATTACAAAAATTCTTTCACTATTAGAAAGCTACATTATCCAGAAGAAACATAGCCTAAATAACATAGACCCGGTAGGTGGCGCTGTTGTCGACCGGGCACGAAGTCGCGGGAAACTGCTAGTATTTAGTAAATCTATAGTGTGACAAGAATGGCATATCAATTCGCTGTCTGTTGTCTGTGTATTTGTATTGAAAATGATCTATTAAACTATATTTAAGGGACTTATTATTTTTAATATGGTATCCCTGACAAAAGGCATTCGCTCGGATACATGGATTACTTTACACCCGCATGGGTCAGAGCTATCATCAATGATGTGAGGGATCAAAGAGTAATTTTAAAATACTGCCTACGGACAGTTATATATATTATTTGGATGATACGGTTTCCATATTGACAGCAGTTGTTGATTACAATTTGATTTATATTTATTGAAGAATATGAAAGGAGAGTTTATTTTTTCCTGAATTTGTCTACGTCTAAATCGTGGTAGTCAAATTATGGACTTACATTATGGACTTCTTAGTCTGAAATAAACGATTTTTATTTATTTATTATTATTTTTAAATAAAAAGAGTTACAAAAACTTCATACTTCACCTTAATAATCAATCTTTGAAAATCTTGTAGGACCGAATCTTTACAAGCTTTTTTTCATAATTTTCTTTGTTATTGATGGGAAAAAGCGTTTATGATATGTAAAGTATGATAAAGACACTTCTTCAGTGTAATTTCTCTTTTATAAATATCTATTCGGAGGTAAAAATATTTCTGTTTCAAAAGTAACATAAAAATAATCATAACACAAGGAACATAGTTATCATGTTAAGGTGTTAAGTGTTTGAAGTAAGTGATTTGATTGATAATGCTGACAGGTTAAGTCTCTCGTCTAACTATAATGTTTGCGTTTTACTGTATGACTAAACTTGTGTATCCTAAAATACTAAACATGACTGCCTCGTTGGTCTAGTAGGAAATTGCATTGCTTTGTGATCATGAAGTCTTGGGTTCAAATTTTAGGTCGGACAAATGTAGTTTTTATAACGAAAAATTTCTAGTATAAGTCCGCAGTCTGGAATTGCGCCCGGTATATGGCAATAGGCTCGTCGCTTATTACATAGGACCTAACATTGTCGGCGAAAAGTGGGTGTACTCAGTACACCTCTGCGACCCCCGCTTGGGGAATATAGGCGTGACGGTGTTTATTTTATTTTATTTACACTGAACATGAATTGAATAATACTTAAGCAACAATACCTACACGTAGCTCATTTCATTTGTCCGTTGTTCCTTTGATACATTTTGTCATATGTTAAATGTAGTGTTAAATTCGTTTAGGTCTTAAAAGATCGTTCACATAAAGTTTACAATGTTTGAATTTCATAAACGGAGATCTGACTGGTTGCATATTTTATTAAATTACAACCGCAGTAGACGATTTAAAAGTTACGAGTCGTTACTTTCTGACGTTAACCGTCCTGAGAGCTTAGTAAGAATAGATTGACGTGCTGTCACGTTCATGTTTATTCAGTATTTTTTTAGCCTGACAAGGATGGCATATCAACCCGCTCAATGATTTTTCGTGCTAAACCCTCTGTTTTATGTTGTTCACGTACAAAGTACACGTCTATAGTACTAGACAAGGAAAATAATGTAGTAAAAGAAATGCCTTTATTAAATTATTTTTATGGCGGGGGCGGTGTAATATAGTGGCCGGTCTGCCGGCCATACCTACTTAATTTATCAAAATAGGAAAATGTAAAAAGGAAAGTTATACTTTTGATATTTTTTCCTCTTAAATTGCTGCTAACATGTCTACTATGTAACGGTTTGTCACTATATAAGTCTATAGATTATGTAAGTCAATTTATGATGTAAAATGTTTAAATATTTTTTATAATTATTTTATATAGCAACATTTGTATCGTATAGAGGGATAAGATTTTAAGACTTTGACAATTTATAATTACCAAAATTATTCAAATAAAAAAGCTCTCATTCGCGTTTTTCAAGTGATATAATGCACTGTTTCCCATTTATTTTATTCCAGCGCTATCTTAAAGCGCGTTGAAAAAGCGCCTTTATGAATGAGAGCTTATTTATTCTTGAAATCTTATAGCTGATTTACAAATATTAAGTAGCATAACTAAATTTTAACTTAATTTTAAATGACTAAATGCGTGTAAACGTTCAACTAAGTAATAAGTGGTTAGTATTTATGGCTATTTATTACTAAATTCAATGTTTATATGTACATACCTATAGGATGGCTCTACAAACTAGCTTTATTTGTACCACATCCATTACCGGCCACTGTTATGTGCACCTCTTTATGTACTGTGATTATATATTTATGACACGGGTAATAGCCACCACATAAGCCCTGGAATTGTATATTTAATGGGCTGTAAATGAAAAACGACGCAATTGTCGTGACGCGGCGGTGGGCAAGGGCACGGCGGTCTACGGGGGCATTGTGACCGCGGCATTTTATGATCCATTTGTGTCGGTCCAGTGCTGGGCACGCGTCGTGGCGTGGTTGTAATTGAAAAAATGTTGCGGTTTATGTTACGCGATAATGATGTGATAAGGTTTATGTTTTTATTTGAAAATCTTATGGGTGGAAGTCTTGGTTAGTTCAAATAGAGTAAGTGCTTAAAGTTAAATATCAAATCACAGCGTTTTTTAAAATATTCCAAGCTTCAAACACAAATTCAATGCCACAAATGTCGTTGTAAGAATAGAAAACTTTTAGTTGGAATGAACGTTACCTCTTTAGGGTTACCGAACCTCTATTGGAAAAACGGAATCTTTGTAGGACCACTTTGCTTTTCTTTCTCTTTCTTTCTCACCTCCAAATGTGAGAGAAGGCCTTTGCCCGGCAGTGAATTAGTATAGGTTGATTTATTATTGTTACCTTTTTTATACATATATGTGTCGTTCAGCGAGCTATGGTATATAAAGAGCTATGCTCGGAGTTTCTCTACGTGATCAAATCAGGATCACAGACATACATCATAGGAAGCTGAAGTGGCAATGGCCATATAGCGCAAAGATCTGACGGCCGTTTGGGCAGAAAGATTCAAGAGCGGAGACCACGTATTGGCAAGCGCAGCGTGGGACGGCCGCCTGACAAATGGATCGATGATATTGTGAAGATCGCAGGAATTGGATGCAGGTGGTATTGGACCGGTTGCGTTGGAGAGCGATTGGGGAGGCCTTTGTTCAGTAGTTGACGGTTATGATGATGATGATGATTGTATATATCGGCGCCTATATTTTCGGGACGGCCGTTTCAATGCTGGTAACGGTGAAAGATTGGTTTATCTTCGTTTTCTACATATATATTACTACATACAGGACTATTGTAGCCAATAAGCCTGATATCGTGATAATAGATCGATCGATGCGTCGTGTAATGCTAGTTGATGTCACCATTCCGCATGATGAGAACCTTGTGAAGGCCGAAAAAGAAAAGTTATCTAAATATTTGGACCTGGCCCATGAGGTTACCGCCATGTGGAATGTTGATTCAACTATCATTATTCCGATAGTCGTTTCAGGCAACGGCCTTATAGCGAAAAGCTTCGATAAACACCTTGAGAAGCTCTCGCTAGGCAGTTGGGTGAAGGGCCTGATGCAGAAGGCAGTAATGTTGGACACGGCGCGCATTTTGAGGAGGTTCCTCTTGTAGAGGAGGTAGACCTTGCTGTCGGTGGAGCACATTTTTTTTTATACAATGTATATAAGAATATTTGTATTTTGTATTTTTATATATATTTTATAAGAAATTATACTTACCGTAACCGGCGAGCGTGTATGAGACGAACTATGAGAGTCGAGGAAGCCAGAGTTGTATGTAAGGAAAGAACCTGTTGGAACTCTGTACTCTCTGCCTACCCCGCAAGGGATCTGGCGTGAGGTTATAGATAGATAGATAGAAATTATACTTAATAAATATATACATAATAATAAGCCCGCAGGGCAGCTTGTGGCGAGCTGTTGGTGAGTAACGACACCACGGACCCGAGTGCTTCAGAGAGTCGGTCAGGGCCCCCAACTCGGTGTGGCTTCGTCGGTCGAGTGGAAACCGAAGGGTGCCCGCAGGACTCTCGGCTCTGGCTAGCTTTAATTGGCCGTCCAGAGAGGAGCCGTGAGAGCTATATCGACGTAGGAAAATAATGCGGTCCTACGTCGATGTACTCCAGGGGTGGAAGTGTTAAAGGGCATAACGCCGCGAGTAAATTCGGAGAAAGCGCAGCATACCTCTCTACATCCCTGAGCCGCTCACATCGGTGTTGTCCTCAGTTGTCCTTGGACGACCGTTTGAGGGCCCATCTAGTAAGCGGCGAGTCACCACTGGCCACGGGTAATTAGGTATCACTAATTATGGCCAGCGTCCGTCCCCTTTGAAATAGTCCAGTTTTTGTCCATCAAACCTCATTTATATAGCCCTTGTTTTCTTTCCATTGTTTACAATAGTCTTTGCACCTGCCGGGGTCAGTTCGCTGGTTATGTTTCTTCATTTTCAGCAAGTGATCTCAGCAGGTGACTTACATAACATTAACTTCTCGCAAAGGGCCTCTCGGCCTGAGAGATACATAATAATAATATAGTTTATTTGTAAACATAGGTATAACAAAGATGGTATACATATTAATGTATCGCTATGCTCAGCCAATACTTGACGTACAAATATTTGCGCCACACAGTCATAAAATGAAGAAAGCTTTACATTTATTGAAATAATCACTAAAACCGTCTGTTCTGAAAAGACACTCATTTCCTTCAAAATCTATCATAATCAATACAATAAATAAGTTCTAGTAAGTAACTACCTACGCCCACAAGGGTCAATCGATTGCTGATACGTTCCCACGATAAATAGATCTATTTGCCATTTCCAGATGGCAAAAGTTGCCTTTATTTTCGAAACACATCGCCGAGGGCAATTTTTATATGTCGCAACGGAGAAAAGGGTTTCTTCGACCAGCGCGAGATAGGAATGACGATTGCTCAAAGGAATCGTTTTGCCGTATCATACGGGTGCGTTATATAGCTCATACAGTTAAAGGCAATTGATCACGTCATAAGTAAAAGTGTTACTATAATATTTATGCCATATAAAAGAGTCCCGAGGGCTTAGAATGAAAAGATTGACGTCAGAGTGACGGTAGCAAGTTGATATGGCATCCTTGTCACACTAAAAATTTACTAAATATACATGAACGTGACAGCAGGCAGGTGGTAGATGCTAACGTACGAGGCTGGAGAGCTAGAGAAGACTTGTCAGCGTCAAGATTGTTCCCTATCTCAGCTGATGGAAAGTTATGGTGATCTACAAGAGCCTCAATAATGGAATAAGTGGCATCTAATTTACCTACAACATAGGTGTTGTATTTTTTGGTGAACCCTACCTGATCCTAGCGATGAAGAATATCAGTAGAAAATAAATGTAGCCCTTCTTCTTTTCTTTTTTTCGTTTTTTTTTTCTTTTTTTTTTTAAAACGTAGCCCCACACTAGGATTTAATCCTGTGTCGTGGGTGCGTTTACAAACATGAAAATTCACATACACAAATACCCAGACTGGCACAAATAATTGTGGATCACACAAAGATTTGTCCCGTGCGGAACTCGAACCCGCGACTATTAGACGCAGTGGGCGGAGCGGCTTAAGCTGGTTTTGTTTTTCTAAACAAAACCGACTTGAATTCATTACAGCTCGTAGTTTATTCAACTTTAAGCAACGTTCTTCTACTTGGAACAAGAAAAAACAAATCTTGAACGCCTGTCCTCAATTCCTGCGGGAACTGACAGTTAAAGAGTTGCTCTTTATTGAGTATTTCTTTAAAAATAAACTTTTTTTAGCAACGGTTGTGTTGTATGGAAAACTTTATAATTAAGAACAGTCAGATACGGAAGCCGAAAAGATTTGTTGGGAGCGTTCCGGGGTTTAAAATATCCGGTTTGGTTTATTGCACGCTCTCACGCTTATTTTACCTGTCAGGGGTGGCAAAATTGTACTGTATACACGGTCATTTACCCGAATATCTCAATGTGTCTAACTATATAAATGTGATATTCATTATTATTATTCAGTCATTATCGTCCCACCATTGGGCAAAGGTGCTCCACTGCTTCTATTCATTCATGTGTTAGGTAAATTTCATGTGTATTATATGCTTTATACACCAAGTACTTACTCTATATTTTAAAGTGAGTGGTAATGTTTAGGATACGATGATACACCCATTATATTAAAAATATAGTGTAAACTAAAAAGTTGGGTATCAAAACGTTCAGAAATTATATTGGTTTATGTAACGAAAATTAGTTAATCCGATTCAGTTGGTCAAGGTGGAAAGATAGATTTGGAGATGATCCTCTGCTGCTATAATTAGAAATAATTTGATCGAAGCGTCTCGATTAATACTCAACAGAAAATAATAGTTCAATAAACATTGATCAATTAAAAAAGCAATTATTGCTCTTTTAACCGTGCCGAAGATGTAAACAAGGCAATGCATTAGGTACCTAATTGACGTTAATTAACTCGCAGTAGGTACGCTACTTAGAAACTTCATTGTGTTTATTTAATGCGTTGAAAAGATTAAAAGGCTTATGTGCCCCATTAGCCCATTTAGAAATTGTCTTTTAACTTTGCAAATTGGAGTTCCCAACCATTGGGTTGGAATTTTTTAGAGCTCCATAGAAGGTTTATAATTAATATTCACGTCGATAGCATTAAGGTTCCTGAGGGCTTAACACGAAAAAAATGACAGCGTAACGTTGTCGATTTGATATGCCATCCTTTTCACACTACCGATTCACTAATTAAACATGAATGTGATAGCACGCTTTCTGGAAAGCGATAGGCTTATGTCAACTGGTTTGTGCTAAGCCCACAGATTTCCAAACTCACATTTGTTTTAATTAATGTGGATAATGTTTGAAGCAGTGGGCCGAGTGCATTATTTGTTGGGATTAAAGTTTGTTACTGCCTCAGGATGGTAGCGAAAAATACGCGGAGAAATCACGAGATTCTGGGTTCCAATACAAGGTGGGATAAAATTTAATTTTTTCGATAGGAAAAGGACATTGTTCTGCGACCATACACAATTTTCCCCAGAACTAAGAGTAATAAAATATAATTGTATGATTTCAAATCACCCATAAATTCTCTTAAGGCATTTATTATAAAATGGACAAGCTGGAGAATCGCAATATCGCACAACAACCATTAGATTTTGGGGTTATAATTTAGTAGCCATTAATACATATGAGGTTTTATTTTGTGTGTTGACATTCAATAAAGATGTCGGCGACTTCGATATAAGTACTTACAATACTTTGTAATTTCGTTTTTGATTGCAAATTGTCCGTTAGATACGGATATTTGTCATAATTTTAATAAAATAGATAAATAATGCATGGGCATGGCATGGGTCAAATGTTTGTTGGTTTTGGGGCAATTTTCGACAATGTCCTTTCCAGTATTAGTCTGGAGTCTGGCATTATGCCCAGTATAAAGGCAATTGGCTCACATCCCCTATTAAATGAGACCTGGCATCGTTGGCGGGTTAGGCAGAGAGTCCGGAGTTCCACCAGGTCCTTTCCTTATAGACGTCTGCCACGTCCTTCACACACATAATTCGCCTCACACACGCTCGCTGGTTATGGAGACTGTTGCCTTGCCCATCAGCTAGGTCACGGTCTAAATAGTATTAATTTTTTATCATTTTGAATATCTATTGTTATTGATGTAGAGCTAGCTTTGAAATCTGTGTGCACATGATGCAAGCTGTTGAAATATCGCGGGAGTCTTCAAGATAATAAGGCTCATGATTACGCTAATTGGGCAACTGATGTAGTCTCTGTTCTAATTATTTTGCAATAAAATATTCCTGTCATTTAGATGAAGCGGTTCGTGTAAAGGTAAACAACAATGGTTGCTCTTGACTTTGTGCTCCGATTCCAATCTAGATAAGGCTGTGATTATCTGTTGTAAATTATTGTAGGTGTGTAATGTTTTTATAGCTTTAACATACACTACTTCAAATGGCACTTTGATTTTACAAAAAAAAATTACAAAAGGAATCCGCTGTCGACAGTTGAAGTCTGTAGAGGTTTTTAACTACGTAGAGTCTCCGTTTCGGCGCCTTTGTTAGATGCAATGATGGACGGCTTAGTTCAGTAATTAAGAGCTTAAGCCGCTTCGCTCACTAGATCTAGTAGTCGCGGGTTTGATCCTCGCACGAGACGTGTACTCCTCGCACGAATATTTGTCTGAACCTACAAATATTTGTTTCGATCTGGTTATTTGTGTATGTAAATAGCAGGTTTATTAACGCACCCACAACACAGGAATAATTATTAGTGTCGGGCTACAGATATAAAAGAAAAAAAGGAATAGCTATTGATAGAATTCAATGAAAACTATCAAAGGCTTAACATTTTTCAAATCAAGAATCCAATCAAATAATCTATATAGCCACCGTATTTAAATTTTTTTAGAGGTTTCTCCTCATTAGGAATTTTATTTTCATAAGTCGTTGTTGCGTTTACAAATATGGAATTTATATACACATCAGTTTCGTGCAGGGATCGGACCTCGAACACAGAACATTTATACTCGGGGAGACCTTGAACCTCGAGCGGCTTCATCATTCATTTTACGTAGCCGTTTTTTGTATTTATTTACCTACTGGGTACGTACCCTGTACATACTCGCGTGTCACTAGTTAGAATGTAGAAAATACTGTGTATTTTGTTTGCTAATGGTTATGCAAATTTCGATGTTATTACAGAGTACGTTGTAAGTATGTATAGCGGGAAATTTACATTTATATATGACACTTTCAAAGGTGTTAATATAATACAGTTTGCTTTATACACTTCGGACACTAATCTTATTGCACAGTCAGAACTGTTAGTAGGTCCCGTAATTATATTATTCAAGGATAGTAACTGAGTAAATATTTATAGCAGCCGGAACTCGTGATTTGGCTTGAGGCGAATTCATTTATACGAGTTCGCCAAGAAGTGGGTCCTATATAATAAAATATAAATAAAATAAAAATTATTCGTTTCAGATATCATACAGTCCATATTTACACAAACACAGAAAAATATTAATTGTAAAGTAATAATTAATAATAATACAAAATCATATTAAATAATAAAACAGAATAATTTTTTTAATTAACCTTATTATTCCTCCATAGTGGCGATGAAAATCGGTCCGCAACAGTCATAAGGATGCCATTGTGACTGCTGTGCCCTCCGTTAATCTAGGATACAGTTTTCTTGCGAATGATGGCATAAAACCATCAGTGTCATAATGCGTAAACATCTCCGATGCACTACAGAAACGAGGCAGCCACAACATCACCCTGCAGATGTTGTTATCTAGTAGCCGTAGATCCTCCAGCGCCCTTTTGGTGTGACTGGCCCACAGACTCCCCGTAACGTAAATCTTAGAAAATTAAAATTAGGGTTGGCAACATTGGTATACGCAATACGAAAAATTGGTTCATACTCCTTCTAGTATCATTTTAATTCAGTCTGCACGTTTTTCAATAAAAATACCGATTACCCATTGTGCTTTCTTAAAGTCAACCTGCATAATTTTTTTCATGATTTCAAATATTTTTGGTGCCCTTTTTATCTTTTTAGAAGCTTTTATTTAATTGCAATATTCGTATGTTTGCCCGTGTTTTTGGTTCAAATCTTGTGATTAAATTTTTCAAGCACTTGCGGATACCCATCCGATTGAGCTGAAATTTGGCATACGTATGTAAGTTCGATGACAATGCAAAAATATGGTACCATGGACCTGGTCTAATGAGTCGGAAGGTTGCCATAGGAACATGTGAAATACACAACGTACCCCCTCAGGTAGAGGCTTGTTAGATTGGTATTGACAAGTACTATACTACCAGATGGTGTCGAGGGTCTGATGATGCAGCCGACATGAAGCAATAGGAACTCCTCAACTGAGCAAGATATCTTCGTCGTGTTTTGCTATACAAGCTTGTTTTTAAAAACGCCTTTTTATATATTTTTTTAAAGATTTCAAGAGTATGGTGATAGCTAGGTAGAGTAGAGGCTAAATATTTAAATCTACAATAAGTTGGTAGATATGACAACACTGGTGCAATATACGAATATAGGATCCGCTCCTGGGCTCCCCCGGGGCGATAAACAAACATCTCAATAGGGCAACGCGCCTCTGGCGAGATAGCCATAATCCTATAATAAACATTATTTCTCGGAACGAGAATATCTTAATTGAATCCGGAAACAAGGCCTAGCATCAAAAGATTGCCGTTAGCGTGATGCTAGCGAGTTAATATGCCATCCTTGTCATACTGCAATTTATTATATAATCAAGAACGTGACAGCACGCTAACGTCAATCTTTTCGTGCTAACCCATATTGAAATGCTCGTGTCAACCCGCATAAAAGAAGCCAACAAATTAATGGGTCGATGATTTGACGTCACACAAAAGAAAGTACGGGTGTTCTTTTACTTTGATGTGCGTCAATGGCTTTAAGGTAAATTGCCAGAAATGACGACATGACGCAGCAATTCTTAGATGATTAAATTTGCAGTCAACTGTAAGGCGAGAATTCAATTTGTATTGCTTCTCTACTTTGTCATTATTAAAATGCTGGTTCCTTTGTATTAGGGTAGGAATTTTAGTGTCAATTCAAACTTATACTTAAGTTTTTGTCACTTGTAGATTAGCGATCATAAAAGTTACGCAGGGTTCGACTCGTTTATTCTGAGATATCTATTTTCAAGCGTCTTGCTTCGGAAAGCACTTTATGCTGTTAGTTCACAAGTTGAAAGCCATAAGGGCTGCTGTACTTTTCAACAGCAGGTGCCTATAAAGTTGCCTCCATCAATCCATACTGAGTCCGCGTTAAGGAGTACGACCTATGTATTCTTTCTCATTTCAGTATGTGACAGACTATCTTTGTCCAGTTTTGAAATAGTAAAAATTAAATAAAACTTTATTATGCTAAACAAGTGATGTATATGTATAATATGTATAATAGTTTTAATGAGTATAAATATTATTCAACATGTTTTTGCTATTATCTAAAACGCAAAAAATCATATTTTAGCTGATTTATATTATGATGCGGTGGTTATTGTTTAAGGGTAATTGCTTATACACAAGGTAATATTGAATATAATCAGATTTATACCGCATGTGTTTGCGAACTCCTTGTTCAAAGTCTTTACAAACCCCCGCTTTAAATTCTAACCGACGCTGTAATGTAAATATTATGACATAATTTCGGTACATTCCGGTTATACAAGTGAAGCAAGCGAAATTTGAAAATTAATGTTGCACAAAGTAATTAGCCGGAAGAGCTTTATAAATGGTCTTGGCACCACCTTTATTAGGATGATTATAGCGTGTCAGCTTTTATGTAAAGTACCATATGTGTTATAAGTTAAAGTCCGTTATTTCTATATTCACATTCATCATTGCCATATTTAGAACTTTAAAAACATATTTCCTTACTGTGAGCCATAAAAAGCGGACTGCCTAAATTATGGAGTTCATTAAAAAAATAGCGTCAAAATATATCTAGCAAAGGAATCGACTTCACTGCTTAAAAACTAAATCCTGGCTAGTGGCCATGCCAAAATTTATTTTACTAGTATTTCTTATCCTTTTCTGATAACATAAACTAAACTAGACATAGATTTATGAACGTGTACGAAATGTATCCTAAACGAGTACAATGAAACATTCTGAATAGGATTCGAATGATTTCCGTCACATATTCGTAGATTCTTTATTTTTAAATTGAATGGTGTAATCAACCACTAGAGCTGGTGAATAGCTAATTCGTTAGTTTTCAGCAGGCCGGCATCGTTGACTCATTTGTAAAGGACCAATCACGGGAAACATTCAACTCGGTCGACTTTTATTCGGTACGAGAATCTTGAAAGATACGAAAGGAAATAAGAAATTGGCCAGTTATTTGGACATGCGAAACTAGAGATATTAGTTATTTGAAAAAAATAAATACCTCTACGCTTACATTTAACCACACGGGGATAGCAGAGGTGTACTAACTTTCGACTCTGAACAGCTATTGAGAACTTAATGATAGAACAATTTCAATAACACTTTCAAGACCTTTATGATCACAACCCGGATTTTATGACACTAGATATTTGAGTACCTACAGTCCGTTTTATACACCTGTAGTAGATGTTTTATTCTTCCAAACCGTGATGAAATGATAGAATAATATTTATCATAAAATAAAACTATTTTGTTAGTCTACCGGTGGGTCAATCAAATGAAAATTTGTCATTGGTTCCCCAATAGTACACGTACAAGTATAAATAACTAAATGTATTAAAGAGCCATTATAGAGGCTTTCTTGGTGCAATGAAGCTGAGCAGTTTGTACGAGAGATGGATAATACTGTCATTTCAGATTAACGCCGTTCACGGCCCTTATTCGTTGTGACTAAACACGGCGCGTTACGATAACTTCGTGAAATGATCGTGTATACAATCATTGTCTTTATTCATGTAGACCAGGAAGTACTAATGAATAGTCAACAGGTTCGACCTCCGCATGGGACAAATCTTTGTGTGATCCACAATTGTTTGTTTCGGTCTGGGTGTTTGTGTATGTGAGTTTCCTGTTTGTAAACGCACCCACGATACAGGATTAATTCTTAATGTGGGGCTATGTTTACAAAAAGGTAATTTCACGTAGTTATAGTAACGTGGCGCGTTACGTTTTTATTTGGTATTAGCAAATAAGGCTCCTGATGCTTGAGTTGAGGGCGCCGCGCGCCGGCTCGCGAGCGGCGACGACATTATGCAATAAAAAGGCAGATATTGCCATTTTGCAGGCAATTTAAACTCCAATTTTGTGACTGCACCTTATTGTACCCCACCGTTGTTGTTTTATGCTACACGATGGATTGAGAAATGTTTTCGTGTCGCATAACAATATAATTATGCTTAGTTGACTGTATTTGTGTTTCTCCCTTTCTCCACTTTCACACCGAGCGATAATTTGATATACAGAATACTTTTACAAGTAAATTGGCGATATTTACATAGCATTAATGAGTTAAGCATCTGTAACCGAACTAGGCAAGGCCTGTGTTTCGGCTATCAGCGCCAAAACCAAACCAAACCAAACCAACACTTTTCTGGCAATAAATTATTATTATATATGTATCTCGCTGAGATTCACGGGTTGAGATACCGGACCTTTGAAAGGCTTGCATGGGGACATGGGTCCAACACGTAGAGGCCTTTTGCGAGAAGATAATGTTATGTTAGCCAGCTGCTGAGATCACTTGCTGAAAATGAAGAAACATAACCAGCGAACTGACCCCCGGCAGGTGCAAGAACTATTGTAAATTATGGAAAGAAAACAAGGGCTATGTAAATGAGGTTTGATGGATAAAAACTGGACTATTTCAAAAGGGACGGACACCGGCCAAAATTAGTGATACCTAATTACCCGTGGCTGGCGGTGACTCGCCGCTTACTAGATGGGCCCTCAAACGGTCGTCCAAGGACAACTGAGGGCAACACCGGTGTGAGCGGCTCAGGGGTGTAGAGAGGTATGCTGCGCTTTCTCCGAAGTTTCTCGCGGCGTTATGCCCTTTAACACTACCACCCCTGGAGTACATCGACGTAGGAACGCATTATCTTCCTACGTCGATATAGCTCTCACGGCTCCTCTCTGGACGGCCAATTAAGGCTAGCCAGAGCCGAGAGTCCTGCGGGCAACCTTCGGTTTTCACTCGACCGACGAAGACACGCCGAGTTGGGGGCCCTGACCGACTCTCTGAAGCACTCGGGTCCGTGGTGTCATTACTCACCAACAGCTCGCCACAAGCTGCCCTGCGGGCTTATTATTATTATTATTAATCCCCTCGAATAGAATTACAATTAATAGTAGCCTTGCAGTTAATATTAACCAGAAGTTATATTTTAACAATATTTTTTTTTTTTTTGTAAACGTAGCCCCATACTAGGATTTATTCCTGTGTCGTGGGTGCGCTTACATACAAAATTCACAAACAAATACCCAGACCGGAACAAATAATTGTGGATCACACAAAGATTTGTCCCGTGCGGGAATCGAACCCGCGACTATTCGACACAGTGGGCGGAGCCGCTGAAGCTCTTAACCACTGCGCTAAATCGTTTACGGCAATAGGCTCGCCCCCTATTACATGGGACCTAACATCGTCGGCGAAACGTGGGTGTACTCAGTACACCTCTGCCACCCCTGCTTGGGGAATATATGCGTGACGGTGTACAAATTTTATTTTATTTTAATCTTCTTTAAAGAAAAAATTTGTTGAAACTCTGTATCGTGCATCACATAAGAATTATAGGTGGATTAGTGGCACTCAGGCTTCCTGAGAAGTAGTATAATATGTAACTTGATAGATGTAACTGTAATGATCTCCCGAGGGCATGTAAGAAAATAAATAAGTAAGCCAATCCTAATAACACTGAGTACCGTGAGTACCGGTATGGGTATACCGTGATTTTTAACTAAACATTAAAATTTGCAAATTGGCGTGATCGAAACTTTCCTAGAAACTGAATAACGAATTATATAATTTAATTTCATTGTAAACTTTTACTTTGTTTTTTACAGTTCATTTTATAGTAAATTATTAATTTGACGGACGATTTAGCGCAGTGGTTAAGAACTTAAGCCGCTCTGCTCCCACTGTGTCGAATACTCGCGGATTCGATTCCCGCACAGGACGAATCTTTGTGTTAGCCACAATTATTCGGTCTGGGTATTTGTTTGTGAATTTTCATGTTTGTAAACGCACCTCCCGCCCGGTTATCTGTTCAACTTGTGTTTGGCCTGCCCATTACATCTCTTCCGGTGCGAGGTCGCCACTCGAGAACCTTTCTGCGTTAAATACATACATAATATTAATATTAGCCCTGTTAAGATACTGTCCCCCCGTTGGGCACGGGCCTCCTCTCAAACTGAGAGGGTTTAGGCCACAGTCCACTACGCTGGCCATTGCGGGTTGACGAACTTCATATACCTTCGAGAAACTCTCAGGCATGCAGGTTTTCCTCATGATTATTTCCTTCGCCGTAAAAGCAACTAATGGTTAAGTTTTTAATACGCACATGCTTTCGAAGACAGAGGTGCGTGCCTGGGTTTGAACTTTGCAGTCCAACGGTACGACCAGTAGGCTATCACTGCGTATACATATATACATAAGAGATATTAATTGTTCCGTTAAAACGTAATATCAATGACAAGTTTGGATCAAAAGACGTATAGAATTGCCGAATTGGTATTCTTGTAGTGTATTTTTACTAGAATGTTTTACCGTTCTATTCCTGAGGCTTTGTTAGCATAGTGTATTTATTTAAGTTGGTTTGAAAAAGAATCGCTTATCATAATAATGAATCGTTAATCAGTCTAATTTAGTTAATGCTTCAAAATTACAATCAAAGCTTACATTATAAAGATTAAAGGTCACGTCTTTTATATCTTACAGAGCGATTTAAAAATAAGAATTAAGGGTTTTGATTTGTCCTTTGAAGCAAACTAATGTATACACCTTGAAAAGAACATCCTTAAAAAGCTTGTGTAACATAGCTTAACTCAGGAAGTACTTATGGGCGCTAGACACGTATTCATATATCGTAACGATTATATTATAGTGTCTTAACAATATACAGAATTATTTAATAAACTATATAACTAATATCATAAACGACAAATTTTGTATTGATTTTTAGCGTAACAAATATCAACTGTTCCATACATTTTAGTGACAATTTTTATTTCTATGAAATAAAATTTGAAGTGATTAAAATTAAAAAAAAAAATGTCAGCACAAAAGTTATAGGCTACTGTGTTTTTAGTATTTTACCAGTAACACGGCATAGTGTCTACGACATCGATATCAGAGGGCACACGAAACCCTTTGACGTTTTTGTAGAGTTATTGAGAAAGCATGCTTCAACTTTATTTATTAAATATGTGCTGTGAAAATGATGGCATATCAATTCGATAGCGTCACGCTAACGGCATTTTTTCGTGCTAAGCCCTCTGAGTAGAACATCAGTTCTCTGTAATAGCGCGCGCAAGAAACATGTCATCCCCAATAATAGATAATGATGATGCATAATTGCATTGTTAAGCTTAGATATGTGCATAGAGAAGAAAACAGTCAGGAAGTGCGTGGAATAATGACTAAGTCATAAAAATGCGGCACCTTATAGATTAAAATAGTGCTAAAATCGTTCTTGGATTTTCTTCAACAGAAAAGTTTTGCTTTAATAAAATCGTTCGCGGAGTCCGCCTGTTTCTTTTTCCGACACCATTCATACGCTACGATAATAATGTGCAAATGCAATCGGATACTATTTATTCAATAGCATTACATAAATTTTAATCTGCAACACGATCTATCGTACACTTTCGATTAATCTCCACAGATCAGAGGACTAAGCACAAACCGTTTCACGTTATCGTAACGCTGCCGAGAAAGCTGTGCTGCCTCATTCATCTTTATTTAATAAACATAATTTGTAGTATGATAAGGATGATATATCATCTCGATAGCACCTCGCTAACGCCAATTTGTTCATAGTTAGCCCTTAGTTTGCAAAAATAAATAAATACGTACGTATACGTATAGCTGCCGTTAATGGTACGCTCGAAGCTTTCGCGGGCCATTCAGAAAAGTTTAAGCACAAATCGAAGTTCATTAAAAAGTCGTGTTTGGATTCCGCTTAAGGCATCCACTACTCTTAAAGAATAGACAATAAGGGGTAGACAATAAATAACAGTAAATGGAGCGCTGCGGATAACGGGTTAGATCTTATGTAGACGGTTGTTAATTAGAAGACGATTTTTGTTGATATGTTGAAATTTAATTTTAGAACTTGTTAAAATGTTTTGTAACTGTAATGATGGTGGATACAAAATGATTTTCAGTTGAATTAGAGGACATTCAATTACCGTCAGAGAAAAGAATTCAAGCAGTTCTTGGGTACCGTTAGGTATATTGGTTACTAGAATAGGAGAACATAGAAATGAGGAAAGGCAATTCAAGGTAAAACAACTGACGTCCAATCTTTTAACAAAACTTTGTTTAATCCAAATCTTAACCACCACCGATTATTTCTTTTTATATACTACTCAAATACGAAAACATTTATTGGTTATAGATATGAGTTGGTTTACCGATATTTTGGTAAGTAGAATTGGGGCCCATCAAGCTTGCAATCTATCTTGGAATAACTGAAGGCTGAAATAAAATCATTTTATGAAGTGTGGTTTTTCCGAACACTTCCAGTAAGTGCCCATCCGGAATGTTGTTTGATATCCGTCCTTATAGAGATACTAGCTGTACTCGCAACTTCGTTAGCGTTATTTTCAGGCGTGTATTTCAGGTGTGCACACCCTTAAGTCTTTTTTGAGACAAAAGATAGCCTTTGTGCTACCCCTGGATAAATTCTATGTCCTTGCCGAATTTGATCAAACCTGTTCAGCGGTTTGGGCGTGGGGCCAACAGACAGGCAGAGTTACTTTCGAATTAAAATATTAGTATGAATCTTTCGGAATTTCTGTTAATAAACCTGGCAAATTGGATCCTCCAACTTACAACTTTTAAAATCTGTTGTCTGCACCGCATCTTAAGCTGCGTCCCGAAGAGAGATCGAGAACTTTTTGTCTCTATTTGTTCGTTAGCCTCACGGTTAGCCTTATCTTTTATTGCTTCTTTCATGTTTGTCGACTTAAGACGGGTTTAGCGTATATCTGTCTAATGTGCTTGTTAATGTTCCCAGCTTTTGTCCTATACGAGGTTTATGAAGGATGATAATTTATTACTTATATAGCTAAGATTGCGATAGCTAAGACTTATTAACATAGTCATAAAATCTGAAAATGAGTATGGAATATATTTACTCCTTATATATTTCATCCTGGAGCCCTCTTATGAGTGTCTTGGTATTTTTTCGCCTATCACAGCCAATTATTTTGACAGTGTTTTTGATGTGTGTAGATACTTTCAATTTAAAAAAAATAGGAAGGAATAAAAGTATTTTGAGAACTACTATTATTTTTTGTACAATATATAGAACCTTGTAAATTGTTGCCCCAATTCAGCTTGCACTTGACCAAGTTTAGTTAGATTATTCTGACAAAGTTTGAAAGTAGAATTAGGTTTAAAATATAACATATTGTTTTCCGACCGAAATAAGCTTTGAAACGATTGAAACGAGAGGAATGCGATTTAGTTAAAATTTTTCAAAGTATAATGTACATATCAGATAAGATAACTTTGCAATCTGAGTGTTACAGTAACGTTGTCGAGTAGACGTGCTGTTACGTTCATCTTAATTTAGTTAATTTATAGTTTGAATAGGATGACATATCAATTCTATAGCGTTACACTAACATCAGCCTGATTAGTATAAGGTCCCAGCTTTAAGTCTAGTGTAAAAATACACTTCTGCCTACACACACTAGAGTTTTTTTTACTAACATTCACCTTACGGAGTCATTGGACTAATACCCACAAGCGTCAACATTAATTAGAGTATGTTATAGATTGCGGAGACTGTAATGTAACTGATGAACAACAATATTGAAGATTAACTTAAACAGAGGACCCAGAGGGCTAGCACAATGCCGTCCGACGGTATCATAACGTGTCGTTGGATGGTGGTTGTCACGTTAATCTTTATTTATAAAAAATGTTGTGTGAAAAGGATAGCGTTTCAATTCGATAGCGTTACGCTATCGTCAATATGTTTGTATTCAGTAAGCCCATGCGTGGTAATCACATCTGTGGCGGTCGATGTAAGCTGGCAAACAAGGGCGCTGTTAAATTGGATCCCGAAATAATTAAATGATCGGTCGTCGATCGCAAAACAATTTTCGGGCAATATTGACTTACTCGATCAGCGCTTCCGGCTAAATCGAATTCTTACCCCTAATAGAATCATTAACTAGAAACAACGGAATTTTCCAGCTTATCATACATAACAGAAAAAAAAGAATTAAAGAACAGTGATTCCTTTACTAAATGCTAGTGTAGAAGCGAATAATGCGCATATAGATCACTAGGTTCTGGGTTTAATATAAAAAATCCGAGTGTCAGTCCGGAGTCTGGTATTGTGCTCAGTATAATAGCAATAGGCTTTCCCTCTATTATATAGGACCATATATTACCAGAAGTGGGTGTACACAGTACACCGGCGGACCCCCACTTGTGGAGTATTATCGTAACGGTGTTTATTTTAACCTAACAGTAATATAGACTTGCATGAAATTAAAATAATTTCAAACGATAAAATAATAAAACACTGACATTTCTCTATTCCCCACACATACACCTACGCACACACATATGCATGTGCAGTCAGGGATCACCTGACTGCACATAATATGGTAGATCGACACTGTTCCACTTGCTGTATAATCATAATCAAATTTATAGCCGAACACTGTCTCTTAAGATGCAGGTTCCCCTGGTTTAAGAGACAGGGTTATATTTTTATTGTGTAATTGATGATTTTGCAGCCCATATGCACATTATCGACGCCAGACTACCTTGTAATATTTTTATATGTAAACTCTGTAACTTTTTTTGTAGTTATTGTAGTTGCGCTGATATATATATATATATATATATATATATATATATATATATATATATATATATATCGGCGCAACTACAATATTTCGTCGGTTATAAGAATAATTTGATTGTTTTAAAATTATTTCATAAGCTATCAGCTTATATTTGATTACTTTGTGATTATTAAAATGAAAAATTAACGTGAGAATGTTAGGTTATCTAAAACATAAACAAAGTTCATTGTATTTCAAATAATTCAATACTTAACCTAAAAACTTGTGTACACGTGCATGCGCGACGTACTCTATAAATACGGCCGCACAGAGCGCGCTCGTGGCATTCTCGCTCGAACCGCTGGACAGTGCGGACCTCTCTCGGACGTCGTTACGCTGTCAGTTTGGAATAAAAACGAAGCTTTGGAAGTAACCGTGAAGTTTTCTTTTGAAGAGCGAACATGAGTAACCACCTTGAAAGTGACATCAGTGACGTCAGCTATGCTGACGTCACACCTTTTAAAAACACTACGAAAGGGCGTTCTCCGTCATCAGAAGTGGGATGGCAGGAAGCTCCTATCCAAGCCACTTCCTCATCAGCTCGTTCACCACCTGATCAACCGGGACTAACCAACACACAGCAGCAGGGGCCTGTGTTGGTCAACAATACACGGCTGGAAGCAGTACTACAATCAAGACCACAAACATACGCTCACCATGGAATGCAGATGGAAGGCATACCACCACAATTTCTGATGTAAATGATGGAGATGATGCAGAAAATGTCAGAACGCCTATGCGCTCCATTCACCGATACAAAAATAAGGATCAAGGACGTCTACTTACCATCATTCGACCCGGACACACATGTCGGTGTTCGAGAATGGTGCCAGCATATAGACCAAGCAATTGAAGCATACAGACTCAATGATTTTGATGTCCGAATGAAAGTCTGCAGTCTGTTGAAGGGGCGTGCAAAAATGTGGGTAGATGATTGGATGGTCACTACTACTACGTGGGAAGAGTTGCGAAAAAATCTCATCACCACGTTTGAACCTGAAAATAGATACTCTCGGGATATCATCATGTTTAGAGAACATGTTTAAGACTCAACAAAGGACATTGCGGAGTTCTTGTCACGTGCGTGGATCTTGTGGAGAAGAGTCACCAAGGACAAACTGGGAGATGAACACGCGGTGGAGGCAGTAATTGGGTGCGTTAACAATGAACATTTGCGTATTGAATTATTGAATGCCAGAGCAACCACTGTTCCTGAACTCATCTCAGTAGCAACATCTATACGGAAGAAGCGTTCTCACCCAAGCTCAAGTTCCACAACACATACCAAGCGTCCACGTTTTTCGGACAGCACACAAGCAACAACAAGCTGCCGTATATGTAAGAAGACAAACCACTCCACGAACGATTGCAGATTCAAACCATCCGAGAATAAACCTGAAGCTCGCAATAAGGATTCAAAAACACCAACCACACCTGCGTGTACCTATTGCAAGAAACCGGGCCACACTTATGAAACTTGCTTCAGTCGTGAACGTTCCTTGATTTCAAACGTGAACTGCGTGGCAAGCAATAAGCTGGCTCCTATCACCATCAAAATAGGCGAAAGGATTTTGCAAGCTGTATTCGATAGCGGGGCAGAATGCTCAATTATACGAGAATCCGTTGCTACAGTTCTACCCGGTCAAAGGAGACCAGTAGTCAATTATTTGGAAGGGATTGGTCAATTCTCCGCCCTATCGTTAACCAAACTTGCGTATGCGTTATAGACACCGTCAGTGTTCAGCTGGAGTTTTACGTATTGCCCGACTATGAAATGTCAACAGACATTTTAGTGGGTATGAACCTGATTCATGGTACTAATCTAAGCGTGATTATCACATCCAACGGGACGAAGCTAATTAATAAAGCACACATCAATCATGTGAGTACCAGTTCTCCTCTCTTCAACCACTTGGACTGCGACCTAACCAACGAAGATGACGTCATGCAACTACGTAGACTTCTGAATAAATACGAACACCTGTTTATTCGTGGATATCCAAAGACGCGAGTCAACACCGGCGAGCTAGAAATCAGACTGAAAAATCCAGATAAATTAGTGGAAAGAAGACCATATCGCCTAAGCCCAGTGGAACGAGAAAAAGTGCGCACCATAATTCAAGAACTTCTGGAACACAACATCATCCGT
Organism: Phalera bucephala; assembly: GCA_905147815.2. NCBI lineage: Eukaryota > Metazoa > Arthropoda > Insecta > Lepidoptera > Notodontidae > Phalera > Phalera bucephala. The sequence goes on along the minus strand of LR990617.1, from coordinate 14,392,365 downwards.
GAGAGCAAATCTCCTTACTCAAGTCCCATCATCTTAGTAAAGAAGAAGAATGGTGACGATCGACTTTGCGTAGACTTTCGAGAACTTAACTCGAATACGCTGCGGGACCATTACCTGCTTCCATTAATTTAGATCAGATTGACCAGTTGGCAAATGGTCATTTCTACACAAGCCTCGATATGGCGGCTGGTTTTCATCAGATTCCTATTGGTGAGACCTCCATAGAGAAGACCGCTTTTGTCACACCAGATGGTTTATATGAATACCTCACCATGCCGTTTGGTTTGAGCAATGCTTGCTCGGTTTACCAGCGATGCATCAACAGAGCTCTAACATCATTGCTGGGAACAGCTGCACAGGTCTACGTGGATGACGTGCTGGGTAAATGTGCAGATTTTCCCGAGGGAATATCACACCTGGAACGAATCCTTATAGCACTAAAAGACTCTGGATTTTCTACCAACGGCTGCATTCCAAGTTATTCATATGGACATAACAGGAAAGCTGGGCACTCCAGATGATCAACAATACGTCAGTCACGATTGATGCCTTCTCAAAGTATGTGTTACTGTATTTCACCAGCAATGTGGATTTTCCACATAGTACATTGGCTGCTCTGAAACGTACAATACATCTGTTTGGCGCACCAGTCCAAATTATAGTCGATGGAGGAAGAGAGTTTCTTGGCGAATTCAAAGAGTACTGTGACCAGATTGGAATAAATATCCACGATATCGCTCCAGGAGTCAGCCGAGCTAATGGCCAAGTCGAAAGGGTTGTTGCAACCCTCAAGAATGCATTGGTAATGATCAAAAACTATGAAACTGAGCAGTGGCACACTGTACTTGAGGGACTTCAACTGGCAATGAACTGTATAACTCATCGTGTCACCGGTGTTGCTACACTGACACTCATTACACAACGAAAACACTGCGTACCTCCTGAACTTCTCAACCTGGTGGATATTGACAATCAAACTGTTGATATCGAAGCGCTTACTCAACAGGTAAAACAGAAAATGTTGTGCTCTAGCGAACAAGACCGACAACGCTTCAACCTACGTAAGGCCAAAATACATCATTTCCAAAGAGGAGACTACGTCTTAATTAAAAATAATCCTCGCAACCAAACCTCGCTGGACCTTAAGTTCAGCGAGCCATATGAAGTCTTTAGAATACTGGAAAATGACCGATATTTGGTAAAGAAAGTCATTGGCAGAGGAAGACCCCGCAAGGTTGCCCATGATCAGCTGCGCCCTGCTCCACAACCTGGTGATCAGTTGACCGTATCGGTGGGAAACGAATCACCCACTCACCGAGACTCTGTTGCAGTACCAACCGAGCCCATTCCATCGACCTCTCGAGAAGAGATGCAATTCCAGTCAAACCACGACCTGCTGGTTGAAGACAACTCATCACAGTAAACTGTAAGTTACTCAATTCAATAGTACCAAATAACTCGACGAGAAACTTTTACTTATTATTTGCGAGACACTTCGAGAATCCTACCATAACCTCTGAGAAACTACGAGACACTCCGAGAACCCTACGAGAACCTTCGATAAACTACGAGACACTCCGAGAACCCTACGAGAACCTTCGAGAACCCTTCCTTAAATCTTCGAGAACCTACAAACCGTATCAGCATTGATATTGTGAAACATACAAGACAGTTGAGTGTTTATGTAACAACTAACATAGGCGACGAAAGTTGCTTACAGATATCCAACTCAGAGAAAGTATTTTCCATGCTTACAGATAATCACAAGTATCACGACGAGAATCAACAAGGCTGGTGCAGAGCGCGCACCGCCTGTCAGTATAGCCGTATCGGCGCAACTACAATATTTCGTCGGTTATAAGAATAATTTGATTGTTTTAAAATTATTTCATAAGCTATCAGCTTATATTTGATTACTTTGTGATTATTAAAATGAAAAATTAACGTGAGAATGTTTGGTTATCTAAAACATAAACAAAGTTCATTGTATTTCAAATAATTCAATACTTAACCTAAAAACTTGTGTACACGTGCATGCGCGACGTACTCTATAAATACGGCCGCACAGAGCGCGCTCGTGGCATTCTCGCTCGAACCGCTGGACAGTGCGGACCTCTCTCGGACGTCGTTACGCTGTCAGTTTGGAATAAAAACGAAGCTTTGGAAGTAACCGTGAAGTTTTCTTTTGAAGAGCGAACATGAGTAACCACCTTGAAAGTGACATCAGTGACGTCAGCTATGCTGACGTCACACCTTTTAAAAACACTACGAAAGGGCGTTCTCCGTCATATATATATATATATAATTATTATTATTTATTGCCGAAAATGTAAGGTCACAATGTAATAGAGGGCGAGTCTATTGCTATTATACCAGGTATAATTCCGGACTTCGGAATTATATATGTAGGCATGTCATTCGAGCCTACTAGGTCGCCTAATTTCCTACATATATTTATTTAGATATACAATGTGAAAGTGGAAGGTGGTAGGTACCGAGGAAGATCTTAACAATCTAACCATGACCAAATAGACCGTTTCTCACCTGAATACCAAGTTAAGAGTCTCCGTAACCTATGAACATGTGTGAGACGAACTATGAGAACGGAGGAAGACCGAGAGGTGTAAGGAAAGAACCTGTTGAAACTTTGTACTCTCTGTCTACCCGCAAGGGATCTGGCGTGATGATATAGATAGATAGTTATAATCCTCGTGATCGATTCGACACCCGACCAACGTCACAAAAGTAACAGAAAAAAATATTTGATTAATAATATAGAAATTCAATGTGTCCCCCAGAAGAAAGATGAAAATTTGCTGAATATCGTGAAACAAATAGGGAAGGCAATAAGCTGCGATATTAAAGACGATAGTATATCAAAATGCACGCGCATAATGAAGATGAATAACAATAATAAACGGCCAAAATCTATAGTTGTCCAGTTTAATACGCCTCGATTACGCGATACTTTCTTAGCTGCCTCGATTAACTTTAATAGAACTAAATCTTTTGAAGAAAAATTGAATACTATCCATTTAGGTTTCGAAGGTATGAAGTCACCGATCTTCATCTCTGAACATCTGAGCCCGAATACCAAGGCATTGCACGCGGCCACACGTCTAAAGGCAAAGGAAGCTGGATACAAACACGTTTGGATAAGAGGAGGGCGTATTTACATGAGAAAAACAGACGAATTAGAATATAAAATTATAAAAGATATGGACACACTTAAAAAAATAACTTAGAAATAAGAAGCATTTTTTATTGTTAACGTCTTATTTTGGTATTAATAATAAAATTCGCTTCTTTTAACATATACTATCAGAATGTTCGCGGATTGCGGACTAAATCTGAGAATTTTTATTGTAATTTAACTTGCTTCGAATAATATCAAACAGAGACATAGCTTAACAGTGAAATTCTTACCAGTGAACTTTTTGACGACAGTTACACCGTTTTTAGGCGTGATAGAGAATCATCAGGATTTCATCACAGGAAGGCTGGTGGAGGAGTCCTAGTTGCTATTTCCAAAAGGTTCGTTGCGAATAGAACAAGTAACTGGGAGAGCAGGTGCGAGGATTTGTGGGTGACTGTAGAGATAGAACCTAGTTTTAAAATAGCGATATGTGCGGTCTATTTACCGCCACCTCTGCAACCTTCAATCATTGAGCACTTTTTAGATAATAGCAATTCCATTTCAGAAAAAAATAATTTACCTACAATTCTAATTGGCGACTTTAATTTAAGTAAAATAAATTGGAACATAGTTGACAATCTTACAGATCCTTGTACCTCTACCTCGCAATCAGCAATCTGTCAAAAATTTATAGATTTCACACACACTAATAACTTAAATCAACATAACAGCATTCTCAACAATAAGCACAAAATTTTGGACTTGGTTCTCACAAATATAACACTTTGTGATGTAACTGAAGCATCTAATAGCCTATGCAATATTGATCCCTATCACCCTCCTCTTAATATTCACCTCCGCTCAAAGTCAAAAACTACGTTGCGGCCTAATAATACTAACCGGCCAAACTTTAAGAAAGCTGATTATGGTGCTATCAGAGCTGAGCTTCGAAAAGTTAATTGGTGTAATCTAATTAGTAAGGAAGATGATCCTAATACCATGCTAGATATTTTTTACAGCATATTTGATAAGCTTATTGAACAGTTTGTACCCGCTGTTGTCATTAAAAATTATAAAAATCCCCCCTGGTTTAATAAAACTCTATTAAGATTGCTAAAGGAAAAAAACAAGTACAGAAGAAGATATAACACATATAAAACCCAATGGACATGATTTCTTTACGTTTGTGTAGTAAACGGTGTGAAAAACTTGCAAAAAGATGTTACATTACATATGTAAACAATCTCGAGGACAAAATAACTACAAATCCTAAGTTATTTTGGTCGTTTATAAAATCAAAAAGAAAAGTTGCCAGCAATTACCCTTCATCCATGTCTAATGCAGAAACAACAGTTCACAAGGGACCTGATATATGTAATATGTTTGGCTCCTATTTCTCAACAGTATATAATCAGACAGGTCAAACTAGTCAAAGAGTTGATGTTTGTACGACATCTACATATTTGAATAACTTAAAAACTACTTCCGACTGTTTTTCTGGTTTAGCTATTCAGAAACAAACTATAATTACATTTTTAAACCAGCTAGATATTCTTAAGGGACCTGGGTCTGATCATCTTCCTCCAATTTTATTAGTTAATTGCGCTAATGAGTTAGCAACACCTCTAAGTTTAATATTTAGTAAGTCACTCAGTGTTGGCATTTTTCCCGACCAATGGAAATTAGCTAAGGTTGTTCCGATTCCGAAATCTGGTACCATAACTAAAGTTACAAACTATAGGCCAATATCAATTCTTCCTGTAATAGGTAAAGTCTTGGAAGCTTTTATTTGTCCTTATATTCAAAATTACTTCCAGAAATACATTTCAAACTGTCAGCATGGTTTTGTGCCTGCACAATCAACATGTAGTAACTTAGTAACATTCATTGAGAATACTATTGAGTCTATTGATGCAAATAAGCAAATTGACGTGGTGTACACGGACTTTAGCAAGGCTTTCGACAAGGTCTCTCACCGACTGTTAATACAAAAGCTCTCAGCGTATGGCTTTACTGGTATGTTTTTAAAATGGCTTAGCTCGTACCTAACTAACCGCAATTATTATGTCGTAGTAGATGGATTCAAGTCCAATACATTTAACATTACTTCCGGTGTTCCACAGGGATCCCATTTAGGACCAATACTGTTCAACATTTTTATAAATGACCTTCCAAATGTTTTTATTTATTCTACTCCTTATATGTTTGCAGATGACCTTAAAATAGCACGAGTTATAGATTCCCAGGTAGATGTAGTTTTACTTCAAAATGACATTAACAGCTTATTGGATTGGTGTAAATCAAATTACATGCAACTTAACATTGAGAAATGCTTGTACATTACTTTCTCTCGTAAAAGAAATTTAAGGAATACCAAATACTACATGAATGGAATACCACTAAAAAAAGTGAGTACTGTTAGAGATTTAGGTGTAGTTCTTGATCACAAACTCACTTTTGTTCCTCACATTGAAAATGTGGTCAAAAAATCTTCAAAAATGTTAGGTTTTGTGATTAGAAACACTAAATCTTTTCGCTGCCCAAAAACAAAAATTGTTCTTTACAACAGCCTTGTTCGTAGCATACTTGAGTACTGTGCGGTCGTGTGGCGTCCTCACTTTGCAACGCATAGTTTAAGGTTAGAACGAGTACAAAAGCGTTTTCTGAATCACTTAGCTTACACCGCAGACATCGCTAAAAGACAACCGAGTTACTTAAAACGTTTAACAACATTTAAAATGGTGTCATTAGATAAGCGCAGAGACTCATCTGAATTGCTATTCTTACATAAAATCTTAACTCACAAAATTTATTGTCCTGAAATTTTGTCAAAATTTAAATTCAACGTTCCTTATAAAATGCCTAGAAAACCCATTAATCTTTTATGCCCACCTTTTCGGAAGTCCGTCTTAGGTAGTAACTCACCTGTGTCAAGGCTACGCAAATTATATAACAAATACGACAAGCTCATTGATGTGTTTGGCATATCGACTAAAAGTCTAAAGAACCAAGTCCACAATTTAAGTATGTCTAATAAAGTTTAATCACTCAATTTGTTGCTCTCTTTTTATCTTTTTATTTTGTCTTTTTATTTTTATTTGTGTTTCTTTTTTTTTGTTCATTCTGTGTGTCACTTTGTCACTTTTACCACTTCAGTTGAAGTGGTAATCTTTTATCTTTTATTAATTTAACAGTTCCATAACTTTGCATGTTGTGTTTGCCCATTAAAATTGTGCACCTAGATTAAGTGAATATGTAACCCTAGTTAATAACATAAGTTATAGTGTAACAATTGTTGGTAGACCAATAAAAAAAAAATTAAATTTGAGACAACCATCACGAAATATATTATGCGATTTAATTGAAATCTGTTCAAATTTCATGGTAATTTTCATGACGTATTTTCACTCTGACAATAGCTATAAACATACCTTATTACGACGAAATGTTTTGCTTTCCTAGGGGTTTTTATTGTTGCTTTACATTTTTTTTATTATACGTTATCTGTTATGAGAGAATGTATGTTGTATTGTTAGTACAAGGTCAGAATTACGTATTTGGTAATAGTGATGTCTTAACAAGTGTCGTGCTATTTGGTTTTATTTGAAATTGGTCATAATATAAGTATCAACTGTTGTACTCTACTGTACTGTAAGTTAAGTTTCCGTCCCTAAAAAAAATGGAGTTTAATCTTTATCTATATTTTTACTAGCTGTACTGGCAACTTCGTTTGCGTATTTTCAAGCGTAAATTTCAAACCCTTAAGTTTTTTTTTGAGACAAAAGGTAGTCTTAATCTTCCCCTGTATAAAATCTATGTCCTTGCCGAATTTGATCAAAATCTGGTCAGCGGTTTGAGCCGTAGCTAGTTTTATGTAGCATCAGTATGCTATGTCTGGTAGCATACTGATGCTACATATAATTGATTGCGTTCGTTTGAAAAGCCGTTACTTTAATTTAAACTAATATTATATGACTAACAAGTTCAAATATATGTATGTAAGTTTAGTCTAACCTTCAAAATTACCACTAGGCAAAGGTAAAAAGACATCATCCTTAAAGCTGACATATTACTTTATCCAAGTTATCGATGATGTAAGCTTATGTTTTTCAATTTCCCAATTTCCAGCTATGAAATATGCAAAACATACCAATATCGATGCCCCGAATACATGATGCATGTAAAATGGACATGTTTATACAGCTAGCTGTGATGGCAGAGCATGTCAAAATGGAAAAAATAATCGTTGAACTAACTCGAGTACTGCACAATACCTAGTATGTTAAATGTTTTTGTTTTTGACCGATTGGCCCAATATTGAATATAGCAGGGCTCTTTTATTTGCGGTGACTAACCGCGACGCTTCATGATAACTTCGTGAATTTATCTTGTAATGGTATTCCCACAGAATAAACCACCGAAAATCGTTATCACATTTTTTACAATAATACATTTTTGAATGGTGTTAATATGTATGTGTATTGTAAAAAACACTGGGTTTGAATAAGATACTATTGTATTATTTTATACGACTCCGATATGATTTATTTATAATAAAAATCAATGGAAGTTATGTTTATACTTTATTTTTAAACGTAATTACTAATTGGGTTACAAATAGCTAGCAGGGACTTATAATTCAGATCGAAATTATTGGTATATAAATAGTTGCTGTGCATTGTGACGCATCTTTGGTCCGGTTTTGAGGATTGTCTTTAAGCATACAGATAGTTTATGGTCTGGATTAACACATAAAATACTTCTCATCCCGGAAAAATTTAAGGTCTAAAGTCAACGCGGACGAAGTCGCTGGTAGAAACTAATGTTTCATAAAAGGGTTACTCATTCTCCCTTACCCTGAGCTCAGCACGAAAAGATTTAAGTTAGCGTGACGCTAGCGAGTAGATATGTGGTCCTTATCGCACTAAAGATTTACTAAATAAACATGAACGTGACAGCATGCTTACTCACTAATGATACGCTAACGGCAATCTTTTGTTATAAGCCCTCTGATCAAAGTGATCAAACTTAAAAAAACTAGATTTAAAATAGAATATTTACTAATACATATTTTTATCAAAATTTAATTATTTCTGTGCCACTCACAATGCGCATATGAAAATATACGACGTCTAAAATAATATTTTCGGTGAGCTACAAACTTCACAGAACCAAAATTAAACTCATTAAAATGTCAGAAGCAAGACTTTAATTAAACTTGACTGTAAATTGGCTGAAATGCAGAAATGACCGAAATTAGGTTTTTTTTCGACGAGTAAAAGGAAACGGGAAGTTTTACCTTACGGGTTTTAAAATTGGAGAAAGTTAAAGAAGATATTGACTTATTTGAAAGTTGGAGACTAGTTCTCATAATGAACCTTTCAATTAATTCATAATCAAAGTTTTTATTTGCATAAAAATGAGTACGATACTTGTAGTCGGCAGTTTTATTAATATCTCGAAATTAATATATCCATAATTATCATATACCATGAAAATAAAACAGTTCAATTTCTTTAAATGGCTTTTTAAAATACACAGGTTTTTAATTTTTTAGTGGTAGGTACTAGTGTTGAATCGAATTGGTAAGTAACAGATAAGGTGGATTATCAATACTTACGTATTACCTACTTATAATAAAAGAACATAGTTAAATATTGTAAAAAACAAAATACTTCACAAAAATTTTGTCCAGACCATAAATTTCTTAATTGAAATTTATATGGCAGCGAGAGGTGGGTATTTAAAAAGAATAAAAGTAGAATAAATGCAGTCGAAATGCGAGCTCTAGGGAAGATGTGCGGAGTGAAGCTGACCGACCGTATTCGCAACAGCGTAGTAAGAAAGCGAGTAGATATGAAAGATAATTTAAGCTGTAAAGGCCCCGCGGCCAACAGCGTAGATCATTCACACACACACACACAAAAGTCATGAAAGATAGTATCGGTGTATAGATGAGAAAGGGTATGCTCCGTTGGTTCGGGCATATAAAAAGAATGTCAGCAGATGAAAGAATGACAAAACACATATACAATTCGAAAGTGGAAGGATGTAGGTACCGGGGAAGACCTAGACTATCTTACCATGACCAAATAGACCGAATCATATCTGAATGACAAGTTAAGAGTCTCCGTAACCGGCGAGCGTGTATGACACGAACTATGAGAGTGGAGGTAGTCACAGAGGTATGTAAGAGAAGAACCTGTTGGCACCCTGTACTTTCTGCCTACCTCGCAAAGGATCTGGCGTGACGATATAGATAGAGATAGAAATTTAAGATACGAGTACCTTAACAGCTGATGATAAAAATAATCTATAATTGCAATGCTAGGCTGCTTGATCCATATTTTTTTTCATGTAATTATTTCAGTACCAGTAATAAGGGTTTACAATGTACAAAGTATCTTACTAGCTAAATACAGACGTGTTATTAATGGGACACAATTTTGAAATCTCTGTCTTCCAAACTAGGTTGCGTTCTTGGGTTCTCCCAAGCAACTGACTCTCAAACATACTGCCTATACATAGCCTTGGTAATCATAAGAGATTAACGTCGTGTACGATAAATCCTGGCATCATCGATTTAATTAAATTACAATAGGGATTAATGCTTCGATAGACATGGTTTATTGTTACGATTTATAGGGATGTGTAGGGATTAAAGAAGTAGGACGGGATTCGCATCTATTCAAATATTTAATGATTTATATTGATATTATCGGCTTGACTTGTAATGTAAGAGAGTTAGTTCTAGTGTACACTTCTACATATATCATTGTAGAATAATTTCCTTTTAATAATACATCCACTCGTCGTCGTCGCCGTCGTGAACGTCGTCGTGACAATTTTATGTGGTCTTGGATCTAAAGTTGACGTCTTTAGGCTGAAGAGGAATACATCAGCCTATACAAGGTGTAACGTAAATAATGAAAGACCGCAGACACCCCGATTAGAAATTTCTTTACAAATTCAATACGAAAACAAAATCTCTAAATTTAAAGATTTTAACCCTTTTTTTAAGTAGAAGAAGAATTGATAAATACGTGTTAAAAATGCATTTGAAATCTCCGTATTGCTTTGAATCTATATACATACATATAATAAGACTGTAAGGAAGTCGTGTCTGTACATGGAATATTTTTAGGAAATAACAACCCAGGGGTATCATACTATCGATGTAGAAGCTAATTTTACAATTTTTGGGTTTCGTGGCTATTTGTCTGTCGGAGGGTATGAACCGGCATCACGCAAAAACTACCAAGCGGATTTCGATAAAACTTTGCATGCGGATACCTTAAAATATTGGCTAACGTATTGTATAGTATTTATCCCGGAAAATCAAAATGTTTTTCCACATAAGACGAAAATAAGCAAAACATTGAATTTCTAAAAAGACACTTTATTCATAACCTATTTGATGGGTTTCAATGAAATTTTGTATAATTGTAACCTATACAAAAGGTCACAACTCTGTATACTTATATTTTCAAATAACTTAACAGTTTTTGAGCCAGTGAAACTTAGCATGGAGATATTTCATATGACAGATAACATAGTTAATATTTATGTTTTGAGGAAATTTAACAGTTTGTAGGGAAAAGTCTTAGTTTGTAGGGAAAAAGGGCATCTATATCTTTCACACTACATAAAATAAAACTGTAAGGAAGTCATGTCTGTGTATACTTTTTGGAAATAACAATCTACGGATAATATTCTATTGATGTAGAAGCCAATTCTACAATTTTTGGCTTTCGTGTCTGTTTGTCTGTCTGTCTATCTGTCTAAGGATGCACCATCATAACGCAAAAACTACCAGGCGGATTTTGATGAAACTTTGCCCGCGCATATCTTAAAATGTTTAACATATTAAATAGTATTTATACCGGAAAATCAAAAGGCTTTTTCAGAAAATACAAAAATAAGCAAAATATTGAATTTCTAAAAAGATACTTTACTCCAAACCTGTTTCATGGATTTCAATGAAATTTTGGCCTGAATAGTTGTAGCCTGTACTAAGGATCATAACTCTGTATACTCATCTTTTCAAAAAATCTAATAGCTTCTGAGGAAAGAAAAAAGGGTCGATTTTGATAAATCATTCATTGTTCCAAAACAACTTAAGCTACTAGATTGTCGCGGGATAAAACGCAAAACTTTATTACTGTTGGTCCCGAATTGCATGTTACGACGTAAGCTATGAATTTATATTGGACTCAGGTTCGTCTCCTCACGAAAAACTATGCAGTAGTTAAAAGCACTCACTGGAAATTGTTCATACACGTTTGATTTAAATACTCAAATATGATTTCGTGCATAAACCGATGATGCATTCAAGATTGTTTCTTCCGGAGAGAACTCTAACGATGAATGGGCCGGATACGAAACTTTAACGACGATTAATATCTTACGAGAAGACCAACACAAAATGAACTGTCAAAACTTTGCTACATACTTAGCTGGCAATGTACCGTTTTAAGATATTATTACGCTAGATTACACACTTTGTCAGGGTAGGTAAAGAAGGTTTAAATCAGAAATATAAATATTAACAAAAAAATATAAAAAGATAAACTGATAATCCTTCTTAAAAAGAAAGGTATTGTGTGTTTTTTTTGAGACGGCGTTAGTGGTGTGTGTTGAATAAGATCGCGCTATTTTACAAAGACCACCTGTGCGGGCTAAGTGGGGCTAAGACTGAACCCGGTGATCGAGATAGTTGATAGAGAAATAAGTCTGGTGGAAGTTGACAAAATATACAATATATTCACACACCGGTCTTCCGGGATAGCCGTTACTTCTTCATACTAAAGTGGCAGAATGGATCTTACTAACACTTTTAAGGTGTATCTTAAGTAGTGAAATAGTAATATAAAATAGGTAACTTTGTTCGCAAACTATATCATGCCGATATTATCCGTGGTATATAAAATCACTCCAATATGCATTTGGTGGAATTTTACCGGCCTGCATGAAGGCTCAAAGATATTTCATCATATTAAGGCTTAAAAAAGCCAGGCAATCCTTCGAAAATTTAACAGAATTTTTTGCTAATTAAAAAAAAATAAAGTTGCATTAAAAATAGCTGGAAACAATTCAGTTTCCGATTTAGAACACACTACTTTCAGGTCTTGTGTTAATTATGTTAAAGCATGTATATGTACCACCACTGGGCAAAGACCTTATCTCACTGAAAAAGGTGAAAGAGATTAGGTCATACTCCACCACAATGACCCAGTGAGGATTAGTGGAGGGAGGTTTGTGACCATCAGCTGTTGGAACTTATCAGGCCGCTTGTAAGTTTGATTTCTTTACGCCATAGCTATATTCTTGAGATCGGTGAGGAATTTCATAGTTCAATTTTTAATTTATATATCCTCGCATTATAAAGCGTGCAGCAATATATCTATCTATCTATCTATATCATCACGCCAGTTCCCTTGCAGGGTAGGCAGAGAGTACAGAGTTCTTTCAAGTTCTTTCCTTACAGACCTCTCTGGCTTCCTCCACTCTCATAGTTCGTCTCATACACGCTCGCCGGTTACAGAGACTCTTGACTTGCTCTTCAAATTAGACACAGCAATATAAAATTTGAATATGCCTGTATATCAATAAATAGGTAAAGTGTTATAAATGTCTCATTCGCTTCTTACAACTTTGTGCGATTTACAAACGTTTGTTTAGTTCTCAGTTTGTGCATCTGAAATTCATGTTTATACACCCATAACACCCGAAATATTTCTTAAATATATAATTAGTGGTTGTTGTATAGGAAGTGGTGGTGTGGTATTGGGAGGTATATGTTTCAAATGATACCGTACCTATTATCCGTAAGTTATAATTATTTATTCGTTTTGTGCTAATGAAGACGAAAGATTTTAGTAAGTGTTCCTTTATAAATATTTGAAATCATAATGAAACTTTAAGGAAATAAATGGTTTTTTATAATTACATTTACATGTAGTTTTTGCATTTATTGTAAAAAACGGAAATGTCAATAAAGAGTTTTTCTTGCAGGTGATTATGTCACACAAATTAGTCTAGTTTGATGACCCAAGTAATCAGACAGACCGAACAAATTACTTTGAATTTTTACTGTTAAAATTGTACCCATGTTGTTTTTATTGTCACAGTGTATAGTATAGTTCTATTAAATAGTCGAGGCTCATAAAAATAAATGTTAGGTGTTAGCACATATTAGAGCGTCGTACTAGTAAATTAAGTGGCGCGCCGGCCATTGCGTCTACGCTAATAACTTGCGGTCCCGGCGCTGACGCTACGCAAGTGGCTATTGGCTCCGCTGAACGACATTGCTTATTACGTGCCTGCCTTTACTTACCCAACTATAAGTAGGATGGGATATATATTATATAGCTACTAGCTGACCCGGCGAACTTCGTACCGCCTAACAGTCAATGAATCTCATTTTATTTTTTTGCTGAACTCAATTTTTGATTTTATGAACGTAATACAATGAATTCTTTAAAAATTTTAGGTTCAATAGTTTATTAGTTCAATAACAGTACAAAAATCAAGTACTTTAATGGCGTGTCCGCAAGAAATAATTGATTTAAGCTGTGTATTGTGCTGCATGGGTTGTACTCGGGTTAATCATCTTCATTGAAGCTCCTTATGATATACCACATTCTTCGAAGAAATCACAACACATAGTTGTCTGCATTTTGACGATTCATCAAAGGATATGCGTAATAATTCATCCAGCTAATCTTCTTGGTAGATTTCTTACTTGAAATAAAACATTATAATTAGATAATATTAACTCATGTCTGTATTCCCTGATGGTTTTATTTAAGAGTAGTTGTCGGCTTTTTAACTAATATTTTCCAAACCAACAGCCCTAATCCCTTAATGGACTCTTACGACTGTGAAATTAGGAGTGGTTCTGCTGAATTCGTTTCCTTTCACCTTCGTTGTGATAGTGCCACCGTTATCATCTGGTGATCGACGCCGATACAGTGGATATCCATCGTTTCCAGTGGTGGTATCCGCCGTCAATTTTCGTGGATAACGTTTGGAACACTTGCCGTCGACCATGCACGGCGATTGGCGGTTGATGGTGCCACACGGTCCATGAATCATATTCGTAGTTACAACATCATGTAGGACTGGATCGTTTTCGGGATCAGGAATCTCGGCACATATGATTTCATCTATTTGTTCTGGTCGAATTCTTTCGACTAAACAAATAAGAATGTGTGCATGCGGCAACCCTCGTTTTAGCCATGTGATTGAATACATCAAGCATCGAGTATTCCCAAAGACGTGTTGCTTAACAATGTAGTTATTTTTATAAGGAAATAAACATACTTTTTTCAACATACGTAACTTGAATGTTGGATTTAATCCATGTTCTTCGATAATGTCTGCCCCAAATGAAGTCATTTGAAAACAGCCATTGTATTTTTAAGTGTTCGCTAGAAAATGTCGTGATTTTGGTGTTTCGCCACGAAGCAATCAATGCAATGGGTTTAGGTGGCAGAGTCAATAATGGCAATTTTACTTTGCCATTAAGGCAGCACAATCCTGGTGTGTGTGTGTGTGTGTGTGAATGATGTACGCTGTTGGCCGCGAGGGCTTTACAGCTTCACCGGACTTAAAGGCGAGCGAGCAACCACTACGCTCTAGCCAGCCAGAAGGGCAAGAGGCGACATACTCGAGGCGCCCTCGGTTGGGACAGTTGCTGTAGGGGGACGGGTGCACTACTAAGTGCACCGGTCAACCGCCTGCTATGGGAGGGGATCTATTACTACGTCGTCGTCGTCGCCCGTATTCTGAGCTAAAAGAAGGGATGACAAAGCATCATCGGGGGGGTCGGTGAGAACATGTCGCGGCCGGCGGCGGCGGCAGGGGTCGGGGGGGAGATCGTAGTCGGCGGTGGCTACGATTAACGGATTCGCATGGGTAGATGCGTTGGCGAAGTGACGTGTTGACGCCTTTTTAATAAAGGCGCGAATAGGTTCGAGACCTAGATCGGAGTGGTGGTCGACGTTCCGTACGAACCAGGGGGCTCCTACGGCTTTATGGAGGAAGCGGTTTTGAACCACTTGGAGTTTATCGATGTGAGAGGGGGCCGAATGCCCGAACACAACACACGCATAAGTCATGATGGGTTGAACGCAAGTTTTGTAAAGTGTCCTTATTTCTAAGGGACATTTTACTCCGCTTGCAGATTAACGAATGGAGACGACCGAGCACAAAGGATGCTCGGTGATGGACCCGCTTGATGTGCGGGCCGAAAGACATGGTACTGTTTAGGGTGACCCCTAGATATTTAAACTCTTTGACCCAGGGAATGGGTCGGTCGAACATGGTCACTTGGCCGAGATTACTTCTAGGGCAGCGCAGGGAGTGGCGCGGGATGGCACCTCTGGAGAAGAACACCGCAGCGCTCTTGTCCGGGTTCACCTCAATACGCCACTTCCTGAACCAATTCCCTAGGGAATTGGCGGATGCCTGAAGGTTTCTGGTAATGAAACCCTTATTCCTATGCGAGACGTAGAGAGCGGTATCATCCGCGAAAAGGGGTAGATGCGCCTTACTCGAACGAGGAATGTCGTTCGTGTAAAGGCTGAACAGTAGCGGAGAGAGAACTGAGCCCTGTGGGACTCCAGCACTGATGGAGTGGAAAGTCGAGCGCGTCATTTCGACGCGATAACGGAAGGCCGCGATTCGACAAGAAGTCTCGTAAGATGAGCACGAGTCTGTCCGGCACACCCAATTGGTAGAGCTTGTAGATCAAGCCGTTGTGCCAGACTTTGTCAAATGCTTTCGCGACATCTAGGAAGAGGGCGCCCGTGTAGACGGGTTTGGGTCTATTGAGACCAGAGAGGATGTGCTCCGTGATGCGGTGCACTTGGTGGACGCAAGAGTGTTTGGCTCGAAAGCTGAACTGCTCGTCGATAAGGATACCCCTGGACGTTATGAAGTCTTTGAGCCGCGCCAGAAGTAGGCGCTCGTAGATCTTGGCCAGGGAGTTGAGGAGACTGATAGGGCGGTACCTCGCGGGGAGATTGCGAGGTTTGCCAGGCTTGGGAATGCCTATGACGTCCGCCTCCTTCCACTTAGCGGGGAAGGTGCAGTTCGACATGGCGGCGTTCAGTATGGCCACTATGAGGCAGATGAGTTGGGCGGGCAGGCATTTCAGAACGCGATTCGAAATGCCGTCAGAGCCGGGGGCTTTTTTATTTTTCAGATCCATAATGCGATCTTCGACCTCCGTTTGGGTGATAGGAGATAAAGAATCGACGGGGGGGAGGGATGCCCTGCGCTCGACTTCCCTGTCGACCGCGTCCACGTGGGACTGCTCGACTGACTGAGAGCTGGGGGTGCATTGGCTCTCGAGGTAGTCGGCGAGAAGCTCGGCCTTTTCGTCGTCGTCGAAGGCTGGGGGTGCGCCTGAAGGGCGGGACAGCGGGGGCATGCCAGTCGTGGAGTCGGATTTGAGGCTACGCGCCAGCTGCCAGTAGGCCAGATGCGATGGCGCGATGCCCTCTAGGAAGTCACCCCACCGTTCCTCCCGGACCTCCGCGACACGACGCTTTACCTCTCGTTGTAAAGCGTGCATCCGGGCCCGATTGGCTTCGGTGGGGTAAGAGTCGTAGGCTGGGATAGAGGCATTCTTGGAACGAATGAGATCTCTAACATCGTCCGGCAGTCGAAAGCGGTTGAGGTAGAGATCTTCCGCCTCGACTTGCTTGGACGATCGACTGACAGCCAATCGGATGTGTTCAGTGAAGGCAGCTACGGCCTGATCGGTGTCCTGAGGGGACGGGATGGAGTCCAAGCTGAGAGGAAGGGGGGAGGGTCGGCATCCGCCAAGGCCGTGCTTAGCGCATGCCAATCCACCACCGTCTTTTTGGGTCGCTGAGGGGCGGAAGGGGGGGAACCGAGTCTCATGACTACAGGTCGATGGTCACACCCTTCAGAAGCGCCATGTCCAGGACGTCGGGTCGGTGGTTGGGATTCGTTGCCGTTCGTTGATGGGTTTAGTCGCCCGCCAGAATGACGGCGCTTCCCAGATTGAGGAGTGCTTCAAAGTCACTCCTGAGAACGAGTTTAGTGGGGGAGAGGTATACGGAGGCAATCACAATGGGCTGGTGCCCAGTGAGAGAGATGCGACAGACCGAGGCTTCGATGTTGGTGAGCGCGGGGGGATCGAGAGGGATGCAGTGAAGGGACCTCCTGTAGTAAATGAGAGTACCGCCTCCGCGGGAGCCGATTCTGTCATTACGCACAAGGTTATAGTTTGCGATCCTAGGATCGCGTTGTGGGGGCTTGAGGAAGGTTTCCTGCACTAGGAGGATATCAAGCTGGTGATCTCGGAGGAAATCAGCAACCTGATCTCGCTGGGAGCGAAGGCCATCGGCGTTAAAGAACGCCAGGGATAGGTTGTGGGGCTTATGGCGGGGAGGTCGTAAATCCATTATTGGGTGCGGGGGGGTTGGGTTCTAAGGGACGCCAGGACGTCATAGACGTCCCTGTATTCCGCGGCCAGGAGAACCTGGTCCGCCAAGTTGGTGGCGGTGCGGAGTTGGAGGGCGAGTTCACGGACTCTGGGGATTAGCGCGGGGCTTATTATTGCCGAAACGTTCATAATCAGGTTGACGTCCTGACTGACGTGAGTGGGCGGAGGGGGACAAGCCACCGCCGGCGGGATCGCAGGCGCGCGCTTCGGGGGGCGGGCAGGGCCCACTGACGGGTGGGAGGCCGCGGTGTAGGGCAGCGGCTTCACCCACGCGTTGGCGCTAAGAGACGGCCTAAGCGGCGGGGGAGGGGGGATCAGCTTTTATGGCGCGGGAGCGTGGGGAGCTGAGATCACCGGCGCTGAAGGGACGGGGGTGCGCTGAGGGCGCGGGGGGGTGTTGCGCTGAGGGCGCAGAGGGGGGGGGGGCGACCGCGTGGGGGCGGCGGCGGCCACCGCGCCTCGTCCGGCCGCGCTTCCCCTTAGGGGCCTTGGGGCAACCGCGATAGTTCGCGGTGTGCCCCTTGGTGCCGCAGAGGACGCAGTTGGGGGGCCCGGCCGCCGTCTCCCTCGAACGGGCGCACTGGGATGTCGCGTGGTCCCCGATGCATTTCACGCATCAAGGGCCCGCGTGACAATTACGGGCAGAGTGCCCGTAGAGTTGGCAATTGTGGCACTGCCCGGGCGTGCTACGTTTGTGGGGGGCCTCCACGGTGAGGCCAGAGATGTGGCAAACGGCCTTAAGGTCGAAGACCCTACGGCCGGACTCGGTGCGGTCGAGGACGACCAGCACCATATCGTAGGCCTCCTTGGAGCGCCCATTTACCATCCTGTGCACCAGGCGCACAGGAAGGTCCTGGGACAGGAGGTCCTCCTTAATGACGGCGGTGTCCAGCTCCCTAGGGACACCGCGGATGACTACCCTGAGCTCCCTTTCCTCCTCCAGGGTGTATGTGTGGTATGCGATCTTATTTAATCGCAGGAACGCGGATAACCGTCGATGGTCGTCCGAGGACGCCACCTTGACGGCTATGCCTTGCGCGGTGGAACGCGCGTGCGTATAGTTTATTTGGCGATTATAAATCGCCTTAGAGATGCGCTCCCAGGCGCTCTTGTCCTGAATGACAAGCGGCGGGGGAGTGATGTTCGGACGTGCGGGGTGCGCGAGGGGGGAGGCCCTCACGGCCGCGTTGGGAGACGGCCGGGGGCCGGAGGGGCCGGGAGAAACGGAGACGTTCTCGGCCTTCTAGATCTTGGGAGGCGGCGAGTCGCGCGGTTTACGCGCCCGCTTCCCATTTGAAATAGGAATGAAGTCGTCCTCCGACGAGAACGACGGGGATGGGGACCGGGCGGGACAATCCTGGTGTTTCTCCAGCAAACTTCAATGCGCCACAATGCTCGCAAACAACGTCCATTGGACCAATGCAAACGAAATGATGCGAGCTGTAGTCAACTGTGCAATCGTATATAAACGCTGCTCGATTCAAATCAACACTTGAAGCATTACTTCTGTCGCGTCAAAGATTATCTCGTTGTGGATCAATGCGATAAGCTCGACGATTTCTCATTTCTAACCTAGCCGTTTCACGGACTGCCTCTCTTTGCTCTTGTGTTTGAGAAGCAGGAAGTGCACGCTCTTCTCGTGCGATTTCTCGATCTTTTTCAGTTAACTGATTCACAATGTTTCGAAGGCAAATTGCATGACGGCTTCGTTGGGAAAGATTAGATTTTCTTGGTCGCTGTGTTATTATAAATATTATTATGCTGGCACAATAATAATACAAATCGTCCGTTAATGTATATATTCTTTTCTTTCAAAACAAATCAGATAGCATGTAAAACAAAATTTTACACCATCTCAACTTATAGATTATACACTGACAGGATGACTGACTGATGCAGGCCAATCTATTTGCCCTTTTTTTTGAAAATATCGAAAATTTCTTTTTCTTTTTTCAAAACGCATCAGATAGTATGATAAAAAAAAATACACTATAGCGACTACGATATAGGTTATATACTGACAGGATGACTTATTGATGCAGAGAAATCTATTTGCCATTGCCCTTCTTTGTTTAAAATTTCGAATATGTTTTTTTAATGTCGAATTTTTTATTGATTTTTAGGATTTTTTTTTTGCTCTTGAATTTTTCCGATATTTTAATAGTTATTTGTGAGTTATTCTGCTATTCGGGGCGGAGAGGAATCCAACAAATCATATATCATTAAAATCGGTCCAGCCGTTATTTAGTTATAAATACTGTAAATAACCCGATCTTGTTTTATATATATAGATATAATAGTACTACTAACAGTGTACTAATTTTGTAAAACTTTTTAAAACAACGTGCTAGTTATGTGTTAAAACGCATTGTTATTGCCTAGAGCAAAAAAACCCCGTGCGTTTTAAATGCGAACGCATTTATAGTTTACATACGGTTTTTAGATTTTAATTATCGGTCCTAGGTCCACTTTAGAGACTAACAATGCGTTTTAAAATCGAGATCCTGCAATAAATGATATATAAAATTATTGTGCATTTACCGGATGTGTAACAGTATTCATTAAGGTGTTTGGTTTTAAAGAAATAAAAACCAAACAACCTGGTAACTATCCCAAAGGGTCCCAATAACAACATAAGAACAACACGATATAGGGGCATGTATAAATATTATTGTATAAGTTTATATTAAAATATAAATTATAATATATTTTTATATATGTCGTATCGTGTTATTTGAAAATCTCAGTTTATGGAATGATGAGCAGATATTTTCATTTCAGTAACCTTTTAATCTTGTCCTAGACATACTCTATGCCTTTTATTATTGCTCAATTGTGTTTAGTTGTGAAGCGATAACAGATGACATCTGTCAGATGAATAATCACTGATGACAGATAGTCGATGTAAGATGGCGAACAGCGCTGCGATGTTATTCGATTGGAAACGGGGCAAGAGGTCGGACGTATCTCCAACTATTATGCGCATACTCGCATATCAAGAATGATCAGTGAGCCGGATGAGACCCCAGTGTTATTTCAAGATTTCCTTTATGTTCGGCTACCATGCGGACGACTACGAAAACGAAGATAAATCCACCTTTCACCGTTACCAGCATTGAGGCGACCATCCAGAAAACCTAAGTGCCGATATATATTACATTATTTGGTTCTAAAAATATAAATAAATGAACACCGTCATGCTTATATTTCCCAAGCAGGGGCGTTGTTAGGTCCCACAACGGGGGCAAGCCTCTCGCCAATATATCGGGCACCCAATTGCCATTGTACTAGGCCAGACTTATACTATATTTTTGTTATTCACAACTTATATGTTTACCGGTTGGTTCTATTACAACTAATTTTGACTGGTGTCATGACGAGGAAGTGACAAACCGTAAAGCTGCAAGCAAAAACACCGTTCACGACATGCATACCGATCAAAGTCTTTTACCAGTTTAATACGTACCTGCTACGCAAAACTGGAAGACGGATCGGAACCTTTAGTGTGTTTTAACGAGTTACTTACTCATTAGAATTGTTTAGAAGATACGCTTCTTTCCAAGAAAATTATCAAACGTAACTTCACGTCATTCGATCTGATGTATCTGAAACAGTGCAGATTCGAACCCTAGTATGCCTTATGCCTAGTATGCCAGCTAAATTCGGGCACAGCCGGCCTACCAACCGAAATCGTTTCGTATTCGTTCATTTTGTAAGACGGTACTATTGGTGAATGTAAGATCGAGATTCAGATTCAGATTGAAATAAAGTATTTTGTTTTAATATTAGGTGTATCGACATAATGAGGCATTTGTTTTAGTAAAACGTTTTGTGTCACTGATTCGTTTCAGCGAAGATCGACACAGGTTTACATGTCTATGTTTGTGATGTCGTAATTGCAAAACCTCTCCATTTATCGAAATTATCTGGTACTTGGTTGCTATATTTGTTAGCAACGTAACCCCTCACTAGGAATTATTCCTGTGTCGTGGGTGCATTTACAAACACGGAATTCACATAAACAATATATGGGTATACCGAAATTAACAGTTGTAACTAGTTTACTATAAGTTCAAACAGCCGATGGCTATAAACTTGCTTCCAAAATCCGTGTGGTGGAGTATGACCACTTCAATTTGTAAGAGAAAGCCTTAGCTCAGTAGTGGGGGACATATTAATGTTAATGTGTCAGCATATAAAAGTGATCCTATACTATTCCCGCTTCAAGTATAAATAATATAAATAAACCAGCATAATAAGAATATTCTATTTTTAAACCTTAGTTACTTATCCTTAAATTTTAAATAAGCCACTTGAAAATAAGGGTCCACTTCATAAGGAAGCGACTTCTTAAAAAGGCTGACCGGCATAATTTCAACGACTCTCGAATAAGATACGAAAGATTAAAATTTTAAAAATGTTAATGATTTTCCGCTTGTAGATTATTAGAACATTTTTTTAACTTTTTTATTAGTTTAAAAGACTTAGAACTCTTAAAATTTATTCGACTTAGATTTACAGGGTATATTTCATTCCGAAAATATTTTGAAGTCTCGCACTCACAAAAGCTAAATATATATACCTATTTCCATTCTACTCTTCTTCATTTCCAGTATTTGTTAAATCCTCGAGAGGGGTGGTCGAACTAGTCTGTGACAATAGCATATTTCACTAAACTAATTGATCACTAAGTAAAATAAATACCTCTTTTTCGTTATCGATTTTGATCGTATTACCAAATGCAGATACCTCAACTGTAAAACTAATTCCTTTACAAAAAAAACTTGTATAAAACATGAGATATTTATAGATTGATTCCAGCCTTAGTAGTGAGTTTTCGTTATTTAATAGATACTTAATTCGACGTCAGCATCGCGGTATCAACACTACAGGTCTAGACAAAGAAAAACCTTACACAAAATCGAGCTTCCAAGCATTTCTAAACGAACAAGCAAGATTCTGCCATTGAATTACATTTGAACGAAATTCGGTGAACCCTAATCTACAACATTCTGGTTCCAGAATACATATAATAGGATGGTTCAAAGGAATTAAATTATCTGTGTTGCGTGAATTTTCCACTTGTTAAACGAAACCGCTGTTCGAAGCGAAACCGAATGTGGGCTTAAAATTAATTTGTACGTTTTCGCGGAAATAACGCACGGGGATTTTTTATGTCGAATATCGGATTTTCGTATTAATTTTGTTCATCGAAAATCAGTGCGGTAATATTCTGCTCATTTTCTTGTGTTCCATTTTACATTTTATCCGCTATGTCTGTAATTACTCGAAAGGGTAATATTACGTGGAATAAAATTTTAACGAGTAAATATGCTTGTGAATGGATTTTTTATTTTATAAAATACTCCCCGTCACATCTACATTACCTAAGCTGGTATGGCAGAAGTGTAGTTTCAGTCATGGTATAGGATTAGGGGAAGTGTATTGTTAGGTCTATTTTAATAGTGGGCAGTCTAATGCTGCTATACTATGAGCTTTCAAGTTCATAGTATAGCAGCAATAGACTGCTTGATAATAACAATAATTGTTTTTGACCTACGATTTGAACGAAAGACCTCGTCAGCCGTCAGCATCGTCAGCTGCACCATTCACTATTAGACCAACAGGGCAGTTTTTTATCTTACCAAAATTTGACACGTTTCTTCAGACATTTTTAATTTTTTATCGTATCGATATCACGTTCGCCATCACTATAAACGTGTCGATTAAAAACCGAATGGGCCACGCACTGTGACCCGGAAACAATAAAAACTTTACGCCACCGCCGCCGAACCTCTCGCAGCTCTACACTAGGTGGCACTGCCGCTGCCGCCCTTTCTATGACCAATTAACGAAAAAATTAGAAACATCATCGTCATTGACCAAAAGATCGTCTCAATGATCGGTTTTGTGCACGCATCCCGCTTTTTAACCGACTTCTAAAAAGGAGGAGGTTCTCAATTCGACAGTGTTTTGTTTTTGTATATTTGTTACGCGATAATTCTGCCAATTATGAATCGATTTTTATGATTCTTTTTGCATTGGGTTCAGTATAGCTCCAAGGTGGTCCCATTTTAATTTCATCTCTATTAGACCGTGGACTTGGAAGATACACCAGGGAACTCCTTAACGACAAACAATACGAATGCGTAGATTGAGATGTTATGGGTATTACATCAAGCCTATAGGTACCCTGCCATAGCACTAATCAGAATATTAACCGATTTCAAACAAGGAGAAGGTTGACAATTCGTCTGGGTTCTTTTAAAACGTCTTAATAGTTTATTTTTTAAATATAAATCTTTATTAGCATAAAATATCATGGTACAGTTTAAAGTTAGGCCCTGACCCCAGAGCTAGGTATACAATACCTGTTTCAGGAGTCAGTGTCGTCTTCCTTATTAGATGAAACTAAAATTTTATGCGTATTTTATAGTTACATACAGCAAAAAACAAAAAAATTAAAATAAATAAAATTAAAACAATCATGGATTAAAATAATATTTGAAAACTATAGCTATATGACAATCACAATTTTATAATAGTGTGGGAGCGTGTTCGTGGTAATGTGTGTGTGTGTGTTTGTGTGTGAGTGGGTGTGTGTGTGTGTGTTGTGTGTGTGTGTGTGTGTGTGGGTGTGTGGGTGTGTGTATGACATTTATATGCTTTACAATCATTTTAATAAATTCTCCGTTTCTTCGTAGTTCTGTGTTTGTAACCAAATCTTTACTGTACGTTTTACGTCGTGAGATATACGAGGATTAATACGAAGGGTCTTATTAAACTTATTGTACAGACGAACAGCAAGGTTAATATGTTGACGCCCAGCAGCCCCTGTGTGGCAACGTCGAGGAAGGCAGACATTACCAATTTTACGCTTATGACTGTTGTTTTTATTATATGGCACACCATTTACAGTATCACAATACTGTGTTGTTTAATGACAACCTGCAGAATATAAGTTTGCCTTACAGTAAGTACTTCACATTATGAACAGATTGTGATGATTCTTTATGCGTTGGGTTAAGTATAGTTACGAGGGTGTCCTTTTATCATTTGAATGAAATCGGTATTGAACTTTAGACTTTAAAGATACACCAGGCGAACTCTTTAATGGCAAACAGCACGAATGTATAGATTCCGTAATTATGGTTATTATATCAATCCTGTAGGTACCTTGCTGTACAACTCAGCAAAAAAATATAATATAGGAATATAAATATTAGTAAATAATTCACCTGTCACTTAAAATTGTAAAATAAAAATCTTTTTTAAATAAACCGACTTCAAAAAGCAAAAAATAAATATTTGAAGTCGGTGCCAAGTAACCGACTGCACTAACCGGTATCGACTTCAAATATTTGTTTTTTGCTTTTTGAAGTCGGTTTTATTTTTAAAGATTTTTATATCACTCGGGAATATACCGATACATTAGATAGATAGAAAATATCAGTCCATCTTGAAAAAGGACTTGCCGACACCACGTTTTCCAGTACGAGGTCACCGGTCGAGATTTTTTTTGCTCCAATGGTCGTCAATTCTTCGAGCAATATGCCCCGCAATTCTGAGCGCTATGTCGGTGACTTTGATTCTCCCGCGGATCTCGGTTTCTGATTCCATCTTGCAGGTCAATTCATAGCAAAGCTCTCTCCATTGCCCTCGGACTTAATTGAAGGTTTCTAACGAGGTCCATTGTAAGCAACCATGTCTCAGTGAGGCAAGTCATCATTGGCAAAACATATTAGTGACAACATA
The DNA here is from genome assembly GCA_905147815.2 of Phalera bucephala. NCBI lineage: Eukaryota > Metazoa > Arthropoda > Insecta > Lepidoptera > Notodontidae > Phalera > Phalera bucephala. The sequence goes on along the minus strand of LR990617.1, from coordinate 14,366,992 downwards.
CCAAAACCCGACACTATTTTTAAAAGGCTTCGCATTTGTACCGTAGGGTCGACGCTCGTAAATGTTTGCCGACTTTATTTACTGCTTGTTCTGTTTGTGTCGCGTTGACTCCAACACGACATTGTTATTGAAGTTGTTAAAACTGTCCTTCTGTGGTTGTCCTGGAAAATTGTTATTTACCGTTGCGTGTGATATTTATGACAGACGACGGTTATAAAAGGTTTCGTGTCGAAAATTAAGTGTGCACTGCAATTATTCGCTTTCTTTTTATGTGTTTTAGTTATACATTTTATGGTATTGTAGCGTGTGGCGAAACATTTCAAATGTTTTTAGATTTACATATAGGTTGACAGGTATTTGATACAGATTAAATGGCGATGTGTTTCGTTCCTCGTACAATAAACTCGCATTCGCAAGTGCTTATTCAATGCGCGTTTCGAAGCGATGTTAACACTTTAAAAGACAACTGTTAAGCATTGGCTATATCCCATCGCTTTATTAACGCGCGTTAAAAAGACTGGTGTAAATGCCAAGTATCTTATAAAAAAACATTTAGATATTTGTTTTCAATAATTTATATACAAATAATTATTATCAGTGTATCCTCATGCCCAATCGCTGTTGTAGGGTTACCAAGTGGATAGATAATGGTACGACTATTGCACTTAAACTTCAAGTCTCCTTTCTTTTCTAAAAGTATTTACAAAATGCGGAATAGTGCCAGTGTAGTGCGGAATAGTCTAGTGCAACCTTAGCTTAGAACGCGGTTCAAAACTTTTTTAACTGCGGATACTGTTTTACATACGTTACAAATACTTAAATATTTAATAAACAACGTTTGAAAGCGTTTGGTTAATTTAATATAATAATAGTGTGTAATGTAACGTTAATAAATTCTTTAAATTCTTTTGGTTTGGTTCGTGCTCTGACTCTGCTTGTGTGATATTTCTATCGGGAATATTTTCTCTCGTACATCAAAGTTTTTAACCGACAAAAGTCAGCTTTTGACATGTCATGTCACGTGAATATAAATAAAATCATTTGAAACTGGTGTGCCAATGTACCTGTGACCTGAGTCGGGTTAAATAAAGCCAGTGTGGTCACCGGTATTATCACCTATTCCTTTAAAAAAATCCTTTTGTGAAATTATCTTTTTTTTCTAAATAAACATAGCGATCACGCTAGGATTTATTCCTGTATCGTGGGTGCGTTCACAAACATGTCAATTCACATACTCAAACACGCAGACCGAACAAATAATTGTGGATTACACAAGGATTTGTCCCGTGCGGGAATACGCCACTACTAGACACTGTGGGCTTAACCACTGCGCTAAAGCGTCCGTTTGATTTGACTTTAGTAGTGTACAGAATGCTGTTACGCAATCATTTCACGAATAAGGGCCTGGAGAGCTAAGCATGAACAGATTAATGTTAGTGTAACGTTATCGATTTGATATGCCTTGCTTTTCAGACTAAAAATTTACTTAATTGGGTTGGACGTAACAATACACTTCCTTGATAACGTTACGATAATGCCAATCTGTTTATGCGGAACTCTCTGGTGTGGCTGTATGTTCGCTTGAACTGAGTTGGGTTGAATGAAGCTGATGTAATCGTGAGTACTTTTACTTGGGATTTTATTTGCTATGACGAATAAAACACGTAACGCGGCGTGATACGATAATAGCGTGAAAATGAGCGTTTAATGGTACTCTAGTAGTATACAGATTAATATTAAATGATAATTTTACGAAGTTATTGTAACACACCGCGTTTCGTCAAAGCGAATATGGACCGTGAGCAAGAAAAATTGTTGTTAACGTGACGTTATCGAGTTGATATTTAGCAAATTTGTAATCCTCTTCGCAAATTTGCTAAATTAAAACGAACGTGAGCACGCTTTCTCGATAACGTTGCGATAACGCCAATCTGTTTGTGCTAAGCCCTCTGGTGTGACTATGTGCCTTTGACATAAGTCATTGTAATTGTGGGTATTTTTACTTGAACTCTTATTAATTACTAGCAGTTACCCGCGACTTTCGGTCGACAACACCGCTACCTACCAGGTCTATGTTATATAGCCTATGTTACTTCTGGATAAGGTAGCTTACCAATGGTGAAAAAATCATTAAAATCAGATCAGTAGTACCGGAGATTACACCGAACACCCAAACTTACAAACTTTACCGCTTTATAATATTAGTAAAGATAAGCGATAAAGCACGTAACGCGTCGCATCACGATAACTTCGTAAAATGATAGTTAAATGGTACTCCAGTAGTATACAGAATACAAGATATTTTACGAAGTGATACTAACGCCCCGCGTTTGGTCATAGCGAATGGAAGCGAGGGCTTTGAGAACTCAACACTAACAGATTAGCATTAACGTGACGTTGTTGACTTGATATGCCATCCTTTGCGCATTATAAATTTACTAAAACAAGATTAACGTGACAGCACGCTTTCTCGATGAGGTTGTGCGCACGCAATAAAGAATTACTAGTCGTGTTTGTTGTGTGGTTAAACGTTACACTAAGTTAATCTGAGGACTTATCACGAAAAGATCGCCGTTAACGCGATGCTAGCGAGTAAGCGTGCAGGCACGTTCATGTATAGTTAATAAATTTGTAGTATGACATATAAATTCGATAGCGTCACGCTAACTTCGATCTGTTCATGTTAAGTCCTCTGTTCAACTTTAATATTTACCTGTACCTACATTATGAGCACCGAAAATAGCATTTTAATTAACGTGTACTTTTATGTTACGTTGAAATGAAAATGTCAGCTAGGTATAAAGCTTATTTTCGTAATGTCTAGACTCTTTAAAAATGCCATTTTGTTTTCATATAAAATGTAATAGACGTGCCGTTAAAAAAAATAGTGAATAATAGTGATACCACTTTTTCTTTCTCGTTGGTTTAGAGGCGAATAATACGCGTAGCGATCACAAGGTCCAGGGTTCGATCCTAGTTCGGAAAAAGTGTGTTTTCAATAGACAAATTTCCAGTATAATCGGGTTCGGTAAAATGGCAATAGGCTCGCCCACTATTACAATGAGACCTACTATTATCGGAGAAAAGTGGACTGCACACCTCTGCCACCCCCGTTTGGGGAACATAGACGTGTCGATATTAGTTTGACGTGTGTATCTGTATCTATCGGTGTGTCTATCTGTAACATCGTAGCTCCTAATCAGATGAACCGATTTTGATTTATCGAGAGTGTTTTTAGCTGAAAATCAGCAAAAAATCTATTCAGCTGTTTGAAGATCATTAACTCTATAATAGTCGGATACTAGAATAGTCTAGTTATTGAAATGGTGTGATCAACTTCTACTGGTCTGATCGATTTGAAATTTAGTACCCTGTGACTTCAATGATATAATAATAACATGGTCACTTTGACCCCATTAGGATCCTCATCTCCTCACCAACAGCAGAGGTATCGTGTTTGGGCTCATTGTGGTTATAGATAAATAGTGATCAGGGTCTGAATATGAGTTGGAGGTTATTAAATTACTGATTTATTATTGGAAATAATAGACTACAACGTTACTACAACTATAATAATAAGAAAAAAACAATTCATCTATATTAACAAATCCGTATGAAGTAATAGCAAAAGATCTGTTATGAAAAGAATTTTATAAAAAGTATAACTGACTTATAGGGATGTTGACTTTACAGTATTTCTCGATAATCACGGTAAATTTATTTAATACATAAATACGATACAGGCTATTAAATCATATTCAATCATATCATATTATAAAAGTATAATCCAAATCCTTTGATGTGATGTTTGGTATTGATTTGTATTAACATTGAATTTCAGAGAGCGCCCGATCCTACACAAGCATATTCACTTTGATCATACCAGAAATGTTTCCATAAATATGGAATTCATTGATGAACCGTAGGCAAGTACTACCTTTCCATACATTCCATTCAAATACGTATACCATATGTATTTCTATCTATCTGTCTATAGTATACACTACGTCAACTGAAAATCACACTCACACAAACACACGAATAAAATTGATTTAAAAAATTAATGAATTTAAAAAAATTAAAAAAAAAGCAAAAGAAAAGAAAGATTTCTCCGCACTCTCGAGTACTTCGGTCACATGGCACGGAAAACCCCAGACAATCTAGGAACACTTCTGGTTAGGGAAGATCGAAGACACGTTGGACCGACCAGATCTGCTTAACACTGGAAACACAAATACATGTAGTTTTAAATACTGCCGGAAATTGTACAAAATGGAAAACGTCGTGAAAAAGCGAATATAGTCTGCATTTCGCATCGTAGGTCACGACCCTCAGCACTCAGAAAACGACGCCAGGAGGAGGAGGTCTATAGTATATTCCTTGCAGGGTAGGTAGAGAGTACAGGGTTCCAACAGGTTCTTTCCTTACAGACCTCTCTGGCTTCTTCCACCCTCATAGTTCGTATCATGCATGCTCATCGATTACGGAAACTTTTGACTTTCCCTTCAGATAAGATACGGTATATTTGAACAAAAAGTGAATTATAGTTGAAACAGCATAATTTGTTAGACGTAGCTATAAAGAATTGGCCATATATATAAGGGATCGTTTTTCCTCTTCCTAAAATATGTCTCTTTTCCTTATTTGAATGTTCACTCTGAATTGATCACAATAATTTCACACACTTTTCTCAAAATTTTCTATGGTTGCGATCAATCAAGAACTTTAGCAAACTTTATACGTTTTGCGAATTGGTATTTACCTTTGCAGCGAAAGAAATGCAAAGAAAAACGTCTTGTTACAGAAACTTTTATTGAAACTTACCCGGTGTGCTTGAGATTTCTTTTAATACGGCTTGTTTTTTTTTCAAGGGAAAAACTTTGTAAGCTCTAAAAAATAATACTGGCGTAGACGAAATAGGGAATAAAGGAAATACACGCAATCTAAGTTTTCCTTTATTTTTCAAATACGAATTAATATAAATAATTTGTTTGAAAATGATAAGCATAGAGTGGGTTTGGTTCACGTTCGTCGTCGTCGTGTGGTGGAGTATGACCACTTCAATTTCTAAGAGAAAACCTTAGCTCAGTAGTGTAGTATGCCCCCCATATTAATGTTAATGTGTCAGCAAATAAAAGTGATCCTATACTATTCCCGCTTCAAGTATAAATAATATAAATAAACCAGCATAATAAGAATATTCTATTTTTAAACCTTAGTTACTTATCCTTAAATTTTAAATAAGTCACTTGAAAATGAGGGTCCACTTCATAAGGAAGCGACCTCTTAAAAAGGCTGACCGGCATAATTTCAACGACTCTCGAATAAGATACGAAAGATTAAAATTTTAAAAATGTTAATAATTTTCCGCTTGTAGATTATTAGAACATTTTTTTAACATTTTTATTAGTTTAAAAGACTTAGGACTCTTAAAATTTATTCGACTTAGATTTACAGGGTATATTTCATTCCGAAAATATTTTGAAGTCTCGCACTCACAAAAGCTAAATATATATATATATATATATATATATATATATATATTTCCATTCTACTCTTCTTCATTTCCAGTATTTGTTAAATCCTTGAGAGGGGTGGTCGAACTAGTCTGTGACAATAGCATATTTCACTAAACTAATTGTAATTTTTAAGTAAAATAAATACCTCTTTTTCGTTATCGATTTTGATCGTATTACTAAATGAAGATACCTCAACTGCAAAACTAATTCCTTTACAAAAAACTTGTATAAAACATGAGATATTTATAGATTGATTCCAACCTTAGTAGTGAGTTTTCGTTATTTAATAGATACTTAATTCGACGTCAGCATCGCGGCATCAACACTACAGGTCTAGACAAAGAAAAACCTTACACAAAATTGAGCTTCCAAGCATTTCTAAACGAACAAGCAAGATTCTGCCATTGAATTACATTTGAACGAAATTCGGTGAACCCTAATCTACAACATTCTGGTTCCAGAATACAAATAATAGGATGGTTCAAAGGAATTAAATTATCTGTGTTGCGTGAATTTTCCACTTGTTAAACGAAACCGCTGTTCGGAGCGAAACCGAATGTGGGCTTAAAATTAATTTGTACGTTTTCGCGGAATGAACGCACGGGGATTTTTTATGTCGAATATCGGATTTTCGTATTAATTTTGTTCATCGAAAATCAGTGCGGTAATATTCTGCTCATTTTCTTGTGTTCCATTTTACATTTTATCCGCTATGTCTGTAATTACTCGAAAGGGTAATATAACGTGGAATAAAATTTTAACGAGTAAATATGCTTGTGAATGGATTTTTTATTTTATAAAATACTCCCCGTCATATCTACATTACCCAAGCTGGTATGGCAGAAGTGTAGTTTCAGTCATGGTATAGGATTAGGGGAAGTGTATTGTTAGGTCTATTTTAATAGTGGGCAGTCTAATGCTGCTATACTATGAGCTTTCAAGTTCATAGTATAGCAGCAATAGACTGCTTGATAATAACAATAATTGTTTTTGACCTACGATTTGAACGAAAGACGTCGTCAGCCGTCAGCATCGTCAGCTCCACCATTCACTATTAGACCAACAGGGCAGTTTTTTATCTTACCAAAATTTGACACGTTTCTTCAGACATTTTTAATTTTTTATCGTATCGATATCACGTTCGCCATCACTATAAACGTGTCGATTAAAAACCGAATGGTCCACGCACTGTGACCCGGAAACAATAAAAAATGTACGCCACCGCCGCCGAACCTCTCGCAGCTCTACACTAGGTGGCACTGCCGGTGCCGCCCTTTCTATAACCAATTAACGAAAAAATTAGAAACATCACCGTCATTGACCAAAAGAACGTCTCAATGATCGGTTTTGTGCACGCATCCCGCTTTTTAACCGACTTCTAAGGTTCTCAATTCGACAGTGTTTTGTTTTTGTATGTTTGTTACGCGATAATTCTGCCAATTATGAATCGATTTTTATGATTCTTTTTGCATTGGGTTCAGTATAGCTCCAAGGTGGTCCCATTTTAATTTCATCTCTATTAGACCGAGGACTTGGAAGATACACCAGGGAACTCCTTAACGACAAACAATACGAATGCGTAGATTGAGATGTTATGGGTATTACATCAATCCTATAGGTACCCTGCCATAGCACTAATTAGAATATTAACTGATTTCAAAAAAGGAGAAGGTTGACAATTCGTCTGGGTTCTTTTAAAACGTCTTAATAGTTTTTTTTTAATAATAATTCTTTATTAGCATAAAATATCATGGTACAGTTTAAAGTTAGGCCCTGACCCCAGAGCTAGTCAGTGTCGTCTTCCTTATTAGATGAAACTAAAATATTATGCGTATTTTATAGTTACATACAGCAAAAAACAAAAAAATTTAAATAAATAAAATTAAAACAATCATGGATTAAAATAATATTTGTAAACTATAGCTATATGACAATCACAATTTTATAATAGTGTGGGAGCGTGTTCGTGGTAATGTGTGTGTGTGTGTGTGTGTTTGTGTGTGAGTGTGTGTGTCTGTGGGTGTGTGTATGACATTTATATGCTTTACAATCATTTTAATAAATTCTCCGTTTCTTCGTAGTTCTGTGTTTGTAACCAAATCTTTACTGTACGTTTTACGTCGTGAGATATACGAGGATTAATACGAAGGGTCTTATTTAACTTATTGTACAGACGAACAGCAAGGTTAATATGTTGACGCCCAGCAGCCCCTGTGTGGCAACGTCGAGGAAGGCAGACATTACCAATTTTACGCTTATGAGTGTTGTTTTTATTATATGGTGTGATACTGTGTTGTTTAATGACAACCTGCAGAATATAAGTTTGCCTTACAGTAAGTACTTCACATTATGAACTGATTGTGGTGATTCTTTATGCGTTGGGTTAAGTATAGTTACGAGGGTGTCCTTTTATCATTTGAATGAAATCGGTATTGAACTTAAGACTTTAAAGATACACCAGGCGAACTCTTTAACGGCAAACAGCACGAATGTATAGATTCCGTAATTATGGTTATTATATCAATCCTGTAGGTACCTTGCTGTACAACTCAGCAAAAAAATATAATATAGGTATATAAATATTAGTAAATAATTCACCTGTCACTTAAAATTGTAAAATAAAAATCTTTTTAATAAAAAAACCGACTTCAAAAACCAAAAAATAAATATTTTAAGTCGGTGCCAAGTAACCGACTGCACTAACCGGTATCGACTTCAAATATTTATTTTTTTCTTTTTGAAGTCGGTTTTTTTTTTAAAGATTTTAATATCACTTAGATTATATGCCGATACATTAGATAGATAGAAAATATCAGTCCAACTTGAAAAAGGACTTGCCCACACCACGTTTTCCAGTACGAGGTCACCGGTCGAGATTTTTTTTTGCTCCTATGGTCGTCAATTCTACGAGCAATATGCCCCGCAATTCTGAGCGCTATGTCGGTGACTTTGATTCCCCCGCGGATCTCGGTTTCTGATTCCATCTTGCAGGTCAATTCATAGCAAAGCTCTCTCCATTGCCCTCTGACTTAATTGAAGGTTTCTAACGAGGTCCATTGTAAGCAACCATGTCTCAGTGAGGCAAGTCATCATTGGCAAAACATATTAGTGACAACATACCAAAACCCGACGCTATTTTTAAAAGGCTTCGCATTTGTACCGTAGGGTGGACGCTCGTAAATGTTTGCCGACTTTATTTACTGCTTGTTCTGTTTGTGTCGCGTTGATTCCAACACGACATTGTTATTGAAGTTGTTAAAACTGTCCTTCTGTGGTTGTCCTGGAAAATTGTTATTTACCGTTGCGTGTGATATTTATGACAGACGACGGTTATAAAAGGTTTCGTGTCGAAAATTAAGTGTGCACTGCAATTATTTGCTTTCTTTTTATGTGTTATACATTTTATGGTATTGTAGCGTGTGGCGAAACATTTCAAATGTTTTTAGATTTACATATAGGTTGACAGGTATTTGATACAGATTAAATGGCGATGTGTTTCGTTCCTCGTACAATAAACTCGCATTCGCAAGTGCTTATTCAATGCGCGTTTCGAAGCGATGTTAACACTTTAAAAGACAACTGTTAAGCATTTGCTATATCCCATCGCTTTATTAACGCGCGTTAAAAAGACTGGTGTAAATGCCAAGTATCTTATAAAAAAACATGTAGATATTTGTTTTCAATAATTTATATACAAATAATTATTATCAGTGTATCCTCATGCCCAATCGCTGTTGTAGGGTTACCAAGTGGATAGATAATGGTACGACTATTGCACTTAAACTTCAAGTCTCCTTTCTTTTCTAAAAGTATTTACAAAATGCGGAATAGTGCCAGTGTAGTGCGGAATAGCTAGACTATTAGCTATAGCAACCTTAGCTTAGAACGCGGTTCAAAACTTTTTTAACTGCGGATACTGTTTTAGTTTATTGATATACATACGTTACAAATACTTGAATATTTAATAAACAACGTTTGAAAGCGTTTGGTTAATTTAATATAATAATAGTGTGTAATGTAACGTTAATAAATTCTTTAAATTATTTTGGTTTGGTTCATGTTTTGACTCTGCTTGTGTGATATTTCTATCGGGAATATTTTCTCTCGTACATCAAAGTTTTTAACCGACAAAAGTCAGCTTTTCACATGTCATGTCACGTGAATATAAATAAAATCATTTGAAACTGGTGTGCCAATGTACCTGTGACCTGAGTCGGGTTGAATAAAGCCAGTGTGGTCACCGATATTTTCACCTATTCCTTTAAAAAATTCCTTTTGTGAAATTATCTTTTTTTTTCTAAATAAACATAGCGATCACGCTAGGATTTATTCCTGTATCGTGGGTGCGTTTACAAACATGTAAATTCACATACTCAAACACGCAGACCGAACAAATAATTGTGGATTACACAAGGATTTGTCCCGTGCGGGAATACGCCACTACTAGACACTGTGGGCTTAACTACTGCGCTAAAGCGTCCGTTTGATTTGACTTTAGTAGTGTACAGAATGCTGTTACGCAATCATTTCACGAATAAGGGCCTGGAGAGCTAAGCATGAACAGATTAATGTTAGTGTAACGTTATAGATTTGATATGCCTTGCTTTTCAGACTAAAAATTTACTTAATTGGGTTGGACGTAACAATACACTTCCTTGATAACGTTACGATAATGCCAATCTGTTCATGCGGAACTCTCTGGTGTGGCTGTATGTTCGTTTGAACTGAGTCGGGTTGAATGAAGCTGATGTAATCGTGAGTACTTTTACTTGGGATTTTATTTGCTATGACGAATAAAACACGTAACGCGGCGTGATACGATAATAGCGTGAAAATGAGCGTTTAATTGTACTCTAGTAGTATACAGAATAATATAACACACCGCGTTTCGTCAAAGCGAATATGGACTGTGAGCAAGAAAAATTGTTGTTAAAGGACGTTATCGAGTTGATATTTAGCAAATTTGTAATCCTCTTCGCATTACAAATTTGCTAAATTAAAACGAACGTGAGCACGCTTTCTCGATAACGTTGCGATAACGCCAATCTGTTTGTGCTAAGCCCTCTGGTGTGACTATGTGCCTTTGACATAAGTCATTGTAATTGTGGGTATTTTTACTTGAACTCTTATTAATTACTAGCAGTTACCCGCGACTTCGTATTCGGTCGACAACAGCGCTACCTACCAGGTCTATGTTATATAGCCTATGTTACTTCTGGATAAGGTAGCTTACCAATGGTAAAAAAATCATTAAAATCAGATCAGTAGTACCGGAGATTACACCGAACACCCAAACTTACAAACTTTACCGCTTTATAATATTAGTTACATCACGATAACGATAGTTAAATGGTACTCCAGTAGTATACAGAATAATATGAAATGATAATTTTACGAAGTGATACTAACGCGCCGCGTTTGGTCATAGCGAATGGAAGCGAGGGCTTTGACAGCTCAACACGAACAGATTAGCATTAACGTGACGTTGTTGACTTGATATGCCATCCTTTGCGCATTATAAATTTACTAAAAGAAGATTAACGTGACAGCACGCTTTCTCGATGAGGTTGTGCGCACGCAATAAAGAATTACTAGTCGTGTTTGTTGTGTGGTTAAACGTTACACTAAGTTAATCTGAGGACTTATCACGAAAAGATCGCCGTTAACGCGATGCTAGCGAGTAAGCGTGCAGGCACGTTCATATTTAGTTAATAAATTTGTAGTATGACATTGAATTGGCCTTTCACTTTCTTCAAAGGCCCGGGACAGTATCCCGCTGTTGCCGACCCAACTTCGTCGACCCTGCGTGGGTGAAAAGAAGAGACACGTTCACTTCTATACTCCTTTATTTTCCTCAGCACAAAACAAGTCTTGATTCCGCAACTCGACTACAAATTTCATCAAATCACCCGCTTACTTAGCTACCCCGAGACTATACCGAGCAGAGAGCCGCGCACTCGGTCCTTTGGGAACACACAATTTTTACTACGACTGCGCGACATTATTTCCCATTCCCAGTCAGTCAGGGTATAATCTCGGGTAAACTTTACATTTCTACATTCACAGTGACATTCTTTGTATAAAAACATAAAAATATAAATAACTCTAGACACATATGTTGTATAATCGCCAAATCAGTGCGAAAAACATTACCACTGTGCCCAATTTCCACTCGATAATTGTAACTTATTCCTAAATCTTATAAGCTACGGGGCGGATTCTTATCACCTATTATACATATAAACTAATCCTATCGCAATTACATAATCATGATTCAATTCCTATGGTAACATCGCGGACACGTCAAGTTATATACGCAGGTCATAAAAGAATCTATTCGGCCCTGTCGCCGACATTCTCCCCCTCGTGCGCAGCACCATCATCCGCTGGAGGCGACTTACTTGCTTCGATAACTACCAGTCTTGATTTTGGCCGGCGCATTACTCCTCCGGCAGTTTCCACGTCCGCCACCCGGACATGACCGTCTGGACCAGGATATATCCGCTTGACGATGCCACGCGGCCAGCTGCCGCGGGGTAATGTGTGGTCTCCAATTATGACCACGTCGCCAACGCGCAGCTTCCGAGCTTCCTTTATTCCTTGCAGACGGCGCGGCAGCAGCGAAGGCAGGTACTCCCGTACCCATCTAATCCAGAAATGGTTGGCCAGGCGCTGAGCCGTCTTCCATGTGTGCGGGCCTACCAAATCTCTGTCCGAGAGGATTCCAATACTGGTGGTGCCGCTCGATCTTCCAATCAGAAAATGGTTGGGGGTAAGAGCTTCGACGTCGACGCATTCTACGTCGGTCAACGGCCGGGAATTCACTACATGCTCCGCTTCCAGCAATAGTGTATGAAGCACCTCTTCTCTCGGATACCTCTCCCGTAGAGTTACTTCGAGCGCCGTCTTAATAGATCTCACCCTGCGCTCCCAGGCTCCACCCATGTTGGGTGCGCCGGGCGGAATAAACTTCCATCGCATGTTCAGTTGATCGGTTACGGTTTCCATATTAGCTCTCATTTCCTCTACGGCCTCTTTCAGTTCCTTCAGACCTTGAATTCACTAGTGTCTTTCCTCCGACCATTTCGATGGCCAATGTATCTTCCGGACCGTCGGCTCCTATCTGTTCCGCGACCTTGTCGTCTAATAAGGACACCGTCGAACCTTCGTCTAATAGCGCGAGTATCTTAATGGAACGCTTAGGGCCGAACAACTCCACCGGCACTATTTTGAGGTAAGCTTTGCGCCTCTTCCGCTGGGCCATCACGTTTGTTGTGATCTCATTTTCGGGCACCTCGGGCTGTGATTGTACGTCAGCCTTCGGCGCGTCTGCATGAAGTAGCCTTTGATGCCATCGTTTGCAAACTCCACAGCCGCTTCTTCTGCACGTCTCTTTGCGATGCTTATATCGCAGACACTTGAAACAAACACGATTCTTCTTCGCCAAATTCCACCGCTCTTCCACAGAGGCTTTACAAAACTTGCTGCAGTCATTCAGGTAATGTTTTCCCTCGCACTCCGGACAGACGATTCTTTCCTCTCTGGGTGTAAATTTCTTGAATTCTTCTCTGACAGTGTGTGCAGAGTGCCTGCCAGTCATCCTTCTGCCCTTTTTCAGGCTTTCCGGGATGGCGAAGGCGCCGCATCTGTCCGCTTCTTGGTTAAGAAAGTTGGATATGCTTACTATTTCAGGCGATGATCCATCCATTTCGGCGGCATAATCGTACCACCGGTATCTAATCACCGATGGTAACTTGTCTACCACAAGCTTCACTATCTCCCGGTGAATACAAATATTGTGGTTTTCCAAGTCCTTTAATCGCGGCGACGCTATTGTTTATTTGGTTCGCGAACACGCACACTTCCCTTGCACTGTCCGATAACTTCGGTAAATTTCTAATCCTCTCTAACTCACATAGTACCAAAGAGTCCGGTCGACCGAAGCGTCGCCTGAGGGCGTCCATGACTTCACTAGGAGAACAGTCTGAATACAGCAGGCTCTTAATGGCTTCCCGCGCCGCTCCCTTCACTGCCCTCCTTATTCTGGCTATGTTTTGCACTCTGTTAAACATAGCTGCAGTGTCTTCGTATACGGTCTTAAATGCCATCCATTCCGACGTATTGCCATCAAAGCAGGGAAGCTCATGCATGTATTTCGGCGGTTGATGCTGTGCATTCAATGATCTGACCATTTCTTGAGCGAACACCGCAATATCATTTTTCTTATTGGAATCTTCTCCTGATTTCTTATTGGCTTCCGTTTCCAATACCACTTGCTCTCGCACCGTAGTCTGAACCCAGTCTTGGACGTGAGTGGCACGGTCTTCTGGTTCTGGATCCTCGTCGGAGCTTGTGGCTTCGTCTGCCTGGAGGCGTTCCAATCGTGCCCTTGCGAGTGATGCCGCTGCCTTGGCTTGTTCGTATTCCAATCGCGCAAGCTCCTCCTTTGCCTCAAGCTCTCTCTTCTTCGACCGTGTAGATCTCACAGAAGGCGCGCGCGGAGGTCCCAGGGGCACAATCGTCATATTGGAACCCCATCCTGCTCCAGTCTTTCGCTGCGACCCATCATCCTGCTTCACGGCTTTTTCCTGCTCGTGTTTGCTCACTTTTGGTGCAGCTGTGCTTGTGGTCGTAGCCCCCGTCGTCTCGGTAGCCGATGTCGTCTCAGTAGACTGCGTCGTTTGAGTTGATTCCGTAGTACATGTTGTTTCAGATGCTTCAGTACTCATCGTAGGCGCGGTCGAAGCGGTGGCGCTAACCGACGATTCTTCATTGGCACTGTTCGTAGCCCGTTGGGGCGCCCCCTTATTAGATCGCGTTACTGGCATCCTTCTCACTCGCGAACTCTTCCTTCACCGATCCGTCTGCCGAAGGACCACTTGAATTGGCCTTTCACTTTCTTCAAAGGCCCGGGACAGTATCCCGCTGTTGCCGACCCAACTTCGTCGACCCTGCGTGGGTGAAAAGAAGAGACACGTTCACTTCTATACTCCTTTATTTTCCTCAGCACAATACAAGTCTTGATTCCGCAACTCGACTACAAATTTCATCAAATCACCCGCTTACTTAGCTACCCCGAGACTATACCGAGCAGAGAGCCGTGCACTCGGTCCTTTGGGAACACACAATTTTTACTACGACTGCGCGACATTATTTCCCATTCCCAGTCAGTCAGGGTATAATCTCGGGTAAACTTTACATTTCTACATTCACGGTGACATTCTTTGTATAAAAACATAAAAATATAAATAACTCTAGACACATATGTTGTATAATCGCCAAATCAGTGCGAAAAACATTACCACTGTGCCCAATTTCCACTCAATAATTGTAACTTATTCCTAAATCTTATAAGCTACGGGGCGGATTCTTATTACCTTTTGTACATATAAACTAATCCTATCGCAATTACATAATCATGATTCAATTCCTATGGTAACATCGCGGACACGTCAAGTTATATACGCAGGTCATAAAAGAATCTATTCGGTCCTGTCGCCGACAGACACATAAATTCGATAGCGTCACGCTAACTTCGTTCTGTTCGTGTTAAGTCCTCTGTTCAACTTTAGTATTTACCTGTACCTACATTGTGAACACCGAAAATAGCATTTTAATTAACGTGTTTCTGAATACTTTTATGTTACGTTGAAATGAAAATTTCAGCTAGGTATAAAGCTTATTTTCGTAATGTCTAGACTCTTTAAAAATGCCATTTTGTTTTCATATAAAATATAATAGACGTGCCGTTAAAAAAATTTGTGAATAATAGTGATACCACTTTTTCTTTCTCGTTGGTTTAGAGGCGAATAATACGCGTAGCGGTCACAAGGTCCAGGGTTCGATCCTAGTTCGGAAAAAGTGTGTTTTCAATAGACAAATTTCCAGTATAATCGGGTTCGGTAAAATGGCAATAGGCTCGCCCTCTATTACAATGAGACCTACTATTATCGGAGAAAAGTGGACTGCACACCTCTGCCACCCCCGTTTGGGGAACATAGACGTGTCGATATTAGTTTGACGTGTGTATCTGTATCTATCGGTGTGTCTATCTGTAACATCGTAGCTCCTAATCAGATGAACCGATTTTGATTTATCGAGAGTGTTTTTACCTGAAAATCAGCAAAAAATCTATTCAGCTGTTTGAAGATCATTAACTCTATAATAGTCGGATACTAGAATAGTCTAGTTATTGAAATGGTGTGATCAACTTCTACTGGTCTGATCGATTTGAAATTTAGTACCCTGTGACTTCAATGATATAATAATAACATGGTCACTTTGACCCCATTAGGATCCTCATCTCCTCACCAACAGCAAAGGTATCGTGTTTGGGCTCATTGTGGTTATAGATAAATAGTGATCAGGGTCTGAATATGAGTTGGAGGTTATTAAATTACTGATTTATTATTGGAAATAATAGACTACAACGTTACTACAACTATAATAATAAGAAAAAAACAATTCATCTATATTAACAAATCCGTATGAAGTAATAGCAAAAGATCTGTTATGAAAAGAGTTTTATAAAAAGTATAACTGACTTATAGGGATGTTGACTTTACAGTATTTCTCGATAATCACGGTAAATTTATTTAATACATAAATACGATACAGGCTATTAAATCATATTCAATCATATCATATTATAAAAGTATAATCCAAATCCTTTGATGTGATGTTTGGTATTGATTTGTATTAACATTGAATTTCAGAGAGCGCCCGATCCTACACAAGCATATTCACTTTGATCATACCAGAAATGTTTCCATAAATATGGAATTCATTGATGAACCGTAGGCAAGTACTACCTTTCCATACATTCCATTCAAATACGTATACCATATGTATTTCTATCTATCTGTCTATAGTTAACAACACGACACTACGTCAACTGAAAATCACACGAATAAAATTGATTTAAAAAAGTAATGAATTTAAAAAAATTTAAAAAAAAGCAAAAGAAAAGAAAGATTTCTCCGCACTCTCGAGTACTTCGGTCACATGGCACGGAAAACCCCAGACAATCTAGGAACACTTCTGGTTAGGGAAGATCGAAGACACGTTGGACCGACCAGATCCGCTTAACACTGGAAACACAAATACATGTAGTTTTAAATACTGCCGGAAATTGTACAAAATGGAAAACGTCGTGAAAAAGCGAATATAGTCTGCATTTCGCATCGTAGGTCACTACCCTCAGCACTCAGAAAACGACGCCAGGAGGAGGAGGTCTATAGTATATTCCTTGCAGGGTAGGTAGAGAGTACAGGGTTCCAACAGGTTCTTTCCTTACAGACCTCTCTGGCTTCTTCCACCCTCATAGTTCGTATCATGCATGCTCATCGATTACGGAAACTTTTGACTTTCCCTTCAGATAAGATACGGTATATTTGAACAAAAAGTGAATTATAGTTGAAACAGCATAATTTGTTAGACGTAGCTATATAGAATTGGCCATATATATAAGGGATCGTTTTTCCTCTTCCTAAAATATGTCTCTTTTCCTTATTTGAATGTTCACTCTGAATTGATCACAATAATTTCACACACTTTTCTCAAAATTTTCTATGGTTGCGATCAATCAAGAACTTTAGCAAACTTTATACGTTTTGCGAATTGGTATTTACCTTTGCAGCGAAAGAAATGCAAAGAAAAACGTCTTGTTACAGAAACTTTTATTGAAACTTACCCGGTGTGCTTGAGATTTCTTTTAATACGGCTTGTTTTTTTTTCAAGGGAAAAACTTTGTAAGCTCTAAAAAATAATACTGGCGTAGACGAAATAGGGAATAAAGGAAATACACGCAATCTAAGTTTTCCTTTATTTTTCAAATACGAATTAATATAAATAATTTGTTTGAAAATGATAAGCATAGAGTGGGTTTGGTCCACATTCGTAACTGAATTTTCATGATCATCTACGAAAGAAGTTATAATTCTTACCGCAAATTTTACATATAAATATAACATAAGTTTCACTCACACTACATCCTGACATGCATCCGAGATACAATTTTCTGTAATGAAATATATGAAATTCGTATTTATTTACTATAAAAAGGTTATTTTTTAATATTTTAAAATGGAGTAGAATTTATTAAAATTAACAAAAATGGCAGAATGGGCAGTGCACGAAGGCGATCTCCATAAAAAGAGGAGTAAGACAGGGAGACGTCATTTCTCCGAAACTGTTTACGACCACCATAGAGGACGCCTTCAAGCTCTTGGAATGGCGAGGACTTGGCATCAACATCAATGGCGAATACATCACTCACCTTCGATTTGCCGACGACATTGTGGTCATGGCGGAATCGCTGGAAGATCTAGGACGAATGCTCGGTGACCTCAACAGAGTATCTCAACAAGTGGGTCTTAAAATGAACATGGACAAAACGAAAATAATGTGTAACGTCCATGTCGTACCCACCGCACTCACCGTTGGGAACTCTTCTCTTGAAGTTGTCGACGAATACATTTACCTGGGACAGGTAGTCCGGTTAGGTAGGTCCAACTTTGAGAGAGAGGTCAATCGACGAATCCAACTCGGCTGGGCAGCGTTCGGGAAACTGCGAAACATCTTCTCATCCAAAATACCTCAGTGCCTAAAGACTAAAGTTTTTAGTCAATGTGTGTTACCAGTGATGATATATGGATCAGAGACGTGGTCTCTTACTATAGGTCTCATAAAAAAGCTCAGAGTTGCTCAGCGAGCTATGGAGAGAGCTATGCTCGGCGTTTCTCTACGTGATCAAATCAGGAATGAGGAGATTCGTAGAAGAACGAAGGTCACCGACATAGCCCTTAAGATTAGTAAGCTGAAGTGGCAATGGGCGGGCCACATAGCGCGAAGATCGGACGGGCGTTGGGGCAGAAAGATTCTAGAGTGGAGACCACGTATTGGCAAGCGCAGCGTGGGACGACCACCTGCCAGATGGACCGACGATCTTGTGAAAATCGCAGGAAGTCGTTGGATGCAGGTGGCATCGGACCGGTTACGCTGGAAAGCGATTGGGGAGGCCTATGTTCAGCAGTGGACAAGTATAGGCTGAGATGATGATGATGAACAAAAATGAAAGAAAAGTGATAGGTACATAAAAAGTAGGTACCTTCTGTTAGGATATTGTGGGTAGTTTCGTTTAAAGTTGATAATTGGTATTGATAAAATGTGCGGGTAGTTCTATGTAGGGTTGAGATATTAATTTTGACAACTGCCCCGCCATTTGACATTTCGATGTCAACACTAGTCGCTAGATGGCGTCAGTGTTGCTATTAATATTATAGACGAATAATCGTTTTGGATAATCGATTTGAACAACATGGCGATGCAAAACAAGTGACGTAAGTCTATGGATAAAATTTAAAAATGAACACTTTTGCTCGATACTTCATCGGAGACGGGTGCCAATTTTGCCAATTAAAACACCATTTGATGTTCCCATTCGTGTGTCTCTGGGAAAATGTTGGATGATTGTGTCACCTATAATTATGTACTATACGAATACCTACTTTGTTATTTTTTTTGGATCCAAAGGGTGCATTTTGTATCACGCCAGATCCCTTGCGGGGTAGACAGAAAGTACAGAGTTCCAAAAATTTCATTAGAATATTATGAAAATAAATAAGCTATTTGCTCAAAGCGAATATTGTACACAATTCTTTGTTATATAATTGCCTAATGGATCTGGTAAATCCCATTTGTTCTCACGCATGTCGTAGAAAGCAATTGGGGAATTAACCAAGACTTTTACTCTCCTTTTTTTTTTAAAAAAAAGCCCCACACTGGTAATTATTCAATGTCGTGGGTACGTTTACAAACATGAAAATCACACAAACAAATACCCAGACCTAAACAAAATGTGTGACACAAATATTTGTACTATGTGGGAATCGAACCCGCAACTATTCAGTCTAGTAACCGGAGCGGCCGACCGCTCTTAACGTCTGGACAAAGAAGTCGTCAGTGGAAACAGGAAATAGGCAACAGCGTTTTACTGAGTTCGTTGAAGAGATACGCATTTTGTAAATTTGTATTTATTTTACCCGCTCTAAATAGACTGCAACCATCAACCTGAATATTTTGAAAATAATGCAATAGATACCATTAGGTGTGTTTTTTTATTACTCATTCAATAATATTATCATAGTTTGACTACATACCCTCATAGACACTATTAACTAATATCCAAATAATCTGTATAACAATTCTAATTTCATATAGAATAAAATGAATTAGGTTCTATAATAATTTATTTTATTAATTCATGTATTGGATTCTATCTGACAGTTAATTAAAAAAATACATAATAAAAAAATATATTCATGACATCATTAAAAAATTATATTCATTTTGCATTTAAATTGTGGGAAATAATCATATAGTAAGCAACACTGAGACTCCTACTACTAGTAATATTGCTACCTCTATCGGATCGACGTAATGTCGGTATGGTGGGGAACAAGAGTAAAAGAGATGGATATATGTTTACTCCAAATTATTTATTGGATTCAAAGCTACGTCGGCTACTTTTAAGTCGTTACACTTTTTTGGACGCGCTGAAGTGACGTTTGCTTCTCTATTTATTTACCTCAATGGCCGAACGTGACTGTGAATTATGTACGAATAAGCCCAGTAATGGACGCCATTGTCGAGAAATTTGGACCACACTCGTGTGCCAGAATCAATCTGTAGCAATTAATCGGGTGAAGGGCTTACCGTTATTGGTTGCCGATAATGTAATTTCCAATTTTGGATTATCCACCCCTAGTAACCATATTTGTTTATTTTGATCCTATTCTTTCGCTATGCTATATACGATTAAGATATATTATTAAATAATAAATGTAATAAGTGGGGCGGTTTGTAAATATACCAGCCTCGTTCAACCACCAACCAAGAGTATTTACAAGATGTATATAAAAAAATGCTACAGAATACCTGCTAATCTAATATACTACTATCTGTTTATATTATTACGCCATATGCAGGGTAGACAGATAGTATACTCAATGGCTAAAATTAAACCCATGTAAGGGTTAATCGATTTTAGTCCTGTTCTCCAATTTGTCGAAAATGTAAATATTCTTCCCGTGGCCACAGGTGCTGGTGCTTGCGTCTGGAACTTGGAATTAATATTTCATGTGTAATCCTACTCATATTATAAATGTAAAAGTTTGTATATTCGGAAATGTTTGGATTTTTATGAAATTTGGCAGATAGTTTATTACCTGGATTAACATATGGAATACTTATTATCCCGGAAAAATGTTGGGGTCCTGCCTAAAGTCAACTCGGATGAAGTCACGGGCTAAGCTAGTATTCGAATAAATCGCATAAGTCAACGAATACTTTTCAATTCTTATAGATTTCGATTTGACGGAAAATATTAGAATTAAAAGAAATACACATTTATGCCTATATTCCCAGGCACAGGTGGCAGAAGTGTACACCCATTTTTTGCCGACAATGTTAGCTCCTTCGTAATAGGGCGTGAGCCTATTTCCAACCTGATACTGGAAATTTATTTATATTACTTACACACCGTCACGCCTATATTCCCCAAGCGGGGGTGGCAGAGGTGTACTGAGTACACCCATGTTTCGTCGACGATGTTAGGTCCCATGTAATAGGGGGCGAGCCTATTGACATATACCGGGCACAATTCCAGACTCCGGACTCATACTGGGAAGTCTGCCGACAAACTACTAAGTAGTTTGGCAGATTATAATGTATGTTTAAATGTGGATTTCATAAAATGAATAAACATAAATAAATAATATAAATAAAGTTTATTCGTTAGAAAAACTTCATTTGTCTGACCTAGGATTTGAACCCAGGACTTTATATTACTTATATTACGATCTATGTTTAGATACTCATGATTACTACGCGCATCCAACGAGGTTTTTATTCGCATCTCTTCGGATTCGATGCCATAAATAACAGAATCAATCATTTAAAACATAGTTCAATGGATCTCTATTTTGCTGTCTTAGTTCCGGAGTGCGTCGATTCAACACGGTACTTTAAGCCTGATACTCACTAGAGCTGTAAATGCTGCACGCACAGTAATGAGAATGAATTGTGTAGGCACTACGATTTTCCGTTGATTCGTGACAAATCCGACGCCCGGTGAATCAAAGTGTTACACGAATTGCTCGCTGGAGGCTCACTGCAGATATAAACTATGCTTTTTAATTTAAAAAGAAAAGATAAACACCGTCATGGCTATATTTACCACATGAGGTTGGCACAAGCGTAGTGGTTGCAATTGAGCGTAGTGGTTGCACGCTCGCCCTCTTATCCGGGACACACATACACATAGAATTTGGGCATTATATACATCAATTTTTTTCCGACGATATTAGATGCCATGTAATAGAGGGCGTGTCTATTACTACATACCGGGAACAATTCCAGACTCCAGACTGACACTTTTTTCGATAAAAAAAACGATATTTTGTCCGACCAAGGATTTGTACCTTTTGACATTATTCGTCAGTAGACTAACGAAGCAGTTGCCAGAACTAAAAAATGTGAATATTCTTAACACTATATTTTGAATATGATAGTGGAATGATGTAGTAACGGAATTGTTACAGTTTACCGGTAAGTATCCAGCTTTACTGGTTCCCGCCTATTTATCTCGCCTGCCGATATTGTAATCTGGGAGTTTTTCGTGCGATTGCTTCCGGATTCCCGGCTGAATTTTATCGTTTCCGATAAAAAAAGGAACACGCGAGGTCGGACAGTTAGTTAGTATTAAGAAGTTTTAACCGAAGAGGATCAAATTTAGTCAACAGCTTGGTTTAGTGTTTAAGGGCTTAAGCCGTTTCGCCCACTTGATGGAGTAGTTTCGGGTTGATCCTCGCAAGGCACAAATATTTGTGTGATCAACAAATATTTGTTTCGGTCTGGCTGTTTGTGAATGTGAAGTTCATGTACATAAATGTAATCACGATAAAGGAATAATAAGAAAATGTTATATTGAAAATAAGAGTAAAAAGAAAGTAAAAGAATACGTTGCCCACGTATTAAAAAAAATATTATTAGAGATTTCCGAACCTATTACATCTAATTTAGTGTAATCAACATATTTTTTACGTTATTGCCATACATTTACGTCATGTGTCTTAGAAAGACAGACAAATGGTTACCTTCTATAGTGTTGGCAGAATCTTTCTCTTCTTAACTATTTCCAAAACATTGCATTTTGATACAAAAAAGACTAAAACCGTTAATAATAATTTATTTACTTTAAAAATTAGTCTCTACCTCTATAAATATAAAGCTCATTTCACGTAGTCCAATAAATTGCTCACGGTTTTTCCAGCGAAAGCCTTTCAAGTTCGCGACATTAGGCTCTCCATGAAAAATCGCTGCAGGTATTATACCTCTTTCTGATCGTCACATGAATCATACCGATGTGTGGTATATGTTAACAAAGCATTTTGTATTTCCATCAGGTGAACGACTGGGATGGGCAAGAAGCACCTGTCAAGCTTGTACAGAGTTGCGTTTGTGATGATAATTCGAGATCATTATATTGAACTAAAGTGAAATTAGCCTTGGTTACAAAGCGCTAAATCGCTATCACCGTCATTATCAGAGCATCAAAACCACGGAAGGCATGATTTCTCGAATCGTAATATATTTTTTTTAGTTTCTCTTTATTATTTTATAGTTGTGACATAATTTAAATCAGAATGAATTGTTGGGCTAATAATGGTTTTATGAACCTCACCAACCTAACCTTCTAAGGTTCTAATACATTAATTCTTACCACCGCGCATACAAGTCGCGCATAGCGACTTTTGCTGCATCTTACAGCAAGGTTTCATGCCGCTAGTATGTATATTCACTATGTAATATGTATATTGATCATAGAGGTAAGACTTAAAAGCATAGAGGGATTATAAGACTAGTTCAGCTGTACACTTTTTCTAGACACTTGGTACCATTTAGGTAACCAATTTAAAAATCTTTGTTTCTACATGGTTCGAGCTTCCTTTTTATTGAAAATGTTATGGCTTGTCATTTTGACGCAGGCTCCACGCAAATTTATAGGTTAATATTTGTTTGTCTAGTTACTGTCTTCTCGATGACTTTTTATTTGTTTCCAGTAGGTTCATAAAGTGTACAAGAGTGTAACTGATTACGATAGATTTGTCCCCTTTCTTAACTGACATGACATAAGTGTAAGCAGTGCAAATATATAATCATGTAAATGCTTCCTCTATGGTTCTAGTACCTCTATAATATTGACTCTCCGTCGTCGTGACTGACGTCTGTTCCTGACGTTTTTAAGGTACAGTAATGTCGCTGGAAGAGAAGCGGCTCATGGCGTCCGGGACATAATGCGTAAGCATATTTCTGAATTAAATTAACCCTTAGCTTGCCATAATACGTAAACCAGCGTCAAATTGCCGAGACAGATTGAAGTTAAGCTTTGATTTTATTTTTAATTTTGCAAAATTACAGATTTATTGTCTAATGAAAATTCATTGGGTTTTACATTTTGATAATTAAAACGTTTTATTAGGTCGGTATTAAATTTTCATCTTTACCTCTAAAACAATCAACTCACTAACAGTTAATACACTTAAAAAAGTTACGCCAAAGTTGTAGATAAGTAACATAAATGAAATCAATCATAATAAAACCACAGCGATGTTATTGATTGATTATTTGGTATCAACTTTAGTTGTCTGTTAGTTACTCATAAGTAGCAGTTCCAATATTTTCCCAATATAAAAACTTAATCTTAACGATGATACTAAGTTTTTACCCTGCTGCCCCACTATGTCAGTTTGTGACTATCTTGTTAACTCTACAAATATAATGATTTTCATAATAAATTCTAGAAACATCTTGGTATCTTTTTATATAAAGTTCCGGTGTGAGTAGGTTCATAATTATTCTCCTCCTAAGCGACTTGATTTAATGATTTTGTACTTATGGGGTCACCTGGATGGTTCTTAGCTATACTTCGATCCGGTAAATGGCGCTGTTATCGACCGGCGAAACTGTGAGAAACTGCTACTTTACTATCTATCTATCTATATCATCACGCCAGCTACCTCGCAGGTTAGGCAAGGAGTACAGAGTTCCAACAGGTTCTTTCCTTACATACCTCTCTGGCTTCCTCTACTCTCATAGTTCGTCTCATACACACTCGCCGGTTACGGAGACTCTTGACTTGCCCTTCAGATAAGACACGGTCTATTTGGTCATGGTAAGATAGTCTAGGTCTTCCCCGGTACCTACATCCTTCCACTTTCGCATTGTATATCTGTTTTCTCTTCTTCTTCTGGCATTCCTTCTATAAACCCGAACCAACGGAGCATACCCTTTCTCATCTTTACACTGATACTATCTTTCATACCTTTATCTTGAGTACTTTTGAACAGTTATGATATATACTTTAAAACTTTTCACTTTCGCTGTCTTTCAATTTTCAAATGACTAAATACATCCCTACGGATACCGTTCAACAACTTCGGATCACAATTGAAACATACAGCAAACATGGCGGTATTCAGATAAAACTTTATGAAAAGCATCTCGAGTATTTTAAGTTCTTAAGGATTCGATTTAGTTTGCATTCATAACTTTAAAACAAATTGAATATTTCAAACTCGTAATGAGTATTCGAATTGCTCGTCTGCGCGAATTATTTTGACCTTGATGTGAGGGAGGTATGATTGAGTTAATTATAGAAAATCTTGACTTACCTACTTGACACGCGCGTTTCACAGGCGTAATTTAATATCTGTCTTTATGTAAATTATTTTCTTAAGTGCCTTTATGTGCTGGTTTTGCCTGATAAGACGTACTAGCGACCCGCGTCGGCTTCGCACGGGTAAATTGTACACACAAACCTTCCTTTTGAATCATCCGGTCATTGGTAAACACCGTATGAAAATCCGTTCGTTAGTTATTGAGTTTATCGCGTTCAGACAGACAGACGCGGCTGGGGGACTTTATTTTATAATACGTTTTACGTTTCGGGGTAAACAAATGGCGAATAACTTGCGAAGTACTTTATTAAGCGCTGCATGCACAAACAGTATGTCAAAGGCAAGTATACAAAAGTACTAAACACACACTAGTACTACTGTGTGTGTTTAAGTGATATACGCTGTTGGCCGTGAGGCCTTTACAGTTTCACCGGACTTAAGGGCGAGCGTGCAACCACTACGCTCGAGCCAGAAGGGCAAGGGGCGACATACTCGAGGGCGCCTCGAGTTGGGACAGTCGCTACGGGGGAAGAGGATCTACGATTTAGTCGTAGACGTCCGTATCCGGAGCGAAAAGAAGCGATGTCAGAGCATCGGGGGAATCTGTGAGAATGTGTCGCGGTCGGCGGTAGCGGCGACCGGGGATGGGTTCGTAGTCGGTAGCGGCTACAATTATTGGATGCGCATGGGAAAATGCGTCCGCGAAGTGTCGAGTTGTCGCCTTTTTAATATAGGCTCGAATAGATTCGAGATCGAGATTGGAGTGGACTAGTACTACTCTCCCTAGTGCTCAATTACTGTTTCCAAGTCGCTGAGTCACTTGTAGTATCCGTATGTCGTTTCTATGGTCGCCGGTGTATTCCACTTGGATAGCT
Source organism: Phalera bucephala (assembly GCA_905147815.2). Taxonomy (NCBI): domain Eukaryota; kingdom Metazoa; phylum Arthropoda; class Insecta; order Lepidoptera; family Notodontidae; genus Phalera; species Phalera bucephala. The sequence continues at coordinate 14,340,859 of LR990617.1, read as the reverse complement.
TGTCTTCGATTTGATCGCTGTTGCTTCCGAAGAGAGACTGTGTCCGTCGCGAGCTGAATGTTACTTTTATACTGATGTGAAAGTTATGGACGTAAATCGTACCCTCTAAGTACATCGATAGAAATGTCCAGGTATATCAAACAATAGCCGACGCATTCCACAAAACGGTATTATTATTTCGTACCTACTTGTATCTACTAGCGTACCGCGGACTTGCGCCGGCGATAATAAAAGGGGAGGAACCTTCTAGACGTTTTAGCACGCAAACGCGGATTCTAGATCTTTCTTGACGGATCGATAGGGGACCTAAGGGTATGTAATGGGTGTGTTCATTTTAAAATGAATACAGCTCGATAAAGGATTCACGAGAAATCAGGGTGTATTGAAGTCGTAACAATATGTAGTGATATAAAAGGAGGACGTCAGAATTTAAGGGTATTAAATGTGAGACACTGCCATGCCTATGTTCCACTCGTGTTCGCAGGTGGCAGTACAGTAGTATGTAGGGATACACAGTATTGTACCCATACATTTCGCCGACGATATTAGGTCTCATGTAATATGGGGCGAGCCTATTGACAAATTTATTTATTTCTTATCGAAGCGCAACATCTTAACGCAATCTTATCAATAATTTAGAATAACATCTGTGAGCTAATTATATATACCCGCCACAATTCTAGACTCCGGACTGATACTGGAAATTTTAAAAAAATTGGGGGCGAGCCTTGTCTAAATTCTGGGCATAATTCTAGACTCCGACTGTTTTTGTACAATAGTGCACAGAACTGTTACAATATTGTTTGTTTATTTGGAAAACATACAGAAATATGGCGTTATGAAGTCTATTGCAGTGTCTTTTCTTTTATGCGATCAGTTCACCAAGCAAAGAAGAAGAAAATTTTGAGAAACGTCCTCATTTTTGTTATAGATCACGTTAACAAAATAGTAACGATATTTAATCTCCACAACAAAACTACACTACTACAAGCAAATAATGCGCACATTCGATGGTGAAAGCGATAACAATAAATCTAATAACGCAGACAGCACACGACCGCATAGTGCACATCCGATCGGCTGTCAGTCGATCGTCCAAGCAGGTCGAGGCGGAAGATCTCTACCTCAACCGCTTTCGACTGCCGGACGATGTTAGGGATCTCATTCGTTCCAAGAATGCTTCTATCCGAGCGTACGACTCCTACCCCATCGAAGCCAATCGGGCCCGGATGCGCGCTTTACAACGAGAGGTAAAGCGTCGTGTCGCGGAGGTCCGGGAGGAACGGTGGGGTGACTTCCTAGAGGGCATCGCGCCATCGCATCTGGCCTACTGGCAGCTGGCGCGTAGCCTCAAATCCGACTCCACGACTGACATGCCCCCGCTGTCCCGCCCTTCAGGCGCACCCCCAGCCTTCGACGACGACGAAAAGGCCGAGCTTCTCGCCGACTCCCTCGAGAGCCAGTGCGCCCCCAGCTCTCAATCCGTCGACCAGTCCCACGTCGACGCGGTCGACAGGGAAGTCGAGCGCAGGGCATCCCTCCCCCCCGTCGATTCCTTACCTCCTATCACCCAAACGGAGGTCGAAGATCTAATTATGGGTCTCAAAACTAAAAAAGTCCCCGGCTCTGACGGCATTTCGAATCGCGTTCTGAAATGCCTGCCCGCCCAACTCATCTGCCTCTTAGTGGCCATATTGAACGCCGCCATGGCGAACTGCACCTTCCCCGCTAAGTGGAAGGAGGCGGACGTCATAGGCATTCCCAAGCCCGGCAAACCTCGCAATCTCCCCGCGAGCTACCGCCCTATCAGTCTCCTCAACTCCCTGGCCAAGATATACGAGCGCCTACTTCTGGCGAGGCTCAAAGACTTCGTAACGTCCAGGGGTATCCTTATCAACGAGCAGTTTGGCTTTCGAGCCAAACACTCTTGCGTCCACCAAGTGCACCGCATCACGGAGCACATCCTCTCCGGTCTCAATAGACCCAAACCCATCTACACGGGCGCCCTCTTCCTAGATGTCGCGAAGGCATTCGACAAAGTCTGGCACAACGGCTTGATCTACAAGCTCTACCAATTGGATGTGCCGGACAGACTCGTGCTCATCTTACGAGACTTCTTGTCGAATCGCGCCTTCCGTTATCGCGTCGAAATGACGCGCTCCACTTCCCACTCCATCAGTGCTGGAGTCCCACAGGGCTCAGTTCTCTCTCCGCTCCTGTTTAGCCTTTACACGAACGACATTCCTCGTTCGAGTAAGGCGCATCTAGCCCTATTCGCGGATGATACCGCTCTCCACGTCTCGCATAGGAATAAGGGTTTCATTACCAGACACCTTCAGGCATCCGCCAATTGCCTTGGGAATTGGTTCAGGAAGTGGCGTATTGAGGTGAACCCGGACAAGAGCGCTGCGGTGTTCTTCTCCAGAGGAGCCACCCCGCGCCACTCCCTGCGCCGCCCTAGAAGTAATCTCGGCCAAGTAACCATGTTCGACCAACCCATTCCCTGGGTCAAAGAGGTCAAATATCTAGGGGTCACCCTAAACAGTACCATGTCCTTCGGCCCGCACATCAAGCGGGTCCGTCACCGAGCATCATTTGTGCTCGGTCGTCTCCATTCGTTAATCTGCAAGCGGAGTAAAATGTCCCTTAGAAATAAGGTGACACTTTACAAAATTTGCGTTCGACCCATCATGACTTATGCGTGTGTTGTGTTCGGGCATTCGGCCCCCTCTCACATCGATAAACTCCAAGTGGTTCAAAACCGCTTCCTCCGTAAAGCCGTAGGAGCCCCCTCGTTCGTACGGAACGTCGACCTCCACTCCGATCTAGGTCTCGAACCTATTCGCGCCTTTATTAAAAAGGCGTCAACACGTCACTTCGCAAACGCATCTACCCATGCGAATCCGTTAATCGCAGCCACCGCCGACTACGATCTCCCCCCGACCCCTGCCGCCACCGCCGGCCGCGACATGTTCTCACCGACCCCCCCGATGCTTTGTCATCCCTTCTTTCCGCTCAGAATACGGGCGACGACGACGACGTAGTAGTAAATCCCCTCCCATAGCCGGCGGTTGACCGGTGCACTTAGTAGTGCACCCGTCCCCCTACAGCGACTGTCCCAACCTCGAGTATGTCGCCTCTTGCCCTTCTGGCTGGCTAGAGCGTAGTGGTTGCACGCTCGCCTTTAAGTCCGGTGAAGCTGTAAAGGCCTCGCGGCCAACAGCGTACATCATTCACACACACACACGACCGCATAGTTACATTACTACGAGTATAATATAGGCCAAGGTTGTAAATACATAATACAACAATTATACGCAAAAGAAGGTATGCAAGTTACATAATTAAATAATTGAACTGATAATTACTGCCGGTTGAGCAATCGCTTTGAATTCTCGGAAGTGAATATGTTCTTGAGCCATTAAAATTAGGTAGTAATATATTTTTAATTAAGTATACGGCTGCATTAAGCTAAAATAAATTTACAAAATATATATGCTACGGGCGAAATCATTAACGAGCGCATTATTTACAATAAAAAATAATTTAACACGTCACGCTTATGTTCCCCAAGCGGGGGTGACACAGGTGTACTGTGTACTCCCACTTTTCGCCGATGATGTTAAGCCCCTTTTAAGCCTGTTGCCATATACCGGGAGCAATTCCAGACACCGGAACAATACTGGGAAATTTTTAATAGATAAACTACACCATGTTTTTTATGTTGTGTGGGTTGTATTTGTTTGTTTCTTGTTAAGTTTTTGTTTTAATTTATTTCTAATTTACCCGACTTAGTTTTCACTTATGTTATTATTTGCCTTGTTTCTTTTTTTTGTGTACTTTTTTGTTTTGTTGGCGCCTGTGACGTCAACGACCGGCCCAACGGAGGACCAGCGCTGGTTGCTGAGTAGCGAGCATTATGCTGAGTTGGGACCGTTTTTTGTGACGAGGTCATATAATTATATCTTTTTTTTTATTAACGTGTGTTAGTTTTTTTTTATTTACTTGTGCGACCTAGGATTTGAACCCAGGACCCCGTGTTCCAAAAGCGCAATACACCGCTGACGTAGAGAAAAGAGTGAGTGCAGGGAACAGAGTAAATGGTGCGATGGGAAAGCCACTTGGGAGCCAGCACTTAAGCCAAAAGGCACAGCTGGCCATACATAACGGAGTGCTCGTCCCAATGCTGTTAATGGTTGCAAGAGCTAGTTATGTAAGAAGGAGAATGAAAGTAGGATAAATGTGGTGGACATGCGAGCTCTGCAGAAGATGTGCGGAGTGAAGCTGACCGACCATATTCGCAACAGCGTAGTAAGAAAGCGATTAGGTATGACAGATAGTATCGGTGTAGTGTGAGAAAGGGTATGTCCCGTTGGTTCGGGCATATAGACAGAATTTCAGAACAAAGAATGACAAAACAGATATATAATGCGAAAGTGGAAGGATGTAGGTACCGGGAAAGGCTTAGACTATCTTACTATGACTAAATAGACCGAGTCTTATGTGAAGGACAAGTCAAGAGTCTCCGTAACCGGCGAGCGTGTATGCGACGAACTATGAGAGTGGAGGAAGCCAGAGAGGTATGTAAGGAAAGGTTAGCGACGCGAACTAACTTTGTCTATTTATTATTGTAACTGTAAAATGTATACGTAGTAAAATAATAACCTTATAAAAAAACCATATTTGAACCTTTGTATGTAAATACATAAGCCAATGTCTGTATATATGTGTTAATATTTGAAAAATAAATGCAAAGAGAGAAAAGGGTTAACATCTAGTGCCGTCCGTAGACTATGGAGGGTTAGCGGGGCGCGGGCGGGGTACTGTCGCTAGCGCCGAGCGCCGCGCATTGCATACACGGCAGTTGCTCCCGGCCGTCCTTGGGGGGCGGTTACGTTTGTTTGTCTCCCTACGGGCAACCGCTAGATGTTCACCTTCTCCTCTCTTCAGCTAGCAGAATCGCATCTTTTATTTCATTTCAACACTTTCCTGGCTCCCAATTGGCCACAGACCTGTTGGACCTCTGTACCCTCTGCCTACCCCGCAAGGGATCTGGCGTAATGATATAGATAGATACCGACCACAATTTAAGACTCCAGTCCATTATTAAAATATTTTCTAAATAATAAGTAATTAAAAAATACTATTTTAGGAACAAGTTCTCTACTCCTACCACTTCTAGACTATGGAGATGTCCGTTTCCTTGATGCCATTGAAGAGCTAGTGAACAAGCTCGAATGTTTGCAGAATCGGTGCATCCGCTTTATTTTCGTTTTGCGTAAATATGATCACGTATCAGAGTTCCGAGGAAAATTGAAGTGGCTGCCTATTCGGCAGCGTTGAGACTCACATGTTCTTTCTCTTCTCTACTCCATCTTTCATAGTCTCAAAGCTTCTATCTACCTACGTGAGCGGTTTGACTTTCTTGTCCTTACAGATAGGCCCTGTCGTAGTGCTACTTCTCTCCTTCTTCGTACTCCTCTTCATTTTTCCAATCGATATGATAAGTCTTCTACTGTTCGTGGTGCCCGTCTTTGGAACTCACTTCCACACGCCCTACGTGCGAGCTCATATCTGGATGTTTTTAAGAGAAGAGTCAAGGAACATTTCCTACCTGTTTTCTGATTGATACATACATATAACTTTATGTATGTAGGTATATTATATGTATTTAGCAGTTGTGTAGTGTATGTATATTATTTATATTTATGATTAGGTATTTTATATATTTTTCTTTTTTTTTCTTGAATGTGGGATTGTATAACAGCCCTCTTATTTTTCTGTCTCATATCTCAACACTCAAAGGTTCGCTGGAAGAGAACTTATATTTTGAGTTAAGCTCGCCTTTGTATATGACTTGTGAAAATTACAATAACCTCTGTACTGTATACAATAAAGAATAAATTAAAATTGAATAAAACAAGTTTTACAGAAAATAACTCAACGAATATATCTTGCTTAGTTGAGGAGATCCTATGACTTCTTTCTGGCTCTGTCATCAGACCCTGGACATTATCCGGATCCAAAATACTCGTCAAGACAAATCCAATGAGCCCAAACACGGCGGGGTTATATTGAGTACTTGTGTGGTTTCATTGGCCACCTTTTGTCTTCATCATCAGACCCTAAACACTATCTGGTTGTATAGCACTTCTTAATACCAATCTGACAAGCATAAACACAAGGGGGTTAGGTTGTATAGTTCACATATTCCTGAGGCTACCTTCCGACTTCATCATCAGACCAGCTCGATGGTACCATATTATTGCATTGTCATCGGACTTAGTGTGGAGTACAGATGCATTAATCCTTTAACAGAAATATTCAATGATCAAATTGAACAGACACCCAGGGGTGTCTGACAGTGTCTGTCAGTGTTTTCCATTGGTATAAATTATTTTGGATTGAATATGCAATGGTATTTGAATAAGTGGGTTAATTAAGAAAATCTTGAGTCACTTAACATGCGTGGCTCCCGACCCTGTCAAGTATTTCCTAATTGGATCTGTTTTTGCACATATTTCCCGTATGAATTTATTCATGGCTCCAACTGAAATACACCAAAAACATCCCGGTGTTATATCGGATAATAAAGAGGTGGTTCAAGTAAGGGACCAAAAACATTCCCAAATTAGGTGGGTTACCTTGTATGGAAAAGATACGAAGATGTAAATTTATTATGTTTTTTAACAATATAGCAACTACAAAAATCCAATATTTACATTATTTTAAATTTTCCTCTATTAGACTATGTATGTTATCACGTAAGAAAGGCAGGAAAGGCTCATTAAATTTACAAAAAAAATTAAAGTTTTAGTTAGTAATTAAGATTTGACGACTCACATCAACGTTTTATGACTTGTAATTTTTGGTGTCTATATATATATTTGTTAAGTATATTATAATAAAAAAGCAAATTATTTTTATATTGCCACGCGGACTGCATTCAATTATTTAATTTTTACTTCTCATGTTATGTTAGATATTATTTAATTGTACATATTTCCAATAATATTGAAAATGTAAAATTCGGTGGTATTTATTGAAATAGTAATTCTGCAATCACTCAGTCTCAACCGGTCTCAACTCAATAAACTTTTTTTAAACCATGAATTTCTTTTGCCAAGTCGTTTCGTAAAATCTTCGCATCTAGAAAAGTTATACATCCTTCTTTTGGATGTAAAGCCTACAGCTCACGGGCGGAATCCTTTAATATAGGACAGTGCTTCACTCAACCAACGTACAGTTATTTGACTAGTACGAAATCTCGTGTTCCGTATTCTGTGGTACAAATATTGTGGTTAGATGTTTTGAAATAGATTTATAAAATAATGTTTATATCCGTCCACCTGAAGCGGAAATGCAAATTCAAAAGCTACTTCCTTTTGAATTTGTATTCTCTGTGAATACATGCATTATATTATACATACTGAATACACTAGTCAATAATAATAGTACAGTTTATAAAAATATGTTGCCCGTGAAGTAGTTAGAAAAATGTTTTCGCGAAATAACTTTTTTTGTAATGAAAATAACTATATGACGAACTATAACAGGTATATGGTTGAGAGCCATCAATATATATTTCGTTCTGGTTCACGATCACGGCTAAAATGACAGATAAAAACGACCACGTTTGAATAAATTTAACCATCTATGCCTATTCGAGATGACTGTCGGGTACTCGTATGTACAGTTTATATTCAGACTCACATAAAAAAAGTTTACAACTACTATTCATCCTCAAGTACCCTTTATGGCTGAGATACCTAACTACATGAAAAATCTACTTATTTGTTTTCAACATTCTCATGGGAGACACTAAATTCCTGTCTCTACACAGTTTTATGTAAATACTTTAACACTTATGTAACATAAACACGGTTATGTCATGGTAAATGTGCCGAAACTGTTACTTACAATAAAAATCATTAAACAAAAAACCGACTTCAAAAAGCAAAAAATAAATATTTAAAGTCGGTACGGGTTAGTGCTGTCGGTTATATTTATTTTTTGCTTTTTGAAGCGGGCTTTATTTTTTTTTTAAAGATTTTTATTTTACAATTTTAAGTGACAATTGAATTATTTACTAATATTTATATACCTATATTATATTATTTTGCCGAGTTGTACAGCAAGGTACCTACATGATTGATATAATAACCAAATCTATACATTCGTGCTGTTCGCCGTTAAGGAGTCCCCTGATGTATCTTCACAGTCCAAAGTTCAATACCGATTTCATTAAAATGGGACCACCTCGAAACTATACTCAACCCAATGCACAAAGAATCATCAAAATCAGTTCATAAATAAAGACGTTATTAAAAACACAGACGAATTGTTGACCTCCTCCTTTTTAGAAGTCGGTTAAAAATGGCAGTTGCCATGGTGATCGGGGGGTTAATAGGCGCTCCTCTGTCTTTTTGAAAGCGTGTGCGTATTAATAAATAACTATCACTTGCTTTAACGGTGAAGGAAAACATCGTGAGGAAACCTGCATGCCTAAGAGTTTCTCTAAGGTGTGTGAAGTTCACCAACCTGCACTGCGCCAGCGTGGTGGACTATGGCCTAAATTCTCTCGGTTTGAGAGGAGGCCTATGCCCAACGGTGGGACAGTTTTTTAACAGGGCTCATATTATAATTTTTACTCATAGGTTAAAGAATTTTTTTATGTGTAATAAATTCTAGGTCGGACAAATGTAGTTTTTCTATCGCAAAATTTCCAGTAGTAGTCTGGAGTCTGAAATTACGCTCGGTATGGCAGGCTCAATAGGCTCGCTTCCTCTTATATAGCACCAAACATCCTAGGCGAAAAGTGAATGCGCACGGTACACTTTTGCTACCCCTGCTTGGGGAATATACGCTCAAGATTTATGGTCAAAGAATGTGCATTATTAAAAAAGTAAAGATGTACAGTCAAACAAATTTATTAATTTATGATATGATTATGAATAGAAAACATATACATAGCATTGAATCTTAACATAAATGTACAATTTCAAGGGTTAAACACTGCGTACAATACAAAAAGTATAGCAAGTTAGTTTGCGTAGAAAGTTAACAAAAAATGAAAAGAGAAAAAAGAACAAAAGTTTAACAAAAATCCATTTTTATATAAAAAAAGAAGATATACGCAAAAATTACCTGTGTCGGACTTGGTACTTGAGTTTGCCAAAGCTTGTGTGGTCCTCTTCACGTCGATATACTCAATGTGGCATGTTAGGATAACATTGGGGAAGGATCGTGTAATGACATTCTGTATGTCACTGAAGCCCTCCTCCTGCTTGCGTCGATATCCTCAATGTTGAGGGTCGTGACCTCCAGGAACATCGATATCGCGGATTATTTTCCACCAACCATCTTGGCTCTCATTCGTGTGTATCGCCTCAGATATTGTGGTGTCCAGCGCGGATGGTATCTGATTAGACCAACGCATGAGGTTACGACCTCTTGGTCTCTTTCCTTCTCCGATCTTTAGGTCTCTACTTTCGACTTCCTTCACACTGAAGCCCTATCAAACGTCAATTCAGTTATCGTAACGCGCCGCGTTACTTCTATTTCAATGCTAGCCTTGATGACAACACACATGACGCACGCACACACGAACATACGCACGTACACAAACAGGAAAAAACACGCTCTCCATATTTAAAATTCTCTTTGTAGGGCTCGTAGCGATCAGTAACAAAGGCTATAATAGCCGATCCCGGTCATTTGGAACGACATTTTACGTGTCCACGTTTGTTTAGCAGCCCTTTGGATGGATTCATATCGAATAACGAAGTGCGACAGCCATCCATTAGCACGCGTTTGCAGGCCCTGAATAACGGATGTATAAGCCCAGCGGTAGGCCATCCGCCATTAGTAATGGTATTTTTTATGCCACTGGCGCATCATTACACGATAATTTCACGAAGTGATAGTAACGCGGCGCGTTACCTGGTCATTGGTTATAGCGAATAAGGGACCTGGATAAAAATTTTGCTATGTTAGTGTAAACTTCAGTGTATGTATATTTTAAAACGTACGAGGCTATGAAAATATGTACATGAGGAATATCAGCGAGAAAAGAAAATTAAGGACTAGAAAACGCTTCTAATGAAGTTAAAATCCTTGTCTGTTTTTAGAACAGAATCTATATAAAACGTAGAGAATTCAACATCCCTTAATTACTTACATCCAGAAAATAACACACCCCTTAATTACCTTTTTTATAACAAGGTTATAAAAAAGGTAATTTTGAAGGTATGCTTTTCACCAAAATTATCCAAAATGTTTGACTTGACGACTTGCGCCCGTTGCTACAGGCTACGCGATTGATGCCAACCAATGATTTTTATACTCCTAAATCGCCTTTTAGTTTTTACTTCCAAAGAAAATGGAACTAATTTAGAGCTGTGAAGAATCCTGTATAGACTGTAGAATACTGCATTATATGCTCTGTGGTAAAGGAGAAATTGTAATGATTTCTGCTTACTAGTACTTGAATAGTACCACTCAATTAGGGCTACAATGCATTTTGCCGGACTTTAGGATGAAATCTATTTTTTTTCCAGGACGAGTGTGTACAGGAATTACACAAGCTAATTACATCATATCCTTTCCAACACTTCGTGGTTGATGTTATACTAATTCACATGATACGATTTGCTTCGTCATTCATAATGCGTTCTTCTGAGGAATGGAATTTGCTGCCATCGTCAGTGTTTCCGAAGAGGCATAACTTGGGTATTTTTAAATTTAGAGTGAAATTAAATTGGCTATGAATGAGCCAGAGATTTTTGGCTCCATTGGAAGTTTCAGGTGAGATAGGGTCAATCGCAATATCTGACCAGTCCTCAATAGTAAAAATCGCCTGTAAAAACCAATCAAGTGCGAGTTTATTTCGCGCAAGGAAGATTCCGTACTAAAGATTTTGGTCTTCCCCCCAGAGGACTTAGCAAGAAAAGAACGTCGTCAGTGTGACGCTAGCGAATAAGCTTTCTGTCAAGTTTATGTTTATTTAATAAATTATAGTATGACAAGGATGGCACATAAACTCGCTAGCGTCACGTAAAAGTCAAAATTTTTGTGTTAAGAAATGTGATTTTATGTTCGCCGAGGCGTTCCCCGGTTACTGATATATTTTCAAACATTCTTTGCCGAATCTCCCGGACGTCCTTAGCACTAATATAAATCCGGAGAAACTCCAATGGTTCGCAACCATATACATAATTTTAAACCAACATAGCGTACAGCTTCAATTTGAAAACATTGAAACTTTTTTCAGTGCAAGGCAAAGTAATAACCAGTATGCCAAAAGGGGAAAAACCATTTCAATGGTTCATAGGATCCCGATGGTACTATAAAATGAGTTTGATGTTGCGTGATCGTATTCAGCTTTGGAGCCGGTGGTGGTACCACACAGCCTTATTGTTACCCGCATATGCCTCACCTGCTTTTTATAATCCAGGAACTTTTTGTGTGTTTACTTCTTGCAGGGATAGGATATCGTCGCCCTAGGCTCAAAAACTTAAGGGTTAAGCACAAAAAGGATGACGTTAGCGTGATGCTAATGAGTTGATATGCCATCCTGGTCGCACAAAAATATTACGAAATAAATATAAATGTAACAGCTCGCTTATTTGATAGTCCGTCACCGTCAATCTTTTCATGCTAAGTTCTCTGTTTTGTATTACATGCTAGCATGGCGTAACATGAAAAAAGTTTGACAGGAGAACACTCAGTTTAAGAATCATATTGAACTTAGTTACTGCCTAGTTACTGCGACTTCGTCCGCATTGACTTTGAACAGGAACCTTACATTTTTCCGGGATAAAAAGTATCGTGTGTATTAATCCAGGGAATAAACTATCTGTGTGCCAATTTTATTCCAAATCGTTGAGCCGTTTGAGTGTGATTGAGTAACAAACATCTAAATATACAAACTTTTGCACGTATAATATAGTAGGATTGGCGTACAGACAAGACTTTTGCGTACAAGACTCAAATCACGAGCCAAAAAAATTTTGCTCTGCGCGAGATAAGTCTTGACGCGTGCTAGCCTTGCTAATTTAAATTAATTGTATAATTTCATATAAGGAAGGCTTAAGGGCTGTTAGAACGATTTGAATAGAGATTCCTGTACGGAATCGGATTTATAAAATTACATGATTGTCCTAGTTTCTGTGTATTCTGGTAGGTTATGGCTTTTCAGGAATAAATGATGCGTCGTTTGATAACCTGCATTATATCATTGAGTGCATGCGTGCGTTTGTGCGTGCGTGCGTACGTGCGTGCGTGCGTGCGTACGCGCGTACGTGCGTGCGTGCGCGTGCGAGTGCGTGCGTGCGTACGTGGGTGTGTGTGTGTTTCACAGTAATTAGGAAAACGTGAGCCTATTCTTTTAAAATTCTGTCAAGTTCTGTAGTCTCCTCCAGTCCACACACTAAATTGAAGATCCGATCGGCCCCAAAACTTTCATAAACCGATGTTCCAAAATATTAATACTATTACCATACTTCCTGTATTTACGTTGATTTTTACGTAGACATTTCAATTAGAAAGTTTTCCTCGAGACCGGTGCAGATGCTGGGAATTGCTAAAGGCTTTTCCAATGGACATTAAAATAAATCAACTAGATCGATCACCTCTCAGAGTATAATAATTGTTGAATAAATATGTATAAGAATATATGTAAATAAAAGGAGGATTTAAAATAGATGATAAAATGAAATTGTACTTTTGATATCAATTTGGTTTATCTTAAAGACCTTACCCGCAGGGGATCTGGCGTGAATATTAAGATAGATAACGACCTTGTCTAAGTTCTAAGTTACGTTTTAGCTCATTTTAGATTGTTGTTAATACAATCGAAAATCTTAATCGTTAATACAATTAAAAAATCTGTTGGGGATTTTTAAATTAAACTCAAATTACCGAGGAACGTGTTATATAAAAAATATGGTGTCGGTTTCAATGATAGCTGTTGCAAGTATCAAGAGATATATTTACGTAGTTTATTAAAATGTAGGGAGATTTTATAGAATCTTTCAGAAAAAAAAAGTTGGTACTTAAACTGCAAGTTATTACAGGTGAATATAGAATAAATAATATTAGCCCTGTTGAGAAACTGTCCCACCGTTGGGCACGGGCCTCCTCTCAAAATGAGAGGGTTTAGGCCATAGTCGACCACGTTGGCCCAGTGCGGGTTGGCGAACTTCACACACCTTCGAGAAAACTCTTAGCCAGGCAGGCTTCCTTCACCGTTAAAGCAAGTGATAATTAATATTTGATACGCACATGCTTATGAAAAGACAGAGGTGCGTTTCTGGGTTTGAACTCGAGACCTCTGACTTTGCAGCCCAACGGTCTAACCACTCGGCTATCACTGCTGTCTTATAGGTTGCATTTTAGGTAATCCATCAGAATAATCAGGCTGTAAAATACGACCGTTGCTAGGTAAAAACTGTTACAGTTCAATACTGTTCATAATTCAACGGTATAAGTGAAAATACCCACCTAGTTTTAGTACTTTAATACGAGGTTGTTAACAACCATTTTACTGGGTCACTTCGTATAACTTTTGGGTCCATGGATGGGAGGTCCATCTCTGGTTAGCGCAACTGGAAATGTTTTAACTTGTAGCGAATAACCTATTTATGGGCAATTAATATGTGCTCAGTTGTTTTAACGGCAGTTACACAACTACTTGGAGGCGGTGTGTGGAATGACCCATATATTAGCTAGTTCCAGTACATGGCCATAATTTTTTTTATTTATTTATCCTTTATGCACAGTTGGTACATGGGCGGACTTAATGCCTTAAGCATTTTCTGCCAGTCTACCTTTGGGTGATGCAGAAACTAGTGAAAGCAGGTGCAAATCCGAGTTGGGTGAGAAAGAAAGATAGAAATAGCGAAAAAAAATAACTAAATCTTACTAACTGAATTAAAAATATAAACATAAAATATATACGAATAGCTATATATACATATATATTATAGATATAAAAAAATACAATACTTATACTATGTTGACGTTGAGATAATTCTACCAATGTTTTGTGCAGATAATCCTGCACTTTTGTTCTGAAATAAAAACGATCGTTTGCCATCCATTTGAATTTTTGCCGCTCGTCGAGAAGTTGAAGGACGATAAAGTCTTGTGTCGTATTTTTATGTGATATATGACTCCCAAGGACGCTGTGGCCATTGGATTCATTGAGTGATGTCCATACCTTTGTTATGTAACGTTTTAACTTTCTATTGCCGTGGGATATTTCTCTTGGTAAAATATTTTTTTTGTGTCACATCTGTGGCTATGTTGCTGGTTTAGTGGTGTATGGTGCGACTGGCAATCATAATGTCTTGGGTTCGAATCTTAGGTCGTACAGTGTTGTTGGGGTTTTCTATATAGAAAAATTCTCAGTAGCAGTCTAGAGTCTGGAATCTGCAGGGTATAACGGCAACGACCTCGCCCCTATAACTTACGGGCCTAACGATGATGTTGCTATATTTTTCTATCTATGTATATCATCACGCCATATCCCTTGCGGGGTAGGCAGATATTTTTATACCTGTAATAAAATCAACATTTGTATACTATTTTTTGCTTCTAGAATCTAGACATTTTATCTATTTTTCCAATAAATATTAAATACATAGTAACGAAGTATGTGCGAAGAAGAGCTAATAATGTAGGTAACTTGATTATTTGTTAGGCTTCTTAAATAACAGAGATTTCGCAGAATGTCGACGTGGTTCTAAATTAGTTTGACCAGCAGCATATTCTTTTGTCAACCATCTATACTATAATGTATGCCGATTGTCGATACAGTACGACGTTGATTTATTCGACCTCGCATTTCCTTTACGTTGTTTACTTCCGCCGGAAAGCGAGTGACAAATGTTCTTTGGGAGTTTGCTAAGCTGGGATTCGATCTATGGTCAATTATTTGTTTTTTGAGCGCGGGTTATTAAAATGGGGCGCTAAAGCATCTTATCTTACGGTATATGTATTTTGGAAAATATACATAATTCTGTATAGACAGAAGATAATACAGACTTCAATTCAAGCTTCACATACAACAAACAAGTTTAAGTTGTCCTGACGCGTTTTTGTTTCATTCTGAAAAAGCTCTGAGTTGTGTTGTAATTTTCAGATGCAAGACTATTCTAGTTTTATTAATTGTATTTGTATATATTATAATATTATGTGTATAGTATACGTAGTATAGTAAGAAGAAAGCGTGGAAGGACTATGTTTCTTCTTTGAATCTAAATTACAGTATGACGGTGATGAAGAAAGAAATATACCGGCAATGCAAGAATGCCACCAAAACCTTAGTGAAAGAAAAGCGTGAAAGAGCTAGTGTGATTGAGGAGGAGACGCTGGCGAAGAACTTCGAGAACAACACCAAACTCTTTTGGAGCAAGGTGAGAAAGGTTCGAGGTGATTCGTCAGGCTCCAGAATGGAAAAGATAAAATCTAAAGACAGTGACATTCTTGCAGACACACAAGCTGTGCTCAACCGGTGGAGTGAGTACTTTGGAGAAATGTATAAGAATGCCCCGGATAGTGGTGCCACAGACGAGCCAAGAGGCGAGTTTGCGGCACCAGAATCCACAGAGGACATCACTATGGAAGAAGTTGAATGGGCGATACGAAGTATCAAAAATGGTAAAGCTGCGGGAATAAACATGATATCTGCCGAGATGATTAAATATGGTGGAACTTGCGTCCGGGGCGCTTTTTGGGTCCTTGCAAATCTTTGCTGGAAGACCGGTAGAGTCCCTACAGATTGCCGCCGCGCAGTCATAGTACCCTTGTATAAAGGCAAGGGCGCACAATATGACTGCGCCAATTACAGGGCCATCGGTTTGATCAGCTTGGCAGCTAAGGTGTATGGTAAAATTATCGAACGGAGAATGCACGAGAAGTCCGATGGAATGTTGTGCGATGCACAGGGAGGTTTCAGGTCTGGAAGAGGATGTTCGGATCAAGTTTTTTTCTCCCCAAAACATCGTAGAAAAGCATCTGGCAGTAGGCCGGGAGGTTTTCTGCGGTTTTGTGGACCTGGAGAAGGCGTTTGATAGAGTCGTGTGAAAGAGACTTTGGGTCATTTTGCCAGAGTATGGTATAAACGGCACCCTCTTGCGAGCCGTCCAGTCCACCTATGTGGACAGCAAGGCATGCGTACGGGTGGGTGGTAACATGTCACCTTGGTTTGACGTTAAAATCGGCGTCAAGCAGGGTTGCGTGTTGTCCGCTAGACTGTTTATAGTGTGTCTGGATAAAAGTCTTCAAAGACTGAATGCGATGACTGAAGGGGTAAAAATGGGTGATCTAGTGGTAAACCACCTATTGTATGCAGATGACGCGGATTGATAGCGCCTACAGCCACTGATCTGCAAACACTAGTCACAGTTATGAGAGACGACTGCATGAACAATGGCTTACATTTGAATGTGAAGAAAACCAAAATTATGGTTTTTGAACGGGAAGAAACCAGAACGAATGCAAGGATTGTGGTTGGTAACGATGTGCTGGAGCAAGTGAATGAGTTTGTATATCTTGGATGCGCCTTCAGTAAGGATGGGAAATACACCGCTGATATAGAGAGAAGAGTGAATGCAGGTAATAGAGTGAATGGTGCGATGGGAAGGCTACTTGGGAGCCGGAACTTAAGCCAAAAGGCGCAGCTGGCCATGCATAACGGAGTGCTTGTCCCAACGCTGTTATATGGAAGTGAGAGTTGGGTATGTAAGAAGTAGAACGAAAGCAGGATAAATGCGGTCGAAATGCGATCTCTGCGGAAGATGTGCGGAGTCACGCTGACCAACCGTATTCGCAACAGCGTAGTAAGAAAGCGAGTAGGTATGAAAGATAGTATCCGTGTAAAGATGAGAAAGGGTATGCTCCGTTGGTTCGGGCATATAGAAAGAATGCCAGAAGAAAGATTGACAAAACAGATATACAATGCGAAAATGGAAGGATATAGGTACCGGGGAAGACCTGGACTATCTTACCATGACCAAATAGACCGTGTCTTATCTGAAGGGCAAGTCAAGAGTCTCCGTAACCGGCGAGTGTGTATGAGACGAACTATGAGAGGGGACGAAGCCAGAGAGGTATGTAAGGAAAGAACCTGTTGGAACTCTGTACTCTCTGCCTACCCCGCGAGGGAGCTGGCGTGATGATATAGATAGATAGATAGTATACGTAATTATATATGGGATATGTATTGAGTATATTATTGCGGTCATTTATGTTATGGTTTTTTATATCAATAGATTATTGGGGATGGATAGGTAGGTAGGTACATAATTATGTACATATAGCGATTCAAGCGTCCATAAGCACAATAGAAAAAGAAATAGGGATACCTAATATATTCATCACCAGCCCGTATCAGTCCACTGCTGGACATAGGCCTCTCCCAAGGCACGCCATTGAGCCCGATCTTCGGCTCTTCTCTTCCAACCGCTGCCCGCCACCCTCCGTATATCATCGCTCCATCTAGCTACAGGGCGTCCCACACTACGTTTGCCAAGCCGCGGTCTCCACTCGAGAACACGTCTACCCCAGCGGTTATCGGTCCTTCGGCAAATATGGCCAGCCCACTGCCACTTCAGCGTGCTGATCCTGCGAGCTATGTCGATGACCTTGGTTCTCTGTCGGATCACCTCATTCCGGATTCGATCTTTCAGAGAAACTCCGAGCATAGCTCTCTCCATAGCCCGCTGAGCAACTTTCATTTGGTGGACTAGTCTCACCGTAAGTGTCCATGTCTCGGCTCCGTATGTCATGACAGGTAGGACGCACTGATCAAATACTTTTGTCTTCAAACTTTGAGGTATAGGCGACGAGAAGACTTGACGTAGTTTCCCAAACGCTGCCCAGCCCAGCTGTATCCTCCTGCGGACCTCTCTCTCAAAGTTGTTTCTACCTAATTGTAGTATTTGTCCGAGGTAGATGTATTCTCGTACAGCTTCGAGAGTAGTTCCATTTACATTTACTGGCTCCGGAATGACATGCTCATTGAACATAATCTTGGTTTTATTCATGTTCATCCGGAGGCCAATGCGTTGGGAAGAATCAGCTAGGTCGCACAGCATCTGTTGTAATTCCGGCAATGTCTCTGCCATAATGACGATATCATCCGCGAATCTCAGGTGCGAGATGTACTCACCGTTAATGTTAATGCCGCGTCCTTTCCAGTCCAGCGTCTTAAACATATCCTCCAGTGCAGTCGTAAACAATTTAGGTGAGATAACATCGCCTTGTCTCACACCTCGATGCAAGGGGATATGCTTAGTCCGCCGATTTTGTACTTGGACGGTCATTGTTGCAGCGTCATACAGGCATCTCAGCACTTGGATGTATCGCCAGTCGACCTGGCAACGTTGCAGGGATTCGAGAACAGACCAGGTTTCGATGGAGTCGAAGGCTTTCTCGTAGTCCACGAATGCCATGCACAGGGGCTGATTATACTCCTGGGTCTTTTGCATAATCTGCCGCACTGTGTGAATGTGGTCTATAGTGCCATATCCTGTCCTGAAACCAGCCTGTTCCGTTGGTTGAAACTCGTCAAGTCTTCCCGCAAGGCGATTTGTGATGACTCTAGAAAACAACTTGTAGACATGGCTTAGGAGGGAAATCGGTCGATAGATTTTCAGAAGGGTCTTGTCTCCCTTCTTGAAAAACAAAACGACTACACTCCTGTTCCATGCCTTTGGAGTTCTCCCAGAGAAGATAACGGAATTAAATATACGCTGAAGTTGTTTGAGCATAGGAGTACCTCCTGCCTTTAGGAGCTCCGTAGTAATTCCGTCATCACCCGGGGCTTTTCCATTTTTAAGTTGTCTTAGAGCCATCTCGATTTCGTCAAGGCTGACTTCTGGCAGCTCGTCTGTGTAGTGGCGTGTTAGGTTGGCTCTTAAATCCCTTATGTCGGGTTCCGGTTGGTTAACTTGCCTGGCGTAAAGTTGGGAATAGAAATTTTCGACTTCCGCGAGAATCTCTGGCACCGACACGACGACTCTTCCGCTTAGAGTGGTCAGCTTCGTCAGATGGCTCCGGCCAAGCTGTTGTGCGAAGACTTTTGACCCCCGATTCCGCTCAATCGCTCTTTCTATTTGGCATGTGTTAGAGCGTCGGACGTCTCGTCTTACCAGCTTCGTGATCTTTTTATTCAATGCCCGTTGTTCTGACGATGTGACTGCGGGGTCTTTGCGTCTTTTCTCCATGAGTTGCAGACATTCCGTTGAAAGTCTCGATTTCTTTCCGTTGCGCCGCATCTTGCAGAACCTTGTTCCCTCTTCCCTTAGGATGTCAACTACCTGGTCGAGTTCCTCATCGATATCGTCATCAATTGTGTTTTCCAGAGCAGCGAATCGGTTCTTTAGTTTCAACTGAAACGATTCGGACCCAACTACGTGTTGGAGCAGGTTAGGTCGGAGTGTGGACTTCATCAAACGGATACGTTCCAGCTTATAATCGATATCCAGAGTGCCTCGCACAAGCCGGTGGTCGCTACCCGTTTTAAACCTTGTAACCACTGAGACATCTCTAAATAAGCGCTTCTTGTCCACTATGATGAAGTCGATCTCGTTTTTAGTGTTACCGTCGGGACTTTGCCACGTCCACTTCCGTTGGGGCCGTTTCTGAAAGAAAGAGTTCATTAAGAATAGCCCCTCTTTTTCCAGAAAGTTGACGAGCATTTGTCCTCTATGGTTCCTGCTACCGAATCCGTGTCGACCCACTACCGATTCGCTACATGTTTGTACTCCCACTATTGCGTTGAAATCCCCCATGACAACGTTGAAGTGAGCCTTGGAGGTGTCGTGTAAGGCTTTGGATATGTCCTCGTACATATCCTCTATTTCATCATCCGAGTGTGTTGATGTTGGTGCGTAGACCTGGATGACCTTAAGCTTATATCTCTCGGTTAATTTAATCACAAGGTACGCAACCCTTGTCGATACACTGGACATTTCTTCAACGTTGTCAGAGAGGACTCTGTTGACAAGGAACCCGACGCCGCCTTGAGATTGATGGTCTCCTTCTCTGAAATACATAAGATGGCCCGATTTTAAGGTTACGATATCCTCTCCCTTTCTTCGGATTTCGCATAATCCAAGGACGTGCCATCTTATGTGTCTCAGTTCCTCTTCTAGTTGCGCCAGATGTTCGTCGAGCCGCAACGTACGTCCGTTATACGTGGCTAAGGTCAGTCGGTTTTGGCGGCCTTTCGTAACCCGGAGATTCTTAGCACCCCCCACCCTGCCGTTACCGTGACCGCCGCCGTGGTCAGGAATAGCAGAGTTGCCGGGAACTGGGGGCCGTGGGTTGTTTTGGCTTATCATAGGGAGGTAATGCCCGTAATCTCCACGCTGGGCAGGCGGATTGGAGATCGCAGAGCGCGGCTTCTCGCACCAGTGGCGCTGCTGCCCGTCACCAGTCTGTCATTTAGCTGCGCAGTTTGACAATGGATATACCGCCATTAGCCGGTCGCCAGAGCCTCGTTTGCTGTTTGGCAGGGTGCACCACGAGCAGGTGAGGTTGGCTTGGGGCACTAGGATGGTGATGTACCCCTCACACCCCTCACACACCTAATATATAATTTGTCAATATTTTTTCGATAGGACTGAAGACATTGTCCTACAAAATGAAAAGTCAAGAAAGTGTAAGTATTGTGGCAGCAGAAAAAATAAATTTATTGTTTTCCAATGACTTCAGTACAAATGACTCCAAAACGTCGTCTTAAGGAGTCCATTTAATTTTTTAATTTTTGGTTCTTCGGTCACGTTACAAGTCGGATTAAAGTCCCAACTTGCTAATGGGGGCAAGTTGGAGGGAAGACGAACCATTTGCTAGTGAGCTGAATTAAAACTAAATGCTGATGCGGAAGTTGGATCTTGTTAGTATTTCGAAAATCGTTATTAGGATTCACGTTTAACTTAGAATTAATTAGTAAAGTATATTAGGTGAATGGGATATAGATACAAGCGAAGGATTTTTATAGCCTAAATGTGCATATTTAGGGGCGTACCTATTAAATTTTGCTACGTACCATGAACGGAGGTCAAAATTTGACGTCCGTAGAAGAACTAAATTCTTGTTTTATTAACCTTCTCTGTCCCACTGCTGGGCTAAGATCTCCCCCATAATCTTCCACGTTGGCCTGTGATTGGTCAACTCTGGCCAATCTTTTTGAAAAGCATCTAGATTGCCACGCCTACGTTTCCTAGGCCTGCCCCGACGTCGATGCCCATCCGCTGGCACCCATTGCGTGACGATTCTAGCCCATCTTTCAGGGTGCCTTCGACTAACATGCCCTGCCCACTCCTATTTAAGTTTTGCAGATTTGGTGCCCATATCAGCGCTCCCCGTTTTAGAGCGTATAGTGGTGTTACGAAATTTATCTGTTTATTTTATAACTAATATACTACGTTCCATCGCTGTTTGGTAAAACTTGAGTTTGAACTTTTGAGACTCGGTCAGTGACCACGTCTGAGCACCATAGGTTAGGACGGGCAAGATACACATGTCGAGGAGTTTCCGCTTAAGACATTTTGGAAGGTCACCCATCATTAGCTCTTTCGTGGACCAGTAGCTCTTCCAGGTGTTATCGACACGTCTTTGGATCTCGCTGTCTTGCCTGTTTTCGAAGGAAACTAATTAGCCCAAATAAACATACTCATTGACATAGTGTATGTCCTGCTCATCTACTTCATTTGTTGTAATTCTAGGGCGGATGGTGCAAAAAGAACAATGTCATCAGCAAAACGACGATTGGTGAGCCTTGTGTTGCCGACAAAAATGCCCTTCGTGGACCATCCGTCTGCTAGCTTCTTGAAGATTTCCTCCAAAGCGCTAGTAAATAGTTTGGGAGAAAGTGGGTCACCTTGTTTCACGCCTTTTTCTTTTTTGAATGTAGGGCCATGGGAATTCCATTTAATGTTGGCAGTACTATTGGCGTATACGCGCTTTCAGAGGTCTATGTAAGTTTGGCTTATATTTTGTTTTTGCAGAGCGGTGAATATGGCATTATGTTTTACGCTATCGAATGCCTTTGCGTAGTCCAATTCTCGTTAAGAACTTTAAAAAAGGCGGCTTGTCACTAATGTTAAAATTCCACTGTAACTTGAAGGTGTCGACGAATTCAGCTATTGGAAAATTTTCATGAGTTTTTGGGCTATTTTCATAAAGACTAAGGGTACGGCCAAACCAATGCATTCAGCCGCAACTGCGGCAGCGTGCACGGTGGCGTTCAGCTCCTGCAGTAATATTTATATGAAAATATTCACACCAACGCGTCCTGCGTCCTGCACGCGCTATCTGGGCGGCGGTTGCACGCGCATTTATAAGGAGATACTGATCGCCACCGTGATCGCCGCCGGGGACGCCACCGCGGCCGCAGCTGAACGCGTTGGTTTGGCCGTACCTTAAGGTTTTCAAAATTTGGATTACAAATTATAATTGTAATTTGATTAAACTTAATTCAATAGATTTCTACTAGACATTTCAAAGAGCTGGCGCAGTTGTAGGTAAAATATAATTTATTAAACTTTCATAAAATTAAACACGAGCCGAGAGTACGAATATTTCAAGATCCAAGGCGGTTTCAAAGAGATTTTGAGGTTTGATTGAGGTTGCGCTGGCGGCAGCTTGCCGCACGCGCAGGCCCGATCACAATGAACTATTCTAGCCAAGATACAGCCCTGGGAAACTCATCTCGTTTACTCGTTGAGATCGACGCGCTGATAAATTTGTTTTGGTGAACTTCGTTAATTCTGCACGGGTGTGCTATTATGTGTACTGTTTAAATAGGTTCAAGAGGCGTTTCATTTAGTTGAAGCTTTTTGTTGTTGTTGTATTTTAGCCTTTGAAGGCTTGCTATTAGAGTTGTTATTATTAAAATGGGATAAATCCTTTATTAATATTAATATATCGAATCTCATTTGTAAAGGCACATGTGTACCTATATCCAGGTCCCTGTTTAATAAAGTAACAGGCGGCGGGTGACAAGATGATAATTTGACAAATTTATCATTAATAATCCATCTACAACTGTTTGTGTTTTTTTTTGTTTTACAAAAAAATAATGCCTATCCTGACAATTTTGCCATGTTAAGTTTTGTAAAAATGGTTTCTATATGACAAATACAAATATTTTGTCTTGCCATGGATCATTAACGTCCTTTGAAATTTTACCAATGACATTAATATCTAATCTATCTATCTATCTATATCATCACGCCAGCTCCCTCGCGGGGTAGGCAGAGAGAATGACAAAACAGATATACAATGCGAAAGTGGAAGGATGTAGGTGCCGGGGAAGACCTAGACTATCTTACCATGACCAAATAGACCGTGTCTTAGCTGAAGGGCAAGTCAAGAGTCTCCGTAACCGGCGAGTGTGTATGATACGAACTATCTAATCTATCTTTAAATACATATATTATTAATAGATTGACTCGTTGGTCTAGTGGCAAAGCGCATTGCTTTGTGATGACGAGATCCTGGGTTCAAATCCTAGGTCAGGCAAGTGTAGTTTTTCTAGTGAAAACCTTCTTGTACGAGTCCGAAGTCTGGAATTGTGCCCGGTATATGTCAGTAGGCTCGCCCCCTATTACACGGGTCGTGACATCGTCGGCGAAACGTGGGTGTACTCAGTACACCTCTGCCACCCCCGCTTGGGGAATATAGGCGTGACGGTGTATTATTATTAATAGCTGTTACCCGCGGCTTTGCGTTTATTTTGTAATTTGATATAGGTAGGTAGGACTTTTTTGGATAGCATTGCAATACTTAAGAGACACCTCCGTAATAAATTTCTTTTAAATCCGTTCAGCCGTGTTAATATAGAAAAATACTAGTCCCCCGGGAATCTTGCATTTCCCGAGCTAAAAAGTAGTCTTATACAATCTCTGAAAAATCCTCCACTTTCCAGTAATAGTCTATTTAAAATCGGTTCCGCCGTCGCCGGATATTGACACGAACAAACAATATTTTTTTGTAATGCCCATATGCGTTTAAAGTATCTTATTTATTATATAATTCCCAAATCAATATTCCCCTCTATCACGATATCCGCTGTGCGGATATCGTGATAGAGGGCAGCGATCACCGACTTGTCCGAGGCGCTCTAAATATAGACTTCAAGACCTCATCATGCGACGTCTTTCGGCCTTGAAGTCTATATTTAGAGCGCCTCGGACAAGTCGGTGATCGCTGCCGG
Source organism: Phalera bucephala (assembly GCA_905147815.2). NCBI lineage: Eukaryota > Metazoa > Arthropoda > Insecta > Lepidoptera > Notodontidae > Phalera > Phalera bucephala. Next base: position 14,316,630 of record LR990617.1, on the reverse strand, counting down.
TGTTAAACCTGTTGATCACGGAGACGTCTCTAAATATAGACTTCCTGTCAGTCATGATGAAGTCTATCTCGTTCTTCGTCACAGTGTCGGGGCTTCGCCATGTCCACTTTCTATTAGGCTTCTTCTTAAAGAACGAATTCATCAAGAAGAGCCCCTGCGACTCCAGAAAGTTGACCAGCATCTGCCCCCTGTGGTTTCGGCGCCCTACGCCGTGGGGTCCGATTATCGTTTCGCCGCGTTCTTGTACTCCCACTTTGGTATTGAAGTCCCCCATAACAACGTTGTGGTGAGCCTTGGTGGTGCCATGTAATGCCTTGGCTATGTCTTCATACATGGGTTCGGCTATGTCGTCGCAGTATGTCAAGGTCAGCGCATATACCTGTACCACCTTCAGGGTGTACCTGTTGGTGATTTTAATTATGAGGTACGCTACCCGTGTCGACACACTGCTGACTTCTACAACGTTGTTAGTGAGAGCTTTGTTGACCAGGAAACCGACACCGCCCTGAGAGGGCCGATCACCTTCCCGAAAGTAGAACAGGTGGCCTGACTCAAGGGTTATCGTGTCCTCGCCCTGTCTTCGGACTTCGGATAACCCCAATATGTGCCAGTTTATGCGACCTAGTTCTACCTCGAGTTCAGTGAGGTGTTGGTCCAGCCGTAGAGAGCGTCCATTGTACGTAGCCAGGGTCAGGTGTTTTTGGTAGCCTTGTGTCGTAGCCCGGAGATTCTTCGCACCCCCTGCCCCACTGTTACCGCGACCGCTACCGTGGCAGCGGACAGCGGGACTACCGGGAACTGGGAGCCTTTGCGTTTGGTGTCTTAACATGTTAAGAGGTTTTTGGCCTACTATACCACGCTGGCCAGACGGGTTGGTATAGGGTTTGTTTTAAATTTTCCTTTTCTGGTCGTTGATCGGATGACGTTACTACCTTTGGTGGACTCTTACCACCAGCCAAGCAAAAGTATGGCTACTGGGGCATTCTAAGTTTTTCTTTCGCTTCCAGCCCAGTAAGGAAGTAACCAAATAGACCGTGTTTTATCCGAAGAACGAGTCAAGAGTCTCCGTAAGCGGCGAGCGTGTATAAGACGAGCTATGAGTGGAGGAAGCCAGAATGGTCTGTAAGGAAAGAACCTGTTAGAACTCTGTACTTTCTGCTTACCGCGCTAGGGATCTGGCGTGATTATACATTGATAGGCAGTATTAAAATATATTAAGTCGTGAAATATCTGTCTAAGTAGTATATAAAATCACACCAATATGTTGGTGAGTTTTTACCGGCCTGCATGAAGACCCAAAGATATTAATCATATTTTGGCTAAAGAAAAGCCTGGCAATCATTCGATTTATCTCTTCCTTTTCACAGGTGACGGGAAGCCTTGGGACCTGTTGAAATTGTTCGACAATGAAAATTTACTTATGTTTAAGTTGATTTGATAAATACTTTTGCAAAACAAAGACGACTTGGCTTAAGCGACAAAACGTAGACTGCTTAACTAACATAATTTAATAGTCGCAGGCACGATATCCGCACAGCGGATATCGTGATAGAGGGGAATATTGATTTGGGAATTATATAATAAATAAGATACTTTAAACGCATATGGGCATTACAAAAAAATATTGTTTGTTCGTGTCAATATCCGGCGACGGCGGAACCGATTTTAAATAGACTATTACTGGAAAGTGGAGGATTTTTCAGAGATTGTATAAGACTACTTTTTAGCTCGGGAAATGCAAGATTCCTGGGGGACTAGTATTTTTCTATATTAACACGGCTGAACGGATTTAAAAGAAATTTATTACGGAGGTGTCTCTTAAGTATTGCAATGCTATCCAAAAAAGTCCTACCTACCTATATCAAATTACAAAATAAACGCGAAGCCGCGGGTAACAGCTATTAATAATAATACACCGTCACGCCTATATTCCCCAAGCGGGGGTGGCAGAGGTGTACTGAGTACACCCACGTTTCGCCGACGATGTCACGATCCGTGTAATAGGGGGCGAGCCTACTGACATATACCGGGCACAATTCCAGACTTCGGACTCGTACAAGAAGGTTTTCACTAGAAAAACTACACTTGCCTGACCTAGGATTTGAACCCAGGATCTCGTCATCACAAAGCAATGCGCTTTGCCACTAGACCAACGAGTCAATCTATTAATAATATATGTATTTAAAGATAGATTAGATAGTTCGTCTCATACACACTCGCCGGTTACGGAGACTCTTGACTTGCCCTTCAGCTAAGACACGGTCTATTTGGTCATGGTAAGATAGTCTAGGTCTTCCCCGGCACCTACATCCTTCCACTTTCGCATTGTATATCTGTTTTGTCATTCTCTCTGCCTACCCCGCGAGGGAGCTGGCGTGATGATATAGATAGATAGATAGATAGATAGATTAGATATTAATGTCATTGGTAGAATTTCAAAGGACGTTAATGATCCATGGCAAGACAAAATATTTGTATTTGTCATATAGAAACCATTTTTACAAAACTTAACATGGCAAAATTGTCAGGATAGGCATTATTTTTTTGTGAAACAAAAAAAAACACAAACAGTTGTAGATGGATTATTAATGATAAATTTGTCAAATTATCATCTTGTCACCCGCCGCCTGTTACTTTATTAAACAGGGACCTGGATATAGGTACACATGTGCCTTTACAAATGAGATTCGATATATTAATATTAATAAAGGATTTATCCCATTTTAATAATAACGACTCTAATAGCAAGCCTTCAAAGGCTAAAATACAACAACAACAAAAAGCTTCAACTAAATGAAACGCCTCTTGAACCTATTTAAACAGTACACATAATAGCACACCCGTGCAGAATTAACGAAGTTCACCAAAACAAATTTATCAGCGCGTCGATCTCAACGAGTAAACGAGATGAGTTTCCCAGGGCTGTATCTTGGCTAGAATAGTTCATTGTGATCGGGCCTGCGCGTGCGGCAAGCTGCCGCCAGCGCAACCTCAATCAAACCTCAAAATCTCTTTGAAACCGCCTTGGATCTTGAAATATTCGTACTCTCGGCTCGTGTTTAATTTTATGAAAGTTTAATAAATTATATTTTACCTACAACTGCGCCAGCTCTTTGAAATGTCTAGTAGAAATCTATTGAATTAAGTTTAATCAAATTACAATTATAATTTGTAATCCAAATTTTGAAAACCTTAAGTTACGGCCAAACCAACGCGTTCAGCTGCGGCCGCGGTGGCGTCCCCGGCGGCGATCACGGTGGCGATCAGTATCTCCTTATAAATGCGCGTGCAACCGCCGCCCAGATAGCGCGTGCAGGACGCAGGACGCGTTGGTGTGAATATTTTCATATAAATATTACTGCAGGAGCTGAACGCCACCGTGCACGCTGCCGCAGTTGCGGCTGAATGCATTGGTTTGGCCGTACCCTTAGTCTTTATGAAAATAGCCCCAAAACTCATGAAAATTTTCCAATAGCTGAATTCGTCGACACCTTCAAGTTACAGTGGAATTTTAACATTAGTGACAAGCCGCCTTTTTTAAAGTTCTTAACAAGAATTGGACTACGCAAAGGCATTCGATAGCGTAAAACATAATGCCATATTCACCGCTCTGCAAAAACAAAATATAAGCCAAACTTACATAGACCTCTGAAAGCGCGTATACGCCAATAGTACTGCCAACATTAAATGGAATTCCCATGGCCCTACATTCAAAAAATGTCATCAAGTGTCGACACGGGTAGCGTACATCATAATTAAAATCACCAACAGGTACACCCTGAAGGTGGTACAGGTATATGCGCTGACCTTGACATACTGCGACGACATAGCCGAACCCATCTATGAAGACATAGCCAAGGCATTACATGGCACCACCAAGGCTCACTACAACGTTGTTATGGGGGACTTCAATACCAAAGTGGGAGTACAAAAACGCGGCGAAACGATAATAGGACCCCACGGCGTGGGGCGCCGAAACCACAGGGGGCAGATGCTGGTCAACTTTCTGGAGTCGCAAGGGCTCTTCTTGATGAATTCGTTCTTTAAGAAGAAGCCTAATAGAAAGTGGACATGGCGAAGCCCCGACACTGTGACGAAGAACGAGATAGACTTCATCATGACTGACAGGAAGTCTATATTTAGAGACGTCTCCGTGATCAACAGGTTTAACACCGGCAGCGATCACCGACTTGTCCGAGGCGCTCTAAATATAGACTTCAAGGCCGAAAGACGTCGCATGATGAGGTCTACTCTCAGACCACCTGCGCCTCAAATAGCTTTAGGGTCCGAAAAGTTCCAACTGGAGCTTCAAAATCGTTTCGACCTGCTGGAAGCCGAAGGCAATGTTGACGAGAAAACCGACACAGTGGTCAAAACGCTACAGGATGTGTCTCAAAGGGTGTTTCCCGGCAAAAGCGGTAACAGAGAGTCTAAACTCTCGCTCGAGACTCTCGAACTTATGAGGCAGAGACGGGAAATGTCATCCACGCAGGCGTCTTCGCCGGATGGGAGGAACCTCAACCGGAAGATCCGGAAGCTGGTGCGACGTGACCTCCGATGTTCCAACACCCGCACCATCGCGGCTGCGATTGAACAGAACAGAGGCACCAAAGTCTTCGCTCGCCAGCTAGGTAGATCCCATCTGACGAAACTTAATACAGCGGATGGCAAAACCGTGACCTCCAAGTTCGAGATACTCGAGGAAATTGAGAGTTTCTACAAAGACCTGTACGCATCACGGATGGCTAAACCCTCGAGACCCAGCGCTGACGACCACAGAGCCCCACTAGCACGCCACGATACGGAAGACATCCCTCATGTCAACCAGGGCGAGGTCAGAGTGGCTCTCGAGCAGCTCAAAAATAACAAGTCGCCAGGCGATGACGGAATCACCACTGAACTCCTAAAAGCAGGCGGGACTCCAATCCTGAAAAAGCTAGCGAGTCTCTTTAATTCCGTCATCCACCAGAGCTTAACGCATCAAGCGTGGAGCGGGAGTGCGGTGGTTCTGTTCTTCAAAAAAGGTGACAAAACCTTGCTGAAGAACTACAGACCCATCTCACTCCTGAGCCACGTCTACAAGTTGTTCTCGAGAGTACTCACAAACCGCCTCGCCAGAAGACTTGACGAGTTCCAGCCACCGGAACAAGCCGGGTTTCGAAAAGGCTACAGCACCGTAGACCACATCCATACTGTTCGGCAGATTGTACAGAAGACCGAAGAGTACAATCAGCCGCTGTGTATGGCTTTCGTGGACTACGAGAAAGCCTTCGACTCCATCGAAACCTGGGCGGTTTTGGATGCTCTGCAGCGATGTGGCATCGATTGGCGCTATATCGAGGTGTTGAGATGTCTGTATGATACCGCCACAATGACCGTCCAGCTCCAGGACCAAAAGACCAACCCGATCGAGCTGCATCGAGGGGTAAGACAGGGGGATGTAATATCCCCCAAGCTCTTCACCAATGCACTCGAAGACGTCTTCAAGATGCTGGACTGGACTGGGCGGGGCATTAACATCAACGGCGAATACATCTCACACCTTCGGTTTGCCGATGATATCGTCATCGTGGCAGAGTCACTGGAACAGTTACGCGAAATGCTGCATAGCCTAAATGGAGCCTCTCGAGGTGTCGGTCTCGGCATGAACTTGGATAAAACTAAGATCATGTTTAATGAGCATGTCACGCCGGGACCGATCTACGTCGATGGTTCGATGCTCGAAATTGTTCAGGAGTATGTCTACCTTGGACAAGTTGTCCAATTTGGTAGGAACAACTTCGAGAAAGAAATCAACCGCAGGATCCAATTGGGTTGGGCAGCATTTGGCAAACTACGTCACGTTTTCGCTTCGCCTATACCGCAATGCCTGAAGACTAAAGTCTATAACCAATGCGTTCTACCTGTTATGACTTACGGGGCCGAGACGTGGACACTCACAGTGGGACTGGTCCACAAATTCAAAGTCGCACAGCGGGCTATGGAGCGAACTATGCTCGGCGTCTCTTTGAAGGATAAAATTCGTAACGAGGTAATCCGACAAAGAACCAAAGTTACCGACATAGCTCGCAGACTCAGTAAGCTAAAGTGGCAAAGGGCTGGTCACATCTGCAGAAGGACCGACGGCCGATGGAGCAAGCGTGTCCTAGAGTGGAGACCGCGACTTGGTAAGCGTAAGGTAGGACGGCCCCCAGCTAGATGGACCGACGACCTCAAAAAGGTCGCTGGGACAGACTGGATGCGGAAGGCGGAGGACCGTGTGCAATGGCGCGTGTTAGGAGAGGCCTATGTCCAGCAGTGGACTACGATAGGCTGATTGATTGATTGATTAATTTGGTCATGGTAAGATAGTTTAGGTCTTCCCCAATATCTACGTCCTACTATATTCGCATTGTATGTAAAGAAACTACACAGTTTCTTTCATGTTAAGTTTCTTTTTAATCCGTTCAGCTGTTTTAGTATGAAGAAATAATAGATATTGCGCAGAAGTCGTGCTATTTTTCGAGATAAAAAGTGCTCTTTTTTATTTTACGATGTAAGACACCTTCATATTAAGTTTAAATTTAATTCGTTAGGCCATTTTAATGGACGATTAAGCGCAGTGGTTAAGAGCTTAAGCCGCTCCGCCCACTGTGTCTAATAGTCGCGGGTTCGATTCCCGCATGGGACAAATCTTTGTGTGATCCACAATTATTTGTTCCGGTCTGGGTATTGGTGTATGTGAATTTTCATGTTTGTAAACGCACCCACGACACAGGAATAAATCCAAGAGTAGGACTTCATTATTAATAAAAAAAATATGAACAAATACCAGCTATATCGCAAGAACCGTGATTTTTTCGGGGATAAAAAGTATCTAGAATATTATTTCGAGTCCTAAAATACCTTGAAAGTGTTAGTAAGATCCATTCTGCCATTTTAGTATTAAGAAATAACAGCTATCCTCGAAAACCTGTGTAGTGAATATATTCTATATTTTGTCAACTTTCACCAGACTTATTTCTCTATCAACTGTCTCTATCACCGGGTTCAGTCTTAGCTCCACTTAGCGGACACGACTTCCTTACAGTTTTAATATATGTATAGATAAAGACATTACCGATTCATGCCATCTTTACATTTAAAGAAAGTCTCTGCATCTGTGCGTAAATTGTTGTAATTCTTCTAAATTTGAAAATGCCTACTTTTTTCTTTTATATGACATTTTAATCTCATTGGAAAGTCCAAGAGGGGCGTGGTAGGTGTTGGTCATATTTCGTTAAAATGGTAATTTAAACAGGGCAGCTTCGCGTGAATATGGAGTGGGTAGTTAAGAAGTTTTAACGATCAGTCGTTAAAACTGACTCCCCGGGTAGGGGAGCGCCCTCAGTAATTCAAGAAGTTTGCAAATGTCCCTTTAGCAGTTTACTGCACTTGTATGATAGTTCGGGTGTATTTTATTATGATGTAATTTATTAAAAAGTAATGGTTAGCGGTGTTTTTATTTATTAAAGGTGATATTATATCCTTTTTTTTAAATAAGACGTTATGTAGGTCGAGTGTAATGTTTTCGAATCTTAAGATTTGTAAGCCAAAGAATTCTATATACCTAGTCGTCAAAAACATGATAGATACATAGGCTTTAGTCATGACTTCTACCTTGGTTTAGTGGCGTGGGGGTGGCGATTACGAGTTTCTGGGTTTGAACCTAAGTCGGACAAAGGTATAGAGATTTTTGTATCTAAAAAGTCTCAACGTTGATAAGAAGTCTCGAATTGTGCCCAGTTTAATAGTACTTGGCTCGCCCCCAATAAGAGCCACACAACACAAATAGCCGGCGATATGGTCTTCTCAATGCTATTTCATTGAGACCACATCGCCGGCTATGCGTACCTATACTTCTGCCATCCCTGCTTGGGGAATGTAGGCGTGACGTTTTTTATTTTTATTTTTAACTTTAATATTTATTTACCTAATAACTTGCGATTCTTTGAAAATACAGTAGTTTATATCAGTGCTGGGCATTTTTCAAATATAGGATCAATCAATTGATATTTCATTTGTAATGAAATTAATCCCCTTGAGATACTCCGCACTAACAATGACTTTTGGATGTCGAACGCCTCAGTCCCTTCCGTGGTCATGGGTACTGTAGAGCACTCGAAACGTCGGACACTTTAAAACCACAAATAAGCCGCGACTAAATCGGAAATATTTCAATTTCAATTGAATATTTTCACAATTAATTTCTACCCCACTCTGGTATATATACATATACATTACTTATTGTTATATATATGGCTTTGTCCAGTGTCAACTTAAGCCACTCCATCCACTGGATTCAGTAGTTACGGGTTCCATTCCTGCAAGGGACAAATCTTTGTGTGACCCACAAATGCTTGTTTTGATCCGCGTGTTTGTGTATTTGAATTTCGTGTTCGTTAACGCACTCACTATAGAGAAATAATTCCTAATGTGGGGCTAAGTACTTAAAGCTTAGGGCAAAATATGTTTCACCTATTTTATGCACCAATAAAGAATAAATAAAATAAAAGTCTTTTATTTCAGACAACACAGGCCATATTAGAAATTTAAAACATCATTAGGTTAGTAAATTATTTAGATTTTCGAACTATGTTAGTATTGACATGAAGATCGGCATATCTTTGGAGGACATATTTGCAATCATTGTCAGAACTCCATTGGTGCTTCCCCGAAACCATCTCACAATTTAGGACGATTTTTTGTGCATGATGGCATTTATGTTTGCGGATGCTGGCATAGATGACTTTTAAGTCATCTATGCCAGCATCCGCAAACATACCAGATGCACTACAGAAGCGAGGAAGCCTCAACAGAGCCCTAAAGGTGTTATTATATTGGACCCGCAGAGCGCTGTATGCCCTTGAAGTGAAGCTGGTCCACAGAGGACACATGTAAAAGCTTTGGCAATAGGCTCTAAAAAGTGTTAATTTTACCTGCACATTATAGCGAGTGAACCTATAGGCCAACATGTTCCTTCGAACCGACAACGCTCCGCGTTCCCTTTCAACTTTAGATTACTACTTTACTTTTACTTTATTAACTTTACATTCCAAAGGTACTTTAAATTGTTATAAAGCTTTAAAAACTCGTGTGGAAGCTAATGAACCAATTAACCAAATAACCAATTAAATCCGTTTCCAGTAACAACTTTTGCTCGGGAACTACGTCTAGTTATAAAAAAGTTTTGGTGACTGTGGAAAACGTACCGCATCTCTTCTATTCATGACTGACACACACAAAAAGTTCATTCGAATTTGGTGCCTACAAACATATTATAGCTACTGACTCGTTGGTCTAGTCGCGAATGAATACGCTTTGAGATCACGAGGCCCTGGTTTTGATTCCTAGGTCAAACAAATGTAGTTCACACTGAATGTAGTGAAAACTTATATAATAATAGAAGGTAACGGATCAGTAGATCCGTTACCTTCTATTCAATTTAATAAAAATGTATTGGCCTGCGCTTACCCCTTGCCGCTAGCTGACCCTGATTTTAATTGTCGTAGGGAAATTGCTATGATATTCGGTGTCAATTGCTTTGCATCGTGCTTAATAGAGGGTAAGATGTGCCTTGGCCCTGGGTTGCCAACTTTAATCAACACCACCTTTGGATGGGTGTTCTGCGGTGATATGTCTGTTCGAGCATGGGATGTTGCACGCTCTGAAAACATGAGTGCTTGTTATTTGTCAATTGGAGCAAGTAGAAGTTTTGGCAATTGGAATAAGTTTCTAATAAACCCATTATGTCCTTTCAGAAAAAGATTTGTGAGGAGAGCTACCTGGGTTCAGTGACGAGAGATCAAAGTGGCAGCTACCATGTCTGTCTTCGTGTCAATAAAGAGCTCCTGCACAGGTTGGGCAAGTCCTATAATTTGGCATACCGTTGTCTTCTATCGCTTGAGAAGAAATTAAAAAGTAATTCTGCGTTTTTTGAATCTTGTAGATCTTTCATACGAGAATTTATAGAGTTAGGTCATTCTCACTTTATTGATAAAAGTAAAATACACAGTATTATATGCCACATCATGCCGTAGTAAAGGAACGTTCTTCTACTACTCTATTAAGGGTTGTGTTCAATGCGTCTGCTCCTACATCTTCTGGCTTAAGTCTCAATGATGTTCTTTTGGTAGGCCTGGTGGTACAACCAGATATGTTTGATATTTTGTTGCGGTTCCGTACCCATAGATATGTTTTGTCTCTGATATTACTAAAATGTATAGGCAGGTAGGTATTAAACCTGAGCACCAGCCACTTCAAAGAATACTATGGCGGGATGACCCCTCTCATGAAGTCAAATGTCACGAACTCAGCACTGTAACATATGGTACTGCCCCAGCCAGTTTTCTTGCCACTAGAACTTTGAAGCAGATCGTGATTTAAGAGGGTTCTGCCTATCTCCAAGCAGCTAACGCGCTGTCACAGTCTACCTATATCGACGATATTTTGCACGGCAGTAATGATGTGGATACTGCGTTGAAAACCATTATTGAGTTATGGAAAAATTGTTAGCTCTTGGTAAATTCTACTTACACAAATGGTACTCAAATAGTACTGAGCTCTTGCATCACATTCCTGTAGAGAAATGAGAGAAATGTAATCACTCATTTAATAATAAAAATAATTCTTCATTTTTCTCTCTTAAAACACTAGGGTTGAAGTGGGAACCCATTGCTGATAAGTTTGAGGTCGTAGTACCTAGTGACATCATGAGCGATGCTCCCACCAAGCGCAATGTACTTTTAAATACAGCAAAAGTATATGATTCATTAGGTTTTACTGCGCCCGTTTCAGTGTTTGCCAAGCTAATAATGCAAGCTATATGGAAGGAAAATCTTTCTTGGGAAGCCAAAATCCCAAATCATATATTAGTATTACGGAAATCATTTTGTGAAAATATTCATGATTTAAATCTTATAACAGTTTCTCGCTTGATGCTATCTTCGGATATGGTTATGGTGGAACTCCATGGCTTCGCTGATAGCTCTACCAAAGCATATGGCTGTGTCATCTACGTCCGCTGCGCTCTTCCCAATAATAGTTATACAGTCCACTTAGTCTGCGCGCGGTCTCGTGTGACCCCTTTAAAGCCAGTAACCCTTCCTAGATTAGAACTGTGTTCAGCCCACTTGCTTGCTAAGTTAATGCAAAAGGTCTCTAAAATTTTAAACATAAATATCGAACAAAATGTATTCTGGACTGATTCAATGATAACATTGTGCTGGATTAAGAGTGATCCTACAAGATGGAACACATTTGTATCAAATAGGGTTGCCAAAATTCAGGACTTATCTCCCAAGGAAAACTGGTGCCACGTCAAGTCCTCGGATAATCCCGCTGATGCGCAATGTTTTATGGTTTAATGGGCCTCATTGGTTAAAATTTCCAAAAAACAGAATAACCTCACAATTCCAACACCAGTCATCTAGATGACAACAGTATTCCAGAGCTGAGAGTGGTAGCGTCCGTTAAATAGATAGATAGATAGGAATACTCTTTATTGTGCACACCAAATACATTATAACAAAACAAAGTAGTTGTTGTAAAATAACAAGCACAATTGGTGGTCTTATTGCTAATAGCAATTTCTTCCAGACGACCAAGTCGAAAGAAATACAACAAAAATAAAGGGCAGTTGGTGGCGTACATTTATTCGAATAAAGTAACTATACATATACAAAATATGACATACATATATAGTAAGAAATATATTAAATTTATACAAAGTGCAATAGAAATAAACGTAACGTATAAATAAGGATAGGTAAATACAAAAGGTTAGAAGTTATGACAGCGTCTCACTATTGACAACAGAGAGGAAGTGGTTCTTAACCATCATTTTAAAAGTAGCAAATGTCTGTGCACGTCTAATTGACTCAGGTAATGCATTCCACAAGCGGACAGCTTTAACTGAAAAAGATTTATCATAGAAATTTGTGGAATGCATCGGTGTTTTTAGTCTGAGATTTTCCGATGACCTTAGGAATCTTGAATGTGTTTCGTGAAAAAACTCAAATCGTTCTTTGAGATAGGATGGAAATGTTGGATTGAACAGGATGTTGTATAAAAGCGATAACAAGTGAGTGTTCCGGCGAAGACGAATTGGTAGCCACTTGAGCTTAGCACGGAATTCTGAAATATGATCATATTTAAGCAAACCAAATATGAATCTTATGCAAAAATTTTGAAGCCGCTGAAGTTTATTAAGTTGGCTCTCAGTAAGATCGACATAACTGGGGTCTGCATAATCAAGGAAAGGAAGAAGGTGGGATTGTGCGAGTGCAATTTTAGTGGCAGTAGGGAGAAAATTTCGCAGCCTCCTCAATGAACCTGCGGAAGCAAAGATCTTGCGACTGAGATTTTGAAGATGTGGACCCCAAGTGAGATTGAGATCCGTTACCCAGCAGGTTTCAACCACCAATTTCATATCTGTTTTTGAAAGTTTTCTAGTTAAAGTAGGTTGGTTACAGTGGGCGGGCGAAAGGCTATCCCACCACAAGCGTCCTGCGAGGCGCATTGGCATAGCTTCTCGCCTATTTTGCTCGTCAGTCCCGGCAAGCAATTTGGCGTAGTCTTGGGAGTAGCGCACGGTCGCGACGATCCCCAAAGCAAGTGTGATTGTATCCTGCTCGTGGTTGTTACCTGCTATTGGTCGGGTCCTTCTGAACAGACATAGCAGAAAAAGTCATGCGCTTACCCTTCCCCAGTTTTCGGTCTCCTTTTCCTGTCCCCATGTCCCCCGGTTCTGTCCGGATGTTTGGTTGCGCCTGGCTGCCCCCTTCAGTCTCCGTTTTGAAAAGGGGCGGGTGCAGCAGGTGGGGCGTCGTGGTTGGGTCGTTCGCTCGCTCCCCTCGGTCGTCGCTCGAGGAGTGACCAGGAGCCGTCGTTCGTTTCTGGTCACGAAAGGTCGGATGAGTCTCTCGCTCCTTGTACTCTCCGTTTGAAGAGAGGACAGGGAGCGAGCCTTCATAGTGTGTCGTTAGTTGGCGTTGAAAGAAGTGCCTAATACCGCGGTCGGCGTGCCGCGGCTGGAAACGGAGGGGCAAAACTCCGCTAAGCGCCCAAAGCTGTAGATCAGCACAAAAATTCAATCATGTCTCAAAATAAAAAGATATTACCCCAGGGTGGTACCGGCCTTTCCAAGGTTGGAGAATCCTCCCCAGGGCCCTCGGGCTCTCTATAAACCCGAAAGACCTAGGCATAGAATCCCTTGTTTTCAAGGTGGGAAAAACAGGGGCGCGCCTAATTGAGGTCCCTGGCGCCGATAGCGGCCCAAAGGCGGACGCCCTGGCGGCCGCCATGAGTGCGGCGCTGGCCGCGGATGGCGTCATAGTGTACAGGCCTACCACGCGTGCTTCCTTGCGCCTGGTGAGCCTGGACGATTCCGTGACGAAGGATTCCGTCGCGGAGGCGGTGGTTCATGCCGGGGGGTGTTTGGCAAAGGACGTAAGAGCAGGGGAAGTGGTACCAGACCGACACCCCTGGGCACGGTCGTAGTTAGCTGCCCCATAAAGGCAGCTAAAAAGGTGACACCGACCGCCTTTACTTTTGTAAATCTACTGTTGTACAATGAAGAGTATTCCCTGTATCTGTATAGGTGTCCGCATTAGAACCAGAATATTTTTGATTCATGTAGACCATTATAACATGTCAGAATCATTAGAAAAAGTACCAAAGAGAATCTTCCACCATATCGGAATGTCAATATTGTGGAGAAGAAGGGCAAGAACTCCTCCCACAGTTACTCTTTAAAAAAAATACATTTTGCTGTGGTCGAGGAATGGATGAACAATTTAGGTTGGTTTATCTGGTCTAATCATACTATTCCTGAGAATGACCACATGTGTGTTATACATATTGGCAATATATAATCAGGTTTAAGTAAAACCAGCCCTTGCAAAAGTAGTACAAGTTCACGTTTGTCGTCGGCTGCTAGCTAAATTGAGTATCGGAAATAGGATTAAATTATACTTCTAATTGCATCAGTGACCGTAGATCGAATTGCATTTGATTTTATTTATTGGAACATCCTTTTCCATGTCCGTTCTCCCAGTGGTCATACGATAGCAATGTTATTAGGAGAATATTTTGACATAAGTGTTAACTCAGCATGTATTATTTATAAAATATTGTGTAACTGCCAAGTTTCATTTGTATGAATATGGCTCCGGCTATATAAATTCCAACAGCAGGTGCCCACAAACCTGCCTCCACCAATCCGCATTGGGTCCGCGTGGACCTACTCTCTCACGCCTCGATTTGTGGGAGAAGGCCTTTGCCCAGCAGTAGAATAATATTTATTAGAACATGTGAGAATGTTCAGCGACTTTTTTTCTCTTACTGTACTCTTCATGAGAAACATGGCCTGAATTTGCTCAAATAAGACACACCATTAAGAATAATATTTTATTTATTTTTATTTATTAAATAGTTGAAATGCTGCGTTTGCGATTCCGATATTATAGTGTTGTAACAGGTACATAAACAGGTTACAACGAAAACAAATAATAATAAGAGAACAAAGTAATTAAATTAAGCTCTAGGAAGTAACCCTTAATAATGTGGGAAGAAGCATACTTATACCATCATTAAAGCTTTAATGTATACGAGAAAGTATAGATGAGCAGAAAGGATTAATTGCAATCAGAAAACAATTAAGTTTAAAATAAAACACAGTAATTTACCTAAAAATAAAAATAGAAAAAGCTAAACAAAGAGGACGAGGCTCATGTAATTGTGTTTGATTTAATTTGGTATCCAACGCCATGCCTACAAATAGTAATGTAAGTTAAACCAAAGACGTCCACATCTAATAATATTAATTTATACTCCTGATAGGGTTAAGTGAACTCGTCATCATAAATTACATTCTAAAACACCCCGGCGAGAGTTTAATTCTTATACCCTTTGTTTATTCCTCTCAGTGTAGGTGAATATAGTAAACATTTCAGACTGTAACGAAACTAATGGCTTAGCTCGCCCGAAAGCACTTTAGTCCACGTCTGACCCGCCTGTGCGACTCTAGTTAAATTGAGTATCGGAAATAAGATTAGATTCTTATAAAGCCTCCGATTGGACAGTAGATTGGTTTTTGTTATTAAATTAATATAATCAAAGAATATATTTATGAGGACAAAACAGATATACAATGCGAAAGTGGAAGAATGTAGGTACCGGGGAAGACCTAGACTATCTTACCATGACCAAAGATACCGAGTCTTTTCTGAAAGAAAAATCAAAAGTCTTTGTAACCTGCGAGCATGTATGAGACGAACTATGAGAGTGGAGGAAACCAGAGAGGTATATAAGGAAAGAACCGGTTGGAGCTGTGTACTCTCTGCCTACTCCGCGAGGGATCTGGCGTGATGATATAGATCTATCTATCTATCTCTATCTATCTATCTATAACTTCTTGGCTGGCAATAGCCCTTTGGCATCCTCATATGAGACGCTTTGTTGTTATCACCATAAATATACTGAATGCACAGACGACCGCTAACGGCAGCAGCCAACAAATGAATGTAACATAGTCGTAACGTTACCTCGTCATACGCGTTTTTTGCGTAGTCAATACAGTTACTCTATATTATAATACAAATAATTACAAATCTACATGTCACAAGCCCCAACAAGAGTACAATGGAAACGAGGAAGGCATTTGACCAGCAGTAGGACACTAAAGGTTAATAACAATAATATTTATTTATTTATAAGAGAAACCCCTATTTTAATGTACCACGCTGTAGAGTGCATACACTCTTTCACTTCTCGGTCACTTTGTGCCAGGTGCTTGCAGCAACGTGTCACGTTCGAGTGATAAATTTTATTTTAAAATATGCTTTCAAGCATAGATATAGTATTATACTATATCTTTGCTTTCAAATATGTTTCAAATACACTGAGATACAATTTATACAATTCGAAATACAAAAGATCTTATTATCTGTAAAAATATAAAAATGTTTTTTTTTTAATCTGATGGACCATGCCAGATTTTTATATTTACATACATATAATGACGGCTCCGGCATAATAATCAGATCGGATTTTAGTAATTTTTAAACGGAAATCCGAAAAAAAAAAACATTTTAAACTCGTGTATTTAGGAAAGACAAATGAGGATTAATACAATATTGGTTCCTATTTTAATTATACGAACAAAATTCATACATTACTAACGATGATGGTATCGAAATTATAGCAATTTAGTATGGTAATTAACCATTGTACTTCTCATATAGCAAATTATTTTGTTCAAAATGTTAACTATATGCATAATGCATGTTTTGGTTCTCACAGAGAGCTGTAATTATAAATTATAATTAAGGATATTGCCATAATATCGCATACGCGCCGTGTGACGCTTGCATCATGAATAATTAACGACTTCATGTTGTTAATTATGTAGGTCTTACTTCCTACTAATATTATAAATGTGAAGGTTTGTATGTTTAGATGTTTGTTACTCGATCACGCAAAAACAGCTGAACGGATTTGGATGAAATTTGGCACACAGATAATTTATTACCTGAATTAATATAAAGAATAAATGACGGACGATTTAGCGCAGTGGTTAAGAGCTTAAGCCGTTCCGCCCACTGTGTCTAATAGTCGCGGGTTCGATTCCCGCACGGGACAAATCTTTGTGTGATCCACAATTATTTGTTCCGGTCTGGGTATTTGATTGTGAATTTTCATGTTTGTAAACGCACCCACGATACAGGAATAAATCCAAGAGTGGGGCTACGTTTTAAAAAAAAAAGAAAGAAAGAAAAAGAATACTTTTTATCCAGGAAAAATGTTAGGTTCCTGTCTAAAGTCATAATTTCGGACAGAAACTGGTGTTGCATAAAGGAATAGACTTTTAGCTGGATTGGTCCAGTGTTTAGAGCGTAGGCCGTTCCGCTCACTGGATCGAGTAGTCGCGGGTTCGATCCCCGCACGGGACAAATCTTTGTGTGACCCACAAATATTTGTTTCAGTCTGGGTGTTTGTGCATGTGAAATTCATGTTTGTAAACCCACGACAAAGGAATAATTAATAACATTCTTTCTAATTTAAACACCTCTTAATAGTCAAACCAAAATAAACAAACCCAGCTCCTATACAATTTTATGATAATACTAGCTGTACCCCCATCTTCATTCGCGTTTGTTGTCGGCATGTATTTCACACCCTTACTTTTTGTTTGAGACAAAAGGTGGCTGAAATCAATGTCCTTTCCGATTTTTATCATAATCTGTTCAGCGGTTTGAGCGCGGGAAGGTAATAGACAGACAGAGTTACTTTCCAATTACTAATATAAGCTGGATATGGATAGAATACTATTTCAGCTACATTTTTATATAACAATAGTAGATCTAGAGCACTTAACACGAACAGATTGACGTTATCGTAACATGACGGAGAAAGCGTGCTGTCACACTCTTCCTTATTCAGTAAATTTCAAGTGGGAAAAGGTATGCGTATCAACTCGATAGCGTTATGCCAACGTTATTCTGTTCGTGCCAACCCTCTGGTTACCAAGGTATGTGTTTACTAGAAGGCTTTTCACGTGGACGGTCACGTGTCACATTAATAATGTGCTGAGGGGCGTGCTGTCACCTGGACTTCTCATCAACGGTATATTTTGGGTGCCTTCCTTTGGGTTAGGTAATCATACGAACACGTGTAAGACACAATGCTCCAATCGCTGAAATATCCTTTTGGTAATTACGACTTTTTTGCTGTGAATTTATGGTTTCCATTGAATTGTAACGATGAATATGAATAAAAACGTTTTTGCTTATATACGTTTAATTTAAGAAATAAAAAAATAGCTTAAAGATTTTTGCTTGTATGTTTATTAGAGTAGGGTTGAAGTTGCAAGTTCAACATTATATTGAATTTTTTTAAGTTTTCCTTTTTAAAAACAAGCTTCTATAGCAAAATCACAACGATGATATTATCTTGCTTAGTTGAGGAGTTCCTATGGCTTCCTTCCGGATTCATCATCAGACCCTAGACACCATCCGAGTCTAAACACTCCTTAAGACAAATCCAATGAGTCCAAATACGGCGGAGTTATATTGAGTAGTTGGGTACCTTACCTTCCGGCTTCAATATCAGACCCTAAACACGATCTGGTCGTGTAGTACTTGTCAATACCAATCTAACAAGGCTAAGCAAGAGGGTGTTACTTTGTATAGTTCACATGTGTCATGGCCGCCTTCCGACTTTATCATCAGACCAGTTCCATGGTACCATATTATTGCATTATCACCGTCTTCTCATACGTATGCCAAATTTTAGCTCAGTCGGATACCCACAAGTGCTTGAAAAGTGGATCACAAGATGTAAACAGGAAAGACAGACATACGAATATTGCAAGTTAAATAAAGGCTTGTAAAAAGGCGATAAGCCCTTCGAATGTCGAGTTACTTGTCCTATTTATACCTAACTAAATGTAAAGTATGCCTGTAACCCTGAACGATTGAGGTATGAGTAACATTAGTATTTGGTATGCTTTCTCCTTAGGTGACTATTATGTAACTAGAAACATCTAACCACGTAACTTATCTCAAACGAGTCCTAAATATGAACTTAAAGAATTTGTAGGTAACAGTATTGTTGTCAAAAACGAACTTCAGTACAATATGTGTGAACTTGAAAACACTATTTCATTCATACATGAGCGTTTAAAGTGAACGGCTGAACTTATGAGAAAATTTTTGCGAACGTATTACGTGGCACTGCGGAGAACGACTTCGATTCGCAGAAATAATGACATCAACAGGCCACCGAAGTTTCTTAATATTAAACTTTTTTACTGAACCGGCTTCCAAATATTAAGAAAAGCTCGGGCGGCAATAAATCTTTCATGACGATTAAAATTCTAAACTATGACCTTCAATTTTTTAAATGAAGCCAGTTTTTTAAAACTAATTACATAATTAAAAAAAAGACAAATGACTTTAAAACTAATTACATAATTAAAAAAAGACAAATGAATTTAAATTGACTTCATACAGGAACCTAACATTTTTCCGGGATAAAATTCTGTATACTATGTGTTAATCCAGGTTAACTATCTGTGTGCCAAATTTCATCCAAATCCGTTCAGCCGTTTTCGCGTGATTGAGTAACAGACATCCAAACATCTAAACATATAAACTTTCATATTTATAATATTATTTGTAGGAAGTAGTAGGATCGAAGTTCGCGCGACATAAGCGTTTAAATTACATTAAAAAAAAACATCAAATAACCTTCCCATTTTAGTTACTTGCAATTTATTGGTTTCAATTTATTAAATCACCCATTAAGTGTTCCCTAAAGTCAAATATTTATTGGAGTAACGCAAACAATCCACCGAAGCGTGTAGCTAAGGATGAGTTTATCGATTTGCGAATTGGTTACGAATTGAAAATGTCTGGTGGTCTGATCGTCGAAGCGTCACGTGGGGGGCACTTCGTTATAGACCGGCGGTAATTAAGAAGTTTCCCCATCGATCGGTCCCAATTTTATTACAACAGGGTTGTCCCGAAAAGCTTACGAAATTAAATTAGTTCAAGCGGCAAATCAGATTTCCAATTTTAAGGTTAAGATGGCAGCCGCCTTAGGAAACTTTATCTGCAATAATTTCAAGCATTTGAAATTACGGTTCGTTAGAGCTTGAGCCTTCTTATTACAGTTTCTACTTTCCAGAAACAGCTTAATTTATATTTTTGGTAAAATATAGATGCACGATTAATTACATATATATTTTTGACAAGATTTTATTTAAGTTGCAATGTTCGTATGTCTGTCTGTCTGTCTTTCCGTTTCAATTCATGTAATTCATTTTTCAAGCACTTCAAGCGTGCATCCCATTGAGCTCAAATTTGGCATATGCATGTAAAGTCGGTGACAATGCAATAATGTGGTACCATTAAGCTGGTCTGATAATAGAGTTGGAAGGTGGGTATAGGAACGTATGAACTGTATAACGTAACCCCTTCGTGTATAGGATTGCTAGATAGGTATTGATAAGTCCTATACAACCAGATAGTGATTAAGGTCTGATGATGAAGCCGTGAGGTGGTCAATGGAACTACTCAATATGACCCCACCGTGTTGGATTTGTCTTGTCTTTAATTTTAGGAGCGATTATCATGCTCAAGGTGAAGGAACTTATATATTTGTCGAATTTACCTTGATTCCTTGAAATTTCATTCGTAATGTGCATAACATTTAAACTTACACACAGAATCTACCGAATACTACACTCGACGTTCTCCAAGCATTATTCCCAGCATACATTAGGCAATTACAAAACTACAGATTAAAAAAATAGTAATAGTACGATACGAACGTACTATTACATGCTTCACACTGAAAAATATACAGTAGGTAATTCTCCTAAAGTTTATGAGAGCTAAGGAGAATGTTGAGTAAAACCATAAGCCATGTCA
This sequence comes from Phalera bucephala, assembly GCA_905147815.2. Lineage (NCBI taxonomy): Eukaryota > Metazoa > Arthropoda > Insecta > Lepidoptera > Notodontidae > Phalera > Phalera bucephala. The sequence continues at coordinate 14,296,177 of LR990617.1, read as the reverse complement.
TGAAATGACGTTGGCCTAGTAGAGAGTAAAATTAGAATAAATATGCAATATACGCGATCGCGTCATCATTAACGGTAACAATTAGGTAAAATATATGGTAATTGAGGGGGGCTTAGGCTGTAAGCCAGCGTTGGGGCAGACTCTGTTCTCCTCCAGCACATGCTGAACCAAATACCTTTCGGCACAGCTCACTAGCAGCTTATTTTATTTCTCCTTTTTTTGTAAATTTTGTATTTACTGATGTTCATATGTGTGCTGTGCTGATAAATATTTTTATTTGATTTCATTTTTATTATCTTAGGCATTAATCTTGAGAATTATTCTCGAGAGTTTAAAAAATATATTTTTTATTCCAAGCACAGATATTGGTATAAATTTTGATGTGACATTACCATTCAGTCGGTGCTACCTGTTAAAAGCTTAGCGTACAATTTACGTTGATTGATAGAGTGGTTCATTTATCAACGTCATTTGCCCAATCGACAAAATAAAGCCTTTGGGAGTGGCTCGCCGTTCGTTCCCCTTGTTTTATGAGCCGGTTCATTTTAAGATTTCGTGGTTTAGTGTGTAATGGATGGATATAAATCACGACTATTGCAGCGCTGTTAAGTGGGTTTTGGGGAAGAATTATGCGAGCTTTTATTGATTTTGGCAATTTACCCTTAAAGTGTTTAAAAAGCTTTTTTATACCTTTGGTTTGTGAAATATTTAAGTGATATTTAGGTATTCGGACAATGTATTTCTATTCTTGCGGAATTTTTGGATGCTTTATTATTTATATTTTTGTTGTATTCATTTTAACAAATTATCAAAACATCGTCACATTCATGTTTCCTAAGTGACAGGAGTTACGTGAATACCCATTTTACTCTCCCTTTTTAATCACTTCTCTTAGAACTGGGCTACTGTATTTTTGTCACCACTTTACAAAATTCCTATTTTGGTGTGTGCTTGAAGGATTTCTCTGACGATATTAGGTCTTACTTTAATAGGGGGCAAGCTGAACTGTTACTGAGAAATGTTCAATAGGAAAACCCCAATAATATTTTGTACCATCAGCCAGTACTATGCGCTACTAGACCTATGAAAAGAACTAAAATGTGCGGTCGGGGGCCCCCGTCAGAAACGAGGTCTAATCAGACTATGAAACTCACTGTTAATAAAATTTTGAAAACTGATTTTATTTAACGGGAGTATACTCTGACCATCGAGCACATTTAACTAACATGTGATGTAAAAAAGTATGGCGGCCAGCACTAATATTATTAATTTTTTCTCGTTCTTATATCCATATTTTAGAACGAAGTTCCTTAACGCAGCTTGCAGTAGGAGTTGACAGGTAGAAACTGTAACATAACGAAAAAATGTTGCAAAACGTTTGATTCCGTCCGGCGTAGCTCGGATGTTGTCGTAAGTGCTGGCCGCCATACTTGTTTACATCACATGTTAGTTAAATGTGCTCGATGGCCAGAGTATACTCCCTTTAAATAAAATCAGTTTTCAATGACTAACAATTTTATTAACTGTGAGTTTCATAGTCTGATTAGAACCTCGTTCCTGACGGGGGCCCCCGACCGCACATTTTAGTTCTTTTCATAGGTCTAGTAGCGCATAGTACCGACTGACGGACTATGGTTTCAAATTTCAGGTCATACAAAATATTATTGGGGTTTTCCTATTGAACATTTCTCAGTAACAATTCTGCTTGCCCCCTATTAAAGTAAGACCTAGTATCGCCTCTTAATTGCCTAATGTATCCTGGGAATAATGCTTGGAGAACGTCGAGTGTAGTATTCGGTAGATTCTGTGTGTAAGTTTAAAAGTAATGCATATTACGAATGAAATTTCAAGGAATCAAGGTAAATTCGACAAATATATAAGTTTATTAACCTTGAGCACGATAATAGCTCCTAAAATTAAAGACAAGACAAATCCAACACGGTGGGGTCATATTGAGTAGTTCCATTCACCACCTTACGGCTTCATCATCAGACCATAATCACTATCTGGTTGTATAGGACTTGGCAATACCTATCTAACAATCCTATACACGAGGGGGTTACGTTATACAGTTCATACGTTTCTATACCCACCTTCCAACTCTATTATCAGACCAGCTTAATGGTACCACATTATTGCATTGTCACCGACTTTACCCAAATGCCAAATTTGAGCTCAATCGGATGCACGCTTGAAGTGTTTGAAAAATGGATCACATAATTTGAACCGGAAAAACAGACAAACAAACATACGAACATTGCAACTTAAATAGAATCTTGTAAAAAACATAAATGTAATTAATCGTGCATCTATATTTTTCCCAAAATATAAATTAAGCTATTTCTGGAAAGTAGAAACTGTAATAAGAAGGCTTAGTTTGAACTCTAACGAACCGTAATTACAAAGGCTTGAAATTATTGCAGATAAAGTTTCCTAAGGCGGCTGCCATCTTAACCTTAAAATTGGAAATCTGATTCGTCGCTTGGACTAAATTAATTTCGTAAGCTTTTCGGGACAGCCCTGTTGTAATAAAATTGGGACCGATCGAAGGGGAAACTTCTTAATTAGAGCCGGTCTATATCGAAGTGCCCCCCACGTGACGCCTCGCCGATCAGACCACCAGACATTTTCAATTCGTAACCAATTCGCAAATCGATAAACTCATCCTTAGCTACACGCTTCGGTGAATTGTTTGCGTAACTCCAATAAATATTTGACTTTAGGGAACCCTTAATGGGTGATTAAATAAATTGAAACCAATAAATGCAATAATGCATAAATTGCAAATAGACAAAATGGGAAGGTTATTTAATGTTTTTTTTTTTCATGTAATATAAACGCTTATGTCATTACGAACTTTGATCCTACTACTTCCTACAAATAATATTATAAATATGAAAGTTTTTATGTTTAGATGTTTGGATGTCTGTTACTCAATCACGCGAAAACGGCTGAACGGATTTGGATGAAATTTGGCACACAGATAGTTAACCGGGATTTTTATCCCGTAAAAATGTTAGATTCATGTATAAAGTCAACGCGGACGAACATGTGAACAAAAAGATAACAATAAAAAGGCGGAGAGGCTCCGCCAAGGGCTGTCACCAGAAGACGTCCTCATTACGCGGCCCTACAAGTCGACGCGCCTCCGTATCAGTGAGCTCAACAACTCGGTTCAGTCGAAAGAGCTCATCGCCGCGGTGGCCAAGGTGGGAGGCTGCGACCTGCAGCGGGTAAAGTGCAGCGATATACGGGCGGGTTACAGAGGCCTGTTTTCGGCCGTTGTGACCTGCCCCGTAGAAGCCGCCAAAAAGCTGGCCGATGCCAGGCGGCTGTTGGTGGGCTGGGTGTCCGCGAACGTGGCCCTCCTGAAGGCGAGGCCGCTACGTTGCTTTCGCTGCCAGGTGGAGCGGCACGTCGGCGCTCTCTGTCCGGCGGATATTACGGACCACAGAGGGCGCTGTTATAACTGCGGGCAGCCGGGACACCAGGCGCGGGATTGCGCCGAGGCTGCGCGCTGCCTGCTTTGCAGCAAGGTCGGCAAGCCCGCCGAACACCGGGCAGGTTCAAAGACCTGTGGGTCGCGCCCCACAGGCAAGAAGGCCCCAACGCGCACTCCCGGGCGGCCAGCGCCGCCCATGCCATGAGAGATCCAGGCGACCAAAAGAATGGACACTGGCCATTGCCATCGTTAGTCTCCTGCAGCCGAATCTCAACCACTCTGCCAGGGCTCAGGACCTCCTGCTCCAGAGCATGGCAGAGTGGTCGATCGACGTGGCAGTGGCAGCGGAGCCATATTTCGTGCTGCCCGCCAGCAACTGGGCTGGCGACGCTGACGGCACGGTGGCTATACTGCTGCCGAGGTGTGGGGGCTCCCTGTCTCTCGAAGACGTCGAGAGGCAGAGGGGCTTTGTCGCCGCTCGTGTGGGGGCCATGGTGGTGGTCGGGGTGTATTTTTCGCCAAACCGACCACTACCCGAGTTCGAGGCCTTCTTGTCGCGACTCGGCGACTTTGTTATGTATCGGTGTCGACCCCGTCCCACTGTCGTCATGGGGGACTTTAACGCCAAGTCCTTGGCCTGGGGTTCCTCCATCGAAGATCTTAGGGGCGAGGCCCTCGAAGAGTGGTCGCATTCGCACGGATTGTCGGTCCTAAATAGGGGCACAGCCTTCACCTGTGTGAGGCGGGGTGGCGGATCAGTGGTCGACGTGTCCTTCGCCACCTCGGCGCTGGCGGGCCGGGTGCGAGGATGGAGAGTCGTCGACTCGGTGGAGACCCTATCTGATCATGTTTACATCAGGTTTATGGTCTCCGCCGAGTCTCGGGCCGCCGTGCCGGCTGGCGTGGCTGGGGGTGGGCCGAGATGGGCGTTGGCACGCCTGAACGCAGAGGCCGCAACAGCGGTGGCCGAGGTCCGGGCCTGGACACCGGCACCGGTCTCCCCATTCAACATCCAAGGGAAGGCCGAGTGGTTCAGAGCCGCAGCCACGGAGATTTGTGATGCCGCCATGCCCCGTGTACGGCATGCGGCTTCTCGCAGACAACAGGTGTACTGGTGGTCGCGTGAAATTGCGCAACTGCGACGCGCCTGCGTCGCTGCGCGCCGCCAGTACACCAGACAGCGGAGAAGAAGGTGGAACCCACCGCTTTCGCCGGGCCTGACGCCCAGGGAAGAGGAGCTGCATGCCGTCTACCGGGCGGCTAAGACTACATTGCAGGAAGCGATTGCGGGCGCCAAGACGCGGGCCCGCGAGGAGCTCCTGGCCAGTGTCGACGCCGACCCCTGGGGACGTCCCTACCGCATGGTGCGGAAAAAACTCCACCCCTGGACGCCCCTCCTTACGCAGACCATGCCGCCGACGTTTGCGGATGGCGTGCTGTCGGCCCTTTTCCCAGAAGGAGCGGCTCCCCGTGCTCCGGCAATGTTCCGGACACTTAGACCCAACATGCCGTTGAGCGAAGCCGTTCCCGAAGTTACGGAAGAGGAGCTGGACGCCGCCGTCCGCAAGCTTAGGACGAAGAAGGTGGCACCCGGGCCAGATGGAGTCCCCGGCCGAGTGGGGGTTCTGTCCCACGGTCCGCTCGGCCGCCGTCTCAGGGCTCTCTGGACCGAGTGCTTCAGGCAGGGCCAGTTTCCTCAGCTTTGGAAGTTGGGGAGACTGGTCCTGATCAGGAAGGAGGACCTACCGCCCCATTGTGTTGCTCGACGAGGTCTGCAAGCTCTTTGAGAGAGTGATTGCGGACGGGGCCGGACCTGCACGTGTGCCAGTTCGGATTCAGGCGGGGCAGGTACACAGAGGACGCTTTAAAACGCGTCCAGAGGATGGCGGAGGAAGCCGTGGGTCGGGGGGAGATGTTGTTGGCGGTGTCCTTGGACATCGCCAACAACACCTCCCGGTGCCCTACTGCTCGATACTGAAGGCTCAACTCGGTGCCCTACTCCTCGATACTGACGGCTCTCCAGTACCACGGCGTCCCCGAATACCTCCACTTGACCATTTCGGATTACCTCGCGGACCGGCGGGTGGTTTACCCCGGGCCGTCGCGGTGGCAGGAGCGGAACGTCAGGTGCGGGGTTCCACAGGGGTCGATCCTCGAAACGCTCCTGTGGAACATCGCCTACGACTGGGTCCTGCGTGGCACGTTGCTGCCGGGTCTGGCAGTGACGTGCTACGCCGACGATACTCTCGTCACCGCGAGGGCCCGGAGTCACAGGGAGGCGGCGCTGCTGGCTACAGCTGGCGTGGCCCAGGTGGTGGGGTGCATTAGGCGGCTTGGCCTGGAGGTGGCCTTAAGCAAGACGGAGGCCGTGTATTACCACGGCCCCAGAAATCGGCCTCCCTCTGACTGTCACAACACTGTCGGGGGGCAGCGCATAAATATCTCAGCCCAAATTCGCTACCTGGGCCTCATACTCGACGGACGCTGGTCGTTTAGGGCCCACTTCACCGCCCTAGCGCCAAAATTAATGGCGACTGCAGGTCCTCTCGAGGCTCTTGCCTAACTTGGGCGGGCCAGAGGCCTCGGCGATAAGGCTGTATGCGGGGGTGGTGCGGTCCCAGGTCCTGTACGGGTCCCCAGTCTGGGCGGGCGCCCTGACGGCGGATCGATCGTGCGGAGGCGGAGCGCTGCCACCATTGTGCGGCCCCGGAAGACACGGCGGCGTACACGTTGCTGGTGTGCCCGGCATGGGATGCCGAGCGGCGCCGGCTCGCCGGAGCGCTCGGTGCAGGGGGACAGGGGCTATCGCTCCCGACCGTGATATCATCCATGGTAGGGAGCGAGAGCCCCTGGGCGGCAATGGCGGCCTTCTGCGAGGCCGTCATGTCCGCGAAGGAGGAAGCAGAGTGGGTACGGGAGGAGTCGTCCTCCAATCCCGCATCGCAGACGGCGCGTTGGGCGAAGGCGCAGGGACTACGCCCGGAACGACCTTCGCCCACCGTAATCTCGGCCTGCAGGCGTCGAGGGGGGCACCCCGGCGCCCTAGCACTTAACAGACCCACGTCGCAATAGCGCTGCGTCCGCGCAGCCTTCAAAAGGCGGTAGGGGGGAGACCGAACTCCCCCCTACATGTGTCGAGGTCCGCGCCAAACTGCGGACCGAGCCCGCCGGTGCCACAGAGGTCATGCTGATGACGATTCCTGTGGCCCGGCAAAAGGGCAGTAGGATGCCGGGGGGGTTTTAGTGGGTGTAAGCCCAACATTACCACCCGGGCGGTGCCCTCGGCCCGGGGTAATGCGTTAGGTATTTACCCCGAAAAAAAAAAAAAGAAAAAAAAGGCCTTTCCCGGTGATCGGACGCGAGGCGACGGCGATCTGTCACCACTGTGATGGAGACCGGGATTCCGCAGAGCACGCTTGTCGAGTGCCCAGCGTGGGCCTCCGAGCGGCGGATCCTGGTCGACCGGATTGGACCGGAACTCTCCTTGCCGGCAATAGTAGCGGCTATGCTGGCAGGGGATTCGGCGTGGGGGGCCGTATCCTCCTTCTGCGAGACTGTAATGTCACAGAAGGAGGAGGTCGGCCCTCTCCCGATCCCGCTCGCCAAAGGCGACGGCGCCGGGGTGGAGGCACAGCCCGCCCAGGCCCCCCAGCCCAATAGCCCGGGGCTTTATAATACGGGCTAACTTGTGTCCCCTGCCGCAACATCTGGTGGGGGACCACCCCCTGCACCAACACCCGCAGGGGGGCCTTTGGAGTCGTGGGACGCTGGGGCGGGGGCCTAAGCGTCCTTCACGCGCGACCCCGAGGAGAATGGCGGCGTGGTGTGGCCCACGCCGCCGTGAGCACCGCGACGGTGCAGGGGGGGAAGCAAGCTACAAGTTTTCCCTCTCGAGGCGGGCTCTTCGGAGCGCGGCACAAGGGCCACCGGCGCGTTCCACTCGGAGATCCCGGAGCCCCTCTGACACGTGCCAGTGCCGGCCACCGTGGGTTTTAGTCGGTAAGAGTCCGACATGCCCCGCCAGCTTCCCCCGAGATTGGCGGTAGTCCATGAGGATTTCCCTACAAAAAAAAAGGGCTTTCCTCGTTGGAGACGTCCTCTAATCCCGCTCGCAGACGGCGCGCTGGGCGAAGGCGCAGGGACTACGCCCGAAACGACCTTCGCCCACCGTAATCTCGGCCTGCAGGCGTCGAGGGGGGCACCCCGGCGCCCTAGCACTTAACAGACCCACGTCGCAATAGCGCTGCGTCCGCGCAGCCTTCAAAAGGCGGTAGGGGGGAGACCGAACTCCCCCCTACATGTGTCGAGGTCCGCGCCAAACTGCGGACCGAGCCCGCCGGTGCCACAGAGGTCATGCTGATGACGATTCCTGTGGCCCGGCAAAAGGGCAGTAGGATGCCGGGGGGGTTTTAGTGGGTGTAAGCCCAACATTACCACCCGGGCGGTGCCCTCGGCCCGGGGTAATGCGTTAGGTATTTACCCCGAAAAAAAAAAAAAGAAAAAAAAGGCCTTTCCCGGTGATCGGACGCGAGGCGACGGCGATCTGTCACCACTGTGATGGAGACCGGGATTCCGCAGAGCACGCTTGTCGAGTGCCCAGCGTGGGCCTCCGAGCGGCGGATCCTGGTCGACCGGATTGGACCGGAACTCTCCTTGCCGGCAATAGTAGCGGCTATGCTGGCAGGGGATTCGGCGTGGGGGGCCGTATCCTCCTTCTGCGAGACTGTAATGTCACAGAAGGAGGAGGTCGGCCCTCTCCCGATCCCGCTCGCCAAAGGCGACGGCGCCGGGGTGGAGGCACAGCCCGCCCAGGCCCCCCAGCCCAATAGCCCGGGGCTTTATAATACGGGCTAACTTGTGTCCCCTGCCGCAACATCTGGTGGGGGACCACCCCCTGCACCAACACCCGCAGGGGGGCCTTTGGAGTCGTGGGACGCTGGGGCGGGGGCCTAAGCGTCCTTCACGCGCGACCCCGAGGAGAATGGCGGCGTGGTGTGGCCCACGCCGCCGTGAGCACCGCGACGGTGCAGGGGGGGAAGCAAGCTACAAGTTTTCCCTCTCGAGGCGGGCTCTTCGGAGCGCGGCACATCGGAGGCTTTATAAGAATCTAATACTATTTCCGATACTCAATTTACCTAGAGTCGCACAGACGAGGTCGAACGTGGACTAAAGTGCTTTCGGGCGAGCTAAGCCATTAATTTCGTTACAGCCTGAAATGTTCACTATATTTACACCTTCACTGAGAGGAATAGACAAAGGGTATAAAATTTAACTATCTTCGGGGTCTTTTAGAATGTAATTTATGATGACGATTACATTTAACCCTATCAGGAGTATAAATTGATATTATTAGATCTCGACGTCTTTGGTTTAACTTACATTACTTACATGACCATGCATGTAAGTAATGTAATGGATGCCAAATTAAATAAAACACAATTATACTGTGTCCTTCGTTCGAAGATATAAAACATGAACCTCTCTCGACTCGCTTGGCAGCCCGCTAACTTTAGAGACTTGAAACGTCAACTTCAATGGTATCTGTGGACATAACCTCTGCGACCATTCTTTCTTTATTCGACATTTAATTTAATCATATTGTAGTATCAGTGAAATTATATAACAAAAAGGTTTTTATATACTCAAGTGACGTTGTGAAATAAATTTAAAACATCGTATAGGCAAATTCAGAAATATTTTACGTCCTGACAAAAAAGTACATTCTAAAAAGATCAACTGATAGTTGTTTATTTGTGGCGATTTCAGCTTAACTTGTTTATGTATATAATATCGAATATTTGGAGTCGTGAGTTTCGTCATATTAAGACTTGTGAAAGCTTCTTCACCCGAAAAGTAAACTTACGAAGTCTCATGTCCCTATTCGTGTAAAAACAGTTTAACATGCAATATACCTGCAAACAATTATTAACCGTCTATAAATTGGCAATGTAATACCTCCAATAAGAGAAATTAGGGGGACATTAATCAATAATGATGATTGTTAAGGATCGATGGCAATTTAAAGACCCGGGTGATTATGATGACGAGATGCATCGACGTGGTCCGCAAGAGTTGACGGTAATTCAAGGACTCGAGTAGTGTACGAGATGCATCGGCGTGATCCGCAAGACTTGGGGCCCATACGATATATGTGCTGAAGGTCATACTACTCATAGGTTTCACCCATGAGGTGCTCCTGTGCAGTTCACATTTCTACAATGGTAAGAATCTAAAATGTTACCCAACATACGTACCTTAAACAGTAAATACAAAGACTATTGCTATAAACTATAAGCAATTTGTGATATTATATCTCCTAAAGGAGACTTTCTGAAAGGGTAATTAAAGGGGCATTATTTCTGAAGTTATGAATAACAATACATTATTAATAACATAAGCCACTCCTTTGCAGAAACATAGTGTTTTGTATTGAATTCATTATTAGACATACTTGTATAATAATCCTGAAATAGCCCATAGTGGAGCTTATTACACAAAGAATGGTGCAAAATTAAGAGCACTTGTATTAAGAAAGGTAAATCAAGCAATACTTATCCCTGAACAGGGTTTATAAACAGATGACCCAAAGAAATCTTTAAATAAGTAGCGATATAGAGTAGTATAGCAATGCCTGTTGTAACTGACAAGCAACAGAATTGTGGAAATATTCGAAATAATATATGATAATATCTCAGCCTGCCGATGCTGAGACAGGTAGGTTGTGCAATAATTTGTGTAACACACATACATCCTTAAAATATAATATAAAATACCTGGTCTATCCAGTTAACATAAAACTAATAATTATCAATATTATCAGCCCAGACCACTTGCAGGGTAGCCAGGAAAAATGAGTCCTAACAATACAGTCATGAAACATGTATTGGGATAAGAACCTTTGTGGTCAGCAGTATATATTTTGTATTAAAGGAGTTTTAATATAGTGGAGTACCAATATGGAATTATAACTATCTATTCATAACCAGTAGTTAAAATTTCAAAAAACCACCAGTGTTGTTACCAACATAGAACAACAATCCTCATTCCGGGTGTAAAAATATTAACCCACAGTGTACCTATCAGACCACCAAAAAGAAATCACAATGGACATTGGAAGTCTCCTACCAGAGAATGTGAGGTAAGAAAAGCTTGCTAGGCATTTTACACAAAGGCTTGTTTCTGTTTTTTTGTAAGTTACTGAAAAAATCTGTTAAACTTTCAGGATACATGGGTGTTACAAATAAACCATAATATTGGAGGCTAAAGGTATTCACTGACTTTGTTATGTAACAATGTATCTATGACACTAATAAAAATGTGTGTCTCTCTGCCTTCAACGGCAAACATAACTTTATTGGTTTTGTGCAAATACTTGCAATCCAGACAAGTGAAGGTTAAAAAATCTGGTCCTACATATATTTAACATTATGTATAGAATATATTTAACATTAAGTGTAAGGCCCTCGGGCATGAAAAAGGCAGCGGGACAAGTGACGGCAGCGAACCCCAGTGGTGGCGCCAGTCTGGTCCCCAAAATTGCACCTATGAGTTGCGGATCTGGAGGAGACACAGTGTCTTCCGGTCTGCCCCCGGCTGCCAAGGTGGAGGTGAAGGCGTCCGGCTCTGCTGGACCCGGAAACCAAACCACCCAGGCGGCCGGTGCTGGCGGACTGCGTGACCATGTCCCCCCTAAGGGACGCAAAAGACTCAGCGGGCTCGCTAAGCGGAGGAAGCGAATCGAGCTTGCAAGGCAATCGGCTGTCTCTCAGACGCCCGTACAGGAGGCGACGCTCTCTAAACGGGCGAGAGAGGTCAGCGATGAAGCTAGGGATGCGGCACGGGATCTGAAGCGAGTTCGCCTCGGGTCCTCCTTTAAGGATGCCCTGACTATGACAAGGATGGTCATCATTCATCAAAGGATGCTGGATGAGGAGACTGCCTGGAACATCAAGGAGGTCATCTGGGGGAGGATGTGGAGCGATCCGGTCCTCACCATTGAATGGAAGGGGGTCCAGGGCGGCATCATCAGCACAACTTGCTCCAGCGATGAGGCGATCACCTGGCTGAAGCACTACGACGGTCAAACTGTCTGTGGTGTCAAGGTCAAGGTGATCAGGGATAGGGACTTACCCCGTCCTGTGAAAATGGCGTGGAAGAGGACACGCGTGAGTGAAAAGGTCTCTCTGTCAATGGAGCTTCAGATGCTCCAGCGACTCCATAAAGTTATCCTCATGGACCGCTGGAGGGTCGTGAACACGACGACAGAGGGAAGACAAGCTAGGAGCATCATCCTGATGGATCAGTCCTCGGCTGATGCCATTAAAGAAGCCGGGTACATGCTGCACGCCGGGCTTGACCGCAGCTACTTCAAAGTCCTTGAAACGTCAGAGGACAAAGAGGAGGCTGCGGTTGGGTCCGATAAACCAGCGGTAGTACCCGGTGGAGACACTACCAGACCATCAGCAGGGGGGAAACACCCCTGCAACAGATAAGGAGGAGGCACTGCTCGCGGACTGTCCGGTCCCATCGCCAGCCATGTCGGTGAGATCGGATGGACTAGCGGGCGGCTTCGACAAGCTGGGCATCACGTCTTCCCCAATAGGGGAGGACGATGAAGCCCCAGATAGCAGCGAACCGGAGGAGAGCTGCAAGGTAGGTAGTCCCTAGTGTGGACTACCAACTAAACACAACCAGGCAACAAAGGAGCTTGGCTTAAGGTGCGTACAAATCAACTTGCACCATTCTAAGGCAGCTACGGCGATGCTAGATCGCCAGCTGCGAAGAGCTAAATTTGACTTAGCACTTATTCAAGAACCCTATATTTATAGGGGACAGATAAAGGGGCCTTGATGGAGCGGGGGGTAACCTGTTTCACAATTGCACAACTAATGACATGAGGACCTGCATTTTTGTCAGGAATGGCATAAACGCTTTGCCTCTGTCCATTTTCTGTTATAGGGACCTCACCACGGTGAAGTTAAAATTGGAAGGTAACAAGGGCAGCCGAGCAGTCATCTTCTCGGCTGCCTATCTGCCCTACGAAAGCGCGGACCCTGTTACAACGCATCTGCGGGACTTGGTTGAATATTCCTGCAACAAGAAGGTTGAGCTAATCGTAGGATGTGACGCAAACGCGCATTACGTCGTCTGGGGCAGCTCAGACACTAATCAAAGAGGGGAAAAACTTCTGGACTTTCTGGTAAGCACTCCTTTACAAATTCTCAATAGAGGAAATAGGCCCACGTTTGTTAATAGACGTAGGGCAGAAGTTATTGACATTACAGTTGCCTCTAATAGAGCGAGCAGACAGGTAAACAACTGGCATGTCTCCAATGAGATCTCATCCTCCGATCACAATTATATATGTTTTCAGTATGGGATGGAAACGTTTAATATAAACCCAAGAAGGCGGAACCCAAGGAACACTGATTGGGCCGCATATAAAAGTGACCTTAAAGCAGAGTTAGGGAAGGTCCGAGGCAGACTCAGCTCTGTATTGGATATAGAGTTCGAAGCGGATAGCGTAGCTCGGGCAGTAAAGACCGCCTGGACTAATAACTGTCCGGAGAGCAGAGTCATAGCAAAACGTGACCCATGGTGGACACCAGAGCTAGCGCGGTTAAGAGTAGAAACTCGACGTGCATTCAACACTGTGAAAGCAACCAAGAACTTTGGGGAATATTCTACGATACTCACGAGGTTCAATACAGAAGTGCGGAGAGCAAAAAGAAAGGCTTGGAAAAGACACTGCCAAAGCATAGACAGCCTCCCTGAGGGTATGAGGTTAGCCAAGGCAATATCCATGGCCAAATTAAATCCACTTACTACAGTGAGGAATGAGGTAGGGGAACTTACAAACAATGGGGAAGAAACACTGAAAACAATGTTCAACGTGCACTTCCCAGGTTCGGTAGCAATACAGGGAGAGGACACCATGTGTGATGTCCAAATAGATGAGCTAAGCTTAAAGACAATTAGAGCTGACTGGGAGACGGCAGGCAAAGTCGTGGAACAGAACAAACTCAAATGGGCCTTAAAGAGCTTTCAACCATTTAAGGCCCCTGGTCCGGATGGTGTTTACCCCATCCTACTACAAGAAGGGGAACCAGTACTCAGCCAACACCTGTGCAGACTATTCAGGGCGTGCGTGGCCTTTGGGCATACCCCTAGAATCTGGCGGCAGGTGACGGTGACGTTCATTCCCAAACCAGGGAAACCCAACTACGAGGATGCTAAATCCTACAGACCAATCAGCCTGTCCTCATTCTTTTTAAAATGTCTAGAGAAAATGATAGATAGGCACATAAAGGATGGTCCACTAAAGGATTATCCCCTACATAAGATGCAATGCGCTTATCTACCTGGTAAGTCTACGGAAACGGCATTGCACTATGTGGTGAATCGTGCAGAGATGGCTCTGCAGCAAAAGGAAATTTGTGCTGCAGCTTTTCTGGATATCGAGGGTGCATTTGATCGCACAACATTCTCATCCATAGAACTAGCTGCTATAGAGCATGGGATAGAACCAACTCTTATCAGATGGATCAAAAACATGCTAAGGAACAGGATAGTCCAGTCCATTCTATTAGGAGAAGGGCTATCCGTAAGAACTACTAAAGGATGCCCGCAAGGAGGGGTCTTATCGCCGACTCTGTGGAGCCTGGTAGTGGACTCTCTCTTGAAGATAATCAACAAAGGTCCGTTCTACGGAGTAGGATATGCGGATGATATAGTGATAGCAATCAATGGGAAGTTTCCAAACACAGTATCGACACTGATGCAGGAAGCTCTAGATAAAGTAACAAACTGGTGCACAACAAATAGCCTCTCGGTCAACCCGACGAAGACTAATGTCATCCTGTTTACAAGGAAAAAGGCACTGACGGGTTTACAGGACCTGCACATGTACGGAAGTAAAATTAAATGGTCAAAAACCCCCTGGCGCCCCACGACATCGGTTTAAATGGTCCTGGGATGATCTTTGTCAACGACCACCTGACTTTAAAGAACAAATTACTCCTCACTCAAGTCAAAACCAGGGCAAAAGAACACAACTTCCAATTTGTGTGGGTAAAACATATGAAGATTTTTGTGAGAAGAGATACCACCTCGAAGATCATGACCATAAAATCAGATCAAGACTTGCAAATTATAAGTTGATATCTTCCTCAATCTACTACTCATATGTACGTAAAGCTAAACCACTATTATTTAACGAAATTATAATAGCGATACCCAATACTTTGAGAATCATAGTCCGCATTCCTTTGCTAATTACCTGCTATTGTTTACCGCGCTCGGACCCTTTTTTTACCCTCACTCATTTTATATTTATTATACATTTGAAGTGTTTTGCTTTACTGGTGCATTGTTTTTTCGACTTTTATATTGTTATCTATTGTTTTAATAGTACCTCGGTTATTTATGTTCTGTTAACTTGTTTAGTCTGCCGTTTTTTTGTATTTAAGCCAATAGTGAGTTTAATCCTTATCTTTAATACTCACCATACTGTTATACTATCATATGTTAAGGTACTAAGTTATTTATATTTATTTTTCACTAAGTGCCGTGTCTATCTGTCGTTAGACTTAGGTATTATTAGTAAATTTTGGGATTGTCGTGGAGGAACTCGGTTGGTGCGCCTAACTTTTATATCACACCTTTGCTGTTATCGAGACAATTTTAATGCGTTGTTAACCCTATTAGATTACATAAGAAGTGAGACTAGCATAGTATTTGAACTTGAGGTACATTCGGTAAACCCAATTCTTGACCCATTTATAGGTAGTTTTCCGAGTCCATTATGTCTGCTCTAAACATCTACCACCAAAATGTACGGGGGCTGCGAACTAAAACAGAGATTTTCTATAGGAACTTAGCCAAAAGTAATTACGATGTCTTGTCCCTAACGGAGACCTGGCTAATCGAGGGCACTTTGGACAGTGAACTCTTCGACGAAAGGTACGTAGTGTGGAGGCGTGATCGCGACTATGCATCTACGTCACAGCAGCGCGGAGGAGGAGTCCTCGTGGCGGTCCGTCGAGACCTGATCGTCTGCGATAAGATTCACTGGCAATCTAGTACGGAAGACATCTGGATATCTATTCTTACTAGACCCGACTGTGCAAATAAAAGCCTAAGTAGACTCCATTTATGCACCTTGTATCTTTGTGAACAAAATAGAGGCAACAGTTTTTCTAATCAATTACTTGAATTTCTAGATAAATTGTCACAATTAATGCAAGCCAATCCGACTGACAAATTCATTGTACTGGGTGATTTTAACATGAGTTCGATAAAATGGACGACTTCATCGGACGGTATCGGAGCATCGGCTCCAGCGGCTCACTTATTAACTAATTTTATTGATACCATACATTACTGCAACCTACAACAATTTAATTTAGTTCATAACAAGTATGGCAAAATTCTCGACTTGGTATTATGCAATGACTCTGTCTCTGTTGCTGCCTGTTCTGATCCTTTAATTGAAGAGGATGGTTATCACCCAGCCTTAGTAATTTACGTTGATTTTCTAAAATTCCACCCTCTTAAAGCCCCCAAACGCACTGTTTACCAGTACTCCAAAGGCAATTACGATCTTATCAGCTCCGACTTAGCCAAGATAGACTGGGATAATTTATTGACCAATAATAGTATTGATGATGCACTATCCATTTTCAACTCGAGTATATTTAAAATTAGAAATTTCCATATCCTCAAGCGTCTGGCATATAACTCTAAATATCCACCATGGTTCAATAGTGCACTTACAAAAATTCTCAAAGAAAAACACAAGTACCTTAATAAATTTAAAACCTATGGCAATATTTCTGATCGACTTACATTTGAATTACTTCGTGACAGAGCTAACGACGTAGAACGCAACCTTTATAAATCATACTTGTTTGAAATTGAATCCGCCATAGATACTAATCCTAAAGCTTTTTGGTCCTATTTAAAAAGTAAGCATACGAATAGCAATTTTCCGTCACATATGTCGTACAATGGTAATGTCTCTAGTACCGGCGAAGGTATATGCGAACTCTTTTCTAACTATTTTCAATCTATGTTTCTTAGCTCACACCCTTCATCCGATTCTAGTACACCGGGTTCTGTTTCCGTTCCCGGTATACGATCTATTAAAGTCGATGACACTCTAGTCCAAAAGCATCTTAAGTCCCTTGATATTAACAAATCCGCTGGACCTGATGATCTTCCAGCAGTGTTCATAGTCAGATGTGCCGAGGACTTATCTAAACCAGTTACACTTTTATTCAAACGATCGCTAGCTGAGGGTATTGTTCCAGCAATATGGAAGTCTGCATTTATCTCTCCTATCCATAAAAAGGGGCCCAAGAACAAAATTGATAACTACCGTCCAATTTCCAAGCTTTGTACCCTGGCTAAAGTCTTTGAACGCATTGTTTATGACCAGTTATATTACGCGCTATCCCCTAACATTAGCCCGCACCAACATGGTTTCCTCAAAGGCAGGTCAATAGTATCCAATCTTATATTATTTACAGATGATATATCCAAGGATATGGATAACGG
Organism: Phalera bucephala; assembly: GCA_905147815.2. Classification (NCBI taxonomy): domain Eukaryota; kingdom Metazoa; phylum Arthropoda; class Insecta; order Lepidoptera; family Notodontidae; genus Phalera; species Phalera bucephala. The sequence continues at coordinate 14,279,178 of LR990617.1, read as the reverse complement.
CTACCAAACAGATGCTATACATACCGACTATAGCAAGGCATTCGATCGAATTAACCATAATATATTACTAAAAAAGCTCATTGGACTAGGTATTAGCGGTGATCTCTTCAGATGGTTTTCTTCCTATATCTTAAATAGATCTCAAGCTGTAGTTTTAAATGGTTTTATGTCCGCATGGTTGACTGTTCCCTCCAGCGTCCCCGAGGGATCACTGCTGGGTCCTTTACTGTTCGTGGCTTTTATCAACGATATTGGATCGTGCATCAAACATTCCAAGTTTCAATTATTTGCAGATGATATAAAGATGTACAGGACCATTAAAGACCTCTCTGATGCTGTACTACTTCAAGACGACCTCAATAGAGTGGTCAACTATTGTAAAGCTAATAACCTTGATCTCAACACATCTAAGTGTCAAGTTATTAGTTTCACTAGAAAAAAGCAAGCTTTTACCTATAGTTACACAATAAATCACCAAAATGTATTTCGTGCTTCCGTCATTAAAGACTTAGGAGTTTTCATGGACAGTAAGCTTACGTTTGAGCGTCATTTCGATTTTATTGCAAAAAAAGCCTCTTCAGCCTTAGGATTTATCATCCGTAGTACTAACTTTTTCTCGACTATGAAATCTATCAAAATACTCTACTGTGCCTATGTCCGCAGTCATCTGGAATACGCGAGCCAAATTTGGAGTCCCAACTATTCAATTCACTCGGCTAGGTTAGAAAATGTACAAAAAAAGTTTACCAAGTTTTTATTTTTTAAATTTAAAATACCTCATACAAATTACGATAAACGCTGTGCTCGCTTACATTTGCTCCCACTGTCAATCCGTAGAAATATTACAGACATATCCTATTTGACAAAAATTGCTCAATCTAAAATTGATTGCTGCACGAGCGTATCTTAACGTTCCTCCACGCCACTCCCGACCCAGAAATCTGCTCCATGTTCCGCAAACACGCACACTATATCGCCATAATAAGTACCTCATACGCGCATCTAAAATGTTTAATGAAACGATTGGTTCTACCCATACAGCTTTAGATTTATTTTCCAGCAGCCCAACAGCATTCAAAAACTATTTAACTAAAAGTGTTTTTCCTTCCTCCGTGTTATCATAGGACTTTGCAGCTATTTATTTAACCTACTAACTAATTAATTATTCAGTATTCTGACTAAATTGAGCACATTTTCTTTTTAACTGTGGTGGCTTGTAAATGGCTTCTTACTGCTAATCACTAAACTAACCTGTATTGCTAGCTGTAAGACTCCCAAATAAAAATAAAATAAAAAAAATAAAAAAATAAATGGGCCACTGAGGTCAAGTATCTGGGGGTGACCCTGGACAAGCAACTGAAGTGGCATACACATGTTGATCTAACCAGAGCCAAAGCACTGAGAGTGCTGAATATGTGTAGGTCAGCGTATAGAAAGGCATGGGGACTACAGCCCAAAATAATGCACTGGTTATATATCATTATGGTAAAACCGATATTAACGTATGGATGCATCGTGTGGTGGCCTAGAACCAAGACACAGACGTGCAGGGATTCCTTAACAAAACTGCAGAGGACAGCCTGCCTGGCCATCACAAGTGCATTCAAAACAACACCGGCGGCAGCTATGGAGAGGCTACTCAACCTGACTCCATTACATATCGTCATTGAAACTGAGGCAAGGAAGGCACTCTATAGGCTAGAGAAAGCTGGACTATGGAGCATAACGGCGCCAGGCCTCGAACACACCAAGCTAGAACCGGATAAGGAACTAGATGACATAAGGAACATGAGAAGCGACAGGATCCTAACCACATACATGTTCAATAAGAGATTTAGCACTCACATCCCAACCAGGGAACAATGGAGAAGTGGTCTAAACAAGCAAGGCAAGGAGCAAATGATATGGTACACTGACGGATCCAAAAACAAGTTCGGAACAGGAGCCGGAGTATACACGGAAGGATACAGCCTCAGCCAAAGCATGGACAGGTTTACATCAATATTTCAGGCAGAGACCTATGCGATAAACATTTGTGCAAAAGAGATATTGGACAAACGAATCACGGGCAAGAAAATCTACATTTGTAGTGATAGTCAGGCTGCCCTCAAGGCCGTCGGCTCCTATGAGCTAAACTCAGCACTGGCTGCGGAGTGCGCATACCTTCTTGACAGATGTGGAGCGCGCAACACGGTCAGGTTAGTCTGGGTCCCTGGGCACACGGGAGTTGATGGCAATGAGCGTGCGGACGACTTAGCCAGGAAGGGAGCAATGGAAAAACCCGTTGGTCCAGAACCGTTCATAGGCATACCAGACGGTGCCTATAGAGGCGCACTTTTCAAATATGCCCAAGAACAACATAAGAAAGAATGGGAAACACACACAGGGCTTCGACACTCAAAGGAATTCCTCTCCGCATGGTGTGAAAGCGATTGCAAGAGGCTACTAAAATATAGTAGACTACAACTAAGGCAAATAACGGGAGCATTTACAGGCCACTATGGCACGAAAGAACATCTACACAAGATGAACCTATGCGGCGACGTGGTATGCAGGTGCTGTGGCACAGAAACTGAAACCATGAAGCACGTCATCTGTCACTGCGACGCTCTGGCTGCGAGGCGAATGGAACTGCTGGGAGTGGCCTATCCAAACCCAGAAGAACTACGGCTCTGTCCCCCTGCTGGAATCTACAACCTAATACAGGGAGTACTGGACACCTCAGGTACGTAAGAGCATTAGGGCAAGGACAGCACAAAAGATCCCATGGGTCGAAGTGCGCCAGAGGTATCCTCGGTCCGGCAAGCCAATATAAGATGAGATAAGATGTATAGAAACATTATTAATAGAAACATAGTTTTTTAAATAATTGATATACAATACAAATTTGAGACACACAGAGGAAAGATTATACATCAATTCATGAATTGAAGAATTAGATGTTTTTATTGTACTTTTGTTTAATAATATGATAATATAAATAATGAATAATTAAATAAAATTATTTAAGAAATTAATAACTATAAAAAATAGTTTGTGTTTAGTTTTTGAATGTGTACATTTATATTGAGCACCAGTGATGTTTCTGGTACAGTTAGGATATTAGAGATATGACACAAGCACAACCTGCTACCGTTATGGAAACAGGTGGTTTTAGAGCACTTTACATGCTGTAATATATTTGAAGGTGTTTCAGTGTAAAAATATTGGATTGGAGATATCATACAAAAAATTTGCTTTTTCATATTGTTACATTTAAATTATTACATCCACATGTTACATGTATCTTATTAATGTATCTATAAACAAAAAAAAAATAAAGTCATGTAAATGACTTATAAATAATACCTATTTAAAAATTTTACGATATTATGTTGATGAAATATTGAGTTACAATATTTAAAAGTATAGATTATCTTAAACAAGAATAATCAAAAGTATATTTATATCACAGGTATGATAAATACTATGTAGTATCAGCAATAACCTTAGTCTTAGGGAACTTGATATTATTTATTTATTATTATAAGACCACGCCAGATCCCAAGTGGGTAGGCGAGTGCACAAAAAATATTATTATGATATTAAACGAAATAAGAATGATACGTATGTACTACATGTATAAGTTAAGTGACACTCAATTCTCATGGTTGGACATCTAGAACTAACTAGAAAGTTACTCATTACAGTTTCTACTTATAAAAAACAGCCACATACAAAGAAGCAGAGGAAGTGTGGCATTTCAGGGTATGAAAAAGTTAAGTTATGAATAGGATTCCCAATATCATAAAGTTATAGTCCGTGGTTTGGTCTAGTTACCTGTGACTTATTCGCTTCTTAAGTCATTACTAAATTAGTAAATTAGAGTGTATTTTTCATTAGTAATATAATGGGTCAGGTGGGGCACGATCGTATTGCCAAAAATGAATGTTCGCGGGCGTTATTGCGCAAGAACGAATCGTTTAGTGATACATAAATATTTATGTGGCCACTCAGGACATGGAAATGATTCCGGGATAGTTTCGAAATATATAATAATAGTAGTGGTATAGTTTAACAGTGGGGTAGGTTAAATTAGTTTACCACACATCAGCACTGCCCTTCGTTCCAGACGGGGGGGAGGTGAGATCATATAGGTAAAGTACATAGCCTTATGTGAGGAATAGCTCTAGATAAGGACATTAGTACAAAGGTCTCTAGTACAAAAATGTTAAATTTTGGTATATGTACATCTTTATAACTAACATTAAATATAACCGAACTTTGACATAAAGGAAAATACTTAATCATAAATTAAATAAGTAATTATAGCAAAACATCCTTATAATCACCAATATAATTTGTAGCCTTTGTCTGGTACTGTACTCAAAAAGAGACCATTTGACAATAAAAAAAATCGTTATATAATATAGAACACAACAGATGGAGAATGCACTGATATCTGATAAGTAATGATTGATGCGCTCGTAGCGCTGTGTGACCGCGGTGTTCTTACCGATCACCAAGGTTAAGCAGCGTTCGACTCGGTCGGCCTGAGATGGGTGACCGTTTGTGGCATTTCATATTCGAGCGTCTCCGTGCTTCGGAAGGCACGTTAAGCCGTTGGTCCCGGTTACCACTTAATGTGGTAGTCGTTAAGCCGAGTTGGAAGCCTTAAAGGTGGCTTGATAAGTTCCAACAGCAGGTGGCCACAAACCTGCCTCCACCAATCCGCACTGGGTCCGCGTGGTGGAGTATGACCCAATCTCTCTCACCTCGATTTGTGAGAGAAGGCCTTTGCCCAGCAGTGGGCAGTATAGGCTGATATTATTAATGATTGATTATTATTACCCGGTATTGTATTTGTTTTGTATAGCAATGTAAACAACGGGAATGTGTTATACGACAAATGTACTCATGACATGTTATTTTTTAGAGATCACGCTTAAAATAACATTCATGTGGTATACTTCAACTTTACCCTTATAGCTCTTAACAGCTGCATGTTTTATATCGAGAACGAAGGGCACAGTATAATAAGTGATCAAACGACCTTACCTGAAGTGAAGTTCGATCATTATTATGCGAAGTCCTTCGTTCGAAGATATAAGTACCCAACCCGCCCTGCCCGTTGGTAAAGTTGAAATGTACTACTTCTAAAAGGAATGGTCGCAGAGGTTATGTCCACAGATACCATAAAGGGGGCGTTGACGTTTCAAGTCTCTAAAGTTAGCGGGCTGCCAAGCAAGTCGAGAGAGCTGCATATTTTATATCTTCGTATAATAATGATCGAACTTCACTTCAGGTAAGTTTGTTTGATCACTTATTATATGAGCCTCGCCCTCTTTGTCTTGGTTCTCCTATTTTTATTTTTAGGTAAATTACTGTGTCATTTTGAACTTAATTATTTTCTAGATGCAATTATTCTTTTCTTCTCATCTATACTTTCTCGTATATTTTTAAACTTTAATAATGGTATAAGTACGTTTTTCTCTTTTGTGTACATTATTAAGGGGTACTTCCTAGATCTAAATTTAATTACTTTATTCTCTTATTATTATTTGTTTTCGTTGTAATCTGTTCATGTACCTGTTACAACACTATAACATTGAAAAGACGAACACAGCATTGCAACTATTTAATAAATAAAATATTATTCTTAATGGTGTGTCTTATTTGAGCTAATTCAGGCTATGTTTCTCATGAAGAGTACAATAAGAGAAAAAAGTCGCTGAACATTCTCACATGTTCTTATAAACATTCTTCCGCTGCTGGGCAAAGGCCTTCTCCCACAAATCGAGGTATGAGAGAGTAGGCCATACTCCACGTGGACTTAATGCGGATTGGTGGAGGCAGGTTTGTGGGCACCTGCGGTAGGAGTTTATATAGCCGGAGCCATTCACGTTCATACAAATTAAACTTGGTATTTCAAAATATTCTCCTAATAACCTTGCTATCGTATGGCCTCTAGGAGAACGGACATTGAAAAGGCTGTTCCAATAAATAAAATCAAATGCAATTCGATCTACGGTCACAGATGCAGTTAGAAGTTTAATCTAATCTTATTTCCGATCCTCAATTTAGCTAGCAGCCGACGTCAAACGTGAACTCGTACTACTTTGCAATGGCTGGTTTTACTTTAACCTGATTATATAAATAAATATTTGAATTTGAATATATTGCCAATATAGTCATGTCGTCATTCTCGTGAATAGTATGATTAGACCAGATAGACCAACCTAAATTGTTCTTCCATACCTCTCCCACGCAAAATGTAATAAATATTTTAAAAATGTAACCGTGGAGTTTTATGCCCTTCTTCTCCACAAGATTGACATTTCGATACGGTGGTTCGATTATCTTGGTTACAATTCTAACGATTCTGAAATGTTATAAAGGTTTACAAAAATATTCTGGTTCTAATGCGGACACCTGTGCAGGGAATACTCTTCATTGTACACCAGTAGATTTACAAAAGGCAAAGATACAATTGGCGGTCTTATCGCTGACACCAAAAAAAAATACAAAATATAAGGCAATAGGTGGGCATTTGGCGGGTATTTGAGGGTATCCTACCAATATTATAAATGTGAAACTGTGGATGTTGATCACGCAAATGCGGCTGAACGGATTTGGATGAAATTTGGCACACAGATAGTTTATTACCTGGATGAACATTCAGGATACTTTTTATTAAAAATGTTAGGTCCCTGTCTAAAGTCATCGCGGACGAAGTCGCAGACAGAAACTAGTAATATATAGTTTGTAAACCAGATGCTAGTTTTACAGGAGATCGTCAGAAGAAAGTGTGATTCTGCAAAAAGATCGCAGAAAAGGGAACGTCTGGTAGGCGACCGGTTTTAAGAATAATGCCAAATAACTAAAAGGTATGTCTTACGATAAGTCTTAATACCAAGCCCCTACTAATGAGAAATATTAGGAAAAATTATGACACTACTGGACTACTTGATAAACTCCTAAACTCCTAGAATGATCTTAACATAATTTAGACGTTTTAGTGACTAAAACGTTGTTACATATTCCTGAAACTGGCATACGTTACAACTACATCACAAAGGAATAACCACCCTATTCCTACTACCCACTTGGCCCTCAGAATCGAAATTGAGGTATTAAAGTTTATAGATCAATACAACCACGCCATTACGTTTCGTGCCATGTTCAATATGCTACACAGTACCCGCATAGAGAATGCATTCACCCGGTCATATGGATCGGACATTTACTACTAAGATCTGTGTTATAGCCTGCTATCCCACCGGGTAACATGTCCAAAGCAATTCTGTGAATGCACTACACGCGCCGGTGGGTCACTCCGTATAGAGCTCGTATTTGCTCTGACCAAATTAAACACGTAACGTATCGTGTTATGATAACTTCGTGAAATCATTATTTAATGTTTGATGGCTTAGATGATTTACTTGTCTAGATGGAACCTGGTGCGTGCGGAAACGGTATAAAATATATCTACCAATACAAGTATATGTGTGTCCAAGCACACGTTGACAACATTCGAACAAATTTTCATAAAATCGAACACTGGCATCTCGCACTCATTGCGTAAATGATGTAATTTTTGGCGCCATTTTGGTTAGCAATGCTCAGGTTAGATAAGTTTAACACCTTTATCTATAGGCATTAAATTACTTGGTCTCAAAAATTTACTTAGCCGAATTACACAGTGTTTAAAATTCAATACTTGGCTAAGAAAACTAACCTTTGTCATTTCTTACTTTTGAGTTTCTCAACTATAAAATAAAAATGATGTACTAAGGCTTCTAAGTAAAAAGCAGTGATAGCCTAGAGGTTAGACCGTTGGACTGCTAAGTCAGAGGTATCGGGTTCAAACCCAGGCACGCACCTCAGTCTTTTCGAAAGAATGTCATCATCATCATCATCTCAGCCTATACTTGTCCACTGCTGAACATAGGCCTCCCCAATCGCTTTCCAGCGTAACCGGTCCGATGCCACCTGCATCCAACGACTTCCTGCGATTTTCACAAGATCGTCGGTCCATCTGGCAGGCGGTCGTCCCACGCTGCGCTTGCCAATACGTGGTCTCCACTCTAGAATCTTTCTGCCCCAACGCCCGTCCGATCTACGCGCTATGTGGCCCGCCCATTGCCACTTCAGCTTGCTAATCTTAACGGCTATGTCGGTGACCTTGGTTCTTCTACGAATCTCCTCATTCCTGATTCGATCGCGTAGAGAAACGCCGAGCATAGCTCTCTCCATAGCTCGCTGAGCAACTCTGAGCTTAGCAACTCGCTGAGCAACTCTGAGCTTTTTTATGAGACCTATTGTAAGAGACCACGTCTCTGATCCATATATCATCACTGGTAACACACATTGACTAAAAACTTTAGTCTTAAGGCACTGAGGTATTTTGGATGAGAAGATGTTGCGCAGTTTCCCGAACGCTGCCCAGCCGAGTTGGATTCGTCGATTGACCTCTCTCTCAAAGTTGGACCTACCTAACCGGACTACCTGTCCCAGGTAAATGTATTCGTCGACAACTTCAAGAGTAGAGTTCCCAACGGTGAGTGCGGTGGGTACGACATGGACTTTAGACATTATTTTCGTTTTGTCCATGTTCATTTTAAGACCCACTTGTTGAGATACTCTGTTGAGCTCACCGAGCATTCGTCCTAGATCTTCCAGCGACTCCGCCACGACCACAATGTCGTCGGCAAATCGAAGGTGAGTGATGTATTCGCCATTGATGTTGATGCCAAGTCCTTGCCATTCCAAGAGCTTGAAGGCGTCCTCTAAGGTGGCCGTAAACAGTTTCGGAGAAATGACGTCTCCCTGCCTTACTCCTCTTTTTATGGGGATCGCCTTCGTGCACTGCCCCTGTACTCGGACTGACATGGTGGCGTTATTATACAAGCACTTCAACACTTCAATGTACCGATAGTCAATGCGGCATCGCTGGAGAGATCTAAGAACCGCCCAAGTCTCGATCGAATCGAAGGCTTTCTCATAGTCCACAAACGCCAAGCATTAAGATTATACTCCTCGGTCTTCTGTATAATCTGCCGCAGCGTATGTATGTGGTCTATGGTACTAAAGCCTTTCCGGAAACCGGCTTGTTCGGGAGGCTGGAAGTCATCAAGCCTGCGTTCGAGACGATTCGTGATGACTCTCGAAAACAACTTATAAACATGGCTCAGCAGTGTGATGGGCCTATAATTCTTCAGTAAAGTGTTATCACCTTTCTTGAAAAAGAGTACCACCACACCCCTGTTCCACGCTTCCGGCGTTTTTCCTTCGAGCAAGACGGAATTAAACAGCCTCTGAAGGACTTTAAGTACCGGCGATCCGCCCGCTTTCAGAAGCTCTGCGGTAATTCCGTCTTCACCCGGCGCTTTGTTGTTTTTAAGGTGTTTGAGAGCCATCCCAATCTCGCACAGGCTGATGTCCGGGATATCTTCAGTGTAGTGTCGGGTTAGCTTGGCTCTTGGGTCTTTTACCAAGTCAACAATAGGTTCAGCTACTGAGGTATACAACTGCCTATAGAACCTCTCTATCTCCCTGAGCACCTCTGACCTATTCGACGTTACGTTTCCGTCCTCCGTCTTCAGCTTCGTCAACTGGCTTTGCCCAATAGACGCGTCTCTTGCAAACACTTTGGAGCCCTTGTTCTGCTCTATGGTCTCCACAATACGTCTTGTATTGAAGGACCGTAAATCGTGTCGCAAGGACTTCAATATCTGTCCATTGAGCTGCCTATAGGACTTAGCATCATCGGAGGTTTGGAGTGTCATGGTACGTCGCTCAGCCATAAGGTTTCGGGTGTAGTCAGATAGCTTTTGAGGCCTATTTTTACGGTGGGGCTTAAAATGCTTGGACCTGACCGTATGGACAGTCTCTACCAACCTATTGTTGATTTCGTCCACTGATGCGCTGCTGTCTAGCAATTCGAAGCGGTTTGACAATTCGAGTTGAAAGTTCTCGGGGTTTTGGATATGTGCATTGGAAGGTCGGAGCGTAAACTTCATCAGACGCGATCTTTCCATTTTGACATTAATATTTAATGTGCCTCTGACCATTCGGTGATCACTGCCGGTTTTTACCCTGTGAATCACGGAGACATCATTAAATATCTGTCGCTTGGTGCTCATGATGAAGTCTATCTCATTTTTTGTGGAACCATCAGGGCTCATCCAGGTCCATTTCCTATGAGGCGGCTTCCGGAAGAAAGAGTTCATCATAAAGAGTCCCTCCTTCTCCAGATATTCGGCCAGCCTCTGACCCCTGGGGTTGCGTTGCCCATTTCCAAATTGCCCCACTCTCAATTCATCATCGCCCCGTTTGCCCAGCCGCGCATTGAAGTCACCCATAACCACTGTAAAGTGTGCTTTAGAAGTATGTATGGCTCTACTAATGTCCTCATACATTACTTCGACGTCATCATCTGAGTATGCCGAGGTCGGTGCGTAGACCTGTATGACCTTCAGCGAATATCTTTTGGATATTCTGAGTATCAGGTACGCTACCCTACTCGACACACTAGTGATGGACACAACGTTGTCTATGAGTGACTTGTGGACGATAAATCCGACACCACCTTGGGACTGCTGTTCGCCCTTCCGGTAGTAAAACAAGTTGCCGGATTTTAAGGTTATCGTGTCCTCGCCCTTTCTTCGGACCTCCGATAAACCAACAATATTCCACCGCAACTTGTTTATCTCTTCCTCCAGCTCAACAAGCTTCTCATCTGTCCTTAACGTGCGTGCGTTGTATGTCACCAGGGCCAATTTTCGGTGTTGGTGGTAGCCGAATCTCTGCCGGAGATTCTTAGCACCCCTTGTCCTGTCGTTACCATGGCTGCTACCGTGGCCAGGACGAACAGGACCGCCGGGGACTAGGGGCCTGGTTTTCTTACATTCTTCCATAATTGGGGGTGTTTGCCATACTCGCCACGCTTGGCAGGCGGGTTGGCGAGCGCAGTTATTGGTCGTCGAAGTGCTAAGGGAACGCTGCTGCCCATTCCCTAGTTTTCCCTTAGTCGCCTTGTACGACACCCGATGGGATGAGATGGGTTGGTCCTATTCTAAGCCGGAAACCACGCGGAAATGTGTGAATTAAAAAATAATCCTATCCTGCCTCGTTGGTCTGGTGCCTCTGGTGGCAAAGCGCATCGCTTTCTGATCACGAGGTCCTGGGTTCAAATCCTAGGTCGGACAAATATCCGCTACATCTTTCAATATTTCGCGATCAGCTTTTACTGCCTATTTATTTTATTACCTACTTTTTTTTGGCGTTGAGTTCATTATTTTAAAGTAAAACTTGTTTTTTGACAAGCTCTTTTATTATATTTTATACTTATCCTCAATGCTCAATGGACAGATATTGAAGTCCTTGCGACACGATCTACGGTCCTTCAACACAAGACGTATTGAGGAGACCATAAAGCAGAACAAGGGCTCCAAAGTGTTCGCAAGAGCCGCGTCGATTGGGCAAAGCCAGTTGACGAAGCTGAAGACGGAGGACGGAAACGTAACGTCGAATAGGTCAGAGGTGCTCAGGGAGATAGAGAGGTTCTATGGACAGTTGTATACCTCAGTAGCTGAACCTATTGTTGACTTGGTAAAAGACCCAAGAGCCAAGCTAACCCGACACTACACTGAAGATATCCCGGTCGATCGAGACTTGGGCGGTTCTTAGATCTCTCCAGCGATGCCGCATTGACTATCGGTACATCGAAGTGTTGAAGTGCTTGTATAATAACGCCACCATGTCAGTCCGAGTACAAGGGCAGTGCACGAAGGCGATCTCCATTAAAAGAGGAGTAAGACAGGGAGACGTCATTTCTCCGAAACTGTTTACGACCACCATAGAGGACGCCTTCAAGCTCTTGGAATGGCGAGGACTTGGCATCAACATCAATGGCGAATACATCACTCACCTTCGATTTGCCGACGACATTGTGGTCATGGCGGAGTCGCTGGAAGATCTAGGACGAATGCTCGGCGACCTCAACAGAGTATCTCAACAAGTGGGTCTTAAAATGAACATGGACAAAACGAAAATAATGTGTAACGTCCATGTCGTACCCACCGCACTCACCGTTGGGAACTCTACTCTTGAAGTTGTCGACGAATACATTTACCTGGGACAGGTAGTCCGGTTAGGTAGGTCCAACTTTGAGAGAGAGGTCAATCGACGAATCCAACTCGGCTGGGCAGCGTTCGGGAAACTGCGCAACATCTTCTCATCCAAAATACCTCAGTGCCTAAAGACTAAAGTTTTTAGTCAATGTGTGTTACCAGTGATGATATATGGATCAGAGACGTGGTCTCTTACAATAGGTCTCATAAAAAAGCTCAGAGTTGCTCAGCGAGCTATGGAGAGAGCTATGCTCGGCGTTTCTCTACGTGATCGAATCAGGAATGAAGAGATTCGTAGAAGAACCAAGGTCACCGACATAGCCGTTAAGATTAGCAAGCTGAAGTGGCAATGGGCGGGCCACATAGCGCGAAGATCGGACGGGCGTTGGGGCAGAAAGATTCTAGAGTGGAGACCACGTATTGGCAAGCGCAGCGTGGGACGACCACCTGCCAGATGGACCGACGATCTTGTGAAAATCGCAGGAAGTCGTTGGATGCAGGTGGCATCGGACCGGTTACGCTGGAAAGCGATTGGGGAGGCCTATGTTCAGCAGTGGACAAGTATAGGCTGAGATGATGATACTTATCCTATTTCATTCGTCTAGTCATTCCTATTCCGTTATACAACGGTAGCATCCATTTGAGATAAACAATCAAGAACTTCCAAAGAGATATCTCAATAGGTGGGTCCGCACGGTTACTAATTAAAAAAATAACTAGGGTAAATTTCTTAGCAAACGGCAACTGTCCTGTAGTGGCATTTTACTTGATGACAGGGTTAGTTCCAATTGTGCCCGCGCGCCAAAAGATTCTTGTCAAACTGTACTCTTACGTCATATTTCATCGGAACACAAACTCTCGTCAAGTACATACGAAAATTTCGGCATATAAATAATTGCGCGCGAATTTTCCTCCTCAAATACGGCGGGCGATAGGAACTTTCCGCGGAACACCCGCTGATCGTGGATCGAGGGAACTTGTCAAAAGAAAGTTACCAACGAGCCCTAAAAGTTGGGAATTTCATAAAGTCTGCACCGTAACCACTTTCGTCTCTTAGCATGTGTTTTAAGTACGCGATTATAACGTACTCGACGTTATTACGCCGTCGACACATCCATTCCTCTGCTTTATGTTTCTGTTTCGGCTAATATAAAAGTTTTGTTTTGGTATTGGAAGCTTGTTTAGCGGTACACACCGTCACGCCTAGATTCCCCAAGCGGGGATGGCGGAGGTGTACTGAATTGAAGAACCGACTTTTCGCCGACGATGTTAGGTACCATGTAATAAGGGGATGAGCCTATTGCTATATACCGAGCACAATTCCAGACTTCCGACTCATAGCAATGCGCTTTGCCACTGGACCAACGAGGCAGTTGTTTATCGGTAAACTTTAATAAAACGAGTCCAAGGCCATGTCCATATCTTTATCTGTATTTTTCTATAAATAAAAACTACATCTTCTTCATTACGTATTATGTAGCCCTGTTCAGGCACGTATTTTCATTACATATACACATGTTATTACCCCTTCTCAAAACTACAGGTTTTATTTATTACTACTTTCTGCCCACGAATTCGTCCGCGTTGACTTTAGACAGGAACCTAACATTTTGCTGGTATAAAAAGTATGCTGTGTGTTAATCCAGGTAATAAACAATCTGTGAGCCAAATTTCATTCAAATCCGTTTAGCCGACTTTGCGTGATTAAGTAACAAACATTGAAAACATACAAACTTTCACATTTATAATATTAGGAGGATGTTACTCCAATGTTACTCGCGCTTCATATAAAAATATGCTAGCGTGCTTGCTCAAATCAGATTTTCCCGGAACGACACATAGTATAATAGGAACAGGAATAAGTTAACTAACACTTAACTGAAACCTGGCCAGCAAAGGCAAATTTCCGATAGGCATAGGCACATTATTCTTATTATCTTATCCCGCAAAGCGACAGCCTACGAACATTGTGGGAAAACCAAATATTTTCCCGTGCCGAAATCAAGCCCGTGACTTTGTAGCCTGCCTATACACTGAACCAGGCCATCGTCTAATTAAATAAGTAGGTAACAATATCCACTTATTATTTTTTATTTATTATACTTTATGCACTAATGGTACAGAGGCGGACGTAAAATATACTTATTTAAGTCACTTTTCCTCCAAGGCCCATTTTTTTGACTTACCATAAAATATACTTATTAAATGAAAGCTTCGGGTGCATCTATTAACTTTCTACTTATAAATAATAAATTGTTATAATTTAACTAAAAATAATCGTAAGTCAAGGTAAACTATCGTTTATTACCGTAACTTTCCAAGTCCTCTTTGGATATGACCGATTTAACAGTGGCATACAGAATACCATTACACGAAGCTATCGTAACGCGCCTCGTTTTGTTATGGCGAATAAGAACCCAAGGTGATTTTACCGATTTAGTTATATCCCTAATCAGAGTTTTACACGAAAAGATTGGCGTTAATGTGACGCTAGCTGTCTATGTATGTATATTTTATTTACCTATGTTCCACCATCGAAACTACTCATGCGATTTTGTGTGAATCGATTCATTATTAGGTCGGACTTTCATAGGCTACACGAATAACAGACGAAAAAAATAATGTGTCGGATGTTATATCCATAGAAATAAATTGACACTGAATTTCCAAGAATCATAAAAATTAAACGTTCCTATAATAACATATCCATTTTCTTACAGAGCCTGTAAAAGAATCTCCTACCAAAAAAGAAAAAGGGACACCAAGTCGATGCGAATTAGGGGACATGTGAACCATAGAGTATAAGGATTAGTTTTATATAGTTCATTTATTAGAACAGATAGAAGTAGTACACATATAAGGGTGTCTTATTTTTTTTTAAGTATCGTGTCGTGTGATGAGTGAGAAGATTCTGAGTTTATAAATATGGACAGACATTACTATATAAAATACACCAAGCGAGAAAAAATCAATTTAATGGTATTTCCGTAACGGTATTCCGTTAGTCGGGTTACAGGGGCTTAGGCTTTTTTTCATCAACAACAAGTAAAATTTTCTTATATTGGTCCTTTTCTTTTCGTGTCAATGGTTCACATTTGTCCGCACTATGTGAGTAGCCAGCTCAATCGCGCCCTTCATCAGCTAGGGACAGACCTGCAAGTGGGACATAGTCTATGAGGTCGCACCGCAATCGCAGGCTGTTAAATTTTGATGTCTGAATCTGAGGAATTCCTTAGTGCAGAGTCGATTTTAGGAATTCTACACCGACTACGATACTGCCCTAGAGATAGTTGCTTCTGATTTAGTACAAAAAAAGGCAGTTGAAATTTCTCTTCTCTCCATTGTCTAAGTCCAGATATAGTAGTTCAGTTCAGAAATGAATCAATAATATGTTTTTATGTTCAATCGAAAGACTTCCACTGCAGAACAAAGGTCTCCCCAAAGGTCGCCACGACAACGACTTTGTGTTATTCGCATCCAGTAGACTTCAACTGAGGCAACTAATTGGAGCATATACAGGTCATTATGGCACAAAAGAACATCTACACAAAATTAAACCTATCAAGCGACGTGGTATGCAGAAACCGTAGTACAGAAAGTGAAACCAGAAAACACACCCTCTGCAACTGCGACGCACTAGCGGCGCGGCGAATGAAGCTACTGGGAATGGCCTATCCAACTACAGAGGAATTGCAGCTCTTCCCGCCTGCTGGAATCTACAATTTAATACGTATGTGGATCTTCAGACACGTAAGAGCATCAGGGCAAGGACAGCACAAAAGATCCCATCGGATCGAAGTGCGCTTGAGGTCCTCTCAGTCCGTAAAGCCAATAATAAGATAAACGCATCCAAATTTTACCCGCGACCTTCGCCAGGTCAGCGGTCCATCTTACAGGGTATCGCCCACTCCACGTCTTGCAGCACGTGATCGCCACTCGAATTGCGTTTAAAATAAACACAGTCACACCTAAATTCCCCAAGCGGGGAAGTAAGGACCACATAACACGCATAGCCGCTGGCTATGCGTGTTATGTGGTCCTTACGGGGGCGAGACAAATACTATTAAACTGGGCAATATTCCAAACTTCTTATTAACATTAGGAATTTTTCTATACAAAAGTCTCTAAACCTTTGTGCGACTTTGGTTCGAACCCAGAAACTCGTAATCGCCACCCACACGGCACTAAACCAAGGTAGTAGTCATAACTAAAGTCTATGCATCTATCATATTTATGATGACGAGGTATATAGAATTCTTTGGCTTACAATTCTACAGATTCGGAAAAATTACGCTCGACCTACATAAGGTCTTACTTAAAAAAAGAATATAATATAACCTTCAATGCATAAAAACATCGTTAACCATTACTTCTAAATTAATTACATCATAATAAAACACACCCGAACTATCATACAAATGCAGTAAGCTGCTAAAGGGACATTTGCAAACTTCTTGAATTACTGAGGGCGCTCCCCAACTCGGGGAAGTCGTTAAAACTCCTTAACTACCCACTCCATATTCACGCGAAGCTGCCCTGTTTAAATAACCATTTTAACGAAATATGACCAACACCTACCACGCCCCTCTTGGACTTTCCAACAAGATTAAAATGTCGTATAAAAGAAAAATAAAGTCTTAAAGAAGCAGGCATTTTCAAATTTAGAAGAATTACAACAATTTACGCACAGATGCAGAGACGTTCTTTAAATGTAAAGATGGCATTAATCGGCAATCTGTCTTTATCTATACATATATATATACTGAACCCGGTGATAGAGACAGTTGATAGAGAAATAAGTCTGGTGGAAGTTGACAAAATATGGAATATATTCACTACACAGTTCTTCCGGGATAGCTGTTATTTCTTTATACTAAAATGACAGAATGCATCTTACTAACACCTTTAAGGTATTTTAGGACTCGAAATAATATTCGAGATACTTTTTATCCCGGAATAAATCGCGTTTCTTACGACGTAGATAGATAGATAGATAACTCTTTATTGTGCACAACTAACAAACATGTTAAGATTTGTTACAAAAAAAACAAAAAAGAAAACTATATGTAACACAATCGGCGGCCTTATCGCTAAGAAGCAATCTCTTCCAGGCAACCTTGGGATGGAGAAATTATTTGGTCGTAGTATAGAAGGGGATGCACTAGTCAAAAACAGATAGTTTAAAAAAAAAAAAAAGAAACATACTTACAGTAAATAGCTAGCGGTACATATAGACTAAAATATAATCTACAAACGCAGACACATACAACAAAATACGATATAATAGTGATATACAATACAAAATGACTAAACATACGCATAATTACTTATTTAGATATGGCAATAGGATCCAATGGACAAAGAGATAAATAATGCTTTTTTACCTGATTTTTGAAGCTCTCTAGCGACGACGCACGCCGTATACTGGCTGGTAGAGTATTCCACAGTCGTACCGCCTGAACAGCAAAGGACTTATCATAAAACCTGCTACTATGAGGGGGCATCCTTTGGGTAAGGTTTTCTGAGGATCTGAGACATTGGATGCCAGTGCTTTTGAGGAACTCAAAACGTTCTTTAAGATAAGAAGGAGAGGAAGGGTTAAACAATATAGTGAAAAGAAGATATAGAATATGCACGTTCCGGCGAAATCGAATGGGCAGCCACTTGAGTTTTGTACGGAATAAGGAGACATGGTCATATTTGCGTAAGCCAAATATGAACCTAATCGAGAAGGTTTGGAGCCGCTCAAGCTTATTTAGCTGGTCCTCGGATAAATCTAAATAACAGGTATCAGCATAATCTAGGATGGGGAGTAGAAGAGATTGTGCTAGTGTAACTTTAGTGGCAGTGGGTAGAAAGTTGCGAAGTCTTCTTAAAGAGGCCGCTGTCGAAAACGTTTTGTAGCTAATGACTTCTAGTTGAGGGCTCCAGGTTAGACAACGGTCTAATATGACTCCTAGATTCTTTACAGTTTCGCTGTATGGGATATGAGTTCTGTTAAAGTTTATTTGTGGGACCGTCGACCAGTTTATTTTGGAAATCATTCGGGAGCTACCTACGATAATGGCTTGTGTTTTGACGGGATTTACTGTCAGTCCGTAAGATTTACACCACTTAGTTAATCGGCGCAAATCGTGGTTGATACTAGCAATAGCTTCGTTAAGATTTGCAAGAGATGCATGAGTGTAAATCTGCAAATCGTCTGCATATAGGTGGTAGGAAGATGTGAAATTCCGGGAAATTGAGTTAATGAAAATTGCAAACAAAAGAGGAGATAAAACGCCACCCTGTGGTACACCGGCTGTCGTGTCACACCAAGCAGACATAGACTCTTCCAGGCGAACACGTTGCCGACGACCAAGCAGATAACTGCGAAAGCAGCCGACCACCGATGGAGATACGTTAATAGAGCCAAGTAACGCGAGGAGTATGTCGAAGTCAACGGTGTTGAAGGCATTGCTGAAGTCTAATAATGTAAGCACAGTTAACTGTCCATTCTCCATACCTAAACGGATGTCGTCAGTGATCCTAACAAGTGCAGTAACCGTGCTATGACCGGGTCGGAAGCCAGATTGGAAAGTATTAAGAAGGGTATGCCTGGAAAGGAAATAGCTGAATTGCCAGTGAATAAGTCGCTCTAGAACTTTTGAAAGGAAAGGAAGGATTGATATTGGTCGATATTCATTGAGAGACGTTGGATTGGACTTTTTGGGCAATGGAATAATATGAGCCTCTTTCCAGAGAGAAGGAAATTCACCACTTAACACGGAATTATTGAAGATACAACAGAGAATGGGAAGGATAATATCAAGCAAAGGCATCAACATGTTTCGACTGATACTATCGCCACCAACCGCATTGGAGGTGATCGACAACATGGCTCTCTTAACGTCACATTCAGTGAATCGTGTAAGAACAAAAGAAGGGTGGTCGGGGGTTGGAGTGTCAGAAAAGTAAGTTAACGTAGCATTTTTAT
Organism: Phalera bucephala; assembly: GCA_905147815.2. NCBI lineage: Eukaryota > Metazoa > Arthropoda > Insecta > Lepidoptera > Notodontidae > Phalera > Phalera bucephala. Next base: position 14,260,089 of record LR990617.1, on the reverse strand, counting down.
CCGAATCAAGCATTCCGGAAGAAGAGCAGAAGTATGCATTGAGAGAATTGATGTCAACATCTTCAGGAATAAAGTTATTTCGAGATTTGCCAATCCCCAGAGACCTGAGGAACTTCCAGACCCTAGCCGGATCCTCATCCTCAACAGATTCATGAACATGGCGGCGTAATGCATTCCTACACACCTTGTTGCACCGATTGCGAGCCTGAACATAATTAGTTTTATTGATGTCAGTAGGTTTAAGTTTATATCTAGTTTTAGCTCTGGCTTTTTTGTGCATAAGAGTTTTAATACTATTTGTAAGCCATGGCGCCGGAAAATGTTTAATTTTAATTGGACGAAGAGGTGCATGAACGTCGTATAACTGTGTTATTATATAATTGAAGACAGCAATTTGTTCATCCACTGTTTGCGCATTACCAACTGGAGACCAGTCCACCTTGCTAGCGTCGCCAAGAAATGCCTCGTGGTCCATACCACTAAAGTGGCGCTGAAGGATAATTTGAGGTTTCGATTTAGGAGGACGTATTTTGTATGATAGAAGGATTAGGTCGTGGTATGAGAATAAATCAGCAGGACCATGCTTGGCAACATGCTGTAGGGAAGATACCATTATCAGATCCAGAAGTGAAGGGGCGGAATTGGGGAAATAATGTGTAGCGTTTAGGAGGAGCATATGCATGTTACTAGATCTCACGATGGATTCTAGAGTGCGCGAACGCAGATCTCCTTTCAAAAGACAAGTATTGAAGTCTCCCATGATAATCGTGTGACTGTATGATGGGAGAAGATCGACAAGAGTCTGTTCGAAAGAAGAGAAATAGTTAATACGTAGTGATGGGCTATAATAGACTCCAAGTAGTATTTTAGTATGGGAAAGAAGAATTTCAATGAAGAGGTGCTCACCATGATCCGCAGATGGTAGTTGCGATGACTTGCTTATGACAGTGAAAGGGATATTAGCGCGGAGGTAGATGGCAACACCACCATCCCCAATGCCCACGCGATCATTTCGGACGAGGACAAATCCAGGCAGAGAGTAGGATGTGGATGGAAGACAAGGTTTGAGCCAGGATTCGGAAACAAGGATAGCATGCATATTTTTATGATCTAAAGACACTAACATATCGTGATAATGAGCCGGAATGCTCTGCGCGTTTATATGTATAATGTTGAAATTTTTTTGGCAATCCGAGAAGGTGCCATCCAGATAGTCAGAGAGTGAAGATAAACTAGTAAAACTATCGGCGTCATCGCTAGAATAAGAAGAGGAAGATACAGATAAAAATTCATTGCTACTGTCAGTATCAGCCATAATGTTATTCATTTAAATGAAATATATAATAAAAGTAAATTAGATTTATATATAGGTATGTGATAAAATTAAACTACTGGATATTAAATGAGGATCTGATGAAAAAAGATAATATGTATATAAATAACGGTATAAAATATATAAAATCAAAATAAATAATTTGTAATACACCACCTGCCGGTTGTGCTGGTAAACATACAAAACTACTTAAGTACTTACAGACAACTTAAAAGGAACAATAATCTGCTTAATTTATCAAACTAAAATGATAATAATAACACGTGTTAGATAAGCAAAAGCAAAGGTAGACAGCAGTGTGAACACAAAAAAGAATATCAAATTAAAAAACAAAACAATCACAGAAAAAAAAAGAAAACGAGTGGTAATCAAAGTAGGTAGTATTAATATGTATAAAACGACGTCAAATGGTAATAGATCTTGAGAAACGAAACGCAGTTCACTATGGTATGCATGGATCTCTATGGTAATTAAGTCAAATGGCAACACTGATTTAGACATGTCGAGATTGACAGGTGACTTTGACAAGTAGATTGAATTTCGTTCATTCAAGGAGAGAAAACAAAAAATAAAATAAAAGTAAAACCAGCTACCTGCTAATCATAATAACAACAGAACAACTCAATAATATATATAGATAAAACAAGGAAAGTAACCCATACTAACTTATGTCACCTACACATATAGAGAAGTGAACATAACCACAAATTAAGTATGAATAAACTAAACAATTGCATATCTACTGCCTACTACATATCACTATTATGAAGACTTACTTCTTGTGAGCGGCTGCTGCTCGCCTGGTCTTAGTGGCCGTTACCACCTCTTTCGATGTCCCTGGCTTTGGGAGTGCTAGAGACTGCAGCTTGTTGAGCTCAGCGACGCTGCTGACCCGGTGACGCGAACCGTCTTGTCCGACAACGAATACGAAGCCGTCACGGGTCCAACACTTCGCGATGCCAAATTGCTGGCGAGCTGCCATGAAGGTGTCGTGCCTGTGTTAAAAACTCTGACAATGTAACCCCGGTGCTTTTAAGTGCAGACTTCGCAAACCACACCTTGTTACGGACTGTCAGCTCCCGAAGCTTCACTATAATTGGTCTTGGTTGGTCCGCAGCCGATGGCCTACCCATTCGGTGACAACGACTGATATCTAGAACTGTGAAATCAGTCACCTTCAGCTGCGCTGTTACGACCTTGACAATACAGGCAGCTGTGTCTTCACTCTTCTCTTCAGCTACGCCATGGAACAGGAGCATTTTTCGCCGTGCACGCATCTCCAGCTTGTCTACCTCTGCAGCCAGGATGGTGATCTGGTCCTGCAGGGACTTAAGAGTGGTCAGGACAAAAGTACGGAATGTTGTAAATTCAGTTGCTATGGATGCAGTGCTTGCTGGATTTGAAATGTTGTGCAGCTCAGCCTGGAACGCATCCATCCTTTGTAAACACATGGCCTGCAATTGCGCTTGTGACTCCATAATAGCCTCCATTGAGAACAGTTGAGTGGTGTTGGTGACTTGTGGTTTTGGTGTGATGTGAAGAGATAGTGCAAAGTGAACGATAACACTCTCCGGCAGGTATTTGGTATAAGTATTTAAGATTGCATTAATATTAATAAAGAATGTTGTATATAAGTATTTTTAAATCAAATTTTAATTTTGCTCAAATTAAAATTTGATATATAAAAAGATGTTTTAGTGGGCCCTACCTCCCAAAAAAAAAAAAAAGTACGACGATATTTTGGAGAAATGTATGGAGATGTCCCGGATGCTGATGCCGCAGACGTGCCCAAAGGCGAGATTGCGGCACCCGAATCAACGGAGGACATCACTATGGAAGAAGTTTAATGGGCGATAGGAAGTATGAAAAACGGTAAAGCTGCGGGAGTAGACATGATATCTGCCGAGATGATCTAATATGGTGGAACTTGCGTCCGGGACGCTTTCCGGGCCCTTGCAAACCTTTGCTGGAGGACCGGTAGAGTCCCTACAGATTGGCGCCGCGCAGTCATAGTACCCTTGTATAAAGGCAAGGGTTCACAATATGACTGCGCCAATTACAGAGCCATCAGTTTGATCAGCTTAGCAGCCAAGGTGTACGGTAAAATTATTGAACGGAGAATGCGCGTGCAGTCCGATGAAATGTTGTGCGAGGCACAAGGGGGTTTCAGGTCTGGAAGAGGATGTTCGGATCAAGTCTTGTCACTCCGCAACATCGTAGAGAAGCATCTGGCAATGGGGCGGAAGGTTTTCTGCGGTTTTGTAGATCTGGAGAAGGTATTTGACAGAGTTGTGCGAAAGAGACTTTGGGACATTTTGCCAGAGTATGGTATAGATGGCACTCTGTTGCGAGCCGTCCAGTCCACTTATGTGGACTGCAAGGCATGCGTACGGGTGGGTGGTAACAGGTCACCCTGGTTTGACGTTAAAATCGGCGTCAAGCAGGGTTGCGTGTTGTCCGCTAGACTGTTTATAATATATCTGGACAAAAGTCTTCAAAGACTGAAAGCGATGAATGAAGGTGTACAAATGGGTGACTTAGTGGTAAACCATCTACTTTATGCAGATGACGCGGTTTTAATAGCGCCAACAGCCACTGATCTGCAAACACTAGTCACAGTTATGAAAGACGACTGCATGATCAATGGCTTACACTTGAATGTGAAGAAAACCAAGATTATGGTTTTTGAAAGGGAAGAAACCAGAACGAATGTAAGGATTGTGGTTGGTAACGATGTGCTGGAGCAAGTGAATGAGTTTGTATATCTTGGATGCGCCTTCAGTAAGGATGGGAAATACACCGCTGACATAGAGAGAAGAGTGAGTGCAGGGAACAGAGTAAATGGTGCGATGGGAAAGCTACTCGGGAGCCGGCACTTAAGCCATAAGGCGCAGCTGGCCATACATAACGGAGTTCTTGTCCCAACGCTGTTATATGGTAGCGAGAGCTGGGTATGTAAGAAGGAGAATGAAAGTAGGATAAATGCGGTAGAAATGCGAGCTCTGCGGAAGATGTGCGGAGTGAAGCTGACCGACCGCATTAGCAACAGCATAGTAAGACAGCGAGTAGGTATGAAAGATAGTATCGGTGTAAAGATGAGAAAGGGCATGCTCCGTTGGTTCGGGCATATAGAAAGAATGCCAGAGGAAAGAATGACAAAACAGATATACAATGTGAAAGTGGAAGGATGCAGGTACCGGGGAAGACCTAGACTATCTTACCACGACCAAATAAACCGAGTCTTATCTGATGGAAAAGTCAAGAGTCTCCGTAACCGGCGAGCGTGTATGAGACGAACTATGAGAGTTGAGGAAGCCAGAGAGGTATGTGAGGAAAGAACCTGTTGGAACTCTGTACTCTCTGCCTATCCTGCAAGGGATCTGGCGTGAGGTTATAGATAGATAGAAGTACGACGACTGGTATTTATTCATATTAAAATGGCTAAACGAATTTAATTTAAACTTAATATGAAAGTATCTTACATCGTAAATTAAAACAGAACACTTTTTATCTCGAATAAAAGCACGACTTCTGCGGAATATCTATTATTTTTTCATACTAAAACAGCTGAACGGATTAAAACTAAACTTAATATGAAAGAAACCACACCGATATACAATGCGAATGCGGTAGGACGTAGATATCGGGGAAGATCTAAACTATTTTACCATAACCAAATAGAACCGGGTCTTATCCGAAGAGCAAGTCAAGAGTCTCCATAAGCGGCGAGTGTGTATAAGACGAACTATGAGAGTGGAGGAAGCTAGAAAGATCTGTAAGGAAAGAACCTGATGGAACTCTGTACTTTCTGCTTACCACGCAAGGGAACTGACGTGATTATATAGATTGACAGACAATATTAAAATATCAGCATTAAAATAAAGTGGTGAAATAATCATATGCTAAGCTTTGTTTACACACTAAATCATGCCCATATTATCCGTCTAAGTGGTATATATATTCGCACTAATATGTTGCTGAGTTTTTACCGGCCGCATGAAGGCCCAAAGATATTAATCATATTTTGGCTAAAGGAAAACCTGGCAATACTTCGATTTCCCTCTTCCTCTTCACAAGTGAAGGGAAGCCTGGGGGCCTGTTGAATTGTTCTACAACGAAAATTTACTGATTTTTAAGTTGATTTTATAAATAGTGTTGAAAACAAAGACGACTTGGTTTAATCGATAAAACGTAGACTGCTTAAGTTACTTTATCAAATAGTCGCAGGTACGATCTCTGCACAGCGCACGGGAATATTGATTTTGAAATAAATAAGACAATTTAAGGGCATATGGGCACAATAAAAAAAATCTTTGTTTGTCCGTGTTACTCGTAATATCCGGAACGGCGGAACCGATTTTAAATAGACTATTACTGTAAAGGGGAGGATTTTTAAGAGACTGTTTAAGACTACTTTTTAGCTCGGGTACGGCAAGATTCCTGGGGGGATAGTTGTCTTTATTTCTCTATATTAACACGGCTGAATGGATTTAAAAGAAACTCAATATGGAGGTGTCTTAACCTACCTATATCCAATTACAAAATAAACGCGAAGCCGCTGCTAATAACTATTAATAATATAAAATTTAAAGATAGATTCTATATAAATGTCATTTTTAGCATTTAAAAGCAGTCTACAGCAGCAGTTTCTGCATCAGGGCCTGGACGTTAATGATCCATGGCAAGACGAAATATTTTATTTCATGTAGGACTCATTTTAAGAAAGCTTAAAATAAGTTGTCAGGATAGGCGTTATTGTTTATGATTCGATATGTTAATATTAATACAGGATTAATCCCATTTTAATAATAACTACTCGAATAGCAAGCCTTCAAAGGCTAAAATACAACAACAACAGAAAGCTTCAACTAAATGAAACGCTTATTGAAATTACCCATTTAAAAAGTACACATAATAGCACCCCCGTGCAGAATTAACGAAGTTCGCCAAAACAAATTTATCAGCGCGTCGATCTCAACGAGTAAAAGAGATGAGTTTCCCGAGGCTGTATCTTGGCCAAAATAGTCCATTGTGATCGGGCCTGCGGCGAGCTGCCGCCAGCGCAAACCTAATTGATATCAATTTCCCGACATCTCTCAGAATCTCTTTGAAACTGCCTTAGATCTTGAAATATTCGTACTCTCGGCTCGTGTTTAATTTTATGAAAGTTTAATAGATTATATTCCACCCACAACTGCGCCAGCTTTATGAAATGTCTAGTAGAAATCTACTGAATTAAGTTTTATCAATTTGTAATTCAAATGTAATGTAATTTGTAATTAAAACGGTACGGTAAGGTACGGCCAAACCAACGCCCTCAGCCGCAGCCGCAATGGCCTCACCGGCGGTGATCACGGTGACGATCAGTATCTCTCTATAATTGCTCGTGCAAACGCCGCCTAGATAGCGCGTGCAAACGCCGCCCAGATAGCGCGTGCAGGACGCAGGACGCGCTGGTGTGAATATTTCCATACAAATATTACTGCAGGGCTTATCGCCACCGTGCACGCCACCGCAGCCGCGGCTAAAGGCGTTGGTTTGTTCGTCCCCTGAGTCTTCATGAAATTAGCCCAAAATTTTCCAATAGCTAAATTCGTCGCTACCTACAAATTACAGTTGCATTTAAAAGTTTTGACGTTATTGACAAGCCGACTTTTTTAAAAGTTCTTAACAAGAATTCAGTTCTACGGACGTCTAATTTTGACCTTCGTTCATGTTACGTAGCACAATTTAATACGACCTTAAATATGCACAATTTGGGCTATAAAATCCTTCGCTTGTATCTATATCCCATTTACCTAATATACTTTACTAATTAATTCCAAGTTAAACGTGAATTCTAATAATGATATTCAAAATTCTAACAAGATCCAACTTCCGCATCAGCATTTCGTTTTAATTCAGCTCACTAGCAAATGGTTCGGTTTCCCTCTAACTTGCCCCCATTAGCAAGTTGGGACTTTAATCCGTCTTGTAACGTGACCGAAGAACCACCAATTAAATGGACTCCTAACGACGACGTTTTGGAGTCGTTTGTGCAGAGGTAATTAGAATACAATCTATTTTTTATTCTGCTGCCACAATCATCATCATCATCAATCAGCCCGCATCTACCCACTGCTAAGTGTTGGCCTCTCCTCTATTACGCCATTCGTTCCGGTCTTGTGCTAGCCTATTCCACAATTTTCCGGCCGCCTTCACGATGTCATCACTCCATCTGGCTGATGGTCTGCCTCTAGGCCTGCGCCCTTTTTTTGACCACCACTCTGTCACGGCCTTGGTCCACCTGCTGTCATCCCGCCTCATCAAGTGTCCTGCCCAGCGAGATTTCTTTAGTAATAGATTCTGAGCCAAAGGATAAACAATGCCCAAGATAAATATATTCTTGTACTACTCCTATTTGGGAGTCACCTGTTATTATGTTAGGTATTTGGATTGGGCGGTCATTATTTTCGTCTTGGATATGTTCATCCTGAGGCCAATCTTCAGAGATGCATTTTGTAATTCGAACAGCATAGTCTTGAGATTCGTAACGTTCTCTGCTAGAAAAACCACATCGTCGGCAAAACCCAACTGTGGCAGATATGCGCCATTTATATTGATGCCCCTTCCACTCCAGCATAGTCTTGATTATGTCCTCTAAGACATTAGTGAATAGCTTCGGTGAAAGAGTATCACCTTGTCACACACCCCTATTTTGGTGAATTGGGTCAGTGAGATCATGCATGCGCACTTGCATTGTGGCTTGGATTCATACAGCTCCGGATTATATCTACGTATCTCTTGTCAACATTGCAACGATGCAGAGAATGAAAGACAGCAATGTTCGACACTGTCGAAAGCTTGTTCATAATCGACAAAGGCTATTCACAGTGGTCGAACATACTCCCTGCTCTTCTCCATTAATTGCTTGATGGTATGGATGTGATCCATCGTTGAGTTAGCACTCCGGAAGCCAGTCTGCTCGACCGGCTGATATTCGTCTAAGGGACGAGTTAGCTTATTACATAAGATTTTAGCAAACACTTTATACACTTGTGACAACAGACTAATAGGTCGATAGTTGGAAAGTTTTGCTTTATCTCCCTTTTAATGTAAAATTTTAACTACAGCTTTTTTCATGCTGTAGGTGTAATGGAGTTTTGTAACACTTTGTTGAAGAGTTTTTTGAGAGCTGTAAGCATAGGTTGGCCACCAGCTCATTTCTATAGATATGCCATCTTCACCCGAAGCTTTCCTACGCTTCATATTTTTCAACTGCCACAATACTTGCCATTAACACAATAGACTACCTTACCATGACCAAATAGACCGGGTCTAATCTGAAGGACAAGTCAAGAGTCTCCGTAACCGGCGAGCGTGAATGAGACGAACTTTGAGAGTGGAGGAAGCCAGAGAGGTATATAAGGAAAGAAACTGTTGGAAATCTGTACTCTCTGCGTACCCCGCAAGGGATCCGGTGTGATGATTTAGCATATAGCATAGCATAGCATAGCACAATACTTGCACTTTTTTGTCTTTTTATTTTGTAGGACAATGTCTTCAGTCTTTTTGAAAAAATATTGACAAATTATATATTATGTATCCCTATTGCTTTTTCTATTGTGCTTATTTGAGGCTTGAATCGCTATACCTACCTATCCGTCCCCAATAATCTATAATAATTAATGACATAAAAAAACCATTACATAAATCACCGCAATAATATACTCAATACGAATAGATAGATAGAGTACTCTTTTTTGTACACCAGTGATATTAACAATTAATTACATACAAGATTATTATTACTGTCCAAGAGCGTGCTCGTCGCGACCCCTGCCAGCCGCTACGGCTGCAATCTTGGACCGAGCAAGTACCGCAGTGCAGGCTAGGGCGTCCCCCCGAGGCGACGCGTACCGGCCCGCCCCCGTCGGTACGAACATAGGCAGAAGCGGCGATGGGGGCCGCCACCTATGACGCCGGGCCCGAACTGGCGAGTCGTGGGGTGCAGAGTGCCGAATAGGCACCTGGAATGTAAGAGGTGGTATGGAAGATAAGATGGATGAAGTGATTGATGTAATGAAAGAGAGACGCCTGGATGCTCTGTGTGTAACAGAGACTAAGCGAAGGGGCAGTGAAGCCTGTGATCTCCCTGACGGCATGATGGCTCTGTAGTCTGAAGTGCCACAGAGCGATCGTGCCAGCATGGGGGTGGGTATCTTGTTGTCCCGTCGCCTGGCCTCTGGAGTGAGAGATTATGGCCTGCATGATGCGAGACTTCTCTGGGTCCGCTTGAAACTGGGTGTCACTAGAGTGTTTTTGGTTGGAGCCTACGCTCCTGTAAGCTCGTCGACACCCTCGGACCTTGAGAAGTTTTGGGATAATGTCAGGGAAGTTCTGGATCTGGCTGATGCGAATGAAAAGCTTATTTTGTGTGGCGACCTGAACGGATGGGTGGGAACCAGGCGGCAAACTTGCGACGCTGCTCTGGGTCCTTATGGTGATAAGAGAGTGAATGATGCAGGTAAGCTTATTGTAGATGTGTGTTTGGAAAGAGGTCTCCTTGTGTCCACTACAATTTTCCAACACAAGGATATTCATATGTATACGTGGAGAAGAAATGAACAGAAAAGCATGATAGATTTGATCCTGGTAGATAACCGTCTCCGAAGTAAACTTCAAGATACCCGTGCGTATAGAGGCCCCACTCTTGAATCGGACCACTATCTCGTAATTGCGCGGTTTAGTGGTTTGTTCAGGAAGTGGAGGCACTGGCGAGAGCGTATCCCCTTCGGAGGCCTTGAAAGAATCAAGGTTGAAAGGTTGCAAGATGAGAGCGTGAGTAGAACGTATGAAGACAGAGTCCGGGACAAGCTTTTGACAGCTGATTCTTCGGACTCAAACATAGATGAATGCTGGAATTGTCTGAAAGAGAGTTTGGTAGAATCAGCGAAAGAAGTATGTGGCTGCTCAAAGAAGCATAGTACAGCAAAAGGGGATGCATGGTGGGACACAGAGTTAAAAAGCTCTGTAGAAAGTAAGAAGAAAGCGTGGCAGGACTATGTCTCTTCTTTGAATCTAAATGACAGTATGACGGAGATCAAGAAAGAAATATACCGGCAATGCAAGAATGCCACCAAAACTTTAGTGAAAGAAAAGCGTGAAAGAGCTAGTGTGATTGAGGAGGAGAGGCTGACGAAGAACTTCGAGAATAACACCAAACTCTTTTGGAGCAAGGTGAGAAAGGCTCGAGGTGATTCGTCAGGCTCCAGAATGGAAAAGATAAAATCTAAGGATGGTGACATTCTTGCAGACACACAAGCTGTGCTAAACCGGTGGAGTGAATACTTTGGAGAAATGTATGAGAATGCCCCGGATGCTGGTGCCACAGACGAGCCCAGAGGCGAGTTTGCGGCACCAGAATCCACAGAGGACATCACTTTGGAAGAAGTTGAATGGGCGATACGAAGTATGAAAAATGGTAAAGCTGCGGGAATAGACATGATATCTGCCGAGATGATTAAATATGGTAGAACTTGCGTCCGGGACGCTTTTTGGGTCCTCGCAAATCTTTGCTGGAAGACCGGTATAGTCCCTACAGATTGGCGCCGCGCAGTCATAGTACCCTTGTATAAAGGCAAGGGCTCACAATATGACTGCGCCAATTACAGGGCCATCAGTTTGATCAGCTTGGCAGCTAAGGTGTATGGTAAAATTATTGAACGGAGAATGCGCGAGAAGACCGATGGAGTGTTGTGTGAGGCACAGGGAGGTTTCAGGTCTGGAAGAGGATGTTCGGATCAAGTTTTCTCCCTCCGCAACATCGTAGAAAAGCATCTGGCAGTAGGCCGGAAGGTTTTCTGCGGTTTTGTGGACTTGGAGAAGGCGTTTGATAGAGTCGTGCGAAAGAGACTTTGGGACATTTTGCCAGAGTATGGTATAAACGGCACCCTGTTGCGAGCCGTCCAGTCCACCTACGTGGACGGCAAGGCATGCGTACGGGTGGGTGGTAACATGTCACCTTGGTTTGACGTTAAAATCGGCGTCAAGCAGGGTTGCGTGTTGTCCGCTAGACTGTTTATAGTGTATCTGGATAAAAGTATAAAAGTCTTCAAAGACTGAATGCGATGACTGAAGGGGTAAAAATGGGTGATCTAGTGATAAACCACCTATTGTATGCAGATGACGCGGTTTTGATAGCGCCAACAGCCACTGATCTGCAAACACTAGTCACAGTTATGAGAGACGACTGCATGAACAATGGCTTACATTTGAATGTGAAGAAAACCAAAATTATGGTTTTTGAACGGGAAGAAACCAGAACGAATGCAAGGATTGTGGTTGGTAACGATGTGCTGGAGCAAGTGAATGAGTTTGTATATCTTGGATGCGCCTTCAGTAAGGATGGGAAATACACCGCTGATATAGAGAGAAGAGTGAATGCAGGTAATAGAGTGAATGGTGCGATGGGAAGGCTACTTGGGAGCCGGCACTTAAGCCAAAAGGCGCAGCTGGCCATGCATAACGGAGTGCTTGTCCCAACGCTGTTATATGGCAGTGAGAGTTGGGTATGTAAGAAGGAGAACGAAAGCAGGATAAATGCGGTCGAAATGCGATCTCTGCGGAAGATGTGCGGAGTCACGCTGACCGACCGTATTCGCAACAGCGTAGTAAGAAAGCGAGTAGGTATGAAAGATAGTATCGGTGTAAAGATGAGAAAGGGTATGCTCCGTTGGTTCGGGCATATAGGAAGAATGCCAGAAGAAAGAATGACAAAACAGATATACAATGCAAAAGTGGAAGGATGTAGGTGCCGGGGAAGACCTAGACTATCTTACCATGACCAAATAGACTGCTGCTTAGCTGAAGGGCAAGTCAGGAGTCTCCGTAACCGGCGAGTGTGTATGAGACGAACTATGAGAGTGGAGGAAGCCAGAGAGATATGTAAGGAAAGAACCTGTTGGAACTCTGTACTCTCTGCCTACCCCGCGAGGGAGCTGGCGTGATGATATAGATAGATAGAATTACATACAAGAAAAAAAATAGGTACAATTGGCGGTCTTATCGCTAAAAGCAATTTATTCCAGACAACCAATGTATTGGAAGAAGCAACATACGGAATAGGGCAGTTATGGTGGCGTACACTATAAACCTCAATAATACATACTGTCATCATTTTACTTACATACATATCATAGTTATAATACAACATTATATACATACATATATACACATATAATACTATGCAAATATATAAATATATCTTACACACAATACAGAGGGCGTGCAATGAAAAATTTATAAATGAAGAAAGTGGTGGTGAACCATATTTTTAAAGGACGCCAACGACTGCGCACGACGGACTGTTACAGGCAATGCATTCCACAAGCGAACGGCTTGATTAGAAAAGGATTTATCGAAGTAGTTGGTAGAATGCATTGCTGTTTTCAGCCTTAGGTTCTCCGATGACCTTAGAAGCCTTGAATGTGTGTCGTGAAGGAATTCCATTTGTTCTTTGAGGTAAATGGGAGATGTTGGATTAAATAAGATATTATAAAGAAGAGATAATATGTGAGCATTCCGGCGAAGGCGAATTGGTAACCACTTGAGTTTTAAACGAATTTCAGAAATGTGATCATATTTGCGAAGGCCAAATATAAATCTAATGCAAAAATTTTGAAGTCGCTCAAGCTTGTTATATTGGTTCTCTGTGAGATCAAGATAGCTGGCGTCTGCATAGTCGATTATAGGGAGAAGAAGGGATTATAGGGAGACGAATCCCATATGTAATTACCTATACTATATAAATTTATAATATATATTTATACAATTGATAAAACTAGAATTATCTCGCATCCGAAAATTACAACACAACTCAGAGCTTTTTCAGAATGAAAACAAAAACGCGACAGTACCACTTAAACTTGTTTTTTGTATGTGAAGCTTGAATTGAAGTCTATATTCTTAATATATCTCCGGCCTATACAGAATTATGTATATTTCCAAAAAAACACAAATCGTAACGTAATGTGCTTTGGCGTTATCCCCATTATAATAACCCGCGCTCCGCAAACAAATAAGTGACCATGGATCGAACCCCAGCTTAGCAAACTCCCTAAAAACATTTGTCACTCGCTTTCCGGCGGAAGTAAACACGCGTGAAGGAAATGTGAGGTCGAATAAATTAACGTCGTACTGTATCGACAATCGGCATATATTATAGATGGTTGACAAAAGAATATGCTGCTGGTCAAACTATCTCAGAACCACGTCGACATTTTGCGAGATTTCTGTTATTTAAGCAGCCACAAAAATAAATAATCAGGTTTACATTACGAGTATTAGCTTTTCTTCGCACTTACTTCGTTACTTATGTATTTAATTTGAGCCACATTTTTATTGGAAAAATAGATCAAAATGTCGAGATTCTAGAAGAAAAAATTAGTATACAAATGTTGATTTTATTAACAGCTATAAAAATATCTGCCTACCCCGCAAGAGATCTGGCGTGATGATATATATAGAAAGATAGAAAAATATAATAATAACCTATTATATTATGAATATAGGGGGCGAGGCTGTTGCCATTATTTTTTTATAGAGAAAACCCCAACAACACTGACCGACCTAGAATTCGAACCCAAGACATCATGATCGTCAATCGCACTATACGCCACTAAATCAGCAACATAGTCCCAGATGATACAAAAAAAATATTTTGCCAAGAGAAATATCGTACGGCAATAGAAAGTTAAAACGTTACATAACAAAGGTATGGACATCACTCAATGAATCCAATGGCCACAGCGTCCTGGGGGTCACATAAAAATACGGCACAAAACTTTATCCCCCTATAACTTCTCGACGGGCGGCAAAAATTATGGCCATGTACTGGAACTAGCAAATATATGGGTCATTCCACACACCGCCTGCCGTTGCGTAACTGCCATTAAAACAACTGAGCACATATTAATTTCTCCTAAATAGGTTATTCGCTACAAGTTAAAACGCTTCCAGTTGCGCTAAACAGAAGCGGACCTCAAAAAGGTGCATAGACCCAAAAGTTGCACGAAGTGACCCAGTAAAATGGTTGTTAACAACCTCGTATTAAAGTACTGAACTAGGTGGGTATTTTCACTTATACTGTTGAATTATGAACAGTACTGAACTGTAACAGTTTTTACCTAGCAACCGTATTTTACTACCTGATTCTGATGGATTACCTATAATGCAACCTATAAGACAGCAGTGATAGCCAAATGGTTACACCGTTGGACTGCAAAGTCAGAGGTCTCGGGTTCAAGCCCAGACACGCACCTCTGTCTTTTCATAAGCATGTACGTATCAAAAATTATTTATCACTTGCTTCAACGGTGAAGGAAAACATCGTGAGGAAACCTGCATGGCTTAGAGTTTTCTCGAAGGTGTGTGAAGTTCGCCAACCCGCACTAGGCCAACGTGGTGGACTATGGCCTAAACCCTGTCAGTTTGAGAGGAGGCCCGTGCCCAAAGGTGGGACAGTTTCTTAACAGGGTTAATATTATTTATTCTTTATTCACCTGTAATAGCTTGCAGTTTAAGTACCAAATTCTTTTTCTTACAAGATTGGTTCAAATCTCCCTACATTTTAATAAACTACGTAAATATATCTCTTGATACTTGCAACAGCCATTTTTTACCGACACCATATTTTTTTATATAACACATACCTCGGTAATTTGATTTTAATTTAAAAAATCCCCAACAGGTTTTTTTAATTGTATTAAAGATTAAAATTTTTGATTGTATTAACAACACTCTAAAATGAGCTAAAACGTAACTTAGAACTTAGACAAGGTCGATATCTATCTTAATTATCACGCCAGATCCCCTTCGGGTAAGGTCTTTATGATAAACCAAATTGATATCAAAAGTACAATTTCATGTTATCACCTATTTTAAATCTCCTTTTATTTATATCTATTCTGATACATATTTATTCAACCATTATTATATTCCGAGAGGTCGTCGTTCTAGTTGTTTTATTTTAATGTCCACTGGAAAAGCCTTTAGCAATTCCCAGCATCTGCACCGGTCTCGAGGAAAATTTCCTAATTGAAATGTCTACAACGTAAACACAGAAAGTAAGGTAATAGTATTAATATTTTGGAACATCGGTTTATGAAAGTTTTGGGTCCGGTCGGGCCTTCAATTTAGTGTGTGGACTGGAGGAGACTACAGAACTTGACAGAATTTTACAAGACAAGGCTCACGTTTTCCTGGAAACTGTATCTGAGTTACGTACTAAATTCTTGTTTTCTTGTGTTCTTATGAGAAGGTGTATCTTAGTGTTTCTGGACAATTTCGGATTGACAATATTTTACGAAATTATATTTCAAACATGGAATTTAGTTTGTAAAATAAATAAACGCTGTCACGCTTATATTCCCCAAGACAGGGTAGAAAAGGTGTACTGTGTACACCGACTTTTCGCCGACGATGTTAGGTCCCATGTAATAGAGGGCGAGCCTATAGCCATATACCGGGCTCAGTTACAGACTCTGAACTGATACCGGGAATTTTTCGATAGAAAGACTACATTTGTGTTATCTAGTATTTGAACCCAGGACCTCGTAATCGTATTATAACGATCGATACCTCCCAGGGTAAGTAAAGACCTGTACCTAAAATACAGTGGGAATACTCTCCGTGTTTGCTGGTTTAAAGAAACACAAAAAACGTATTTTAAATACTTCCATAGTTATCATCATCATCATCAGCCTATAGCAGTCCACTGCTGGACATAGGCCTCTCCAAGTGCACGCCACTGGGTACGATCCTCGGCTACTCGCATCCAGTTTCTGCCAGCCGCCCTACGAAGGTCATCGCTCCACCTAGCCTGAGGGCGTCCTGCATTACGTTTGCCAGTCCGTGGTCTCCACTCAAGAACTCGTTTGTCCCATCGGTCATCGGTTGTTCGGCTCATGTGACCGGCCCATTGCCACTTCAGCTTACTAATCCGGTGGGATATGTCGATAACGTTCTCTGTCGTCCTTTGTCTGTTGTCCATAGTTATAGGTATAACTAACTAATTTTGTTAAAAAAGGTAAGCTTTTTAGGTAAGCCTAAAATATTTTCAATATCTTATTGATCGCTTACTTGTTTTATGTCATAATCTTTTATTACCTATAAAACTAGTGTTCATATTTATACGAATCCTTTCGATATTTCCTTATTTCCATAATCTTACTGAAACTAAACGACCAGGGCCATCACACATTCTCTATTATCACTTTAAAGGAATTAGCGAGACTCATTTACATGCAAATTGATGGTATGTAGGCATGAGAGGTAATCTCTTTAGCCGAGCAGACAGGCCTAAATACAATCTAATTCCGGTACGATTGCTGTTTGATTGCAAAGCGCCCGAATTACTGTATAATATCCTAATTAGCAACTAAAATTATTATTTATTTATTATAAGCTCAAGGGCAACGCCTAGTGTGGTCCTCCTTAAACCGAATCAAAATTGGAGTCGCAAGGTGCAATTATCAAAAGTCGATGACAATGCAATAATGTGGTACCATTAAGCTGGTCTGGTGGGTATAGGAACGCATGAACTGTATAACGTAAACCCCTCGTGTTTAGGATTGTTAGATAGGTATTGACAAGTCCTATACAACCAGATAGTGGTTGTAGGTCTGATGATGAAGCCGTAAGGTAGTGAATGGAACTACTCAATATAACACCACCGTGTTGGATTTTTCTTGTCTTTAGTTTTGGGAGCTATTATCATGCTAAAGGTGAAGAAACTTATATATTTGTCGAATTTACCTTGATTCCTTGAAATTTTATTCGTAATGTGCATTACATTTAAACTTACACACAAAATCTACCGAATGCTACACTCGACGTTATTCCCAGGATACATTAGGCAATTTAAAAACGACGACACAAACGCTAGATTACATGCTTCACACTAAAAAATATACAGTAGGTAATTCTCCTAAAGTTTATGAGAGCTAAGGAGAATGTTGACTAAAACCATAAACCATGTCATAAAATGTCGTTAGCCTAGTAGAGAGTGAAATTTGAATAAATCTATACTAATATTATAAAGAGGTAAAGTTTGTGAGTTGGTGACGTTGTAGGGGGTAATCTCTGGATTTACTGTACCGATTTTTAAAATTCTTTTCCTAATAGAAAGCCACATTATTTTTGAGTGTCATAGGCTATATATTAACCTGCAAACTGAAAAGACTTTTTCGTGGTAGTCGGATTTGCAAAGTAAGTCGGAGAAAAAACGGTCAAACGAAAAGGTTTTTTACTAACGCTGCCTTAACGATGAGAGATATATGATTAAGTTCTAGAGAGAAGTTTTAGAGCTTGATAATGCCTACAAAAAAATCGGCGACAGCATATGTCTAACTTTTATATGTAAGTCACAAAAAGTAGTTTATTATATTTAAAAAATAATTTAAATCGTCAGGTAATGTGTATTGGTCATATTATCGACAATTATGAATTCTTATCAAAATAAGTAGATTTATTGTCTCAAGTATTTAAAACAAAAGACTTTTCCCTTTTGCTGCATATAATTTGGATATAATGGAACCGCGACTGTGTCGTTATCTATTGGGTGATATTTCTATTAGACGGTTTTTTTCATATGCAACATGCCAATCTTTTTAGAAATAATCTTTTTATTACCAAGAACATTTTATTTAGATTCTCCAATTCGGCCACATAACAGTGCATCGGATGTAATACTGACACGTTTATACGAAAACAATGTGTTGTTAGTTTTTATTAATGAAAATTTACCGAAATTAGTTAGAGACCAAAGACAAGCTTTTGATGCAATTATTGACAGTGTTAAATAACAGGGGTAAAATATTTTTTTCTGGACGCCCCAGGAGGCACTGGGAAAACATTCCTCGCAAATTTGGTATTGGCAAAAATAAGACATTCCGGGAAAACTGTGTTAGCCGTTGCCTCTTCAGGAATTGCCGCAACTTTATTAAATGATGGGAAAACAGCACAATCCACCTTTAAGCCACCACTGAAAGAATCATTGGAACAACAGTCAGTATGCTCCATACGTAAAAATGGACCGCTGGGGAAACTTTTACAAGAGACATCTTTAATGATATGGGACGAATGTACCATGAGTCATAGAGCCCATGTTGAAGCAGTAAACCGAACGCTCAAAGACCTCAGATGCGGTTATGGGTGGTGTTACTTTTGTTTTGGCGGGCGATTTTGGCAAACACTGCCTGTAATAACAAAAGGAACACGCGCCGATGTCATCAGGGTATGCTTAAAATCATCTTACTTATGGAGTTGAGTGAGCCCACACACATGAGAGCCCACTTGAGCGACAACTACGATAACGACTGTCCGCATCAACTACTAAATCTTAGAGAACGAAAAATTAGCTGTTCTAGACATTAAACTTGCCGATAGATTAGGTCACATATTATATAGGTTAGAACATCTGAGAGACGCGATATATCCCGCTCTTAAAAATTTATTGGAAAGAGATTATCATTGGCTTTGTTCTAGGGCAATAGTGTCACCTAGAAACGATACAATGAATGAGATAAATGAAATGATTTTAGAGAAAATTCCCGGTCAAGTCAAACACTATAAGTCCATTGACACGGTGTGTAATAATATTGAGGATACACTGCACTATCCTCAAGAATTTTTAAATTCTTTGAGCCCTTCTGGCTTACGTCCTCACGATCTTATGTTAAAAGTTGGCATTTCTATCATGCTTTTAAGGAACTTAAGCCCCCCCGACAATTGTAATGGCACAAGGCTGCTTATAAAAGAGTTGTGGGAGAATATAATCGTGGCGACCATTCTCACGGGGCCAGCAGTGGGACAACTTGCTTATATTCCGCGGATACCCATGATTCCGACGGATTTACCCATATCGTTTAAAAGGCTACAGTATCCCGTCAAGATCTCTTTTGCCCTCACTATTAATAAGTCCCTGGGTCAAACATTCTCTCTGGTGGGCATTGACCTGAGAAAGCAGTGTTTTTCCCATGGGGAGTTATATGTTGGCATATCTCGAGTTGGAACTCCTAAAAGACAATATATTTTGGTACCAAATAATAACATTACATCTAATAAAGGATATAGAGAAGTATTGAACAATAAAAATAAAAATAATGTATTCAATCATAATCATTTCATTCACTCATTTTAAACCCGGTAATATAGCCAAATTGGCATGCAAATACTTACATACATATGCTGTAAAAATACAACCCTCCTTTTGGCAGTCAGGAAATAAATCATAGCCTTCAGTACTAACCGAACCACACTCATAATTTCATCACAATTAAAAATGTTTACCGCCCAACAAAGTGGGCACGGGTCAGCTAGTATGTAATATACCCGATCGCGTCATCATTAACGGTAACCATTAGGTAAAATATATAGTAATTGAGGGGGGCTTAGCACATGCTGAACCAAATGCCTTTCTGCACAGCTCACTAGCAGCTTTTTTATTTCTCCTTTTTTTTGTAACTGTTGATGTATTTACTGATGTTCATATGTGTGCTGTGCTGAATAAATTATTTCTATTTGATTTCAATTTTATTATCTAAGGCATTAATCTTGAGCATTATTCTCGAGAGTATAATAAAAATATCCATTATTCCAAGCATAGATATTGGTATAAATTTTGTTATGACATTACCATTCCATCGGTGCTACCTGTTAAAAGCTTAGCGTACAATTTACGTTGATTGATAGAGTGGTTCATTTATCAACGTCATTTGCTGAATCGACAAAATAAAGCCTTTGGGAGTGGCTCGCCGTTCGTTCCCCTTGTTTTATGAGCCGGTTCATTTTAAGATTTCGTGGTTTAGTGTGTAATAGATGGATATAATGGATATATAATGGTAAAAAAAATCTCTTATAACATTAGGACTTTTTATAGTATGGTATCGGTTGGAATGCGGAGTGAGACAGAGGTTTGAGTTCACCTCGACTTAGCAACCTTTACATAAATCGACTGAAAATAGAGCTCAGCATACTAATATCGGGTGTCACGTGGAATTTGTGTTAACAATATTAGTTATGCTGATGACCTAGTATTGCGGAGCCCATCTATCAGCGCATTGCGATGACTACTTGGCATCTGCGAAACATATGCTCTGAACTATGGGCTAAGGTATAACGAGAGTGAGATGATGATTTTTAAATCAGGTAATGTGACATACTCAAATATACCTTGTATCTCACTGTACGGGACGCCTCTATGCAGGGTGTATAAGTTTAAATACCTGGGCCACTGGGTCACGGAGGATTTAAGAGACAACCTAGAGTTAGAAAGGGAACGCAGGGCACTGGTTGTACGCTGTAACATGCTGGCCCGCACGTTGTACGGAATCAGTAAAGCTAACGCTTTTTAAAGCTTACTGCCAATCTTTCTACACGTGCAGTCTGTGGGTTAGTTACACTCAGCGGGCATACAGTGACCTGCGTATAATAACGCTCTCAGGGTACTGTTGGGGCTGCCGTGACACTGTAGTGCCTCAGGCATGTTCGCACAGAGCCATATAGACGATTTTGCCGCTATTATGAGGAAAGATGTGCCTCTTTACTAGCACGGCTACGCGGCAGCACCAATACTTTTCTGAGTGTGTTTATAGATCGGAGGGGCACTCCAATGTTACGGAGATGGATGAAACTCTACACTGAATAAATTCCTACTCACACTAGAAATTAAGTTGAATTGTAACACTGATACGGACTAAAGTCTGAAATAAATTATTATTATTATAGTTGGCGAGATATGGGTCTCACAGTATACGTCTGCCAGTAGCGGTTCTTGAATGTGGCTTTCTTTTTATTTTTAATTTGTGTATATCCTTATATGTATATTATAGGTCTTACGTAATTATTGCAAGATTATCAATTAAAATCGTTGTGTTAACTATCCGAAAACTGTTCTGGCTAAGAATGATATTTTATGAATGATTAGTAGTAATACTTAACACCAAAAATATTATTAATCATATCCCAAAAATCTGAGTTGAGGTTTCAGATTTTTTAGATGATTGTAATATGATCAAAGGGAAAAAGTCTCGTCGCGCGATCTCATATAATTTAATGAGGGAAAAGGGATGACGGAGAGGTTGCCGTAAATGTACCCCCCCCCCCCTTGCTTATTGTGCCAAGGAGCGAGTATGTCGAGCTAGTGAGCGTAAGTTAAAAGCACTTGGGTGGCGCTGGATGTCGGCGTGCGCTTCTGCACGTAGCTTTATGATTTGGAATAGTGGCTGCCACTGTAGTGATATACAGTTAAAAAATGCGACAAGCAAAGTAAAATATTGGTAATAGGGGCGCATGAGATATTTCAGAGGGTTAAACAAACCATTTGACGTTATAGTAGGGTTGTCGAGAAATCGTGCTGTCACGTTCATCATTATCTAAATAAAAGAAAATCTATCAATATTTTTGAGTGATAAGGATATCAAGACATAGTTAGCGTACAACTTCAATATGTTCGTGCTAAGCGTGTGTGTAAATGATCTACGCTGTTGGCGGCGCGGCGTTTACAGCGTCACCGGATAAGAACTTGCTAAGCCCTTAGAGGGGTAAGCACACATACCGAGAACGTTTACAATCTATTAATTTTCTAATCTTGAAAACGAATCTATGTGTTATGAACGCCAAGCGGTGTGGTTCAATGAGCTTAAGCTACTCCGGCCACTGGACCGAGTAGTCGCGGGTTCGACCCCTGCACGGGATAAATCTTTGTGTGACCCACAAATATTTGTTTTAGTCTAAGTGTTTTCTTGTCAATTTGTTGTAAATGTTTGTAAACGCACCACGACACAGGAATATTTCTTAGTGTGGGTCTACATTTTTAAAAAGAGGAATTAACTATAAATTATAGTGAAATTCGACGGCCAGCGTTGCCGTGTGTAGTGCACCGGTGCAGGGCAGATAAGTCTGCGTCAGTTAGAGAGCCATCGTGCCGAGAAACCGGAGTTGTTCAGCTCGGAGTCTGTATCCAAACTGCTACTGGCGTAGCACGAACAGGTCGACGTTTTGTATGTCACTATCGAGTTGATGTGTCATCGTTTTCACTCTGGAAAGTTTTAAAATTAAACATGTGCACAAGTGCTGGTATGCTTTCTTGACAACGCGGCAATGTTACAATGATGTCAAATGGTATGTTAGTCCTGAGGGCTCAGCATGAAAATATTGATGTTAGGGTGACACTATCAAGAAAAAGCGTGTTGTTATATTTATGTTTATTTAATAAATTTGTAGTGTAAAAAGGATGGCATATCAGCTCGATAGCGTCATGCTAACGTCAATCTGTTCATGCTAATTCAGTTCTCCACGTGTCGAGCCGCACTCGATGCCTCGAGCCCTCACGCGGAGACGTATACTTCTTTTGTTCGAAGCTTCAGTTTTGAACGTTTAAAACTTTCGAGATTACTAAGTTATTAGATTCAAAGATTTTTCCATGCACTTTTGTAGGTAATTAAAGTTTTAGTGTAGTTGACGGACGATTTAGCGCAATGGCGCAATAAATCCTAGCTTGGTGAAACGTTTTTTTTAAAGAAAGTTATTTGTATTTCATTATGAGAGGATTAATATGAAACTTCAATCATATACTCGAAAACCACATAAAACGTCGGGAACTAACCGTGATCAATTCCGAAAATAGTTTTATTTCATGTATAATGTTCGCGTAAATGTGAAAATTTAATATACCTACTCGAAAGTATTAATAAAGCTGAAACCTTGAAAGTTTAACAGCAACGTGGAATATGGAATTTTAGTTAAATAATTAAACGTTGTTCTACAATTCTGCCCCCAGTTACCGGCAGTAATTATCTCGATAACAAGGGAGATTAATTAGACACAAGGTCCTTGTTCTACCCGAACCACCTCACCACTACATGCTACCGTTGAGGGTAGTAAAAAAGGTAAGTAAAAAACGTGTTCTTATATTCCATGCCCTTCAAGAAGTAATTATATGGATTAGAGACTCAATATTTAGAAATATAATTTCTGACTATATTTTAGAATCTGGTAAAAGGAAGACACTAAACGTCAGCAAGAAATGGGCAATTTACTCAATAACTTTTTTGATACCAAACGATCCTGTTTCTTACCTCAGCTCCATGGTACCAATTTCAGCTCAATCGGATATCCTCAAGTGTTTGAAAATTAAATCACATGATTTGATACGGAAAGACATAATTAATAATACTAGTATATTTTTTTTTATTTGGTGGCCGTTCAGCTAGCTTATTAGCGCCTCCCTTATTACTATATATATCATCATAACAGTGGCAAAAACAATAGAGTGTTTTAGTAAATATGTAACATTAGGTTACTGAAGATGGGACATATGGTTGACATCTGTCAACAAGTCCATAATCGTACCGATGTTTGGTTCGTTCGAACGTTCCAAACGTTCGTTAGAAAAAACCGTAGGGCTCTAAGTGAGTATCCTTGTCGTCCTTTTTTTTCGCAGAGTGCTCAATCCATATTATATTTTTAAATAAAAATAAAAAAATTGCCCTTGCAGAATACGTTTACATAAACGTGGCCCCACACTAGGAATTATACCTGTAACGTGGGTGCGTTCACAAACATTAAAACTCAGATGCACGAACGCTCAGACTGAAACAAATATTTGTAGGCTACACAAAGATTAGTCCCGTGCGGGACAGTAGCCTTTCGATGAGTGGTAAAAAAGAGTTAGTGAAAAAAGCTGCCTCCATTGCTAAGCATTGAAAATGAAAATAATCTTGAACCGTATCTCCGCCCAAAATAGAACCATTAACAGGAAATTACACAATGTGCCACACTAAATACTTAATGTATCATTTTACGAGTCCTTTCTTTTTGTCATTAGGTACACAATTGTGGCCGATATGAGTTCTCGACACAATTAATATACCGGCCGGCAATAATAAAGGATGACTTTTACTTGTTCGTAGCATGACAAACACAGACACTTTCTCGACTCGGGGCCCTTATTCGCTATGATCAATAAAACATGTAACGCGGCGTCTTACAATAACTTCGTGAAATAATCGTTTAGTGGTACTACAACGGCATACAAAATTGCATACAAATTGTAGAACAACGTTTAATTATCTTATTTCACGTTGCTCAATTATCTTAACATCTAAAGGTACGACCAAGCCAACGCGTTCAGCCGCGTCCGCGGTGACGTCATCGGCGGCGATCACGGTGGCGATCAGTATCTCCCTGTGATAACGCGTGCAGGACGCAGGACGCGATGGTGTGAACATTTCCATACAAATATTCCTGCAGGAGCTGAGCGCCACCGTGCACGCCAACGCGGACGCGGCTGGACGCGTTGGTTTGGCCGTACCATTAGAGTATTCCATTCGAGAGTTTCATAATGTTTAAAAAAACAAATAACTACACTGAACTTTAATTGTTTACATAGCAATACCCTTGAAACTAATAACTTAACAATGCTTAGAACAACCTTGATACTAACACAACACACAACCTTTAACACGTGTTTTGAGATCTCGAAAGTTTTGAATCAGTACACTATTATTTTACGAAGTTATCGTAACGCGCCGCGTTTGGCCATAGCGAATAAGGACCCAGTAGTTGAAGTGCCCATGGCTATTGTATTTTTTTGCTTCAGGACACCTACCGCACTTTAGCACAGCCTCCGAAAGAAATTCAGTTTGACAAGTAGGTACGTACTATTTACCGAGAGTCCGACGACGGGTTTTTTTTTTAAAAGATAATCAACTTAAAAATAATATATTGGAAATAGTATAAAATGAATTTTGAACCGACCCGTTTCAAGTTTGCTAACAGACTGCCCATTGCTGACCTGCTTTCCCACGCTCAGTGTTCCGACCACCCTGAGATGCTGACATAGCAGATCGGGGTTGGTGGTCAAATATACTATTTACGTCCATTTGCTTTATTAGGCCCGCTGGCACTTTGATAACCCTACAAAAGATGTATTCACTAAATCTTGGAGAGAGATCCTCGAATATTTTGTGATATCTTGTGCGTATTCCGGGCATTATGAAGATGCTTGTTTAAATATAATTATTATGCATCGCGATTTTACTTAATGTTACCCCAAATTACACACCAAACTCCCGCTGTGATTGTCACGGGCCAAAAGATCATTATCGGGCTATAATTAAAATCGGTAACGTAAAACAAACTTTGTATATTTTACATAAAATGTGGACCAGGCAAAGTATTCGTATTGCATTCTCTTATAGGAGGTGGTACGTTCACAAAGACCTGCAAATATAATGTCTGACACAGGAAGGATTTCTCATATGTTCCAAATACTTATATATAGATATATATAGACCTTCCAGCCGTAATCGGCTATGGCGACCCGAGACAAATTAACTGCGAGCGTAAGCTCGAATATGGCTCGCAAAACCGAATTTGGTCTTAAAAATTCGGTCACACGACTGACAGTATAGTTGGCCTTCGTTGTTGTAAGTATAATTGTAGGAGGGCTTAGGACGAGTCTTTCGTAATTGCCGTTTAGCGTCAAGCTGTGATAGACGATTCATTTCAAATTCAGTGACGCCTGTTTTGACTCGGCGTCGCCATTCCGTCCGCTGTGAGCTCCTCCCACTTTTCTGGTGGTATACTACAGGCCGTCAAATGGCGCTTGAGCACGTCCCTGTAACGTCAATACTGCCCGCCTTAAAGGAGAAAGTTCTGAGTAAAACACAGATTTGGGCAATCTGCAGTCGTCCATACGCCAAACGTGTCCACACCATCTCAGTTGGGCTTTTGTGAGCAGCGATTCTATGCCGGGCATTCCCGAGCGACGCAACACTTCCGTATTGGAAATACGGTCCTGCCATTTAATGCGTAAAATGGAACGTAAACACCGCATATGAAACGTGTCCAATTTCCGGATGTCATCTTTATACAGGCACCAAGTTTCCGAAGCATACAAAAGTATGGGAAGGACTATGGCACACCGAAAATTTGTTCGCAGGTTAAAGTCATGCGATTTCCAAACACTGTCGTTAAGGCGCCCAAAGGTAGCGGCAGCATTAGCTATTCTAGCAGGTATTTCGGAGGCAAGAGTGTTATCATTTCTTATTTGGCTAACAAGGTATCTGAAACCAGGAACCACTTCAAGTGACTTCCCTGCAACAGTGATGTCAGCTAAGCCTGCGTCGCAGCCTCGAGGTGGTTGTTGGAGGACTTGGGTTTTCAAGACGCTTATTACTAGACCAGACTTGGAGCACGACTCTTGTAGGCGGTCTATATAGCATTGAAGTGAGTGAATGCTATCCGCTATTAAGCATACGTCATCGGCATAGAGTACTTCCATGATAGAGAGCTTGTGGATTTTAGATTTTGCTTTAAACCGTGATAGGTCAAATATACTTTTGTTCGTCCGAACATTTAGTTCAACAAACCCATGACATTTTTCAAGGGCGTCATTCATCACTGCAGCGAAGTATAAAGCGAAGAGTGTTGGAGCCATTACACATCTCTGTTTTACACCGCTTGTAACTGGAAAGAGGTCTGAGAATTCATTTTCATGTTGAACTTTGGCTGACATATTGTCATGAAACTGCTTTATTAAGTTAATGAATTTCTCAGGACAGCCAGACTTGCGCAGAACCAACCAGAGAGCTTCACGTGGCACGCGATCAAAAGCCTTTTCAAGGTCAACAAAGCACATATAGAGGTGGCGATTTTGTTCAAAACATTTCTCCTGTATTTGTTTCACAACAAATATTGCATCAACCGTGCCTCTACATGGACGGAAGCCACATTGACTCTCTGGCAGCACCTGTTCTGAAAGGCGACTTAAACGGGTATTGATAATGTGTGCCAGAATTTTTCCTGCCGTAGAAAGGAGAGATAACTCTGTAGGAACTGCAGTCAGACATTTCACCCTTTCCTTTATATAGTTTACAAATGGAGGCATCCTTCCAATCTTGCGGCACTATTTCAGACTCCCAGATTTTCAAAATTAGCTTAAATAGCCTGTTATTAATATTTGGACCACCGTACTTGTAAATTTCTGCTGGCAGACTATCTGAGCCAGGTGTTTTAGCATTTTTTAGTTTTTTCACTGCTGTGATGTACTCGTCATAGTTAGGTAATGTCGCTATGTCCTCAGATATTGGCTCGTTCTTAAGACTATTTATATAGACCAAATCAGTACTTTGCGCAACAGGATTCAAAACGTCATTAAAGTATTCCGCTCAACGAGCAAGTATATCTTTCTGGTCTGTAAGACGTCTTTCCCTGTTGCGCGTGTAGATCGGTACTGTTTTTCTACACTTTGGGCCAAAAACCGCCTGTATAGCCTCAAAAAATTTGCCTGTCTGATTTGTATCAGCATGTTGCTGCATCTGTTTAGATTTTTCTACCCGCCAGCTATCTTTTTGCTTACGCACCTGTTTTTCAATTCCTTTTGAGCACATCTTATGTGTTCAGTGTTGGAGCTCTTTAAAACACGTCTAAAGCTTTCTATAAGGTCCGTTATTACTGGATCCGAATCATCAAACCAATCTTGATGTTTCTTGGTTGGTTTTCCTAAGGTTTGCAAGGCACACGTATGAAGATTCGTGGCGTATATTTTCCAAGATTCGTTGATTGATGCTTCTTCTGGAACGGTTGGACTTCTTTCTAAGGCTGCATCAAGGTCAGTCCTAAAGTTCTCATTGCGGATAAGCTTGCTAACGTCTAGATGTGCTGAGATTTTATGAGCTGTTCTACGTGGTGCTTTGAATGTAATACGCATTTTAGATCTTATAAGGCGATGGTCAGTCCAGCCATGCGCATCCCTCATTGCCCTTGTAATCAGGACATCTCTGATGTCTTTTGTCCGTACAATAATGTAGTCCAGGAGATGCCAATGTTTAGATCTTGGGTGCATCCATGAGGGTGTATTGGTAATGCTAAGGTTGAACTCCGCACATAGTGTCAGAAGGTCTAAGCCATTGGCATTACACCTTCCAATGCCATGATGCCCAATTACACCATCCCAAATTTTGTGCTCTGTCGGGCATTGAAATCGCCTAGCAGGACTAGTTTATCGTTCGGGGGAATATTCCCGAGAACCTGACGCAGGTTCTGATAGAATTTTATCTTGTCCTCATCTGGTGAAGTTAAAGTGGATGCGTATACACTAATAAGATGAATAGACTTCCTAGGTGTTATATGAAGACGAAGTGTCATCAAGCGATCGTTAATGCAACTAGGCAACTCGTGTAACGTTCGCGCTAAACTGTTACGAATAGCAAACCAAACTCCACTAGACGCCTTTTTATAGGCAGGTTTTCCACTCCAATAGTAAGTATATCCACCTAGTGGTTCACAAAGCTCTCCGTTATCGCTGAGATGAGTCTCACTTATTGCCGCAATGTCAATCTTATAGCGACCTAATTCTCTAGCAATCAGAGCGGTTTTTCGCTCCGGACAGATGTTACTGTCATTGTCTAAAAGTGTGCGAACGTTCCACGCTCCTATAATAAAATTGTTATTTATTGGCTTCTGTTTCTTATTTCGACCGCGTTACGTCGATGTCCAGTTGCCCGCGGTTTGACAACTGGATGAAGGATGAGACGGACTATGTTTAGGCCACCTTTTCTAGGCCGCTCCCCAGATTGGGGAAAGCAGAGCGATCCTAAATAGAGCTGCTTTGTCGTCAGACGTCCTGCCGAACCCGTCCTCCCGCCTCTGTCGATTTCAAGAGCGACCACTCTCGTCTGATCGCCTACGTGCAGAGTGACAACAAAAGCCTGAATACATCGTGATCCCGACCGTAGGACTTATAGGTCTCAGAGTCCGTTAACTTTGCAAGGGTCATCAGCGCTTGATAGGATTATAGTGGATAAACAGTTGCGCAGGTGCAAACCCACTCTTTCGTCCTCCATTTCCTGGTACCAATGGATTGGGTGGCCAATACGATTGGTGGGAAATAGAGGAGGTAGTGACTAGCCGCACGTTTTTTAAAAGACTCCAAACATGCGCCTTTGGCAAGTCACAGTTGCCTTGCTACACCGCTATGATTACATAAAGCAAGTGTCTATCGACTGTGCACGCTTACCATACCGGTGCAGACTTCGTGCACTAATCAGTGAGTCATCTGATAAGTTGATTTCATAGTTCAGCCCCCCTCCACTAGGTTTATCCCGCGGATCGACGCGGTTTCCAGGGTGTGGCCACTGTGCACACGACAGCTACTTGGAGCCACTAGTGAAGAGATTATGGAGGGCTTTATAGGCCAGTGGGTGATTACTACATACAAGAGCATGTCGATCAGTAGCCACCCGCATCTTTATCCCCACAAAGCGCCTACACATTACACCCTAACTAACCAATACTTACGGAGTACGTAACAGAAATATTTTATCATCACATCTATGTAATAAAACTATTGTTTTAATATGAGATATAATGGGGCTGTACTTGTAAAAAAAGTTTTTCTTAATAATTGAGAGTGACCATTTAGAGATCTCGGAATACAAACTTGACTTGGTCATAAAGCACGTCCTTTTTATAGCTCTTAACTTATCTCTAAGGATCTGCGACGGCTTTCAAATACGATTTTGATATATGTATAGTCGTACCCTAGGCATACTCTCGACGGGGACAGAGGAATATGGGAAAACATCATAAAAGCCAGACTTTGGGTGGTGGAGGTCACGACCCTCAGACATGAGGAACACGACTAGAGGCGAATAGGCAGATCATTGTATGTATGTAATAGGAATGAAGTTTTCGAACATTAGGCCGTCGTCAGGCAAGTATGTTCTCAAAGTTAATCACTAAGACATATTACTCTATATACTGACTTTATTCTCAGTATCACTAACACGAAAGATAGTTATTAGGATATTTTTCTTAACTCTGGTAGATTGAATCCTGACTAAATATTTCTCAAGTGGGTCTTCAGCATAGAAAATCTCACTTAAGAGCTACATCCTTATTTGTATAGGTGTACATGTTTGGTCTCATTCCAAGGTCGAAACAAACTCGAATTAATTATTCAGTTCCGCCTCTGTCTTTATGTAGCAACGATCTCACCTGACACAATTTTGTGTTTACTGTTATCTGAGAGATTAGCACGATAAAAATATATTAGTATCGCTAGTGAGTAAGCGTGCTGTCAAGTTCATGTTAATTTAGTGAATTTATAGTGTGATTAGGGTGGCAATTCAATCCGCTAGCGTCACGTTAACGTCAAACTTTTCGGGCTGAGCCCTCTGGTGTTACGTTATTTTTAGTAGCCTCCCGAAAAATATTTTTTTTAAAACATAATTGAATAATAAAAGGCACGCGCGTATCGTGTTAATGTTATCTTTTGTACGTAAATAAGTTATGACATCATCAGGAGAGCGAGATTTTTAACCTAAGATATTATTTTTTTTTATTTTATGCGCTGGATGAAATAAATAGGAGAAAGTTGCCTGTGTTTTTTTAATCCATACGACTAATACAACTTTTAAGAGAAAAAAGGACTTTGTATACTTTTTCAACATTGTTTAATTGACTTATTTTTATCAAATGAACTTAGGAGTAATAAATTAGGCTATACTCTCCCAGTGCTCGGCATAAGTCTTCAACAAATAGAGGTGAGCACCACGCGGACCCAGTTCAACGGGACGGGATAATTGCAGCGGCATGTCGCTCAAATACTACGAGGAATGTTCCGAGACAAACGACGCGGAACATTTTGCAGGCACAAGTTAGTGCCTATAAAAATTTCGCCCAGGAAGGCTGTGGCGATTAGGGCTGCATTTATTTCGGGAGTGAAACATAAGCGAAAGAGAAGGTGGTGGATGCGAAATTACTCACTACAATGAAAAAGAAGAATAAAAATATCCTCCCACGCGTCATTTTTTATTATTTTATTTCGGTAATCACAGTTTGAAGTATCCCCACATCAAATCATGCCTCTAGTAAAGCTCAAGTAATAACAGAATGGTTTCGTTTCCCTCACTAGGGATATGTTGAGAGGCACGTTGCGCACACGACTACTCACTGCAACAAGCGCGACACTGACGTTGCATATCCCGTGTCGACTGACAACTTGTCGCGCGTCATGCAAATGTGTCTCAAAATGTTGGGGGGCACGTTGTGGGACACTGGGCAACATTGTAGCATAACGTAGATTGAGCGTTGCGCGTCATGTTAAAGGACAAAATATCCTCTATTGTATCCGAAGCTTGAGGCTTGATGCGTATTTTAGTAATAATACAAATTATTATGAAAATACTTATCGATTTTCTTCGAATCGATTAAATGGCCTCGGGTTGATGTAATTCGATAATATAACGTCACTTGGTGCTGCGTTATTATTATGATTATTTGTCTCAATACAATGTTTGAGTTCCATAGTAGGGGAATTAAAATATCTCGTTGAAACATTCTTTTTCATGAATTGAAACAATTTTCAATTGTTGTATGAGCACGCTCGCTTTATTGGTGTTTAACTTTTTGGGAATATTGTCCCATATTTATTTATTTTGTACCATACTAGTACGTAACTTTTCAGGTATTTCGGTTTTTTATTATGTGACGTGAGGAGTCTATTCAAGTATTGTACTAAGTGTGGCTCTATTTAACATTGAGTTCACTAACTGTTAACCCTAATTTCACACAACAACTGTCAATGTCATCCATGAGCCAAAAGATCTTTGTCACTGTATTTACTTTTGCTATTCACGTGAGTTACAGGTTAATATAATGCTATAATTAAATTCTTGGCAATAGTATTCTAGACTTTGAGGTTTGGTAACGTAACTACTACTAAGACAAGGTTAATTATAAGGGTGTTTCAGTTTTTTATAAAAATCTGATAGATTTCCATGAGAATTACTCAATGCTGGTATAATTATAATTTCTGTTATTTTTGAAGGTACCATAGAACCTGGCACCAAACGGGACCCATCTGAAAATTAACAACTATAGAAGCAGTTCAGAGTCTGTTACTGGGTCAAATATTGTCTATAAGCGGACTCCCTTTTATATTAAGACCTAAAATACTCACATAGGCACACACAGTACTCCTCGGCCCTATCCGTCAGCGGAATACAGGCGTGACGGTGAAAATTTTTTTCTTAATAATTTGGCTTATCAACTAATATACACATTGTGACAAAGACAGAAGACTTAAAAGTAAGGTACATGCAGCAATATGACATTTAATTATAGGTTAGCACCACGTGTGTAGGAAGTACTCGTATTATCTAATATATAAAAGGTATGTTATGACTAAAAGGACAAGCAAGACAGTAATACAAACATACATAAAACAGTAAAAAAAAGACGAATTCACTATTAAAATACCATAAAAAAATCACTTAAAAGAAAAGTAAGGGTCAGGGGGCACCGTAAAAAACTTTTTGAAACTTCGTTATTGAGTCAATATGCACATCAGAGATATCACTGAGACTGTTTAATATACTTCATGATCTTGGAATTGGGGAGTTTCTCCCGAGTACAGTTTTTCAGGGTGAGGGATATAAGGGTGTTTCTTAATATTATGTGCTTATACCTAAATATACTAATTTGAAGTTTCCCGATCTCACGTACCCCGCAAGTAGGTGCCACATCAAGGAGTGGATTTGGTAGACACGTTGATTTATATAGTATGTATATATATATATATATATATATATATATATATATATATATATATATATATATATATATATATATATACTACGGGTTATGTATTTAGGGGTTGTTTATTACTTATAAATTGTGTGTTGGAAAATGTTTCCTAGTTGTCAGTCCACCAACTTGGGCTCGAAACGTGGGCAAGGCAGGCATGTAAAGTACTTACGTTACTTCCCTAACCATGAGTTTCGTACAAATGTCAAACGATACATGTCACCGGTAACGTTAGACGACACACAAATCAAGCGATGTTCGGCGACTTCGGTCGCGAAGTCTGTCCACTTTGATCAGTCGGACATTTGATCAGTCGTAAGTCAAATGTAGACGATGTCGGAACCTATACCTAATCAAGTTAAATGTCACTTCAGCACAGTTGCACAGTTGCCGTTTGCTGCGAAATTTACAGTTTCTTTTTTTATTTAGTAACCGTGCGGACCCACCTGTTGAAATATCTCTTTGAAAGTAGGAAAATTTTACAAAAAGTTAACCTTAACACAAACGCCTCAGTGTCAATGTCATCCATGGGCTAAATGATTCTTGTCGCACTATATTTTACGCAACAATATGGACGAACGATGTATTAAAACCTTTCCGTGCTACATGTCACAACCAACTGATCAGATGTGGACGATATACGAGTAGATTGCAAGATATCGAGTGACATGGGCCGACATCTCAACAGACGTGTTGCAGGGACTCAAAGGACTAACATTGTGAGTTCAGTCGATTATTTACATTACCTTCACTCGCTTGGTAAGGGTCTCTTAGCGGTCTTGGGCATGAAAATACTTAAGGTACTATATTGAGGTCGTAACCTTATGGTGCCGCAGTGATCATGCGATCACTGCGGTTAAGCAGCGTTCGGATCGGTCAGTCCAAGATGGGTGACCGTTTGTACCAATATCCATTTTGGAGCAATTTCGGAAGGCACTTTAAGCCGTTGGTCCCGGTTACCAAGTAATAGGTAGTTGTTAAGTCAAGTTGGATGCCTTATCTTGATAGCTTCAAACAGCTGGTGTCCACAAATCTGCCTCTACCAATCGGCACTAGCTCCACATTGTGGAGTGTGACCTAATCTCTCTCATCTCGATTTGTGCGAGAAGGCCTTTGCCTAGTAGTGGGACAGTTAAGGTGATTTGTTATCTGACTGCGCAGGAATGTGACCGTACTCATGCTTTAAGTTTGTCTTTCGTTAAAAAACACCACATCGGCACCACGTACGCAGTTATCATAATCATACTGCCCTCGCTCCTTGAGTTTGCTGTATATAAACTAGGTATAAAATCTAGTTTGTCACAGCTCAGTAGACATTTTTACAAGCTTTTATTTAACTTACAATGTTCGGTTCAAATCTTGTGATGCATTTTTCAAGCAATGGTGGGTGACAATTCAATAATATGGTACCATGGAGCTGGTCTGATGATGGAGTCGGAAGGTGGCCATAGGAACATGTGAACCATACAACATCGCCCCCTCGTGTTTAGGCTTGTATTATAGTGTTCAGGGTCTGATGATGAACCCAAAAAGTGGCCAATAGAACCACCTAAATACCCAATATACCTCACCCCGCCGTGTTTGGGATTGATAGATTTGTCTTGACGAGTACTTTAGACCCGGATGGTATCCAAGGTCTGATGATGGGACCCGAAAGAAGCCATAGAGACTTCTCAACTAAACAAGATATGCTCATTGTGTTTTTGCTATAAAAACTTGTTTTAAAAAGGTCTTTAAAATTTTATTATAGGTTGATAGATAATTTTTGTACTAATTTAACTGCATTTTGTGGTATATAGTAAATAGCCTCATAACATGCTTCTAGTCCTTTCTATTGGATATGACGTTTCCGCCATATGTACGTAATGACAGCGGATAATTTTGCGTTGTTACTTGCTGTAATTTTAAGTATTACGCGAGATGGGTCTTAAGGGAGCTCTACATAAATTTCAGGTTTGATTTAATTTATTCTGCATGTTTTTAAATTTAAAATTATATTCATAGACGAACTTTGAAAATGGAGACTTTTCTTTATATTTTGTTTTGTAGCTATATATAGGTATATTTTTTGTTACACTATAGTATTTCTGTCGGATCGATTAATTCTACTCTATTTCTATTAGTGGAGACTTGTAAATGGCTGTCTTTCTCTATTTTGTATCTTATTCATAGCATAATAGCTGAAAGTCTTCCAAAACTTGTAAAATAAATAAAAGTAAAATACAAACCTTGTGACAGCCAGTCCCACTATGAGTCATTATGCCACCGATGCAGTACACAGGCACATATGTATAATATGTGGTTCCTTTATTAAGCCCCACATAACAAACACATACGCAACATCGCCCCATATAAAAGAATAGAAATTATCTTGAGATTAATAAGGACATATACGTCATTATTGTTGTCTGTAGTTGCAAGACATGTAAGCATAAGACTTGTCTAAATTAATAAGGCTCGCTGACTATTTAAAATAACAAAAGACTACCCTAATAACTCTCCAAAGTTTTCTGTCAAAGATCATTACGGGATTTTTAATAAAAGCGTTGTAAGCCACGAAAATTCGGCTGAAATCTTTTTAATTAAGCCGCTGAAACATTTTGTGAAATTAAACGACTGTACAGTTATATAAAAGTCATCTTTTTTATTATAAAACTTTGTATTTCTGCTTTGTTTTAATGGGCTGCCATTTTTATTTCACCTTTTGTTACGGTGGAAATTTATATAATTTTGTGCCGTGAAAGCGTTGTTTTTGGTACCCATGTATCTGCTTATCTAACTTTGAAGTAAGAAACGGGATTATAGGTTTAATATAAACGTGACTGAACACGTTATTATATTAATAGCCTTTATTACCAACCTTATAATATTAGCCCTATTATGAAAGTGTCCCAACGTTGGGCACGGGCCTCCTTTCAAACTGAGAGGGTTTAGGCCATAGTCCACCACGCTGGCCCAGTGCGGGTTGACGAACTTCACACACCTTCGAGAATCTCTTAGGCATGCAGGTTTCCTACACCAACCTTACATATGTTATATAATCTCTTAAACTAATTGGTATAAATATGTATATAGGTGTATATATTGATATATTTTTAATTTAGTATATATGTAATGTCAGTATAGTTATTAAAAAAACGGATGATTTGGCGCAGCGGTTAAGAGCTTAAGCCACTCCGCCCACTGGGTCGAATAGTCGCGGGTTCGATTCCCGCGCGGTACGAATCTTTGTGTGACCATCAATTATTTGTTTCGGTCTGGGTATTTGTGTATGTAAATTTTCATGTTTGTAAACATACCCACGCCATAGGAATAAATCCTA
Organism: Phalera bucephala; assembly: GCA_905147815.2. Lineage (NCBI taxonomy): Eukaryota > Metazoa > Arthropoda > Insecta > Lepidoptera > Notodontidae > Phalera > Phalera bucephala. Next base: position 14,223,799 of record LR990617.1, on the reverse strand, counting down.
GTATGGGACTTTGATTTGTGCTTTAATTTTAAATTTACTGATAACTTTTTGTATTCTACTTCACTTTTAATAAATGTTCTCCATGGACTCCAAGGTTATGAACCTAATAAAAATAAATATTCTACATAGTTTTGACACTGCCACATAGGTATTCTACATAGGTTTACTTAAGAATGCCTTGTTATTCAGGGAGAGCTACTATATTATACTTTTGACGGTGTGGTCACCCTAAGGTGACCTGCCGTAATGGGGAATTTGTTAGTTTGTTCTCAGTATTGTATTTACAGTACACGTTATTAGAATTGGGTAACTTATCATCCGACCAACCTTCTGAGGTTAAGTGATGTGATATGTTTAGGCTAATTGTGATGAGAGCAAAGTACCTATCCGTGTAAATATGTATTGTGGTGGTTAAGACAATGGGTTGCGGATTTTTACCAAAAACTGGAATGTAGGTTACATTGATCACATCATTTACACGATTGTATTGTATTGTTAGAGATCATAAATATGATTTGTTTTCGTCGTCAAATCATCGGATGAATCGGTGTGAACCGATATTCATATGATATGAGATGGTTACTCGTCTGATAGTAATTTATAAAACAAATATTGTAGAATCAAACTACATGTTTATTGATTCGTTGTTCTTAAATAAATTATTTAGGTACGTTTTTCAAATTCATACAATATTAATTTTAAAAATGGATTTCTAGAACCTATTTATTTGTTTTATATAGAAATATCGATTTTTAAAAACTATGCTCCACATGATTTTTGGCGGTTTTTATTTATTACTTAAAAACCTTACGAATGATTGCCGTTTACTACCATATAACCTTTATCCTGTTTTGAAAAATCGATATTCCTTCTCTCTGTATATATTACATAAGTTTTAATACACACTATTTTAGACTTAATCTTTTCTAGACCAGTGGTTCCCAATTAGATTTTTTTTATTTGCGCACCCCTTCAAAAACTAACTCAAACTCGATTTGTCGAACATGCCTCCGCCCGATTCGAGCTAGCATCAAGAGGGTCAAGCTTATGGCGGTTTACATATAGTCGACTCAAAATATGTTTTAACGATTTTGTTTATATTTTTTATGAGTAAATTTACTTAGTTAAGAGATTTCCGCGTGTAATAATCGTGATCTTCATGTAACTTCACATAGGTCCCCAGGGGTACATGTACCATTAATTGGGAAACACTGGTCTAGGCGGAGCATTGCTAATAAAATGGCGCCTAAAAGCTGCCTCAGTTACACACAATGTATGCGTGATGCCGGAGATCCAGAGTGCCAGATTTTTGAAAAAAATGTTCCGATGCTGTCAATGTACGTAGTACAATTTATCTATCTTCATTTATCTATTTAGACAAGTAGTTGATCTAAGAAACAATACATTAACTTTCATTAACCTATGGACACTTAACAAGTATCAGTATCCAAATTTGCTGCATATTTTCACCAATTTCTAGCAAATATTAAGGACCACAAGTATTTGCTTTCATTTTCTCGTGGTTTGGTGGTGGTTTTCATTTAACTTTGCATATAAATAAAGCTTTGCATATAAATATAGTTTGTTATGCCTTATAATGGACCTTAGTTATGCCTTAGCATGGGCTTATAAGATATGAGCAATACAGTACAAGTTTAAATTGCTGTTGTTTCGTCCATATATCATGACGTAGTTGACTAGGTGCGATCCGCTTCCACCAATGATGTTTGAGGGTTTAAGTACGAACAGAATGATGTAAGCTTTACTGTATCGCATTGATATGCTATCCTTGTCACACTACACATTTACTAAATTAACATGAATGTGACAGCACGATTACTCACTAGCGTCACGTTAACGTTTCGCTGGTTCCATCGATATATTATATATCGATGGCTGTACTCACGAACGTTCGATAAGCCAATATTAGTTTATACCCCTTGGAGTACGTGAACACGTAAGCTTTAGAATTTACTCATTTTGTGCCTGGATTTGAGGTATAACTGGAAGCATCGGCACAAATAAAGAGTATATATGGGCCCCAGATAATTACTACCAACATAAATGTAAATAATTTTCTCATGAAATGTATAATATGAATGTTTACTGTTGGTACACACCAATAAAAAAATTATTATTTCAATAAATAAATACGTATATATCACCAGCTCAATAGAAGGCCCATTGAGATATCATTAAAGCTTATAATACACACCGTCACGCCTATATTCCCCAAGTGGGGGTGGCAGAGGTGTACTGAGTACACCCACGTTTCGCCGGCGATATTAGGTCCCATGTAATAGGGGGCGAGCCTATTGCCATATACCGGGCACAATAGGGAATATGCGTGTAATTCAAATAAGGGTCAAATTATTTTTTTTTTACAATCTTTATCAGATTGGAATAATGTCTATACCAATATTTTTTTAGTAACATTACTTTTTTATTAAGGTAATAATTATTAAAAGTACAATAAATGAGTGGGGAAATTCAAAGTTGCGGGAACGCCACGCTATTGGTCAGATCGAATATGACGTCAAAGTCTACAATACAAATGTCAACAAGTGCATATTTGTTGGATGTTTGCTATTGAGTTAGTTTTATTGTTATTTTTTGTTGTCGATTTACACAAATACAAAATTTTAGTTTTAATTATTTAAGTTAATTCTTACGTTAAAGTGATCTTCGCAGCAATATAAACAAGTTAATGGAGATACCATGTCTCTTTTTCTGATTTTACACCACTTTCTCCTTACGCCGCACCTATCGGGTGCATTTCTTATTGTATTTTTACACCTAGGCACAACACAGTGTTATTCCATTGTATAATAGTCGAAAATACAAAATAAACATAAATTACAGAATAAAATACTTCTACAGCTGTTCACTAATTGATTGTTATTATAGACTTTGTCGTCACGCCAAACGCGCTAAAATGGCGGGCGTTTAAAATAATCTTATCTGTTTGCTATCTTCAACATTTTTTATGCCCTTTACATTTTGTTTTTGACGCTTAAATTTTTTTTGCAGTTATATATTGATCTATCGTATATTCCGCAGTGTCTCAAGACAAAAGTCTTTGACCAGTGTGTGTTGCCAGTGATGACTTACGGCACTGAGACATGGTCGCTTACGATGGGCCTCATAAGAAGGCTCAAGGTTACCCAAAGGGCGATGGAGAAAGCTATGCTCGGAGTTACCCTGCGGGATCGAATCAGAAACGAGGAGATCCGCAGGAGGACGAAAGTCACTGACATAGCACTTAGAATTGCTAAACTTAAATGGCAGTGGGCGGGGCACATCGCTCGTAGAACTGACGGCCGTTGGGGCATAAAGGTTCTCGAATGGCGACCACGTACCGGAAGACGTGGAGTGGGTAAGCCCTCTACAAGATGGACCGATGACCTGGTGAAGGTCGCGGGTAGAAGTTGGATGCATACAGCACAAAGCCGGTCGTTGTGACAGTCTTTAGGGGATGCCTTTGTCCTGCAGTGGACGTCTTTCGGCTGAAGAAGAAGAAGAAGAAGTATAAAAATACACGCATATTCCCTATTCCAGAATCCGGACTCGTACTGGGAATTTTTGTGTTAGAAAAACTACATTTGACTGACCTAGGATTTGAACCGAGGACCTCTAGATCACAAAGCGATGTGCTTTGCCACCAGACCAACGAAGCAGTCTGCCACCAGACCAAGGAAGCAGTCAAAATAAATTATAAATATAAATAATAAATTTCATAAATAAAACTCATTCAATAAGTACTCACATTCAACAGGATAAAACTATAAAACAACTTGTGACGTATGAGTATACGAAAACATTGCTTTGATGTTTATTTCAAAGGGCGACCTCCCTTTATATAATATTTTTTTGTTGATGAAAAGAATTGCGCGATTACCTACCTCGATAAAATAAACATAACAAAAATCTACGACGGGGCTTGGGTTGCCATTCTTAAAAATGTTCCTTTGTGTTTGGGAACTTTTAAACATGTTCTGAAAGTGGTTAGAGATTTTATCTATCTATCTATATCATCACGCCAGATCCTTTGCGGGGTAGGCAGAGAGTTCAGGGTTCCAACAGGTTCTTTCCTTACATAGCTCCCTGGCTTTCTCCACTCTCATAGGTCGTCTCATACGCGCTCGCTAAGACTCGGTCTATTTGGTCATGGTAAGATAGTCTAGGTCTTCCCCGGTACCTACATCCTTCCACTTTCACATTGTATATCTGTTTTGTCATTCTTTCTTCTGACAACCGTAATACGTAAACAACTAGTTTATAAGTCCTCTCAAGTGAAAATTCACTACCTTATTGATTTAGTGGCGAATAATTAGCGTAGCAATTAGAAGGACCTGGGTTAAAATTCAATGTAGGACAACGTGTAGTTTTTCTATAGAAAAATTTCCAGTATAAGTCCGGAGTCTAAAGTTGTGCCCTGTATATGGCTAAAGGCTCGCCTCCAATTACATGGGCGAAATCTCTAGCATCTTCGGCGAAAAGTGAAGGAGTGATGGTTTATTTAAACTGCTGAATTTCAGATTGGTTAGTTTACTGTTTTGCCAACGATATGGCAAAAGACTCGCCTCCTATTACATGGGACCTAATAAACCTTTGTCATGCTGGCTTGAGGAATATAGGCTTAACAATTTTATCACTAATACCTATAACGTGCAAGGCTTTATCTTAGTTCGAATTATGTGGTTCCTTAATATACGAGGATAGTAATAGACCAGGGCTGAAGCCTTTGAAAATTGTAAAAAGTGAAAAAAATGTAGGATGAAACTCGTTGAAAAAGGAAGAGAATATAACAAAAGTGAAAGGAAAAATTATTTACGGGCGGGAGGGGGGTGCGTTTTTAAGGGTAAAAAACGGTTTATCTCGATTTCCGGCAAAACTACAAGTCCTATGGAAAAAAATTAAATTAACAAAGTTGTAGGTAATAAAAAGATCTACAACTTTTGTATTTACACTTTTTTCACATAACCTCAAAATTTATGTGAAAAATTAAAACCACAAAAATTTTGACATTAGCTTGAGGTTAGCGTGTAATCGTATCACGTTTATATTTCTATACTAATATTATAAAGAGGAAAGATTTGTATTTTTGTATGTTTGTAACGAATAAACTCAAAAACTACTGGACCGATTACAAAAATTCTTTCACTATTAGAAAGCTACCTTATCCAGAAGTAACATAGCCTAAATAACATAGACCCGGTAGGTGGCGCTGTTGTCAACCGGGTACGAAGTCGCGGGAAACTGCTAGTATTTAGTAAATCTATAGTGTGACAAGAATGGCATATCAATCCGCTGCCTGTTGTCTGTGTATTTGTATTGAAAATGATTTATTAAAATATATTTAAGGGACTTATTATTTTTAATCTGGTATCCCCGACAAAAGGCATTCGCTCGGATACATGGATTACTTTACATCCGCATGGGTCAGAGCTATCATCAATGATGTGAGGGATCAAAGAGTAATTTTAAAATACTGCCTACGGACAGTCATATTCTTCAATAAATATAAATCAAATTGTAATATATATTTGGATGATACGGTTTCCATATTGAGTAAACAGCAGTTGTTGATTACAATTTGATTTATATTTATTGAAGAATACGAAAGGGGAGTTTATTTTTTCCTGAATTTGTCTACGTCTAAGTCGTGGTAGTTAAATTATGGACTTACATTATGGACTTCTTAGTCTGAACTAAACGATTTTTATTTATTTATTATTTTTTTTTAATAAAAAGATTTACATAAACTTCATACGTCACCTTAATAATTAATCTTTGAAAATCTTGTAGGACCGAATCTTTACAAGCTTTTTTTCATAATTTTCTTTGTTATTGATGGGAAAAAGCGTTTATGCTATGTAAAGTATGATAAAGACACTGCTTCAGTGTAATTTCTCTTTTTATAAATATCTATTCGAAGATAAAAATATTTCTGTTTCAAAGGTAACATAAAAATTATCATAACACAAGGAACATAGTTATCATGTTAACCGTTTGAAGTAAGTGATTTGATTGATAATGCTGACAGGTTAAGTCTCTCGTCTAACTATAATGTTAACGTTTTACTGTATGACTAAACTTGTGTATCCTAAAATACCAAACATGACTGACGCGTTGGTCTAGTGGCAAATTGCATTGCTTTGTGATAATGAGGTCCTGGGTTCAAATCTTAGCTCGGACAAATGTAGTTTTTCGAACGAAAAATTTCTAGTATAAGTCCGAAGTCTGGAATTGTGCCCGGTATAGGGCAAGAGGCTCGTCTCTTATTACATAGGACCTAACATTGTCGGCGAAAAGTGGGTGTACTCAGTACACCTCTGCCACCCCCGCTTGGGGAATATAGGCGTGACGGTGTTTATTTTATTTTATATACACTGAACATGAATTGAATAATACGTAAGCAACAATATCTACACGTAGCTCATTTCATTTGCCCGTTTTTCCTTTGATAAATTTTGTCATTTGTTAATGTAGTGTTAAATTCGTTTAGGTCTTAAAAGATCGTTCACATAAAGTTTACAATGTTTGAATTTCATAAACGGAGATCTGACTGGTTGCATATTTTATTAAATTTTAACCGCAGTAGACGATTTAAAAGTTACGAGTCCGTACTTTCTGACGGTAACCGTCCTGAGAGCTTAGTAAGAAAAGATTGACGTTAGTGTGATGCTAGCGACTAAGCGTGCTGTCACGTTCATGTTTATTCAGTAATTTTTTAGCCTGACAAGGATGGCATATCAACTCGCTCAATGATAACATGATTTTTTCGTGTAACATAAAACAGAGGGCTTACCTCTGTTTTATGTTGTGCACGTACAAAGTACACGTCTTTAGTACTAGACAAGGAAAATGATGTAGTAAAAGAAATGCCCTTATTAAATTATTTTCATGGCGGGGAGCGGTGTAATATAGTGGCCGGTCTGCCGGCCATACATAATTAATTTATCAAAATAGGAAAAGATAAAAAAGAAAGTTTTACTTTTGATATTTTTTCCTCGTAAATTATTGCTAACATGGGTACTATGTAACAGTTTGTCACTATATAAGTCAGTTCATGATGTAAAATGCTTAAGTATTTTTAATGATTATTTCATATAACAACGTTTGAATCGTATCGAGATTTAATATTTTAATACTGATAATTTGTCATTATCATCAGCCGAAAGACGTCCACTGCAGGACAAAGGCCTCCCCCAAAGATCGCCACAACTACCGGCTTTGTGCTGTACGCATCCAGCTTCTATCTGCGACTTTCACCAGGTCATCGCTTCACCTTGTGTCTCCACGTCTTCCGGGACAAGGTCGCCACTCGAGAACCTTTCTGCCCCAAAGGCCGTCAGTTCTACGAGCTATGTGCCCCGCCCACTGCCACTTAAGTTTGGAAATTCTGAGAGCTATATCGGTGATTTTGGTTCTCCTGCGGATCTTCTCATTTTGGATTCAATCTCGCAGAGAAGCATAGCTCTTTCCATGACAATTTATAATTACTAAAATGATTCAAATAAAAGAAAAGCTCTCATTCGCGTTTTTCAAGCTCTATAATGTATTGTTTACCGTAATGTAATGTATGCTCTGTACTGTTTACTATTTCATTCCAGCGCTATCTTAAAGCAGGTTAATAAAACGCCTTTGTAGTCTATTTGGTCATGGTCTACCTTACAAATATTAAGTAGTTTAACTTAATTTTAAGTGTCCAAATGCGTGTAAACATCGATTTTAGTAATAAGTAGTAAGTATTTATCCTATGGGGACGTAGGCATAACCTACGTCGTAAGGATGGCTCTACAAACTAGCTTTATTTGTACCACATCCATCACCGGCCACTGTAATGTGTACGTCTTTATGTACTGTGGTTATATATTTATGACACGGGTAATAGCCACCACATAAGCCCCTGGAATTGTATATTTAATGGGCTGTAAATGAAAAACAACGCAATTGTCGTGACGCCGCGGTGGGCAAGGGCACGGCGGTTTACGGGGACATTGTGACCGCGGCGTTTTATGATCCATTTGTGTCGGTCCAGTGCTGGGCACGCGTCGTGGCGTGGTTGTAATTGAAAAAATGTTGCGGTTTATGTTACGCGATAATGATGTGATGAGGTTTGTTTTTATTTGAAAAACTTATGAGTTTAAGTCTGGGTTAGTTTAAACAGAGTACGTGCTTACAGTTCACAATCAAATCACAGCGTTTTATAAAATATTTCAAGCTTCAAACACAAATTTAATGCCACAAATATCGTTGTCATAATAGGAAACTTTTCGTTGAAATGAACGTTATCTTTTTAGGGTTAATGAACCTCTATTGGTAAAAACGAAACCTTTATAGAACCACTTTTCTTTTCTTTCTCTTTCTCGCTCACCTCATTATGATAGACCTTTGTCCGGCAGTAGACCCGCATAGGCTGATTTATTATCGTTACCTTTTTATAAATACTCGTATGAGTCGCTCAGCGAGCTATGGTAAAAGCTATGTTCGGCGGTTCTCTACGTGATCGAATCAGGAATGAGGAGATTCGTAGAATAACCAAGGTCACCGACACACCCCATAGGATTAGTAAGCTGAAGTGGCAATGGCTATCTATATAGCCATTGTCACTTCAGCTTACTAATCCTATGGGGTATGTTTTTTTTCCAACGGCCGTCTGATCTTCATGCTATCATGAAGATCAGACGGCAATTGGGGCAGAAAGATTCAAGAGTGGAGACCACGTATTGGCAAGCGCAGGGTGAGACGACCGCCTGCCAAATGGACCCATGATATTGTGAAGATCGCAGGAAGTCGTTGGATGCAGGTGGCATCGGACCGGTTGCGCTAGAGAGCGATTGGGGAGGCCTATGTTCAGTTGACGGTTATGATTGTAATAAAATGCTTTAATCCAAAACGTGAGCCGTAATACTAAAACCGTCTGTTCTGAAAAGACCCGCATTTACTTCTAATACAATAAATAAGTTCTGGTAAGTACCTACCTACGCCCACCAGCATCAATTGATTGCTCATACGTCCCCATGATAAATAGATCCATTTGCCATTTCCAGATGGCAAAAGGTGCCTCTATTTTCGAAACACATCGCCGAGGGCAATTTCATATTTGGCAGCGGAAAAAAGGGTTTCTTCATCCAACGCGAGATTGGAATGATGACGATTGCTCAAAGGAAGAATTTATACAGTTGAAGGCAATTGATCACGGCATAAGTAAAAGTTACTATAATATTTATGCAATATAAAACGGTCCTGAGGACTTAGCATGAAACGATTGTTCATCAGCGTGACGGTAGCGAGTTGATATGCCATCCCCGTCACACTCCAAATTTACTCAATATACAAGAACGTGAAAGCGGGCTTACTCGCTAGCGTCACGCTAACATTAATCTTTTCGTGCTAAGCCCTGTCTTTTTATAAATAAATACTTCTGTTCGAATTTCAAAAATGTTATCTTTTTGATGTTTTCTTATTTTAGATAACTAAAAAATCTACTAATATCTAATGCTTAGAAAGTTTAACTGAGAATTTGTGGAATCTGTCTTCATTTATGAAGTAGAGATAATAATTTGATTGTAGATGGTGCTAACGTATAACGTACATAAGAGGCTGACGAGCCTATTATTTTTTTATTAAAGACTTGTCTGCGATTGTTCCCTCACCTGATAGAAAGTTACGGTGATCTACAAGAGTCTCTATAACATAATAAGTAGCATTTCTATCTATCTATATCATCACACCCCTTGCGTGGTAGGCAGAGAGTGCAGAGTTCCAATAGGGTCTTTCCTTACAGACCTACTGGCTTCTTCCACTCTCATAGTTCGTCTTATTTAAGTAGCATTTAATTTACTTATTTACCTTTAACATAGATGTATTTTTTGGTGAACCCTACTTAACTCAGAATTATAAGAACAAAATAAATGTAGCCCCTGTCTGAGCCGATGGTTTTGTTTTTCTAAACAAAACTGACTTGAATTCATTACAGCTCGTAGTTCACTCAACGTTAAGTAACGTTCTTCCAGTTGGAACAAGGAAAAACAAATCTTGAAGGCCTGCCCTCAATTCCTGCGGGAACTGACAGTCAAAGAGTTGCTCCTTATTTAGTCTTTCTTTGAAAATAAACTTTTTTCAGCAACGGATGTGTTGTATCGAAAACTTTATAATTAAGAACAGTCAGATACGGAAGCCGAGGAAAAGATTTGTTGCGAGCGTTCCGGGGTATAAAATATCCGGTTTGGTTTATTGCACGCTATCACGCTTATTTTACCTGTCAGGGGTGGCAAAAGTGTACTGTATACACGGTCATTTACCCGAATAAGGTCTCAATGTATCTAACTATATAAATGTGATATTCATTATTATTATTCAGTCATTATCGTTCCACCATTGGGCAAAGGTGCTCCACTGCTTCCATTTATTCATATGTTAGGTAAATTTCATATGTATTATATGCTTTATATACCAAGTACGTACTCTATATTTTAAAGTGAGTGGTAATGTTTTGGATACGATGATACACCCATTATATTAAAAATATAGTGTAAACTAAAAAGTTGGGTACCAAAACGTTCAGAAATTTCATTTGTTTATTTAACATAAATTAGTTAATCCGATTCAGTTGGTCCAGGTGGAACGATAGATTTGGAGGATCATGACTGCTATAAGTATAAATAATTTGATCGAAGCGTCTCGAATAATACTCAACAGAAAGTAATAGTTCAATAAACATTGATCAACTAAAAAAGCAATTATTGCTCTTTTAACCGTGCCGAAGACGTAAACAAGGCAATGCATTAGGTACCTAATTGACGTTAATTAACTCGCAGTAGGTACGTAACTAAGAAACTTCATTGTGTTTAATGAATGCGTTGAAAAGTTTAAAAGGCTTCTGTGCTCCATTAGCCCATTTAGAAATTGTCTTTTAACTTTGCAAATTGGAGTTCCCAACCATTGGGTTGGAGTTTTCAGAGCTCCATAGAAGGTTTATAATTAATATTCACGTCGATAACATTAAGGTTCCTGGAGGCTTAACATGAACAGATTGACGTTAGCGTAACGCTATCGAGTTGATATGCCATCCTTTTCACACTATCAATTTACTAAATAAATATGAATGTGATAGCACGCTTTCTTGACAGCGTTAGGATTATGTCAACTGGTTTCTGCTAAAACCACAGATTTCCAAACTCACTTTTGTTTTAATTAATGTGGATAATGTTTGAAGCAAGGGGCTGAGTGCATTATTTGTTGAGATTAAAGTTTGTTACTGCCTCAGGATGGTAGTGAAGAATACGCGTAGATATCACGAGATTCTGGGTTCAAATACAAGGTCGGATAAAATGTAATTTTTTCGATAGGAAAAGGACATTGTTTTGTGAATGAAAACTATCAAAGGCGCAACATTTTTTAAATCAAGAGTTCAATTAAATGATCTATATAGCCACCGTATCTAATTTTTTTAAAGATGTTTCGCCTCCTTGGGTGTAGGTCATAACTCGTTGTTGCGTTTACAAATTTGGAGTTTATATACACATTAGTTCACAAAGCTGGTAAGACGAGACGTCCGACGCTCTAACACATGCCAAATAGAAAGAGCGATTGAGCGGAATCGGGGGTCAAAAGTCTTCGCACAACAGCTTGGCCGGAGCCATCTGACGAAGCTGACCACTCTAAGCGGAAGAGTCGTCGTGTCGGTGCCAGAAATTCTCGCGGAAGTCGAAAATTTCTATTCCCAACTTTACGCCAGGCAAGTTAACCAACCGGAACCCGACATAAGGGATTTAAGAGCCACCCTAACACGCCACTACACAGACGAGCTGCCAGAAGTCAGCCTTGACGAAATCGAGATGGCTCTAAGACAACTTAAAAATGGAAAAGCCCCGGGTGATGACGGAATTACTACGGAGCTCCTAAAGGCAGGAGGTACTCCTATGCTCAAACAACTTCAGCGTATATTTAATTCCGTTATCTTCTCTGGGAGAACTCCAAAGGCATGGAACAGGAGTGTAGTCGTTTTGTTTTTCAAGAAGGGAGACAAGACCCTTCTGAAAAACTATCGACCGATTTCCCTCCTAAGCCATGTCTACAAGTTGTTTTCTAGAGTCATCACAAATCGCCTTTCGGGAAGACTTGACGAGTTTCAACCAACGGAACAGGCTGGTTTCAGGACAGGATATGGCACTATAGACCACATTCACACAGTGCGGCAGATTATGCAAAAGACCCAGGAGTATAATCAGCCCCTGTGCATGGCATTCGTGGACTACGAGAAAGCCTTCGACTCCATCGAAACCTGGTCTGTTCTCGAATCCCTGCAACGTTGCCAGGTCGACTGGCGATACATCCAAGTGCTGAGATGCCTGTATGACGCTGCAACAATGACCGTCCAAGTACAAAATCGGCGGACTAAGCATATCCCCTTGCATCGAGGTGTGAGACAAGGCGATGTTATCTCACCTAAATTGTTTACGACTGCACTGGAGGATATGTTTAAGACGCTGGACTGGAAAGGACGCGGCATTAACATTAACGGTGAGTACATCTCGCACCTAAGATTCGCGGATGATATCGTCATTATGGCAGAGACATTGCCGGAATTACAACAGATGCTGTGCGGCCTAGCTGATTCTTCCCAACGCATTGGCCTCCGGATGAACATGAATAAAACCAAGATTATGTTCAATGAGCATGTCATTCCGGAGCCAGTAAATGTAAATGGAACTACTCTCGAAGCTGTACGAGAATACATCTACCTCGGACAAATAATACAATTAGGTAGAAACAACTTTGAGAGAGAGGTCCGCAGGAGGATACAGCTGGGCTGGGCAGCGTTTGGGAAACTACGTCAAGTCTTCTCGTCGCCTATACCTCAAAGTTTGAAGACAAAAGTCTTTGATCAGTGCGTCCTACCTGTCATGACATACGGAGCCGAGACATGGACACTTACGGTGAGACTAGTCCACCAAATGAAAGTTGCTCAGCGGGCTATGGAGAGAGCTATGCTCGGAGTTTCTCTGAAAGATCGAATCCGGAATGAGGTGATCCGACAGAGAACCAAGGTCATCGACATAGCTCGCAGGATCAGCACGCTGAAGTGGCAGTGGGCTGGCCATATTTGCCGAAGGACCGATAACCGCTGGGGTAGACGTGTTCTCGAGTGGAGACCGCGGCTTGGCAAACGTAGTGTGGGACGCCCTGTAGCTAGATGGAGCGATGATATACGGAGGGTGGCGGGCAGCGGTTGGAGGAGAAGAGCCGAAGATCGGGCTCAATGGCGTGCCTTGGGAGAGGCATATGTCCAGCAGTGGACTGATACGGGCTGGTGATGATGATGATGATACACATTAGTTTCGTACGGGGATCAGACCTCGAACACAGAACATTAATACTCGGGGAGACCTCGAACCTCGAGCGGCCTTCGTTATAATCATTTTACTCAGCCGTTTTTTGTATTTATTTACCTACTGGGTACGTACTCTGTAAATACTCGCGTGTCGCTAGTTAGAATGTAGAAAATACTGTGTATTTTGTTTGCTAATGGTTATGCAAATTTCGATGTTATTGCAGAGTACGTTGTAAGACGTATATTTATAATTATGTAAAACAGGAAATTTACATTTATATATGACACTTTCAGAGGTATTCATATAATACAGTTTGCTTTATACACTTCGGACACTAATCTTATTGCACAGTCAGAACTGTTAATAGGTGTCGTAATCTTGTGATCCATTTTTTCAAGCACTTGCGGGTATCCGATTGGCCTTAAATTTGGCATACGTATGTAATTTCGATGAAAATGCAATAATATGGTACCATGGACCTGGTCTGATGAGTCGGAAGGTTGCCATAGGAACATGTGAAATACACAACGTACCCCATCAGGTAGACGCTTGTTAGATTGGTATTGACAAGTACTATACTACCAGATAGTGTTTAGGGTCTGACGATGAAGCTGAATGGTGGCCAATGGAATTACACTACTACTCAATATAACGCCGGCGTGTTTTGGCTTGTTACATTTATCTTGACGAGTACTTTAAACACAGATGGTGTCCAGAGTCTGATAATGGAGCCAACATGAAGAAATAGAAACTCCTCAACTAAGCAAGATATCTTTGTCATGTTTTTACTATAAAAGCTTGTTTTTAAAAACTGTTAAATTAAATTTTTTAAGGATTTTAAGAGTATGGTGATAGATAGGTAGAGTAGAGGCAAAATATTTAAATGTACAATAAGTTGGTAAATAAGATAACACTGGTCCTATTTACGAATATAGGATCCACTCCTGGGCTCCCTCGGGGGGATAAACAAACATCTCAATAGGGCAACGCGCCTCTGGCGAGATAGCCACAATCCTGTAATAAACATTATTTCTCGGAACAAGAATATCTTAATTGGATCCGGAAACAAGGCCTAGCATCGAAAGATTGCTGTTAGCGTGATGCTCGAGTTAATATGCCATCCTTGTCAAACTACAATTTATTATATAATCAAGAACGTGACAGCACGCTAACGTTAATCTTTTCGTGCTAACTCCTATTGAAATGATCGTTTATCGCATAAAATAAGCCAACAAATAAAAGGGTAAATGGTCGATGATTTGACTTCACACAAAAGAAAGTACGGATGTGCTGTGCGTCAATGGCTTTTAAGGTAAATTGCCAGAAATGACGACACGACGCAGCAATTCTTAGATGATTAAATTTGCTGTCAACTGTAAGGCGAGATTTCAATTTGTATTGCTTCTCTACTGTGTCATTATTAAAATGCTGGTTCCTTTGTATTAAGGTAGTAATTGTAGTGTCAATTCAAACTTATAATCAAGTTTTTGTGTCACTTGTAGATTAGCGACCATAAAAGTTACGTAGGATTCGACTTGTTCATTCTGAGATATCTATTTTCAAGCGTCTTGTTTCGGAAAGCTTTTTATGCGGTTGGTCCATAAGTTGAAAGCCATAAGGGCTGCTGTACTTTCCAACAGCAGGTGCCTACAAACTTGCCTCCATCAATCCATACTGAGTCCGCGTTAAGGAGTACGACCTATGTATTCTTTCTCATTTCAGTATATTACAGACTATCTTTGCCCAGTTTTGAAATAGTAAAGATTAAATAAAACTTTATTTTGCTGGACAAATTATGTATAATTGTAGTTTTAATGAGTATAAATATGATTCAACATGTTTTTGCTATTGTCTAAAACGCAAAAAATCATATTTTAGCTGATTTATATTATGATGCGGTGGTTATTGTTTAACGGTAATTGCTTATACACAAGGTTCGGTAATATTGAATACTGTCGGATTTATACCGCATGTGTTTGCGAACTCCTTGTTCAAAGTCTTTACAAACCCCCGCTTTTAATTCTAACCAACGCTGTAATGTGAGTATTATGACATATTTTCGGTACATTCCGCTTATACAAGTGACGCAAGCGGAATCTTGAAAATTAATGTTGCACAAAGTAATTAGCCGGAAGAGCTTTATAAATGGTCTTGGTACACCTTTATTAGGATGATTATAGCGTGTTAGCTTTTATGTAAAGTACCAGATGTGTTATAAGTTAATGTCCGTTATTTCTATATTCACATTCATCATTGCCATATTTAGAACTTTAAAAACATATTTCATTACTGTGAGCCATAAAAAGCGGATTGCCTAAATTATGGAGTTCATTAAATAATAGCGTAAAAATAAATCTAGCAAATGAATCGACTTCACTGCTTAAAAACTAAATATGTGTATCCTAAACGAGTACAATGAAACATTCTGAATAGGATTAGAATGATTTCCGTTACATGTTCGTAGATGCTGTATTTTTAAATTGAATGGTGTAATCAACCACGAGGGCTGGTGAATAGCTAATTCGTTAGCTTTCAGCAGGCCGGCATCGTTGACCCATTTGTAAGGGACCAATCACGAGACACATTCAACTCGGTCCATTTTTATTCGGTACGATCGCGATGATCTTGAAAGATACTAAAGGAAATAAGAAAATTCCTATTATTCCCTTTTTACTATGAAAGTTATTTTCCCATGCAAAATTAGAGATATTGATAATTCGAAAAAAGGTTTTGATTGGGCCAATAATACAGCTTGTTAAAAATATAAATACTTTTACGCTTACATTTAACCACACGGGGAAAGCAGAGTTGTACTAAATTTCGCCGGCCGTTATAATGTTATTAGAGATAGATACACAGTTCTAGACTCTGAACAGCTATTGAGAACTTTTTGATAGAAAAATTTCAATAACACTTTCAAGAACTTTATGATCGCCAACCAGATTTTATGACACTAGATATTTAAGTACCTACAGTCCGTTTTATACACGTATACTAGATGTTTTGATTCTTCCAAACCGTAAAGAAGTGATAGAATAATATTAATCATAAAATAAAACTATTTTGTTAGTCTACGGGTGGGTCAATCAAACAAAAATTGGTCATTCGTTCCCCAATAGTATGTTTTAACTTTACCAATATTTCATAAAAAGTATTACGCTGGTCAAGTCAAGATTCTCCGTAACCGGCGAGCCTGTATGAGGCACACTATATGGAAAGAGGAAGCCAGAGAGGTATGTCAGAAAAATAATCTGTTTGGGCTCTGTACTTTCTGCCTACTTCGCAAGGGATCTGGCGTCATCATCATCATCATCATCAGCCTATAGCAGTCCACTGCTGGACATAGGCCTCTCCAAGTGCACGCCACTGTTACACACGCAGACACCGCCATACAATAAACGGAGACCTCTGTAATGTGTGAACGTATACCAAATGAAAGTTGAATTGCTACAAAGGTGTCGACGGTTGCTCCCGAATGCGCTGTTTATAGTTGTAACACCACAGGCGCCGCTTATTGCCTCACATTCTTTCGTGAATTTGTTTTTAATGTAAATTTTTGAGTTTACATTGTGGCTTTAATAAAATAAAACACGGAACTAGTGTATTTTTCGCTTATGGAACAGACGGAGGCGAAAGTAATATTTAAATGCACTGTTTTTTTTAAAACGTAGCACCACACTAAGACTTATTCCTGTGTGTGTGTGTGTGTGTGTGAATGATGTACACTGTTGGCCGCTAGGCCTTTACAGCTTCACCGGACTTAAAGGCGAGCGTGCAACCACTACGCTCTAGCCAGCCAGAAGGGCAAGAGGCGACATACTCGAGGGCGCCTCTTCAAAGCGCCCTCGGTTGGGGCAGTCGCTGTAGGGGGACGGGTGCACTACTAAGTGCACCGGTCAACCGCCGGCTATGGGAGGGGATCTACTACTACGTCGTCGTCGTCGCCCGTATTCTGAGCGGAAAGAAGGGATGACAAAGCATCGGGGGGGTCGGTGAGAACATGTCGCGGCCGGCGGTGGCGGCAGGGGTCGGGGGGGAGATCGTAGTCGGCGGTGGCTACGATTAACGGATTCGCATGGGTAGATGCGTTCGCGAAGTGACGTGTTGACGCCTTTTTATAGAGGCGCGAATAGGTTCGAGACCTAGATCGGAGTGGAGGTCGACGTTCCGTACGAACCAGGGGGCTCCTACAGCTTTACGGAGGAAGCGGTTTTGAACCACTTGGAGTTTATCGATGTGAGAGGGGGCCGAATGCCCGAACACAACACACGCATAAGTCATGATGGGTCGAACGCAAGTTTTGTAAAGTGTCACCTTATTTCTAAGGGGCATTTTACTCCGTTTGCTGCGTTTACAAACAGGAAAAATTTACATACATGTATACCAAATGAAAGTTGAATTGCTACAAAGGTGTCGGCGGTGGCTCCCAAACGCGCTGTTTATAGTTGTAACACCCTCTAGTTCAGGCGCCGTTTATTGCCTCATATTCTTTCGTGAATTTGTTTTTTATGTAAATTTTTGAGTTTACACTGTGGCTAAATAAAACACGACACTATAGTATTTTTCGCTTACGGAACAGACGGTGAATGCAATTTTTATATGAACTTTTTTTTTAAAAACGTAGCCCTATTCTAGGACTTATTCCTTTTTTTTCTCGGAGGTAGTCACATTAAAAACATCATATTTTATTGCTTACATATAATTTTAATAAAAAAATACTTACAGAGTCAATTTTATGCTGGTTTTTATGCCACTGTAAATAAAATAACTCAATATCTGCCGGGAAATGTTATCTATTCACTACACACTATATCAAGATCAATCAAGACTTACAAGTCACTGACACCGACAACACCTTTTACAATGGAGGCTATATTGGAGTCCCAGGCACAGTTGCAGGCTATGTGTCTGCAAAGGATGGATGCCATTCAAGCTCAGTTGCACAATGTCACTGATCCGGTAAGCACTGCATCACTAGCTGCTGAATTTGAGTCCTTCCGAACATTTGTCTTGGGTATGTTAAAGTCATTGCAGGACCAGATTTCCTGACTTGCTGCTGAGGCAGACAAGCAGGAAATGCGGGCACGGCGTAAGATGCTCCTCTTTCATGGCCTTACAGAGGAGAAGAGTGAGGACACTACAGCCTGTATTGCCAAGGTTGTAAATGCACAGTTGATGTTGACTAATTTCACGCCCAAGGATATAAGTCGCTGTCACCGCATGGGTCGCCCGTCTGCTGAGAACCGACCAAGACCTATATTAGTAAAGTTCCGGGATCTGGCAGATCGTAACAAAGTGTGGTTTGCGAAGTCTGCTCTCAAAAATACTGGGGTCACACTGAAGGAGTTTTTAACAAAGTCCAGACACAACGCTTTCATGGCAGCTCGGCAGAAGTTCGGCATCACGAAATGTTGTACCCGGGATGGCTTCGTATTTGTAATCGGGCGAGGTGGGTTTCGTCACCGGCTCAGCAGTATCGCTTAACTCAATAAGCTTGAACCTTCAGATCCCCCGAACCCAGCAGCAACTAAAGAAGTGGTGGCTGCCACTAAGCCAAGGCGTGCGGCGGCCGCATATAAGAAGTAAGCCATTTAGCGAAAATGAGTATATTGGTAGGTATATACTGTTATATATATACTTTTCTGTTACATCTTAGTTACATGTAGTTGTAGTTGTGTATGCGCACATAGATGAGTGTTGCCGATGCTTTACTGTATGCCGTAATCCGTGGTAACATCATGTTTCTTTGAGCGAACGAGCGAACATATTGAACGAAACTGCAACTATTAATATTTCCCAAACTTGATCACTCTTTCTTCATAGATACCCAACAATCTCTTAACTTTTTATTTATAACATCTGTCCAAAGATTAAAATCATAATTTAATAATACTATATGTCACAACGATCTGTCATTACTGTCACCGCACCATCTTTTATCTATCTTCTTTTTTTTTTGTTACGACCTTGGGTATTTGTCTTTTGACGTCGTAATGTCGATATAGAATAATGATGCTACCACACTGCTATTGCATTTCCCTATCACATTCAACGCTTTCAGGGTTTTGTTGCTGTGTTACTGAGATAGTTGTATACAATCATGTTTTTGCTTAGTGTTGTACTTACCTATACTATATTTTATGTTGTTGTATTTAGTCTTACCTCATTTATCAACTTTTTGTTTTTATTTGTTTGGGTTTACTGTGTACTTTTTGTTAATTGCCGAGTGTGTAGAATTCATGTTATTTTGAAAGTGTTTGTTTTTTAAGTTGTGTTTGTTTCTCAACTAGCACAACCGGTAAATGGAGTTATTTATTTATTTTTATTTTAATTTTATATTTTTTATTAGTCCCTTTTTATATCTGTAATCTTATAATATACATATACGTAAGTTATTTATTTGCCATACCTCATACTTATGAAAAACATATTTACTGATACTGACAGTAGCGATGAATTTTTATCTGCAGCTTCCTCATTTTCTTCTTGTAGCGATGACGTTAATAGCTTTTCTAGCTTGCCTTCCCTCTCTGACCATCTGGATAGCAGATTCTCTGAAGTTCCCAAAAACTTTAATGTCATTCATATAAACGTGCAAAGCATCACGGCCCATCATCATGACATGTTGGCATCCTTAGACCATAAAAATTTACATGCGATAGTTGTCTCCGAATCCTGGCTCAAACCTTGCCTTCCGTCTACGTCTTATTCTCTGCCTGGTTTCGTTCTCATTCGGAATGATCGCGTTGGTTTTGGGGGCGGTGGAGTGGCTATTTTCCTTCGCACCAACATTCCTTTCACTGTCATAACCAAATCACCGCAACCACCACCCGCGAGCTGTGGTGAACATCTCTTCGTAAAAATTCTTCTTTCACACACTAAAATACTTCTCCGAGTCTATTATAGCCCATCACTTCACATAAACTATTTCTCTTCTTTTGAAAAGACTCTTCTTGATTTTCTGCCATCATATAGCCATAGCATTATTATGGGAGACTTCAATACTTGTCTCCTCAAAGGAGACTTTCGGTCACGGTCTCTGAAATCAATTGTCAGGTCTAGTAACATGCAAATACTACCACTTAATGCTACACATCATTTTCCCCATTCCACCCCTTCACTTTTGGATCTCATAATGATATCGTCTCTACAACATGTGGCGAAGCATGGCCAATGTTCTGCCGACATGTTTTCATACCATGATTTAATATTTCTCTCATATAAAATTCGTCCTCCTAAACTTAAACCTCAAATTATCCTGCAGCGCAACTTTAGTGGTATGGATCATGATGCGTTTCTTGATGATGCTAGGAAAATAGACTAGTTCATGACCGGGGGGTCATGAACGCGGAAACAGTGGATGAACAGGTTGGTGTTTTTAATTCTTACCTTACGCAACTATATGATGTTCATGCACCTTTTCGTGCCATTAAAATTAAGCATCTTCCGGCACCTTGGCTCACAGATTATGTTAAATCTTTCATGCATAAAAAAGCCAGAGCTAAAAACAGATACAAGCTGAAACCAACGGATACAAATAAAGCTAATTATGTTCAGACTCGCAATCGCTGCAATAAGGTGTGTAGGAATGCGTTACGCCGTCATATCCATGTATCTGTTGAGGATGAGGACCCGGCCAGGGTCTGGAAGTTTCTTAGGTCGCTAGGAATTGATAAACAACGCCATGACTCCATTCCAAAAAACATTGATATCAATTCTCTTAATGCACACTTCTCCTCTTCTCCCGAAATGCTTGATTCGGACAAGAATGCTACACTATATCACTTTTCTACCACTACAATTTCCGACCATCCATATTTTATATTTACGCGATTTACTGAATGTGACGTTAAGAGAGCCGTGCTATCAATCACTTCCAATGCAGTTGGTGGCGACTGCATCAGTCCAAACATGTTGATGCCCTTACTTGAATTTATTCTTCCCATTCTATGCTTTATCTTCAATAATTCTATCTTTAGTGGTGAATTCCCTGCCATCTGGAAAGACGCTTATATTATTCCACTACCAAAAAAGCCCAATCCCAAATCTCTCACTGAATTTCGCCCAATATCCATTTTTCCCTTCCTATCAAAAGTCTTGGAGCACTTGGTACACAAATAACTCAACTATTTTCTTTCCAATCATAACCTCCTTAATCCTTTACAATCCGGTTTCCGCCCTTGACATAGCACGGTTACTGCACTCGTTAAGATCACTGATGACATTCGTCTAGGTATGGAGAACGGACAGTTAACCGTGCTAACCTTATTAGATTTCAGTAATGCCTTCAACCGTGGTAACTTCGATATACTCCTTGCTTTACTTCGCTCTATTAACGTATCTCCATCGGTGGTCGGCTGTTTTCGCAGTTATCTGCTTGGTCGCCGGCAGCGTGTTCACCAGGACGAGTCTGTCTCTAATTGGTATAACACAAAAACCGGCGTACCACAGGGCGGCGTTTTATCTCCTCTTCTCTTTGCTATTTTTATCAACTCCATTTCCCGATATCTTACTTCTTCCTATCACCTATATGCAGACGATCTGCAGATTTACACTCAGGCCTCACTTTCAAATCTTAGTGAAGCCATTAAAAATAGTAACAGTGATCTATGCCGAATAACCAAATGGAGCAAATCTTACGGATTGACAGTGAATCCCGTCAAAACGCAAGCCATCATTATAGGCAGCTCCCGAATGATCAATAAAATTAATTGGTTAACGCTCCCAAAAATATTTTTCGGGGGTACTTCAATCGATTATAGCCAATCTGTCAAAGATCTTGGTGTTCTAATAGATCGTTGTCTGACTTGGGGACCACAACTAGAAGCCATTAGTTGCAAAACGTTTGCAACAGCAGCTCTCTAAGAAGACTTCGTAATTTCCTATCCACTGCCACTTAGGTTGCTCTAGCACAATCACTCCTTCATCCTATCTTAGATTATGCTGATGTGTGCTACTTAGATTTGACGGAGGACCAGCTAGATAAACTTGAGCGGCTCCAACACTTCGCAATTAGGTTTATATTTGGCTTACGCAAATATGACCATGTCTCTTCATTTCGTACACAACTCAAATACTTTCTCTTCTCTACAATATATTATTTAACCCTTCTTCCCCTTCTTATCTTAAGGAGCGTTTCGAATATTTAAAAAGCACTGGCAACCAATGTCTCAGGTCCTCGGAAAATCTTAGCCTAAGGATGCCCTCTCACAATAGCAGCTTTTATGATAAGTCTTTTGCTGTCCAGGCGGTCCGACTGTGGAACACTCTACCTGTCAGTATAAGGCGTGCGTCGACGCTAGACAGCTTTAAAGATCAGGTGAGAAAGTACTATTTCTCTACATAGTCATCAGATTCTGCTGTGAAACCTAAATAGGTAGGTAATTATGTGATTGACGTGTGTTTATTTTTTTTTTATTTTTTTTTGTATCATTAATATGCCACGTATGTGTATTTTCTAATATGTGTTAGCATTTTGTTTTCTTTTTATATAATATTTCAAATTTATACGGCTATTGTAGGTATAAGAATATATATATATAAGTATGATCTCTAGCAAGTGCACCCCCGTCAATACTACTTACAAATCTATTTCTCCATCCCAAGGTTGCCGGGAAGAGATTGCTTTTTAGCGATAAGGCCGCCCTTTGTGTTACTTTTAGTTCTGTTTTTTATTTTGAGATGTAAGTGCACCAATAGGTGCACAATAAAGAGTTATCTATCTATCTATTCCTGTGTCGTGGATGCCTTTACAAACATGAAAAATTCATATACACGAATACCCAGACCGAAACAAATAATTGTGTCACATAAAGAGTTGTCCTGACGGGGTCGTCGAACCCACGACTATTCCACCCAGAGGGCGGAGCGGCTTAAGCTGTTAACCAATGCGCCAAACGTCCGTCGATGTAATTTTATAACCATTATCAGCCGAAAGAGGTTTACTGCAGATCGAAGGCGTCACTTTACGATTTATTTATTTATTTAGTGGAAGGATAATACAGTAATATAAAAACTTAAAATAACAACGGAAAGCCAATTACAGATCTTCACGGATAGTCATAGATTATGAAAAAGGTATTGCGTGAGCTATATGAGTAAGAAGTTATACAGAAAGAAAAAATATGACAATGTGGAAAAAATTAAATAGGTACAGGGTAGGTTATAGTAATTTCCTATATAACCTATTGGAGTCATTTCATGTAAAACAATCAAGGCCAAACTGCCGTCTTGTACATGTAATGCTTGTGGAGAATAAATCTAAATTGAATTGCTTGCTTAAAAAATAACCTGCTTGCTCGCACGAGGTATGTGTTCTGTCTATAATTAGTGGATACGTGGGAAACATGAATTGGAGGATTATATCTAGTAGCTTTGGGTGGGGTATTCTGCTGCCACAATCATCATCATCATCAATCAGCCCGCATCTACCCACTGCAGAGTGTTGGCTATTCGTCAATTTTCCGGCCGCCTTCACGATGTCATCACTCCATCTGGCTGATGGTCTACCTCTAGGCCAGCGCCCTTTTTTGGGCCACCACTCTGTCACGGCCTTGGTCCACCTGCTGTCATCCCGCCTCGTCAAGTGTCCTGCACAGCGAGATTTCTTTAATAATAGATTCTGAGCCAAAGGATAAACAATGCCCAAGATAAATATATTCTTGTACTACTCCTATTTGGGAGTCACCTGTTATTATGTTAGGTATTTAGATTGGGCGATTTGTCATTATTTTGGTCTTGGATATGTTCATCCTGAGGTCAATCTCCAGAGATGCATTTTGTAATTCGGACAGCATAGTCTTGAGATACGTAAAGTTTTCAGCTAGAAAAACCACATCGTCGGCAAAACCAAACTGTGACAGATATGCGCCATTTACATTGATGCCCCTTCCACTCCACTCTAGAGTCTACATTATGTCCTCTAAGACATTAGTGAATAGCTTCGGTGAAAGGGTATCACCTTGTCGCATGCCCCTATTTAGGTGAATTGGGTCAGTGAGATCATGCATGCGCACTTGCATTGTGGCTGATTCATACAGCTCACAGATTATATCTACGTATCTCTTGTCAACACTGCAACGATGGAGAGAATGAAAGACAGCCCAATGTTCGACACTGTCGAAAGCTTTTTCATAATCGGCAAAGGCTATCCACAGTGGTCGAACATACTCCCTGCTCTTCTTCATTAATTTTTTGATGGTATGAATGTGATCCATCGTTGAGTAAGCTCTCCGGAAGCCAGCCTGCTCGACCGGCTGATATTCGCCTAAGTCTAAAACACTTTATACACTTGTGACAACAAACTAATGGGTCGATAGTTGGACAGTTTTGCTTTATCTCCCTATTTATGTAAAATTTTAACTACAGCTTTTTCCATGCTGTAGGTGTAATGGAATTTTGTAAAACTTTGTTGAAGAGTTTTTTGAGAGCTGTAAGCTTAGGTTGGCCTCCAGCTTGTATCATTTCTATAGATATGCCATCTTCACCTGACGCTTTCCCACGCTTCATATTTTTCAACTGCCACAATACTTGCCATTTACACAATAGACTATCTTACCATGACCAAATAGACCGGGTGTCATCGGAAGGACAAGTCAGGAGTCTCCGTAACCGGCGAGCGTGTATGAGACGAACTATGAGAGTGGAGGAAGCCAGAGAGGTATGTAAGGAAAGAACCTGTTGGCACTCTGTACTTTCTGCCTTCCCGCGAGGGATCCGGCGTAATGCTATAGCATATAGCATAGCATACCACAATACTTGCACTTTTTTGTCTTTTTATTTTGTAGGACAAAGTCTTCAATCCTTTTGAAAAAATATTGACAAATTATATATAATGTATTTCTTTTTTATTGTGCTTATCGGAGGCTTGAATCGCTACCTACCTATCCGTCCCCATTAATCTATAATAATCATTGACATAAAAAACATAACATAAATCACCGCAATAATATACTCAATACGAATCCCATATGTAATTACCTATACTATATAAAATTATAATATATATTTATAAAATTGATAAACTAGAATTGTCTTGCATCCGAAAATTACAACACAACTCAGAGCTTTTTCAGAATGAAAACAAAAACGCGACAGTACCACTTAAACTTGTTTTTTGTATGTGAAACTTGAATTGAAATATATATTCTTAATATATCTGCGGTCTATACAGAATTAGGTCTATTTCCAAAAATACATATATCGTAACGTAATGTGCTTTAGCGTTATCCCCATTATAATAACCCGCGCTCCGCAAACAAATAAGTGACCATGGATCGAACTCCAGCTTAGCAAACTCCCTAAAAACATTTGTCACTCGCTTTCCGGCGGAAGTAGACAACGTGAAGGAAATGTGAGGTCGAATAAATCAACATGTACTGTATCGACAATCGGGATACATTATAGATGGTTGACAAAAGAATATGCTGCTGGTCTATCTCAGAACCACGTCGACATTTTGCGAGATTTCTGTTATTTAAGAAGCCTAACAAATAAATAATCCGGTTACCTACATTATTAGCTTTTCTTCGCACATACTTCGTTACTTATGTATTTAATTTAAACCATATTTCTATTGGAAAAAATAGATCAAAATGTCTAGATTCTAGAAGCAAAAATTAGGATACAAATGTTGATGTTATTAACAGCTATAAAAATATCTGCCTACCCCGCAAGAGATCTGGCGTGATGATATATATAGTATAGATAGATAGAAAAAAATAATAATATCAACATCATCTTTAGGCCTGTAGGGGTCGAGGCTGTTGCCATTATTTTTCTATAGAGTAAACCCCAACAACAGTGACCGACCTAGGATTCGAACACAAAACATTATGATCGCCAATCGCACTATACGCCACTAAACCAGCAACATAGTCCCAGATATGACACAAAAAAAATATTTTGCCAAGAGAAATATCCTACGGCAATAGAAAGTGAAATGTTACATAACAAAGGTATGAACATCACTCAATGAATCCAATGGCCACAGCGTCCTTGGGGGTCACATAAAAATACGGCACAAAACTTAGTCCCCCTTTAACTTCTCGACGGGCGGCAAAAATTATGGCCATGTACTGGAACTAGCAAATATATAGGTCATTCCACACACCGCCTGCCGTTGCGTAACTGCCGTTAAAACAACTGAGCACATATTAATTTCCCCTAAATAGGTTATTCGCTACAAGTTAAAACGTTTCCAGTTGCGCTAACCAGAAGCGGACCTCAAAAAGGTGGATGGATCCAAAAGTTGCACGAAGTGACCCAGTAAAATGGTTGTTTACAACCTCGTATTAAAGTACTGAACTAGGTGGGTATTTTCACTTATACTGTTGAATTATGAACAGTACTGAACTGTAACAGTTTTTACCTAGCAACCGTATTTTCCAGCCTGATTATTCTGATGGATTACCTATAATGCAACCTATAAGACAGCAGAGATAGCCGAGTGGTTAGACCGTTGGACTGCAAAGTCAGAGGTCTCGGGTTCAAACCCAGACACACGCACCTCTGTCTTTTCATAAGCATGTACGTATCAAAAATTATTTATCACTTGCTTCAACGGTGAAGGAAAACATCGTCATGAAACCTGCATGGCTAAGAGTTTTCTCGAAGGTATGTGAAGATCGCCAACCCGCACTGGGCCAACGTGGTGGACTATGGCCTAAACCCTGTCAGTTTGAGAGGAGGCCCGTGCCCAAAGGTGGGACAGTTTCTTAACAGGGTTAATATTATTTATTCTATATTCACCTATAATAACTTGCAGTTTAAGTGCCAAAATTTTTTTCTTAAAAGATTGCTTAAAATCTCCCTACATTTTAATAAACTACGTAAATATATCTCTTGATACTTGCAAAAGCCATCATTGAAACCGACACCATATTTTTTATATAACACATACCTCGGTAATTTGATTTTAATTTTAAAAATCCCCAACAGGTTTATTAATTGTATTAACGATTAAGATTTTTGATTGTATTGTGTTGTTAAACACTCTAAAATGAGCTAAAACGTAACTTAGAACTTAGAGAATGTCGTTATCTCTCTTTATAATCACGCCAGATCCCCTGCGGGTAAGGTCTTTATGATAAACCAAATTGATATGAAAAGTACAATTTCATGTTATCACCTATTTTAAATCTCCTTTTATTTACATCTATTCTTATACATATTTATTCAACCATTATTATATTCTGAGGGGTGGTCGATCTAGTTGTTTTATTTTAATGACCACTGGAAAAGCCTTTTCCCAGCATCTGCACCGGCCATACCCGGGCCCAGTTACAGACTCCGAACTGATACTGGGAGTTTTTCGATAGAAAAACTACATTTGTGTTATGTAGGATTTGAACCCAGGACCTCGTAATAGTATCATAACGATCGATACCTCCCAGGGTAAGTAAAGACCTGTACCTAGAATACATTACGAACACTCTCCGTGGTTGCTGGTTTAAAGAAAAACAAAAAAAGTATTATAAATACTTCCATAGTTATCATGACATTGCTCGTAGAACTGACGGCCGTTGGGGCAGAAAGGTTTTTGAGTGGCGACCACGTACCGGAAGACGTGGCGTGGCCAAGGCCCCTACGAGATGGACCGATGACTTGGTGAAGGTCGCGGGTAGAAGTTGGATGCGTACAGTACAAAGCTGGTCGTTGTGGCAGTTCTCTAGGGGAGGCCTTTGTCCTGCAGTGGACGTCTTTCAGCTGAAGAAGAAGAAGAAGAGTTATTATCATCATCATCATCAGCCTATAGCAGTCCACTGCTGGACATAGGCCTCTCCAAGTGCACGCCACTGGATACGATCCTCGGCTACTCGCATCCAGTTTCTGCCAGCCACCCTACGAAGGTCATCGCTCCACCTAGCCTGAGGGTGTCCTGCATTACGTTTGCCAGTCCGTGGTCTCCACTGAAGAACTCGTTTGTCCCATCGGTCATCGGTTGTTTGGCTCATGTGACCGGCCCATTGCCACTTCAGCTTACTAATCCGGTGGGATATGTCGATAACTTTGGTTCTCTGTCGTTCTTTGTCTGTTGTCCATAGTTATTAGGTATAACTACCTAATTTTGTAATTAAACCTATTTATAGTAAATATTAAAAGTATAGACATTTTAAATTAAACTTTTTTTAAGGTACTGCAATTTATCAAACGAGTAAGCAAAAAAGGCTGTTGTCTCACAATAATCATATATGAACGAAGATGATAAGTATTACGGTTGTATTTTTATTTAGGCCACCTTTAGGTATTAATTTTCTTTTTATTTGGCGAAATCAGAAGTATAGAAAGTTGCTCTTCAAAGTCTTGATTTGGAGTATAGCAGTAAAAAAAGAAAGAAAAGCACTGTATACAAAGATTTACAAAAACTTTTAAAATAATAAATATTTACACCCACTTTTCGCCGACGATATTAGGTCCCATGTAATAGGGAGCTAGCCCAAGTAGTATGTAAACTTAAATGGCTGATCGTAGGTATTTTAATAAAACTGATAATACGTGTCTTATGTCTTGGAATAAAATTCAGTTTCCTTTTTATCCACTCATTTCAAATTACAAAATAAACGCGTGCGAATTTGTGGGCACCAACTGGTATGTAGGAGTGCCTACCTTAATGTCCACAATGATATGTTAGGTTTTTTCTTTTAATGGTTTTACTATTGCATTTTGCAGTATCATGCATTTTGTTTAAAAATATACGTATTTCGTTTTTCAATAGCACTCAGAGATTGCATGCAGTTTATCTTACTTAAATAAATCTACGCCTTGGCACTCCTAGAGACGATTTTCTTTACCTCTGATCTACACTAATCCAACGAGTATCCAACTTAAATATGATTTCAAGTTTGTGTATAAGAGCTATAATATAGGTACTACACCTTTTTAGGTAAACCTAAAATATTTTCAATATCTTATTGATCGCTTACTTGTTTAATGTCATAATCTTGTACTACCTATAAACCTAGTGTTCATATTTATACAAATCCTTTCGATATTTCCATATTTCCATAATCTCTCTAAGAGAAAACTAAGGCTCCCCGATAAACTGGCCCATTTTTGTTGATACTAAACGACCAGGGCCATCACACATTCTCTATTATCACTTTAAAGGAATTAGCGAGACTCATTTACATGCAAATTGATGGTATGTAGGCATGAGAGGTAATCTCTTTAGCCGACCAGACAGGCCTAAATACAATCTAATTCCGGTACGATTGCTGTTTGATTCCAAAGCGCCCGAATTACTGTATAATACGTTATCCTAATTAGCAACTAGGATTATTATTTATTTATAATAAACTCAAGGGCTACGCCTAGTGTAGTCCTCCTTGATCCGAATCAGAATTGGAGTCACAAGGTGCAATTATCATCTGCACAGGTAGAGTATCACTGAATCTCCTTTTTGTGACTATGGAGACTCGATTCAGACTATCCATCACATCATGGAGGAATGTCCCACTAGGAAATTCAGCGGCGGATTCGGGGCTGACAGCTAAACAATGGTAATAACTAAACTCTGATATAAAATGTTGATCGTAGGTCGCATTTTAATTATTATAAAACATTATTTTTATAACAGAAATTTGTTTCAAATATCTCTACATATATAAAAAGAAGTGATAGCCTAGTGGTTAGGCCGTTGGACTGCAAAGTAAAATGCCTCGGGTTCAAACCCAGGCACCGCACCTCTGTGTTTTCGCAAGCATGTGCGTTTTAAAAATTAACTATCACTATGCTTTAACGGTTAAGGAAAACATCGTGAGGAAACCTGCATGCCTAAGAGCTTCTCGTAGGTGCGTGAAGTTCGCCAACCTGCACTGGGACAGCGTGGTGGACTATTGCCTAAACCCTCTGTTTGAGATGAGACCCGTACCCAGCAGTGGGACAGTTTCTTAATAGGGATAATATTATTTTATATATACCTATTACCTATTCAAATACATAAAGCCATTTTACAAAGCTTATCTCAAGCATTGTAACTTAAATAATGTTTATCGGTACTCGCATATATTATAAAAAGGTTCCAGAAAAATACCCTAGATAAAAGAGCAACGTTAGATCGTATCAAAATTATATTTCAATCCATTGGTCACCAATGAAATCTTCCGTGCGTATTCTTGCGGAATATCCTTGCGTAACACAGAGAATAGAGTTCATTCTCCTATGTACTAAACTACTTAGTCAAATAAGGCCTTGTCCCGAACGATGCCGGGCTTAGAGAGGAACAATATATCGTGTCCAAGAGACTTAAATGCCTATGGTTGACTTTATCGGGACACCCCGTAAAGAACGTGGGATTAAGTACCCACCTCCTTCATATTCATGAGACCGAATTCCGGTAGGTAATTTGTCCCGGTTAATTAGCAATAAAGATTTAAAAGCCTTCTATTTTCGTTACGTTGTGACTGGTCTATAAAAGTAACGGAACCACTGAATTTAAAAAGGATCTATCAATCTAGCTACTGCGAGTGGAAACAAGTACAAGCAATATTATTTTGATGAAAAGGGAGGGAATTCTTCTTATGAAAACTTAGGCAGCTTTTTAAATTCTTTCTTTCTTTTTATTAAAAAGAAGTATCCAGATAATAACCTAAGGACTTAATATCAAAACACTCTTAACACGCGATGCAATTCGCTTCGAATACCTATATTCAATGTCAAAACCTTTTATTTACTAATAGAGAACCACCTTAATCCCCAGTGCCCTTCACCTTACCCCGTCCCTTGCCATTCTCGACCAAAAGGGACCACAGTCCTCCTGATGTCGTCAGACCACCTTGCGTATGGTCTCTTTCTTTTAGTACAAAATCGTGATGTCCACACAGTTGTTGCACAGGTCTACTTATTGTCCTCCCGCAGCATATGACCTGCCCATCTCCATTTTAGTATTTTGACTTTCCTTTCAACATCTTCAAACTTTGTTAATTTCCTCAGTTCTTTGGCTCTTTTTCTGTCTTTTCACGTATATCCCAGCATGCTTCTTTACATCCATCTCTAGCAGGTCACAAACTTTTGCATAATTTTTTTAGTGATTACCCATGTCTGACATCTACATGTGAGTAAAGGTAGGATACAGGTGTTCGAGACTTTCTTTTTAGTTGTGGTGGTGTAATGTTTATTTTTCTTGATATCTTTCAAGGACCTATATCTTTACCAGGCATTTGTGATCCTTCTGTCAATTTCGTGCTCCATTTGGTTCTTAAGTAATACAAGTTGTCCTAGATATATGTAGCTTTTTACATATTCGACACTTTCTCCTTCTACGGTTATGTTGGTTTCTACTTGGTTTGTCATAGCATTTGTATTCGTCTAATTCATAGTTAGACCCACTTTTTTGATTTCGCTTGCCAGTTCTTGGATCATTAGTTGTAGGCTCTCAGAAGTTTCCGCAATAAGGGCTAGGGTGCAGGGTATATCGTCTGCAAGCCTCAGATGAATCATTCTTGACCCATTTATATTGATTCCCAGTGTTGTCCCAATCTAGATTTCTGAAGATATCCTCTAGAATACGTAAAAAGATTAGGTGAAAGTGGATCACCCTGACAAACTCCTCTTTTTTCATCTTTTTCATAAAGGAGGAGGTTCTGTGTTCGGTTGTATGTATGCTTTGTTTTTTTTTATGTATGTTCAGCGATATTTCCGTCAATTGTGGACCGATTTTGATGATTTTTTTTGCATTGGGTTCAGTATAGCTCCAAGGTAGTCCCATTTTAATTTCATTGGCATTGGACCTTGGACTTAGAAGATATACCGGGGAACTCCTTAACGACAAACAATAGGCATGTGTAAATTGAGATATTATGGGTATTACGTCACTCCTATAGGTACCCTACTTCAAAAAAGGAGGTTCATAATTCGTCCTTTTTTATAACTCCTTTGCTTATGAACCGAATTTGATGATTCTTTTTGCATTGGGTTCAGTATAGTTTTGAGGTGGTCCTATTTTAATGTTATTGGTATTGGACCTTGGACTTTGAAGATACAAGAGGGAACTCCTTAACGGCGAACAGCACGAATGTATAGATTACGTTATTATAGTCATTATATTAATCCTGTAGGTACCTTCCTGTACAACTCAGCAAAATAATATAAAATATTACAAAATAATTCACTCGTCACTTAAAATTGTAAAATAAAAACTTTTAAAAAAAAGGTAAACCGACTTCAAAAAGCAAAAAATAAATATTTGACGTCGGTGCCAAGTAACCAACTGCACCAACCAGCACCGACTTCAAATATTTATTTTTTGCTTTTTGAAGTCGGTTTACCTTTTTTTTAAAAAGTTTTTATAAGTAGAAAAGCTTCACCCAAAGATTCGAGTTTGACTTGGGCAGAGCTATTACAATAGCGGATTCGCGAGATCGGAATGCTTTGTTAAAGTCGATAAAGGCTAAATTGGACTACCATTATAATCCATATTCCTGGCGTCTATTTTCACGTATTCCATAATTTCTCGTTAAACAGTCAACCGATCAATGTTTTTGTATTATAATAGGCGGTATACGAAAACAGCTAAACGTAGGTATAATGGACAGTTTTAGCGGAGTTTTGTTATAAGAATGGGGGCCCTGTACGCACACCAGAATAGGGAATATGCGTGTATTTTTTTATATTTTTATACGATAGATTACATCAATATATAACTGCAAAAAAAATTTAAACGTCAAAAACAAAAGGTAAAGGGCAAAAAAAAATGTTGAAGATAGCAAACAGATAAGAGCATTTTAAACGCCCGCCATTTTGGCGCGCTTTGCGTGACGTCAAAGTCTAATAACAATCACTTAGTGAACAGCTGTACAAGTATTTTATTCTGTAATTTGTTTTTATTTTGTATTTTGCGAGTATTATACAATGGAACAACACTGTGTTGTGCCTAGGTGTAAAAATACAATAAGAAATGCACCCGATAGGTGCGGACATAAGGAGAAAGTGGTGTAAAATCAGAAAAAGAGACATGGTATCTCTATCAACTTGTTTATATTGCTGCAAAGATCACTTTAATATAAGAATTAACTTAAATTATTTAACATGAAATAAAACTATTTTACGGATTTTATCGCGGTTTTTTTTTTATTTTTAGTTCCTGACGTTTCGAGTGCTTTGCAGCACCCATGGTCACGGGAGACGTGAAGTGTTAGACGTCCAAAAGGCATAGTTGTTCCGGGGTACCCTCAAACTTCTTAATTATTTTCGTTGGTCCGATCTACGCAGAATGAGCTCACGGTGTCTTGAGGTCTTGCAGTGTTATGCTTGGTTTTGGATTTGATTATATTAATTACCGGATCCCAAGTCGATGGAAGCAACAAGTCATCTTCTCTATTGAAATTAGGATGTTTTTTAATTTCAATAGCCTCGCGAACCATCCTTGGTAGGAATCGGTGTTCTTTCACGAGAATCTGCAGTGCAGAGAAGGTCTGCAGTCTGTTAACATGTCCTTGACCGCACCCGCCATAACATCAGATTTGATAGACCACAAATTATCAAATAAATCAAAAATAAACCGCGATAAAATCCGTAAAATAGTTTTATTTCATGTGTAATATTCGCGTAAATCTAAGAACTCAGTATTAAATAATTTAAACTGAAATTTTGTCTTGGTGTAAATAGACAACAAGAAATAACAATAAAACTAACTCAATAGCAAACATCCAACAAATATGCACTTGTTGACATTTGTATTGTAGCCTTTGACGTCATATTCGATCTGGCCAATGGCGTGGCGTTCCCGCTACTTTGAATTTCCCACAAATTTTTTGTACTTTCAATAATTATTTTCTTAATAAAAAAGTAATGTTATTAAAAAAATATTAGCATAGACATTATTCTAATGCGATAAAGTTTGTAAAAAAAAATATTTTACCCTTATTTGACTTACACGCATATTCCCTATTCCTCAAATCTCAGATATAGGCGTATCGCCAACACGACGTGTGACATCAACAAAATCATAACCATTTAGGGGGCGCGAAAAGAAGTACGCAGCGCTTCCGGTCTCAGTTCCATTACTGATATTGGTACGTAAGCTCCTTCGATTCAATTTCCTCATGAGGCACAGCCTCTATCTCACGGCCGGGACCCTTATTCCCCACGACCAAACGCAAAACGTTATATCTTCGTGAAATAATCGTGTAATGTATGTCACTGGAGCAAAATTTGGCAAAACGTAATTGTAAAAAAATTTTATTGCAATTGAAACATTTTACATTTTATCGCGGTTTATTTTTGTTTTTTGCGACGTTTCGAGTACTTTCACCCATGGTCACGGGAGGGACTGAGGCATTTGGCGTCCAAAAATCATAATTTAATTTCAATTTAGATTTCAATTGATTGATCCTACAATTGAAAAATTTATGCCCTACACTGCACTGAAAAATTTTACGAAGTTATCGTAACGCGTCGCGTTACCTGTTTAATTGGTCATATCGAATAAGGGCCCAGAGTGACATTTATATAACGAGCACATGCGGGATTCGCTTCACCCTGTGTTATAAGGAGGCCCATACCAATACATGAAATTACTTCAACATCATACCGACGAATTCCTATTGTGGATATATTACGAGACGGCTCCTCTCACAGATTTATGTTTTTAATTATATTAGCCCTTTGCGTATTGTTATCATGTTAAGGTTGACTACAAATAGGTATTAAATTAACTTTTTTACGTGTCTACAGCTCTACTTCTGACTACTTTCCAATTACTAAGTTTCCCAAGATACCTTAGTAGTGGATGCATTACAGACAAATTTTCAGTATGCTTTGGATGTAGCCCAACCAACCAAACATGTTATTATAAATATTAATTAAGATTTTTTGTTCCTTTATTCGCTTGAGACGCTGTACTGTTAGTTCAATATCGAGAGTATGGTAGAGCTTCTTATTTATTTATTTATTCAATAAATATCAACAAGGGTCTTTTGGCCTATAGATGAAATTGACAGGGAACATTGGTGTCCAATTAGTGTTAACACTTAGTATTTTTTTTCTACTTCCAAGGAGATATTCAACAGATGGATTCGCACGGTTACTAATTATAAAAGGAACTTAGGTAAATTTTATAGTAAACAACAACTCTGTCATAATAATGACATTTTACTTAAGGACAGCGTTACTTCCGATTTTGGCCGGGGGCCAAAAGATCCTTGTACGACTGTAGGTACATGAACAGATTACAACCAAAACAAATAATAATCATAAAACATAAGTAACTTAATTTAGTTCTGGGTAGTAACCCTTAACAATGTACACAAACTACTACTCATCCTATTTAAGCTTTAAATAAAATTCTGATAGAAACTACCAAACAAACGCCTTCAACGTTGAGTGCCAGAGTTGTATAAAAACCAACCCTCCGCGGCGCCCGCCCAGTGCTGTTGACACCCTCGGCAGGACACGATCTGAATAAAAATGCTACCATTATTTATTCTACCTCTGTTGACTCAGCAGTTACGGCAAAGCCTCCTTCAAACCCCCGCGTGTCCAAATTTCTTGGCAAATATAATATATTGACGTAGGCAAAATGTTTTTCGTCATTCCCAAAATACATTTAGGTGCTTCATTTCGAATGATTTATATTGGAGGGTGAAGGTAAATTGCTTAACTATGCGGGAATTGCGCATCAAACCCCTACTTTGTCGCGAAAATTGTTCCAAGTCAATAATGTCTCCGCGTGTGTAAAAGGCGGTAGACATTTCTCGCCGAATATTTTCGAACGGCTCTTTACCTTTATTAGAAAATTGCC
Organism: Phalera bucephala; assembly: GCA_905147815.2. Taxonomy (NCBI): domain Eukaryota; kingdom Metazoa; phylum Arthropoda; class Insecta; order Lepidoptera; family Notodontidae; genus Phalera; species Phalera bucephala. Next base: position 14,187,718 of record LR990617.1, on the reverse strand, counting down.
TTCATGTTTCTGAAGGGAATGAGGGTTGACATGAAAGGATTCGCCATAATTGCTATTTGCGTGTAAACTCCATTATTATGGCTCACGTTCCACATAACAATAGATTATTATGCCCGAGCTCTCGGCGTTCACAGATAAATCTAATATCATTGACGGGATTGTTCCAACAGCTGAATATTGGAAATGATAATAAAATATGGGTAAGAAAACGGTACCTTCATAATTACGTTTGTAATTAGTCTCTCTTCTAAAGCATGCAGTGTCTTATTTTGAAAGGTTTAACATCATGTTTAATATATTTTAACAATGACATGCATGTTAGAAAAAATGTACTGTTGTAGTAACCATTAGTAAACCTTAATAAAAAAAAGAATAAATATATATGATACAATTCATGTATAGGTAATATTTATTAATCCATGCGATAGGAATGCAGAGTTGCAGACACCATAAGAGAACAACAGATTTCTGCACTGATGGCTTTGTGCCAGTCGAAATAAACCACAAAACACCTGCGTCTTTTCAGGTGTACTAAGCTTGGTACTACGACATCTAGTGCTTAAGAGTCAGAATTCTCTACGCTAAGTTTTCCCGAATTTCATCGGTATGCGGTTTTTGTATCAAAGTATTGAAATTGTTTTTTTTTATAATTGTAAATGTTCAACTTATTACGCGCTAGGGGCGCTGTAGAGTAAACATTATTATCCTATACAGTTGCTTTGCTTTATAAACAACTTGTGTATACCAATGTTGGACTGAATTTAGGAACCTATGTAGTTCTGCCAATCTGCCATTTTTTTGTGTCTTCCGCTTTGCCAAGGAGCAGGAGGAGGGTAGTGGAATTTTATTTTTCCTACTCCTCCTGTTTTTCTAATTAAATTTGTTGCGGGTTCCAAGACAATAAAAGGGCTTCCCGGGACATCCCAAGGTTCGAAAGTTGGTGTCATCTAAGGAGAACATTGTGAATCCTGGCTTACAGGAGTTACAATGGGAATGTGTAGCGGGCTTAGTCCCAAAAAATTTAGTAGTAATGAATTAAACCGGAACTAACTTTTCTCCACCACCTCGCAACACTGAAAACTTTGTACCGGAGGTACCGTTTTCTTGAGAACTATTCGTGTCACTTTTTATACAAAGCAAATATGTAAAATATCGTGTTTATAATGAACAATACAACATATGGTTGTGCTCGTCAAGATATTTGCAATGTCTTTTGCTATGTTTGTCGGAGTTATAAGCCCGCAAAGTTTCGTCAGACCTAGAAGTTCTACAAATGGGGGGGGATCGTGGTCGGCGGCGGCTACGATTAACGGATTCGCATGGGTAGATGCGTTCGCGAAGTGTCGTGTTGTCGCCTTTTTAATATAGACGCGAATAGGGTCGAGACCTAGATCGGAGTGGAGATCGACATTCCGTACGAACCAGGGGGCTCCTATGGCTTTACGGAGGAAGCGGTTTTGAACCACTTGGAGTTAATCGATGTGAGAGGGGGCCGAATGCCTGAACACAACACACGCATAAGTCATGATGGGTCGAACGCAAGTTTTGTAAAGCGTCGCCTTATTTCTAAGAGACATTTTACTCCGCTTGCAGATTAACGAATGGAGACGACCGAGCACAAAGGATGCTCGGTCATGGACCCGCTTGATGTGCGGGCCGAAGGACATGGTACTGTTTAGGGTGACCTCTAGATATTTGACCTCTTTGACGCAGGAAATGGGTCGGTCGAACATGGTCACTTGGCCGAGATTACTTCTAGGGCGGCGCAGGGAGTGGCGCGGGGTGGCACCTCTGGAGAAGAACACCGCAGCGCTCTTGTCCGGGTTCACCTCAATAAGCCACTTCCTGAACCAATTCCATGTAATAAGTAAGGTAATGATACCCTTATTCCTATGCGAGACGTAGAGAGCGGTATCATCCGCGAATAGGGCTAGATGCGCCTTACTCGAACGAGGAATGTCGTTCGTGTAAAGGCTAAACAGGAGGGGCGAGAGAGCTCAGCCCTGCGGGACTCCAGCTCGGGTGGAGTGGGAAGTGGAGCGCGCCATTTCGACGCGATAACGGAAGGCGCGATTCGACAAGAAGTCTCGTATGATGAGCACGAGTCTGTCCGGCACACCCATTTGGTAGAGCTTGTATATCAAGCCGTTGTGCCAGAATTTGTCGAATGCCTTCGCGACATCGATGAAGAGGGCGCCCGTGTAGACGGGTTTGGGTCTATTGAGACCGGAGAGGATGTGCTCCGTAATGCGGTGCACTTGGTGGACGCAAGAGTGTTTGGCTCGAAAGCCGTGCTGCTCGTCGATAAGGATACCCCTGGACATTACGAAGTCTTTGAGCCGCGCCTGAAGTAGGCGCTCATAGACCTTGGCCAGGGAGTTGAGGAGACTGATAGGGCAGTAGCTCGCGGGGAGATTACGAGGTTTGCCGGGCTTGGGAATGCCTATGACGTCCGCCTCCTTCCACTTAGCGGGGAATGTGCAGTTCGTCATGGCGGCGTTCAATATGGCCACTAAGAGGCAGATGAGTTGGGCGGGCAGGCATTTCAGAACGCGATTCGAAATGCCGTCAGAGCCGGGGGTTTTTTTGGTTTTAAGACCCCTAATGAGATTTTCGACCTCCGTTTGGGTGATAGGAGGTAAGGAATCGGCGGGGGGAAGGGATGCCCTGCGCTCGACTTCCCTGTCGACCGCGTCGACGTGGGACTGGTCGACGGACTGAGAGCTGGGGGTGCACTGGCTCTCGAGGGAGTCGGCGAGAAGCTCGGCCTTTTCGTCGTCGTCGAAGGCTGGGGGTGCGCCTGAAGGGCGGGACAGCGGGTGCATGCTAGTCGTGGAGTCGGTTTTAAGGCTACGCGCCAGCTGCCAGTAGGCCAGGTGCGATGGCGCGATGCCCTCTAGGAAGTCACCCCACCGTTCCTCCCGGACCTCCGCGACACGACGCTTTACCTCTCGTTGTAAAGCGCGCATCCGGGCCCGATTGGCTTCGGTGGGGTAAGAGTCGTGCGCTCGGATTGAGGCATTCTTGGAACGAATGAGATCCCTAACATCGTCCGGCAGTCTATAGCGGTTGAGGTTGAGATCTTCCGCCTCGACTTGCTTAGACGATCGACTGACAGCCGATCGGATGTGGTCGGTGAAGGCATCTACGGCCTGATCGGTGTCCTGAGAGGACGGGATGGAGTCCGAGCTGAGGGGGAGGGGGGAGGGGCGGTATCCGCCAAGGCCGTGCTTAGCGCATGCCAATCCACCACCGTCTTTTTGGGTCGCTGAGGGGTAGGGGGGGAACCGAGTCTCATGACTACAGGTCTATGGTCATAGTCGAGCTCCTGGACTACTTCTAAGGAGTGCAGCCGTAAGATAACACCCTTCAGAAGCGCCTTGTCCAGGACGTCGGGTCGGTGGTTGGGATTGCCGGGATAGTGGGTAGGGTGCATGGGTGCGATGACGTCGAGGTCGACCAGGGCGTCAAGGCTCCTACCGTTAGGGGAAGTGGTGAGACCATTCCAGGCCACGTGCTTACTGTTGAAGTCGCCCGCCAGAATGACGGCGCTTCCCAGATTGAGGAGTGCTTCAAAGTCACTCCTGAGGACAAGTTTAGTGGGGGAAAGGTATACGGAGGCAATCACGATGGGCTGGTGCCCAGTTAGAGAAATGCGACAGACCGAGGCTTCGATGTTGGTGAGCGCAGGGGGATCGAGAGGGATGCAGTGAAGGGACCTTCTGCAGTAAATGAGAGTACCGCCTCCACGGGAGCCGATCCTGTCATTACGCACGAGGTTGTAGTTTGCGATCCTAGGGTCGCGTTGTGCGGGCTTGTTGTGTAGTGTTTCCTGCACTAGGAGAATATCAAGCTGGTGATCTCGGAGGAAATCAGCAACCTGATCTCGCTGGGAGCGAAGGCCATCGGCGTTAAAAAACGCCAGGGATAGGTTGTGGAGCTTAAGACGGGGAGGTCGTAAATCCATTATTGGGTGCGGGGGTCTGAGGGACGCCAGGACGTCAGAGACGTCCTTGTATTCTAAACTATATCTCCATATTTTAATTACTTATATAAGAACATTAATAGGTTATGATCATACCTTTTGAGCTTGCCTAAAGAAGGTATTAAGTAAAAATCACAGAATGTGCTATACTGTGTGTATATTTTAAAAATAAGTGATAATAATCCAAAAGTAGGAAAATAATCTCACAGCTAAAGATTTATCACTTTTCACAATTTCGTGTTCAAAACAATAAAGTACAGTTCAATATCGAAATCTGTGATATTAATCCTAAAACATTTTTTTTTTGCGAAACACTTAAAATAGATTCATATACTGCTTGGAATAACAAATTTAAGATTTAGCGAAACACTGATTAAAAACTGTTGCATAATTATACTTTAAATTACATATAAAAATAAGGGTAAAGTAGGACTAGAGTGTGACTAACAATAAATAATACGAAAATAGCTTTGGAATTGATAAATGCAAAAATAGTTAGTAGTTAGACCAGAAAAAAGTTCCTTGAATACTTTAAAACATCAAGCTCACAATTAATAATGCCACAAGAACACATATCTATAGGTAAATTTCTAGAGTGTTAATGGCATTTTCCACATACTAAATATGATTCAAAGGGCCAAACATAATAGATCAGGTTGATTTAGACTGATATTTCAAAGATTTTTGATGCTAATGTTGTCATACTTATATAGCTCTCGAAGCCCACCTATAGTACTACAAGGATCTTTTGGCCCACGGATGACATTGACAGGACGGATGATATTGGTGTGACATTAGGCTTAACACTCAGTAAAATTTCCCTACTTACAAGGAGATATTACAATAGGTGGGTCCGCAAGGTTACTAATTAAAAAAATAAATTGGGTAAATTTCATAGCAAAAGGCAACTCTGCGACTGTCATGAAGTAACATTTAACTCGATGACAGCGTTAGTTCCGATTTTGGCCGCGGGCCAAAAAATCCTTGTACGACTATACAACATTGTAGTGCGACGTCGTAATACAAGAATCTACAACGACGTATAGGTAATTGCAAAATGCATATAAAAAAAATAATCTGATGAGCTTCTACAAATTCTGATGCGACCCTGGTCTTAAGAACTTATTCAAAATAATCTCATTACGGCGGTTTTACGACAACAGACCGGGAATGGAATGAAAACAATAGTTATTAATATCCTTTAGAAATTAATGCCCAAAAATGCATGGACTGTGTCCCATAACCAAATAAAAAGGCACGGATTAGAGTAATCAAGTGAGCAATACAAGGACCAACTATAAATACACTTATCCTATCCAGTCAAAGTCAAACCAAACCGTACCTTAATCTATAGCTGTAAATATACCTCGTAAGGTCTTAGTACTTGGTTATTAGGTTATACTATCAGCTAGTAATGATATCTACATAGATACATATTATATACCGAAATCCAATGGTAGCATACCATCTTAAATATAGGCCAATTTTTTTATATTCATAGAAGTTATCGAAGTATATATTTGTATTGTTCATAATGATCACACATGAAATCCTGATCATTTTAAAGTGAGTGTATACAGCCAAAAGACGAAAACACCTAATTAGTATACGTAAATAAACTCGATTGTCGATTAGACAAACTATATTATTCAATTCCAAAAATATCTAGATTAAATAATGTTACGTATTTTTTTTAAGAAAAGAACGTAGACCCAGACCAAGAAGTCGTCGGTGTGTTTACTTCTATGAAATTCACATAAACAAACACTCAGACCGCAACAAATATCTGGAGGTCACACAAATATTTGTCCAGTGCGTAGATCCAGTGGACGGATTGGCTTAAGTTCTTAACCACGGAACCATACCATCCGTCTTGGCGTCAGAAATACTAATAAGAAACAATACATAATAAATGAATTTTCTTGCTTTTTTCCCAAAACATACAAATACAAACTAAATGAACAAAACATACTAGTCAAAGGCACAATCTTTTAGATTGATTCTTATAACTATTAGTTTAAGACCTTAATACAATTATCTCACTTCCTTATCCAATCCAAATAATTCAATAACTGTTTATAGGTATTATACATATCTAAAGTAAAACTAGTTAGAGGCGCTCGTAGCGCTGTGCGACCGCGGTATTCTTACCGATCACCAAGGTTAAGCAGCGTTCGACTCGGTCGGCCTGAGATGGGTGACCGTTTGTGGCATTTTCATATTCGAGCGTCTCCGTGTTCGGAAGGCACGTTAAGCCGTTGGTCCCGGTTACCACTTAATGTGGTAGTCGTTAAGCCGAGTTGGAAGCCTTAAAGGCGGCTTGATAAGTTCCAATAGCGGGTGGCCACAAACCTGCCTCCACCAATCCGCACTGGGTCCGCGTGGTGGAGTATGACCTAATCTCTCTCACCTCGATTTGTGAGGGAAGGCCTTTGCCCAGCAGTGGGCAGTATAGGCTGATATTATTATATTATATAAAGTAAAACTATAATGACAATGCGTCAATTGTTAGGTAGGTCAAACCCATTACCAAGTTTAATTCCACGCATTTGTGTGTAGGTAATACGTAGATCCAGTCTTTCATAAAAAAGATTATCATATGATATATAACTTACATATTAAACTACGATATTTTATTTATAAGAATAATAATGTTACATGTGTATAGTATATTAAAACAAAACCATAAAATATTCTGCAGATTAAAATTTATGAACTAAAATGCACATCATATTTGCCCTAGAATATCTTACCACGACCAAATAGAACGAGTCTTATCAACGACAAGTGAAGGACAAGTCAATAGTCTCCGTGACCAGCGAGCGCGTATGAGACGAACTATGAGAGTAGAGGAACCCAGAGAGGTATGTAAGGAGAGAACCTGTTGGAACTCTGTACTCTCTGCCTACCCCGCGAGGATCTGGCGTGATGATATAAATAGATAGATATTTGTCCTATAATTACAGACGAAACAATTTATTCTTATCAATATAATACCACCCAGTCAGTCTGATTTAAACCTTTATTTATTTGTGCACGTGTGTACATGCATTAATAAAATATACTCGTAACTTACCTAATACGGCACTTTATATATAACCCCCTGTTATAGGGAGAACCCAATTTAAAAAGGTGGGCCTTTCAGAGTTAATTATAATTAACGCAATCAATATGGTTATTGTTGGTTATAAGACACTAATCACTCATATGATACTAATTATTCGCTCGTAAAAATAGATGATAGAACAATGTTGAACTTAAAGAATGGCGTTCTTACAAACAAATGACTAACAAATATTGTGAATCTAGACAACTATAATAAAAAATCATAATGTTGAGGCAAGAACACTATGTTGTATTGGTTCTGGTTTTACTGGGGCAATAATAATAAATTAACGAGTGAATAACATCGATTCGATCGAGCATTGAAATACAGTCATTTTGGGTAATTTTAGAACATTATGTAAAAAAATATTGTTTAGTTTTACAATGTATGTATTCAATACGCCATTGTTTTGAATGAAGCTAATTTAGGCTATTTACCTACACAAATATTTAATCAAATGTCATACAGAGTTACCAATACTGTTAAGTAACTTTGACTCTGACTTTAATATCTAAAAAAAATGGATTTTACAGACTGGATAATAGAATTACTAGTTTTTTGAGGAACTGCTTAGCCCTCAACATAAAGACAATTTCACAATGTCAAATAATGGATTTTTTAAAATTTTGCTATTGCTTTGATTTTGTTTAAAAATGGCTTTATTGTCACAGATACAAAAAAAAATATTTTCATTGTTGACACGAAATTCAATACTACCCAAATTGACTGTAAATTGATTTTGAATCTGCAGAAATCTGAATTTTTATATCTGATGGCAAATACTTTCTATGCAGTATTAAATTCAAATCGTATGCAAATTAATTTATATTCATAGTTATCCTGGTTTTCTAAGACACTAAAATTGACCATATATTGGTGGATTATTCATATTGCTCAACAGATTTCATATTTTATTGCTCAATGTTGACCTGTAACATAAAAGAAAAACATTTAAGATTAGATAGACATATTTATTTTTTATTTGAATAACTTTAAGTATCTAATACTAATGGTACTTGGTCTCAAGACTCAGGTTTACACCTAGTTTGGGGTCCACCAGAAATATAATTCTGGTGGACCTCAGACTAGGCTAAGAAATGGGTGAATAAATATTTTTATGAATGTAATATACACTGTATACACACCTGCACAAAATCTATTGCATTTATCATGGAATAATGACTTTGATTGTTCTTTCTATACTGCTTCTACACATGGGGCAGCCATCTAATTCATTGTCTGCACATAGTTGGCAACAACACATGTGGCCACAAGGTATAAATACTACTTCACATTTTGCATCCATACAAATAACACACTCCGACTCTAATGTAGCATCTTCTGTTTTAATTGCAGTAATTACTCCAGTAGAGCTCCTCTCTTCAACAAGATCTTCAGAGGGAGCACTTGGCTCCAAAGCGGTACAAGCTTCAAGATTGTGGTTTTGACTCCTTGCTCCAACATAAGAATTTATTGCTCTAATAATACCATCTCTATCAGAGGATAAAGATACTCCACTTAATTTCAACTTCTCTGATGTTATATTCAATAAAGATTCTCCAGAAAATAAAAACTTTACCAAAAACGGGAGACAGTGTATCACACCTTCCTGTAATAGATAATTTGCAAATATAGGATCTAATGTCCTTCCTATGTCTAACAATGTTCTTGGTGCAGAATCCATTAGTTTTTGATAATTTTTTAACCAAAAATCTGTGGTTTTATTGGTCTCCGTCTCCATATCCCGTAAAGTTTGCACAAGCTGTTTTCTTCTTTTATTTTGCTGACTAAAAAGATCATCTAAGAAAGTGACCAGCTGTAGCCTCTGCTGCAGTAACTCATTGTAATTATATGCAATATTCATTTTTTTCTTTTCTTGTTCAATAACACTCAGTCGGGCTAAATGTGAGGAGATTAATGATATTTCTTGATTAAGACTCCAACTCTTGGCATCAACTTTTTCTAATAATGAAGCAACAATTGCTTTCTGAATATCTTGGTCCTCTAAAAGCTGTTCCACCAATACTGTGCGTGATTGATCCTTGGCATTTAATAATTCCCCTAGTTTTTCACTGACTTCCAAATCTTGCATGAGTATACTCTGTTTCATATTGTTTAAAGAGTCTTCATAGTGTTTTTTGGAATGACTAATAGAGTAATCCTCTTCTATAAGCATTTCCATTGCTTTCAAAACATCAGCCTTTTTGAGATTGTCATAATTTTGACGAGTGATTTCAAGCAGCCTTTCGTGTTCTACTTGATCATGAGCAAGTTGTTGCTGGATAGCTTCTGGCTTTAAATAATCTGATTGAATGAAGTTTTCAACCAAGCATGTAATTTCTTTTTCATCATCTTGTATAGCCTTTATCAGTCTCTGGCGGTCTTTTTCCCTGGCATTGTGTACTTTAGTTATCTCACCATCCAATTCCATTTGCTCCTGCAGTACTTTGGTTAGGAATTTTTCTCTTTGTGCTTTGGCTGCTTTGTGTAATCTATTTTCTTGTTCTGAGAAGGCAGCTTCCTGTTCTTCCCAAGTCAAGGTATTGCGCCTCTCAAAAGGATTTTGGATAGAGCTTGGTGTTTGCACTGTTTCTATATCATGTGCAAATGGCAGCGGTGGACAGTAATTAACATTCATTTTTTCACATAAATATTGCATTATATGTTCAGTACTTTGAGTGGCGACTTCTGGTGGAGGGAATACAAACTGCTCACCATCTAGCTCAATAGAGATCAGATTGGTTGCAAAACATAACTCTGGACACAGTTCAGTTAAATCTTTATTATCAGTTATAGTTAATTTTCTTAAATTTTTTAATTTTCCAAATGAGGGTGGTATACTAGCAAGATTATTTTTAGATATATCTAGCACTTGCAAACATTGCATAAACTGCATACTTTCAGGGAGTCCTTTGATGAGATTATTTTGAATGTATAGCTCAGTCAGATTTACCAAATACCTAATATCGTTTGGTAACTGCGTAAATTTATTGTTACGGAGGTCAAGGACCTTTAGGAGGTACAAATCTGATAATTGTCCTCCTTCTTCTAATGTCTGCAAATTATTGGTTTGTAAAAATAGTTGTTCTTTTCTGTATACTTTACATATTGAATAAGTACCGGACGGCACTTGACGCAGCTGGCAATCCGATAGATCGAAATCTGGCTCTGGGGATTCCTTTGCAATATACAATTTCCGTTCTAGTCTAGCTCGTGCGTCATTATCATTACCGTGTCTTCCAAACAACGACATTGTCGCTCGGTTGACACACGACACAGCACAACCCATCAAACGATAATAATAAAATAATTGATACCTTTTCCGACTGTCACCTTTGATTAATCATTTCAAAGGTGCTTTTTGTGGTGAAATATATCCTTAAAATTAAGGTATCACAGTGTTATCGCATTACAAAGCCGCTTACTAGAGATAATACCCCGAATAAATGCGAAAACAATCAGTTAAACACTCTCCAGCATAAATGATTGCTTATCGTTATCACTGCGAACCAAACTTGCAAACATGACTGATTTTGTTTGTTGTCACTTTGACATTGTTTTCTTCTTCTTCAAGTTATGGCTTCACACTAATTATAAGTGTATTCTGCCAGTGTCCAGTGAGATATATAATCGTGTTTGTTTAAATTAATTTGACTCCCCGATGAATTTGATGACAACGATGATAATGAAATTAATGAAGTACCCCACCCTGGATAATAAAGCGGTGGATACTTTACATACCACATGCAACGGCCGTTTTGAGGGAAGTTGAAAAGGCACGATTTATCACTTTTTTACCAATTACCTTCACTCATTCACGTATAAGAAGACATAATGGTTAATATTCCACCAACATTACACATTATTAGTCGAAATAACACAAGTTATGGAAATTAAAACAAATTGACAACATCACTCTTCGACTTCCCGCCAAAAAACCCTGACATTGTTTTAGTTTATTTTGTCCCTGTGGACAGGCGAAGGTACAAAGTTATACTGCCAGCACTTATTATTTTGGAAACATCTATGAAAATGGAATTGTACAATAAAATGGTGTAATAATTAAACTTTAGTGCATAAGACGCCTTTAACAGCTCTTTTTATAGCATCTATGCATGCGGAACCATACGATGACTCTAATTTAAATCTGGCTATGCACGTACGTCGCACACAGGCACCTATATAACTTTAATTTTAAGCACTCACTCGCACGCTCTAATTGTTAAATTATTTTTAGCAAACAATTCAGTTATTGGTAAAAAGCTATAATTAAGACTTCATCAACAACAACGCCGGTCCGCTACCAAAAGCAGCACGATGATGACCCGATAGACTTCGAACCCTCGTTCGCAAGGGCGCTTTTTCAACGCATCGTGCTGAAGCGCTGTAAGCACTTTTCAAAAACTGTCCAGTTGGCAGTTTGTTTAAATCCAGCTCTTTACTGACGCGCATTGAAAAAACGCCCGTGCGAATGTAGGGCTACCATGGATATATATCAAAACGCTACTCTTAGCCAGATTCTACCTAGAATAAAAAGAGCCAGACAGACCAAGAGCCTAAGGGTCAAACTTTATTATTAATATTGTACTCTGGTTAAGTTTTATTTTAATAAAAAATAATAACATCATAAAACGATTAGACTTCTAAGTCTTACGATTAGACTTTACTTGGACAAGCTTGGACCCTTAGCGGGCGTTCGCATGGACACTTTTTCAATGCGTGGTGCTGAAGCGCTGTATAGCGCTATCAAAAAAATGTACGTCCTGTCATTTATTTCATTCCAACGCTTTACAAACGCGCGTTGAAAAAGTATCCGTGCGAACGTCCGTTTAGTTTCATCTAAACTTGGCTTCGACCATTGACTTTTAATAGACTTCATATATTTGCCTATTATTAATTAAATGTTTTTAATGTTTATCTTTTTATGTTAAATGTCTCCCTGCAAAATAAAACAAACTAAATAGGAAAAATATTTATTGCTACCAGTCTTCACCTATGCAAAAAATCGTTAATACACATCTACATAACATTTAAAGAATTTATATTAAGAGGTAAGAGCATTTAAATAAGTACTAAAGTGACTTACATTCTATGGACTGTACAACATGAATCATTTTAAAACCAATATTATCTATCTCGTTCATGCAGTGTGTCATCCAGCTTCCCGGTACCAAACCAGTTATCATATAGTTGGACTGGAGCACTATATGTTTCATAATCTGGTTTTTTTCCATGGACTGAAGAATATCTATAGTTCTCTTTATTTCTTTTATAATAGGGTTTATTCCATTCGTCTCTTTCAGAGCCGTTACTTTTTCCATGCAGTGATTTGCCTAAATCAGAGTCATGGTCATGTGAAATGGGATGATACTGAGGAACGTCCCCTACAAACCACTTAACTTTATTATTTGTTCTCTTATCACCAAATTCCTCCTTTAACTCTCCATAATCTGTTGCTTTAGAATCGTAGGCATTTTCATAATTATCTTTACTTCGATGATGTTCTGGTGATGGCTCGTAATCTATTCTTTCAGAGTAATAGTCATTGGCAAGTTGTTTATAGATTGGAAATGATCTGTAATGTGGGCCAATAGCTTCGAAATCACTTGTGCCGTATGAAGGTTCTTCTGTTGCTTTACTCGCAGTATTTTCTTTTGCTTCATTTTCATAGTTATCAGTTTTTTCTGCACTCTGTTGATGATTGTCTTTTACAATCAAATTATCAGGATTTACCTCATAAAAGTTTTCAATGTATTGAACAGCCGTTTGTACATTTTCCTTGTGGGCTTTCATATTTTCTTTTGAAGGAGGTGAAGTTTCATAAAGTTCTTTCTGGTTATCTGATGCAATGCTTTTGTGGTCCACACTACCTTTATAAATATCCAGATTTGGAGTTTGAGAAGGATAAATATGATGTTTTATAATTTTTGATAGTCTGTCAAAAGCATCGATTAGATCATGATCTAAGTTCTCAGAAATATCAAGTGGCTTATCGGTACTTGAAGAAATATGCTCTTCATTTTCTGTATTAAACTCTTCAACAAATGGATGTTTTGCTTCATCAAAATTATCATAAGTCTCATCATGAGCAGTAATTTGAGGCGTCGATTGATTTTCACTCGAGTTGACTCGTGTTTCTGAATTGGTGTGATGAATTGGGATGACAATGGGTTTTGTTTGTATTTCCGTGATCGACGGTTCAGGCGGGTTAAAAGAGTATGCTATTTCTTTACCCATATGATTTCCTTGGTTTTCCGGCGTCGGCAGGGTTTCCGGCGTTTTACTAAAATAATCAAAGACATGAAAACTTGGTACGTCAGGTAATTTATAAGTTTCCGGTGCTGGCAACAGTTTGATTACCACAGCTTTACCTTGATGGTATCCTATACCATGACCGTCAAAAGGTTTATTTTTGGTAGTCTTCTTTGTTACTTCATCTTTTTCAGTAGCTCCTCCGTCCGCTTGTTGACTAGCACCTTCATTTGAATTGGCATCACAGTACATCTTATTTAGTTTTTCTGCGTCCTTGTCTGACAATGCAATTCTCTGACCAATTTCAGCACCTCTCTGAAATTAAAAGAAACAAATGCAACAAAGTATATTACTTTTAAACACACTTATAAAACTCTGATACATCATTGTACTTGACGAAATTCCTAATCTTAAACGTCTTGAGAGACTAATTGTTTACCTGTAGGCCTACAATAAATAAATTTATTAACGTTATCATTTTGTTAACTATTTACTTTTTACTGATTATTCTTATTCTACTTTTTATAAACATTTTATCATCATCAAACAGCCTGTATCCTACCGCTGCTGAGTGTAGGTTTCTCCTCTACCACGCCATTTATTCCTGTCCTATGCTAATCTATTCCACAATATGAACTTTATTACTTTTATATTCATAAATAAATAGACATCGTAAAGTAAATACCTAACGGAACTTTGTACTCGATGCCTACCTCGCAAGGGATCCGGCGTGATGATGTAGATAGAAGTAGGTACTAAATAAAATTTTGATAAGTAGGTACTCGTTACAAAAAGATAATAATTCTGCAGTGTAAAGGTAAAATTGCGGAACTCGGAAAAAGTAAATATGAAAATAGATCGATAGAAAACTAGATACGATTTTAATTCATATCAGTAGTTTCCAAAACTTCGCTTGAACTATTTTACATTTTCACTGTCGAATAAATATATAACGAATAGTCCACCACTATTCCTTTAAAACACTGTTTCTCTCGGTCCGAGAGAAAACCATAATTAAATATATTGCAATAAACATGGGCTGTCACCTTCTTTGGTACGATGGTGTCCTGGCCATTGACGGAGAAAGCGCGCCGGCTATAATGCAGGACACTGTCGTAGTCGTAACCGACGCCGAAGTCAGAAACCGCGAACAAGTTGTATTTCCGAAAGTTGTGTCTCGCCGCTGTGTTAAACAAATTAAGTTATGGACAGGTGGAACGACAAAATATTACTATAATATAATATGCTTGTAAACTTCGAATGGCCTTTGGGTAGGCATGTTAAGAGGCTGTACGATTTTGAGTCGAGTCGTTTCGCATATAGGTTTAAGGTTGTGGTACGACTATAATTATAACTATTAATTAAAACATATTCAAATTTAAAATCGATTATTGAATAAATTATATATTCTGCCTTTTCAACGTGATGATGATGATGACGTGTGATAAACAATTAAAAAAAAAAAAAACAGATAATTAAAACATAAACAGGTACCCATGACCTTAGATTTCACCCAATAATCTAGTTACATAAAAAATCAGGTCATTTTCTTTTCGTAATAATTAATTTTTTATTGACCTTGTTATACTATTTCTAACCCAACCTTACTATTTTATTATTGTGAGTAAGAAATATATGTGTGAGACAAAGAAAAACTAATAAAAGTCAAAATCTCATTAGACTGATTCAACTTAATTGAAATACAAACATATTTTAACCAAATGTCCGGGAAAAAATGCGCGCCGGTTTGGTCCGGCGGATGTCCGGATCTTTGTTCGGCGTTGACAATTTAGATGATGGCAGCCCTACCTATTATAGATTGCTGTTAGGTTAATTTATATTCGAGTTCTGTAGCGCAAAGAGTATACCTAGGTTTAATTAGCTATACAGTTAGCGGTCGCTGACATGGCTGGTGAAAAGTGGATATGTTGCAAAAATAACAAAGAGGAGTTAAAACATATTTTTGGGGTTCCAGGAAATTCGATCAAAGGAACATGCTTATTTAATTTTCATTTTAAATAACCATACATATAGGTGCCGTCTTAATCATCACAGATTTTAAACAGTAAATAATAATAAGACTAAATTTCTAGCCCAATTGGTTCTCACATCAACAATTCGAAACAATAAAAACATATCTATGTATTTTATTGCCATTGTAACATATATAGATTTTAATAAACAGAATGGTCTGTTCAAACAGAGCTTTATATTTGGAAACCTATTTAGGTATTACTAATCAATAATATAAAAGCACTTATGGTCTGTCGTGGCCTTCACTTCACAAAAATACCTACACAAGATATTTAAGTATGTAAATTACGCACGTTCTATGATATTTTCCCAAACCACATCAACGTAGTCATCTCTATCGGGGCTGCTCTGCATGTGATAGAATCCAAGGGTATGCAGCAGTTCATGCACCACGGTGCCGTGTCTGAAACAACCGCGTCCCGCTGGATGACGACCTGACAGGTTCAACACTTGGTAGCCCCCCTGGTAACCCACTTGTGAGAAACAGCCACGTCTACTGCCCTGAAACATTAAGAGTTAATAACAAAACCAACATTTTTCCTGATTCTGTAGACTCCGAATCACCTAGCACCCTAACGCACCTAGCTAATGCACTGCGTGTTCATAATATGTCAATATATAATAATATTAGCCCTGTTAAGAAACTGTCCCACCGTTGGGCACAGGCCTCCTCTCAAACTCTCCAGAAACTCTCAAGCATGCAGGTCTCCTCCTCTCACGATGTTTTCCTTCACCGTCAAAGCGAGTGATAGTTTTTTTTTAATACGCACATGCTTTTAAAAAGACAGAGTTGCGTGCCTGGGTTTAAACCCGAGACACTACGTTTTTTACCGTACGGGACCTTAAGATTTGACTATTACCGACCCCGCAGATTTTTTTTTAAATTTTCCGAAGAGTTACGTAGATTGTATCCTGGGGAAGGACATGGCTACCTTTTGTCTCAAAAACAAAATCGACGCAAAAAGTCGCGTGTAAATCAATTTCCCAATACGAGCCCTCTAATTTGGTTATAAAACAAGCAAAACAAGTAGTAAAAGTACTGGTTCAGAGATAAGCATAACAAGATTTTTTTTGTAATTAAAACTTCGTAACCTAATTTCAATGGTCAATAGTTGTAGAAGTGTACCTATTATTGTATTTGCTGCTCAATGGACTATGAAGACTAAACTATGAAGACTTTTTATTTAGTGCTTTCGTAACGAATTTATTACGTGTGGCAACTACAAACAAAGAGACGTAGATAGCAGAGTCACCTCATTTCTATGCAAAAGAAAATTGATTTTAAATCATTTAAAATCGTAGAATTCACTTCGTCAATTAGCAACACTTGGACGACGTGAGCAGTGCAAAGTTGAACCTCTTAAACTATATACAGGGACGCTTACATGGACATAGTTGCCCTAAGGGCCTACCGCGATAAAAATGTATTTTTGTACTTCATGTTTTTCATGAAGTATATGAATTAGAGACTATAAATATGATTTTTTACTCCATGTTCTAGAATCTGGTAAAAGGAATACACGATTAAACGAAAGTCTTTTTACAGAAAAAAAAAATCTACAATCGTCTTTACCATCTAAAATCATCAGCTTTACATTTTCTGATTCTCACGCGAGACACTTTAAGAACTGGTCAATGAAATTTACTTAAAACATAGCGAATAACTGAATCAAAGTGACGGACGATTTAGCGCAGTGGTTAAGAGCTTGAGCTGCTCCGCCCACTGTGTCGAATAGTCGCGGGTTCGATTCCCGCACGGGACAAATCTTTGTGTGATCCACAATTATTTGTTCCGGTCTGGGTATTTGTTTGTGAATTTTCATGTTTGTAAACGCACCCACGACACAGGAATACATCCTAGTGTGGGGCTACGTTTTTAAAAAAAAAAAAGTTCTTGTATAGCAGTTTTTTATATTTTATAGTGTAGTTTTTTTTTAGAAAATGTAAAAATTTGTTTTTGCGCATACGTGGTTTATTAATTTATTAATCCCGTCAGTACCTTATTGCCTTAAATCGACCAACATAGCACCGTTATATAACGCAATACTTCAGGTTTGACCCTGGTCACCGTCACGCCTATATTCGCCAAGCGGGGATGGCAGAGATGTACTGTGTACACCCACTTTTCACCAACGATATTAGGTCCCATGTAATAGGGGACGAGCCTATTGCCATATACCGGGCACAATTCTAGACTCTGAACTGATATTGGGAATTTTTCAATAGAAAAACTACATTTGTCCGACCTAGTATATGAACCCAGAACCTCGTAATCATTAGACCAACACAGCAGTCAGAGCCTGATATTAAATAAAATAAAAGGCAGGAGGCTGGAGGCGATGACGTCGCCGTTACGAAAGCACCATTACATGAAATTTTTGATACATGATTCATCTAAACATCTACCAAGCCACGAACTAGATGCAAGGTGCTTAATCTATAACAAGTCACACAATGAGCACAGGTATGCGCTAGCCTAAAATATTTTTGTAGAATCCAATATTTTCAATTTTAGTAGTACTTAAACCCCATAGATACTATCAACCGTGCTATCAACATTAAAATGGCGTACTTGTATGACCACTGCATCACGGTCTCCTTTGTTGTACGGACGGAACGTGATGCAAGACGCACGCGCAAGATCATCGATTCCACTTTCGATTGCTTGCACTTGGTCACTGTCTGAAAATCAGAGTTTTTTTTATTAATCTATATGTCAAACGAAATTCGAGGCATAAATCTGTATTAAATGTTAAAGAAACAATAAAAAATATCGTTTAAAATAAGTAGATAGATTATTTTTTTCAATAGACAGTTATTACTAACGCGATTTTGCGTTTACACCGTCACGCCTATATTCCCCAAGCGGTGGTAGAGATGTTCACCGACGATGTTAGGTCCCATGTAACAGGGGGCGAGCCTATTGCCATATACCGGGCACAATATCAGACTCCGGACTCATACTGGGAAGTTTGTTCGTTAGAAAAACTTAATTTGTCCGACCTAGGATTTGAACCGAGAACCTCGTGACCATCAAGCGATGCGCTTTGCCACTAGACCAACGACGAATTTTGCGTTTATAAACAACATAAATATTAACACTGCTTAGTTATAAATCAATCGGAATTTCTGCAAGATGTCTACGCTACTTATGACTTCTGCGCGTGTTTCTGCGCCGTCGTTGTTCAATGCAGCTTTAAGGGCCTTAGCACACCTCCACCAAGATTATTTTCACGGCGGAAATGTACTAAGGCTTAGTATTACGAATAAAAGTAGTACGAACTAAAAAGAAATAGCCTAAAACTTACTGAAATGTTCTCTTTGGATGAAGTATATCACTTCATTATTTGGCCATCTCTTTGTACCGTCTCTGATTCCATTCCTGGAAAGACCTTCCGCAACGTTTTCCACGATAAGCCGCCGCTGGCGTTCGTTCAGCACGAGGTCGCCCTCGAATTTGCCGCTCTCTTCCCACGCATGGTCAGACGCCGGCTCGTCTTCATCGAAATCTTCATCATGTTCTGCGCCTTCTAGAATGTATTATTTAGCACCATAGCTCGAATATTACACATGAAATAAAACTATTTTTCGAATTTTGACGCTGTTTATTTTTGAATTTTAAATTCCAAACGCTTCGAGTGCTTAAAATCTATCTATTTATATCATCTTGCCAGATCCCTTGCGAAGTAGGCAGAGAGTACAGAGTTCTAACAGGTTCTTTCCTTACAGATATCTCTGGCCTTTAAAAAACCGCGATAAAATCCCAAAAATAGTTTTATTTCAACCTTAGCTATTTCAAGTATACTGTATCTAGTACTTTGCAATACACATCTGGAGTGGTGTTACAAATAATTATTTAATAGCCAAACCAAATCTTACGATTTAATGATAAGTGTAATTTCACTTTTATGTAGAGTTCCGTGAGAAAGTCCGCGGAACACACTTTAGTAAATGCTGTACTAGGGTATCTACTTATGATAATGTGTACGGTAGGGAGACGATATGATTGGTTTTCCAGACACTTTTAAGTGGAAGTTCTTTTACATATATTTTATTATTATCATATAATGTAATCTTTAATCAACAACGAGCACAACGGTATACAAATACAACGGTATTTATATACCGAAGCCTTTTTTACTTGGTTTTTAAGTGCTTGTGCACGGTGCGAGTTAACGTGCAAGATTCCTGCAAGCACGGACATAATTATAAGTGAACAATAGACTAGTGCACTTACATATGTACACTGTTGTTTACACAATGTTGCTAACTCGCGCAATACCTCAATCCGCAACAGTTACTTGCATCGTGATTAAACCCTATTTCAACGGCAACGTATCCCAAGTTAAAGAAAACTATTTATTATTATTAACTGCTTGTTAATCTGTGCTATTTATTAAATTTACTTATTAAACTCGTGCATAGAACATAGTTTTTGGGGTAATAAAGGTCAGTTACGGGTACTTAGCCCTACTAGCTATCCCCAGCTATCCTTCCTAGTGGGACAACTTTTTTTTAAAATTAAAAACGTAGCCCCCCGCTGGCATTTATCCCTGTATCGTGGGTGCGTTTACGACATGAAACATGAAAATTCCCATGCACAATTTTAATTTATTAATTTATTTTTATTTTATTTATAAAAATGTAGCGCCACACTAAGATTTATTCTCGTGTCGTGGGTGCGTTTACAAACATGAAAATTCATATGCATAAATACCCAGACCGGAACAAATAATTGTGGATCACACAAAGATTTGTCCCGTGCGGGAATCGAACCCGCGACTATTAGACACAGTGGGCGCAGCGGCGTAAGCTCTTAACCCCTGCGCTAAATCGTCCGTCAATTACGACACACGTACAGGAATAACCGGTTTTCACTAATTAAAATCACACAAAGCAACGTAAACGACGATGAAACTTTTTCTTTAAAAACAAAAACTAAGGGACAGTCCCGAATTTCTAATGGAAAATGTAGAGCACTTTGCCGTAATGGTGTTTACTTATGCCACCTAAACATCGTTGTCTCACCTAATATTGTTTAACTTTCCATATTTAATTTAGTTGAACCGGCCTCACTCGAATTCACTATCGGACAGATAAAACGACATGCGAAACAGAAATATCACCTAAAGGTTTCTTTTCACTTAGAAACGATTTTGTGGAACGATGAGAGAATAAAGTGCGTAACTATATATGTGAAACTTCGTCAGATGTTGCCTGTTAATTAAACAATGGGTCATCATTTACGTAAAGTAGAAACCCTGCAAAGCTTTTTGTAGGCATATAAAATAGTAATCGAATTAGGTACTTACTTTTCAACGTCGGGCTTAGCTGCGATGTCTTTTTGAGATAGTTCTCAAAATCTTCTAGTTCATTATGGCTCATAGCCAAGCACTTGATCGCACAAACAAGGATTAGAACCACCGATAACTTTATCCGCGCCATATTAACTTAAAACTTACTACCTGCTTGATAAATATTTATTACGTAAATGCATACGGTATTGTTTTCGTATCTCGCCGTGTAGTCAACTCGCACGATATCTTCGAAAAAAGTGTGTCATATTAACGGTATAGTGGATTGAATTGGCATTTTATTAGTGTTATTTTATGCTAATGTTATCCGAGCTGACGATAACTCAGTCCAGCGATGTTGGATTTTTTCTGTAGGATAAAAGCCGCCGGGGTGGGGCGAAGTTTAATATAGCTTCGGATACGACCATTTCACAAGGTGTTAGGCCGCAACTGCGCCAGCGCCGCTTGCGACAGCGCCAGCCACCACACCGCCACCACCCATAACTCGTGCAATATTGTTGCTAAATCCATCGGCTATAGTTTTGACGTGACCACCGCCTAACAATAACTGACTTGTCATTTTTGTAATTGAATAAGTGAAATACTGAAGGGAAAGTAATGGTTGTCAGTTACTGTGTAATCATAACTGAAATCGTGCAAATAACTGAGCAGAACCCTTTCAGTAAATTTTTAAGCGTATCAATTGTTCGCTTAATTAGATTGAACGTCACGCTGCTACGGCATGGCGTCATGTCGTCATGTTCGGGTAGTTGGACAATGCTGAACCCCTAAAATCAAACAAGATTTCAATCAGTTGGTAGTCTAAACACCTACTAGTAGGCCACTATCCATGCTTTATTTAACAATACATATAGGTGCCTAGAGAGAAATCTACACTGTCCGACAGGATTCGAAACCAAGACCTCGAGATTGCTACGCCCACTATAGGCTAGAAGACTAACGAAGGGTATCCTATTAATCCTATTAATATTATAAATGTGAAAGTTTTCACTTTTAGATGTTTGTTACTCAATCACGCAAAACGGTTGATCAGATTTGGATGAAATTTGGCACACAGATAGTTTATTACCTGGATTAACACGAAGGATACTTTTCATCCCGAAAAACGTTAGGTTTCTGTCTAAAGTAAATGCGGACGAAGTCGCGGACATAAGCTAGTCAAGTAATAAATAAAACGTTATTAACAAAAAAATTCAGCAAATCCAGTGGTTATCTACTTCAAGACGTCCGATTAACTAGAAAATTGGTACACGTATCAAGGACCGATGATAATATAATAATTTTAAAATTTTGGCCTAATATCCTGACCAGCATCACCAGGATCTGTCTGTCATTCCGGTTCAAATCTTGTAATCCATTTTCCAAGCACTTGCGGGTATCCGATTGAACTGATATTTGACATACGTAAGTTCGGTGACAATGCAATAATATGGCACCATGGAGCTGATTTGATGATGCAGTCGAAAGATGGCCAATGGCACCACCCAAGTACTCAATATATCCCTGCCGGTGTTAAGGCTTGTTAGATTTGTCTTCACGAGTCCAACTGTGGACCCGGACGGTTTCCAGGATCTGATGATGGAGCCGGAAGGAGGCCTTAGGAACTCCTCAATTAGTTGAGAAGCAGGATATATTCTTTGTTTTTATTATAAAAGCTTGTTAAAAACAAGCTCAAGTTAAAAAAAAGATCTTTTAACTACTTTTGATTTTGTTCTGAGATAACAAAATAAGGAAATAAATTATAGATTAAAAAAAAACAAGTCTCCTTTGTAGTTCGGCTTGAGATTAAAGCGTGTTTTTTTAAACTACGATTTATTTAGATTTGCTAATATGTGTAAAGTATGATATCACAGAAACTTATTTTAATCGATAGAAAGTATTTATACACTCATCGAACTTCACACCGATCACGATCTCTTAATCTGCGATCGATATTTTTCAGTTCCATAGAGTAGGCACCACTTTTTTACGCCTATTTGGATACAAAGCCCAATGAAAAGCATTGCATCTATTTTTTCGTCATTTATAGGTCAACCTCAATTATCTTATTATACGCTTATTAAGTTTTGAAGAAGTAAGATCTTGTTAAGCGCTACAGTTACCTACTTTTCATTAATTAAATATTATTCAATACAAATAAACTGTTATCGATCTTGACAGATATTCTGCAATCAATCAATGCCATTGTCAGCAGGTACATAAAATCGGTGTAATTTTGAAGAATGTAAAAAAAACGAAACCACAATTGGGTTTTACTGCCCTTGATCAAAATCAGGCCGATGTCGTCAGGAAAATTGACCGTGACTATGACGAGCAAATAACAAAATTATAAGCACTTATACAATAATAAAGATATAGAGACTAAAAGAATTTGATGGACAGAGCATTCCACTCTTAGAATACATATTTAAAGTAGTCACGCACAACCTAAATGTCAACAATTTCACTCTCGCGAACTCCGTCGACATGCAAACTTTTTGACTATTTTGGCGTCCTTGTCGTCAACTTTTAAAGGGATAATCCTAATGATAAAATATTGATATATTTAGAGATCAAATTCATAAACAATTTATGACCATCTTCGTTTTATTTTTATTACATTGTTTCAACGAAATCATACCGCTTACCTTGCCCACTTGCTTAAGCATGCAATTTAGAACATATCGCTCAATAGCGGAAGTGAATGAATAATAATGTTTGGGTGTTTTCCAATCGCTACGCCTGACCGAGACTAATGAATTGCCCAAATGACGGCAGATGGAGGTTGCCTAGTTCCATTACGGTGCACTTCTTTTTCTCCATTGTATTCTATGTTGGCTACGACGTGATCCCCTAACAAAATTAAATACACTTTTGAAATCAATTTCTTTATTTTGTACAGACAAAACAAACTTATGAAAGAGACAATATACATAGGTACGCTTTTTGCGTAAATTAATTTGGTTGGTTTTCCACTTTTTTTTTGAGATCAATTGGGTATTCTTAGACACTTTTAGTCTCAGCTTCCTTACAGTACATATTGTTCAGTTTTAAAACATCGCTTTCAGATAACCCGTTCCGCTGACCTATTTTCACATTTTCCTGAAACCAGATAAACTTAGTTATAGTTAAGAAAGTATCGTTGATACTTCAAAGTCGTAGAATATTTATTCATCATCTGATGATCAGCCTGCATCAGTCCGCTGCTGGACATAGGCCTCTCGCATGCTACTAAGCCCGGTCATCGGCTATTTTCTTCCAACAACTGCTAGCCCTACCTTGCCGTCTCATTGCTCGACTTAGCTGTAGAGTATCTATCTGGTGATCCGACAGAAACCAAAGGTCAATAACATAACCCCCAGGATCACCGTTAGGTGTTCTTGAGTGAAGACTGCGGCTTGACAAGCTACTGTACGAGTAGGTAGTCTAGTTATCGAAACATCAAAAACTGATGGTAGGGTTACCACTGTAGATATGATAACGACTTTTTACCTGCAGCGGAATGATAGTCTTATTTCCATTTTTTGAGAAGGCTGTCTCAGGGTAATGCATCACACTATCGTAATCGTACGGCACTCCATAATCGGTTACTGTGTCGTTATTATATTTGGCGAAGTTGTGCTCCGTGCCTAAAAATAAACCCACAAGAACAAATCTGTTTAAGTTAAAAATTAATTCATTTTACTAACAATTTTTGAAGCTTAATTAGGTTTTTTGAAGCTTATTATTTTACCAGATTACACTATCATAGTTCGCATATATTTTCACCCCGTTATGCTATGTAAAGTTATCATGGATTTTCACACCGATATTGAACTAAATCATAATTAACTATGACAAGAAAAATTTTGCTCTACGCTCTTTCAACTTACCCGCTTTTATATTCTCCCAAACAATTTCAACGAAATCATCTCTATCATAAGTACTCTGCATATGATAGAAGCCAATTGTATGTAACATCTCATGAACCACGGTTCCATGTTTAAAGCAACCCTTCGCCAAATTTAGCACCTGATGGACGTCACCGTCGTCATCTGGATTGTTGAAACCCACGCTTGAGAAGCAACCGTTCTTCGAACCCTGATAAAGGAATTTTAACTTAATTAGCGCACGAGTATAAATCAATTTTAACTCGACATATACGAGTATGTTCTTGAATGGACATTATTGAGAATGAATAGGGATCGATGTCCGACTACGGAATATATAGACTCCAATGCTACGACGCTGACTACCGGTTCAGTGCTGTGCGCATCAAGCTTCTATGCCCAACAATAGGATGAAGTCATTAAAAACAGTGTCTCGGACTAAGGCAACGTTGCTCCTTTTATTATAAATAGAGCATTTAAACTATAATCATAAATACGTAACACCCTAATGCTCTTACGCTGTTGAAGTAGGTACATCAAACCGAATCCAAAGGTGTTGTTATTATGATCGGCGCATAACTGCTAATCACCTACTGATGTATTCGCGCGTCGCGCGCGACTGATCACTGACTATCATTACCGTGCGGACTATCTATAAGACCATAGCAGGCTAGCTACTTTTAGCATCGGCGACGGCGACGATTAAGTTTCTCTTCGGAAGCCCGATGCTGCGTCTGAACGCTTCCATTCGCACATATATGTGCAAACCCCAGTCGCGGCAATCATTTCAATTATTAAACGCTCGATGCTGCAACTGAAACCCGAACCCCCACACTACGTGCCCCCACTCGACCTCCTCTCCCTAGTTACAACTCTCCATCGCAACATCGATGCAGTCGCAAAAATACGCCTTTGATACCGCTATCGAACGCAGCAAGTCGGCAAAATGCGATGCAGCATCGATGCAGTAGCAAAATCGCCGATCGCCGATAATAAAAGTAGGTATCTTGTGCGCTATTGCATTTTCTTCTCTTCCTATATTCCATACAGACAGACACCTTAAAAATATGTAGAGTCCACGCGGAACTACTAGGCGCCGCGTAACCGCCGCGCAAATTACTCATGAGGTGACTAGCAATTGCTCGTGGACTAGTTAAATACACAAATAGGTATTCAAAGCGCCGACCTCATGGTCTAAGATTCTTTTAGTCTGTAGTAAGTAGGTACCTACGTAACACTAATAATGAAATGTTTTGTAAGTTTAGTGCAATTCGATTTTGTATTACGTACCTGATCATGTACCTCTACCTGACTAAATAAACTAGATTGCCGCATATTTCATTATTCAGCTTAGTTGTTTCAGCGTCGGTCAGAGTAAAAGCAAGGGTGACTTCATAGCAATGTCATCAAGTATTGATATACACGTTTTTATTTGCCACCATCACGTGCTTTTCGATCAACAATGATTCTTTGCAATTCTTTTATCAAACCCTAGGTTTTTGATGCAATATAGTCTTTTGCCTTGTAACTGTCTAGTCGTATATAACATTTTAGTTGTAGCCTCAAATGTCTGTCTAATTAAACTGATGAATTGCTGTATAAATCTATCAATCCACGAAGACGCACCCCGCCCTTTCTCATAATCGGTGTAAGTGGAAATGTTCTATTAGTGTTAAAGGAGACGAACCCGCTCGCAATATCAGTTCATGCAGGAATTCATGTGTAGACAAAATTACACATTTTAATTTACACTTGAAACGAGAATGTAACAATTTTTAAAGATATAGGATTAATAATAATAATAAAAACACAAAATATTGCATGAGGAGAAAGGTTGGAAAGCGTCTTCAAATATTGACCGATCTTTAGATACCTTTGCGCCTATATATATTTCTAGCCTAGAATTTCAACTCTTACGATTGAGCTTTTGGATCAAAAACTATAGTCGGGAGTTACAAAACGAGAATAACCTCCGCAAGATTTTAAAAAAATTGCCTCCATAAAGAAAATATTTTGTAAAATAAACATTAGTTACTTGAATAACTACGGAATGTTCATCATCTTTTTCCCTTTGACGGAACTGGAGACATGATTTGTTGGCAATATCAGCCATTCCCTCCTGTATCATTTTTACTTGATCCTCATCTGTTAACACAAATAACATATGATTAGGAATGTGGCCAGTAGAGTAGGTAGGGTTCTGACTAGAGTAGGTCTCAAACCGAATGTTGGCCACGGAAGGGATACCGCAATCGTGAAAGGCCAGTAAAAGATGGGTCGATGATGCGGATAAGTGCTTAGGTAAGTCTAGCAAAAAGTGGTTCAGGATGGGGATATGTGGTGCAAAAAGAAGGGGCCTTGCGCCCTGCATTAGGTGGAAAGGCATTTCATAAGATAGGTACTTTGGCGGCGATTCAATTGGGTACTTCAATACTTACTCTTATAAAAAAATAGGATTTGGAAGTAGCATTCAATGGTATGTCGATATTGATAGAATGTTAAATACACCGGGCTTCGTCTTATCACTGAGGTAACTAATAAGTATCGGATGCAGTAAATACTTAGACAAGAAACCTGTCTGAAATTGGTGAATAGGTATATTATAGTGCGAAGGTAGGTTTCTTTTCTTTTAAACAAACAAGCCTTGCGAGCAAGACATTCAATTCCTGTGTGACGCATTATAGCGCTCAAGATAGCACGAGAAATAAACGCTTATTTTGTATTCAGGTCATAATGTAGGCAACCACAAGCCGGTTCCGTTATGACGCCCTAGGAACTGCGCTGTGGGAACGCCTTCGCTTGTTTTCCTTATACTCGTAGCTCCTCACTAATATTATCGAGCGGGTAAACAAAATCGATAAATACCTTTAGATATGAAATTTCCTTTTTTGTTTTAATATTTACAGATACCCCTATGATACAAAAATAAATAAAATAGAAGAAGACTAGTCGGTCGGGTGGCGTATAATGCGCGTAGTGATTATAATGTCCTGGGTTCGAATCCGAGGTCAGATAGTGTAGTTCTTTTATCGAAATATTCGTGTCTGGAATTGAGCCTGAAATAATAGCAATAGACTCGCCCCCTATAAAATTGGCACCTAACGTCGTCGTTGAAAATGGGGTATACACAGAATAAATCTGCAACCCCTGCTTGGAGAATATAATTCGGTGTTTCTTTATTGTTTTACAAGAATAGGCATTGCTGAAATAAAGCTGTTACAAACCAAAGTCGTCCTCATCGATGTAATACACAACGGTGCGGTTGGGCCACCTCTTGGCGCCATCTCGCAATCCATTGCGGGTATACATCGCGTCGGATATGGCATGACGCTGCGCTTCCGTCAGCAACATGTCTCCTTCAAAATAATCTCCAAATTCGCCTATAAATATTACTCTCTTGAGATTATGGTTGTGACTGTTTACATCATTTGTAACTATTTGTGATAGTCGGGGTCCAGCCTAATTTCTAGACTATATTTATAGAAATACTCTTTTGTTTTTAGTCTAATATGTGTATATATATATATACAAGCTGTAACATAATAAACGCAAGACCTGAAATTAGTTTGTTCTAAATCGGTAACTGAATCGAGTCCAACAATTTTTAATGTATTTTATATTTTTTTAAATTTGAAAAAAACGCTTTTACTCCGTCAGTGCGCTATAAAAAATTAAATTTATTCTTGATTCATTGTAAGAAGAAGATTCTAAACGCATTCCTAAAACGTATTTCTCAAAACGCACACATACACGTACAAGTTTCATTGTTAATTGGGGTATAAAAGTGCTTTAAAAAGGGTAAAAACCTTTAAATATGAAAATTTGGTTTTCATTTTGACTTTATGAAGCAATTCTCTAATCGGGGTATCTGAGGTCTTGCGTTTATTATGTTACACCTTGTATAATTCGACCTAAGGTCGTTTTTTGGCCGGGCCATCGCCAAAATCTTCGGCCGAAGCCGAAGCTGAAGCTTTAATATTAATAACCCAAAGAAAGGACATCGTCGAAAATGGCCGCAGAATCAACAAACATGTGATTTATACCGTAATGATTTATCTGTTTTATTAAAGTAGTAGCAAACATCCATATCTAACGGACTATTTGCAATCCAAAACGAATATTTCAAAGAACTGTAAGTACTTAAATCAAAGTCGCCAACGACTTTTCCGAATGTCAACGTTGATATCGAATTACGGTTGGAGATATCAATCCTATCAATCGGTTATATTCGATCGATGACATTCAATAATTACCGATTTGATTATTGCCAATGTTTTTTTACATAACGATTTTACGAATGTATTGTTGGCTACTACATTACTACCTCAAAATATAATACTTTTATTTTAATTGCAAAAGCAATAATGTAATTCCCTATCTTGTCCGTTTGATAATAAACGCATGAAGGTAATTTGCAGATAACTTGAAATCAAATTTTTTATTGCTGTTGGTTCTGGGGCAAATCATTTATGGACGCAGAACAATGTCCTTTGATTCATGTATGGCAAAATTTTTAAAAAGTTATGTTGACTCTATAATATTAACGACAGCGACGACGACAACTGGTGAAAAATAATAACACTGGAATAATATTATTTATTTACTTAAAAGCATTCGTAAGTAGTAAATAGTAATAGATCGTTTAATTTCGATGCTTGCTGGAAACCTTCGGCTTCGGCCAAAACTTCGGCCTATTTTAGCTGAACCCGAAGGATTGGCAGAAGGTGGTGGCCATCTTGAGGGCTGGCATACGCAAGAGATCCAAGATATACGAAGTAAGATGAGATTAAAAAATAAATTATACGAAAAATAGATATTCACCGACATCTTCGGGATCCTCTTCGTAAATTGGAGCCGCTTTACAAATTGTTAAAACTACGCTCACTATTATTAAAGTTTGAAAATTCATCTTCAAAGGGCTTAGGACACAGTTGAG
Source organism: Phalera bucephala (assembly GCA_905147815.2). Classification (NCBI taxonomy): domain Eukaryota; kingdom Metazoa; phylum Arthropoda; class Insecta; order Lepidoptera; family Notodontidae; genus Phalera; species Phalera bucephala. Next base: position 14,158,242 of record LR990617.1, on the reverse strand, counting down.
CGCTAAAACTATTGCCGCACTGAACAATTCAACATTTCAACGCGTCTTTTAAAACCGTTGGAAATGTAGTTTAACAACGGGACACCACAATCGATCACCTAATTAGATAGTCAGGTTATCTTTTAACACGTTTACTGACGAAATTAAGTGGTTTCGGTTTCGCCACTCGAGTTATCATTGAAGAACACTGGTGAGCTCTCATCAGGACACCAACTTAACATACAATGGTGTCTAATAGATAAATGTAATGTCAATGGCATCTTAATATTCTCAGAGAGGTGCTATCTACCGATAACGATGAATGTTGATGTAAGGGACTCAAGTGTATGTGTAATGCATTATTTACCTATTCTATTGCATTTACATTATACAAGGATAAAGCAGGGTGACTAGCTATCATTTTTATTCCGTTATCTTTTGTATTAAGCTTAACTTCTAAATGACTGACATGCATGGCACTGATAGGTAATCTTCTAGTTTATAAATAAAACCGCTCAAGTAAACAATAATAGAAACATTTCTAGATTAAAATCAATAAGTGCGATCTCAACAAAACAAAGGAAATCAGACCATGGGCTGTCTTTTACGGCCGGTTTCAATATTTAACTCAAGGATAGATTTGCCTACTACGGATAGAATTTTGTATGGAAGATCTGTCAAAATTCTACTGACAGTAAGCAAATTTATCCTTAAGTTGAATATTGAAACCAGCCATCTTGGATATATTACAATGGATTAAGTACTGTCAAAATATTGCTAAAGAAAATTAAACTCTTACTCACAGACACAACACTGAATTTTCTATGATTTAAGCAACTCGAGAGACCATGAGTGAGAGCAATAACCTGGAGCCCGGTATCATGCTCGCACCCATTACGATGCATTACGGTGACCATAAGGTAGAACTCATACGGACTATAACTATTTATGATATGGTTTAAATACGCTGTGAACCATTTATTACAGATTTCAAAAGGAACAAGATTCTCAATTCGTCTTTATATACAGGATGGATTAAGATGGGACAGTAAGGGCAGCTATCTCAACCGTTGTAGATACAGAAAAACGGCCCTAGGAGACTATCCTTAATTTTTGCGACATTTGGAGCTGTATTTACAGTTTCTGAAAAAAATGTATAAGTCACCAAGAAAATGGGCAATTTAAGCAAAAACGTTGACTACTACTCATTTAAGATGTGGCATATGCGTAGAAAGAAAGAATTACGGCAATAAACAGTGCCGGAGAGTTATACGTTAATTATATGTCAACAAGTCCATAATCGTGCCAATGTTTGGTCACCCTACTTAGAATGAGACGTAGGGCTCAAAGTGAGTATCATTGCATCACGTTTTTTTCGCAGAGTGATCAATCCATTGTATAGAATTAGATTGATAAGAAATTATTTTCTCTGATCTTAAGACATATGAAGACTGTTTCATTAGTTATTTGTGTTACGAATTGCTTTATGGGAAATATTTGGTTAGTAAAAATATGTTCTATTGTAAATAAAGTGCTATATTTATTTTACAAAATAGTTACAAAAAGAACTTGACACACAAAATGTTTACTGTACACACCTGCAATTCAGATTAATGTGTGAAAACGTCTAATTCAAATAACATAATGTACAATAAGGTATAAGTAATAATATTTATTATGTATATAAAAAAAACTTTACTTAATGTAAAAATTAAACTTAAAATAAACAAACGGCCCCCGAAAAAGATAACATAATCTAATAATTAATTCCATTCATAAGATTATGGCATTTCTTCAATGTAATACTGAACTTGCTAATACAACAAAAATATGTACGCTGTTCACTATAATGTGATCTTTATACTTCTTATGAATATGTTAATATATGCAATAAATATAACGATTGTGACAAATAATAGTTGTGTATTGTAAATTAAGCCAAGGCTACATTGCTCCGCGATTAATAATGTCACATATTGGCGATTGCATCAAAGTTAATGACTTTCTCAGATAACGATAACGACTTCGTCTTGTCGCGGCACATAGCACAATTTCGTAAGGCAATGTTCTACTATAGTATTTTTCACATAGGTTGGGTAGTGACAGTTCTAATTGCCTAACGAAATTATGGTGTTAAGGCATAAAACCATAGGAATAGAAACGGGCCATGCCTCTTATTGCCATTGAATAAAGTATAATTTCGTTTGGCAATTAGAACTGTCACTCATCCTATATGAAAAATACTATAATCATCGTCTTTGATACAAACACAACATAGGATACCCTTTGGTGACATCTAAAATATTTCACTAATTTACATCAAATATAGTGAATAATTAATTTAGGCAGTCTTTAATATATTTTTAGATAATAATTATATCCATTAACTGTTCCACAATTTCATAATAATACACTCAATAAATAATAATACCAGACAAATAATGGTAACCCTACTAACTTAATATAAACTAGCGATCAAAATGTTTATACATACAATATCAGCACATAATTCAGTAAAGCACTGTAAACATCCTACATATTGGTCTAGTAATTTATTGCATGGAACAACGCGTTCCTTTCGAATATTATGAACTACCAGATCGATGCAAATACATTATCACTCTTAAGCCTGTATTACAATTGGTATTGCTTGTATATGATTTCTATTGGTACATAGACACTTTCTTGGAGCATAAATAACACGACGTGTTTCTATATAAGTAAATGACATTTTTAGTCTCGGACGCAGATGTCATGTTTCGGCAATAATATACGGTATAATCTTTGGATTACATCAAGTCCACTACCGTGGAAGATAAAGTGGCCATTAAACTGTCCAGCACGAGAATGTAAACCCGGGCAGGGAGTAGGAAAGTGAATATAAAAAGGTGTACAGTAAATATGTAAACGTTACACGCCCGAACTACTCGTTTTCATGTCCAATCCCCTGCTTACTACCTCGCTAGTGGGCTGAATGTAAATCAAAGGCAACATACGTGTGATATCTGCCTCGGCGAGATACACTGGGGTTTAATTACGCTTACTACTAATATTCCTCTAATACAATTGCCTACGCGTACAGGACGTCAATAAGACCGAGTAGTAAGCGGCACGCTACATGATTAGTATCACAAATTGTGCAGCAACTCTAACAACAATCAAAATTTATTGCTATTTCACTGAAGACTCGATCGTCTTAAGGCAAATTAAATGCTGATTATACTATTTATTAAATTTTTCCTATAATTACTTAAAACGTGATCAATTTCAACATTCATTTCAAACTATCAAACCGAGTGAACTTATCTCCCAAAGTATCATACGATGTCTAATTACAGCTCCAGGCCAGCAGCGCTGTATCTAAACCTTACAAGTTACGCAAACAGCGAAGAACAATATAAGTATACATCTCAAAAGTATGTTTTAGATAACTTCCTTGCAGGTAGCAAGCAACCTATAGGAAAATATTTTTTTTTAGAATATCAAAAATAAAATTCGCATTATTTATGTCAAGAGCATGCACAAAAATATCGCTTTAATACTTCAACATGAACGAAATGGCTTTGACGCATATTCCTTTAAAGGTGCGTCGAAATTTATTTATTTATCATAAAAATATAAGAGACCGGTCTCGTTTTAAGTATGTACTTATTACAATATTATGTACGATTATAAATTTTAATTTACTCAATAGAACGCATTCGAAATACATAGATACAGGTTCCTATGTATTTTTTTTCGATCTCTTGATACGGTTGCAAATCCTAATGGTTTTTTAAGTTCCACGCATATACAATTGGCGTTACCGCGACTGTTTTCCTGCATTGAAAGCATTTCTAGGACTTCCTTACGCAACTTTTCTTTTTATTTTCTTATAGATAAATTACTTGTACTTGGTATAGAAATGGGACATTTCTACTTTTTTCAAAGTTTGGCACACATTATAAACTGATATGTTTGGATTGTTTCGTTTTGCTGTTTGTGTAAAGTTGTATGTTTTAGAAAGATATATAAAAATATAATTATTTAATACATATGACATATTAAAAAAGTCGGACTACAGCCCTCCTGAATAGGGTTTTCATTCAGTTTCCACACCATTATATTAGATTATGGAAGCCCCGTAAGAATTTATTATTTGAGGCGCGAATAACCTTTATATTTGAACACAAAGGAATTGTCCCATTTCATATAGGTACTTACTTACGCGCAATGAAACACACGGTGAACAATAAAACGTAAATCGTCGTTAAAAATGAATACACTCGAAATGCTTAACAATCGTCTAAGTCACTACGATCAACAGTAGTTCCTCTACCATTTCTAAAACTTCAAAATGTTTCTTCTAATTCGATGTATTGAAAGCTAACTTCCGAAGCTGGCTTACATAATAATGTATACAGTGACATCAATGGCAAATACGACAACGAGAAGATTCAAGGACTTTATACTAAACACCAAAGGCGTCGCTCGTTTTATTAGTACACTACGCAAGTCACATGCTGATATGTAATAGACGACAGTTAATCGATTTAAATACTGATAGAAAGAATATTAACTCGATTATTAATTGTTGCACATGAAAAGCGTCGTAATCGTAAGCGAACAAACTTCACCACGCCTCGCACCGACCAAACCACGCATCACATTCGCTCTCGATTCGATCACAGTCGAGCAAATCGCATAATCAATAAATACACTAATATTAATTAGGCCTTTTTAGGACAGATAATCACAATTTCTCTACATTACCCCTCGAGACGTTTCCTTTCTTCCTCATTATTCTTTGGATTAAAATTTTACCTGTAATAAATAATCGAACTATAATAAATAATTAATGTTTCATTTCAAATATTAATTCTTGTACAAGAATCAAGTGTTATTTGATCATCTGCTACAAAAAAGTATTCATTCGTATATACTAAACTACCGTATTGTTAATGAATCGTACTGAGCACGCAAAAATCACAATTACCATCTAATATTATCAGGATCCATCAGGTCAATGTGTGTTGCCAGTGATGACATACGGATCAGAGACGTGGTCTCTTACAATAGGTCCCATAAAAAAGCTCAGAGTTGCTCAGCGAACTGTGGAAAGAGCTATGCTCGGCGTTTCCCTACGTGATCGAATCAGAAATGAGGAGATTCGTAGAAGAACCAAGGTCACCGACATAGCCTATAGGATTAGTAAGCTGAAGTGGCAATGGGCAGGCCACATAGCGCGAAGATCGGATGGGCGTTGGGGCAGAAAGATTCTAGAGTGGAGACCACGTATTGGCAAGCGCAGCGTGGGACAGCCACCTACCAGATGGATCGACGATCTTGTGAAAATCGCAGGAAGTCGTTGGATGCAGGTGGGATCGGACCGGCTGCGCTGGAGAGCGATTGGGGAGGCCTATGTTCAGCAGTGGACAAATATAGGCTGATATGATGATGATGATTATCAGGTAAGCGGGCAGTAAGGACGGCCGTACAAGTTAGGTTTTCGCATCGAGTTATCCAATCAGGGCACTCGAAGATATCAATTCCAGACCACAGATTCCATACACATAATTTTACCTGAACGATTAAAAAACTTAACGTTATATTATAATTCCGAATACCTAGAGTCAATCCAAACGGTCGAATACGTGATTCGGACATCTCTTCATACATTTATTATGTAGCGGTACAGACGCTTGCTTTATTCGTACGATTTTAACAAATTTTGCTCATCGACACGATGATACCAAGCTCAGGCGCACGTACGGGGAGCGTGGAAACCGAATGCTATCTACATTTGGATGCGGAGCTCATTCGATCGGATTACCGTATTGGAGAATAGGATGACATGTGCGGCTAGCCTAAGTTATCACCGACGCGAAAACAGGTAGGCAATAAACAAACGTTCGTATACGTATACAGCTGACGGTCTCTGACACCTATCAAGCGGCTTACCCAAACACGTGGGACGCATAGTACAGTGCGGCAAGGATCTTTTGGCCCGTAAATGACATTGACAGGGGGGAGTTGGTGAGAAATGAGGGTTACCATTTTACTTGCAAGGATCAATTAAAAAAGAACTTGGGCAAATTTCATAGCAAACGGCAACTCTGCGACTGTCATGAAGTGAGACTTCACTTGTTGGCAGTGTTAGTTCAGATTTTGGTCGGTGGGCAAAAGATCCTTGTTGACTATACGTAGGGTAGTAATACGTACGTGTAAGACAGCGCTCAGGCCGCGGTCTGCGCGGGCGCGGGCGCGTGCGCGGCGAGCGGCGCGGCGCGCGAGCGGCCGCCGCGCGGCTTGATGCTCTCCGACACCTGCCACATGGCCTCCTCGCTCAGCACGTCGTCGAACTCGTTGAACATCGCCAGGATGCGCTCGTTCTTCTTGAACTTGTACTGCCTGCTACCGAAATCGATTGTAATTTAGTGTAATTATGAGTTACAGATTAGAGCCGCCCGACGAATAAACGAGGCTTACTCTTCAATGTTATTAAGCTGTCTATGTATGTATGCTGACGTTCAAATGATAAACGGAGTAACTATGATCTAGTATAGAACCGTCCATCGAAGTTCTCACAGGTACTTTGCTTAGAGATCTCTCTAGCTTGTTTCGCTTTCATTGGTCGTCTCAGGCCCACTTGCACGAACCAGGGGTAGCGTAACTAACGCAGTTATTGACTAATTCTAGTAAAGTTGCCTTTAATTTTACATTATAACCACGAGTTAGTTAATAGGTAACTACAAGTGGTACAAGGTTCGTGCAAGTGGGCCTCATACACGCTCGCCAGTTATGGACTCTTAATTTGCCCTTCAGATAAGACACGGTCTATTCGGTCGTGATAAGATAGTCTAGGTCTTCCTCGGTACCTACATCTTTCCACTTGCGCATTATTAACGTAAAATATAAAAATTACTAATAGAGTACAGAACTTAGGTGACATTTAAGAATTTTTTGGCAATGAGAAGTCACATAGTAGTACAATAAAAGTAATGAATAATACGCACTCTTTATGGAACCTCTTCATGTTCTCCATGATATGATACTGTTGCCATCTCTTAGTGAAGTTAATACTACCGTCCGGGAGTAGATCCGGATTACCGATGTGAACAAATGTCAGATCTTGAAGGACTAGACCACTGTGAACAAATGAATATTATCACTACAGAATCGAATAATGGTTTTCTCTACTAAAATCCACTGATGGTGTTTTTGCAATTACATATCCCCTTTAATCTATTATTTGATATATTCATTATGAAGAGATAAAACGCTTCAACTATACATGTCAGGCTGCCATGGAATCGTTAGGAGGTACACAATATTGTCTTCATGAAACAAAACTGAATTTGGTGAGATTTATACTGAACATGGGCCAAATGGGCTTCGCTTTCCATTTAATTAACACTGTTCCATGTTCAAGTATAACAAATCTATTTTGGCAATCCCAAATAATGATTTTACGTAGTGCACAAAGGTCTATCAACAGACTTTAGCGGACCAATAAAAATATGAGATTTTGTTAACAATACCTACACCAAATATAAAGGAATTGGTAGTAGTAATTATGACAATAAACTTGCTCCTTATTGCGTGGACAGTTAAAACTCATCTAAAGATTACTTTGGTATAATGCTGGCATTTGGATGGCGAAGTTCCTAAGTCTCTTTCCATTTTTAATGTGTAGAAATCATCTTTGAAGATATCGTAAAGTATTTTATATACTTACATATAAGGTATGCAGGGCGGTTGAGTTTCCGCAAGCGCCTGCCTGTAGGTGCGGAAGGAGGATGACGAGTCGATGATAGTGCAGTAGTCGCACAGCGTGTCCTCGATGGACCTGGAGAAGCCCAGCCGGCGCACGGGCGGCGAGTCCAGCGCTGACACCAGCGCCAGGTACGAGTTAAAGTTGTTCATCTTGCGCAGCGCCTTCATTACTTTCAAGAACTTGCTGGCATATTTCTCGCGTTCGTAAGCTTTATCCTGGGAATAAAGAAAATAATAATTATATTAACTTCATTAAGAAGATCATATTATATCCACCTTTATCCCGAGGCTATCCATGCACGGGACTTAACGAGCCGATTAAACGTACCAGAAGTAAACGTCGCCCGCCATCTTACCTATAGTTATCGTAAATTCGGAAAACTGTATGCTGTATTGTAAAACAGTCAATATGATAGCAGGCGCCAGACCATTTCCGTGGCGATAAGTTGATATGGTAGTTGATAGATGTTAAATGGCAAAATTTTAAGACTTCGATACATACCCGACTAGACGGTACGGCGACGTGGTGCCAACGGATTGTTGTTGTAATGGATTAAACTACACCGGAGATGACACAAAGTTCGAAGAAACGCGATTGATGCCGCCACGCGTGCGATTCAATCGATCAATACATTACAATTACCCACGTCTTGTATAACTAAGTTAAAAAAACACCAACCGCTATATAATCTGAACCGCGCAGAACATTTATTCGCGTGTCAGCATATGAAATGAAAAAAATCCTGGCGAATGTTAACTTTATCATAATAATATCGGTTTATATACTTATGCTGTTTAACACATACGCACACCAAACTTTTGTCTATGCCCAAGTCTATACATCGAGCTACTATAGATGCCATAGAGAATAATCTAAAGAAAATAAAAACAAGGAGAGAGTTCAGAATTTAGACAGACGATTTAACGCAGCGGTTAAGAGCTTAAGCCGCTCCGCCCACTGTGTCTAATAGTCGCGGGTTCGATTCCCGCGCGGGACAAATCTTTGTGTGATCCACAATTATTTGTTCCGGTCTGGGTATTCGTGTATGTGAATTTTCATGTTTGTGGACGCACCCGCACAGGAATAAGTCCTAGGGAGGAGGTACGTTTTTTTTTTAAAAAGAATACCCACCTGCTCTAGAATCCGCGAGCGCGCCCAGTAGCTCATTTTGTTGAAGTGCTCGGTGAAGCGCGTGAGGTTGGGCGAGCTCTCCTCGGACTGGTCGCGCGGCCACAGCAGCACCTCGGCGGTGGTGAGGCGCACGAACAGCGCGGCGTCCAGCAGCGTCATCTGCTCCGCCAGCTCCGTGGCCTTGAAGTCCAGCAGCGTGTCGCGCCGCAGCGACACCGTGCCGTAGCACGGCGTGTCGTACTCGTACCTGTTCGTCTGCGGGAGATACGTGCGGTGTATATTACCACGCGAGATGCGGGTTCCAACAGGTTAAGTTCAGTGGCGTGCATTGCATATTGGCAATTAAGCGGTGACTACCTCAGGTAAATGTACTAAATAACCTAACCTAACCTAATTAGTACCCTAGTACTGGTTACGTTTAAAGTTCGGTACAATTCTTTGTATAAATAAACATTAAGAAAATTCATGGTCTCCTGGAATAGCCTGAGCAGATTGCCTCTTTGGATCATTCTCGAATTTAGGGTTCCTGAAACCATTTCATTGCATCCATACAGCCTATTTTACTGAATTAGATATGATACAATTGTTATTTTTAAACTATTTTTTTTAAAAGCAGCATAGAGATCGTCAAAATATGTTTTAACATTTTTTTTTAAACGAGCTATGTTGTACTCTAGGATTTATTCCTGTGTCGTGGGTGCGTTTACAAACATGAAAATTGACATACACAAATACCCATACCGGAACAACTAATTGTGGATCACACAAAGATTTTAAGCAATCATGCTATCAGCGTGCACAACAAAGTCGACATCTTGTGCACTGTGAATTGTTTATAGTCGTTTTATCAGTATTTTAATAATTAAATAAAGCCTCGGTGCCTCGCTGGTCTGGTGGCAAAGCGCATCGCTTTGTGATCACGAGGTCCTAGGTTCAAATCCTAGGTCGGACAAATGTAGTTTTTCTAACGAAAAATTCCCAGTTATGAGTCCGGAGTCTGGAATTGTGCCCGGTATATGTCAATAGGCTCGCCCCCTATTACACGGGGCCTAACATCGTCGGCGAAACGTGGGTGTACTCAGTACACCTCTGCCACCCGCTATGGGGAATATAGGCGTGACGGTGTGTGTGTGTAAATAAAGCATGGAATGGCATTGTAACTATATCACATGCATATTCGACACAACTAATTAAAAAAATACAATATCTTTTTTATTAATCTTACTTGTTGGAAGTGTAATTGTTTCTGTTTGTCGACTAGTATTTGCCTCAATGCCTTTGCAATAGGCAACTCCTCGACCTCGACGAGCCAGTAGATGAACTTCATAATTTCTTGCATCAGCGAATAGTCCAAGTCTGACATCCTATAATAACAACCTATTAGTTTTCGGTTAATCAATAATTATGATACACTATCGTAGGGTATCTTCTCTTTTTTTTGTTTATGGCAATAACATTGTACATAGGTTTGCAAAAACCCAAAGGTATAATAGCTAGAATTTTACCCCAAGCCTTGAGAAGAGCAAACTAAGCTTTTTACCTAATAGTTAGAAAATAATATTATAATAACTAAGACTCGAATCATCTATCAATAAGCGTAAACTAATTAAGAAAATGCGTAACCTAAGCTACACCCGCGCGGTATTAAAATGACACGTAGCGAATCAATAGTCATCATAAATATGCGAAAAAATCCTGAGCAATTAAACAATGTACAAATTTGTATGAGATTTGTACATTGTTTAAATGCCAAATAAAAAACATTGGATCACTTTTCAAATATTCTAGGTTCCAGTGGGTCTGTATAGAAAAACTTGTTGGAACTCTGTACTCACTGTCTACCCCCGCAAGGGATCTAGTGCGATGATATAGATAGATAGACATTTAATAATATATCTTAGGTTAATCGGTCAAATATACGTAGATACATACACACCGCACGAAAAAAGACACCAACCACCAATAGGCAGGAAATGTGGGTGGTACTAAAAAGTTAATAGGTTTCCGTAATTTCGCAAATACTATTTTAAGTGATACGAGTAAGGTACAATATGCCCTAATTTATCTATCTATCTATACCATCACGCCAGCTCCCTCGCGGGGTAGGCAGAGAGTACAGAGTTCCAACAGGATCTTTCCTTACATACCTCTCTGGCTTCCTCCACTCTCATAGTTCGTCTCATACACACTCGCCGGTTACGGAGACTCTTGACTTGCCCTTCAGCTAAGACACGGTCTATTTGGCCATGGTAAGATAGTCTAGGTCTTCCCCGGCACCTACATCCTTCCACTTTCGCATTGTATATCTGTTTTGTCATTCTTGCTTCTGGCATTCTTTCTATATGCCCGAACCAACGGAGCATACCCTCTCATGTTTACACCGATACTATCTTTCATACCTACTCGCTTTCTTACTACGCTGTTGCGAATACGGTCGGTCAGCGTGACTCCGCACATCTTCCGCAGAGATCGCATTTCGACCGCATTTATCCTGCTTTCGTTCTCCTTCTTACATACCCAACTCTCACTGCCATATAACAGCGTTGGGACAAGCACTCCGTTATGCATGGCCAGCTGCGCCTTTTGGCTTAAGTGCCGGCTCCCAAGTAGCCTTCCCATCGCACCATTCACTCTATTACCTGCATTCACTCTTCTCTCTATATCAGCGGTGTATTTCCCATCCTTACTGAAGGCGCATTCAAGATATACAAACTCATTCACTTGCTCCAGCACATCGTTACCAACCACAATCCTTCCCTAATTTATGTTTATATCATAATTACTCACGTGATTTTGGGGATGTTTTTAATGTAACTTTTGAACGGGACTGTGTATCTTATTATGATATATCGATGCATACGTTTTATTGTCATTTTGACGTTCTGATAAAGTAAGAATGCTCAAAGCTGATGTAACATATCCACTACAATAATAATAACTGCTGAATAGGGTGATAAGAGTAGTAATAGAATGTATTTACGTCAGGTCAGCGACGACGCGCGTGAGCAGGCTAAGCGTGGAGCGCAGTTCGTGCGCGCGTGCGCGGAAGTGCTGCGCGCGGCGAACCAGCCGGCGGACCAGGTCGCCCGGCGCCACCCACGTGCGGTACGTCGCCAGGAACGCCTCCTGGTACGCGAAGTCTGCGCACACACACGCTCGCTCACACACTGCCCACGCGGCACAATACACTAACAGACGTCAGAAACACAATCACGCGACAACAACGCGAGTTTTTCATTGAATGTACGGGTACGATGACACGTAGGAGAAATTTCATGTTACAATATTTTGAGGACTTAGCTACACGATTCACATTTTATACTATGTTTTATGTTGGAAGAAGTTGTCGTTGGTATACTATTTTTAGTTTATGTATGTGAAAAATAAGTTGAAATTAAACATGTTGAAATTAATAATTCCCAGACTAATGACTATTTAATTAATGGCAATGAAAGAGAGCGAGCAGTCTATCTAGCCCTAATTTATATTTAAGCTACCCATGTTATAAGTATCAGTGCAGGGTACACATACAAACAGAATCAGTCTGGTAATTCTTCATGTCAACTACGCTACTTACTGCGACGGTCTTCATTTTCGCGCTGGCCAATTACAGTTTTCTACTCAATGCCACGCGAGTAGACTAAAGGTAATTTAGGCATTAACCAATAGGGACATCAATTTTTATCAAAATATTACAAGTCTTTCCAAAAATAAATTATTTGGTAAGTAGTTGATTGTGTATCTAACGTTTATTAGTGATCAGTTTGCGTTTATTTTGTAAATTACTATATTTTGAATGCTTTCCAAGTATTGGTACACAGGATATATAACATAACCAGTACTTACTGTACATAAAGCCCTAATGAACCTTTTTGAGGACCTTTTAAAATCAACCGCAGGATCCAATTGGGTTGGGCAGCATTTGGCAAGCTACGTCACGTTTTCTCTTCGCCTATTCCGCAATGCCTGAAGACTAAAGTGTACAATCAATGCGTCCTACCTGTTATGACCTACGGGGCCGAGACGTGGACACTCACAGTGGGACTGGTCCACAAATTTAAAGTCGCACAGCGGGCTATGGAGCGAGCTATGCTCGGCGTCTCTTTGAAGGATAAAATTCGTAACGAGGTAATCCGACAAAGAACCAAAGTTACCGACATAGCTCGCAAACTCAGTAAGCTAAAGTGGCAATGGGCTGGTCACATCTGCAGAAGGACCGACGACCGATGGAGCAAACGTGTCCTAGAGTGGAGACCGCGACTTGGTAAGCGTAAGGTAGGACGGCCCCCAGCTAGATGGACCGACGACCTCAAAAAGGTCGCTGGGACAGACTGGATGCGGAAGGCGGAGGACCGTGTGCAATGGCGCGTGTTAGGAGAGGCCTATGTCCAGCAGTGGACTGCGATAGGCTGATTGATTGATTGATTGATTGAACCTTTTTGCTTCCTAATACTGATTCTCTTACGTTCTTCATTCGATTGGGCTTATTTATAGTAATAATAATAACACAAACGTTATTCCACTAATACACTAGTGTACAACACCGTATGGATAAATGTTTCCGACGACGTAATTTAGTATTGATTTATGATGCGATGCAATCTCAACAATTTTTTTAATACAAAGCAGTTTGATAGAAGCCTGTACTTTCCAATTTACACAAGATTCGTCCTTATTTCAGTGGAGAAAACTCTCAATGTAAAACTGATTCTGACCATTAAATGGTTGGTATTCTACACTATTCTTATAACACAAATCGAACCTAAAGTAGATACCGTGTTATAAACAGACCTCAATAATTTACTTTACAGTATTTTTCATGTAAGATGGGTACTGTGACAGTTGTAAGTGTCAAAGAAATTTATACTTTATTCAATGGCAATAAGGAGGAACTGTCACTACCCATCTTATGTGGAACATATTATAGTAAAAAAGCTAGTCAATTTTCGTTGCACAGTGAAGATATCTCTAGAAACTAGTAATCTTTTAATAACAAACAGGAGCAAGTGAAAACTCGTCAAAAATTTTCTCACAGCCGCGAATAATTTAGGTTTAGTAATAGAAGCTGCTAATTCATAAGAGAAAAGCTGCGATTGGAAACGAATAGACCAAAATCAGTTGGTTTTAAACAATTAAATTTGATTTTAATGTTGGATCAGCATTCAAAATAAGTAAAATACCAACTAAGCCGAATAAGCATGTAACATATTTTTGAACACAACACTGCAGCAGAGTTTCAGAATAATTATGTCAGAAAGATTAAGTTTTAATTTCCAAAATTATGTTACTTAGTATATTGCCAAACCGAAGCAAAAACCAAAATAATTCATCTAACATTTGGTATACACTGAGTGCTCTCTATAATCTATAATAAAAATCGTGCAAAAAAAAGCTGCGCGGCATTTTTATTTTGTGTCCAATTATATGTTTGAAAAGCCATAAAAACAGTGCTCTACTTGACATTCTAAGCAACAACGGCAAGCTAAAAAATATTAGTAAAAAACAACCAGGAAAACTGTTCCAGCCCCGTTTATAAGAATGATTCAACCACTTACACTCGTCCGACTCTGTAAAGTGAAAGCATGAGAGTTCAGAAGTTAGAAGCAATGATAGTTGTTTAGATAGTATTGTTACTGAATCGAGGGACGAAACTCGGTTCAAACTATTTAAAATGTTTGTAATCAATCGGTTATCTTACAACTGTATTAAATAAGCAAACTCGATTGATAGACGAAGTGCTTTTTGATATGTACACGGATTACAAGACTGTTTAAAGTTGGTCTAAGATCAGATAGATTTTTATCAGATAGAGTGTAAGTTCGATACCGGAATTGTTTTTTTTTTCAAATGGTTTTCGGTCAATTAAAAGCTAACACCAATTTAATAAAATATCACCCATCCGACAAAAATAATAACAAGAGAAGTCTCGGAAGAATTTATTAAAACTGCCTTAGATTACATAAATTTCAAATATTTTAAACCTTCAAATTTAAGTTTTCATTTTCCCAACAAGTTCATGCTAATAACTGTTTTATATAATGAAATGGGATGGAATTATATAATCAGATTGCAACCAATATGGAGATGATCCAAATCTTCTTCCAAATTATTAATCCCTTATCCAGTTATAGTAAGGCGAACCAGTGACGACTGCATTGACATTCAAAAGCGCATGAATATCTAGTACGCAATTTATATAGTTTATAGTGTCGACATCAAATGGCCTCAACATTATCATAAAACATATAGGTTCAAAATGTTTTGTACTGTCTGGGGTCTGTACACATACATTAATAACCCATAATAGTAATTGATACATACTTCTGTTTGGCCAATTAAAATAAGCCTTTAACATCTACTATTTTTTTTAAATTCACGGTTAAAGAAAACAGAGCTCCAAGGATAACTGAGCGGCCATTCGGTGGTGCGAGTGTATTTGTTTACTGTAGTGTGCTACAGTTCGTTCGATACTTCTTACCTGTACTGTGGTACAGGTAAGAAGTATCGAACGAGATCATACTAGCCAAAGGCCATCACTTCAATCGCGTATAAGTCGTAACCGCGTTCGCCACTATACATTTAACATTTACTCTGATCATCGCGGTGGGCATGGTAGGTATATACGATATGCACAGGTACGCACCTTTGGTGGCCTTAGTGGCAAGTACGATGAGCGCGTCGGGTTGTCCGCCGCGCACTTCGGGCGCGTCGCCGGCGCCGCGCTTGAGCACGAGGCCGGCGCTCACGTCCGTCTGCAGGATCATGTCGTCCGAACCCGCGCTTGCGTCAGCGTCCGCGCCTGTATCTGCGCCCGAGCCTTCCCCTGTTGTTCCTGCGCTCTCTGCCGGCTCCGCGCTGCTCGTGCTCACCTGCGCGCGACTAATTTTATTAAAATATTACCTTTCAAAGATCTCAAATTGAAAACTTGAGTAATAATAAAATCTTGTCAACTTTATTATACTAACGCGGAGGCACTCGGAGCGAGGATTTTGCTTTATCTCTACAGTAAAAAAAAATATTTTAAATTCATTTCATTTTTTTTTTATATTATTATAGCTGTTAACATCCCAAACCGGTGTGTTATCAACCATCTCCGGCCAATACTTTTGAAACTCATCCCTGTCGTCACACCAACATTCGATCGATCGGATTTGGAAGGTTCCGGTGGAGACCTTTGCCCATTAGTATGACAAAATAGTTTAAGAAAAAAATAATAGCTATTAATGTATGTAAAATTTGACATTCAAAATAGAAGTCCCTTTAAAGTGTTCCTCTATGTGATCATATACATTAACTCTTATTTCGTTAACGTATGAATTTGTTGAACCAGGATATCAGAGTTATGACTATTTGGACACAGCATAAAAAGAATACTACCTGCGAGGGCACAGGAGATGGCGTGGGTTGCTGTACCAAAGTTTCCAGCTCGTCTTCGAGTGGGAACTTTCCTAGTACCGTAGTACTTGGAAATGATTCGTCAGAATTCTGAAACAAACAAAAAATATAGAGCTGCCTTATCTTATTTATGCCAGTCAATCCTCGAATACTCCTATTCCATTAGAGTTCCATCTCTATGTACACACTACATTAGAAGATATGTGAGAAACGTGACATAACCCAATTTAAATGGGCAACTACGACAAGGAAGAACATAAAACATTAACGAATGCCAGAGTAGGAAATTACACAGGACACTTAGATACGGTGTTAGAATAACTTACATTGTTTAATAAAGTCTCATCAGTGGAACTATACGACGATGGTCGTGGCGAAGGTGGTGGTAACAGTTCGTTGCTCGAAGTCAACTGAAGCTGTAATAAATTAAGCATTTTTAAACAGCTCAATTACTTAACCTATTATAAAAAATATAAGAAACTAAGGGTGATATATATAACAGTGTAGTCACCTGTTTATTTTTGCTCAACTTTGGTGGTAAGGCTGGGGGCTCAAGCGGTATGGGGCTAGTGCCGCTCGAAGTAATCATATTTACGCTATCTTCTGAACCGCTGGAATGCAAAGTTTGATATTATAGACATATTTATACAAGATGTAATTTTAGTCGTCTTGGAGCGAAAGCCCAAGTGATGCATCCAAAACCTGGTAATCAAAAAATGAATAAGTAAAACACTTCAATAAGTAACATCTACCTACTGACCAATCCGAATTATTAGGCTAGGCTGAAAATCCATATACCGAAGGTACCTAGCAGGCAGCTGACGAGCCGCGCCGCTCCTTAATGTCATTGTCAAAGTCAAAAATTATTTATTTGTTTGCAAAGAAGTACAAGAGCACTTACAAAAGTCAAAATTTATTACATTTTTTACATCTACCACCGGATCGGAACGCGGCCTCCACTAAGAAAATCCGGCGAGAAATTCAGCGGGCTAGTCTTTTAAGCTAATTTGTTTGGCCTTCTGATAACCATTTTTTTATAATAATATCATACAACATTGTTTAATTTTGCTAATTGAGGAGCTGCTCAAACCCAATTTGTTTTATCGTCAAGATAATCCGAAATTTTATAATACCCTTTCTTACACAGTCTAGTTTTGATTGCCTTTTAAAACTTATTGATAGGCATGTTTTGGATAAAAAAAAATGTATGTATGTATGTTTTATAATGTATGTTTTGGATATCTATGGGTAATTTGTTGTAAAAGCGTATACATTGCCCCATGAAAGAATTACTAATTCAGTGCAGACAAGTAGAATGTACTCGTACAATAATAATTTTTGTTCCATGTATTACCACCGTCACGCCTATATTCCCCAAGCGGGGGTGGCAGAGGTGTACTGAGTACAACCACGTTTCGCCGACGATGTTAGGTCCCATGTATATAATAGGGGGCGAGCCTATTGCCATATACCGGCCACAATTCCAGACTCCGGACTCATACTTTCCCGGTTTCGTTGGAAAAACTATACTTGTCCGACCTAGGATTTGAACCCAGGACCTCGTGATCACAAAGCGATGCGCTTCGCCACTAGACCAACGAGGCAGTCATGTATTAACATGATGAATTTAGCTATAATTTTCAAAGTTACTAATATTCTTTTAAACATATAGAAGATTTTCATATATAAATTGTGAGGAGGAGGATATATAAATATTTATTTCTCTAAATTTTTCCTTTAATGGAAGCTCTCAGGGCCAAATTGTAAATTGCTCGAATAGCCCTTTTCCGTAGAATGAAGATGGTGTTTAGTTCTGCAGAGCAACCCCATAGCAGTGTGCCATGTGACATAATACTATAAAAATAAGCGAAAAAAACAAGTCAAACTGTTTCAATAAATAATATATAATATTAGCCCTGTTAAGAAACTGTCCCACCGTTGGGCATGGGCTTCCTCTCAAACTGAGAGCGATTAGGCCATAGTCCACCATGCTGGCTCAGTGCAAATTGGCGAACTTCACACATCTTCGAGAAACTCTTAGGCATGCAGGTTTCCTCACGATGATAAAGCAAGTGATATTTTTTTTTGTTGCTGTTTCAATATCAGTAATTATTTTCTTTACGGCATATGCCGCTAAGCTTAACCTACCAGACAATTGTTCAATATAGAGGTCCCATTGTAATCTGGCATCAATAATGATACCTAGAAATACAGTTTACTCTACAAGGTCTATATCCACGCTATTTATTTGTATATTGGTTGCTAACTGTCTTACATTAGGCTGAATTTAATACATTTTGTTTTCTTCTCATTTAGAGAAGATTATTAATGTTGAACCAATGAACAACCTTAGACAGACATTGCGCGCTTGGTATAGGTTAAAAGTTGTTTTTATTGCACTAAATTAGTATTGTTATGGACATATAATAAGTAACTTATTGAAAAGTTATTTTTTTACCGACCTCTAAAAAGGAGGAGATTCTCAATCAGACTGTGTTTTTTTTTGTATGTATGTTACGCGATCATTCCGCAAATTATGAATCGATTGTGATGATTCTTTTTGCATTGGATTCAGTATAGCTCCAAGGTGGTCCCATTTTAATTTCATCGTTATTGGACCTTGGACTTGGAAGATAAACCAGGGAACTCCTTAACGACAAACAATACGAATGCGTAGATTGAGAAATTATGCGTATTCCGTCAATCCTATAGGTGGGTACTATACCATAGAAATAATCAGAATATTAACCGACTTCAAAAAAGGAGGAGGTTGACAATTCGTCAACCTAAAATCAATCCTGGAGGTACCTTGCTGTACAACTCAGCAAAATAATATAATATATAAATATTAGTAAATAATCCACTTGTCACTTAAAATTGTAAAATAATAATATTTATAAAAAAAAATAACCGACTTCAAAAAGCAAAAAATAAATATTTGAAGTCGGTACCGGTTAGAGCAGTCTGTTACTTGGTATTTAAATTGAGATATGAGGATCAATTTAGATGTAAATTATTATCTCTATATGATTACAAACCTCAATGGTGGATTCCCAAAGTGCTGGACTGTGAATGACTGTGCGATCGACCTTTGAACTTGCTGATGACGCTGCACGCTGATAGCCCCAGGAGTAGAATGCTGTGCACTACAAAAAGTATAACTACATTAGTCTAATTCAACATCAATAAATAATAGTATTACCACAGTCACTATAGTGTAGTGTGTATATATACAAGTTGTATCGCAAATAACGCAAAACCTCAGACACTCCGATTAGATAATTGCTTCATAAATTCAATACGAAAACGAAATTCCCAAATCTAAAATCATTTACTCCATTTTAAAGCACTTTTATACCCCAATGGGCAATGCAACTGGTACGTGTATATGTGCGTATTCAGAAATACCTTATAGAAATGCATTTGAAATCTCCGTATCGCTTTGTATCAAGAATAAATTCCGTTTATTAAAGTGCACTAAAGGACTAACAGTATTTTTTGCAAATTTAAGAATGTAAGGTACATTAAAAATCGTTTGAACCAATTCAGTTATCGATTTAGAACAACTACTTTCAGGTCCTGACTCCATTATGTTACATCTTGTATATACTATGTAGTATACATATAAATATTTATTTCATCATCATCATCATCATCTCAGCCTATACTTGTCCACTGCTGAACATAGGCCTCCCCAATCGCTCTCCAGCGTAACCGGTCCGATGCCACCTGCATCCAACGACTTCCTGCGATTTTCACAAGATCGTCGGTCCATCTGGCAGGTGGTCGTCCCACGCTGCGCTTGCCAATACGTGGTCTCCACTCTAGAATCTTTCTGCCCCAACGCCCGTCCGATCTTCGCGCTATGTGGCCCGCCCATTGCCACTTCAGCTTGCTAATCTTAAGGGCTATGTCGGTGACCTTGGTACTTCTACGAATCTCCTCATTCCTGATTCGATCACGTAGAGAAACGCCGAGCATAGCTCTCTCCATAGCTCGCTGAGCAACTTTGAGCTTTTTTATGAGACCTATAGTAAGAGACCACGTCTCTGATCCATATATCATCACTGGTAACACACATTGACTAAAAACTTTAGTCTTTAGGCACTGAGGTATTTTGGATGAGAAGATGTTGCGCAGTTTCCCGAACGCTGCCCAGCCGAGTTGGATTCGTCGATTGACCTCTCTCTCAAAGTTGGACCTACCTAACCGGACTACCTGTCCCAGGTAAATGTATTCGTCGACAACTTCAAGAGTAGAGTTCCCAACGGTGAGTGCGGTGGGTACGACATGGACGTTACACATTATTTTCGTTTTGTCCATGTTCATTTTAAGACCCACTTGTTGAGATACTCTGTTGAGGTCGCTGAGCATTCGTCCTAGATCTTCCAGCGACTCCGCCATGACCACAATGTCGTCGGCAAATCGAAGGTGAGTGATGTATTCGCCATTGATGTTGATGCCAAGTCCTCGCCATTCCAAAAGCTTGAAGGCGTCCTCTAACGTGGCCGTAAACAGTTTCGGAGAAATGACGTCTCCCTGTCTTACTCCTCTTTTTATGGAGATCGCCTTCGTGCACTGCCCTTGTACTCGGACTGACATGGTGGCGTTATTATACAAGCACTTCAACACTTCGATGTACCGATAGTCAATGCGGCATCGCTGGAGAGATCTAAGAACCGCCCAAGTCTCGATCGAATCGAAGGCTTTCTCGTAGTCCACAAACGCCAAGCATAGTGGCCGATTATACTCCTCGGTCTTCTGTATAATCTGCCGCAGCGTATGTATGTGGTCTATGGTACTAAAGCCTTTCCGGAAACCGGCTTGTTCGGGAGGCTGGAAATCATCAAGCCTGCGTTCGAGACGATTCGTGATGACTCTCGAAAACAACTTGTAAACATGGCTCAGCAGTGTGATGGGCCTATAGTTCTTTAATAAAGTGTTATCACCTTTCTTGAAAAAGAGTACCACCACACCCCTGTTCCATGCTTCCGGCGTTTTTCCTTCGAGCAAGACGGAATTAAACAGCCTCTGAAGGACTTTAAGTACCGGCGATCCGCCCGCTTTCAGAAGCTCTGCGGTAATTCCGTCTTCACCCGGCGCTTTGTTGTTTTTAAGTTGTTTGAGAGCCATCCTAATCTCGTACAAGCTGATGTCCGGGATATCTTCAGTGTAGTGTCGGGTTAGCTTGGCTCTTGGGTCTTTTACCAAGTCAACAACAGGTTCAGCTACTGAGGTATACAACTGCCCATAGAACCTCTCTATCTCGCTGAGCACCTCTGACCTATTCGACGTTACGTTTCCGTCCTCCGTCTTCAGCTTCGTCAACTGGCTTTGCCCAATAGACGCGTCTCTTGCGAACACTTTGGAGCCCTTGTTCTGCTCTATGGTCTCCTCAATACGTCTTGTATTGAAGGACCGTAAATCGTGTCGCAAGGACTTCAATATCTGTCCATTGAGCTGCCTATAGGACTTAGCATCATCGGAGGTTTGGAGTGTCATGGTACGTCGCTCAGCCATAAGGTTTCGGGTGTAGTCAGATAGCTTTTGAGGCCTATTTTTACGGTGGGGCTTAAAATGCTTAGACCCGACCGCATGGACAGTGTCTACCAACCTATTGTTGATTTCGTCCACTGATGCGCTGCTGTCTAGCAATTCGAAGCGGTTGGACAATTCGAGTTGAAAGTTCTCGGGGTTTTGGATATGTGCATTAGAAGGTCGGAGCGTAGACTTCATCAGACGCCATCTTTCCATTTTGACATTAATATTTAATGTGCCTCTAACCATTCGGTGATCACTGCCGGTTTTTACCCTGTGAATCACGGAGACATCATTAAATATTTGTCGCTTGGTGCTCATGATGAAGTCTATCTCATTTTTTGTGAAACCATCAGGGCTCATCCAGGTCCATTTCCTATGAGACGGCTTCTGGAAGAAAGAGTTCATCATAAAGAGTCCCTCCTTCTCCAGAAATTCGGCCAGCCTCTGACCCCTGGGGTTGCGCTGCCCACATCCAAATTGCCCCACTCTCAACTCATCATGGCCCCGTTTGCCTAGTCGCGCATTGAAGTCACCCATAACTACTGTAAAGTGTGCTTTGGAAGTATGTATGGCTCTACTAATGTCCTCATACATAACTTCGACCTCATCATCTGAGTATGCCGAGGTCGGTGCGTAGACCTGTATGACCTTCAGCGAATATCTTTTAGATATTCTGAGTATCAGGTACGCTACCCTGCTCGACACACTAGTGATGGACACAACGTTGTTTATGAGTGACTTGTGGACGATAAATCCGACACCACCTTGGGACTGCTGTTCGCCCTCCCGGTAGTAAAACAAGTTGCCGGATTTTAAGGTTATCGTGTCCTCGCCCTCTCTTCGGACCTCCGATAAACCAACAATACTCCACCGCAACTTGTTTAACTCTTCTTCCAGCTCAACTAGCTTCTCATCTGTCCTCAATGTGCGTGCGTTGTATGTCACCAGGGCCAATTTTCGGTTTTGGTGGTAGCCGAATCTCTGCCGGAGATTCTTAGCACCCCTTGTCCTGTCGTTACCATGGCTGCTACCGTGGCCAGGACGAACAGGACCGCCGGGGACTAGGGGCCTGGTTTTCTTTCTTTCTTCCATATTGGTTGGGGGTGTTTGCCATACTCGCCACGCTTGGCAGGCGGGTTGGCGAGCGCAGTTTTTGGTTGTAGAAGTGTTAAGGGAACGCTGCTGCCCATTCCCTAGTTTTCCCTTAGTCGCCTTGTACGACACCCGATGGGATGAGATGGGTTGGTCCTATTCTAAGCCGGGAACCACGCGGCATATTTATTTAACCTGTTTTTATATTTCTATCTTTTTGACTTGAAATAAAGTCTATGTGGATTATGATCCTAATCAACGAGAGGCAGGGCTCCTCCAAGCAGACAAGACTGAATAACACAATAATAGGGAATATGCGTGTATTTTTTTATATTTTTATACGATAGATTGCATCAATATATAACTGCAAAAAAATTTAAGCCTCAAAAACAAAATGTAAAGGGCAAAAAAAAATGTTGAAGATAGCAAACAGATAAGAGCACTTTCAACGCCCGCCATTTTGGCGCGCTTGGCGTGACGTCAAAGTTTATAATAACAATCAATTAGTGAACAGCTGTAGAAGTATTTTATTCTGTAATCAAAATAATAAAAAATAAAATTATTTTGTATTTTCGACTATTATACAATGGAACAACAGTGTTGCGGCTCGGTGTAAAAATACAATAAGAAATGCACCCGATAGGTGCGGACATATGGAGGAAGTAGTGTAAAATGAGAATAAGAGACATGGTATCTCCATCAACTTGTTTATATTGCTGTGAAGATTATTTTAACGTAAGAATTGACTTAAATAATTTAAACTAAAATTTGGCCTTTGTGTAAATCGACAACAAAAAATAACGATAAAACAAACTCGATAGCAAACATCCAATAAATATGCACTTGTTGACATTTGTATTGTAGACTTTCACGTCATATTCGATCTGACCAATAGCGTGGCGTTCCAGCTACTTTGAATTTCCCACTCATTTTTTGTACTTTGTGTGTGTGAATGATGTACGCTGTTGGCCGCGAGGCATTTACAGCTTCACCGGACTTAAAGGCGAGCGTGCAACTTTCAATAATTATTTTCTTAATAAAAAGTAATGTTATTAAAAAAATATTGGTATAGACATTATTCTAATGCGATACAGTTTGTAAAAAATATAATAATTCAAGTAAAAAAAATATACACCGTCACGCCTATATGCCCCAGAGGGGGTGGCAGAGGTGTACTGAGTACACCCACGTTTCGCCGACGATGTTAGGTCCCATGTAATAGGGGGCGAGCCTATTGCCATATACCGGGCACAATTCCAGACTCCGGACTCATACTGGGAATTTTTCGTTAGAAAAAAATAATAAAAATATTTGACCCTTATTTGAATTTCACGCATATTCCCTATTAAGACTTCCGTTCAATAGCTGTTTTTTTAATGCTAATATTATTCTTCTTTATTTTGTTATTATATTTATTACGTTTATAATGTAAAGCTTTTAAAATACTATGCTTACAAATAAAAACGTAGTAGAAGCCAAATTATCTTAAAATTACAAAAGCAGTTTTATCAGAAGTGGGGTCTTCTTACCTGGCCATGTTGTACGTGTGTATAGAATGGCGGAACATGTCTGGCGGGGCCGGCGCGTTGTTCGGCGGATGGCTGCAATTCCCGAACATCTCCATGTACGCCATAACTAAAGAAAACCCACTTTATCGCCACTGAATCACCCACCAAATCATAAGGCGCAGTAAAATTGTAAAATAGATATCATTTTTGGTACGCGAAATTGGAAATTCGAAAATGAGTACTACATTATTTTCTGTTCTTTTTTTATCAATAAATGATATCAGTACAATTTTATTTTACCTCTATAGTTAGTCAAAAAGATGATACACTAAGAGCTTAGGCGAGCATGTGCGTTTTCTCGAAGAAATACCATCAAATTAACAGGAAACAGCAAGAACAAATGATCGTAATGAAGCGCTAATACATTCATCATCTTATGTGATAATTAACTACACCTAGAACAAAGTCCAATGGTGTCGGAAACTCGAAAAAGCGGCAAAAGCCCATTTATACAAATGTGTCGACGATTAACACGTGGAAAGCAAGCTAGGTGTCTACCACGACATCAAACTCTTTTCGTTGCACGCCGTCCCAAAATTAGCTGATATAGTAGACGTGTCCGAAAATCATGGTAGACCCACCGAACATAAATCGTGAAATCGGCACTTATTTTTTCTAGTGTAAGTGACAAAAAGCTGTTGACCGCAAAGCACGTCGAATGAGTCTCCAATATGTCTGCTCATGGAGTATCCTCTGACATCTAAATTTAAATAAAAATAAGTTGTATTCCAGAAAGTCGCGGTGTCACGAGCTAAATAGCGCGTTGCATGCATAGATCCACTCACCGCTGTACGCGACGCTTTGGAACACTGCCGCGCCGCACCGGCACAACAGACAAACATGCCGTTATAGCCCACATATCATTCATTAACCAAGCCGCCCAGGAAACAGAAGATGAATATCGAATTCACGAGCCACAGTGAAAATAACGGATGCATTAGTGACCTTATGCTGAAACGCATACGACGCAGACCTCGCAGTTTACGACGCAAACCACGCAATTAGGCATATTACGGATTCTTTAATGTATGAAAAATAGCAGGTCTGCCGTTTTCATACATTCCAAATGATGAAATATGCCTAAAGTTGGCGAATTAGGTCGCTTGCGTCCCACCACATGGACACCTTTAATCCTCATCTATCAAACATAGATCGCAAACATCTCATTCTTTTGAATAACATAGAAATAGTGACATGAAAAGTGCAGTCGCTAGTCGTCAAGTGTTTAGAACATATAGCATACATTGGTATTCAATTGAAAATTATTTACACCTAGTCGAGACATTAAGAATTTTTCAGTCGTAAAATATTTAGCTTAATTTTAAATTCTCCCTCCACCCGTTCAGCTGGCAATATTGCGTTACCAAGTTAGTTTTTTTATTACTCTAAGACATTGATAAACCCGTGTATAATTTGATATTTCAAGTGTTAATAGAGAATGATACTGACTGTGTTTCTTCTTGAGAGGCAACGGCGGCGGCCGCGGCGGTTGGTGGACGGCCAACGTATGCGGCCGCGCTTCGCCGTGCAAAGAACACACCGGTGACGTCCTGCAACATATTAACACGTTTCGTTACATTATTACTTATAGAACCCGATACCAATATCCTCAGGGCTAAAATTGCAGATAAATGTTATCCATCCAATAAATAATTACCTGGCTGAATATAAAAGTGGACCAATTGATGTATTTTTATACTTACAACTGTTTTTATTTTTGTATGTGTCTTTAGGGGTGGCCCTTGTTCCGCAGACGTCTTTCGGAAGATAGAATAGGATAGTACTTTATCCTATGAATAACATTTTCCTGATGATTGAAAAATCACCTCTTAATGAACACAATTTCAGATTTCGGAATTGTTCGGGCAAAAATACTCTTAAATCAATGTTTAAATTAAGTACATACTTGCAGTATTTCAGACCTGTATGAGATTTTATATTAAAACATCACAAGCCACTGCACAATTTAATGACACACGGACATAACGAAATGCCGCATTCCATTTTTTATGTTTCTGACACGAGAACATTAAATCTTACCGCGTTACAAGATATCTGTATGAAGTGACTATGAACAAGGTCGTGGGTACAATCTATTCACCTGATTTCGACAGTGGGGAAGTGTTGCTGCACGTCTGCGCGAATGTTGCGGCGCGTCTTGGCCGGCAGCTCGGGCGGCGTCTCGCTCTCGTCTGAAGTGATGCTCGCCAGCCTGCCCCACACAACAACATTGTTACGAAAACAGCTCAGGGCTAACGGCACTAATGTGTGTATATTATTATCTTAAACTCGTGTTCACAAATCTACGGAGAATATGTCCGTACCAAATGTCAAATCTAACAAAAAAATTGCCAGAATAAAAACAATAAATATATGTAAAAATATTATTATAGTTATTTTTTTTAAATTAGTGTTGAATTTTACTCAGTGTCCATTTAAACAATAAATAGTGTAGTAAATAAATTTATTTAGATAATGAATAACGATTCCACTTAACATTTTTTAAGTAATTCGAATTCTGAATAAAATATTAACTATATTTTTAACACCTGTGTTAAAAATATAATTAAAATTTCCTTGACATAAAATAAAAACGAATTAAAATAAATTTTAAATTAAATGTACATA
Organism: Phalera bucephala; assembly: GCA_905147815.2. Lineage (NCBI taxonomy): Eukaryota > Metazoa > Arthropoda > Insecta > Lepidoptera > Notodontidae > Phalera > Phalera bucephala. The sequence continues at coordinate 14,131,152 of LR990617.1, read as the reverse complement.
TAGTGACGAAAAACATTTAGTGGTACATCGCTACTTAAACAATGCCAAATTCTGACAACACTGTAAACGGCAAATCGTCTGTGGATATGTGAACACGACTATAAAACGTCTCCGTTTGGAATATTTAGTTAATTCGTGGTGCGAGCAAAATGGCATGTACTAAATACGTTACGAAAATTATTCGAGCTGGCTAGATAGTACGCGCTCGTTCTTGGTGTTGTAAATCTTGCAGTTGAGTAACAATAAATTATGTACCGATGGTATATTTGTGTAGGACTATGTTAAGTGTGGTACTTATGATTGTTATGTACTGACCGTTTGTTATGTGCTCCCCTCCACTCATTGATTACATTGTGAGACGTAAAATATAGTTAAAATTTCAATGACCGATTGCATTCGTTATTTAACACAAATAAAAACTGGAATCTTAGGTGTAAGTATGAAGAATATGTGGGATAGTACAGAGAAGACACTCACTTTGAAGAATGGTGCGTAGTTACACTGTTCATATTGGTTACATTCATGCGGCTCTCAAAGCTTTGCAGTGTGCACTTCATTTCAGTCACACAATCTGTACTGTTAAAAATACTGCAAAAACAATAACAGGAAGCATGAAACTAAAGATATTCAATATACTTCATTAAAGGTAGACAGCTGAATATACATACATTAAAAAATATATCAATTACTTCTCCATTATAATTTAAAGATCGTTGCCATACCCACAGTATATTCAATGTCTTTGCAACACATAAAACAGGACAAATGAGTGAACACCAGAGTGAGCATAACAATTTTTTAAATAAGTGATTTTTTAAAATTGAAATGAAAACCAAACATTAGAACAGATTTCAAAACTGTGAAGATGGGTAATGAAAATTTAATTATACCTATCCGTATGGCTTGAGTAGTGATGTGATGAAAATGACGATGTGAAACTATGCTCTGCCGTCAACTCTGCATGGCCGACTGACACAAATCCCGACTCGTTGGAGAACCTAAAAAAACAGCGTAATTTTATCAAAATAAATCTAAATCGACGTCGAGGGTATATTATCATATCAGCCTATACTGTCCCAATGCTGGGCAAAGGCCTTCTCTCACAAAACGAGGTGTAAGAGATTAGGTTGACTGTTGGAACTTATCAAGCCTAATATTAGGGCTTCCAACTTGGCTAACGACTACCTCATTACGGGGTAACCGGGACCAACGGGTTAACATACCTTCCGTACAGCACGGAGACGCTCGAATATGAAAATGCCACAAACGGTCACCCATCTCAGACCGACCGTACCGAATGCTACTTAACCTTGGTGATCGCTTAGAACACCGCGGTCGCAGAGCGCAAGTATATTGCATTTTTTTAAGCTAGTCACGGCTTAGTGGCCTATTTGCAATACATGCCCTGTGTACTGTGTACAAACATTTTGAAGATCCCAATGTAATAGGGGGCAAGCCTAATGTCATTACATCGCATATAATTTCCGATTAGGGGCTATCACTAAGAATGTATCGCTAAAAATGCAATAGAACTTTGTCCAACCCATAACTAGATCAACGGGTCGGATATTTTATAAAGTTTATAGATAAAAAAACATACGATGTTTTTTTATATAATATAGTGTATCCATCAACTTAACTAATAAACATTAAGCTTATTGGTACAGAAGTTATTTAGCATAAGCAAATAGGATTTTTATAATCTGACCGCTCCGCCCACTGAATCGAATAGTGGCAGGTTCGATTCCCACACGGGATAAATGTTTGTGTGACCCACAAATATTTGTTTCAGTATCGTTGTTTGTGGATTTCATGTTTGTAAACGCACCCACGACACAGAAATAAATACTAGTGTGTGGCTACGTTTTTATTTCAAAAAAAAAAAGGATTATATGGTCCAACTGAATAAATGACATAATTTATCTACCAGTGGGTCACTATAATGCTCTCCATGTAATGTTTATTTATAAAACAATAATATTAGTAATGCTTTAGGGAAGGAAAATTAGAAACTATTGTACAAGTATAACGCAAACATGAGTGTTACGAATACCGATTGTGGTTGGAGTGAGTGTGCGCGTGAATAGAGTTCATGTGCGACTCCTGGGACTCCACCGAGGCGCGTAGCTCGCTGGCATTGTTGCAGCTGCACATACCTGTAATGCAACATAAAATTACGTCATTAATCCACACCCATATTGCAAATTACAATTATATGATTATAATATATATACGGCGAGCGTATAGTGCGTCAAGTATGTTTTGGCCCTTGTGAAAATCGCAGGAAGTCGTTGGATGCAGGTGGCATCGGACCGGTTACGCTGAAAAGCGATTGGGATGGCCTATGTTCAGCAGTGGACAAGTATAGGCTGAGATGATGATGATGAGATGACAGGGGGATGTTGGTGAGAAATTAGGGTTATCATTTAGTGAAATGACATTGTTCTGCGACCATACATGATTTGCCCCATAATGAAAAAGTACTTGTATGATTTCAAATCACCAAAAAATTATCTTAAGGCATTTATTATTAAACGGACAAGCGGGAGAATCGCAATATTAAAAAGTATTAGAATTTGAGGTTATAAATTAGTAGCCATGAATACATAAGAGTTTATATTGTATGTGTTAACATTTAGTGAAGATGTCGGCGACTTCGATATAAGTACTTACAATACTTTGAAATATTCATTTTAGATATAGGGAAATATTTCAACAGGTTCAACGCGTAAAACAAGAACTTGGGTAAATTTCATAACAAACGGCAACTCTGCGACTATCATAAAGTGACATTTCACATATGACAGGGTTAGTTCCAATTATGGGCGTATGCAAAAATATCCTTGTATGACTGTATATCGAACCTTTGTACCTTTGTAACCTGTTGGAACTTTGTACTCTCTGTCTACCCCGCACGGGATCTAGCGTGATGATATAGATAGATAGACAGAATATTATAAATTCGAAAGTGACTGTTGTTACCATTTAATGGCTAAACTGCTAAGCAGACTTTATTAAAAAAAAGTGACGCAGTTGAAACTGCGGGTAAGTGCTATTATGAAATATACTATCAAGTGCTAGAACTATTGTTCTCCATATTATACTTTTGCGACTTATAACAAGATAAAAAAGTATACATTTGAATGTGTAATACAACATCAAGAACACAATTCGGATCGCGAATCAGTAATAATTAAACAACATGAGCAATTCGCTTGGTTGTAATATGTGACGCTTATAATATACCTTCTGCATCACAAAACAAGGGTGAGATTGGTGACATCAGAACTTTTGTGCATGATAATTATGCAGTTTTAATGTAACTATCACTATCAAACATCGATGAACAAGTTCTGCAATAAAATTATAATACAAATAACGTGTTATGTAAATAATGTATGCATAACAGTCAATAATACCATGTATCTCAGACGCTGTACATTAGAGTTCGTGGTTCGCTGGGTTTTTGCATTATTTATTAAAATTTTACTATCATTTTTCATAAAGTTCCGTCTTAATTGGGCGTACGTAACATTCGCATTGACCATGCTCGGCAGTAGATGCTATTTTGTTACCACATAGGAACTATTACAGGGTTTATAGACTTATTGATGAATATCCTAGTTTTTTCTTTGCCATAATGACCTTTTACGATAATTCATGATAGATTATAGAATTAATAAACTATGGTTAAGTACAAATGTATTAAAAAGATAGCTAGTGTAATAAATAGAGTAGAATAAAATATAATAGAATACTCTGTATTGTACAGCAATACATTTAAATTAATAAAAAAAATAAACAAAGTAAAAGGTACAATTGGCGGTCTTATCGCTAAATATATCTTGCTAAGATGAGTTACTTGACTAGAACTTCCTCCGTAAAGCCGTAGGAGCCCCATGGTTCGTACGGAACGTCGACCTCCACTCCGATCTAGGTCTCGAACCTATTCGCGCCTTTATTAAAAAGGCGTCAACACGTCACTTCGCGAACGCATCTACCCATGCGAATCCGTTAATCGTAGCCACCGCCGACTACGACCTCCCTCATGACCCCTGCCGCTACCGCCGGCCGAGACATGTTCTCACCGACCCCCCCGATGCTTTGTCAGCCCTTCTTTCCGCTCAGAATACGAGCGACGACGAAGTAGACGCAGACGTAGTAGTAGATCCCCTCCCATAGCCGGCGGTCGACCGGTGCGCTTAGTAGTGCACCCGTCCCCCTACAGCGACTGTCCCAACCGAGGGCGCCTCTTCGAGGCGCCCTCGAGTATGTCGCCTCTTGCCCTTCTGGCTGGCTGGAGCGTAGTGGTTGCACGCTCGCCTTTAAAATCCGGTGAAGCTGTAGAGGCCTCGAGGCCAACAGCGTAGATCATTCACACACACACACACACAAGATAAATTGTAGTACGCACACACACGCACACATTTAACAGTATTTGAACAAATTTGCACAAAATCGAACACTGGTATGTCTCGCACACATAGTGCGTAACTAGTGTTGTCAAAATGACCGCTGAAGTCGATCGTTTAGCGCTGAGTCGAGCTTTGAAGAGCGCTGAAACACGTAGAAGACGCGAGCGTTTTAAGCGCCAACTCGAGCGTTTTTACAAGACTATTAACTGGGGTCGCTTTAGGCGCCATTTTGTTACCATGCTCAGTCTAAACAACTCTTAGTCTAAGATACCTCGTTACATTCCACGAGTACTTACCAACCAAATCCGAATTTGACGGCATGGCGAACACATGGTCGTGGGCGGTGGAGTCGTGTGCGTTGCGCTCTTCGTCGTTGGACACGTTCAGCATGGAGTCCAGCGACCCGCTGCTGTGAGACTGAAGGGACAACCTGACATGAAAGTATGGGAATTAGATCAAATTGTGCCCTATATAACCCATTCCAATACACAAACACATGATAAAACTGAACTCACATCCTGTACCTGTTACACTGGGGCTTACTTCAATGTTTTATACTCATTGGGCTCTAAGTACAAACGTACAAGTGCAAAATGTCAGTGTATTCGAAACTCACTGTGCCCATCTCTTTAGTAATATGACGAATGCATAATTGGTATCTGCACGACCAAAGCGTTTATACATACTTTATGTAAGTATGTACATGTAAACATTTTCCAAGAATGTTAAAAACGTACCTATCAATAGGCAATAGAGAGTTGTCGTTCGCCGACTTGCGCTTGGGCGGAAGAGGTGGGGCCAGGTCGATTTTCCTGCAACAGGTACACTCTCACTTTTAACTCTGTCATATGATCGACGTGTCCAACGAACAGTCCTATAATCTAGTATTTATATTTGGCATAAATAACTATATCGACGGGCACGAAAGTTGCAAATGTCATTTATTTTGTTTGACATATCTAACCATTTTTCTATGGGGTAAATCAATTGGGTGAGAACACTACTAAAATAATGTGTGTAATACTTAGGTCTTACACACATTATTTTGTTAGGATTTGTCCTAACATTCAAAACGGACGATTTAGCCCAGTGGTTAAGAGCTTGGGCCGCTCCGCCCACTATATCTAATAGTCGTGGGATCGATTCCCGCAGGGGACAAATCTTTGTGTGATCCACAATTATTTGTTTCGGTCTGGATGTGTATGTGAATTTTCATGTTTGTAAACGCATCCACGACGCAGGAATAAATCCTAGTGTGGGGCTACGTTTTTTTAGAAGAAAAAATAACCCTTTACAAATATAGCGAAGGATCAAGAAACGAAAAAAAAAACACAATTCTATAACCATTAATAAAATTCTCAATATCGCAGTCCATTTCTCAAATACGCTGCATTGCAAAGCTGCCGGAGCTATTTTGCAAAGAAAATAAATTCAAAAGATCAATTAAACAAGGCTATTATAATTATAGGTAGCTCCTGATATTTAATATTAGAGAAAACCCAATACATAAATAAACCGATACAGAATGACGTCCCGGGCTAAATATCATACATATGTATTATATTTCTATAGAAGTCTAAATTAAAACGACAACTCTCGTACCATAAGATGGCCAAAAATCTGGATTTTATATTGCAAATCGAATCGACTGGCTCTTGCTAACGGCACATACTTCGAAAGTATTCTAAAAAGATCATAAAATTTTACGCTATCCATCAATATTAAACATGCCGTTTCTTTACTACTCGGAGCTTTCACGTGACGGCACCTACTTATCAGCACGTGATATTTGCTAGTGTCGTTTGCAAATACTGGTTTTGCAAATTAAATTTCTCTATCTACAGACGTAGGTACATAGGGAATTTATGTGAGGAAATGTGTAGAAAGTTTCACTTACCGGTTGGGCCTGGCAGGCTTCGGCGGAGGGGAATCGGGCGCGTCCAGCACGGACTCGGACGAGTGAGATGCGCGCACGCCGCTGGCCTCCGAGCCCGGCTCGCCCGTTAGCAACGAACGCTCTTTAGGCGTCAGAGGAATATCTGAAAAACCATCATTACACGCTTAGAAATCTGCACTGTATTATTTTACAACATTTCTTGCCTAACGTTGTAAAGATAAAGTCATTGTACATTTCAAAACCAGCGTAAATAAATGGCGCCAATGTCGGCGCAATCACAAACCAGGCGTTCATAGTAAAAGCAATATTATAGTACAATTTGACACACATATTTTCATGGCATTCAAGGTTTTACACGGAATTTACTAAATACTTTACGAGTTGCATTACGATATAACAATATGTACAAAGAAATAAACGCAATAATTATCTATGTTTTTTTTGTAGGTATCTACTAATAAGATTTATTATCTAATTTTCTGTTTTTTTTTTGTAGGTTTCTACTAATAAGATTTATCATCTATGTTTTAAATGTAACACTGAGACACAATTGTAAAAACAATAGGATTCTGCGCCCACGGTCTATTTATTAGATTTAACACCGTCATGCCTATATTCCCCAAGCGGGGGTGGTAGAGGTGTACTAAATACACCCGGCGAGCCTATTGCCATATACTGGGCACAATTCCAGACTCCGGACTCTTAGATTTGGTTACAAATACGTACGTACAATTTAGTCAAATATAGGATCTGTGAGGAAACTTTTGTCGATTGTTTATGGAGGGCAATCTTACTCAATTTCGTAAACCAATTTAAAAAAAAAGTAATTGGTAAGTAGCGCATTCTGTTTATACACATGCTGAATAATCGCATGCAGCACGCTATTGAAAGGTTTAATTCTCTTGCGGTGTACGACTTCTTCCTGTAAACCTGACTGCCTTTGTGATATACCCATCCAGCTTTTACCCACAACCTTCACTAGGTCATGCGTCCATCTTGGGCCTTTAGACTAAAGACTTAAAGCTTACCAAAACTTACCTGGTAAGGAATTCCTCTGCGTGGAAGACCGCGGTGACACGAGGGCCGGTCGTGGCGACAACGCGGGACGGTTCATATGTTGTTGCGCCAGCGCGGACACTTCTTCCACGGCAGCGGTCACGCCCTTAACCACGGAGCTCACGTGCTCCGGCGACAACGCCGGCACAGACGTGTCCAGCTCCTCGTTGCCCGCGTCCGCCCGCAGGCTCACTGCCGTGATCTCGTCGCACAGACGTATCAGCATAGCTAGGGCTGCGCATAGGCGCTTTACGGCACCATTCAACTGAGGCGATCGACTACAGTAAGGTTTTATTGCTGGAAGATAAGTGATATTATATAAGTACTGTGTATTACATCAGTTCTGCTCATATTATCTAATTTAATTTACTTTATATTTTCTTATATGTGAAATAAAATTATATTGAATATTGTTGAATCACGTTTCTTAATTCTACAAAAAACGTAATAATTACCTTTGTGTATATTTGCAATCGACTCGAAAACAATAGTACCATTGTCGGGGAGCATCTCCAATTTCCTTTTTGTAATAACATCCGAAAAGTGTTTTAAACCAAACGTAACCTATAAACAATAAGTTATTTTTATGAGTGACAGTAACAAACGGTAAAATTAAATTTTGGAAAAGGCTGTCACTAACCTCCTTGACTAGCCGTTCGAGTTCTTTGGCAGGCGTGACTTCCCCCTCTTCAGCTGTATTAGGTTTTGTCGGCATGTTCCGAATTTTCGGGCTAAGTGGCGAGTGGGATCTGCTTAAGGCAAAATTATGCGAAATTTAATTAATTCTTTATCAAAATATTCATGATAGCAAGTTAACGGTAACAATTGAATTACCAGAACATACATAAGTAATTCGCGTATAACATTGCGTAGGCTCTTATTAAAATACTCAAGGACATATTTGTCACTAAACCTTTTCGTATGTTTGTTTATTTTTGCGCATGCTAACCAAAACAGTAACATATAAAACTTATACCGTCATGCTTATTACTCAAATCAAATTGAATAATAATACACTTAACCAAAATATGAGTCGAGTTCTTACATACTAATTCATACAAATGATCACTTAAAGTGTCATTGCAAAGTATGCGTTGCGAAAGAATCTGTTTTGCATACAAGTTCGCACTTCGGCGCGAATACAAAGCTAAGCTGAATTTGATATTCAAGTAGGAGGTCCCGGTTCACCTCAAGTCTATGCGTGTTCATATAAATAAGATTGATAAAACAACAAACACTGGCATTAACCTGTTTTACAGTCATTGGCTCAATGCCTTTGGCAAATATTTTTGGAATAAACACAAGGTCTTAAAACGACCGAAACCAAGACTTAAAGAATAAAATATTATAGATATTTTTGCTCAAGCAGTTCTTAGAAATATTGATGTATATGGTAATAAAAAGTGTCAATAGATAAGTATTTGCAGTTACTTGCTTGTTCTTTTACTCTAACTTTTAAAGTATAACATACATAAACATGACGGATAAATTAGATATGATAAATGACAAATAGCGATTCGACAATATGTAGAGATGATATGATACTCTTATGTGGTATGGACATCCGCTACGCATTGTGTGCATTTTAATCAATTCGTACCGTTTTCCATTGTTGGCAAATCTCCGGTGGAGCTTATTTGTACGTCTGTTAAACCAGTCGCCGACGGGCGAACGCACTGCGTTCGACATTTAGTGGAAACAACTCGGATACACCACGCCTGAACCGTAAAGAACACTCGATCACACTACTCGCTTTGAGAACGTCTTGCACTAAAGAACTACTTTCGAACAACCTCACTCAGTCGTAATAAAAACTTGTGTCCACCAAATTCTCAATAAATAAAAAGCGATTCGGTCACGCTGACGGACCGCGCGCGGACATTAAAATGTAATCACTTAACATTGCACGCACTAAACTAATGAGATTTCAGCGGACAATGTACTAATGAGTGCGACAGTCGTGGGTCGTGCTCGTGACTCATAATTACTGCCACATTTAGTGCAATGTCTACATTAATAACCGCCGATAGCTGGGCTCGTTACTACTTTACACAACACTGTTTAGCCCAAAGGTTACGACACAACACTACACATTACGTGACTATAAATCAATAAAAATAAAATATTTTATGTTATAAAAAATAACACAATTACATTGTTCTTGCTCTAGTGTCACAGATAATACTGTTAAAATGAGCGACACTTTCTTATGTCGCTGACAGTTGTGATAGCGGAGTTATGTATGTAAATTTATCAATATAGATAAGAAACAATATACAGTTTAAAGATTTCATCGCAATGTAAACAAGTGCTAGATAAGGTTCCCGATGTGAGATGTGAAACGTATGTGGGTAGTAATTTATATCTTTAATCAGATAAAGGTAGACAAGTTAATTATTATTATTCGTTTTAGTTATTAAATATATTCAATCACGTATTGATTATCAATAAATGTATACCTAGTCAAAATAATCACGTTATATTGATTTGATCTTTGGATCTTTTCATTGCGCTTCTAGGAAGACGTTAATCCAAGCGCTATAAAGTAGGTTGCACCTGGAGTTTGGGGATGAGCATGCCCAATGTGCATTTAGAAAAAAGGGCGCCAAAATTCAAATATGTTATTCCACAGTGTGTATTTTTTTACTTTAACGTTACATCTAAAAATAAAACCACAAACATCAACATAAAAATGAACACAATGCATTTGAGATGTAAATGGACGGAAATACCTAACCTAACACGTAATCAAAATACGTAGGTGAGTGTGTTTGACCTGATATTGGACGAGAGATGCGGCGGGTGGTGCTGCTGCGCCGGAGAGCGCATGTTGGAGATGCGCTCGAGCAAGTCGTCCTTGAACGAGCGCGCGCGGCGTGCCAGCTTGTTCGCGCCGCGCAACGACCCGCGGTGCCCTGAGCCCGCTTCGCCACCCGATTCGGTCTCTATAAAATAACACACATTATTGCATCTCAGATAGACATTTAAGGAAACTGTGATAATAATTATACAAGCGTTCCTTACAGAACAAACTCCAAGTCAAATGAGTATTTATTTATTCCTCAAGCACAATAATTTGAGATATTTGTAAAGCCTACCTAATAATTAGTGTACATTGTCATGGACTACTTCCCAGAATTAAATTTAATTACTTAATGATGTTATTAATTTTCGTTTTAGGTTAATTAATATAAATATACTTACAGAACAAATAGATTAACCTGCCTATGTACAAAAAGTAATTTTCGCCTACGTTTTTTTTCCAAACTATGCAAAACTGAAAATAGCTGAAGTAAATAGGTATGAACACTACACTACACATAGGGACACCATAGTTTATATAGAACACAACCTAGACGAGGTAAATCGTGCAAAATAATAGGATAGGTACTCCCGTTGATGTTCGATGACAATAATGAGAATAAATGACGCAATCACTTCGGTTTGACTTTGACCCATTTCATTAGTGAGATAAGAAACACTACAAAAAATAATACAACATCCAATTAGAATTATGACATTGATGACAGTCATTAGGCGACGAACGTAATTATTAATCAACATTCTTTATTGTATAAATATGTAGACGTGGTGTACATACTTCGTATGAACCAAAGTATAATTTTAGCTTTTGTCCCCAAAGGCCACCCTAGCAAAACGATCTTTTATCCAAATAACCTAATAACAAAACAGTCTACCAGCACTTCTTCTTCTTCTTCAGCCGTAAGACGTCCACTGCAGGACCAGGGCCTCCCCTAAAGACCGCCACAACGACCGGCTTTGTGCTGTACGCATCTAACTTCTACCCGCGACCTTCACCAGGTCATCGGACCATCTTGTAGGGCCGTTGCCTATCCACTCCATGTCTACCTGCACGCGGTCGCCACTCGAGAACCTTTCTGCCCCAACTGCCGTCAGTTCTACGAGCGATGTGCCCCGCCTACTGCCACTTAAGTTAACAAATCTGAGTGCTATGTCAGTGACTTTGGTCCACCTGCGGATCTCCTCGTCTCTGATTCGATACCGCAGGGTAACAACTCCGAGCATAGCTCTCTTCATCGCCCTTTGGGTGACCTTGAACCTTCTTACGAGGCCCATCGTAAGCGACCATGTCTCAGTGCCGTAAGTCATCACTGGCAACACACACTGGTCAAAGACTTTTCGCTTGAGACACTGCGAAATTTTGGACGAGAAGATGTTACGTAGCTTCCCGTACGCCGCCCAGCTGAGCTGGATTCGACGATTGTCCTCTTTCTCTAACTCGTAGATATATTCGTCAGTCAGCAGTGTGCGCGGGTTAAAAGTTGCCAGGGCCAATGGACGTCGTTGTAGGGTCCATAGGCATGGAGAAAGAATCCCCGGAAGAGGCCTTCCGGGGATTCTTAGCACCCCCCGCACCGCCGTTACCATGGCTGCTACCGTGGCCAGGACTAGCGGGGCCGCCGGGGACTGTGGGCCGTTTGATATTTGTGGAAATCATAAGGGGGATGATGCCATAATCGCCACGCTTGGCAAGCGGGTTGGCGCTCGCAGTTTAACGTTAGTAGGTATTAAGAGGACGCTGCTGTCCATCCTCTTGTCTTACAAGCCCCTTAGGCACCTCTTACGGCATCTGTGGGCTATGATCTCCTAGCAATAACCCAACTAACTAGGGCTTTGGATGCCATATGTATCGCCATTCCAGAGTGATGCCCTGCTTCCGGCAGCACTCAGCTCAAGCGAGCCCTGTTCCGGTGTGGCAACCAGAGTACTGCCTCGCTTGAACTACCGCTTGCGGTATTTGTTGCTGGATTTTCAGCTGTTAGTCCGCATGCGGTAGGGAGACCGTATTTTTGATCCGTCCCCACACGGACAGCACAGCGTCTACTAGCACAAATCGTCCTATTAGCAACGTGTTTCTGTGCTGATACATAAACTCAGAATTATCCCACATAAAAATAGCACTCAAATTGTAATTACATTAAATTGAATACATTTTTGAACAAATACGATGAAACTCACTTATTTATCAAATATGATAGAGAAAAAATAAACTATTAAGTAAATAACCCTCAATAAAACATTTTGTTAAGCAAAACTTAACAAATGTTATAAGTTTATATGTGCTTTTTGGTGTGTGTGAATGATCTACGCTGTTGGCCGCGGGGCTTTTACAGCTTCACCGGACAAGAGGGCGAGCGTGCAACCACTACGCTTGAGCCAGAAGGGCAAGGGGGCAACTAGCTCAAGGGCGCCTCAAGGAGGAACGGCCTCGGCTTAGGCAGTCGCTATGGGGGAGGGCGTATACTAAGTGTCTCGCCGTGGTGCTCTGCCCCGGCCGGCGAGCAAAGGATTCTTTGACCTCGCCGGCGAGGTCGGTGTCTGATCCTGTGTGCGGTATCTGTATCCGAAAGAAGGGATGTAAGGCCATCGGGAGGGTCGGTGAGAACATGCCGCGGACGGGGGTAGCGGTTGATAGTCGGCGGCGGCTACGATTAGCGGATTACTATGATTGGACGCGTTCGCAAAATATCGGGTTGTCGCCTTTTTAATAAAGGCGCGAATAGGTTGACCCACGAGGCTCCGACGGCTTTGCGGAGGAAAAGGGATTGAACCGTTTGGAGTCTATCGATGTGAGAGTGGGCGACGTGCCCGAACATCTTACAAGCGTACGTCATGATGGGCCGTATACAATTTTTATAAAGTGTCACCTTATTCCTAAGGGACATTTTACTCCGCTTGCAGATCATCGGGTAAAGACGACCGAAGGCAAAGGCTGCTCGGTTACGGACTCGTTTGATGTGCGGTCCGAAGGTCATGGTATTGTTTAGGGTGACCCCTAGATATTTGACCTGTTTGACCCAGGGAATAGGTAGGTCGAACATGGTCACTTGACCGAGATTACTTCTGGGGTGGCACAGGGAGGGGCGCGGGGTGGCACCTCTGGAGAAGAACACCGCAGCGCTCTTGTCCGGGTTCACCTCAATACGCCATTTCCTGAACCAATCCCCTAGGGTATTGGCGGCTCCCTAAGGGTTTCTGGTAATGAAACCCTTATTCCTATGCGAGACATAGATAGCGGTAAGTACTTTTTGGTGTTGGTGTGTGGATGATCTACGCCAGCATTTCCCAAAGTATGGGTCGCGACCCACTAGTGAGTCGCGAGCGAATATTGGGTGGGCCCTGAAAAATAGGACGATACGAACGCCCCGGCTAACGGATGGGCGAACGTCACTAAAAATGAGTTTCAATCGTAAACAGTTAACGAAATTTCGCCTCTCAGTTGCTGACAATTATCCTTCTCTGTTAGATGAAGCTACAAAAACCCTTCTTCTCGTCAGTACCTCATACTTATGTGACCCAGAATTTGCCGGCTATGGTTAATATTAAAACTAAACACCAAAAAAATTGGTCGGATCCAACTCATTGAGATTAAAAGTAACTAAAATTGAAGTTTTAGCTTAGAAGAATTTAAGCTTAGTTTAGAAGAATTTAAGCTATAATGACAAAAAATAGGAAACAAATCCATTAATATTTCCAAATGGAACTGAATGATTCTTTTTCTTGTTTGACCAGACCTTCATTCATATATGTAGTTATGCCCCTTTTTTATTCATGAATGCCAAGAGGTGGGTACCGAATTTGAAAGTTCTTGTGATGACTGATCTACGCTGTTGGCCGCGGGGCCATTACAGCTTCGCCGGACAAAAGGGCAAGCGCGCAACCACTACGCTCGTTAAAATACTTATCACGTTACCTTCTAACGTTACGTTAAGTAGTATTACGTGCATTGACAAATCTACATTGGCATTAGTTTAACTTAATGCAAATCTAGCTGAGTACCGCTGGCAGCATTCTTCTACTCTGTAGCCAAAAAAAAGGTGACTCAATATGCTATTCTGTAAAATTTTAAGGCAAAAGCTCTTAACAAAATACATATTATTAACTTATTTTGATTAAAGTAGAGTTTATGATTTTAGGCCCGAAAGCTTAAAAACAAAGTTAGAAAAAATCTCGCAAGTCTTTTCCTTGATGTCACAATTTGATTTTCTATCATATTATGATGTAATTGAACGGAAGTACGATATATTAAGTATTTATACATGGTGCATACGCGGTCCTAAGTATCAATCATTAGGTACGGTACTCATTATAGATAGCTCGCGAAATTTCTGCCGCGTAACGACGAAGCTTATGAAATTTCGACCACATCATACCGCTTAAATCCATATATATTGCAGCCGCCTATAGCAAAAAAAAACTCCACATTCTTTGAACAACATCATTAATAAAATAACACTTATCAGTTAGTTGTCAGTAACTAAAAGGCAAGGTTCTCAAATCACTTAACACAACACATAGTTACAAATAACAAAGAAAATAGTAGTTAATTTAATTAGATAATGCGTTCGCGTGCCGAAAAAAAACACGAAATCATGGCACACATATTGATTACGTACGGACACCATAATAGGAGAACTCCGAATATAGCTGAATATCAAATATAAACAACAGATTTTTGACGAGGCCATATTCGTGAACGGCGTATCATTTTTCATTATTACATCATCGCAATATTCGCAATGTTTATCAGACGTAACGTTACGTTTAAAAGAAAATAAATGAATTGCAATTAGGGCAGTATGAAACTGAATCAAAGAACTTGAGAATTATAAAATGTTTTTATTATATCTCCGGATACTACAACGGACGCAACGCGAGGGAAGTAAAAACTAAAATAGGTATTTTTTACGATAGATTGTAGGTAACATCCATCGTAACTGTTAAGTCTATTTAGTTCGCATCCGCTGGTGATGGCTTCATTGCTGTTGCGACTTCCTAGTACCGTCATTCAAGGTTATTCTATAAAAGAATAATATGATAGCCATCTACATACCACACCAACTCAATATAAACAATTTTGAGCAATTTATGATGATCGCAATTAGACTTTGAGATCATACCTACTTATACGTAAAGTATGCAGTGAGTATGACTCATTTGTATTGTTTGCTACCGAACGTCTTATTGAGGAAAAATTAATGCGTTAGGTATAGGTCGATTTTACTAAGATCATGTTAAAAACCATTATCACCAAGAATTCAGAGGTGAATACATAATTTTAATAATTATTTTTACTAAGATCATATCGAAAATTTTGTATTCACCTCTGAATTCTTGGTGATGATACCAAGAATTCAGAGGTGAATACAAAGTTTTAATAATTATTTAGACCTAAATTCAATTATAAGTATTTATTACAAGAAGTTTCATATGTATAAAAGACAATTGAAGTAAAACTTAATTAATTTATATATGTACAGTAAGTATTTACCAAAATAGTTATTTTAAATTAAAAAACACAAGTACTTACATATAGCTTTTATAAATTATTAAGCAATTACACGGGTTAACTCATAATTATCTTAATAATTCAAAAGAGGACAACATTTATAAATATAAATAAAATAAATACCTGAGTAGAAGTATGTCGTGCGCAATCACAAATGTAGTCAAACCGATCTTCCTTATAGGTACAGTAGTATTAAATACTGGGTATACAAATTGAACTAGGGGTCACAATAAAACGGGAGAGAGGTACAATAGTATATAGTAAACATCAGTTTATCAATATGATGCCGATGACGCGTGAGTTTATAAATACACACGAAGGCGACAGGAGGACGCGCCCAAAGTCGCTGTGACGACTGGCATCGAATGAACCAGTGAACCTCCACGCACCGTAGCGCGACAGACGGACGCCGCGGTACATAGCCGCTTCCCAAGCCCGAGTGCGTCATACATAACACATCGCAAGCACACACACAAACACAGATTCGATATAAAGTCCTACTTAGCATGCATGTTCGGTATTACACGCCGCCCTGTCCCTGCTGACTCCCTTAAAACTTTAACTACGTCGATATAGCCACACGACACAAAACTAAGCTTCAATGCATTTGATAGAAGATTTAGGCGTCTCGACTAACGGAATGAGAACGGCATTGAAATCACATCTTTAGCCTTACTGATATCAGCAACCAGTAGGACGCTTCACTATTCATAAACATGTGGATGGCCTTGGCCCCCTGTGTCTATATAGAATACAATGTTTACGAATGCACATATCACAAATGTATAACCAGTATGTACTAGTCCTCGGTGTCTCACTTTAATTAATGCATTGAGCTAAACTGAACTACATACCAATTTATGCAGGAAAGAGTAAAGCAATTCGAAACAGAAAAATATTATTATGTTTAATTTCATAATTCATAATAAAAATTAAAAAAAAAACCGTTTTGAACTTAAGTCCTCACGCAAGCCATCCGAAACCCGTGAATTGCAACGGAACACAAAGGTTTAATAAAAAGCTAAAAAGTGGTCAAAAACATCGCAAAATATAGTATAATATACAGAAGTAAAATTACTTCTTCCTAAGCTCACTTTCTTAACCAGAAACGATAAAAATCTTATGATCAAACTATATAAATCCATTAGAGTAAGATCCCAGAGCCGCCAGATTTGTATCATTTTATGAAAGCTAGCATTTTGTGAATGAATAATCTAATATGTAGTAACGAACGTATATAAACTCTCTCAATCCTAAACTTTTGAAAAGTGCTTTAAGTCTTAACTTTTCCTTTACTTAAAAGTTTAAGTAAACCATTTTAAGAAATGGCCATTTCAAAAAGTGGTAGGTAATTTAAAGAAGTGATCATGTGGATAATTGTAGTTTTGGTTATATCCGTACTCCCTTATTCTGTGGCTCTACCCAATCTGATCGACGATTTCGCCGTTACGTGATTTTATTGAGTAATAGCCAAAGCAAACTTTGAAACTTGTTCATCTACAAATATAACATAATTCGTATGCGAAATCAGGAAAAGTCAGAACACGATAAGAAGAAACAAAATAAATAAATTTATATTTAGAAAATGAAAGTCACAGTAATCAATATGCAAATAATCGAGAAACGAGTTATCATGTCTGCAAACCTAGTAACCTTTTGAACGATATTATTCGGAAAACGAAAGTCTTTTTCTAATTTATTAAAATTTACAGTATTTAAATGTAATGTAATTATGAAAATTTTGCCAAATAAACTCAATGCGACTAAATTAATTCACATTGATTTAATTAGCGCTCTCAAATTGGTATGTTTGTCGCATTTTTAAGCTGATAAACATTAAAAGTCGCATGTAGTAAGCATTGTGAAGTCATGAGTACACATTTTTTTTTGTCAACGGCCTTAACATTACGATAACAATACACACAATGGTGCGGGGTTCCCGCCTCTCTTACGTCTTATTACCCAAGATCAGGCATTTCATTACATACACTACCTGTTTATAAAGCGCAAAGACCCAAACAAGGAAGAAAAATCGAAAGCTTGGTACAGTCTCTTCCGTCTCGCATCGTGGAAATAGCACACAAGTGTCTAGTTACATACAACTTTCGGTTTTATATTACTGCAATAAATTACAATATCGCATTACACTAAAATGTCCGATCTAGAGTTAATCCTAATCCATTTATTAGCTCTCACATCGATAGACTCCAAACGGTAAACCCCGTTTCCTCTGCAAAGCCGTCGGAGCCCCGTGGTTCATACGGAATGTAGATCTCCATTCCGATCTCGGTCTCGAACCTAATCGCGCCTTTATTAAAAAGGCGACAACCTGATATTTCGCGAACGCGTCCAATCATAGAAAGCCGCCACCGACTACGAACCTAACTCCCCTCCTATCAGCTGCTACCGCCGTCCGCGGTATGTTCTTACCGACCTTTCCGATGCCCTTACATCCCTTCTTTCGGATACAGATACCGCACACAGGATCAGACACCGACCTCCCCGGCGAGGTGGATGAATTCCTTGCCCGCCGGCCGGTGCAGAGCACCACGGCGAGACACCTATTATACGCCCTCCCCCATAGCGACTGCCCAAGCCGAGGCAGTTCCTCCTTGAGACGCCCTTGAGCTAGTTGCCCCCTTGCCCTTCTGGCTCGAGCATAGTGGTTGCACGCTCGCCCTCTTGTCCGGTGAAGCTGTAAAGGCCCTGCGGCCAACAGCTTAGATCATTCACACATACACACACACACACACACACACATAAAATCCATTTATTAATTATCATACACATTAATGATAATTCTAAAGTATGATGAGTTAAGTTAATCATATTAAGACTTAGGGATACTGCGATAAAACTGCAAATGGAATATTGAAAATAAGCAATTTCTCTTCTCATGTACAAAAATATAAGAATGTTGTGTCACCTCCCAACTGAAGGTAAAGAAATAGGGCATACGACCTATATTACGGGTGCATTGCAGCTCTTATATATAAGTTATTCTAATGACCTATGATACAACTTGAAAATACCTGCAGCGTTCAACATTCCGAAAAACTAGTCAAACCTTTCTGGCTATAAGGGAAATATGAACTGCTTGTAATAAGATGGCCCGTCGCATAAGCAAGACAGAAAACAAAATATTGTGTGCACCTTCTCAAGGTTTGTGCATTGATTTTAGTATAAGAATATACAGAAATAAACAGCCTACACTCAGGAGTGGGCTAATTGGAGATGATGATAGAAATAATCTTTCATAAAGTTACATAACATCGTCGGCGATAAGGGATGTGTAATATAGTACACCTCTGCCACCCTCGCTTAGGGATATTAGAAGTGACGACGGTGTTCATCTTTGTTATAAAAAGGACAGATAAAGACTACACCCCTTTAACAACTTATTGACGACTTTTTTAAACCAAAACCTATATGCATAATTAATTTGACTAGTGGTCGCCCATTGGTCGAAATTCGACCATAATTAATTTAAATTATAAGTTTGAACATTATTAAGGTTCTATTGTCAAAGACTATACTTCTATAATGACAGATTTCGCCAAGGCTACACCTGTTAATTAACCTATTTTTTTCAAACAAATTATATGAAATTTAAATAAAAAAAAATAATTAAATATAATTAAAATAAAGAACACCTCTTTTTTATTTTTTGTTTTTATTGAAACCAAAAAATCAAAAAGAAATTGCTGTCCATTGAACTTGACATACATATTTCGATAATTTCATTAATGATACAAAACTTCTCTGCAAACGATGTTTTTTGTAAAAACTCTTTCTTCGTTTGACATTCAATAAGACTATAGACAAATAATATTAAAGACAAACAATATTAATCTATTCTCAATTTGAAGTGTATTGTGTCAAATACATAGTAGTGTGTGTAATGGTTTTTTTATTGATTTAATGTATTCTTTATGCATAATTTAAAAAAAATATTAGCATTTTGCAATCCTTCTCTATATAAACTATAAGTGTGGGAAATTTCATACTTCTCCGTCCGCGCAATTTTCGTAAAAAGGGGTACAAAGTTTTTGCTTCACGTATTAATATACTGATAAACGAAAACGCAGAGTGTCTACTTTTTTGTTTTATCCATGAAATTTATATCTTGGTTATACCCTATTAGCTGTTACCCATTTATTTTGTAAAATCTTTATAAATCATAGTCTGTGTTATCCTGATGTATAAGCTATATTATTGTTAAGTTACGAGTACATCAAACCTCTTAAGTAGTTTTTGCGTGAAAGAGTAACAAACATCCATACATCGATCGTCACAAACATTCGTGTATATTAGTAACATATTGATAATTGTATCAAAAATTAGATAATATATATATGCATTCATTGCGTATAGTTGACACAATTATGAGCTGGTGAACACAATATATTATGTGATGAACGAATATATTATAGTTACAGTCTGATAGATATTCATGTCAAGTTTGGTACTATACCTATTTTCCCATGAAGTCCTTCATTGTTTATAAGGCGGTAAACACCAGGTCCTGGTGCAGGAGTGCTTCGCGGAATGCGTCGCTGAACTGAACGACTTTGGGCGTCTGCAATGGAGTACGAATTTTTCCCGTCATCTCTACGAGTTAAAGATTTATCGCGGCCCTCTAACGGTGAAGAATAATGCTTTAAATGACCGTCGTCCACTAAATTGTGCAGGCTGCTACCATTTCGTATTTTATTCTTATGCAAGTGGTTTTTCTTCGTTGGCGTCAGCGTTAAGTTGTCAAAACTTTTGCAAGGTGCTAGTGGTAATACATTGTTGTTTTTCAAATCATAATATTTACTAGGACTGAAGACTGTCATTTGAGGTCTGTGATCTACAATAATATCTGGAGTTTTATAATTCGTAGGACTAAACCACTGCGGTCCATTTTGTGAATCTAGTTTGGAGCGATGACCACGATGTTTAATATTCTTGATATTACGTTTAATAACTGATGTTCCCCTCTCTTCGATAGCATTTAAAACATCTTTTTCTAATATATTCATTGGATTCAGACCATTTTTATAAACATGATAGCTTCGTTTATTCTTTCGTTGATTAAGATTGTCGTCACGAATGAAACATTCATCGTAATGAGGCATTCTGACCTTATTTTTATTTGTGACTCGATTTTCGTCTCTTTAGATCACTTTTCTCCAAAGTTTGAAATTGTTAAACGGCACAAAATATCGTTTTATTATTTTCGACTCGTTTCGATTCTCGTTGATGTTACATTGCGGATATTAACATAGCAACCGGTGACCGCTACAAGGCGGATGCTAGTATCGCAGAGAAAAGCAGGGCCCTAGAAATCTTGAAAGTGGGCAATGCACTACGCCAGGTGTCACTGTTTCGCGTAATCACTGATATTTTATACGATTTACTTAATCACTATGTCTATATCAGGCCACCGCATGACTCTGAAATAGCAAATACGTTGCCAGATACAATTAGATCATTATTTATTTACAATATGTGCCAGCCGTGGGTTTGTTTCACTATGGCCGTCGTAGTGTGATCATCCCGAGCGTCTACTCTATACTGACCGATGTCCAGCGACGACTCTCAACCTTGACACTACAATTTCGTACGTAATAAAGCTACACGGGTTTAAACGTAGTCAGAGCAAAAAGCTTTCATGTGTTCATATTAATAACTAAAAATTAGTTTTAAGACCCATCCCGAAATTCGTATTACACACGAGAGTGGCGTCGCTACATGCAAATTTAATGTTCACAAATACGTACGTAATCAAGCACGCTGTTTTCAGTCACGTATAAGTAAGAAAGTTACGAAATCAAAACCTCTCGATAAACATTTACACTAGGGGAAAACTCGACTATTTACGACTTTCTCGGCGTGAAGAATTTTTGCTTTTGGACAATTACATGTTTTACTACACTCCAACATCTGCGAGCTAAATTTTCTTGTAGTTAGGTAATTGGTTTGCACTTCCACTTCCAATCTGTGCACTATGTATATATTGTAATTCACAAAAAAAACCACCGCCAATTTGTCCTACGCTATAACTTCATGAAACAACACCCGAGTGAACAAACACCTAATCTAAAAATATCTGCACGTTTTTCACAACACGATCTCGATATTCAGCAGAGCAACGAGTGTGCGGGCTCATGCGCAGCGGAGCATAGTATTGACACAGGGTGTCGATCGGTCGCGGGAGTCAGGCGGCGCGGCCGGCGGCGGCGAGCGACGGCGCGGCACCACTACCGCAGCCTGCGACCGGTGCTGTCACACCGGCGAGAGTGAAAGTCTGGCTCCGCCGTACATCTCAAGACTCGTCAAACTATTGCACACCTGTCCCAACACACTAATCCTACACTAATGCGTGACCGTTACGTAACACCCGTAATCTCTTCTTAACGTCCGTAATGCCACCTCATTCGATGCCAAACATACCTCTTAAACAGACAAATGTGGGGCATTGAGCGAATAACAAAATGATGTAACGAAATGTGATCGACCTTCTTATAAATCAAATAGTCTCAAATGTAACATTTAAGTCGTGATTGGAGCGTCCGCAATCATAAAATGTTGCAATGAAATTAAGACTTACAGAAGGATTATAATTATTTTCCAGAGAAAATATTGCAAATGGCAAATTTGGCACACGGAACAGAATCAATCACATAATACTAATTATAAACCTTCAACGATTTCAATATAACTGAAAGTCAAAGGTCGAACTTTCCAGTTTCTAGACTAAATGTACTGATGGTGATTTTTGTAAATTAAGGGGAAACTGGTTTTAAATCGCCCTTTATGAATTACTGGCTTCCGAAATCCAAATGAACTAAGATCCCATGCCGGCCAGATCGTCATTTTATGAAAGCTAATTTTTTTTATTTTTGACCAGTCCTGTTTACCAATTGAAAAAAAATAATGCCAGATAATTTTAGAGTTAAAATAATACAAGTCTTTGTTCAACAAGTAGAAAATTCACTGAATTGTACCAGTAGTTAATTTAGCATTAAAATTCCCCACCATCCGTAACTCTGTTAGACAAGAAACGCCTTATTTTTATGATACAAGCTGGCGACAACAAGATTGCCACGCCAAGAAACGCAAATAAAAAAGTGCCAGTCACGGAACAAATTCAAACGCAATTGCTCTCAGTTGTACAGAGCTATAAAATTAAAAGATCAAGAAAAATAAACCCCAAAACAGAAATTTAAAACTAGGTAACTGTGTCGAAAGTTGAAAACTTAGGCATTACATTACTTTTTCCTTCTCTGTTATATATTACCCCAATCGCCTCTGTAATTGATTACATGAAAATGTTGAAACGTAAAGTTTGTAGATACAAATTTTTAATATTTCCGTATTGCTTGTTCAGAATAAAAATTTGGATGAGGGTTTTCTTCCGACAGCAAGCCGCCACGCGAGCGCACGCGCACTCGTCCACCGGCCACGGTCCGTGTAACTCACTTTCCAATAACTAGCCGCGGTCGTGATACCTAGCTAACGGGATCATTATACTTCTAGGTAGATCCGTTGATCATTATACCCAAGATAATGTAAGGGCGTCGTCCGTTAGGTACCATTGAATTATTGCGTACGTAATTTCAATGTCACTGCATATTTTAATTATTCGAAATTTGGGCCTCTAAGGAAGGTCAATCAGTTTAAGTATAAAAATTAAATCACAACTTAGCGTTATTTATTCATATTAACATTGTAGTTATTCGACTCTACATGATGTTATGTTTCGAAATGAACGCTCGCTGCCACATCATGATGGCTTATTTAACATTGCGGTGACAAACCATCTCATCATGTCTACACGCAATAAGAAACTGTAATGGTTAAGCGAGTAATATCAGCTTTAAAGTACTGCATCGTGAGATTATAGGTAGTAAAAGAACACACTTGCAAATACAGCAAACCGATCTCGTGTTTTCGATCCGCCTTCTTTCAGTTAATATTCAACTTATCAATATCGATATCCGATGCACTGCACCTCATAAAAAAGTTTATGAACTTAGATGATTTTATTTATACAATAATAACGATTTTATTTAACTTTCTGTAAACATATAATAATATGTTTACAGAAAGTCTATCTATATCTTTGCCTACCTATATCTTTTTTTTGATAGGATGTATTAAAAGATATTTAGCGATAGTAATAATACATTAACCAGTTAGTAAGAAATAAAACAAGAAAATTCGACATTACATACATTTAAAAAATTATAATATCAGCCTATACTGCCCACTTGAGGTGAAAGAGATTAGGTCATACTCCACCACGCGGACCCAGTGCGGATTGGTGGAGGCAGGTTTGTGGCCACCTGCTGTTGGAACTTATCAAGCCGCCTTTAAGGCTTCCAACTCGGCTTAACGACTACCACATTAAGGGACCAACGGCTTAACGTGCCTTCCGAAGCACGGAGACGCTCGAATATGAAATTGCTACAAACGGTCACCCATCTCAGGCCGACCGAGTCGAACGCTGCTTAACCGCGGTAAGAACACCGCGGTCGCACAGCGCCACGAGCGCCGATTTTAAAAATTACTAGTCATCATTTAAATTATACCATTCTATAAGTATAATAATGGTAGATGTCAATCTTATGGAGAACAAAGGCCTAATACAAAAAAGAGCTTCTTTTCTAATACTATTGAATTTAGAATAACTCTAACACTTGAAGGTCGAGAACCTTTCAATAGCAATTTGTCAATTCGTGTATATAATTGAGGATAATTGCCATATAGTAATTCACACGCAAGTATTCACACGTTCACTGTTCAGTGTTGTTGCAGGGATACCATAATCTTTTGAAAAGATTTAACGTACCTAATATCAGTTTTAATCTTATCTACTATTATTTTGCAAAATGGGCGATCCATGGACACAGTTCATCATCTTGTTATTTAAGTTATATTTTGGTATTACTTATGATAATTATGATTATGGACCGCCTCGTGTCGCGATGATGTTTCTCGGAAGTTTATTAGAGGTTTCCATAGAAACATTCTTACTACTGGTCCAGAGTTTACAACCATGCCCTATTTTATTATACAATGCGATGCAATTGAAATAAGCTCGCGTCCTATTACGTTGGGACATAACACCGTCAGCGACTATTCCACAGCCACGTTTTTATTAAGAATTCATAAACGTACTTACGACTATAAACTGTGATTACCATACATACCCATATATTACGTAGGTATACCGAATCACCATCAGCATCCATCAAAATCTGCTGAAGAGAATTGAATTGGCGCATTCAAACAAACATTTGCATGGAAAACGTTATGTGAATAGCTTTGTATAATCGAGGTAACATGCGGCAAGTGCAAATGGGTTCTATATAACGGTCTCCACATACTCGTATATTCAGACGAACATTATCAAATTGTTCAGGTAGCTGTGCACAGTAGTCGCATAACGTGGACAAAATCGACTTAATAAATCCCCAACATAGTTGCAATAATAATATATAATAATGATGATGGATAACATAGAGAAGTGTTGCGTACACCGTCATTACATGAAAGGTTAATTTTTATAAAATTGCGTAAGTTGTTTACCTAAGTTTAAACCGCGTTGAAAATGTTAGCTGTGGTAAAGAAAACCTTGTAAATACCAGATCAATTTAATGTTCTTTAATGTACAAAAAATTTACCCGCCTAACTGTATGCAAATATCTCGCCCGTATTCCCCAAAATAGTAGGCAGAGGTGTTAGGAGATGTACCTGTGGTCATTCTTCGAGTACATAAATTTGCGTCTTGGGAAAATTGTTAGGTTTTGTCGGAGGTGGAAGTTCCCTAAGAATATTTTACTTCACCGTTAGCAAGTAAAAATCTCACATAGTACAATCTATGTAAAAAAATATTTACCGCCATAACACATTGAAAATCCATTTTAAAGTAATAGAAACCGCGTTCGCTACCACAAATACTCGGAGAAGTCCCGTTAAACACTCAGAAGATCAATGTTATAGATGAAAATACCAGGAGCGCTGCGTAATTTTTAACGAAAGCTAAGAATCTAGGACTGGATCACTCTCTTTCCCTAAAACCTCCACCTACAGAAAATAGAAACAATGAACCGTTGAATGCTGGAAACCTAAACATTTATTTTAATTACAACGGTTACAAGAAATAACAGTCAGAGTACGTTGTTTCTATACGAGCGGAACGAGGTTGTACGACCGCGATCACGTCTGGGCTCCGTCCGTGACTGCTATGCCAACAATTGGTCTGTTGCACATTGACTACCTCAAGTTATTTCTTTAATTGTAACCAAAGAATTTGTTTAATTAGTCTACAGAACTTGCACATATCAGGAAGTAGTTTCCCCATTGAAGCAATTGATTATTCCGCATATCGGCAGTTATTCAAAATGTTTTTTTTAGCGAAGCGAAGAGATGAGCTGCTTGATCTTTATATTTTGTATTGACTTTTTCGCATTTTACATGGCAATCAGCAACAATACAATCTGATATTAAGTACATAATTAATGAAAGCTGTATCTATATTATTAATGTATTTATTTATTTAATACTTTATGCACTACAGGTACAAAGGCGGCGTTTATGCCTGAGGTATTTTCTACCAGTCTACCTAAGGGTGATGCAAAAACTAGTGAAGTAGGTGCAAAACCATAGAAGATGAAAAATAAAAAGAAATATTTAGATAAGTAACAAAAATACATATGCTTTGTCTTCAGAATGAATATTACATATCCGAAAGTCATTTCAGTATCTATTAACGCTTAATAGCAAAATTTGTTTCTAGGAGCACCAATTTTATAAGAGGTTTAATTCAGCACCCATCATAAAGAAATCACGAAAATTCTGAATAGCAGTTCGAAGTCTGGACATGTGATTAGTGTAATGATAATAGGCTGACGCTTTGTTACGTTGGGACCTAACATCACCGTTATCCACACCACCTCTGCCATTTTCGCTGAGGCGTTAATTACAAAACAGTAAGTAGTAAAAATTGGTGGACCTTTGGTTGTGCTTGCACAACGGCACATAATAATTTTCCGTCTCCGCTTGTCCGACACAGGAATGTCTAATTCCAATAGCCCTATTCAAGAATCTAAGTCGAGAATATAGGTACCGTTACGAATCCGAGTAGAGTAAACCCACTGATTGTTTCTCCTAGTTTTCTGGATGTCGTATGTTCATTGAATTAGATCTTAGCTTAATAAAATAATTTATTCAAAAATATTACTAGCTTTTGATCTTAGTAGCTTAAAATATTGTTATTATATAAAATAGCATCAAAACCGAAACTAACCCCTCGTTGGCACGGACGCTTTTTCAACGGGCGGTGCTGAAGCGCTGTCCTGCGCTTTAAAACAAGTACTTCTAGCCATGTATTTCGTTCCAGCGCTTTAGTAACACGCGTTGAAAAAGCGCTCGTGCGAACGTAGGGTAAGAATCACTTTGGATATTTCTTATACTGTGTTGCGAAACATGAGCGAGCAGAACGCCTACATTACTTGGTTTGTATCGAATATGGTATTTATGAGAATAATTTCTTTTTACAAAAGTGAGTATTATTCCCTCATAACTGCCGTTTTCCGATAAATGATAAGTACCCAACGCTTTTCACTTCACGGCTAATTTAAGTGGGAAACTCGATGAAAAGAACTTTCTCAATCGACATCAAATTGGACTAGCTACAATGTTTAAAATAAATACTTTATAAAAAGCCAAGTACTTGCGAACTGTACACAATAAATTAATTAGTAATAAATAATCCATAATAATATTATAAATCCGAAAGCAACTCTTGTCTGTCTGTTACCTTTCCACGCCCAAACCGGTGAACAGATTTTGTACAATAATTCGAAAAGGACCTAAGATTTTATTCAGGAGAAAGACATAGGCTACCTTTTGACTAAAAAAAACTTAAGGGTGTGAAATACACGCCTGAAAATAACGCGAACGAAATTGCGGGTACAGCGAGTGTAGTATAAAAAGATTTTTTTTTGATTCTTAGAAAGATTCATTTTCGTACGTAACCTGACAGATTCTAATCGACGCTGTGACTAAACAATAGCATTAATCCTAATACTTTCAACTGTTTTGAAATTCAAAATTTAAACACATTCGAATAGAGAACAGTTCCAAATTCAAAATTGCCGGGAAATATGGAAACGACAGATATTAAAAGGCATGCCTCGTACACCGCATGCTAATCTGCAGGTTTATCATTTTGTGTCTTTTATGCAGATCTTTTACTAGACATTTGAAAGGTTATGGCGGGGATACCGTCCAAAACGTAGTGGTCCTTTTAGAGTACTAAGTTTTAACTGTTTGCACTTTCCATTGATGTTTAAGTTTTTAACATCTGTATATGTTTTCAATGTATGGCATAGCAAATTTGTTATTACGAGCCATGTTGATGTTGTCTTTCAAGTGTTAGGCAAAAGGCTCCTTCTACTTTTCTACTTCGTCTCTATGGGGAGCTACATCTGACCAGTCTCTTAAAAGTGCTAGATCGTTTAGTAACCCGTATACTTTGGAGCAGAATTTGACATTTCTGTTTCGCTGGATATTCGTAAATGACAACTAGAAGTGTTGTAAAAATGCGCTGAAGTCGAGCGTTTAGCGCTGAGTCGACGCTTACGAGCGTTGAAGCACGTAGAAGACACGAGCGTTTTAAGCGCCGACTTGAGCGTTTTTATTATAAAAAGATTAAAATCGCTTACATCTTACACAGTGAAAAATACTTACAAGAGTTTCCGATTTACCGGTTTCGAAACATGATCGTAAAGATGCGCTTAATATTTCATTATTTCAAGTTTTATAAGAGGGGCAATAATTATGCAGTTGCAAAGACAATGACATCGGAAATTACACTTTCATGCCGATATAAACTCACAGATGAGTCGATAAGCGAATCCTACCAATGTGGGACGGAACAAGAGCCGGCACACCGGATGCTGCACTCCGGCCGCGCTACGCTACTCATAATTATTTAGTGCTCTGTGAACTCGTCTACCTTTATGGCAATGTCAGACTATTGTGAGTTATTTCGACAGCGTGTACTATAACTATAAGTGGTACAAGTTGTCGAGGTCGTAGGTGAACATGATCATGTTCCAGGAAACAATAATAACAGTCCTATATAATTTACAATGTACATTTGTGCATTGTGCATGTTGCATTTGTTGCAGGGCACCATTTAATGTACTATTAACAGGATTTAAATGTCGGAAGAGTGAAAAACAGATACACAATTCGAAAGAGGACACTGCCTCGTTGGTCTGGTGGCAAAGCGCATCGCTTTGCGATCACGAGGTCCTGGGTTCAAATCCTAGGTCGGACAAATGTAGTTTTTCTAACGAAAAATTCCCAGTATGAGTCCGGAGTCTGGAATGGTGCCCGGTATATGGCAATAGGCTCGCCCCCTATTACATGGGACCTAACATCGTCGGCGAAACGTGGGTGTACTCAGTACACCTCTGCCACCCCCTCTGGGGAATATAGGCGTGACGGTGTGTTTTTTTTTTAAAGAGGACAATGGTACCGGGGTAGACCTAGACTATCTTACCACGACCTCATAGACTGTGTCTTATCCGAGGGGCAAGACCAGAGTCTCCATAACCGGCCAGCGTGTATGAGACGAATTATGTGGGTGGAGGAAGCCAGAGAGTTCTGTAAGGAAAGAACCTGTTGGAACTCTCTGCCTACCTCGCAAGGGATCTGACGTGATGATATACTATAAATAAAAATATACACTTTTTGAATATACTCTGGAATTAAAGTTCCAGTTCCAGATATTTTTTATTTCATATTTTTTATAATAAAAAAATATGAATAGAATTGTCATGATATTATTTAGAATAAAAATTAGGTGCATATGATTCTGGATAGAATGGGGAATATGCGTGTAATTCAAATGAGGGGCAAATATTTTTTTTACAAACTTTATCGCATTCGAATAATGTCTATACCAATATTTTTTTTAAAACATTACTTTATTATTAAGAAAATAATTATTGAAAGTACAAAAAATGAGTGGGAAATTCAAAGTAGCGGGAACGCCAAGCTATTGGTCAGATCGAATAGACTGCCTCGTTGGTCTGGTGGCAAAGCGCATCGCTTTGTGATCACGAGGTCCTGAGTTCAAATCCTAGGTCGGACAAATGTAGTTTTTCTAACGAAAAATTCCCAGTATGAGTCCGGAGTCTGGAATTGTGCCCGGTATATGGCAATAGGCTCGCCCTCTATTACATGGGACCTAACATCGTCGGCGAAACGTGGGTGTAATCAGTACACCTCTGCCACCCCCTCTGGGGAATATAGGCGTGACGGTGATTTACACAAAGACACAATTTTAGTTTAAATTATTTGAGTTAATTCTTACGTTAAAGTGATCTTCGCAGCAATATAAACAAGTTGATGGAGATACCATGTCTCTTTTTCTGATTTTACACCACTTTCTCCTTATGTCCGCACCTATCGGGTGCATTTCTTATTTTTACACCTAGGCACAACATAGTGTTGTTCCATTGCAAAATACAAAATAAAAATAAATTACGGAATAAAACATTTGGCTTGACATATTTAAATCATTGTTTAGAACTCAATATTATGAAAATTTTGTTTGTAATTAATGGTATAAATAGTATTTTAACAAAGCATCAATCAGGAAAACTGTATCTGATAGAAAAATACCATGCCATTGGGGAAATCACATTTGAAATATTTATTTATTTATTTATTCTTTATGCACTTATGTACATAGGTGGACTTAATGTCAGAGGCATTTTCTGCCAGTCTACCTTGAGGTCCTCCAAATAACAAGTATGGAGTTATTACAAGCACAGATATTTAGTTATTTTATAGGAGTGTATTAGCATATATGGAC
This sequence comes from Phalera bucephala, assembly GCA_905147815.2. Classification (NCBI taxonomy): domain Eukaryota; kingdom Metazoa; phylum Arthropoda; class Insecta; order Lepidoptera; family Notodontidae; genus Phalera; species Phalera bucephala. Next base: position 14,100,568 of record LR990617.1, on the reverse strand, counting down.
AACTAGAATGGACAACTGGGTTGTCCATTAAACTAAATTTTAAACAGTTTTAAAATGTATTTAATTTTTAATTGTGTATAGGAAATTTTTATTCACATTTATCTTAACTTATTAACATAAAAATGACAACAACATTATTTTAATCAATTTCAATCAGGCAGAACAATCCACAAAGACCAAACCATATACACCATAGTCATTTTTTTTTTAATAAGCCTTGTATATTGCCAATTTTAATATTTTATTTTTAAATAAATATATAAACACCGACTTGCCTATATTCCCCAAGCGAGGGGGTGGCAGAGATGTACTGGGTAAACCCACTTTTCGCCGACGATGTTAGGTCCCATATAAAAGGGCGAGCCTATTGCCATATATCTGACACAATTCCAAACTCCGGACTCATACTGGTGGAAGTTTTCGTTTGAAAAAAATCATTTGTCCGACCTAGGATTTGAACCCAGGACCTTGTGATCACCAAATGATGCGCTTTACCACTAGACCAATGAGGCAGTCTTTATATATTTTTTTTAATTATCTCAATATTTTTTTAATCTAATCTATATGTATTAATTGACCACTGGATTGAATGTGGCCTCTACTGAGAAGACCTAGTGAGATGCACAGGGGGCTTGCCTTTGTTAGTATTTAATTTTGATAAATTAAATACTATGCCTATCATATTCTTTATAAAGCCCATCTCATATGATGTTGAAGCTATTAAGATAATTGTTAATTACATGATACACTAAACTGTAAAATTAACTGCAAGAATAATATAAAATAACAACTTTGATACATATTTCATAAGTATTCATCCATGGAAAGTGGGTGTACAGATTACACCTCTGCCACCCCCACTTGGGGAATATAGGTGTGATAGTGTTTCATATGTACCTAAATCTCATATGACAACATAGGCTTGGAGACATGTTCATCTGGCATTATTATGATCACTACAACTATAAACAACAAATAAAATTTAAAATTAGATACGGTTTGATCAAAATTTAATTCCACATAAATTTAATTGTTACATGTCAATACTAGCCCTTGGTAATCTATTTTCTTATCTATAAGGCATGGAAATATGGGTATTATGAGTGTCAAAAATACATATACATAGGTATAACACATTACAATTCTATACAATAATAAATAACCAAACTAGCAACATGTCATGAAACAACAGGATAAAAGGTTAAAAGGAAATTATTCAGATAGGCACCTATATAAATAGTAGAAATTGGTATACTTAATACCAATAATTATACCTCTTGTACGTGATAAAATGGACTTTGGTATAATACTTATAGTTTTCACATGCCTTTTACAGGTCTGAAGATATTGAAGCATTTTAAACACTTAAGTAGGGAGGCGATTAGCCTGTAGGATAGACTTATTGCACTTATTTATCTAGAAGTGATTGCGTGATATTTTACTCTTGCTATCAAAACCAAAATGTGAATATCATAGGATTTCACGGATCATAACCAAATTTATGAGAGAACACTCGAGATTAAAAATATCATGCATCTGCTGGATAAATGTTACACGAGAAAATGTAAATATACAGACTTGGAGACATCGGCAGAAAATATTACAACCTGCATTATAATGAAAAGCACTGTTATGCATCTTACCTTGCCAGCATTTCTCAGTCTTAGGAGTGGAAGTCATTTTCGTTATTTATATCCACTATAACATATTATCACAAGTGATGAAGTTTCGATTTACTAAAATTTCGATAAATAGAACAGAATTCACGAAAATATCATTAGACTCGACCGGCAGCCATGTTTAGAAAACAATTATAAATTGTTGCTGTCAGCGCCCTCTATTTTTCGTTTATGAAACACTTTTTTTAATGATGATAAAACCAAATAGATGGCACTATTAGCAAAATTACTGGTTTGGTATTATATGCCTGTGGATATAATTTTTTATAGTACATAATATGGAATGTAATGGGTTAGATTCTTATGTTATATTTTGTTTTTATTGAAATCGTTTGCAGGGGTATTTATTTTGTGGGTAGTTCATTATACACACCTACTACAGTAGGTGTGAACTACCCATATTTATAATCTTTCTTACTAATATAAATTGTACTACTGTCGGCGCAGCTGATGTGAAGTATACATGTATCTCAATTCTCTTCTTCTCAAGGCGCACTCTAATAATTTCCTTATTCGACATGACAGAAACTATCTCTTTTAATTGACCTGTGTAATCCTGGGCATTCCTCTTCCACTCATTCCTTCTATTTTCAATTCCTAATTATTGAATAAAACTGTTAAGTCGCATAAGGTGCCCGTTCTATTTTCTTTTATGAGCTACATATATTTTTACGTTAAGATACATAGGTATCTAGTGTTATTCTACTTCTACTTCTTTCAACAGCTTAATGTAATGTAATCTTTATTTCGGAAACAACTTAACCTAATAAAAAGAATGTTATATACAGTATGTACGATTATATAAACAAACAGCAAAGAATTATTAACAAAAACGGGTGCGAAAAAGGAAAATACCTATTTACATAGGGCCAAATGGTTCCACGCCACTGTCAGTTGGCAGTGTACCTAGAACGCTGGCAGCATTGCCGCGCTGAATAGCAATGCTTATATGCTGACCAAAATACATACCAGCGTTCTGGTCGCCAGTACACTCCACCAGACGCTTCGAAATTTCTCGAAACATCCGGTTGGCTCCCGGCCCCCACGGACCAAATGTCTCTACCCCAAACGCCTTAAATATGTATCCCAAGCCAAGGGAATCATATTTGCGGCGTTTGAGGGATTCTACGCTCAGTGCAGCGCTGCCTGCCCCCACCGAGGACGCTGGAAGATGAGACGGAGCGAGAGTGTCGTCGCATGTAGCGTCCCACACTAACGGACGTCCCATCTTCCAGGGTACCAGCGTCACACCATCGGGCCTCTTGCCATCATGACGACGGAGACCAGCCGGTTCAAGGATGGCCGCCATGTTGACGCTGGCAAGGGCACGGCTCATGATGCCGTTGAGACTGGCATGACGCGCAACCCGTCCGGCACTTCTGCGGCATGAGTCCGTGGTGGCCGAGCTGGTCGACTCTACTACCACACTGACAATGGTGTGGAACAAGATAAGGAACCCCTAAACGGAGACACAATGCAGTGACTAGTGACAATATATTATTGTAGGTATATAATATTTCTGTCATGTAGGTATTTTTAAAACAATTGGTTAAGTTCGTGACAGAGAATTTACCAGCTACCCCCCGTACTAGTTATAAACGGTGTGACGGCAGAGTAGTGGATCCGTTCATTGTCACAAACAAATGTGCGTGTCTACAGTATACGCAACCAAAACAGACAAATAATACTAGGCATGTCTTTTAAGTTCTGTCGTTTCCATATTTCCCGGCAATTTTGAATTTGGAACTGTTCTATATTCGAATATGTTTAAATTTTGAATCTCAAAACAGTTGAAAGTATTAGGATTAATGCTATTGTTTAGTCACAGCGTCGATTGGAATCTGTCAGGTTACGTACGAAAATGAATCTTTCTAAGGAAAATGTTCGTGCAATAATTTTCTACAACTCTAGAAGAGGCCTGACACGGCTTCAGTGTTTTGAAGAGCTAACATCTGTTTTCAGTGATGAAGCCCCATGTCTGCGGACTGTCGAACGCTGGTATTTAGAATTCCAGCGTGGACATACTAGTGTTAGTGACAAATCTCGCGAAGGACGCCCAAAATCCGCCTTTACTGAAGATAACATCATTGCTGTGAGACAACTAATTCTCGAAGATCGTCATGTGACGTATCGAGAGATAGAGGCTCTATTAGGCATCTCAGAGACAACTATTCAGAAGATGCATGAAGCGCTTGGTGTGAGAAAGCTAGTTTGCCGTTGGATACCGCATCTGCTTTCCGACGATCACAAGGCGGACCGCGTCAGATGGTGTAAGAAAACTCTGCAAAGGTTCAACCGAGGAGAGTCAAATCACGTCTACGACATCATCAGTGGTGACGAATCTTAGATCTATGCCTACGATCCTGATTCCAAACAACAATCTACAATCTGGGTCTTTCAAGACGACTTTCAAGACGAACTTTCTGGGTATTTGAAGCAGGAAAAAGTAGAAATTCTTGACCATCCTCCATACAGTCCTGACCTAAGCCCTAAAGATTTCTTTACATTTCCTAAAATTAAGAAAAGTCTTCGTGGTCAAAGGTTCCAGTCCGGTGAAGAAGCAGTCGACGCTTTCAAGTCAGCCATTTTGAACACTTTAGAGTGGAATAAGTGTTATAATAACTGGTTTGAGCGAATGGAAAAGTGTATTAAGCTACGTGGTGAATACTTTGAAAAGCAATAAAAAGTACTATAAGGTTCTAGTTGTGTTTTTCTCTTCAAACGACAAAACTTAAAAGGCATGCCTCGTACAGATGAACATAGAACCTCCTTCTTTTTGAGGTCGGCTTAAGTGACTAAATATCGTCACGTCTACATTATTCTATAAAACGACTCGACGATGATGTATAAGGCTATATACTTGTGTATATAATGCTCCATTTGAACAACAGTCGATATTAAAATTAAAGGTGCGTGAAAAGAATATTTTGAAATACTTATTTTTTTCGCTAAACAAATATTCTTATACATAACACAAAATAACAAAAAAATTAATTGACTTCTATCTTGCCATATATATTATTATGCTAGATCCCTTAATAATTTACTTATTTGTATGAATGGATGTGAACGATGAAATCATTCAAAATATAAAAGTCTAGTTTCATTTAAAACTAGTTTGTGTTTTGTCTGCGTTTGCGGTTGTTAGCAAAATTTTAGGGTATTTGTTTCTTAAAATATCGATAAAAAATACAGAAATAAAGCGATATTTTCTATATCGATATTTCATCTGGGTCTTCTAAAGTAATATCGTTCACATCCCTAGTTTGTTCATGTGTTGTGTAGTACATATCTTTTAAAAACGGAAAACATGAGTTCATCGAATAGTATTTTATTCAATTCCTTGCAGTAGTTGCATTAAATTAAATATTGTTTCATAGATATTATATTGATCGTCATACAGTGTAAATTAAAAGTTGATAACGCCAGTCAGTGCAGTGAGGTGAATGCTATAGGTAATCATGGCGGACCCGCTAAGTTTACTTCGTCAGTACAACGTAAATAAAAAAGAAATAATTGAACGTGATAATCAAATTATATTTGGCGAATTCTCTTGGCCAAAAAATGTTAAAACCAATTATCTTATGTGGGGGTAAGTTCAAATCGCTGTTTTGTACTTTTTAAGTATATTGACGCAATACGTGTCGACTGTCTGTTTATAAAATGTTGATGTAACAAATTGCTTTTTAGGTCGGGAAAGGAAGGTAACGACAAGGAATATTATACATTGGAATGTTTACTGTTCATCCTCAAAAATATTCAACTTACACATCCAGTGTATGTCAGACAGGCAGCTGTAAGTAAATTTCATACTTTTCAGCTATTCTAATTATAATTTACTTGTCCACTTAGAGTAACGTGTTATTTTTGTATAGGCCGCAAATATTCCTGCCGTCTGCCGTCCTGACCGTAAGGAATTATTGGCATATTTAAATGGTGAAACTGCTACTTGTGCTTCCATTGATAAAAGTGCTCCATTAGAAATACCAACACAGGTAAGGAAAAAGAAAATGTATTCAATCTAATTAAAATGGGGGAAAAACTAGATATTAATAAATACATTACAGCTTACTTTACCTACTTGAAACATTTCAAGTAGGTAAAATAAGCTGTCAGAAGTTCAAATTTTTCTCTACATTAAGGAGTTTCATAAACATTCCCCAAGCGGGGGTGGCAGAAGTGTACTGAGTACACCCACATTTCGCCGACGATATACCAGGCACAATTCCATACTCCGGACCCATACTGTAAAGTTTTCGTTAGAAAAACTACATTTGTCCAATCTAGGATTTAAACCCAAGACCTTGTGATTATAAAGCCCTTTGCCACTAGGCTGACGAGGCAGGGTTTCATATCTTCTTCAATTCCTTTAAAATTCAATGCCTGCCTGCCTCCATCAGTCAATACCAAGTGTTTGGGAATTCAATCAGTTGATACTTATGTAATAGCCAAATTTCTGTAGAAACCATATTGACTTTATATATTTTTAGCTAAGGAGAAATTTAATCTTAGAATAGAATTCAAAAGAGGAACCTAATGTTATTTAGGTGAAAAGAACACATGACCATGATGGAGGTGAATCGGCAGCTAAGAAACCTCGAATTGAGGAAACACATGTGCAGAAAGTGCGAGAACAGCTTGCCGCCCGACTTGATGCACCAAAAGAAGCCTCTGTCACTGTGGACAACATTAAGTGAGTTCCTTATTTATTTCATTTAAGCACACAAAACATTATTAAATATGTAACTTACTATCAAGGAAGAATTGCATTTTTTCAAATGTGTAATACTCTAATGATTAAATTTTTCTCTGCATTAAATATACTATCACTAAGCATATTGATTGGAGGACTGCATTAGACCACTAACTAGTGTTTAAGAACTTAAACCATTCTGCCAACGAGATGTCGCAGGTTTAATCCTCACACCACCACACAGAAAAACCTTTGTGTGACCCTCAAATATATGTTTCAGTTTGGGTATTTGTGCATGTCAATTTCATGTTCGTAAACTCACACACTACAGGAATTATTCTAGGTATTATTAAACAAAATGAAGATATCCTGCTTAGCTAAGGAGTTCCTATAGCCTTTTTCCGGCTCCAAGATTAGGCCCTGGACACTATCCTGGACTACAGTAGGAATTCGTGAAGGCAAATCCAAGGAGTCCAAACACAGCAAGGCTATATTGAATAGTTAAGTGGTTCTAATGACCACCTTTTGGCTTCATCATCAGACCCTAAACACGATCTTGTTGTATAATACATGTCAATACCAATCTAACAAGCCTAAACGTGAGGGGGTTATGTTATCTAGTTGACATGTTCCGATGACCACCTTCCGATTCTATCATCAGACCAGCTCCCTGGTAACATATTATAGCTTTGTCATCGAACTTAAAATAATAAAAAAATAATAATAATACTTTATTGAAAACCTTAAAGCAGGTACATTACGATTACATACCCTAGACCCCACACTAGGATACCCTGTGTTGTGGGATCTAGTCTCATTCGACTTTTAGAATAAAGTGTGGGCTGTTCTTTTTTTAAACTTATATTTCATTATACAGGTCCCTGTCAGAGGCCATGTCTGTGGAGAAAATTGCTGCAATTAAAGCTAAACGTCTTGCTAAAAAGCGTACTACAATTAAGAGTAATGACTATTCCGACACACTCGGTGTAGTTGGATCAGACTTCAGGGCAATCCTTGACTATGATGTAGATCTTACCAAAGATATTATCAGCCGAGAACGGCAGTGGAGAACTAGGACAACAGTATTACAGAGTAACGGGAAAGTAAGTGGTATAAATATTATTATTATTGCTAGGTTATTGTATGAGATATAAGATGTACATATATGTTGTGTGTAATATGGTGGTACATGCCTCCTACAAGGTGGACCGATGACCTGGTAAAAGCTGGATGCACGCAGCGCAAAGCCGGTAATCGTGGCCATCTTTGGGAGAGGTACATGCCCTGTAATGGACGTCTTTCGGCTCATGGTGATGGACGATTGAAAGAAAAGATGAAATATGAAAAAAAATACATCTCCTGCTGCATAGCTAGAATGATCTGACATAGTATTTAGTTAATTCTATTTAATTTTTAAAGATAAGGCTAGTGAACAATTTTGTCACTATTTTGATTTATTAAGGTATCTTTACATAATGCCATCTATAACAGACAGCTTTGAAATCCCATATTATTCTTCTCACTTCTGATATTAAATTTAGACTAATTCTGTAGCCTGTAGATAACGTTATTAGCGTAACAGATATTAACAACATTTTATAGATATTATGTATTTTACATTCCAGATGTTTGCAAAAAGTATTTTAGCGTTGTTGAGTAGCATCCGCGCCCGTGAGGAGGGCCGGCCGGGCGTGCCGAGGCCGCAGCCTGTCGTCATGCCGCCGCCCACCACATTGCCTGCGCAACAAACCCAATACAACAGATACGATCAGGAAAGATTTATTAGGCAGAAGGAAGGTATGTTGCTTAAGGTTTGAAAGCCATGGACTATCTGTGAACAGGGAGTCCATCGTAAGAACTGATATAATAAGTACAGGGGTAGGGGACGCGCCAGTTGGCATCCGTTATTCAAAGGTTCTTTGATAGAACATAGCATAATGCAGTACTTGAGTAACTAAATCTAGAATATCAAACTAGATGTTAACCAAACATTTCGTAGTACCAATGAAATGACTTCAATTAGTAAAAAATCCATATGTTCGCACATATAAATCATCATGTAATTCTTTACATAATGATTTTTAATCTGTTTACATATATTTCATCTTTGGTTAGACTAACTATAGATATATTGAAATCTAAATTCCTTTGATTTGTCTATGATGTGCTATCTCTTTAACATATAATTTCTTTTTCGCAGAAACTGAGGGCTTTAAAATTGATACTATGGGTACCTACCATGGTATGACATTGAAGTCGGTGACGGAAGGCCCCAGCGTCCCAGTCGCAGCGCGAGCGCCTCAAACCCCCAACCATCCACGACAAATGCAACGTAAGTGATCTCAACATCAATATATTATTTTCACTAGATTACAGATAAGAAACAAAATAACAGCTAAAAATGGTCCCGTTTCTTTATACTTACGCATCTAAGTCTACTCGTAGACACAACAAATAACTGTAGAAATCACCCTACATTCGGTGGAGCGCTTTTTAACGCGCGTTAACAAAACGTTGGGATGAAAGAAATGAACAATACATATTTTTAAAAGCGCTTTACAGCGCTTTATTATCGCGCGTTGGAAAAGCGTCCATGCGAACGAGAGGTAAGTTTTAAGTGATTAAAGAATATCTTGTTATTATGATAATTTTCGCAAACTAGCATTTGATTGCATCCTCATGTTGGCTATGGTTGTGTTGGACTGTCACATTTATTCCAGTACACATAATATATTGAAGAGTATTGGTAATATTTGTAGAGAACGGCACGATGGGTATGGGCACGCCGGGGCGGCGCGAGCTGCTGCCGGCCGCGGCGGCGCGGGCCCCTCCGGGCGGCGGCAAGCGGCCGTCGCGCACACCCATCATCATCATCCCCGCCGCCACCACCACGCTCATATCCATGTACAACGTCAAAGACATGCTGCAGGACCTCAAGTAAATATTTACTTATTTAACAATTCAATTAAGGTTTTGTTAGCGCATCGGTGGCACGACCTGGGACGGGAGACGTCACACAGCGCAGCCACGCTCGGCGCGTCATCAGCGATTACAAACGAAGCACGGCGGGAGCAAGACGCCAATACGCGTGCGAACGAGGCGCTGGTGTTGGGTAGCCGTCCAGCCGGCGCGAAGTCGCGCCCGCAATGAGACTTGCGCGCCGCGCTGCGGACCGCCGGCCGAGCGCCAGCCGAGCGGCAGCCGAATCTCCATCGCGCGCAGTCGGCTATTCGACCAAACCTTTAACAGTATTGATCTGGATTGCAAACCATAATTATGTCCTTGTACATTTATCTAACAAGTATTACGATTATAATATTTTTCATGTCAGGTGGGTACTGTGACAATTGTAAGTGTCAAAGAAAATTATACTTTATTCAATGGCAATAAGAATCATGACCGTTTTCTATACTTATGGTTTTATGCCTTAACAGCATTGAATTAAATATTATTTTCGTTTGGCACTTAGAACTGTCTCTACCCATCCTATATGATAAATATTATAACAATATATAACTTTTCCATTAATCGACACGTTAGTCTTTCATGATAGTCCTTATAACAATGTGGTATAAGCGTACTTGAATAAAGAGACGAGTTTCTGGCACAGTCAATTCTGCCGGTCGGTATTGTTTGGTGCGGGTATAGAAGTATATAATCGTACATTTTTACAAGCTTTTATTTAACTTGCACTGTTCGTATCCTGTCTGTCCGCGGCATATACTCACCGACCCTCCCGTTGCCCTTACTTCACTTCTTTCGAATACGGATACCGTACACAGGATCAGACACCGCAATGTCGAAGAATTGTCGAGTTGTGGCGCTCTGAACCGGCCAGGGGGCCGTTCCAAAGCACCACGGGAAAGCGACGATAATCTTATTAGCAATCCAAATGCCCTTGATGCAATTGGCCCTAATGTCAAAAGGACATACTGACTATACTGGATATCATTTAAGCAATTTAGTATAAAGCGAGAAATGCTGGTAGCGTTTTATTATACCTCAATGTTTGTAGCGTTCACCAAGATTAGTAGTAAGGAGCATTCAGCATGATTAGTCTGTGACAGTTTTCGAGTTTTTCACCATGCTTCGAAAGGCATGTTAAACTGCTGGTCTTAGTTACCATTTTGTGTGGTACCCATTAAGCCAATTTTGAAGACTTATGGCCAACTTGATAAATTCCAACACTAGGTGGCCACTGCTGACCCCTTGTCACTCTCCTCGATTTGTGGGAGGTCTTTGCCCGACAGTGGAACAGTCTATGCTGATTAATATAGCAGATTTAATACTATATTTAATTCCATTCACTCATACAACATGGCGTTCTTATGTAAACGAAAGTGGACGAGGTCATACACTTCGTCGAAATCCATTGTTTATTGGTATTCCAGATTTGGAAAGACTTGTAATACTAATTACTGATTTTCAACAGATTTGTAAGTGTAGAACAGAAGAAAGCCGAAGGTGCAGTACGCGAGAACGAAGTGTTATTACAAAGAAGAAAAGGGTCCGCTACTGACGCCTTGCCAAATAACGCTACAACTATTACGGTTCGTACTTAAAAATTGCTTGAGTGTTGCATTTTTAATAAGATGAATATTTATTCACTTTGTTCAATCCACGAAAATGCACTTTGTCCCCATTCCTGCTTATAGTTTAAGAGTGCAATGTATCAATCTCTGTACACTTGCACGTTGAGTGATTAGTGAAAGAGTAGGGGCGACTTCGTAGATTGAAGAATTTATATTTTAGAATGTGTTATGTTTGTTGTATTTCAAAATCCCTGTTCCATGGGTGCCTAACCGTGATGTAATTTCATTTTAGTATTATTTTTTTCTTGGTCGTATTTTTATCGACGTAATATTTTTTTTAGGTACCATATCGAGTTGTGGACAGCCCCGGAAGATTGTCAGCGGCAGAATGGGATCGCGTTGTTGCCGTGTTCGTTCAGGGCCCTGCATGGCAGTTCAAGGGGTGGCCGTGGGATGGCAATCCAGTTCAGATATTTGCCAACAGTATGTATTACAGATTTACAAATAATTCATGTCAAAAAAGTTACATCTGTAAAAATTTTCTGCACATATTAGATAAAAGCAGGCCTCCAATCACATCCTGTTGCATGTCACAAAGCACTGCAGCAATTCAAATCGATGTGTGCTGCCTAGCACGACTTTAGTCTGTGACGTATGTGACTGTGCATAAAATATATTCAATGCATAGAGAGTCATGCAGCAGGTTACGTTAACAGATTACTAGTGTCCGACCGAATCTTCTGCTTCGGCTTTAGCCACCTTCGGCCAAAAATATTCAATCAATCAGCCTACCGTAGTCCACTGGACATAGGCCTCTCCTAACACGCGCCATTGCACACGGTACTCCGCCTTCCGCATCCAGTCTGTCCCAGCGACCTTTTTGAGGTCGTCGGTCCATCTAGCTGGGGGCCGTCCTACCTTACGCTTACCAAGTCGCGGTCTCCACTCTAGGACACGCTTGCTCCATCGGCCGTCGGTCCTTCTGCAGATGTGACCAGCCCAAAAATATTACCTTCAGCCAATCCTGAAGAAAATGGGCTGAAGTTTTAGCCGAAGCCGAAGGTTTGCAGCAAGCACCGAAATTGAACGATCTATTACGATTTACGACTTGCGAATGATTTAAGTATACAAATATTATAAATACAATTATTATACAAGGTGTAACATAAATAACGCAAGACCTGAAAGTAGTTTGTTCTAAATTGGCAACTGAATCGATTCCAACTATTTAAAGTATGTTATTTTTTTATTTTTTTTTCCAAAGTTTCTTTTATTCGTTCAGTTTGCTTTATTTAACAAAATTTAATCATTATTCAAAGGAATACGGCTATTTTAAATGCATTCCTATTACACACACATTAATATGCACACAAAAGATAATTATTTATTAAATTTCGGTAATTTGGGTACCAAAGCGCTTATGAAATGGTGAAAAACTCCTAAAAATTGGATGTTCGGAAAGAGGATTTTCATATTGAATTCGTAAAGCAATAATCTAGTTGGGATGTCTGAAGTCTTGCGTTATATGTGTAACACCTTGTAAAGTGTTATTATTTTTCACCAGTTGTAGGTAATTTTAATCATCTCGCTAAGTTTATACACTCAACATAACTTTTAAAAAATTTAGCCAATCATGACCCACATTTTTTAGAGTTATTAACCTTCGGCTTTGGTCGAAGTTTTTGATGATGGCCTATTAGTCGGCTTCGGCCTAAAATCGATCTTCGGTCGGACACTACACACATAAGAAACACCGAAATTAGATGTCAGACAAAAGTTCAATACATGGTCAAACACATCTACTTATTGAAGTAGCAGAGTTCAAGTCACGTTGCTAAGTGAAATGATAATGGCCGGAGGAACATACCGATCGAATGTTGACACAAACCAGGTCAAAGAGGGTTGGAGGAAGCACTTGGGGTAGATTGGCATAGAAAAAGTGGGAAGAAGCTTGTGCCTTGCCTAGATTATAGGAAGCTGATATTGATTATAAATGCAACATTTATATTATGTATGTGGTATAGACTGCGTTTTGCATATAATAGTTTCATATTCACATTATTGTAATATTGTTTTAGAATGTTTCTAATATAATAATTATTTCACAGTAAAGCCACAAACTAAACTTGAAAAAAAGAAGCTAATGTTTATTTTAGGCTTTTTTAATTCTCTTTGTTTAAAAGAGATCGCTCTTAGCGATGAAACCGCCTACTGGACGTCTGTCTGTTATGATTTTTTCTTGATTTTGATGTAAATTATTGCTGTACAATAAAAAGTAATCTGTCTATCTATCAAATGTATTACATAAAAAAAATACGCACCCAAAAAATGGTCAAAATGATTTCTTAGTTTGCGCGTTTCACCTGAAATTCGACGAGTTGAAATTGGACGCCAACGTGGCTCGCTGGGCAGTCACCGTGCTCAACCTCAGCCGCACCAAGCGGCATCTTGACCGCGCCGTCCTACTAGGCTTCTGGGAAACTCTTGACAAGTATGTAACTTATTTCAATTGCCAGTCCGCATTTGTACACTTTAATGTCTTGAGACTAAGAAGACAACGGAAATTAGTTACTTATCCTATTTAACGTGTTCAGAAATCGATGGAGAAAATGATAGGTCTTACTGTCAAAACAAAAAAAATGTTGCCAGCTTAAGTAAATAGCGTACCAGAAAATAAATCAATTTTACTATTAAACGTATATCAGATAGTGTAGTAGATATCTTTATTTATTTTGGGATAGGGAAAATGACGACTCTACTTAAGATATTTGAAGTTATTCACATTCTGAATAAAATATTAAAGTTAACTTTTTTACACCTGCCATAACATTAAAATCAATTAAAATTAAGGTTTAGTACATTATTTTTTTTTATACCCGAATAAAATATTTTGTGGTACATCTGTATTTAAAAAGTGCGATATTCTAACAATAGTGTGAACCTTAATTTACTCTGTCGATTTGTGACCACAGGTATACATTATATACACGTCGTTACGCCAAGTCACTCACGGGATTCTAATACAGACAAATTATGTTTTTTTCTTTTGTTACAGGCACATGATGAAAAATAAACCGCACCTTAGGTTCTAAGTTCGTTGTAGCTATATATAATTTTATCTAATAGTATATAATGCCATGTGAATATCAGAAATGCCTTCGAAAGCAAAGCGAATCTAAGTCAATTCATACCATTTAAGAAATATTTTGGCTGTATCAATCATTTCATACATATATATATATATATATAAACATGTTGATAGTTATTGGAAAATTTGTAGTTTTATATTAACACGTGTACGTTTAATAATAACACATGAACATTTGTAGTTTTATAGTAACACGGACAGTGATCTGTACCGTGTAACTTTATTGCAAACTGACAATGTGCAATATATTATTTAGAAATATGGTGTGTATTTGCATATGCATAGAGCTCGAATTCATTTAATTTTAAATGTTATGTATACGGACCAATAGCTTTTAGAAATAGTTCAACCGTCGGCGCAGTCGTAACGTTATTTACACATAATTGGCTCCAGTTGGGCCAGGGCCACCTACCGGGTCCGTGTTACTTCTATATAATGTAGTTTCCTAATGGTGAAAGAATCATAAATACCGGTTCAGTACTTTCCGAGTTTATCAATTACAAATAAGCAAATCTTCCCTCTTTATAATGTACTAGCAGTTTCCCGCGACTTCGTACCCGGTCGACAACAACCTACCGGGTCTATGTTAAATAGCCTATGTTACGTCTGGATAAGGGAGATTTATGAAATCGGACCAGTGGTTTTTGAGTTTATTCATTACTATCATACATTTCTTTCCTCTTTATAATATTAGTATAGAAGTATAGATCGCTATGTATTTCTGTTCAGACTAAACGCAGATTAAGAATGACTTGTAAGCTTTTGCTTACTCTGCATTCCTTTAGTGTCCTATTTTATTTATATGCTCATAATGCTCAGTGCGTGTATGCGTTCGCATAATTTGGCTAATTTATCCATACTTATTTTTCCTTTCTATTCGCCACTGAATCAATATGAAAAAAATCTATCTATGTATATCATCACGCCAGATCCCTTACGGGGTAGGCAGAGAGTACAGGGTTCCAACACGTTCTGTCCTTACATACCTCTCTGGCTTCCTCCACTCTCATACACGCGCGCCGGTTACGGAGACTCTTGACTTGTCCTATGAAAAAAATAATGCTACAAAAATTCTTTGTATTGATTATTGTGAATTAGATCGTCTAGTATTATTGACTTATTTAGGTTTATACTTTCTCCCTTCAAACGTGTTGTGCAATAATTTTATATTAATTACAATAGAAATCGGACTTGACCAAATTAAAAAAATAAATATAGTAAATGGAAGCGTTTCAAGTGCCTTTATGATGATTAATGTAAAAAAAGTGCATCGCTTTGTGATCACGAGGTCCTGGGTTCAAATCCTAGGTCGGACAAATGTAGTTTTTCTAACGAAAAATTCCCAGTTTAAGTCCGGAGTCTGGAATTGTGCCCGGTATATGGCAATAGGCTCGCCCCCTATTACATGGGACCCAACATCGTCGGCGAACCGTGGGTGTACTCATTACACCTCTGCCACCCCCTCTGGGGAATATAGGCGTGAAGGTGTATATAAAATGGGATGTATATTTGCGTAATAACCACACCGTCCACCGAAGCATAAGTTTTGTTTCATGTTATTACGTCTTTATTTAATTTTATCTACGGGGAATAATGTCTGCGTTGACTCTTAAGTACCTATAGTTTCAATAGAAATAAACAGTTCGCTACTTAAATCAAGGCTGCCCTAAACCTCGCATCCTTTAGGGAATGCATTTTAAGCTTTTTTAAATTTACTTAAGTCGGAAATGGAAATCATACTTAACACTACTATTTATTACACATATGAAAATACATTAAGGTAGACCTAAAATGATTGTTGACGCTGAAAATATTAAACGATTTATAGTTAACAGGTAGTAAAATACATATAAATAAATTGGTACTTTAAAAATAATAGTTTCTACTTTAACGATTGGCATTAGACTAAAATTCGTTTAGTAATTACTGTCGTTTCTGTTGATTTATCGTAACCTAACTTAAGTTTCTCGTAGTATACCTAGCTGAATAAAGTAACTATTATTCCGATGAAATAAGGGACCAGTCCCTCCCGTGACCATTGGTGCTGCAAAGCACTCGAAACGTCGGGAACTAAAAATCAAAAATAAACCGCGATAAAATCCGTAAAATAGTTTTATTTCATGTATAATATTCGTGTAAATCTAAGAACTCAACTATTATTCAGGCTATGTCTTTTTTTGTATAAAAAACCTAGGTATTTTATGAAAAATTAATTTCTTTAATTTATAGCAGTAAATATGGAAGCTATTTTGTCCGAAATGGTATTTTTATTGTGGAAACTATTTTCGGTACAGAATGGTGGTAATAATTTTGAAGTGCGTTTTATATATCCCATTCTTTGAATCAACGCCAATCGGAAGCCAGTCATAACTTTTTTAATTGAAAGTAAAAGCACCAAAATTCTAGGACTGTAATATTGGCTCCGTCAAAATTGACTGCTCACTAGGTAGACAACCTAACACAATGGTAGTGCGGCACACAAAGCCTTTATAGTGCGACAAGGATCTTTTGGCCCACGGATGACATTGACAGAGGGGCGTTGGTATGAAATTAGGATTAACAATTAGTACAATTTTCCTAATTCCGAGGAGATTTTTTAACAGGTGGGTCCGCATGGTTACTAATTAAAAAAAGAACTTGGATAAAGGACATTGTTCTGCGTCCATCATGTATGGATGTATTTGCCTCAGAACCAACAACAATGAAGAAATGCTTGTATGATTTCAAGTTACCTGTAAACAGACAAGCGGGGGAATCACATTATTGCAAAAAAGTATTAGATTTTGAGGTTATAATTTAGTAGCCAACAATACATTTGTAAAATCGTTATGTAAAAATACACTAACAATAATCAAATCGATCAAGATTAAATGTAATTGATTTAATATAACCGATTGATAGGACTGACATCTTCAACCGTAATTCGAATACAAAGTTGACATTCGGAAAAGACTGTTGGCGACTTTGATTTAAGTACTTAACTACTTTGAAATATTCGTTTTTAATTGCAAATTGTCCGTTAGATATGGATGTTTTCAACTACTAGAATAAAACAGATAAATAATTATGGTATAGGTCACATGTTGGTTGGTTCTGGCGCCATTTTCCACGATGTTCATTTATAGCAAACGGCAACACTTCGACTGTCATGAAGTGACATTTTACTTGATGACAGCGTTCGTTCCGATTTTGGCTGCGGGCCAAAAGTTCCTTGTGCGTCTGTATGTACGTTTAAATAAAACATATACTGCAATTAATGTTAGGTTTCAGCTGATTGGAATTGAATCGTTACCGGAGTACGTATTGCCTATTCATTTCACCCATTGTTGTTGAAGTCGCCAAAATATTTCGAATGGTATCGAACTGTTCAAAGATCTGTGATCTTTGTTATTGACAACAATAAATTGTTGAATATAACACGTGTCTTTATCTTGTCATCACCTCCTTAGCGCAATATTAGGGATGCTTTATATCACGACTATACCCTCCCAAATTAGCGTTCGTTCCAACGAAAGACAAGTTCAACTTAGGAACTGTCTCCGTCGCAAACAGTGACTGGTTAACATTAGTTTTGTTTGACGAAGTTCGCAGTTCAGTATTCCAAATGCCCCAAGTCTGAATTTAGTCGTGAAAATATGTGAGCATTAATGTTTGTATTAATGTAATACATGTGATGGGAATACTGTTTCTCTTTTAGATTTTCACGCCTACACCACTAAATAGATTTTGATAAGGTAAGGAGATACTTTGCACCCTGGAGAAGGACATAGGCTACCTGTCGCTGACGAAATCGTAGATAACAGTTGTTTATAAGTGACTGCCTCGTTGATTACGTGGCTTAGCGTATCGCTTTGTGATCACGAGGTCCTGGGTTCAAATCCTAGGTCGGACAAGTGTAGTTTTTCTAACGAAACTTCCCAATACGAGTCCGGAGTCTGGAATTGTGCCCGGTATATGGCAATAGGCTCGCCCCCTATCACATGGGACCTAACATCGTCGACGAAACGTGGGTGTACTCGGTACACCTCTGCCACCCCTGCTTGGGGAATATAGGCGTGACGGTATGTGTGTTTTATGCGTTATAATATGATTCAATTTAATGAAATATCCATATGATTTAATCTGTCTTTATTTAAAATTTCATTTCAATGGTAGTGTATAACAATAAATAATTCTGATCTCTGTCAGATGTAAGTACAGACACATATAATGTAAGTATAGGTATGTATTTTATGATATTTTCTGTACACAAAATAAAACCATTAGATTTTTTTACCCATAACAATTACATCCATCACATCGTTAGGTGTGTACTTTTTATGTGCCCGATTTTACTTTTAGTCAATATATTTTATGAATCGTAGGAATCATCCAGCTGAACTAAACGGTAGAACAGACGCAAATGGGCTAAATAAATATGCTATATACATTTCCATCGGTATTAATATAACAAAAATGAAAGTTACAAAAACGAAAAAATAATCTTATACCATCAATAAATAAGTACAATAAAAACATTCTCAGTAACACAATGACGGTTTCGTTTGCCCCGATAAGGAATGATAAGACCAAATTTTACCGGTCGCAAACATCCACCATTGAAACATTTTAATAAATATTGTTAAAACACACTTTAGTCTTAAGAAGGAAAGTCTATTTCTAACCAACAATGTAATTTCTCATATTTCTTTCTTCCCTTTGCCAGCATCGTCCAGAGCTTTGGTTCTTACTTAATGCAAGCATATAGAACATGTTGCCGAGTTCATGAAGTGGCCACGATCTTGTTTTGATTAGTAAACGGCATTTGGCAATCAGCACTAGAAAACAAATCTATCTATCCCGTGTGCCTATTACACTTAATGCGATCAGAATAGTTATTCAGTATGTTATTATCAAAATAAAACACATCGCTATACCTAAGTTTAAATCCCTAAGGTTGGCTATTTAATGAAAAGATGAACTACAAACTATGAGTTTAGCACAATCACTCATAGTGACGCGAACAGGGCACACTTATCGGAAATAGCAGCACACCATGTAGTAAAAAATATTAATGCACTCTCTCATCATATAATAATATTAATACATAGATTCCAACTCAATTTGCTTTTGTACATAATACGCTTGCCAATATTTTCAAGGTTTCTAGACGATCGGATTCACGATCATAATCGCTGATTTTGTGCTATGAGAGTTTATAATCTTTGATGTTCACCTTGTAGTTTACTATAATTGCACTGATTATAAGACATACATGGCATACCTAAACTACTTCGATATGCATGACCCCATAGGAATGATTCGTGCAAACTAATGAAATGAACAATGTCTTTACTATGTACCTAAATTTTAACAAAATAATAATGCCCGCCGGCTTTCATATTATCATATTGTATCGCAAAAATACAATTACATTTTTTTTTAAGTACAACATTATTTAAAAAACAAAATTGTAAAAAGCTTTACGTTTTAACAACATCTAAGTAAATGTCATGAAATTTATAATTTCAATATTTTAACACGCAGTACTTACATGCATATACGATATTACGTACTCACATTATCAACAGTAAGTTATTGCATTTACATCATATTGAGGACAATCATTTTGGGCAAGGAACATTATTTATCAGTCTAAAAAATTATAACAAATTTTAATAAAGGAACTATATCACCTGTAAATAGTGTGAAAATGATGATAATTTTGTATAACTCACTATGTGTAGGTAGGTGAAATAGAACCCATGAGTAATTAATAATGTCAGATTCCAAATAGTACTCGGATACGGTACAATAAAATGAGACTTTCGTCACAATTGCTTCTATAGTCTAGCACATACTACTGCCTCAGTATTCGAAGGTTGTAGAAGTTGGCACCACCTCCAGCACCATTTGCAAGAAAACTGTTATTTTGTCTGGAAAGGAAAATATTCCATTAATTTAATAATCGTATCACTTACTGACTTAAACTATATTGATACTATAGTGAGTATAGCCACGTATTTACAAAATGTTGACTGACAATACCCAAGAAACCGACATATTTGTCTTAGAAACTTAGCGTTGGTTTCTTACCCATAAAAGGTAGCGAATATCCCCATTTAACGAAGGGTAAGTAGACCAGGAGACCGCCGAAGATAAACGTAGCCGCGTACAGGTATTCCCACTGAGGCTTGTCCACTATCGGGGCTATCACCAGGTACGTCGAAACCAGCAGCACGATGTAAGGTATTATTATCGGCACCTATAATGTAGAAACTAAACTTAGTAGTAGTACGTAAACTTGTCATATTACACTCATTCTTTCATACGGAAATTGCGGAAACTGACTCTGCATTAAAACGAACTTCGTTATTAATGTATTGGTTTTGGAAGTATAACGCCTCGTTCGCACGGGTGCCTTTTCAATGCGTTGTGCTGAAGCGCTGTAAGAGATTTTAAAACATGTATTGTTAGCCGTTTATTTCATTCCAGCGCTTGATTAAATTGTGGTTAAGAGCTTAAGCTGCTCCGCCCACTGTCTAATAGTCGCGGGTTCGATTCCCGTACGGGATAAATCTTTGTGTTATCCACAATTATTTGATTCTGCCTGGGTATTTGTGTATGTGAATTTTCATGTTTGTAAACGCACCCTTTTGTGTGTGTGTGTGTGTGTGTGTGTGTGTGTGTGTGTGTGTGTGTGTGTGTCTGTGTCTGTGTGTGTGTGTTTGTGTGTCTGTGTCTGTGTATCTGTGTGTGTGTGTGTGTCTGTGTCTCTGTGTGTGTGTATGTCTGCGTGGGTGTGTGTGCGTGTCTGTGTGTTTGTGTGTGCTGTGTGCGTGCGTGTGTGTGTGTGTGTGTGAATGATCTACGCTGTTGGCCGCGGGGTCTTTACAGCTTCACCGGACAAGCTGGCAACGCACCCACGACACAGGAATAAATCCAAATGTTGGGCTACGTTTAAAAACAAAATAAAAATAAAATGTGTTGAAAAAGCGCTCGAGCGAACGAGGGTTAACGCATTGGTCACAATTTTTTTATCATACCTTATAAGGTCTTGGTGCGTGCGGTTTCGTATATCTCATAACAATCAGTGCAAGCATCGCGCCACCGTAGAAGATCCACGCGGTAAAGGAAAAGAAGTCGATCAAGGAATCTATCGTCCCGTACAACACCATAGCCACAGCTATTAAAGACTGAAATCGTAAAATAAATATTAAATAATAAATAGTAAACTTACATTTTTATAGCATATAGATCACATCACTACTTATTTAAGTATCTATAGAGATACTTAAATAAGTATAACATAACTTTTAAATTGCTTGTTTTTTTCTCAGCTCAAAAGGCTCTTTGATCATGTATTGTTTCGATACGTACATGGAATATCAGTCCCGGCGCAGGAGTGAACCGGCGTACGTGGACATACGATAAGATGTCCAACAAATGACCCTCTCGCGATGCAGCAAAACACAACCTGTGAAAGCAGTAATTTAATTAAGATTGGTCATAATTTAGTATTTAATATTTATTGCTATTGGTATAGTATCGTAATAGGCACTAGAGTAGCCGCCGTCCGATAGTAATGAACTAAATTGCCTGAATATTAAATATATGGTAGCGAGAGCTAGGTAGAGAGGAGAATGAAAGTAGGATAAATGCGGTGGAAATGCGAGCTCTGCGGAAGATGTGCGGAGTGAAGCTGAACGACTACATTCGCAACAGCGTAGTAAGAAAGCGAGTAGGTATGAAAGATAGTATCGGTGTAAAGATGAGGTATGCTCCGTTGGTTCGGGCATATATAAAGAATGTCAGAAGAAAGAATGACAAAACAGATATACAATGCGAAAGTGGAAGGATGTAGGTACCAAGGAAGACCTAGACTATTTTACCACGACCAAATAGACCGCGTTTTATCTAAGGGGACAAGTCAAGAGTCTCCGTAACCGGCGAGCGTGTATGAGAAGAACTATGAGAGTGGAGGAAGAAAAGAACCTGTTGAAACTCAGTACTCTCTGCCTACCCCGTAAGGGATCTGGCGTGATGATATAGATAGAGAATGTTAAATATATGAACGTATATAATTCAAGTGTCTACTACACTTGAATTATATACGCATAACAAATAAAAGTAAACAATTATCATACCTTCCCGCGACAAACAAAGTTCCATTAGCTGAGCCGAAGGTGGATATGGTGACGGCGAGCGGCATGAGCCAGGCCATGGGTCCCAGCAGACGGTTGCCGAACGTCACGGCCACGGCTTCGCTGTCTGCCATCTCGCTGACCGACATCACCGCCAGGTAGGACACGTTCACCAGCGCGTAGCATAGCGTCACCAACGGGATGCCGATTACTATGCTCAGTGGTAGGTTCCTGATTTCCAATTTCAGCATTATATTGTGTAGTGGACGTTGAAAGTTATAAGGCCTCTTTCACTGCCCTTGAGTAAAGTCTATATAATAATAAATAATAATATTAGCCCTGTTAAGAAACTGTTCCACCGTTGGGCACGGGCCTCCTCTCAAACTGAAAGGGGTTAATTAGGCCATAGTCCACCACCCTGCCCCAGTGCAGGTTGGCGAACTTTACACACCTTCGAGAAACTGTTAGACATGCAGGTTTCCTCAGGATGTTTTCCTTCACCGTTAAAGCAAGTGATAGTTAATTTATTAATACGCACATTCTTTCGAAAAGACAGAGGTGTGTGCCTGGGTTTGAAACCGAGACCGAGACCAAGTCCAACGGTTTAACCGCTAGGCTATTACTGCTAAAGTCTGAATTAGATTAATCGACAACTAAAGTTGCAAGTAAGACTATGTACGAATTTATTTATTAATTTTAGTTGCCAAATAACGCTATTCGAGAAATAACTAACCAGCACTTTACCCAATGGTAGTGAAAAATGTCCTTAGTCAAGCTTTATTACTTTTAGAAGTTTGAATTACTGTTTTTAACATTCATTTTCACTTTTTCAACTTTTTTCACATTAAACACGCCTATAAATAAACCAACCTAAACATTTCAGCCCCACTTCGACAGATAAGTGGGTAGGTAGGTAGATAATACAAAAGTGTTAACTACAGCCTTTTTTTGAAAGGCGTAAAATATTTAGGTAATTGCTGCTTCTGCTAAGTGCTTCTTCCACCTTAGTTCCACCCCTACCTACCTGGTTTAATAGAAAGCTTTAACATACGTAAGTAGCGTATCTAGGTTCTATTGTTCAAATTACTTTGATATGTGTCTTAAATATATACCTACTTATTGTTGTTGATTCGTCATTACGAGTCATTTCTTGCTGACATTGGACTATATAACACTGAACTAAAGTTAATGTG
This sequence comes from Phalera bucephala, assembly GCA_905147815.2. Lineage (NCBI taxonomy): Eukaryota > Metazoa > Arthropoda > Insecta > Lepidoptera > Notodontidae > Phalera > Phalera bucephala. The sequence continues at coordinate 14,077,200 of LR990617.1, read as the reverse complement.
ATGTACTTATTGTTCACGTACATGCTTTTGTGTGTGTGTGTGAGAATGATGTACGCTGTTGGCCGCGAGGCCTTTACAGCTTCACCGGACTTAAAGGCGAGCGTGCAACCACTACGCTCTAGCCAGCCAGAAGGGCAAGAGGCGACATACTCGAGGAGCCCTCGGTTGGGACAGTCGCTGTAGGGGGACGGGTGCACTACTAAGTGCACCGGTCAACCGCCGGCTATGGGAGGGGATCTACTACTACGTCGTCGTCGTCGCCCGTATTCTGAGCGGAAAGAAGGGATGACAAAGCATCGGGGGGGTCGGTGAGAACATGTCGCGGCCGGCGGTGGCGGCAGGGGTCGGGGGGGAGATCGTAATCGGCGGTGGCTACGATTAACGGATTCGCATGGGTAGATGCGTTCGCGAAGTGACGTGTTGACGCCTTTTTAATAAAGGCGCGAATAGGTTCGAGACCTAGATCGGAGTGGAGGGCGACGTTCCGTACGAACCAGGGGGCTCCTACGGCTTTACGGAGGAAGCGGTTTTGAACCACTTGGAGTTTATCGATGTGAGAGGGGGCCGAATGCCCGAACACAACACACGCATAAGTCATGATGGGTCGAACGCAAGTTTTGTAAAGTGTTCACGCACATGCATTGCAGCAGGAGCCTGTTATAAGAACATACCCAAACGTAAACATGAATACGTAAATTCGTAGCTACATAAGTATACAAACACAAGAGCTCGTAAGCTTTTAATAAAACTTGTAAGCTGATATAATGTATTACGTAAATAGTTTCAAGGGTACCTAGACTAGTCGTCTCAAAAGAGCTCTGTAAATATTCACGTAAAGGCGAACAGTGTTGCTTCACATAGAGTGATGAGATGTAATCTTACTAAAAGTAAGTAGGTAGGTAGAATGCTATGCGGGATTGGTATTCCAAATAGTACTCAGCTTTACTCCTCATTTATATCACGTCCGTTCGGGCTAGCAGTTTAAGCATAGGCCTCGCAGCTTTGGTATCGGATAGTGTTCGTGGGTTTAACCGAGGCACGGGACTAATCTTTGACCTACAGAACATATTTTCGAGCTGGGTGCTTGTGTGTAAGTAAACGCAACTGCGACACACGAATAATTCGTAATGTGGAGCAAGGTCATGAAATAGACGAAAGTAGCAAAGTTTTCTTTGAGGGGAAAATGACCGCCGATTTACGAGACCCTGTCCGACAGACTACCAGACGGCATATCTCATAGTTGTTAATACCTGTCTTACATTTGTTGTTATCTGTTTAACTGAGACGACCTACCTATTAATCTACTATATACACATATTATACTATAGGTCATGCACGATTACAATAAAAATATATACGTATAAATGACTTAATCACAATTATATCTAATTATATTATATAACACCACTTGCCTGGATGGATTTTTAATTTCCTCAGTGACATAGTTTAGGTTATTCCAACCATCGTATGCCCAGAGGCCTGTGTAGAACGCAGTGGCAATGTTGCCCAGCGTCGCGGTGCTACTCGCGAAGTTGGGCTCCTGTAAATGTCGCGTATTACCTGCACCATACCGAACAACCGCCCATCAGAAATTGTATATTTACATCCCATTATTATGTATTAATATTAAACTAAAATATTTAGGAACATTCCGATGATCTGAATTGCGAGGATGACATGGGATTTTTAACCAACTTGGAATTCTTCTAATTTAGAGATTAGAATCGACATTACAATAGTCTGTTGTAATTCATCAATTTTCGCAATTAAAAGTAAAATGTTCTCGTAAATTTGTAACTGTAAATCGACAAATATACCTTTTATTTGCTCAATAAATAATGTTGTTAAGCACATAAACCAATACATAAATACCCGCGCAATAATTTCACGTTCCATCTAAGCGTTCCATACATTAACAAAATTTATTATTTCCCGGAAAACCCACCGATATATATTTGGATGTGTAAAAATATTTATACTTTACCTATCCAGAGAGGTGAAAATGAACAAACACTAAATAAATGAAGATGTATGAATGAAATTCATCTGAGCGTGCATCCCGAATCCATTACCTAATATCAATTTGTAAGCTCCTCCACACACGATGATCGCTATGGCCACTAGTTTAGCTGCTGTGAAGATGTTCTGTACATTCGTAGCCAGATTTACGCTGTAGCAATTTACTGCTAGTATCATCACTGAAAAGATAGAAAAACCATAAAATAATAATAATGAAATAACCTTCAGCGACATCTCATTGTTCCTAATCGAACTTGAAGTCGTATTTCAATTGAGATTCGTCTATTTCTATCTTAAATTATTAATACCTACTACTGAAATGGACGACCTTTCGGACTTCGTTCTTTTTACGATGTGCCTACATAATAAACAAGTATTTATCATTGGGTTATTATCTGATAGACACCTACTAGAGAAACTACTTGAAACAAAAAATGGCGCATAACTTGATGAACGCAGAGTGATCGGTGATGTTTGTATTTTCGTAAATAATAAAATCTTGTTTTTCGAGTTGTTTAAACATCGCAGTGCATATAAAGGCAAATTGTTAAAATAAATCTTAGAAGTTGCGGCAATCTCCTGGCGCAAAGTGAGCTTAAAGTGTATGCACTCTACATTTTGCTACATAAAAATCTTTTTTTTTTTATTTATAAAACCTACATCAAAAAGCAAAAAATAAATATTTGATGTCGGTACCGGTTAGTGCAGTCGGTTACTTGGCACCGACTACAAATATTTATTTTTTGCATTTTGGAGTCGTTTTTTTTAAAAAAAAAGATGTTTATTTTAAAATTTTAAGTGACAATTTACTAATATTTATACACCTATATTATATTATTTTGGTGAGTTGTACAGCAAGGTACCTACAGGATTGATATATTAACCATAATAATAACGGAATCTATACATTCGTGCTGTTCGCCGTTAAGGAGTCCCCTGATGTATCTTCAAAGTTCAATACCGATTTCATTAAAATGGGACCACCTCGAAACTATACTAAACCCAACGCAAAAAGAATCAGCGCATAAATAAAGACGACATAAAAAAACAAACGAATTGTCGACCTCCTCCTTTTTTGAAGTTGGTTAATATTCTGATTAGTTCTATGGCAGGGTACCTATAGGATTGACATAATACCCATAATATCACAATCTACGCATTCGTATTGTTTGCCGTTAAAGAGTTCCCTGGTGTCTCTTCCAAGTACAAGTTCCAATACCGATGAAATTAAAATGGGAGCTATACTGAACCCAATGCAAAAAGAATCATCAAATGGCGGAATGATCGCGTAACATACATACAAAAAAAACATACAGTCGAATTGAGAACCTCCTCCTTTTTAGAAGTCGGTTAAAAATTTTGCTGAGATGTCTTCTCTAGTACTTAATAGTATAATATTATTTACACATATGTATTTATAATCATGCCAGGTTGTACTATACCGGAGATCGTTGATTCTTCTTTCTCGTTTAGTCTGGACTAGCTAAGTCCAGACTAAACAGACAGTGTTATTAAGTTCTTTATATGACTTTGTGTCTTATGTTGCGGTATACATCTATCAGGCAAACCACTATTTAGCGACATTCGATAGCGCATATTATACGAACAGATGGATAATTAGGTTTGTGTGCAAATTATTAAATTTCATATAATTGTTCCAAGAAACAAAGTTGTTCGTAGGACAAGTTTTTCAGTCACTAGCTTTGTTTCAGCCGCTCATTGTCTGGTTATTAAGATACGAGTATGACCAATACGGTTGTCATCAAATCACCATCAAATAAGGTATGCTGTATTTTCAGAGCTCACGTATTTGTCTAGATTTTCAAAGATGTATTCTAAACTGTCCGTGCAAAAGCTTATACAATGTATAGGTTATACCAATGACTTACCAATACATATGACCGCGACAAGTTTGACGAGGCTGCCGGGCGGTTCACATTCAGACACGAATGGCTCCACCGCGTATTTGGCAAAACTCAGGCATATTATAGCCATTTGCGATGGTTTCAATACCAGTGTCGATACCTGGTAAAAAAGTTGATAATTTAGCTATTTGGGCAGAAAAACTGGGCAATAATGTACTTAGTTATCCACGTTCCAGATTAAGTACATATTATTATTTCTGTACACCGTTGTTGTTAGCCCCTATTCACTGGCAATCTTTTTCTAAATTAGGCTGTATGTTTGAAGAAGAGGATAGTGTAGACGATTTTCTACAAATTCCTTGTTCTAAAGATTAAGTGGTTGCTGATCGGTTTAAATTCATGTAGTAACGTAAACCTTATTTAGTATTCTGAGTACATGAAAAATATTACAACAAATGTCTTAAAAAAAATTGTTACAATATGTTGAAGCGGGGATGATAAATGTATTATAAAATTACCCATGAAAACAAGAATGCGGGTGGTCCTCCGAAAGCGTCCATGAAATAGGCGTATTCAGCGCCGGACGACGTGTTCATAGTTCCCAACTCCGCATATGCGAGCGCCCCTGTTGAAAATATATTACAAATGTAGGAACATACTATTGTAACCAAGAAAAACCAAATAGATCAATAAATGTTTCCGACATTGCAGCCAATGTGACCGCGTTCTGGGCCGTTTCCATATAGCACGTTTGCCGTCGAAACGCTAAAAAGAATAAGTGTAACAAACTGATGAAAGATCGCGTGTTTGACTAGTTGTTAAAAGGATTTTAACGAAACCCGTACTCTAACATTAGTATATAACAGCATGACCTATTGTCAATAAAAATACTAAGTAACCTTTGGAAGCCAGGCCTTGCCGTAGATATTTAATATATAAACAAATCATATGAAAAAGGATTTCACGGATTATTATAATATTTTCATGGTTATATATTTATCGTATTTTATATTACTGAAATAATTCGCTTAATAGTTAAAGGTAAAAGATACATAGGACATTAGTAATTTTACCGTAGTCCTCGCTTGTTATTGGCACACACGTCATATTGCCTCTCGAGGGGCCATACAGAGGTTCATACAGTATATGAAATCAACGACCTCAATAAATAAAATGTCTGCTCCTATTTACGATTATATACTAATTGAAGCTGACACTAGTCACGTATCTTCACTGAAATGCACTTAAAAACATGTTTATCACTCATTGCTGATTCTACATTCAAAATTATCATTTAAAGTATCACAGTATAATTAAAATACGTAAAGGAGTCTCTAGTCAGTTTTCGAAGACGCTAGGACTTGTGTTATCAATTTATTCCTAGCCTAGACTAGCTTCTATGCTCTATCAGTCAACATACTGGAACTCATTATAGTGTTTGAATACCGTCTGCTCCGTCTGAAAAATTTAATTGGCATATTGCTTTGCAATATGAGTATTAATTTTTTTTAAAAGCATCTCCATGTTTTTTAATACTTCGTATAAGGCTTAACGTAATAGATAATACAAGACATGAACTTTAAAATTCCTAAGAAATATTCTGTTCCATACCTAATTTATAGGTTCTAACTTCCTGATAGAAGTAGTACCTACTACTCGTAATCGCCGTTAACAAATTGAGTGATTGAAGTACATCGACGATCATTGTCGCACGCGACAGGGCTGTGGACATAATTGTCACTTACCAAGCAGTGAAAGCAGACCACATGCCATCCATATGATGAAGCTGATGCCCACTGAGCCTGTGCGTTCCAGAAGCCCCGAGGGCGAGACGAATATTCCTGATCCTGGAAGCAAAATTCTTGAATTAATTTGCGTTTAAATATCATCATCTGATGATGATGGAGTGACTAATTTAAGCTAATGCTCAAATTAGTTCACTGCTGGAAAAGCCTCTTCCAATGTTCGCCACTGAGCCGGATCCGCGGCTTTACGCATCCAGTTACTACTGGCAATCCGTTTCAATAAAATTTGAACTAATTGAATGCCTACCAAAGTTATAGTACAATCTAAGTAGAATTTCTCAAGTATAACACTGCTAATGAAATTGACTAATAAATTTATTAACTAAGCTATGTAAAGACCTTATTTTAAGCATCTTTTGGTTATAATCTCGACTAACAAATTATAAGTTTGAAGAAAAGTAAATTTCGACTAACAAATTATAAATTAGAAGTAAAGTAGATTTCTAGATATTTTGTCTTTAAATCTGTATTGTATTGATTTAGATTAAATGTTCGAACAATAATATATGTAAATCCATATCTCTACAAAAGATACTAAAGCATGCTAGTTTATTTTAAATCCGAAGTAATATATAGGAATGTCGTCCAGTTTAAACATTATTTTTGTATAGTATCCTACGCTTCGAGTATTTTATTGCGCAAAGATCTCGTGTACGTAAATGTTTATCTTGAGCCAGATAAACATCTGAATAATTTTTCGGCGAACCAATTTAAAGGTGACGTGAGTATTCACGTGTGACGTGAACTAATAATCTCATTTAAACAATCATGTGATGGAGATGAATAAGTCACGACGCTACGGTATTTGTATATGGGACATGATGAGGATTAAAATTTTGTCCGAATTTACTCAGGCAATGTTTGGTTGCATAATATTTAATGAGGTATTACAATGTTTATACCAATTCAACAATATTGCCTGAACAAATATTGTCTATTGTAACACGTGAATCTTAACGCATGACTAGTTACATACATATGGACAAGGATTGTTTATTTAAATGTAAAATTCACTTGTTTAGCGATTACCTTTTAAATCATTTATGACCGTGTAGTTTTTTTTACTGCAAATGGCATTATAAGCAAAATTTTACACATAGAAACCAAGGGCGTCGCCAGTCGATGGTTAAGGGGGGTGGCAAGTTGATACATGGATGATGGGAAACGTATGAATTCTAGGTATAGTCAAAAGCATATGAAGCTTTACATTTGTGGTGAGTTTCTTATCTCTACGGTGATGATTGTAATATGAGCGGTACATAGTCCAATGCGTAAAGCTTTTGACTGTACAGTAAATAAACTTGTAAAAATTGTTACTGTATTTATTAGAAAAATACAATAAAAAGAATTTGGGACGAAATCGCCTCGAATGGTTTGTTCATGATCAATGAGTGCTAAATAAAATATTATCTCAAAGGTTTTTCGTGAATTTCTCGACTACTTTATTATGAAAATCTTGTATGTTTTCATTAACTAGTTTTCTGTGCACACTCGTCATGGCCAGATTATTGAGACAATTTTCCCCCATGGTGCTTCTTAATTAGGTTTTGACTTTGGTGCTTTGCATTTGGCTATTTGTTTTTTAATCTCTAGCAGCTGCCCCTCCCTGCATTTGGTGACACCCTTGATAGAAACTACAAAAATGGATTTCCAACTACAAATAAGTAGGATAATCACGTCAGGTGAAAAATGTCCACCGCAGGAAGAAGGGCACCTCCAAGGACCGCCATAACCGTTCATGTGCTCTCTGCGTTCAGCTTTTTTCCGCGACCTTTACTGATCATTTCATTTCGTGGGGCTCTGCCGGCTCCACATCTTGAAGCTTGAAGCTCTACATTTCTAGAGTTGCTTTACGCAACTCTAGAAACTTTTTGCTCTAATGCCCAACAATTCTGTTAGTTAAATGCCCCGCCCAATGACACTTCAATTTGAAAATTCTAAGCGCTTTGTCGGTGACTTTCGTGTTTAACTGACTTCAAAAAAGGTGGTTCTCTATGCGACCCGTCCGCCATTTTCTAAAAAATTACTGATCCGATTTGGATGGGGTTTTACGTTATTAAATGCATATTTTTTACAGATCCCTGATAGGTATAATTAATGTAATAATAAATACAATATGTAAATTAGTATATAATTTACGAAGGGTACCATTTGAGGTGCTTAAACGAGCTTACCGATCATAGTGCCGACGATTAGAGCCACCCCACTGAAGAGTCCCACCCGTCTCTTGAGGTGAACAGGGTCGTCCGGAGCTGCGTCCGACCCCTCCAGCTGTGTAAATACAGAGCCTTAAATACATGTATTACGATTGTCGACAGTGACGGGATTATCCACCTGCTAACATTGGTGAACACAAACAAAATAAACAGTGTACAGACTCCAGCAGGTGCAAAAACTATTGTGAGTTAAAATAGAAAAAGGCCTATAGGAATGATATTTAAATATGTCGTAATGATGTATGGTCGTCGTTGTGTAATCCCTAATACATTAAAATAACAACACTCTTCCTTCCTGCAGTTAGCTAAGTATACTTACTTAACTACTTTTGAGGATCGCGAATTATAGGTATATGATGTTTCTCTAATCAGTGCTATTGTACGCTAGGTGGACCGAACGGTGGGCACATGCTGCCGCCCACGACCTTCTTTATAGTATCTTCCAATCATGCAGGTATACTATTCAAAGATCACACAGTGTGCCCGAAGAAGTTAAGAGCTCGGTCTTTCTGGAAAGCCGCTCTAATTTTTCAACTATCCCAAACAACATGCGAATCTTTGAGCAAATGATGGTTTCATTCCAGAGGAGAGATTAAATAGAGTTTTACTGAACTTAAGCTAAAACTATATATCTCTAATAATTTCAGACTTTTCTGTACTGACCCATCTCATTGGATATCCCAATATAATCATGAACACGAAAATAGGTACGATTTTAGGCATAATTATTCATATTTGCCTGTTTTGTGGTATAATGCTAGATGACGTAAGAAGAAACTTGACTGAGTTGCATAATTTTGCCACATATTGCGTGGCCTTACTTTTAGGTTCATCTGTTTATTCTGATTCTGGACCATATATTAGATATAGAGTTTTTATTTAGTCGATTAAAATAGATAATAGTATACTTAATGTAATTTACTTTGCGTAAATATGTCATTTTTGCGTTAATGATCCATAAAAAGATTTTACATTGTTAAATGGTCCGGGAATATTTTACATTGTTAGATGGTAATCTAACAATGTAAAATCTTTTCATACTAAATTTCGCAGATCTTATCGGGTACGATAAGATCTTCGAAATTTTTCTGTCAATGAATCAATACGCATTCACCTTGACGATGCGGCAGTCGTCAGAAAGAATGATGCAACAATATCGACCATTACAAAACAGGGTAATCGGAAAATTAATTTCATCACACTTAACTAAAAACATAAGAAATTACGTCTGAGACATAAAACCTCTTAGATAATAAAAAAAATGTTAAGTTGTAGCACATCTTTACAATTCTTCTTTCAAGTGCACTTACATTGCAATAGAATGTTTGCAAATAAGATTTCCGCTGTACGTAAGCGATTTGTGAGACTGAATATTTTCAGTACACTTTGCGCGAGGAATTGAAAAATATCTGAAAATCAAATAAACCCTGCAAATGTCAAGCTGTAGCTATAACAGTGGTAGAAAGCCCTTCAATGCTTGGACCATAATTTTACCCTAAAAATGATGCCATGTGTCTAGGTATTAGGTATAATTTTTCATTGCAGATTTTTATACTTGCAGTTAATACTCTTTAGAAATACACAACCACGTGCTAATTAGTATTGCAATATGATAGAGCAAGAAATGAGGAAAATGTAATAATATACATAGATACTTCTTAAATCTGGCAATAACCAATATTTTTTATTTTTATTTAATAATGAATAAATATTGTTGGGTACTGATGGTCTTTACAGTTTCATGAGTTAAATATATATTTCCTTGCACCGCGACGTAACCTAAGCTAACAGCTAGATCCCTTGCGCGGTAGGTAGAGAGTACAGAGTTCCTTTCTCGGAGGTTACAGAGACTCTTAACAGCTCTAAATTCAAATAAATGAGGATCAATGGTTTTATGGATAATGGATTATACTGAAGTATGAAGTTATATAATATATTATGTTTAAATCAACTACGAAATATGAAGTTATCTATGTTGTTATGTAAATACGAGGTCTTAAGGTGCTGGTACCTTGTCTCCTGGGTTGGCGTTGCCGTCGGTGAGCGCACCCGCTGCGCCGTCTTCTGCGTCGCACCCTGCGGAGCACCCGCGCCATACCAATCCGCCTTCGCGTGCACTCCCTGAAATAAAAGAAGACGTATTTACATTGTCATACAGTCAAAAATTCAGTAACGACCAAGAGACTATAGTAAGCCAAAGAAATCTGAGGGGTTACCACAACCTCTTTAGCAAAACTATTATAAGTAATCTTAATTTGTCGTGAAAAAGGGACAGAGCTATAAACTTCATATCCACATTTCTTACAGCAAAGTATTATTATAATAGGATTGCTTAAGAGTGTGGTACGCGCCCTGATCAAACTGCTGTGATTGAGTGGAGTACAAAAGATTTCCAATTGATTTAGTTCTTTGAAAATCTTTCTAATAATGTAAGGGCATCGATGGCTATAATTGCCTCTCACGTTACGGGATATACGGAATACTTTAGACTACGGGACTACGGCTCCAATTTTATACAAATGGAAACCGAACAAAAATTCAAAAAAGGCTTTCACCTAAACTTAAGTGCTGCAAGAGTTTCTTTTTTATGTTAAATACATTATGATTTGCAAACTTAAGAAGCCCGCGTGATAATAAAATTATTGAGTTCCTACTCATTCTGTAACTCTGTAAAAATATGTATACAGTGAAATACTACTGACTAAAATATAATAAATAAGGGCTACGTAAGTTATTTATTTGCTAGCTGTCAAATTTGTATTTGTAGAGCAACAAAAAAGTCAGCACTTTATATGGTTATGACGAATATTAAACGTTAGGTAGACGAGACTTCAAGTATTCGAAGAGTACCTATGCTCTTTTTCATCATTCCTAAAATTATTTAAGCATGTAATCACACTACAGCTCATTCTGGTACCTGGAAATTCGTTTCTAGTATTTGTAAATATTTTTTATATTCTATACAAATTGGTAGAGTTCGTTTTGGTTAAAAAACAAAGACTTATTTGATTAATTTTTTTATTCTTAATGCACTCTTGTATATCAGTGGACTAAAGTCTGAAATGAATTCTTACAGCTTTGAAACTATACATCTAATAAATAAGCTTAACTTGAAATATCTATGTTGATTGAACTTTACAGTGATTCAGTTAATCTTAGTATTACAGATTGTACTTAAAAAAAAATTGTAAGTACCTTTTGCTCCCATATTTTAGTGCAGTTTAAACCGTTTATCATTTATCACTGGACACAAAATCACAAGGCACCACTTTATTATTAAACACCAATTAGGCATTTATTTAAAAAAGTATATGTACACTGTCTCAAGCGTGTGTATTTGCTGACAGCTCACACGACACAGAAAGAGTTAATAAATATGTAAAGGAAGACAGACAAAAATAAACATTCCTAATTCTACTGTATACTCAACAAGTAGCTGTGGTATAACCCAAGCGAACATTCAGCAAACTCACCGGCGCGATCGCATGTCCCACACGCAGTTCCATCATAATATAAACTTCCTTAAACTTGTCTTTCAAAGAGTTCACATAAATATGTCGCGTTGCATGGTCGTGTTATCGATTTTACTTTTATTTATCTATATAGGAAATTAATGCAGGATTAAATTTGGCTTAAATTTGACCCACACACGACAAGAAGCAAAGAAGTCAACATAAAACTGGGCAGTGCGATTATATTATTAATTTTTATTATCGCACTAGCCAACTTCGTGTATACTCTTCGTTGATAACAGTGCAAGTGAGCTGAATTTAACCGAGGGGTACATCGCCATTATCATCATTAGCCGAAAGAAGTACTATATAAAGGCCTCCTCTAAAGATCCCTACAAGGACTGCCTTTTCAGCTGAATGCACAGCTGGGCCAGCTTCTACCCGCGAACTTTATTAGTTCATTGGTCCATTTTGCGGAGAGCCTTCCATATCCATGTCTGGTCCGTTCATGGCTTAGATAGATTAACGATAAAAGATAGAGACAGAGACAGACATTAATCCTAAGAAATCCCTAAAACTTAAGGAAATATAACTTATAATCTTTAAATTCTTTCTGTATTTTAATCATATCAAATTCTAATTGAGAACCCAATTTAAACTGAACAAAAATATAAGGTTGTAGGGTATTGTAAATAAAGGGAATCTGCTCTTTATTTTCATAAAAAGAGATTTAGTAGCTTCTAAAATAGAAACTGGGAGAACAAACTATATTGTTGACATAAGATAGATATGAACGCAGATGTATTTAGTACAATTAACGTCATACAGAATAATGTTAGAGAGTTGTTCAAAATAAAGCATATTACAGACCTTGCATACCTACCTAAATATCTAGTGCTAAACCCTAAAATAGTTACAGCAACATTTATTGATGTCATAGTGGCGGTATTATATTTTCGGGGTAAATATACCTACCTATCGTTGGATACCAGCCTCGATCACAGAAATACTTGCCAAAATAGCCAATTAATCAGCGGTAATAGCACTATCTTATTGTCAGATGGGTGTGTCGAGTGTGGTGTCGACATAAAATTCAAATAATGACAACGAAATTTAAGAATCCCGCGAGTTTCACGCTTGTTTTGATTATTGAGAGTAGCTATTTTGGTAGTGGAACAATTAATTTTATGGAGGTCGCACGTAATTCCGAGACGAACATTTCAACGGTTGGGCGATGTCGATGACTGTTATTCTGAGCCAATATTGAGTAAGACAAACCACCGTTACCGCTTAATCGTCTATTGAATCATGAACGCATACCTTGTGTATTGCCTCTACACTGTGTAACAAAATGGTAAATCTACTTTTCTGTAAAACTGAATTAGAACACAACTTATATTGTGTCCATTCTGATATTTATATTCTGGTAATTGTGTTGCCCGATGCTAACACGTTAGATAATCATAATATATACTAATATTATAAGGAATTGGATTGAAGATTTATGTAAAAACAACAATTTCATTCCTTATAAAATTACCTAATTACATGTCTTTATAATATAGCCATTACGACGTCTTCAGTGGGCATATACAATACAAATTGTTAAATGCTAAAGGTAAATTCAAGGAAATCGATTCGAGGTCATGTGTTCGTATTGATTAATGGGGCATAACTGCCAACAAAACACTATATAGGTGTCATATGTTTATATCGATTTTATAACACGTGTCAGGGCGTGTATTATAAAAAAAATATTATTTGGAGAACGATGCGACTGATTCATATGTCTAATACCTACACGAATAAACAAAAAACATAAGTGAGATAAGAAAAAAGCAAAAAAAACTAAAATAGGGACGTAGACAATGTATCGAGACGGAACATAAGGTACCTTGCCAATCTCGAATATATTATGTTTCGTGTTGCCAAAACATCAATCAAGGTTTGAAAGGTGTCCTAACTCTAGGCTGAACGTATCACAGGGTTCTGCCGTGTGTGGAACATGCAGAATGTCATACACTACCGCAACAACATGTAAGATATTCAAACATTCTATTTATTGTTTTTTATTTGTCAAGAATTAAGAGAATAATACCTACATTATCCTACTTATATTATAAACTAGCGGCCCGTCCCGGCTTCGCACGGTTTACTTAGGTTACTTACGGGTAATGTAGCATTCTAATGTTGTTTTTGTCACTAGTTTTTGAGTTTATTCGTTACAAAAATACAAAAATACAAATCTTTCCTCTTTATCATATTAGTATAGATGAATAAGTTTGTATGTTTGGATATCTGGATGTTTGTTACTCAACACGGCTGAACGGATTTCGAAGAAAATTGGCACACAAATACTTTATTACCTGGATTAGCACATAGGATACTTTTTTATCCCTGAAAAATGTAAGGTTCCTGTCTAAAGTCAACGCGGACGAAGTCGCGGGCTGAAACTAGTATACCTATAAACATAAATATTTATCGATCGTGTCCTCAGAAGAGTGGTTAGAGATGTCCCATAAAATATATATTTCGAGGGCCCTTTTCATCGTGCGCCGCAAGACCTATTGCTGTAGATAATATATTTATATGTAGTAGATTTAAATGATGAAAGCTTGAAAGTATAAAAACACAAAATAACTATACGCAATTAATCATTCTGCGTAAAACGGTGTCAAGAATTTTGGCTCTATTTCCTCGCATTCTTTTTAAAACCTTGCTATGTCGTTCAGTATGCAGGTTTCGTTATGATGTTTTCCTTTAGCAATGAATAACAAATAACTATAAACCCCGCGGTAAGATGACGAAGCCCAGAATGGGCTAGTGAGAGCATCCTCTGATATGCGGCCTCATAAAGCATTATACATGCAAATTTATCAAACATCATACAACTGATTCACTTTAATCTTATCTGTAATGGTATTATGAACAAACGATAAATTGTTGATATCGGTACTGAAATCGACTGAGTATACTGATCATCATGGTCTCCTTATCTTGTAAATAGGCACTACAAATTATTTGTACTCGTTATAACTATGTACGTACGTGTGTACGAACAATTAGAACTTGAATTTCTTATTCACAGTTGATTAGTTTCATGCTTAGATCAGCGGAGGTTTCACGTAATTGAAAGGATTCATTATAGAGGTGGTATAGATTTGATATATTCTAATATAGTGTATTCTCTGATAATCCTGACTATTGTGAACATTTAAGGGTTTAGACGGGCTCATTATAAAAGAATGAGGGTATTTTTATAAGATAGGTACAGATTTTAACTTCATATTATAAAATTGCGGCGCTAAGGATATGAAATACTTTGCCTTCTCTAGAAATCTGTGGTGTTCAAAAGATTTACGTGAAAACGAAATGTTGAAAAATTTGGTGTAATTATTAAGTCTCTCAGTAACAGAATTACTAAAAATTTAGCACTCAATATAATCGATGATCATAAATATTATAAATTATAATTTTCTTTCACAATCTACTAAAAATTTTATACAATGCGACGGGTAGTTCGGATATTTAGACTTTAGTGATGATAAATATTTCTCAAGTGCCAAAGTTTAGAATACATTTTAAAGAAAAGCCACATGTTGTTTTAACCTCTTTCTGGTCTGCAATCAAAAAATAATAATACTCCTAAACTACTCTTTGAAATTAGTATTAATAACCTATACTTAGACTTGTTTAGATAAAGCATTGTTAACGAAAATGGCGCCTAAAAGTGGCCTTGGTTACTCACTATGAACGTGATGCCAATTTCCGCTTTATTTAATTTTATTCAACAGCTATCAATGTGTGCGTGCACGTGTATTTGCGTAAAAAAAATTATCTACCATTTGGGTAGATACACGTTTTGCCGTTTTCGCGCGCGCGATACTCCATCTAGACGTCTGTTATTCAAAAAATAGCATCAATCAAAGAATATTAATACACTTTGGACACTTTGGACTTGGTACATAAAGGCAACTTATGGCATGTAGTACTTGTCTCGAATTCTGCTTACTCGAGTTTCGATTTTGATGACGCGTACCCGAGCTTTACATGACATCATGAGACACACCGGACACAGTATAATCAAAACACCGTGTGCTAGGCATCACGTACACCAAGTGCTAAATACATATACTCATAACATTTTCCTTAATATTTCATTCAAGAACTAATATTTTTACTTTCTGACTAACTGTTCTAGTAACCATTAAGGTATTGATAGCAAAATTGATCAGAAGTGTCAGATAATTTATAAGGTACACATAGATTAGAGTTGAACGACTTTAACAACGGCTACAGTGCAGTACTAATTTTAATATTTGTAATGACGTTTAAATGTACACATCCAAAAAAAGATAAAAGCGAATCAAATTTTAACGTAACTTCATACTATTATCAATACCTTTTAATTTAGGAGAGAACAAGACTCTTGTCGCTGCATCTGTTGATGTATGCATCTTTTTCCATTCATTTCTTCTTAATGAATATTCTTTCAGTATTTCAAACGACGTGACAAAAACTTTCTCCTTTAATTGACTTGTGTGACTCCATACTTAAGCCAGATAGCATAGGTACACATGAAAAGACAAGTACGATTTAGAAATAGATTCTCTTCATATCACTTAGAACGTCTCAAAAACCAAAATAAGTGCGTAGGTATTCAATGTCTTATCATGATTATCGCTACCAAATATGGGTCAAAATATAATATTACAAATGCCGACACAATCTTAGTTGAATTTATCGTTGGATAAGTAATGATATCTTCGTTTATTTTAGGACACATTATAAATAATACCAGGATTACCGTAAGTCCAAGTAAAATTACAAGAATGTAAGTGGAAAAACTACATGTTTTGTAGTATCCGACTGAAGCTTCTGCCTTGGCTTCGACCATCTTCGGCCAATCCAGTTTCCAGAAATCATCAAAATTGAACGATCTACTACGATTTACGACTAACGAATGCTTTTAAGTAAATAAATATTATAAAAATATTATTTCAGTATTAGTCTTTTCAATATTCTAGTTCTCGAGTGGCGACCTCGTACCGGAAGACGTGGAGTGGGCAGGCCCCCTACAAAGTGGAGCGATGACCTGGTGAAGGTCGCGGGTAGAAGCTGGATGCGTACAGCACAAAGCCGGTTGTTGTGGCGATCTTTGATGGAGGCTTTTGACCTGCAGTGGACGTCTTTCGGCTGATGATGATTCTTTTCAACCAGTTCTAGGCAATTTTAATCATCTCGTTAAGTCAATACAGACAACAGAACTTTTTAAAAATTTAGACAATCAGGAACCATCTTTCTTAGGGTTATTAAACTTTCGGCTTCGGCCAAAAGTCGACCTTTGGTCGGACACTAATGTTTTCCAATCAGTGTTAATGTTTTACAGTTCGAGACTTCAGTTACACCGACATCCAAAACCAGGGAAGTAGATTTAACCATTAGTACTTCAGGTTACCTATAGTTAGCTGGTTTAGATATTTAACTTAATGTCAACAAATCAAAAAAAGATTTTTTAAATGTCACTTTGTCCTTTAAAATACGTTGAACTTAAATTAAAAAATACAATATTATTCTATTTTCGTAATAAAAAATTAAGTATTTCATTAATTTTAAAACAATATTTGGTATTTCTATACTCTTTGCTATTTACTTTTGATCAATAACTAAACCGACAGAATATATTATACTTTCTTAACACATGAGTAAGTATTATTCAATTTAAAATAGCTAAGATAACAAATCAAAAATAAACTAAGATTTATCTGTAACATTTTGCAATGACGCACATAGGCGAGCTCTGTCACGAGCTCAATCGTAACAGGAAGAAATTATAATCTACGAAGTTACGTAGACGAAAATCTGTCTAAATATTTACCAGTGAGAGCAATTTTTGAAACGCTGTGTAAATAAGTTGGTAAAGAAAAGAACTACTCAAAGGAAATTACATTATCTCTCGTGCATTTTAATAGAGCAAAATTGTTATCTAATGGTTTAACCATCAATTGACTTATACTCAGGAAAACCAGTATATTATTAATGAATCGTCAAGAAAATAACAATGACTCTACCACCACATCGGAACGTCATGCTTGTGGAGACCAAGAAATTCCACTTTACAATGTAGTTTTTAATGCTATATTGAAAGTGTGTAATTTGGTAGATATAATTTGATACAATAGAGGCCAAAAACGTTCTACTTTTAGATTAATCCTAAAACCGAATAACATGTTTAGCCTTCTTTTGTGACTTTGCTCTTTTCTATACTTGACAATTACTGTTAGATCCAAATGAAGCACTACCTATACACAAGCTGTAGCTGTTACCCTAAGATTTATTTAAAATTTCAACTTAAAAAAGTTCTTATTTGAGTTTTGTCATCCTTTTCACACGGGCGTCCCACAAAGGCATTGACCATCAGGTCAGTAGTAACTTTCGGGGATTAGTGTGATCTCGTGTAAACACTATGACGATTCAAGGACGATCCTCTCATAAATAAACATGGTCGAGAATGTGACTTACGTATTGAGCTTGAGATTTTGTCTTCAGTTGACCTTTTCGCAATGAAATTTATTTTAATTATTAACAATATCTTTGAGCCTCAACTAAGCATAGCTTGTGTTTTAAGCATCAGAAACGAGAATTGTGGATTTCTAGATAGTTTAAGAATGACTTCTCATACCTCTTAATGCAAGTAGGTACTTTGCGGTTTTATGAGAACCAAGTGTATATGGTTATTTTTATTATTCCTCGAAATGAATCGCATTGAGTTCATTCATCAAGTAACGCTACGCCTATAATTGAAACATTCCATCTTGACGTAAACTTGTAGGTAGACAATAGCAGTTGTCTGTTGTCAATACTTGTTATACACAAATAACATTTCTTATTCTATAAATACAGTTATTCTTGTTGTACACAATCTTTCAGTAGATATTGCTTACAGGCTCCGGATTGTACCTGGGATTTTTAGATAGAAAATATCCAATTGCATTTAGTCCGACCTCGGATTATAATGCCACTATGCATTAGATCAACGATCGACCAGTCAAAGATCGACCTGTAAGATGATAATATCTAATAATTTCAAACTCATACTTAGGAATATGTGATCTACTTGGTGAATATTTCAACGAGCTTTTCACGCATGTTAATGTTAGTTCACAAATTTTATAACAATTCGTACTACATTCTAGCAATTTGCCCTTGCGATTTGCTTTACTGGCCTATATTAATATGATATAATGTAGAGAAAATACCCCAGCTTTCTTAAAGCAAGTACCTTGTGCAATGAAATTAAATTAGAACGGAGAGTGTAGAGCTGCTGGCTTCTTACTATAAATCTATCTATCAATCTATGTAATCACGCCAGCTCTAAGATTTTAGGTTCTTCCCTTCAGACCTTTCTGGCTTCCTCCACTCTCATAGACGAACGAGACGAATCCCATACACGCTCGCCGGTTACGGAGACTCTTGACTTCCTCTTCAGATATTGGTCTATTTAGTCTATTGGTCTACTGGACAGACAAGGTCTATTTGGTCGTGATAAGACAGTCCACGTAGGTATTATTATAAATTAAAATATAAAAATACAATCGCTGATCTGAACCGCTTCGCATTTAGCTTCTCCATTATTTACAAATCCAATCCAATGTTGACAAAAAAAGAGAAACAATACCCATAAGTCTTCACGTTGTAAAACACATTTCATAACAAGTTTAATATTGAGGATGTGTGGCCCAAAATAATTGACTCTAGACATTATTCTATTGCAGGTTTGTCAATAATTAATGTTTGAACAAAACTCGGTTAAATACTTGAGTGTATATACGTGACCCACTAGCAATCGAACTACTACAAATTTCCAAATAATGTAAAAATATCTTAATAATACACAAACAATGGACTTAATAATAGTCTGTGCATTATTTATTAAGATCTATCCTACAGTTACCTCCGAACTAAAAAAAGTCCGAATGAAAAGTTGAAAAGGTAAAAAATATCTTACGAGAATAAAATTAGATCACCTTAAGTACTCCTTTAAGCAGTGCTTTTAAAGGTTTTCTACTCATACTCCTATACATTAACAAAACAGTCCTATGATTCAAGAAAGCAATTTGATCCTACTGTCCTCGCGTCCTTCAATAACCTTGGGAGAACGGGTCATTGGTCTGTTGTTACGTCAAACAAGCAATTTTAGCGTGCAATTATTAAGTTTTAAGACAAATGCTAACACTGAGTAACCCCAAGAAATATTTACATTATAACAGGCAATGTCAAAAATACCTTCGTAATATACTTAAAAAATATTATATATAATAAATAGGTACCTGGTTTGAATTTCACTTTTTATAGTTCTGAAGTTAGTTTGTCACAATCATATTATTATTATGTCTCTAAAAACTAGAATAACAAAAATGTTTAAACCTTTAGATCGAGGCAGTGACGAACTTTACGTACATAGAGTAGGTACGCAGAAAGTTTACAAAATATTAGTCGTTTAGCGTGTAAGTATGATAACAACATTAAGTACCGTAGAATAAAGAATAGCGGGTAATGAGTGGACGACGAGGAGTTGAATGAGTTCAAATGATTGAAACGGCCATAGTAATGACAAAATAAATTAAATGTTAGATAAAATACACTAAAATTAAATTCTTAGATTTACGCAACTACTACACATAAAATAAAATTATGTATCAAATTTTATCTCAGATTATTTTTGATTTTTAAAAGTAACGTCGGGAATTTATAAATCAAAAATTATATTATTTTATATTAAATTATATACGATAAAATCCGTTAAACAGTTTCATTTCATAAACTCAAATTGTTATTTAAAATTAGTAGGTTATTTATTAATCACACTCGGCATTTCCATGAGTCACTCTATGATGCAAAATTCTAGAATCCGTCCTTGATTCTATTTACATTTTTTAATGAAAACAAAATAAACTGCAAAATTAAGCTCATTTTGGGTGAACCTTCATCGGTAAAGACGAGGACTGGTGCAATTCCATTCTTTTCTGTATTTTTCGCGTGTCCGGGCGCATGCACAGAGCTACGCAGGAGCTCGGCGAGTTTCTCACGCATCGCATCGCACATGCGCCTGCGCACCTTGACACCTCCGCTCGCGGCGCCGGCGCCGACGTTTGTTCACACAGTTCTATATCGACGCTCCCGAGCCAAAATTCGAACTACTTCAAAATAACGCGTCTCACTAGACTGTACGGACCACGGACGATCCTGGCGAACCCAAAGTCAGCACTTCACTTATCCGAAACACTAGCTGAAGCACTACGTGACGACTGATGTAGCTTACGTATGCACTACTAGAATTTTGCACACACGCGGAAGTCAAAAATTATATTTTAAGTACAAAATTAATATATAAAATGACTTATGATATCACAATTGACGTTGATTTATTTTAAAGCCTGAAATTCTATTCAGAAATTGTACGATTTGAGTAAAACTTTTTGCTGGTACTAAAGAGATGTGAGGTGTAGGCAAACGGTCGGTGCGGACTGTCTATTCCGGGGCTGAGCGTGCACGTGGGCGCCGCCCGCCCTGCCGCCGCCGCCGCGACCGCCCACCGATCAATGGCCACGAGATTTGATATCTCGTCAGAGGCAGCTACGGCCATGCAGTTGTCACAATATTACCATTTATGCACAATGTAAATAAACATAGGTCAAGTTTGGGATACAATGCCTTGTCGTTTTTTTTGATAACACAAGAAACGGAATAGATTATTATTTAAACTTATGTTATTTTCGTAATCTCTCAGCAAAATTCCGAATTAGACCACTTCAGTTGTATTTTTGTACATTGTATTATATTTTATATGAGTACAAATTCAATAAAAATCACATTTTTGAAACAACACCACATTTAACACCGTCGTCTTAAAATCTTTCTAAATCAACTCAATAATATTTTCCATTAGTGTTAGACAACAAGCATTTGTCTCTTGTCTGTAAAAATTCGAAAGTTATTTCGTGTCGACGTTTCATATTTTAAAATGAAAATAAGTATAGTACGCACGTTGCTTTAAAAAATATAATATAATTTCTTGTAAAGTTATTCCGATAACAATACTGACCAGATGCACTGCCAATTTAGCCTTAGATACAAATACAACTTATTAAAAATAAGAAAATGAACCAATTAAAGAATCACATTGCCAACGACCTTTCACCCCACAATGAAGTGACGCACAAAACTATCGATCCCAAATAATTTTATTGTTTACCTCACTAGGATATTGAAACACTCAGACCATTCAATTTCCTAAACAAATTTAATCATACATGAATATTATTAGAGTAATAGAATATCTTGCGAATTCATTACACAAACTCGTAAATGGTCCGACAAGAAAAACAGACTGCGTAAGTCTCGGCCATATTAAGAGGGGTTAGTCCTTATTCGAAAAAAAACATGAAGTACTTAGAAGAAAAATACTGAAGCTTCAGGATTCCTTATAATATCATTAATTATATGTACATAGGCACAATAGAATATGTGTGTTAAAACCTTTTCTCAATGATAACATATTCGTAGAACAAAATCTATCGCTGTTACTGTGTTAGGTAATTAACCGCACTTTTAACATAGAAAGTTAGACGGAAAACGCAATTAAAAATTTAAATAAAATTCAAGCTAAAAATGTAAGTATGTAGAGTTAGTGCTTACGCGCATCGACCTTGCAGATTTTATTGCTAGTATAAAAGGAATAAATGAAAGTAGATACGTGTGTTGTATTATCGTCTCGAATATAAAAAAATACTTATTTTCCTTTTATTAGACGTCAAAAACCACGTAATATAAAACTTCATGTAGAGCTCTGGAATCTGTTGTAGCTCACCACCTCTTTGGGATCCTATCACGCGTCTTCTTTCTATTGGGTATGATTATGGGTACGATTATCGTTGGAATACTAGTTGGTAACCACAAAACCTACAGTATACGGACGTGGCAATGTGCTGGGCACATTTCTTGTAGAACAGTTGACGAACCTTGGGGCAGAAATATTCACGAGTGACGATTATGTATCGTCAGACGTGGAGTGGGCAGCGCCTCTACAAGGTGGATAAGTGATCTGTTAAAGACCGCAGATAAAAGCTGGATGCGTATTGCACGAAGCCGGTCGGTATGGCGATCTTTGTACTGCAGTGGATGTGTTTCGGCTGAATAAGTCACGTCACACCTGTTTGGGGAATCCTATAAGCGTAGACTTTAATCCCACATGTCGTCGCTGATGTTATATCCAAATGTAACAGCGGAACAGCCGAACTGCTACTGAAAATCCTGGATAGAAAATGTATGAAATATTTTAATATGTTAGATGAAATAAATCTTTATTCGTCCAACCGCAAACCACACTATCTGCAGGCGATAGTCATAACATACTAGATCGACCACTATTAGCAGACTAAACTCGTAAACAAACTTATAGGTCATCGCCACGCCTATATTCCCCAAGCGGGGGTGGCAGAGGTGTACGGAGTACACCCACGTTTCGCCGACGATGTTAGGTCTCATGTAATAGGGGACGCGCCTATTGCCATATACCATGCACAATTCCAGACTCCGGACTCGTACTGGAAAGTTTTCGTTAGAAAATCTACACTCGTCCGACCTAGGATTTTTCGTAATCACAAAGCGATGCGCTTTGCCACTAGGTACAAACTTATAGTAACTTTGTACTTATCAAAAATGGTTTCCAGCTAACAATTAATATTAGTTCTAGTGACACGGTTTTGTTCTTGAACTGTTACCGAACAAAAGGTGCATACAATGTTAAATTCTTCCACAATAAAAGTTAACAATAAAATACATCATGTGATAAAGTAGAAAAGGCATATACATAGATACTCTTTGAACAATCCGTAATAAAGTGCGGCGAAATATTTCAACTACCCTATAAATGTTTGCTGCAGACTGTGATGAATGTTTTCGGCTAACATTGTTTATTTAGCTTTATTTCCCAGACATTAAATCTGTTTTACAGCATATTCTATTATATAGCTCTCCTATCGTGAAAATAGTAACAGCGCAGTGCTTTTAAATGAAAGTGATAATTGATAAAAATAAATATTAAAAAAGTAGTCTAAGAGAGTGTTGTGAACGTGTTGTACTATAAATATTCATACAAACAAATCGTATTTCACCGGTTGCGATTCGGTCCGAGACAATTCTTTGGCACCCGTTACAATTATTGCAAATACCAACAGACTACCATGCGTCTTATTGCAGTCCAACACAACAAAATTCTAGTCAGTCTCTGATATGCATCAATTCAACCCTAATAAAACAGCATAACGATATCGATCAATGAATCTCTGTATTTAAAATGTGTTGCACACTTCAACTACACCGAAATATGTACCGTTTGTTCCATTTAGGAAATAACTCCAAAGTTGACTGCATGCAGTGACGTTCACTTAAGATTAATATCTAGACTTAATATAAATTTCTTACACATAGGAACAAATATAAGTTGGATGTTTGGTACATGTAGTTTATTTACGTATCAGTTTCCAAGAACTCTTGTTTACACATATCTTCATACAAAAGGTACTCGTAGAGGCGCATTCCTATACTAAAAGTCTTGATGTATTTTTCTCAGAACCGAATGGATTATATTCTTCACTCAAGGTACAAATAAAATGCATTATATTTTATTACATCGCAGGAGTTGAACACTATTATTACTATTTAGTTAGGTACTTAGTCAATCATAAGTTGTTATAACAACAGAAATTAGTTCCACAAATATAGTTACTTATGATTTGATTAGCGGAATACTGATTCATTATTTCATTAAAAACTACATAATTGATTTGGCAACAAACCAGTATTTTCACGTTACAGTTTTTTTTAGAAGATCGCAATACCTATTTCATTAGGTATGAAGTATTCCCGGACCTACTGAAACGTTACATAAGAAAAGCTATTTTCTTGATGCAATTTGCATGTAACGAACCTCAAAGTCCGATAGAAAATAGAATCTAAACGAATTAGATGGATGGATATTGGAATGCCACATGTAACCAGTATGTAATAACGTTTTGTTCATATATATTTGGAATGCCATAAAAATTCTCTTAGGTCTGTGGGTGTGATGGGTGAACGAACTCCAACTTTTACGAAAATATTGACAGACATTGCGACGCCTAAAGGCGTCCTGCGGAACCTTCAAACGACCTTCGCAACAATTCTCTATTTCTTATTTTTTCTAAAGGTGCTTTTGAGAAAAAATCTAAATATTCTTATAGCAAGAGATATTGTGTAACATTTATATAGAACAAGAGGTAACTTTAGTTGTATTTGGAACCGAATTTCTGATATAAACTGTATCATATAGACTTATATGATGCCGCGGTTAATATTTGCCGCCCCTACTAACCTCTGCAATGCCCTAGTTCAATCCTATTAATTACATTTTTTTTTTGTCAATGAAATTGCAATTTTATGATGTCGTCATCATCAAGCCGATGTGCTTTTTCCCGTTATTAGTATGATTGTGAACTAAGGTATTGAATTGCAGGTAATTGGTAATATCAGTTATTGTGTCAGTTCCTAGATTATTCTTACAACTAATTTTAATTTAGTGAAGTTTACACAAGAAATAGTCTTCCGGTAAGAAAAGCTCAATCATGTTCTACTTGTAAAAAAAATATTGAGCCAAATTTGCCGCCCCCCTAAAATTTGCCGCCCTAGGCTCCAGCCTACTCAGCCTGCTGGTAAATGCGTCTCTGCGTTGAAATATTATAATATTATTTTTCTGTCGCTTGGTATATTTTATATATAATATTGTACTATATTTCTCCTCTTTCATGTAACATCCTACTCGATATAATACCAAAAAATAATTGGGAGACCTGGGGGTGTGCCATTTTTTTTCATTATATTGATTTTGTTCACATTAAATGTAGCCTGTCATCCCTATCATAATAACGAATCAATTGTTACCTCATTCACAAAATTTGAATATGTAGTTTAGGTGCTGCAGTGGAACATAGTAAATACAAATATACATAGACTGCTAGAAAGTAATCCTTCCTATTGGCATTGCTATAATCGGGTAAAAAATATAAAATAAACGAGTATAGTTTTAACTTATTCACCGCCTACATTTCGTTCTGCGGCATATGTCTAAAGTTCTGACGTAGCATTTACGTAGGAATGTAGGAACTATTATGCTATCGATGCTACGAAATTATGCTATAATACAGTCGTCACTTATACAATGTATCCGAATAGTTCAATACACACTTAATGCATATTTTATTATTAAAATGCCTCATACATGCCAGCCGCAATAATTTGTACGCTAACATGTGAATTTTTACGGTAATTAAGAAATTTGTTCTAGAGTTAACAATTATATTCTCGACAACTACATTTTTATGCGTCAAATCATAGATGTAGTATGAGTACCTGCATCAAATATTGTTACCATTGAAATAAAAAAATGTAATAGACAGTTAATATTGTCTATCTACATAATTATTGAATTATAAAGACTTTTAAAATATATTTATCCTCCATATATTTATCGTTTTCTAATAAAAGTATCCCCAATAAATATATAAAGAAGATTCTATGTTTATTAAACACTAACTAATTATATCTTAAATGAACGCATCCATTAAAAAAAATAAACCCAAAATGTAGAGTCGCCTGTCGTCTCCTAATTTGGTAATGCACATATGATTATGGCATAAGTTGATGGGGTTACAAAGGCTACATCATTCTTAAGATTTTCCTAAGTACGTTATAAAAAAATTAACACTGTCTCTCCTATATTTCCCAAAGCGGGACTGGCAGGTGTGTAAAGTGCCACCCACTTTCTTCCGGCGATGTTAGGTCCTAATGTTGTTGACGGACGATTTGGCGCAGTGGTTAAGAGCTTAAGCCACTGGGTCCAATAGTCGCGGGTTCGATCCCGCACGGGACAAATCTTTGTTTGACCCACAATTATTTCTTTCGGTCTGGGTGTTAGTGTATGTCAATTTTCATATTTGTTACCGTACCCACGTCACAGGAATAAGTCCCTAGTCCTAGTGTGGGACTACGTTCAAAAAATAAACAAAAAAAAAATGTAATAGAGGGTTAACCTATTGCCATTACAACGGACACAGTACCCGACTCCGGACTGATGTTAGGATTTATTTTATAGAAAAACGACAAATTGTCCGGGTCAGGATTCGAACCCAGGTCCTCGTGATCGCAATGCACATTAAACGAGTAGACTAGACACTAGACCAACGAGGAAATTATTATGATTTTTAATACAGACGCATCAATTTAAAATCATGAAATGTATATTTATATCTTAATACAAGCCTACAAAGCAAAATGCAAACCACTGAGGGCCTCTTTTACCACATCCGAGTTAAGTCTGAAGTAGACTAATTGACAGTTAAAGTTGCAAGTAAGTCTATATACGAATTTCACCACTTCTGAGTAGCCTAGTTAAATTAAACAGTTTTAACTGCCGCGTAACACTTGACGAGAAGTAACTAACCAGCACTTTACTCGAGGGTGGCGAAACAGGCCCTTAATATTCTTTCCTATAATTTCCCCGATAATAACCTCAATGAAGGAAGGAAAATGTATCTTATTAAAAGTGTTGCTTAATCTATTAAGAATTATACTGTTTTAATTAATAAATTACTTAAGTAAGGATGTACCTTAGTAGCATCTATTGCATTGTTTCGTGATGCGGTTATTTTTAATTGAGGATTAAAGAAGATACTTATCAGGGTTTTTTCAGGGTCATTCGTTATGAGGAACAAAAACAACACAGGTAACGCAGCACGTTACGATAACTTTGTGAAAAAGCCGTTTACTGGTACTCCAGTTAGATTAACACCTGTATCTATAAACGTGCCTAAGTATTTACTTTCACTCAAGTATTTACTTAGCACATCATTTTTACTCTATAGTTGAGAAACTGTCAAAAGTTAGTTTTGTATGGGGTATAGACTGAGTATTGCTAACAAAAATGCTGGAAAAAGCGGCGTCAGATGCGCACTACTGCGTGATGCAAGTGTTCGATTTGTCAAAAGCTGTCAATGTGTGCGTGGGGGTGCGTGTGCGTACTACCATTTATCTACCCTATGTGTAAATAAATTTTATGCAGTCTCTGCGCGCTCGATGCTCTATCTAAACAAGTAATTCATAAGAGAATTCCATTACCTGATCACGAAGTTATCGTAACGTGCCGCGTTTAGTCAAATCGAATAAGACATTCGTGTCTATGAAAGGACTATATCTATTTACTATTTCGTAAAAGTAAGTGTTCTAAAATATACCATGAGCGTTATGTCATTAGCGTAAAAAGTTGTAGTAGTAAAATGGTTTAAAATATGTTTCTCAACTAATTATACTATCTACGAGGCGAAGAGTTGGCAAACTTTAGTACTTAAAGTTTTTTTTCTTAAATGAATTTCATACTTCTTTCTGTTTTTTAAGTCAGTTTCAAAACATATTTCGTGTAACTACTCCTTAAGAAAAAGGCAGACAAATATATTAAACGTTTAAAATATTTTTTGCCTAAACAGAAAGCCTTTTGATTTATGAAACAATATACCCATAGAACAACATTTATTTCCTTTTTTTTTCTATTAAAGAAGTAACTTTTTTTTAAAGCAGTGACTGCGCACTGGAGTCGTTATTTAAATGTAAATTAAAAAGAATATATTTATTTACACCGTGCGGGAATCACACCCACGACTACTACTCGTATCCAAGGAGCGGAGCGGCCTACCATTTCACAGTCAATATTACACGTTAAGTCATTATTATTTAAACTTCTACCGTAAGTAATTTACTAATAATATTGTAAAGTTAACAAAAAAAAATCATTATAAGTACTATGTATTATATGGAAATCTCAGCAAAACGTGACTTACGCTATCCGATACTTTATCAACTAGTTTATTGAATCCGCAAAATTGAAATCGCCCTACATACTCATCAATATCTGCTTATTATTACATGTTAATAAAGTCACCTAACAATTGTGTAATTATTTGTGTGTGTGTGTGTGTGTGAATGATCTACACTTTTGGCCGCGGGGCCTTTACAACTTCACCGGACAAAAGGGTGAGCGTGCAACCACTAGGCTCGAGCCAGAAGGGCAAGGGAGCAACTAGCTCAAGGAGGAACGGCCTCGGCTTGGGCAGTCGCTATGGGAGAGGGCGTATACTAGGTTTCTCACCGTGGTGCTCTGCACCGGCCAGCGGACAAGGGATTCTTCGATCTCGCCGGCGAGATCGGTGTCTGATATTGTGTAATTCGTAATACCTACGTATAACTGGGAACTTTTGTTGCTCAGTAATCTAAGTCATGATGACTTTTATTTGAATGCTGCTCCTAAATTCCTTGATTTAATTACGTACGTTTAATCAGCACAATCCTTACGTGTTACAAAGTTTTTATAGATCCGAGGGTTTGTATATGTGTAAATTTCATGTTTATAAACTCAGCCACGACATAGGATTTTTTTTTCGATTTTATTCTTTACTAATTCGTACTCAAATAGAAAATAATTTAGATACTAATGAATTAGAATGTATATCGTGTTTAATGTTATATTAGTCTAGGCCACTCGAACCAAAAAGGTAAATCAGCTCCGTCAAACAAAAAGTGAAAATTGTTGACTATGTTTTCACTTCAACTAATTAAATTTCAGAGAATAATGGACTACTTAGGTAATAGGTACCTACTACACAAAACGACGGACTCAATTTCTAAATGAATTACTTGATATTATGAACAAAGTCGCTAGTATAAATTAGTCTTTTTGGTGATAAGAGTCTGAACTTTTTTTAATTGGTAAATGTATTCTTTTGTATAATGAACCGGAAGGCGGTTTTAATATGGCGCTATTCCAACCTGGCATGATAATGTTCTTGTTTCAATGTGTGCTACAAATGAATAAACAATTACTTAAATAGATATTTGTATGTATCACATTGGGAATTATTATCTATAGTAGGTATTTTTCACATAGGTTGGGTAGTGACAGTTCTAATTGCTAAACGAAATTATACTTTATTCAAAGGCAATAAGAGGCATGACCCGTTTCTATACTAATTGTTTTAGAACTGTCCCATCTTGTATGAAAAATACTATAGTTAACAGGACCGGCACAAAATATGCTACTATTCAGTTATTTGTTTCTACTCGCATGTTACTTCTCTTTATTATTTATTATATATAATTTTTTGCCATCTCAATAGACATTTTTTTATATTTGGTTCTGTGAGTACAAAATAAGCTATTTCATGGGCCTTAATAAACAGCTATTATATTCCGCATTCACTACCATTTTACAACGAAACCGCGAACAAAATAGATTTTGTATAGGATCCTATTTCTCCGTTTTTAACTACCCTGCTTTTATTAATATTATTTGTGTACGTCAGTCTGCTAACTACGCCAAGTCGGCTTAATTTATGTTTGTAGTACTATAGGTGTTGTATTTTCTTTGTAAATGATTTGTAAATCTTTTGAGAGAATAAATGTCTTAACCATATTTTCTTCTCGTTGAAATTCATTATTTTAATATTCCAGTAATCAGTGTTCCCTTGCGTGTGTTGGACACATAAAAATCCGCTTTTCGGTAAGCTCTATTTTACTCGCTTCTTATGCCTTGTAAATATTTTACGCCATATTTGTGAGCTCTTCATATTCCGCCTTCAGAGAATACACGAGCAATTCAATAGATCACCTAAACGGAAATGATAACCATTTTTTTTACTGCTTCATTAGTCTAGTGGCGAATACGCTTTGCGATCACGAGGTCCTGGGTTCAAATCCTAGATCTGTCAAATGTAGTTTTTCTATCCAAAATTCCCAGTATCAGTCCGGAGTCTGGAATTGTGCCCGGTCTAAGGAAATTAACAAGCCCCCTATCATATGGACCTAACATCGACGGCGAAAAGTAGGTGTACACAGTACACCCTCTGTTAACCCTGCTTGGGAAATATAGGTGCGTATTATTATTTTTTTTCCTTAGGCGGTGCGGCTTGCTAGCACGTGGTCATAAAACCGCAGAAATTGAATAACTGGTTGTAGAGACACCAAACACGCTACATATTGGTATAGTTTTGTACAGTCTAGAGAATTCTACATTATTTAACAGTGAAATTTTTGAATACCTAAGGGTATCTCGTGGGGAGGGATACCTCTATCGCTCTTAAAAAGAACACGAAGGATCCGTATTATAATTAGACGCGACCGTCAGTTATTCTGAGATTCCGAACGCTGTCATGTGACATGGCCTACAACATGAGTTTGGAATCTGGAGTTACGTCGACTACGCAGTAAAACTAACAAAATAAACAGCATTAAGCGTTTTCGAGTTAACATCGTAAATTTTTCCGCTACTACAATAATAGGATATTATGCTCTAAACAATTAACATTAAGGTACTACATATACCATTGGAGAGTCAACAAAGAACTCAATTTATACATTTGAAGTCCTTACTAAATTTAGTATTGACCTGTTACCTATTCACGGTCGACTTTAGCTAATATAATTCACAATCAGAATACTGTTACATATTAGCATTTAAAATATTTGCAGATAATAAAGCATCTTTTTAAGAGCAACATGAGAGCGAATCAACGTGGTACCAATCAATATATTCCACGCATGCGTCACAATGACTTCTAAACGTCTTCGCGAACTCGAGAGCGTAGGCGTTTGACGTATTTAGTTATTTCTTATAATGAAAATGTCACAGAAAGGTAAAAATATGCGTAAAGTACTAAAATAAAACAGTTATGATAACTGTCTAAGAAAATATCGTGTTTTATACCAGCCCTAGGTTGATTAATTAAAACACGCATTCAAGGACAGCTCCGGTCTTTGATAAAATTACTGAATAACTCGCGTGCGTAATTACTGAATTTGATATGTGAAGTATACCATTTACCACGCTCTAACCGCAAAGGAAAGAAAATGTTTATGAAGTAGGTAAAATCGTAGAACATATCAAAATAGACGAGAAGCAATACACGCACACGTGCGCGCAGTATAGTTTAAGGTCGAACCTAGCTTCTAGAAAATTAAACTGTTAGTCGCTACTATAATATTTTTCACATAAGGTGGGTAGTGACAGTTCTAAGTGCCAAACGAAATTAATATTTCATTCAAAGGTATGAAGGCATAAAACCATAAGTATAGAAACAGGTCATGCCTCTTCATCATCATCATCAGCCTATAGCAGTCCACTGCTGGACATAGGCCTCTCCAAGTACACGCCACTAGGTACGATCCTCGGCTACTCGCATCCAGTTTCTGCCAGCCGCCGTACGAAGGTCATCTCTCCACCTAGCCTGAGGGCGTCCTGCATTACGTTTGCCAGTCCGTGGTCTCCAATCAGAACTCGTTTGTCTCTTATTGTCATTGAATAAAGTATAATTCTCTTTGACACTTACAACTGTCACAGTACCCTTCCTTCATCAAAAATACTATAGAGTAGCGACAAATACGCGTAGCGATCACGAGGTCGACAAAAATGTAATTTTTCGGTGTTGAAACATCCAGTATTAGTCCGGAATCTAATATTGTGCCCGGTAGCACTAGGCTCACCCACTACTATATAGGACTTAAACATCGGCGCTGAAAAGTGGGTGTACATAGTACACACGCCCGCTTGCGGAATATGGGCATGACGTTTATATATGTTATTAAATTATAAATTGCTTTTATCATATTATTATATATCGATCAACCAAAGTTTTCACACGAAGTTAAACATCTGCTATAAGTTTTAACATATATAGATACAAAATAAAGGATGACAAAACAGATATACGATCCGAAAGTGGAAGGATGTAGATACCTACCGTGGAAGACTATCTTACCATGACCAAGTAGACCGTTTTTATTTGAAGGGCAAATCAAGAAAACGAAAGAATCTATTGGAACTCTGTACTCTCTGCCTACTCCGCAAGGGATCTGGCGTGATGATATAGACAGATACTTCGAAAAACTGATGGTGTACTTCTACGTACAAGGTAAAGTGAAAGGCAACAAGGAAAATGTCTTATACTTGACAGGTAAAACTAAAGTAACTGAAATGACCTTAATCAAAGTTAACTATGCCGCTAAATTGTAATGAATAAAAAAATATAAGCCCTATTATTTAATCTCCTAATAAGTTAATCATGACCGATTAAAAAAAATATCTATTAACACAGCAAGAAGTGTCTACTTGAGTCACCACATCTGAGGGCTTAGCGCGAAAATTTTGACATTAGTGTGACGCTCGCGAGTAACCGTACTGTCACGTTCATGTTTATTTAGAAATTGACAAGAATGGCGTATGAACTGCTAGCGTCACGCTAACGTCAAAGTTTCGTGCTAAGCTCTCTGTTGTCTATAATCTTACTAATGGAAAGAGATCTTAGTTAATTAAGGTTAAGTACTAACTAACATTTATTACTGCAATTTAAACATCTTCCTTGAAATTACACTGGTTATATAAATACTAGATAAGCTCAGGTCCAACAATTCTTCAAATTATTATAATTATTACTATTTGTATCTGCTGTTAGCTAAATCTGCATAACCCATCAATTAGGTACTTTTTTATAATGACATCATGGTTTTCTATTGTGATATACCTCCTACTATCTTTATCTAAATATTTTACTAGGCACCTACATATTATCTGGAATAGATTGCATTTACTTAATACCATTACTAGAGATATCCTTTTTTATTAGGTAACAGCTGGTCAGAACATTGTGCCACTAAATTATTTCACACAAAGTCTTCAAAGTACAGGTTGCCTTAAACTATCTCTACCACTATTTAAAATTACGATATTTTGTGCAATATGTCAAAAATTTTAAATAATTATTACGTGATAAGAAGTAAAGAAACAATACGGACGGACGATTTAGTGCACTGGTTAAGAGCTTAAGCCGCTTCGACCACTATTTCTAATAGTCGCGGGTTCGATTCCCGCACAGGACAAATCTTTGTGTGATCCACAATTATTTGTTTCGGTCTGGGTATTTGTGTATGTGAATTTTCATGTTTGTAAACACCCACGACACAGGAGTAAATCCTAGTGTGGGGCAACGTTTTTTTTTTTAAAAAAGCAAACAAAACAATATTCCGATTAAATACAATTACTGGACCGCCTCGCCGTTTTAGCGGTGCATGGTGCCATTGACGATCACGAGATCCTAGGTTGTAAAAAGCCTTATTAGGGGATTTTTAACGTCGATGACCTTAAGAACCTTTATTTGAAAATTTCCCTTGCTTGATGACCTTGACATACAGTGATACGTGTGCGTACAAGACAAGAGTGATAAGTGTGCCTGGAGAACCCAAAAAGAAGGCTTTTTTCAAATAATTCAGATATAATTAATAATCTTGAGCTTTTTTTCGTGTATATTTTATACATATCCAATCTAACATTGAATAGAAAATTTGTAATATATATTCGAGATAGTCTATCTATCTATCTATAACCTCACGCCAGATTCCTTGCGGGGTAGGCAGAGAGTACAGAGTTCCAACAGGTTCTTTCCTTACATACCTCTCTGGCTTCCTCGACTCTCATAGTTCGTCTCATACACGCTCGCCGGTTACGGAGACTCTTGACTTTTCCATCAGATAAGACTCGGTTTATTTGGTCGTGGTAAGATAGTCTAGGTCTTCCCCGGTACCTGCATCCTTTCACTTTCAAGAAAGTGTTTTTTTTAAGTATTTTTTTGGAAAATTGAATGCGAAAATTCAATTTTACTCCAAACATTAAATTCACGACCTTTTTGTCTGCATTTTTATATATATCTCTTATAACAAATACGCTGTACATTTATCAACTACCTTCTGTAAATAGAGCCTGTTTTAGGAGTTAGGGTTAGGTTCCTCCTTAAGGCCCGCGAGGCCTTTACAGCTTCACCGGACTTACCAGGTATAATGGCAACTTAGATGAAAAACTTGCCAAGATGGAACATCGCGCGCGCGCGTACGGCTTAAGTTTTGGTCAAATAGCCAACGGAGGGCGACGGAAGCGTAACAGAAGCGCTCGTCTGCGTTCGGTCGTGACGTTTGCCGTCGCGCCGAGCGTGGCTGCGCTGTGTGGTGTCTCCCGTACATTTTAGTACATTACAACTCCCCAAGCCGCGCCACCATCACGCTCCCATCGCGCTGCGTCGGCTATGTGGCGAAATCTTTAAAATTTATCTACCCGGTAGATAAATCGTAGTACGCACGCGTTCGCATCATTTTGTTTGAATAATTTGAACATTGGCATCAAGCGCACATAGTGCGTAACTGAGGCTGCTTTCTAGCGCTATTTTTGTTTTAGTCTAGACAAGTCTTAGTCTTAGAATGGCAATAATCTCTGCCCCTAACGCATTGGGACTCAAGATCGTCGGTGAAATGTACTTAAATGTAAATCTGAGGTACACCTCTGCTACCCCGCTTAGGGAATATAGAAGTGACGGCGTCGATTTTATTTATTTTCATGTTACTACATACTGATCATACTATTTGGGAAATTATGTCGAGTATTTACATCGCCCATTCCACAAAGCCTAAAGACAAAAGTCTTTAATCAGTGCGTCCTGCCCGTTATGACATATGGAGCCGAGACGTGGACACTCACGGTTGGAATGGTTCATAAATTTAAAGTCACTCAGCGAGCTATGGAAAGGGCTATGCTCGGAGTTTTTCTGAAGGATAGAATCCGGAACGAAGTCATTCAACAGAGAACCAAAGTTATCGACATAGCCCACCGGATTAGTAAGCTGAAGTGGCAATGGGCCGGTCACATGAGCCGAACAACCGATAACCGCTGGGACAAACGAGTTCTTGAGTGGAGACCGCGGACTGGCAAACGTAATGCAGGACGCCCTCAGGCTAGGTGGAGCGATGACCTTCGTAGGGCGGCTGGCAGAACTGGATGCGAGTAGCCGAGGATCGTACCCAGTGGCGTGCACTTGGAGAGGCCTATGTCCAGCAGTGGACTGCTATAGGCTGATGATGATGATGATGATCATACTATGACCAGCTCAGCCACAATTTATACTGCGTTGAGTATATAAGTACAGTATATTAAAAACCTATGATTTATACCGAGTTAAATCAATTTGACATCGACTGACCGCCAGACAGCAGTCATTATAATATTATATAACATTTTTTTAACATTTTGTTACATGTTACAATGCACAGTGCACACCGGTAAAATCACCTAACATGGTGAATATCGTATAAAATGTTTTAATCATTACTTCGGATCTCACTACCGGCTAGTGAGGATTTTTAACATTTCTTGCCAAACAATATTGTGTAACACGGAATAAAGAAGTACTTATGTCGTATAACATTGTAGCATGATATAACTTTTGCAATAATTTGTAGTAAATTGTTATCTAACAGTATATAACTGTCGTGTGGGCCCACCATAATGTTTTAAACATTCATAACTATTGTTCTGTTCCAGGAATACCGTTTACAAGTCGTGATATGTTCAGATAACTCTTATCCGATTATTATCTGTACTAAAATCGTTATTGTAACAGCCATATAATGGTATTACGCTGTATTTAGATAAGTCTGATAACCGTTAGTCCTCCAAAGCATGAGTCAAACCTTTGCTGACGGCATCATCGATAATGTCTCAATCCATCTACTTGCTATGAAAATATTTTTATTGGTTTCACACGGTAAAATAAGAGATCGAACAAGGAAAGTGTAAGTCTGGCTGGCTTCGAATTATCTGGTGGTAAATACAAAAAGGATTTTTTAATAGAAATAGCTCAATAGCATCATACAGCTATGGCATAATATAACACATGCAATTAATGAGTTTATTTCTTTAAAAATAAAACTATCATCAGCTTTCTATTCGCAGTTCTACGCCAGTCCACCTCAAAGTTTTCCTTCAACTCTCGATAACATCTTCACTCACCACAAAAATACCTACCCTAATATATAAAAATCTGTATAGTGGTTGGCTGAACAAAATCAAATCGATTGATCAAAACAATAACACACAACAGCAGTAAAATAAATATAATAATAAGGCTGTAGGTAAATGGATCTCTACTTGTCATGTTAGAGCTTTAGGTAACTCGACCTCTTGTCACTTTTTTACACAGGAAAAAATGTTAATATAGGTACTTTAATAACACTAATACCTAATAATATCACTAATTATGGCCGGTGTTCGTCCCTATGGCCGGTGTTCGTCCCCTTTGTAAAAGACCATTATTTCTCCATCAAACTTTATTTGCAACCGCAATTGACGGACGAATTGGCGCAGTGGTTAAGAGCTTAAGCCGCTCCGCCCACTGGGTCGAATAGTCGCGGGTTCCATTCCCGCACGGGACAAATCTTTGTGTGACCTACAAATATTTGTTTCGGTCTGGGTATTTGTGTATGTAAATTTCATGTTCATAAACGCACCTACGACACAGGAATAAATTCAAGTGTGGGGATACGTTTTTAAAAAAAGATTAGTTTCCCGACCTCTCGCCAGGGGCCTCTACGTGTTACACCTATGTTCCCATGCATGCCTATCAAAGATCCGGATAGGTCCCATGAATCCCAGCGAGATATCTAATTAGTACCGTTACATGGTAGCAAGAACTACTTTTTGTCTCAGATCGATCTTATTAAACGAAAAATAAATAGGCTCCTAGGTATTCCATTTCTCCCTTTTGTTGGGCCTATCCTAATTACTGTTATATACCTTGTGAAAAAGCTATCAAAATATCTTTTGACGACTCTATTTACTGACTTAAATACTGTACATAACCTAATTAGTTGTTATATTCAAGAACCATTTCCCGTAATTCTTTTGAGAAAAATAGGCTTTCATGTTATCGTTGATTTATAAAAAAAGTATTAGTGAAGTATACACCCCAATTAAATCAAAATTTATCTTAGAAATAGCTGAACCAGAAACGGAACTAATTTAGGACCGTTTTATTTAAACTTACCGATAGCGAAATCAAGTCTTTACAACTGATGGTTCTATATCAAACAGAAAATTGAAGAGGCGAGACAAGCGTGTAAACAAAAGCTTGTTGATGCTGCTCTTTATCGGCCGCGAGTGCAATCTAGTCCAATATAAAAAAAAAAAACAGATAGATTGAGCCGAGATATAAACATGAGAGTAAGAATATCCTGATACGAACGGTCTAACCTGTGTTAGGCATTAATTAATGAATCATTTAATTGTAGGATCAATCAATTGAAATCACAATTGCCATAAAAATAATATCCCATAGGTACTCCGGAATAACAGTAACTTTAGGACGTCAAACGCCTAAGTCCCTTTCGTAAGCATAGATGGTGTCGCTCAGGAACTTAAAAATCAAAAATAAACCACTATAAAATCAGCAATGGTCATTAAATTTTTTCATAATGAATATTTGCCCAAGTCTGGATCTAACATAACTCGTTCTACTAAGAAACAAAACAATGGTGCTATTGCAATAAAGTTATGTATGTCAACCATCGGGTTTCGATTTATTTTAATATAGCTTTTCGTTAGTGTTACTTTAGTTTTAGATATACTCTTTATTGAACAGGTAGAGCGTTATTCAATGACACTACTGGTAGGAACTAACAAAATATTCATGATTCTAGCTAGTAGTATTAGCGTATTACCCACGTATTACCTAACTAGAAAGATGTAGCATCGTATTACCATTACATCCGCCTGATGACCAGCCTTCATTGTTCACAACGAAATGTAGATGGGAAAATTGTAAAATTTTTATTTTGAAAAAGTAATCGTTGACTTTCTTGCCCATCTTCTCCAAAGGAATGACAGTCCGAAATAGTCTTTGTTACCTTTCTGACGATTCATAAATACTATAATGGTTTACATGAATAAAAAATTATTCCGATTTTGATTATTAGCGTGACGAACTATAAGTGTAGAGGAGGCGGGACAGGGTTTGTGCGAACATAACTAATAGGAGTTCTGTATTATTTACCCCGCGAGGGATCCGACGTAGTGACATAAAATGTAGATTTTTTTTTTTAAATACTAGAAGTTTACCACGCCTTCGCACCTAGTCGACAATAGCCCACCTACTTTATCTTCTAGATACCGTAGCTTTCTAATGGAGAATGATTTTTTTATAATCGATTCAGTAGTCTCAGAGTTTATCGATTAGAAACAAACAAATATTTACTCTTTTCAATATTAGTATAGATAGATTATCATTAGCGTTGCTGAGTTATTAATATTTAGAAAGTTAAAAGCATGTGCCAGAGCCAAACATGTCTACTGCAGCCAGCATGTGGCAGACATGAAGACAACTATCCCGTAATGAAAGAATGCAAATAAATAATTTCTGTTTAGATACGTTGCCCATTTGGCTCGAGTTTATTTGAAACATGACCAACACGCTATTGTAGAGATATGTACCTATCGGGATCAAGAAATCAACTACGTTCATCTACTCAATATTGGCTTCTTAATAGTTATAATCACGCGACCACAAATCATGCTTAACTAAAATAGATACATCTAGATAATTGAATAAAATAATAAAAAAACTGTTTCGATATACCAAGAAACCAATCTGTAATGAGGGAACCTGTTAGAACTATGTACTCTCTGCCTACCCCATAAGAGATCTGGTGTGATGATATAGAAAGATATATAATACCACTGTTATGGATGGACATAAGAATATTTTATCAATAGAACATCGTATAAATTATGTATATTTTATTGCAGAAATATATTACCTATTAAGAATAACATAACTAATAAACAAAACGTTTTATTTAATGTAATACATCGTACGTGTATTCTAGTGTCATTATTAGATATATTGATATTAAAGTGTATTTCATTAATTTGTATGTACTTAGGTTGAAAACTGTAAATACATAAATGCACTAAGGTCTGTTCATACTATTGTTGTATGTTAGCTAGGTCTTGCGTTTATGGTAATAAACGAACTTCCGAATTCTATTGTATACTTTGATTAAGAGAGCGATACTTATAAACCGTAAATTTATTAGGTAGAGTCAAGCTCTGCAATCATAAATGAAATGTAAAAAGGTCATCAAATTAGACTGCCTCGTTGGTCTGGTGGCAAAGCGCATCGCTTTGTGATCACGAGGTCCTGGGTTCAAATCCTAGGTCGGACAAATGTAGTTTTTCTAACGAAAAATTCCCAGTATGAGTCCGGAGTCTGGAGTTGTGCCCGGTATATGGCAATAGGCTCGCCCCCTATTACATGGGACCTAACATCGTCGGCGAATCGTGGGTGTACTCAGTACACCTCTGCCACCCCCTCTGGGGAATATAGGCGTGATGGTGTCATCAAATTAGATACATGGAAAGAAGCCAAAAATGCACTATAGCCAAGGTATTCTTGTTGCAATTGGATGCTTCAAATAAAGGGGTACCGATACGTGCTTGTTTATATAAACCTTAACTTAAACATTCGAAATCAAATTCTTTATTTCAAAAAGTTGACAAGTTTGTTACATTATTTGATGATATAGAATACAGTAATAATATAATAATATTAGCCCTGATAAAACTGTCCCCCCATTGGGCACGGGCTCCTCCCAAACTGAGAGGGTTTAGGCTATAGTTCACCACGCTGGCCCAGTGCGAGTTGGCGAACTTCACACACCTTTGACAAAATCTTAGGCATGCAAGTTTCCTCACGATGTTTTCCTGCGCCGTTAAAGCAAGTGGTAGTTAATTTTTACGCACACGCTTTCGAAAAGACAGAGGTGCGTGCCTGGGTTTGAACTCGAGAACTCTGACTTTGCAGTCCAAATGTCTCACTACTAGGCTATCATTGCTTCTACAAAGACTACAGTAGCACAGATCAATTATGGGTACCCTGACTACCAAACTAGTTTTTAAACCTGTGACTTGAAAGTCAGTGTACCGCCATTCGTGTATGAAACAGATGCACAGAAATAAGAGATCGTTGGATTACAGTGAATTTTAATAAAGAAAAGCATTAGTGGTATTAGCATGTAGGCACTTTAAAAACTAAAATAACTGAAACTAATATAAATTATAAAAAAACATACGTCTCCACCATCAACATAGGTCTCCACAATATGACCTGATCTCTCTCTCACTGTGATTTGTGAGAGAAGGCCTGTGCCCAGCAGTAGGACAATAAAGGCTGATATTATTAAACATTATATATACCTAATAGTACCCAAGTGCCTGTTCTTATATCTGTATACTTAGCGTAGAAACAACTATTCAAAAAGGGTCTACACAAAACGATGTCTTAACGCAGACGCGGTGCACATCAGCAATCTAAAGTAATTCTATATCGGTCGTGTCATCCCCGTGGCCCATGACAACAGCATAATTGGGGCAACGACCATAAATAGGAATGTCGATAGGTACTCGCAACAGGCGACGTCAATTTATTTCGTGAACTAATAATGAGAGGCTCATTTTGAAACGCTCTGTATTGTTTTATTGTTAACGCTAGCTGGCTGTGTGACGAATGACTTTAAACAGTTTGAGAAACATCAAATTAAGTATAGAAAAGTTTAATGTTTACGGGCTTGTATATCTATTCTAGATGAGCAGTACATAAGATTAAATAGCCTCCATGCTTTTTAATGCTTACATTCAAAGTAGGTATGTTACATTAATTATTTTAAAGGACCCCAGTCTACTGAATGAGAAAGACTCTACTTAAACAATAAACCGCTCCGCTTTATCCAAAACCCCTCTCGTTTTCATAAAACCTCAACATTTATTTGGTAAACCTATGCGTCTACTTAATTAAACTCTTAGTTCTAAAATTGGTTAAGCAGGCGAGCTTTTTTGGTGGTTTATATTAATGGTCGTAATAAATTCCCCAACCTACTTATTTCTAAAAATGCATAAGTACAGTCAGCAACGTAAGTCGCCTAACATTCTCAGTTATACGAACTGCTAATACTCTTTATTTTTTTAAAACTTTGTTGTGCATTGATAAAGCTCCATGTACATTATTTATAATGTTCTGGATTTGTATTAAAAGCTGTAATAAGTATCTATTTCAAATCAACAAAATGCGAGCGGTTTATGTTTGACTTTGACCTTGGCCGAGGTGTAAAGAGAACTTTTCGTTGTGACCTTGTATAAAACTACCTAATTTGGTCCGATATTCTATGAAAAATGATGTATGAACATTATCATTACGCCCGATCCCTAACACGGACAGATGTAAATAAATCACAGCGAATATATCTATATGAAAATTATTTTCCGTAGTTAGGACTACGGAGCGATAAGATGCTACGAAAAAAAATAATGCTACGAAATTAAAAGAAAAAGAAATTAAGATCATATATTATTTAGTTAACATAAAAATAGTCATTACCTCGGTACATATACTACTTTCAAGCTAGAAGCTTTAACTCAGTGTAATACAGAAAGCTATTGCATCATTTTTGTACTTATACAGGTAAATTAGGTACCAAGAGGCCAAAAAGGAACTTGCTTTCTTAATTTAGAAAAACATATTGAGAATAAGGAAAATATCTTACCCGAATGTTAAAAACTATTAAGTCTTTTCTTGATTATGAGTTATTATTCTTCCTTAAAATAAATAAAATTTAAATAATATTTATTTTTTTCAATGATATTGAGTTAATAGGTGGAGCTTTTTAAAACCCTCTTTCCGCGATCACGAACTGCATTATAAGCTTATTTTTTCCATAGAAACCACTTCAATCAAATCTCTTGCAAAATCGAGACATCTTAATGAGCATGTTCTTTTACAATTGCTTACATAGCCATTGTACGATAAACGTTTAAAAATAGATGTAAATGATGAATGAAGTACAAGTAAGTATGGTATGAGACAAAAAAAATACTTGAAACTCACCATTACATGCATTCCTTGGCGGCTGTTCATGGTGATGCATTGCTCGAAGCACCGTGGTACGTGTAAAGGATCGCGCCCTTTCATGTCACAAGCGAGACTGAATTTTACGAGCGGTCAACTAAGCCGGCTGAAACACTGAGCGACACCCCACTTCGCCCCACACGTCCCCCGCATGCGCAGGCTGATGTTAAAGCCGTTATTCCTATGAGTCTGAACACCAACGTACTAATGAATGACTCCAGCGAAATAGGTACCATTATGACATGCAAAAACCGCCTACCCAAACTATACGATACACACTGTTCGTGTACAATAGCGGTAATATTTACAACAGGCACCGATAGTTTTACCAAAGTCGATTGATTTCGATCTTGTCTACAATATTGTATAGTATTTTATCTAATAACATTAAAAATATTATATAAAAATTATAAACATTAGTTAAGATCGAGTTCTTAAAAGACAGCTAAGCAAAACATTACCAAAATGATCACAAAACAGCCCACGAAATAAATACATCGTGAGGTTGTTGAATAGGGACTCAAAAAAGAGGCTTCGTAATTTTTATCACACTTATAGACATACGCTAAGCCTGGTATGAACATAATTCACAAAATTTAATTGTGTGACCAGTTACTTATATTGTTGTCATTCTTTGCGCCATCATATTTATTATTGTGGGTTAGCGTGTCTCTTGACCATCAGAAGCCCATAATGCCAATTGCCAACCTGAAACGACAGTTCTGCTTTCGAATGAAACTCATGCTAAATCATAAGATTACCTAAATAGTATAGTAACAAAGCACCTCTCTTTGTTTGAGAGAAATCACATGAGGAACTTTACCATTTTATTGGCAAATGCCAAACCCACAAACCTTGAGCTCATTTGGTTATCATATCATTATTATCACGTAAAGAAAGTATGACAAAATAGGAATCATTTACTACTTCAAAATGTTCAAACAATTTTTTTTTCTTCTATAAATAAAAACAAAATTGGAATATTTTTTTATTTATTATTATAAAATTAAAAGCAACCATTATTACAGCATACATTGTTTGTTACCTTCCTTCATTATAACTAGATCTTAATTTACGTTTTGTAGGTAATTTAAATATACTATTATAGTTATAAAATAAGCAAAGAAATGAGAATTCATATAAATCTCCAATTTTTTAACAAAGGAATTAAACAAATAGGCAAGGTCATGTAGATGAACATAATAGTTGATGCTCACAAAAAAATATTGAGAACTTAATACCTGTATTGAATGGACATGATACTAATGATGCTTACTCACTGTTAACAATTTGCACACAGCACAAATGCTCTTTTTTATCTAAAATACTAACGAAGCTGATTATTGCATTGCTTTAAGCTGCTTGTACCTTAATTAAACATAGAACAAGTACATTTTGTAAAGATTCATATAACATGGCTTTGTTATGCTCATGATCACACAAGTTTTAGCTTTAATTTATAGCATCCTTTTTGCTCTTAAAATCCACTAGTTGGTAAGAATAATGCTGAGTAATAACAAGTTTATAATTATGTTATGATTAACTACTTATAACTAATGTTTTAAAATCCAAATATATACAAAAATATTTTTAGATAGAATCCATGCAAATACAGTTTTTTAGTTGTGATCATAGTCCAATTTATGGATAACAGGACAGTGGAAACTTATTTTTTACTTCATGAAATAAAAACACAACTGATTAAATAACAACTGGTGACTTTATAAGCATAAAATCAATTATTATCAATCAATCTTTTAAACTATTTATGTAAATAAAATATGAGACTGAAATATTGATAAACTTAATATTGTAAAATTTAAAAGTTAACCTAATCCATAGCCCATATTTACCATATCAAGGGTGGTCTGCATCATAACTATCAATAATAAATAAGACACCATTGTGACATCATCAATTTCAAACATTTGACAGAAGAACAGTGATGTTTTGGAATCATTGTAGTTATAAATTATTGTGCCACCCTTATAATGAAATTGTAATTTAAGTCTCTGTGGTTTCATTAGCTCGAAAGATGATTATTATAGTAAAAGGATTGTAGTGTTGGAAACTTAATACATACATTAGGTAAACACTCTTAGGCCCACTTGCACAAACCAGGGTTATCG
Source organism: Phalera bucephala (assembly GCA_905147815.2). Taxonomy (NCBI): domain Eukaryota; kingdom Metazoa; phylum Arthropoda; class Insecta; order Lepidoptera; family Notodontidae; genus Phalera; species Phalera bucephala. The sequence continues at coordinate 14,032,803 of LR990617.1, read as the reverse complement.
TTACCTATCGACAAACTTGAGGTCATAATGTTAAATTGCCTTCAACTTAATGTAACAATGTCAAGTTAGTCAATAGGTAATGCTCCACCTGGTACGCGCAAGAGGGCCTTAAAATATGTACTTATGATAAAACATATATCCATAAATCCATAATCCGATGCATCAGCCCCTACATGCGGTAAGCGTAGACTTTAGAACATTTTCTACAGTCCAAAAAGGTGTAAACTCTGAACTGCCACGATGAATGAAATAAATAGCTGTCAATAACTAAATGACAATACAATAAGTATGTTATTTTGCAAACAATTAGTTTAATAAACTTGGATATAATTTTGATGTTATATAAATTTAAACCATTGGTTCAACATTAATCATAATGATGAAAACTAGTTTGCACATTATGTGCAATATTTTTATAAAATCAAGTCTGGATTAATTGTACTTCCATTAACATTACAGAAATTCCCATTCACAATAAACCATTGCAGTATATTTTTCTACAATTTAGATGCAATTGCATAAGATACTGAATGGTGTATGCGACAGCTAACATCTCTATACATTTTTTACATGATTCATATAAAAGGAAACATTACTTACAGAATATTAATATACTTTAATGTATTTTTACTTTATATAATCAGAAACTAATCAATTTCCACAACTGAAGCATACTGTTTAAGGCCTAACAAGCACAGTTGTCACCATCCCTATTACGGCCGTTGTCGTTCGCGTTCAGCTTGATTTGATCTGGAAACTCGTTGTAGAGCTCTGCTTCAGTCTCTTGGGCCAGAGCAATTCGAGCGACAGTTTGGAATGCAAGCTCCACGTTTACTGCTTCTTTGGCACTTGTCTCGAAGTACTTGATGTCATTTTTACTCTGACACCACTGTTGTGCACGCTTGGCGGACACGGCGCGGTTGTCCAAATCGACCTTGTTGCCTAGAATGACGAACGGGAAGTTATCGGGATCTCGCGGCGAAGCTTGTATCAGGAATTCGTCTCTCCAACTCTCCAAGGACTTGAACGTGTTAGGGGCAGTTACGTCAAAAACTAGAACGCAACAATCCGCCCCGCGATAGAATGCCACTCCCAATGATTGGAATCGTTCCTGACCAGCAGTGTCCCAAATTTGCATCGTCACGATTCTATCGTCTACTATTATTTCTTTAGTAAGAAAATCTGCGCCTATTGTTGCCTTGTACTGGTTGGAAAATTTTTTGTTGACAAACTGATTCATAAGCGATGTTTTGCCCACACCACTATCACCGAGGATAATTACCTTCAGCAGAACCTTTTTCCTTGACGACATTTTACACAAAAATTTATAAAACGTGGAAAATTACAAAATAATCACACTCTTTGTCTTCACTTTGACATAAACGAAATTGATAAATGCGTCATCTGTTTTTCGTTCGTGGATGATTTTATTTCCTATATTATTGTCTATGGTCGTTAGATGTTGCCCTATCATACCGGATGTATGCCGAGAAGGATGTATTATCAAGGACCTTGGATACATGGACGGCGTCATACGACGTTGTTGCTCCGCCGGTCATCGTTCAACAAATTGTCTTGTTTCTCTGTTAATTACACCGATTGCTATTTTGAATGAATGAGAAACCTATTGTGAGATTGGCAACGTTGCCCTGCACGTGTGCTTGGTGTAATGATGAGATCTATTACTAGGCCATAGCAAATGGGCCCCATCCGCTTCAAAGGTGAAAATATTAGGGGTGTAAAAGTAACGAATTCTAGCGTACCCGTATGTATCGTTACGTTACTCGTTACTTTTGATATCTATTAACATAGTGCAACGCATCGAGTTGTGTTGCGTATTGCGTACGGTATGACGTTGACGTCGCGTCGTTCGTACTTTGTAGAAAACATACTTATACGTTACATACACACCATTCACGCTTATATTCCCCAAGCGGGGGTGGCAGGGGTGTACTGAGTACACCCCCGTTTCGCCGACGATGTTAGGTCCCATGTAATAGGGGGCCAGCCTATTGCCATATACCGGGCACAATTCCAGACTCCGAACTCGTACTGGGAAGTTTTCGTTACATACGTACGTAGGTTACCTAACTGCGTTAGGTGCATTTTTTAACTTTACTTTCATTTGAAGTGGAAACACCGTCACGCCTATATTCCCCTACGGGGGTGGCAGAGGTATACTGAGTACACCTCTGACAGCAGAAGCGGAAACTTATTAATAAAAAATTCCACGCCTCAAAATAACTAAACTACACATTATGGATTCCATTTACGTACTAGAAATATGCACAATGACGTCATACCAATCAGATTGCGTTTCACGTCACGTGACTTTTATATAATTTTAGACCATTAATATTTATTTAAAAATTATTTGTTTAAATTGATTTTAAATTCTATTCTCAAATTTTATACATACTTTTACTTGGTACCGAATACAAAAGGTTTGCTACAGCTCTAGAAAATATGAATTAAAATCATTGTGAATACTGAAAATTATTTTATATAGTGAACTTACATCATGTTGTGTTTTGTCCATCAAAAACAACTAAAGGAGGAATAAATGAACTGGAATCGTTATCTTACAGGTATGTTTTATTGTTAGACGTTTTATAGCAAAATTTGCATTTCTAATTAAGGATATACATAATTGGCGATATATGTTATAATAACCACTTGGTGGTCATATACTATGATTTAAAGTTTAATCTGGGCTTATAAAATGTTGTTTTACGTCTCCCCAATAGTGATGTACCTACAACGCGTGTTCTATTATCGATATTTGCCAAATCCATACCCTTCCTTGCGCATTTATAGTGAGAAATTGATCCCTCTTCACGTCTAACCCCTCATTCGCATGGACGTTTTTATAACGCGTGGTGCTGAAGCGCTTTACAGTGCTTTCAAAAAATTAACCTTAGGTAATTTGTTACATTCCAGCGGTTTACTAGTACACGTTGAAAAAGCGCTCGTGCGAAAGTAAGGTAAATGTGATGTAAAAATTACTGAAGAGATTAGTTTTCTAAGATTTGTGTGGGAACTTATATAACTTACTCATAGCAATTCTCATGGAAATTATAATTATACATGAAGTTAATATTTTTAATCATAAATTGTATTGAGTTTTTAGATTTACGCGAATATAACTAAAAATAAAAAAATAAACCGCGATAAAATCCGTAAAATAGTTTTATTTCATCATAAATTGTATTTTTTTAACGATAAGTCTTATACTAATAATCACTTGCCTACTCATGCACACTAACGCAAATCCACAAACTCACACAAACATAAAATTGAAACGCTACCTCAGCGATATGCGGTGTCCATGCATCCTAGGTTCAAGATTATAATCCCACCTTTCTCTCTTAAATTTTCCAATCGTATTTATTTTATAATTACTAGGCATAAATGTGGTATAAATATACATGTGGTACTGGTACATAAATACGTTATAAATAAAGAAAAATGAAAACTCACTTGTACAAAATAAATGTTGTTCATTAAAAAGAATACACATGACCCCTCACTTACACAAGCCCCTATTTAATGCGCGTAAAAACAGTGCTGCAATGATAAAGTGGGCAGCGGCATATTTGTTGACAAAGCGCTTGTAAAACGTGCGCTGAAGAAGCATTCGTTTCTAATAGAATTTTTTGAACTTAGCAAGAATAAATGTCTGTATAATAAGATTACATTATAACGTTAAAGAGGAAAGAATGAAATGAGATCATATGATACATAAATTAAATAAGAAACTTAGTTTTCTTTTCTTACATAGCGAGACAGTATTTGTTAGATTGCGTTGCTTATATTATATAGTCTGCAGTTGGTAAGCAAATAGAAGACATTCAAAATAAATAATCAACCATACGTTCTTTACATACCCTACTAACCTTCTGGTTTATATGTCTATGCTACTAACATGTTTTAATACCAGTGAAAGAAAACAAGTCATATTGAGATTCGTATCACAACAACATTGAAATTACTATGATTTATTAAACAACTACAGAAACTATTATGAGTGAGAGCAACGACTCGGAGCCCGATGTCGCTCGCAATAATTACACTGCAGTACGGTGACCATAATGAAGAACTTATATGAACCTATTTATGATATGATTTAAATGAACTCTTATATACATAAAAGCATTTTATTCAGTAATATATAGAGTATACAAAGTTTAGTAACAATTACTTACTCGATTTATGTTAATCAACCGATAAAATGAACATAACACAATATATATTTGACGGACGATTTAACGCAGCAGTTAAGAGCTTGAGCCGCTCCACCCACTGTGTCTAATAGTCGCGGGTTCGATTCCCGCACGGGACAAATCTTTGTGTAATCCAAAATTATTTGTTTCGGTCTGGGTATTTGTGTATGTAAATTTTTATATTTGTAAACGCACCCACGACACAGTAAATCCTAGTGCGGAGCTGCGTTTTTTTTTAAAAGAATCTCGCGAAGTATATAGGTAGTAAATAAATGGAGCAAGTTTATAAAGGATATTTTCTTGATAAACGGTGATACTGCTTCAGCACAATGCATTGGAAAAGCGCCTGTGCGAAAGGGGTAAAGCATGACGCTAAAATAACTGGACGGAGTCATACGACGTTGCCGCTTCGCCGGTCATCGTTCAACACATTGACTTTTTTCTCTCTCAATTACACAGATCAACATTTTGAGTGAATAAGAAAGCTGTGGTAAGGTTGGCAACATCGCCCTGTACGTGTGCTTGGTCTAATATTGTGACCTATGTTTAGGCCATAACAAATGCGCCCCACCCGTTTCAACGGTTAAAATATAAATGAAAATCATTGTGATAACTGAATATACTTTAATACAGTGAAATTATGTCGTGTTGTGCTGTATTTTGTCTATCAACGACAATCAAAGGAGGAGTGAAAAATCCTAAGTTATCATTTCACACGTATGTATTTATTGCCTCTTATTATATTATAGGGAACTTTCACAGCAATATTATAAATTTAACATTAAAGATATACATCATTGACGTCATATAATTAATATATGGAGATAATTAACTGTGAGTTTAAGGCTTTAATTTATACTTCAAATATGCATTATTTTACGCTTTTCCACTAGTGATGTCCTACAGCGCCTATCGCTTACTGTCGATATTAATAAATCATACTGAAACATTAACCATTCCTATTTCACGTCATAATGACTAAACGAATTTGGATCAAATTTAGAAACCATAGAATATCTAGATAAAGCAGGAGTGGGATATCTAGACCTATTTATGATTATTTCATCTTTAACTATAGTGGTGTTTTACTTGAAATAAAACGTTTATTAAACTACTTACCTCACTTGAAGCTTTATATTGAGATGGGATATAGAGCCTCGGTTGCGAAATGAAGTTTTGCTCTCTGGGTAGTACTACTTTTACTGAAGATTAGAGGTTTGACCTTTATATGAGCTGGCATTGTGCCCTCCACCCCGCGAGTGGTGTACTGTGTCCACGCACTGGTCGTTCAACAATGTAAGGTCTCACCTAGTAGAGGATGAGTCTATTGATATTATACCGAGCACAGTGCCAGACTCCGGACTAGATTTTTTTATCGAACAATTACTATTTTACGACATAGGATTCGAACCGACGATCTCGTGATCGTTATGCGCATTACAAGACCTAAGAGGCTTTACTATTGTATTAAATTGTACATACGAATATCGATGTTTACAGATTAGTTTTTAAGATTAGTATTATAATACGTATAATATGTGAACTTATATAAATTACTCGTAGTAATTAAAAATCATAATTTAGATGTGTCAATTACGATTTTGCATGAAGTAAATATTTTTTAATCATAAATTGTATTTTCTTATTGATAAATCCTGTACTAGTAATCACTTGCCCAATCACGCACACTAGCGCAGATGCACAAACTTACACCGACATATAATTCATACGCTACCGCGGCGATATGCGCCGTCTATGCATTCTTCGTCTATGGGGTAAAGCATTGGAGGAAATACATTGTTAACTGTACTTTTTTAAGCGATTTCAAGACGCGCGTTGAATAACGCTCGTGTGTATGCGGGCTAATAATTCATAGAATTATTCATTCGTTCTACGAAAAATGCATTCCCATTCACTGTCCACTTCATTCTTCGTTGTTCGTTCATAATTCGTTTACGATTCGTTCATGGTCGTTTGATAGGTCTGTCTGCGTTGATTTTCGTGTGATTCATGAATTTACAGAAATTGATATTTCAATTACATACAACAGTTTTCACGTTTAAAGTGCAAAATGGGGGAATATTAAAAGTGATGACTTCCGTTTAAGTGTTTCTATAATAAAATAGTTCGTTGAACCGAAACAAAAAGAAGGTGAGGGTTAGATCGTGTAAAGATGATCCGTTATGCCATATAATTTCAGGGGCCTGTTTAACTTTCGCTATTTTCCAGATGGAGAATAATTTAAGCCGCAGTGGCAGCCGATCGAGCTCCGTATGTGAGTTAGAAAAAGATTTTAGCGATATGGAAATTATGAAATCTAGGACGAACCGACGTAACGTATTGCTCCGAACGCCAGCCGCGCGGAAAGCAAAGCGAGTCAGATTTTTTCGAAATGGTGATAAATTCTATTCCGGTGTTATAATTCCAGTCTTGCCAGAAAGATACAGGTATGTACAGTTTCTTTTAACTTCTGAACATATGTTAGCAAAAGTTTTGTTTCTTGTTAGAAAATGACTGGAACACTTTCACTTTTATACATAGTTATATTCAATAGTCTAATTTAGACACCTATTTTGGTATTTATGTAAGTAGGTGTAGTTCTATTGTGATAGTTTGTGATGCAAGATGCATTTGTTGCTAGAATTGCATTTGTTTGGCAATTTTTAATAGAGAAATTATTCTGGCAATAGATTGCTTGACTAATTACACTCAATCACTGTAAAGAATGATCTAAGAAAAGCAAAGCATGAAATTGACATTCCAACATTGTATTGCAGTAATTGGCTAGATTGTGTGTGGGTTATGATATACAATGACCTCTTAACAAAGGTTTAGGTCTAAGCTTATTTATTTTATTGGAATGGGTAATATGTTGAGGTCACATTTGTAGGATCAAAGTTAACAGAAATATAAATTATGTTTATATTCTAAAATATCTTATTGGAGTTGAATGTTAACTAATATACAAGGTGTAACATGATAAATGCAAGACCTGAAAGTAGTAACTTCTAAATCGGTAACTGAATTCATTCCAACTATTTTTAATGTTAATATTTTTTCAAAATTTGCACAAATGCTGTGTTACTCCTTCAGTGCAAAGCAATATGGACATTTCAAATGTATTTCTCAATATGCACATATACATTACAAGTTTCATTGTTAATTGGGGTATACAAGTGCTTAAAAAAGGGGTAAAAAACTTTAAATTTGCAAATTTGGTTTTTCGTATTGAATTTGTGAAGCAATTAGCTAATCAGGGTGTCTGAAATCTTGCATTAATTATGATACACCTTGTATAATATGAAACAATAAAATGGTAGTGGATTAGTAATAATTATTTCACTTCATAATTATACAGCACCTGTGTTATTATTTCTCAATGTCAATCAATATGTTCCTGTGCTGCAATATACCTACAAGTTTCACTGTTCATATCAATATACAACAAGGATAATCAACTAAAATTAATACATTTAATCACATGCTTCTAATACAGGATAATTAATGTGTCAAAAATATTGATTGTTTCCTAAATTTGAGATAAGTAATATTAAATTATCAAGGCTTTACAAGATGTTATGATAATTTTCCTATTAATATTTTAAATGTGAAAGTCTGTATATTTAGATGTTTGTTACTGAAACACACAAAAAAGGCTAAACGGATTTCAATGAAATTCGGCACACATATAATTTATTACCATGAGGCCAATTCTTATATTTAATTGACGCAGACTGAATCCTGACTGAATATTTTTTGTGTACTTTTTTTATGTAAATGATGGAACCATGTAGCCATTCTCATAAATAGTATAATTTGCAGTTTTTTTTTTAACTTAGACGCACTTGATGACTAACCTACATCTCCCATTCCCCACAACAAGATGTAGATGAAAAAGTTTGTAATTTTTTTATTTTAAAAGAGTAACCGTGGAGTACTTGTCCTTCTTCTCCACAGGAATGACATTCCAAAGTGGTGGTAGAGTCTTTGTTACTTTTCTGACGATTCAAAAATACTGTCATGGTTTACATGAATAAAAAATATTCTGATTCTGAATTGAAATTGACTCATATTTGGTATTCTGCTCCACTAAAGTAACAATCTGATTTCAGTATCATCTCAGTCTTATTTCCATATACCTACTGTCAAGTTGTTTAATTTAAATATATTGTTATTCATTTGTTGAAAAAACACCGTCACGCCTATATTCCCCAGAGGGGGTGGCAGAGGTGTACTGAGTACACCCACATTTCGCCGACGATGTTAGGTCCCATGTAATAGGGGGTGAGCCCATTGCCATATATCGGGCACAATTCCAGACTCCGGACTCATACTGGGAATTTTTCGTTAGAAAAACTACATTTATCCGACCTAGGATTTGAACCCAGGATCTCGTGAACACAAAGCGATGCCCTTTGCCACCAGACCAACAAGGCATTCATTTGTTGTACATATGATAATCTCAGCTGCCACAGTGTAAGTAAATAATAATTAAAATCTTCAATTGGATAATGTTTTGTATATTTGTTGTTCACATCAGTTCAAAATTTTATTGGAATACCATATACATTTTGTTCAATTTCTGGAAGATGTCAATATTTTACGAGAATACCATTTGTGACATTTATGACAATAAGTTGGATCAAGCCTGCACTTTAAACACTTTTAATTACAAGAATTGACCTTCTGGATTAAAACATAGGATACTTTTTATGCTGAAAAAATGTAAGGACTCTGTCTAAAGTCAACATCAACGAAATCGCAAGCAGGAACTAGTCTTATTATAATTTTCTTTCCTTCTCCTGTTGTATAAATACCCTGTGTTATATTGATTTTAATTGAATGCTAATTGTAAGTGCCTATGGTTAGCACATTGTTAACACCTATTATCATTCTGTTGTTCTTTGCTTTCTAATTGTATTTGTATTAACATTAGGCAACTTGAAAACTGAACATTAATGTATAAAGCCATTGACCTTTCACAATAACATACATATAATCACATCTTTATCCAATTGGGGCAGGCAGACACTACAGCTTGCCACATATCACAATTCTGACCTCTCATGAATTTCTAAAAAAGTCTCTTCTTTCTTAATTACGAGCACATCAAAAATTAATAGTTTGTTTAGTTAGAGTAATTCTTTACATATACATAGTTCTTTATAGTTGTTTTGTGTTGCCTTTATTATGCCTGGGCGATGCTCATCCAGTTCCTTCCTGCTATTTTGATAAGGTCGTCAACCCATCTTTTCTTTGGCCGTCCTATGCGTCGCTTTCCAAGTGGGTGTGTTGCCTCTAGTGACCCTTAAAATTGGTCATTTATTTTTATCTATCCATATCATCACGCCACATACCTTGCGGGGTTAGGCAGAGAGTACAGAGTTCCAAAAGGTTTATTTTTAATAATAATTATTATTATTTGTAGGAGACAATCTATGAGATTTCTGTAATAAAAGAACCTGTTAAAACTACTCTCTGCTCGATACCTAGAGTGCTGATGGATAAAATAATAAAAGGTTTCTTTTTTTTTTCAGATCCTTTGATAGTCTTACAGCAGATTTGACACGGGTTTTAGTTGACAATGTAACTTTGCCTAGCGGTGTAAGGACAATATATTCACTTGAGGGTAGAAAAGTGAGTTCTATTTCATTTCTTTTTCAATGAAGCATTTGAGTGAATCTGAACTTTTATTCTGCTGATGAGATTTCATCCTTGTATTGATGAGATTCTAGTTAGGAATATATTACTGTCATACACATACTGCCTGTAGCACAGACCTATTGTTGAATCGTGATTATTTTTAGTATTCAATTCGAATGCATTGTACACAAGACTAGTTATTCATATTTATTCTACAGACAAATTACATATGAAAAAGGAATTCAAGCACAATATTGTGTATGTATACAAAGTAAGCTAAGTGAAGGGTGAAAGGAGGCCCATGACTATACAAAGTGTAACATAAATGACACAAGACCTGACACCCCAGTTAGATATTGCTTTATAAGTATTATTTACCATTTTCTAAAAACACATACGTTACATAAATTATTACAAAACCAGGTGTATTGAGAAATAATGGTTAAAAGTGTAATAGTAATCACTGTGTGCTGCTTTAATCATGGTTAATCATGTCGAATACAGAATATTAAGGAAAGATTGGAATGTGTTACAGTAATTTTAGCCAATTTAAGTATTAAAAAAACCAACAAATATTAAACGTCGAGTGTGTATGAGACAAACTATGAGAGTGGAGGAAGCCAGAGAGGTATGTAAGGAAAGAACCTGTTGGAACTCTGTACTCTCCGCCTACCCCGCGAGGGAGCTGGCGTGATGATGTAGATAGATAGATAGATAGATAGAACAAATATTAAAAACACTTGTAATTGATTCAGTTACCAATTTAGCACAAACTACTTTCAGGTCTTGGGTAGATAATGTTACACCTTGTATAATGAAGCGTAAATTATTTGCTTGCAAAGATGTAAATAATAACATACTTTATATTACATTCCACAGATAGGTAAACTGGATGATCTAGAAGATGGGCAATCATATGTTTGTAGTGGTTTTGGTGAGCCATTCAAGCGTCTAGATTATGAAGCCAGTGCGACCCCTCCCTCTTTCAGACTGAGTGGACCCGAGTCCTTAAGTGATACTTCGAGTCCATCCCCAGCCCGCGCAAACAATCGGTTGTCCCGGTATTGGCAGGTATCTTTCTTTTTCTGGATAACCGCTTATATTTTATATATTTCGTATAATTTTAAGATTTAATCATTCCAAGAGGTACTTGAGCCTCAAGAAATAATAATTCTGAATTAGTAAAGGCGGACTTGGTGCTTAATATAGAAGCAAATTCGAGTTTCTTGCTCTGTTCACTCCCACCAATAGTCACTTCTCCTCAAAGCAGATATTCTTCCTCTGTTCGATATCCCTTCTTCCCTTGGACCTTTATCGTTTATGCCCCCAAGTCACCGGAATAATAGTTGCATTCCTCAATGATTTTTTTTTTTTTTAAAACGTAGCCCCACACTAGGATTTTATTCATGTGTCGTGGGTGCGTATACAAACATGGAAATTGACACACACAAATACCTAGACCGATACAAATAATTGTGGCTCACACAAAGATTTGTCCCGTGCGGGAATCGAACCCGCGACTATTAGACACAGTGGGCCGAGCGGCTCAAGCTCTTAACCACTGCGCTAAATCGTCCGTCAATAAGAAGCGTTATACGTGAATATAGAACCCTTATTACTATTCGTGGGGCACCCCCACCATAAACTACATGCATTTCGTATTCGCTAATTAGTTATTCATGAAAGCTAGTTCCGTAGTTACCCTGTAATGAAAGTGGATTTGGTCAACGTTTAGTATATTTTATAAAATATAACACTTGTTTCAGGCAAATGGTAGTAGCACTACCGGCAACGGGACAGCAAGAGTGAGCCCGGCTGGGGACAACGTAGTCCGACCACGCATCGTTACAATAATCAGAAATGGAGTGAAACCACGAAAGGTAAATATTTTACAATACATTATTCACTAAGCCCTAGTGAATAGGCACACACACACACACTTTAGTGACTAAGGGGTGTTTATGTGTGTATATTTACTTTTTCATCAAAAATTGTGTCATTTTATTTCAAAATCAATAAATACATGCTATTTCCTGCAGCGTGTGTGCTTATTGCGTACAGAATACCGCGATTTGAGCACGTACTGACTAAATGAGGCGACATTATCAAGAATTACGTCAAGTAGAAGGAAAACATTGGGAAATTTTAATTACTTATCTCTGTTTTGTAAATATACAATATTGTTATTACGAAACTTCAGGTGCGCACTACACGTGTATGGACAACTGCATCTTCAGACATACCACCATTCACCTTTGACATAATATTAATTTATTGATATCAACGAATTACTTTAGGCACTTTTTTATTTTGAAAATCGTTAAGTATAATGAAAATGTGGTCCCAGGTGTGCAGGTTATTACTAAATAAACGCAACAGCCCCACACTGGAACATGCTCTCGCAGCAATCACGGAATGCGTTAAACTCGACACAGGCTGCGTCCGCAAGGTCTTCACAAGAACAGGTTCTGCAGTCACGGCACTCAACCAGTTCTTTGAAACTGAAGATGTCTTCTTTGCTTATGGAAATGAAAGGTATGTGTACCACACTAAGTTAGGGTGACCATTTGTAGCGTATTCAACAGTCCTTACTTCAGAAGGCACGTTAATCTGTTTGTCTCAATTAAGACTTCATGTGGTAGTGTTAAGTCAAGTCGGGAGTCTTATGGACTACTTTACAAGTTCCAATAACGGTTCCACAAATCTACCTCCAATAATCGTCAATGGGTCTTGTGGCCCATTCGCATGTGGCTCTTCGCGAACGTGTCCAATCATAGAAATCTGGTTATCGTAGCTGCCGCCGACTACGAACCTAAGTCCCCTCCTATCAGTCACTACCGCCGCCCGCGGCATGTTCTCACCGACCCTCCCGATGCCCTTACATCCCTTCTTTCGGATACATCTCGCCGGCGAGGTCGAAGAATCCCTTGCCCGCCGGCCGGTGCAGAGCACCACGGCGAGACACCTAGGCCCCAATTCTCGTATTTAATTGACACTGAAATTGGATCCTGACTGAATTGAGATTTAATTTTGAATTGACTCGAAATTGGTATTCTGTTACACTAAAAGTTCGGTTTGATTTCGGTATCATCTCAGTCTAATCTCAGTATAATCTAGTGTCGATCACATTTCGATCTATTATCGATCTCACGTCTATTCACAGCTGACATAGATTAAATAAAAAACATTAACTGTAATGTCAAACTTATAAATATCGGTGTTGCCAATTTGTAGGCAAGTACCGGAAGTGTCGGTAATTTTAAATAAAAACATAATTATATTTCACACAGGAATAGAAATATAAACGTATAAACAAATAAAAAATACTATAAATATAATCAATTCGTTCTACTTTTGCGTATTTTGATTTAATTTTCATGTAATACTCGTTTGACGTGTCTGAAAATTGGGTATTTTCATTTAGGTGCATGACCACCCCACGCTCTCGAGCTAGTATCCATGGCCATAAAATTCATAAGGTATAAGAAAAAAACATCGCGCGAAATTGATGTTGTTTACAAAGTGTTTTGAATTTCATTGTCTTCCATTATAATATTATGGCTAAACAAGGCAAAGAAGAAAACGCGCTTTCAACAAAATTGTGGGCTCAGTGCGCTTTGATTTTGAATGCCGACGTCGGAGACGCCCAAAAGTCAGCGCAAGAGTGGAAAAAGGTAAGTAATCTATCGTATGTATTATTTAGATCTGCTCAATATTACTATTCTTAGTGATAAAGTGCCGTTTTATATTTCTAGTACTACAATCAATACAAGAGCCGCACGAAGGCTAAACAAAGGACCCATAAAATCGAGTCCTGAAAACTGGTGAAGGGCCAGCTGACGAGGTCCATTTAACACCTCTGGAGGAACGCTTCATTGGCATTATTGGAGGATGCAGTTCTCAGTTGCCTGCTGTCAGGCATAATCTACTTGATATATTGGTAAATATTATATCGGTGGTAATATTTATGTAGAACTCTATCAAGAAATTTTGAAATATTCTAATGTGTGTGATTTGTTTATAGACTGTTGAACTGAATACTAGCAGTGGCGGGAATGATGGGAATTAGGGCACGAGTGGCCTTGTCCTAACAGGAGACAAGTAGGTCAATTTTGAGTAAGTATACAACCAACAATATAATAACCACTAAAATAATTTTATTGTAAACAAGTCAAACAGAAAATGTATTATCTTTAATTGCCCACAGGGTTTGCATGACTATTTGCTGTGCCTGTCATCGGTGGATGTGCTCACAGCAGGTGGTATGGCCGGGACGAGCATCTCGTCACTGTCTTGCTCTGGAAGTCCTGGCGCTCTAAGCCAAGCCACGTTGTGTAGAACACAGCAAGCATTTACAATTTTTGCAGCCATCTCAAGTTTGTAATGCAGCTGCCTTAGTACTAACAGACACCTGAAAGAAAAGGAAAATTGAAAATACAACCATTCTTTATAATAATAAACATTGTTGATTAATAAATATATACCATTGTTGATTAGAAAAGTAATAATTTTAAACATTGTTAATTAATATTTGTTAAGAAGATAAACCATTGTTGATTAGTGAGTAGAAATAATTTAGTTTAGTGTATTCTATATTTATAATACATATAAGTGTTTACACATCATTGAATAATAATTTGATTATAGATTGTTAGTGATATGTTTTATATGAATAAATAAGCACTTATTTGATTTAGTTAAACATGTTTATATTTACAAACCTGAATCTCCCTTTTGAAACCCCTATAATCATTCAGAGCTTCAATATGTTTTTGGTAAAACCAATTTTCAGTAAACCCAAACAAATACCCACTATCACCTGCAATTTAAATGTGACATTATGCAGTGTTTATATTAGTTATCTTATAATGTGACTTCTGAAAACATACATACCTAAAAGAGAAATTGATTCACCACCCTCAGTGACCTCATTTAGAAAACCATTTAATGGGTGGTCCCTCCAAATAGTTGAATCATAGGTACTCTCAGGCTGGATGGGTCTACACAGAGAATATTTTGGTCTGTATCACAAATCTGATAAGCAAGATTTTTTTTTATTAACAATCAATAATAATAAAGTTTAATAATTATAGGTTCATATTATTTAAATTATACTTACTATTATCACATACAAAGAATGATAGCATTAATATGCCTCCTCATGTTCTGAAGGTTTTATGATCGAGACATGAGTACCATCTATGCAGCCAACACCTCTAGGTAGCCCATATTTGGAATAGAATCTAAAATACAAAAAATCATACATTTGTTATTATTAGCAAATTTCAATAGATAGGTTCATATTACAATGATTAGTATAACTTACCTGCTTCTAATTCTTTCCCTTGCCTCTCTTGTCAGAGGAAAGTTTACATACTTGCTCAAGACTGCCGGGTGGTTTAAAGCATCTGTCACTTGCTGCGCAGCCCTCAACACACTGGGTTGTGGCAAAGCATGTGAAATGCTTTGTCCCACCAAACTTTGGTATGAACCACTCACATAGTGTTACCAAAACCTAGAAAAAAAGATAATATTAGAATCATTTTTAATATTTAAGAATATACACTGCAAGGAATCTAACGTGATGATATAGATATATAAATATATGGCTTTCATTTTGCATATATTGAGTATTTACCTCGGGTGTGTAAAAATGTGTGTTGTGTATAGGTATTAGGTACTTAAACTAACCTTTACAGCAGCATCCAGTCCATCGTTACGTCTTTCTCTGGGCATATGGGGCTTCAGCTCGTCAATAAGGTTTTCCACTAGCGGTTTCGTGAGTCTGTAAGTTTTTACAAACTCCGAATCACTTATGGAAGGCGTCTGAAGCGAAACGACGATCACGTAATGTACGTCGGCGTTGCCTACGTCTTTCCGACGCTCCTCGTAGTGCAGCTATTAGATAATTCCACCTTAAGCCAAATCCACTCATTTTACGTAAAATAATTGCGTAAAAACTTATAATAAAATTTATTTTTATGCGCAAAACCAACTATTTACAATGTCTCTTCAGTCAACTTTGAGTCAAGCTTCAGTGTCATTTCAATCTCAAATTTGACGTTTGTTATTGTACGAGAATACCAATTTTGTAGTTTATGTTAGTTCAAAACGTTACCAGAATACCGTTTACATGTTTTTCAAGTTTCGGTCCGATCTCGATTCGGTAAATGTCATTGAAGGATTCGAATATGTTACGAGAATACCGTTTGTAAAGTTGATGAGATTGAGATGAGATCGAAACTGGATTTTGAACACTTTTAATTACGAGAATTGGCCTTCTAGTATACGCCCTCCCCCATAGCGACTGCCCAAGCCGAGGCCGTTCCTCCTTGAGGCGCCCTTGCCCCCTTGCCCTTCTGGTCTGAACGTAGTGGTTGCACGCTTGTCCGGTGAAGCTGTAAAGGCCCCGCGGCCAACAGCGTAGATTATTCACACACACACACAAAAAAGACTCTAGTCGCCTGTGACCTAATCTCTCATTATGAGGGAAGGTCTTTGGTCAGCAGTGCAATAATTATACTAGATTCTGCTGATGTCTTATTGTTTAACTAGCAGCTCTTTATACTCATCGATCATATTGTTTCTTCATATACATGCAACTGGTTTTGTAGACTTATGAATGTCATTCATAAAATGCCAACTTCTTTGATGATCATGATCAATATTTTATTTTGTTTATACAGGGTTAATCAAGAGGATTTTGAATTGGAGTTCGAAGAAAATAAGGCTGTGTTACAATGTAGAAAAACTCCTATCACTAGAAATTCAAGGTATTTTAACTTATTCTACAAAATTGATGCCCAAACTCTTAATTTTCTGTCTGCTTCCACCAAACTTCGAACGGTGAAACCAGCGATGTTTGAAGTCTCCGTGACATCCAACGCGTTATATCATTAGGGTGTATATCAACAGCAATGGGTAAGTCCGGCTGTATACAGAAGAATGTCCGGTGCATAAACAAACATTCATACTAATCTGAAGAATAATGAGCGACGGGCAACAATCAGTTTTGAATAACAGACCGCTACTCGTCGCCGTCATCAAGTTTTCTTAGTTAGAAAAGAACATAGTAAAAATAAGTGCATCAGACAACTGACCTTATTGCGCGTATAATGCTATATTTTCAGTTGAGCATACATATCGTCACAAGAATAAGTAGCTAGGTATGCGAGATGTACACACAAATAGAGCTTTTTTGCTCGTGTCCACAAACACATTGCGGGATCGCTAGTCCGAAATGCTTTGTGCTTGCACAAAACCCCGTAAAGAGCTTGTCGCGAAGTAAGTGACATTGCTTGCTCCAAGAGCGGTGCGTGCTAGGTAAGTTGAAGGTGCACGGAACATAGTATAGTAATAGATGCGCGAACATAATTGATGCGCACCTTAAGCTGGCTTTTCATGATGAAATAAAAATATATTTTACATCCCGTATTAAGAATGAGCATATCACTCATCACACTTTGAAATGGAAACCTTTACACTTACATTCCAAATTATACCAACCGAGCGGTAACTTCAAGTTATGTTATGCATCCAATACCCCATCCACAGTGCATCCCCCTCAATTCGACAGTCAATGTGAAAATCTATGAAGGCTAACTTATATATCAGGATATAAAATACATTGCAAAGTGAAAAGCCATGTGTATTGTGCGACAGGACCGGCCCTAAACCGCGCATGCCGGTGAAGGCTGGCGGCGGAGCTGCGCGCGCGGCTGTAGAGGCCGGCGCGGGCGCGGCCGGCGATGCCGCCGAAGAAGCACCCGCGCCACAACTACCGCAGCCACTGCGCCTCAAGTACAGCGTCGGCAGGATCATAGGTCAGCATACCTTCTCCATAAACAACATTCATTTCTTACAAATACAGTTTATTTATTATATTAATTATCTGATGCTACATTGTTATCCCATACTCCACAGCAAAATGTAGATGGAAAAAAAAATACTATTTAAAAGAGTAACCGTGGAGTTTCTTGCCCTTCTTCTCCACAGGAATGACATTCCAAAGTGGTGGTAGAGTCTTTGTTACTTTTCATAAATACTGTAATGCTTTACATGAATAAAAAATATTCTGATTCTATCATATATTTTGGCCCCTCGACTTATTTTTATTATGTATTTATCTTGATAAGTTCCAACTCCATTTAGCCACAAATTTGTCTATAATTTGTACTAGATCCGCGTGGTGGAGTATTATCCAATCTCTTTTACTACGATTTGTGTAAGGCTTTTCCCGGCAGTGGGACAGTGCAAGCTGTTTTATTATAATTTATATCTACTAGCAGAATAGTAACACTCATTCTTCGGGTAAAAGTAGCTCCGGAGGAGAGAAATAATCGATCAAGTGGCTTATCTCTTAACACTCCCTGTTATATGAGTTGTTGTGACCGCTTTGGCCCACGTAACTGGAAATTGGTCTTACAATTACGATGGAGTATACTTTTACTCATACATGACTACCTAATTACGTTGGTATAATTATATTTATTTGTTTCGGAAGTCCTCCAAATCAAAAGAATTTGACAAAGAATTGTGACATACTCATTCAAACATTCAAATGCAACACCAAGAAAAGTCGGCGTTCCGTGAAAATAAATAATTGGGGAAAAACTACAATTTTGTCAAGGTTGACTTTTGTTGAACATTGCCGGTTCCATGTAAAAAAATCCTCTATCGCAATTACTTACGTACTAGTAAAAAGGCCTTCAACGTAACTGGTTACGAGATTCTAGTTACGTAGACTAATTGATGTCAAAATAATGTTATAAGGTGCTTTTTAATAAACACAATATTCACATTTTACCAACGCTTATAGCGTATAATATTGCATTGTAATAGTATAATTTCGTAATGTGTTTATGAGTTATAGGCGATTCCCTGTAATTTTTGTAGTGGGTGGGTAGTAATTGTTTCGCTATGTGTTTGTGTCACATTTAGTTCAGATATATCCTCTGCGTAATTATAGTGAACAAGTCCTTCAGTCTCATATAAAAAACACTATTCTATATTAAGTATAATAATATCAGGCTACATTGTCCCAGGCGTAGGCAAAGGCCTTCTATTACAAATCGAGGTGAGAGGAGATTAGGTTATACTCCACCACGCGGACCCAGTGCGGATTGGTGGAGGCAGGTTTGTGGCCATCTGCTGTTCGAACTTATCAAGCTGACTATAAGACTTCTAATTTTCCTTAACGATTACTACATTACGTGGTAACCGGGACCAACAGCTTAACGTGTCTACCGAAGCACGGAGACGCTCGAATATGAAAATGCCACAAACGCTTAACCTTGGTGATCGCTAAGAACACCGCGATCGCACAGCGTTGGGACCGCCTTGTTTATTATATACTAGCGGTTTCCAGCGACTTCGTACCCGGTCGACAACAGCGCCACCTACCAGATCTATGTTATATAGACTATGTTACTTCTCGATAAGGTAGCTTTCCAATGGTGAAAGAATTATTAAAATCGGATCAGTAGTACCGAAGATTACCCCAAACATCCAAACTCACAAGCTTTACCTCTCTATAATATTAGTATATATACAAGCTGTAACATAATAAACGCAAGACCTGAAAGTAGTTTATTCTAAATCGGTAACTGAATCGATTCCAACAATTTTTAATGTATTTTAATTTTTTTAAATTTGCAAAAAATGCTTTTACTCCTTCAGTGCGCTATAAAAAATTAAATTTATTCTTGATTCATAGCAAGAAGAAGATTCCAAACGCAATCCTATAACGTATTTCAAAACGCACACATACACGTACTAGTTTCGTTGTTAATTGGGGTATAATAGTGTTTAAGGAAGGAGTAAAAACTTTGGTTTTCGTATTGAGTTTGTGAAGCAATTATCTAATCGGGGTATCTGAGGTCTTGCATTTATTACGATACACCTTGTATATAGCCACCTATTCTATATTAATGGTTAGTATTATAGGTACATAGCAGTGATAGACAAATGGTTAGACCGTGGGACTGCAAAGTCAGAGGTCTCGGGTCCGAACCCACGCTCGCACCTCTGTCTTTTCGAAAGCATGTGCGTATTTAACATTAATTAACACTTGCTTTAACGGTGAAGGAAAACATCGTGGGGCCACCTACATGCCTAAGGGTTTAGGAAGGTGTGTGAAGTTCGCCAACCCGCACTGGACCAGCGTGGTGGACTATGGCCTTAGCCACACAGTTTGAAAGGAGGCCCCTGCCCAACGGTGGTACAGTTTCTTAACAGGGCTAATATTATTATAGGTACTTTTGATTACTATTGTATTTGAAATGCGTTCCATATCTTCTATCGATCATTATCCCATGTGCGTAAATCATTATCCTACCATTTATCGTATTAATAATAGGTGACGGCAACTTCGCTGTTGTACGGATATGTAAAGACAAGAACTCTGGACTGGAATATGCTCTCAAAGTCATAGACAAAGCGAAGTGCAAGGGCAAGGAACATTATGTGGAAGCTGAGGTAACTATGTTTGACTAGCTTTAGCAAAACCTCTGTATATCTAAAGCTTCATTATTCCTTTTAATACCGTCAATTACAGTGTGACAAGGATCTTTTGGCCCATAGATGACATTGACAGGGGGGCGTTGGTGTAAAATTAGGGTTATTTAGTAAAATTCTCCTAATTCCAGGGAAATATTTCAACAGGTGGGTCACCCACGGTTGTTACTACTCCATTCCGATCTCGGTCTCGAACCTATTCGCGCCTTTATTAAAAAGTGGACAACCCGATATTTCGCGAAAGCGTCCAGTCATAGAAATCCGCTAATCGTAGCCGCCGCCGACTACGAACCTAACCCCCCTCCTATTAGCCCCTACCGCCGTCCGCGGCATGTTCTCACCGACCCTCCCGATGCCCTTCTTTCGGATACAGATACCGAACACAGGATCAGACACCGACCTCGCCGGCGAGATCGAAGAATCCCTTGCCCGTCGACAGGTGTCGAGCACCACGGCAAGACACCAGTAGTAGTATACGCCCTCCCCCATCGCATCATCCCCATTCCTCCTTAAGGCGCCCTTGAGCTAGTTACCCCCTTGCCCTTCTGTCTCGAGCATAGTGGTTGCACGCTCGCCCTCTTGTCCGGTGAAGCTGTAAAGGCCCCGCGGCCAACAGCGTTAGATCATTCACACACACGGTTGTTATTTAAAAAAGAGCTTGGGTAAATTTCATAGCAAACGGCAATTCTGTCATGAAGTGACATTTTACTCGATGACAGCATGAGTTCCGATTTTGGCCGCGGGCTAAAATATCCTTGTATGACTGTAAATTTCGATTTATAGATGAGATGTTAAATACTTCAATTATTTTACAGGTCAGAGTAATGAGGAAGCTATGCCACCCACGAATTGTTTCACTTATCGAAGAACAGGATAGCCCTGAATGGCTTTTCCTTGTAATGGAATTAGTCAGTGGTACGTAATATTAGTTCGATTAAATGTTTCGTAATCAACCATCATCATTAACAATATTCCAGCGGACGTTAATAAAAACTGCTTAATTTACACAGCCCACTTGAACATTGTTTATATTTTTAGGTGGAGACTTGTTTGATAGTATCGCGGCAGCTTCCAAATTCTCTGAGCCACAAGCGCGTTTGCTAATCGGCCACCTAACATCCGCTATCGCATATCTACACTCGCTTTCTATAGTGCATCGTGACATCAAACCTGAGAATCTATTGGTAAGCGAATGACTAACAATAGTTCAAGAGGATTATCATCAATTTAAAGATCATTATTCATACCACTACTATATGAAATCAGATGCATGTATTATTCTTAAGTTTGGCTTTTTACAGTTCTGTCAGTTTTTCTTGAATTTAATAACTACTGATTTTATGTTTTGTACATAGTGAACTTTAAATAAGAAAAGTATTCTCGGAATAACTTAATATTAAATATAGTCTACTAGCTATTGCCCGCGACTTCGCACGAGATTATTTTGTAATTTGGGTATTTTTATCACAATAAAATAGCCTACAACACTCGGGAATAATGTAGCTTCCTGACAGTGATAGAATTTTCAGAATCGGATCAGTTTAAAGAATATTTTCTTAAACATACTTAAAATTTTAAATGTTTATGATATAAGTATAGATGGACATCATTAATGTCCATAATCCACGCTGATTTTTTAGGTGGAAGTGGGCTCAGATGGCAGCATACGCGGGCTGAAGCTGGCTGACTTTGGGCTGGCAGTTGAAGTGTGGAGGCCTCTCCATGCCGTCTGTGGCACACCCACATATGTAGCGCCTGAAATCCTTTTAGAGACTGGATATGGACTGAAGGTATATATAATTGTTTTGAACGACACAAAATATGATTTTAATGGGACGACCTGCGTCGTAATACATTAATTAACACGCTATCTAAAACATCCCGCAAATGTAGCTCTTTGTTTAAAGCTCCTTGTGACGCTGGAGTTAACACTAGCGTTAACGCAGGTGAAGCAGAAACATAATAATAACAGCTACATTTTGTTATTGCAGAAGTCATTTTTTGTAAATAATATGGAAATTTCTTAATTTTCCATGACCAATAACCCCAAATTCGCTAGAGCGCTTTTTCACCGCGCGTTAATAAAGCGCTGGAATGAAACGAACAGCTAATAGTCTTATCTTTTTTACAGAACTACGCGTTGAAAAAGCGCCCGTGCGATCGCTGGTTAATTAGATAAAAATCATATGCCTAAGCTGTTGTTTATAAGCTGTCACATGTAATTATTTATACATGCGCAAAATATTAATTAATAATATTATTGTAGATTGACTCACAGTTCAACTAGTAATAGACTGTGCGTTAAATCTAAACATGTTTATTATTAATGATGAGCATAATTACGTAGTTACGACGTAAGTCGTTTATGCAACCAGAGATAACCATATTTCTCACAACTGTTTGTTTCGCTGAGATGAACTTGAACTTCTAACTTACTTTTGTCCGTTTATTAAAAAAAGTCCCACGCTAACAATGTAATATTTGCACAATATCTCACGTATAACTTTAAACCAATCCATATGAATGAACTTATTATAATTACGTGAATAAATGAGCATACATTGCAACTTGAGTATTTGTCATATATTCTACTTGTGAAATTCAAGGATAATTCCTGTATCTACACTGACATGTAACTGTTAAAAAGATGACCCTTCTAAAACAAAAAATCATGGGTTTTTATTCTAAAAGTAATGTTTGATGACATTCGTATTTTATCTGTACAGTTTTTAATTTTGGATTTAAGTTTTGCGTGTAATAATTGTTTAACTTCCCTTGTTATGTATATTAATATGATAAATCTTTTAATTTAATATATCACATGAAGTGAGCCATGACAATACCGACAAGTGAACGTGTTAAGCCTCATATCGCATAGCTTGTTCAGTAGTGCGTCACATCGAGTGCTCATTCATAAATTCGGGATCATTTATAAATTACGTCATGCGAATTTCATGATTTCTGGACCCCGTCCCCATACTTATAACACATATTTGTGTCTCAAAATGTGACGTCACATATTTTGCAAATTAGATATTATTAAATTTACATAACACAACTATTTACCAATTATTTCTAAAGTTAGTTAGTTAAAGATTCGTATGTTTGTAACGAATAAACTCATAAACTTTTGGACCGATTTTAATGATTCTTTCAACATTAGAAAGCTACATTATCCAGAAGTAACATGGGATATAAAACATAGACCCGGTAGGTGGCGCTGTTATCGACCGGTTACGAAGTCGCGGGAAACTGCTAGTATATAAATTTTTACATGTGACGTCACGAAACTTATGACTCGTCCCCCCTTGGTACACTTTGTGCACAACCTTCCCTTAACGTGCGACGTAATTTACGAATGGCCTTGTTACTTACCCTGTTTTCAAACGTGTACGAGAAAGGAACTCATGAAAATGTCTACCTTTCGGGAAATGTGGCATTAAAAATCTGCATTGTAACCAAAAATAACAAACAGTGGCACTCCGGGAGTGCCGACAGCAGTGAAAACTTGAACAATTACGTGTGTATTTTTTGAATCGTCAGGAAATATTTTTTGTATTTTTTTTATATACAGAGGTGTCGGTAACAGCGTCGCGATTTCAATGGTTTTATCCCATCTCAAAAAATGTCATCGTGCATGTGTATCTATGTACGTACATACACAATATATGTACATACTTATTTATATACAGAGGTGTCGGTAACGGTAACAGTGTTGCGAGTTCAATTGTTTTATCCCATCTCAAAAAATGCCCCACGCGCCTAAAGAAGTTTTCACTTTATCAATGCATTTGCAGATTGACGTGTGGGCGGCCGGCGTTATCTTATATATTCTGCTATGCGGTTTCCCGCCATTTTCCTCGCCCGACGGCGACCAAGAGAAGTTGTTCGACGCGATATTGTCCGCGCGGCTGGAGTTTCCCGCGCCGCACTGGGAGCGAGTGTCGGCGGGAGCCATCGACCTCGTGGCCAACATGCTGCGTCCTCAACCGGAGTTGCGGTTCGCTGCTGAAGACGTGCTCGATCATGCGTGGATGGCTGTTAGTACTTTCGTTTAAAAACTAACATTTATCTTGCCTACACACACCGTCACGCCTATATTCCCCAAGCCGGGATGGCAGAGGTGTACTAAGTACACCCACTTTTCGCCGACGATGTAATAGGGGGTGAGCCTATTGCAATATACCGGGCACGATACCAGACTCCGTACTCATACTGGGAGGTTTTAGTCAAAAAAAAACTACATTTGTCCGACCTAGAATTTGAACCCAGGACCTCGTGACCACAAAACGATGCTCTTTACCACTAGTCCATCGAGGCAGTCACTAGACCTTTTCTACATCTATCTTGCCTACATCTTTTTCTATCTATCTATATAATCAAGCCAAATCCCTGGCGAGGTAGGCAGAGCACATAGGGTTTCAACAGGTTCTTTTCTTACAAATTTTTCTGGCTTCATGGATGTCTATTTTATATTCTAAATATGTTAAGTTATTCCACAAACCGGGGTGACAGTGGTGTACTCCGCTTTTAGCCGATGTTGTCAGGTGCCAATTTAATTGGGAGTCAGCCTATTTCTATTATACTGGGTACAATGGCAGACTCCCGACTGATTCTGAGAAGTTTTCTAGCGAAAAAGCTTTGTCTGACCTAGTAATTGCTAAGCGCCTTATTAGCCACTAGACCACTAAGTAGGGAGGGGGTCAACAGTCTCCGTAACCGGCGAGCGTGTATGAGACGCGCTATGAGAGTGGAGGAAGCCAGAGAGGTCAGTAAGGAAAGAACCTGTTGGAACTCTGTACTCTCTGCCCACCCCGCAAGGGATCTGGCATGATGATATAGATAGATAGACCACTGAGGCATTTTATATTCAAAATTTATTTATATGTATTATTTCCAGGATGACTATGATGAAAGCTGTGACTTCCGCACGTGGTACGATGAAGATTCCTCATAGCTGGCCGACTATCGGCGCGAATCCTTGTCGGCGCCGTTGTGACGACTCGCTGTCAGCCCGAGGCTTGAGTCCTTTTGAATCTACGCTACGGCTTAGTGCTGCGCTAACCGCAGCGATGTATGCCTTTCGATATATTAACACCAATACCAAAGTTATTTTTTAACATAATATTTTACTTAAAGATACTGCATGCGTAAATTGTTTGTGTATTTATATATTGTTTGGTGCGAACTCTGGTGCAGTATTATCGTTTTGGTTTTGAATTATTGTGTTATTATTTTGTATTCTAAGAGAAATTTCTGAAATTACATCTTTGCAGTGTTCAGTAGAAGTTGAATATTTTTGTCGATGTCTATAATTTTTGAAGTAATTGCGCGAGTTATCGTAGCGTATAGCTTACTGGCATACAATTGTAATGATATCGGCCACGCACGCACGCGTTATTGAGATCGCAAGCGCAGGTTGATTCACCTCATATAATACTATAATGGCTGTTTTAAATATCCATTTCTCGCTTAGTTATCAGCCAGTGAGTACAATATTATATTATATATAATATTTCGCCTAAATAAATCTTGGTCGTATCTAAAGATCTCCCGACTTATAGCTTTGTTAGCCTTTCTGTTTAGATTGAAAATCCTTAGATATAAAGAAATTATAATATTTATAACAAATATTTTTATTTTACGGTAATATTCTGTAACATACGAGTAATATATCTTATTTAATTATTTGAATGAATTCATATTTACAAATGTAGAGCGCAAGTTAAATAATAATGTTTTTTGTATAATATGAATTGCTTGTAGGCATATCCATTGCTATCGCTTCTATCGTAATCATATCATTCATTTTTTTATTGTAAACATTCCTCTCTGTCGACAGAAATGTAAAAGTGTCCACATTTAAAAGTTAATTATTATATAACCGCAAAAATGGTGCTAGCGACAGCGAGAATACTTTGTAACGGACAAGGTCCACAAAATTATTTACGAAAATAAAATGCATGACGTATCCATGCGTTATCATGTGATTTTGGTTTGTATTATACACAGTGGCTAATACTGCCAGTATGTCGTAACGTTTGTAATCACATAAGTAAGACGATAATGAAGCAACATTAACTATTTTAAAAGGTGACAATTCCAAATGTCCCATTGTTTTCTCGTAGCATTGAAGTGTAATGAAAATTAAATCAGGTATTTGAAATGTTTTCTCCATCTTTATCGTCATGCCAGATCTCTTACGGGATAGGCAGAGAATATTTTGATACTTATAATTGGTTCTCTTTGCTGCGAGTGCACATCACATTACCATGATATGCAGTCATTGCTATTCCCATCTTGTAACATAATCAGGCGATGCTTTGCCAAATTGGAGCATAAATAAAGTATAATAATTAGATAAGTGCCAAATTCATTTCATTGTCATACAATAATTTGCATCATATTCACGCAGGCCACAGCAATCAATGTTCCTCTCGAATTATGTAATTTTTAACTGTATCAATTAAGTTATTTTTCATATAATAGTTATAATATATCACTGAGCGACACACCAAATGCAAACCACAAATTAGACTGATATACATTCCTTCACAGTATGACAATGTGACAATACAGCAACAATACATTTGAACTGAGGTTGAAAGACGCAAAGAACTGCATACTATGTTTATTCTTGTTTGTGTGTCCTGGTCTTTATATTAGATTTTATGAAATTTTGGAAAATTTACAAATAAAATTTGTGATTTATACAATGATCTGAATTTTCCAAATAGGTATCAACAATTCAAAAACTGAATAAAGAATGTGAAATATGTAACAAGGAGGTATGAATAACATAAAATATGCAGTCGCAATTCATTGCATGTCAGTCACAGTGATTCATAAATTTTATAATGCATTTAGACATGGTATGTTCATTTGAGTAAATGAGAGAAATAAATTTATAAAAAAATAACATTTTATTTTCATTTTGAACCTAATAACTCTTATCCATATTATTAGAGTATGAAGTCGCAACTGTTACTTTCTTCGCAGTCTTAAAACTATTATCAACATTAACCTTATTTCAAAATATAACCACTCAGAAGGAAACCACCTGAACCATTCATCATTACTTCTGGATGAGTCCTGTCTGGTAACACCTGAAATGATAAATACATTAAAGAAAATCAAAAATTACTGTCTCATTCGCCTGGAGGTCAATTTCGAATTAAGAGTAGTTTTTTCCATTTAAAAATGATCAGTCTAAAAGTAGGATTATGGCCCAGTATAATGGCTATAGGATTGCCCATTGGGACAAACATGGGCGGTGATAAGTGGGTGTATACAGTATACCTTTGCCTCCTCTGCTTGGGGAATAGTGAAGGAAAAAATGAGAAAGGATTTGAGATCCTAAATTAAGAAATGGGAATGTAGTCATTTTGAGAATTGGAGTAGTTATTTTGAGAAAGTGGTCATTCTGAGCCTAACCTTAATTTACATTACTGTTTTCTATGTTAATGTTAGCATTTCCAACATCCTACCAACCTGGATATTTCTCAACCAATTACAGGTAAGTTTCAGTGCAGCCACATTGCTTTGTGATTTCAGTTTCATATACAACTGTTGTAAAGGTTCCGCTACATTGTAATAAATCACAAATGGTCTGCCTGGTTTTACAAATGTCACCAGTTCACTAAATATATTCTGTGGGTCCTCTTTACATGCTATTACCAGAGAATCCATTTTGCCATGTAATAATTCTGCAGCAGTTATGTTGTCATAATGCCACTTTGGTTTTTTATTTTCTCTCTGCTTTGATTCTACTACTTTGTTTTCATCCTTTTCTTCATCAAGGTTTTGCTGTTCAGTTTCCAGTTTTACTTTTTTATTTTGGCAATCATTTGTGTCCTCATTTTTTCTTTTTAATGAATTTTCAGTGTTTTCATTGACCTGCTTGGTGCATTCAGTATTATTTGTATCACAGCCTTGATAAAACTGCCTCAATGCTGAATAAACATTTACAGAGATGCATCTGTTCATTTGTTCTTCAGCAAAATTCATAGCCAATAAGGCTTGTTTTTGTGACATATTACCTGGGTGCATGTGTACAAGTTTACCATTACTTTTCTCCCCAATTGCACTTAACAATGAAGCGGCAAGTAATCCATTAGAGCCCGAGTCATACAACAAATGATTACCTTCACAATAGATGTTGACCAAAGTAATAATTTGTGAAAGTGTATCTATGCGCAAATTTTGAATTTTTGCTGGTTCCAATTTATACATTACCTCACTAATAATTCTCAAGTTAGGTTTTATTATTTGAAAATATTCACAATACTTCTTCTCCTTCTTTCTGAGATACTTATCTTGTGAAAATTCAGTTTTATTGTGAAAGGTATTGGAATTACTTATTAAAGTTTCTACAATATCAGATGCTTTGTAAGAATCACTTTTCAATTCTTCAATATCAGCCGCTGTCAGCTTTTGTGAGCGTCCATCATCGAATATATTTCTATTATCATTACCTGAAGTCTTCACGTCAATTTCATCTTTTAGATTAACAGCTCCGTCTGCCAATTCCACAGTATACTCCCTGTTCTTCTTATTAGTTTTAGGAATTAATTTAAACACTGAGAAATATTGGCAACCCTCTATGCCCTTTAAATGGACTGTATCGCGTCCTAGATTGATCGTGGTGTCGGGTTTATTAAGTTTATGTAGTTTTTTATAATTTTGTTTTTGAATAACAATGTAATCTCCTACTTTAATGTGATCCATTTTTATTCGCGCAGATTGATATTTTGAGGTTAGAAA
The DNA here is from genome assembly GCA_905147815.2 of Phalera bucephala. Classification (NCBI taxonomy): domain Eukaryota; kingdom Metazoa; phylum Arthropoda; class Insecta; order Lepidoptera; family Notodontidae; genus Phalera; species Phalera bucephala. The sequence goes on along the minus strand of LR990617.1, from coordinate 14,003,659 downwards.
TAAATGTTTGATGTCAATCAACCTACACAACTGGTGAAATGGACATCAAAATTAAGTGTGTATTCGTAAAGGATGAAAATAATAGTTCTTTTTCTAGTTTTAATTAAGTATTATAGGATTTCAGTGCAAAAAAACCACAATCAAAAGACGCGCGTTAACACAACACTTGTATTTTTCATGAAATATAGGTACTGTAACAATTGTAAGTTTCAAAGAAATTTATACTTTATTCCATGGCAATAAGAGGCATGACCTGTTCCTATATTTATGGTTTTATGCCTTAATGGTATCGACTTAAATATTAATTTCGTTTGGTACTTCGAACTGTCACTACCCATCTTATGTAAAAAGTACTATAGATAGGCATGTCAAATTGACAATGAGAACATGATCACAGAATGGATATATTACCCTAAATGGATTAAGCACTCTGCAAAAAAACGTGATGACAAGGCTACTTACTTAGAGCTCTACGTCCCTTTCTAAGTAAAGTGGCCAAACATTAGTATGATTATGGACTTATTGACATATAATTACCGTATAATTCTCGAGCATTGTTTATTGCCATAACTCTTTCTTTCTAAGCATATACCACATCTTAAATGAGTAGTAGTCAAAGTTTTTGATTAAATTACCCATTTTCTTGCGGACTGTAATTTTTTTTAAAGAATCTCTAAATTTAGCTCCAAATATCGTAATATTTCAGCTGCCTTTACTGTCCCATCTTAATCCAACCTGTATATACTGACGAATTTAAAACCTTGTTCGTTTTGAACTCGCTAATAAATGGTTCACCGCGTATTTAAGCCATATCATAAATAGTTCCACATTATGGTTACATCATGGGTGCGAGCGTAGCACCGGGCTATAGTTTAGTGCTCTCACTCATCTTGGTTTCTCGAGTTGTTTAAATCATAAAAAATTCAATGTTGTGTCTGTAAGTAAGAATTCAATTTTCTTTAGCAATATTTTGACAGTACTCAATCCGTTTAGGGCATAGACGAAGAATGCGTGCGTAGCGTGTCAATTTTATGTCGCGTGAGTTGTGAATCTGCGTTAGTGTGCGTGATTAGGGAAGTGATTACTAGTACAGGATTTATCGATAAGAAAATACAATTTATGTTTCAAAAATATTTACTTCATGCAAAATCGTAACTGACACATCTAAATTATGATTTCGAATTACTACGAGTAATTTATATAAGTTCACACATACGTATTATAATACAAATTTTAAAAACTAATCTGTAAACATCGATATTAGTATGTACAATTGAATACAATAGTAAAGCCTTATTGGTAATGCGCATAGCGATCACAAGGTCGTCGGTTCGAATCCTATGTCGGAAAATAGTAATTATTCGATAAAAAATCTAGTCCGGAATCTGGAACTGTGCTCGGTATAATACCAATAGACTCATCCTCTACTACACGAGACCTTACATTGTTGAAAAACAAGTGAGTGTACATAGTACACCACTCCCACTCCCGCTTGGGGAATATAGGCGTAGCGGTGGGATTCTAAATCACGAAAATCAACAGTTCCATTACACGGACATTAACATGCTTTTCAGGGTTCAGATTTATCTACATACGGGCATGGCATACAACGCACCCTCGCGGGGTGGAGGGCACAATGCCAACTCATATAGAGGTATACTCTAATCTTTAGTAAAAGCAGTACTACCCAAAGGGCAAAACTTCATTTCGCAACCGAGGATCTATATGCCATCTCAATATAAAGCTTCCAGTGAGGTAAGTAGTTTAATAAGCGTTTTATTTCAGGTAAAACGCCATTATAGTTTAAGATGAAATAATCATAAATAGGTCTAGATATCCCACCTCCGATTGGGGAATATAGACGTGATGGTGTTTATTTAGATATCCTATCATTACTAAATTTCATCCAAATACGTTTAGTCATTGTAAAGTGAAATAGGAATGGTTAATGTTTCAGCATTAATTTATTAATATCGACAGTAGCCGATAGGCGCTGTAGGACATCACTAGTGGAGAAGCGTAAAATAATGTATACTTTAAATATTCAGGATTTTTCACTCCTCCTTTGGTTGTTCTTGATTGACAAAATACAGCACAACACGATATAATTTCACTGTATTAAAGTATATTCAGTTATCACAATGATTTTCATTTATATTTTAATCGTTGAAACGGACGGGGCGCATTTGTTATGGCCTAACCACAAGTCACAACAGGCAACCAAGCACACGTACAGGGCGTTGCCAACCTTACAATAGCTTTCTCATTCACTCAAAATTAATCACAAATCAACACAGAGTTGCCAACACTAATTTTAGAAAATTGGTAGATGCGCCAAAAATTGGTATATCTACTTACTCTTATCATTCTAATTCAGTCTAACACGTGTTGCAATAAAAATGCCGTTTACTTGTTGTACTTTCTTGAAGCCAACCTGCATATTCCTTTTCTTTTTTCAATCACTTTAAATATTTCTGGTCATAGTGCCTTTTATAGGCTAACCTTTAGTCGTCTTAAGACGACGAAAGGTTAGTCTAAAAAGGTCAGCCCCCGGTGAACTTGATAACAACTATGGTAATGAAATAATTGACGTACCCCCATGAATATATTACCCTAAACGGATTGAGCACTCTGCGAAAAAAAACGTGACGATAAGATACTCATTTAGAGCCCTACGTCTCTTTCTAAGTAGGGTGACCAAACTTTGTACGATTATGGACTTATTGACACATAATTAATGTATAATTCTCGAGCACTATTTGCCGTAATTCTGTCTTTCTACACATATTCCACATCTTCAATCAGTAGTAGTCAAAGTTTTTGAGTAAATTGCCCATTTTCTTGTTGACTGTACATTTTTTTCAAAATCTGTAAATTCAGCTCCAAATGTCGAAAAAATTAGGGATAGTCTCCTAAGGCCATTTTTCTGTATCTACAATGGTTGAGGTAGCTGCCCTTACTGTCCTATCCTAAAAAATCATTCGTTTTGAACTTGGTTATAAATGGCTTACAGCGTATTTAAAGCATATCATAAAAAGGTATAGTCCGCATTAATTCCACCTTATGGTCACCGTACTGCATCGTAATGGGTACAAGCGTGACATCGGGCTCCAGGTTATTGCTCTTACTTATCATGGTTTCTCGAATTGTTTAAATCATAGAAAATTCAGTGTTATATCTTTGAGTAAGAGTTAAATTTTCCCTAGCAATATTTTGACATTACTAAATCCGTATTAGGTAATAAATTCATGAGTACTCCACGCTGGATGATAAAGGATGGATACGGAGTTTTGGCGGTAAATCGAAGAGTGATGTTATCAATTTGTTTTAATTGCCAAAACTTGTGTTATTTTGAAATATAATGTGTAATGTTGATGGAATATTAACCATTATGTATATGTGCATGAGTGAAGGTAATTGTAACAAAGTGATAAAACGTGCCTTTTCGATTTCCCTCAAAACGGCCGTCGCAATTGGTATGTAAAGTATCCATCACTTTACTATCCAGGGTGGGGCACTTCCTCAATTTCATTATCATCTTTGTCATCAAGTTCATTGGTGAGTTGAATTAATTTAGAAATAAATATTCGTAAACTTTGTACAATGGCATAATGTAAACGCAATTGCCACAAAAAAAAGGATGGATACTTACAAACTGTGGGTGCGTTCCACTTGTAGCCCACGCCAACCACGCTCCCAATTGTGACAATTGCCGTTCCACAAGGTTGTCAGTGCCGCAATCGTTCACGCAAGTGGAACGTACCATGGGACCATAGTGATCGATTTGTCAAATACAAAGGGCGGGATTTTAGAATATTGTTCCTCTAAGTATATTTTTTTGTTACCGGTCTATTGTAAAATACCTATAAGGTATTTCATATATGATTATAATTTCAGTGAATCTAAATTGCAAAAAAAAGGAAGTAGTCATAACATTTAATTAATTGTAATTATAATAATTCATTCTAGCAACCTGTTTCTCCAGTTCGAATCAAGAATTGTGAATTTTTTATTACGAAATCAAGAAGTTTAATAAGAATTATTAAATTACAAAAGTGAAGGACAAGCCTCCAGCTATAAACAATGGCTCAATGAATATCATGCTCTGAATGTGTGTAGTAGGTGCCTACCATCCTTATTATAATTGGTACAAATTGTAAGGATTAAATCTTACTATGGAATAGAATAGAAACCACAATGCTATGATGTAATTATATAACATCATAACAAAAAAAATGCAATTGATTGTAAGTTTACAATAAAGAATATTTTTAAAAATAATGTTTTAACTTAAAACTATATAGAATATGAATAGGTAAATACTGAGATGTATGGAAGGTAATTATAATAATATACAGTAATTTTAAAATGTGACTATATAGGTAAATAAATAGCACATATAATGCCCCTATAAAACTTTGTGTGGTGGCTAGACAGGACTGCAGACACGTGATAGTAAAACAGACCACTCCTATATCTTGCAATTGTATAGCAGTTGAAAATAGCTTGAAATTAAATCACCACTTAATTTTTGGGTTATTCGTGTTTATATTGGTGAAAAGTGCATGTTTACAATAGTAGTGTTTCCATTCTATATATCTCTGACGATCCCTTGCAGTGTAATGGTCGTGTTCATTTATGCATTAGCTAATTTTATTAACATAATAAAAATAATAAAGTATTACTTACTGACTACCTCGTTGGTCTAGTGGCAAAGCAGTTGGTTGCCTGGAAGAAATTGCTATAAGCAATAAGGCCGCCAATTGTACCCTATATTGTTTTGTACCTTACATTATTGTTTATTTATAATTTGGTGTACAATAAAGAGTTTTCTATTCTATTCAAAGCACAATTGTAGTCTTTCTAACAAAAACCCCAGTATGAGTCCGGAGTCTGAAATAGTGCCTAGTATATGGCAATAGGCTCGCCCCCTATTATATGGGATCTAACATCGTCGGCAATAAGTAGGTGTACACAGTACACCTCTGCCACCCCCGCTTGGAGAATAAAGGCGTGACGGTGTTTATTTTTTTATTTATTACTTATAAACTTAATTACTATGAGATAATCGTGAAATTACAAAGATAATGTTCATTTGATAGCTTCTTCGATACCTGTATACTTAAAGATTTTTAATTCACATTGGCTATTCATGACTTTTTATTTTGTACATCTATTATTGTTATTCTAAGGTACATCTCCCCCTTTTTATTCAATCTTTTTCTTAAATAGATGTAAGTAACGGTTGTTATATAGGTAAACTCTGAAATCAAAATGAGTTTGTTTATTAATTCAGTAATTATTAAATAAATACTATTCCTTTATCTATCTTTCTAGGTCTCTGACCCTCTCCTCTAGGGTAACAGTTGTGATAGTATGTTTCACATGTTTGTAAGTATTTGCTGAAATAACTAAGTGAATGCCAATCAATATCAGGAATATGAGTTAGTTTGCTGAATGGATAGACACCACACATTTATTGGTAGAAACATACAAAGAAAATTAAGCATGAAAACAACAAAAAGTAAAGGCAAAATAGGCAAAAAAACTATCATTGTAAGGCCAAACACTTGTAAGTTATTGCATATATTTACATTGAATATCACATTAAACAATGTTTATGTGAACAATTATATTTTATAGTTTCAATGTATGTTGATATATCTGAGAATACAAGTGTATAAAAATATTTTAAGTACAATCTATCTACTATATCATCATGCCAGATCCCTTGCAAGATAGGCAGAGAGTTCAAGATATTTAGAAATAATACAACTAAATTTTGGTTCTCATTTTAATAACGTAAGGTTTAGTTACTACTACACATTCCCTACTGGGAATGTAGTATCAAATACCTATATTAAATACTACTGCTAACGTAATATTATTTAATAAGGTACCTCGATTTACTTGTTGCTTACTGCAACATCGTTTATCCCTAAAGTTCGTATTATTATCCTCCGATGATTATCTACCCGTGTCGAGTTATTTTTACACAATTGCGTTTCTTCTATACATTTAGTTTCACCCTCTTACAGCTCATTTCGCGGGTTTTCAAGTTATATTATCTGTTTGATGCCGACAATTTATAAAAATAGCCTTGTTGAACTAAAGATAAAAATTCTATACTTATTTTTCAAAGTTTAATATTTACCGCCTATTTTGACACTGACAGTACATTGACAGCGCCCACCGCGACCCACCTCTTGAGGTGGGTCACCGTGAGCGTCTTGTGAGCGAAATTCATGACGTCATCTATGACGTCTTCGATGCGATCACATCGATCGCGGACGCCAAGTGGAACGCCTGAAATGGCGAAAATTTCGACGTTTATACCAAGTGGAGCGTTCTCTGTGATAACCGTTTTGAGGGAAATCAAAGAGGCACGTTTTAACACGTTGTTACAATTACTTTCACTCATGGACATATAAGAATACATAATGGTTAAAATATTCCAACAGCAACACACATTATTATTCGAATTAGCATAAGTTTTGGAATTCAAAAGAAATTAATGATATCACTCTTCGACTTCTCGCCAATACTCTCAATCACAGCTCTTAATTCGTGCTGTCATATTGATAAAAGCAGAGGAAAAAAAGAAAAGAACCTGTTGGAACTTTGAGCTTTCCACCTAATATACCACGCCAGGGATCTGGCGTAATGACATAGATACAACCTAATGAAAGCTGAGAGTGATTATTTAACCTTTTCATAAGCTGGCAAAACCGTGCCTAATGTCACGTGCATTCATTGATAGATTGCATGGATAATATATTGAATCTTCAGACAATCCATATTTTAATTAAAAAATTGGAAGACTTTTACAAGACGTTGATTAAATATCAGAATAACGCTACAATAAAGAAAAGATATAAGTATCGGGTTTCCATAGTAGAAAACCAAAGGCTCATAAACCTTTGACTCGAATGTAACAGGTATGTTGGAAGTTTAGAATCCTATGAACTCTCTCCCCACTCATTCGCCCCCCTCGTTCCTGCATTATCTTGTGTTCCTTAAAATCATAAAACTTATTTGCACGATCTTTTTTTATGGACTACTATTCTTTAGTTATAAAAGTATTCATATCAACTTCATTTATTCTCCGTTCATGCGGGGCGGCACGACCTAATTTATTTAAATTTGTCGCTGTTTTACACTCTCAACTATTATAGTCAGACCTTGCCCTGTGAGACAGACTCTAACAACCACTAAACCAACGAGGCAGAATTCACCGCTTTCGATTGCCTGACGATGTTAGGAAACTTGTTCGGGCTAAAAATGCCTCAGTGCGTACGAACGATACTCAGCCCCACCGAAACCAACCGGGCCCTGTCCCAAAAGGCCCCAGGCTCCGTCGGTATTTCTAATCGCGTACTGAAATGCCTCTTAGTGGCCATCCTTAATGCCGCCATGCCGAACTGCATCTTTCCGACAGAGTGAAAGGAGGCCGACGTCATAGGCACCCACAAGCCCATCCCATCCCATCAGTCTCCTAAAATGCCTGACAAAGACCTACGAGTGCCTGCTACTGGCACGGCTCAAAGACTTTTGTATCGTTCAGAGGTATTCTCATTAATGAGCAGTTTGTTTTTCCAGCCAAATACTTTAGTGTCCTTCAAATGCACCGCATCATTGGAGCACATCCTCACCTCCCAAGCAGACGGGTGCCCTCGTCTTCGATGTCGTGAAGGCAATCGACGGCTTGATCTATAAGCTTTACAAAATGGGTGTGCCGGAGTGCCGCGTGTTCATCTTAAAAGACTTTCTATCGAATCGTGCCTTCCGGTATCCCGTCGAAATGACGCTGTAACTCTATACAATCTGGCCCACAAGGCTCAGCTCTCACCCCTCCTGTTTAGCCTATATACGATCGTTATTCCTCGTTCCAGTATAGTAATATATTCCCTATTCGCGGACGACACCGTTCTCTATGTGTGAACCCGGACAAGAGCGCTGCAGTGTTCTTCTCTAGAGGCGCCTTTATTAAAAAAGCGACAACCCGGTACTTCGCGAACGAGTCCATCGTTCAGAACCTCCTAACCGCCACCAACTACGCATCTGACTCCTCACTTATCAGCTGCTACCGCCGGCCGCGGCATATTCTCACCGACACTCCCTCAGTTCTTCTATCGAATACAGATATCTCATACCGAATCAGACACCGACCTCGCCGGCGAGGTCGAAAAATCCCTTGCCCGCCGGCCGGTTCAGGGCACCACGGCGGGACACCTAGTATATGCCCTCCCCCATAGCGACTGGCCAAGCCGAAGCCGTTTCTCCTTGAGGCGCACTTGAGCTAGTTATCCCTTTGCCTTGATTGCACGCTCGCCCTCATGTCCGGTGAAGCTGTAAAGGCCCCGCAGCGAACAGCGTAGATCGCTCACACACACAAAAACCAGGCAGAGTAAATTGTAAGATTTTTATAAGTACATGCCCAACACGTTATCAGATTGCTTTTCTTTTTATATTAGTTCTTACATTGTTCAAGGTTGCCTCGTTGGTCTAGTGGCAAAGCGCATCGCTTTGCGGTCACGAGGTCCTGGGTTCAAATCCTAGGTCGGCCAAGTGTAGTTTTTCTAACGAAAACTTGCCAGTACAAGTCCGGAGTCTGGAATTGTGCACGGTATATGGCAATAGGCTCGCCCCCTATTACATGGGACCTAACATCGTTGGCGAAACGTGGGTGTACTCAGTACACCTCTGCCATCCCCGCTTGGGGAATATAGGCGTGACGGTGTATATAAATTATTTAAGTTAATTCTTACGTTGAAGTGATCTTCGGAGCAATATAAACAAGTTGATGGAGATACCATGTATCTTTTTCTGATTATACACCACATTCTCCTTATGTCCGCACCTATCGGGTGCATTTCTTATTGTATTTTTACACCTAGGCACAACACGGTGTTGTTCCATTGTATAATAGTCGCAAAATACAAAATAAAAATAAATTACAGAATAAAATACTTCTACAGCTGTTCACTAATTGGTTGTTGTTAGACTTTGACGTCACGCCAAGCGCGCCAAAATGGCGGGCGTTTAAAATGCTCTTACCTGTTTGCTATCTTCAAAATTTTTTTTTTGCCCTTTACGTTTTGTTTTTGACGTTTAAATTTTTTATGCAGTTATATAGTCCTGGGTTCAAATCCTAGGGAACCTAGGGAACCCGCTTGGGGAAAATAGACGTGACGGTGTACATTGTTCAAGATTATCGGATATACGATGTATTCTTACAAAAGGTTTGGGATAGGTTTTTTGTCATCTCTAATTTTCTCTCTCTTTGAGACTCTCCGTAACCGGCGAGCGTGTATGAGACGAACTATGAGAGTGAAGGAAGCCAGAGAGGTATGTAAGGAAAGAACCTGTTGGAACTCTGTACTCTCTGCCTACCCCGCAAGGGATCTGGCGTGATAGCATAGATAGATATATTTTCCAAGCGGTGACAGCACAGGGACATTGTGTCTCACCCACATATCACCAACGATGTTAGGTCCTAAAGTAATAGGCGATGAGCTTATTTTACCGGGCATAATTCTAGTGTCTGGACTGCTATTGAGCTTTTTTCGATAGAAAACCTACACTCTTCTCCGAATTAGGGCGTCTACTCGCAAAATCGACAACGACATATTCGAAACGATACGACATTGTGTATCGCACACGTATCCGAATGTATCGCACATGCCCTACTCTAACAAATGTTCGAATCTTATATCGTTTATCGTATCCATAGACTAAATACTTTGTTTATTTTTCCTATGTTCGGAGCGAATGATAAGTATAGCTTGTCAAAAACTTCGAAAAACTCTTATTATTAGCTATGGTTTCTTGTTATGTTTGTCAAAACTTGCCGACAGTGATTGGAAAGCGCTATATTTTAAAAGTGATTTTAATATCAATTTGAAACTTTTTCGTGAAAAGAGTGTACCTTAGAAAATGTGCATAAGGTATGTGTATATAATTTACATTTATTTATACTTTAACCTTAGATTCATAAACATTCGTCTTACAGACCGCGCGAAACGTAAACTTGTTTCTTATTTCTCGAATTTAAGTGCGCCTCGAGTACCTTTTTAAGTGATACGGTCATTATTATCGCTAGTGCACTTTACTTTCAATGACGTGTGCTTGACAAAATACATAGCTTTGTTCATCTCAGGAAGGGATGTTTATTGATCATGTTACGCCTGTGTGGATTAGACATATTTTTGTTTTGTTATATTGTTTTTTTAAATAAGTAACTGAACAACTTTCTTTTCACAAAGTTATGAAAACCTTTACCTAAACATGTTTGCCTACAAGATAAATGTTTATGAATAGTGTTACCCCCACATATGTTTATGAATCTAGGGTCAAAGAAGGAAACCTAGAAGAAATAAATATGTTAGTGAGTTTTTTATTGTAGCTTAGTGTTTAAAGTTGTATTTAAATATTTTATTGTTGTAGATGTATCCGTCTTGCAGAACCGACTAGTTAAACACATGACAAAACAAATGCTGTCTCTACGTAAATCTCGTGCAGGGACAGGTGGGGGGCCATGTTCTGCTTCTCTTGCACAACGAGAGCTGCGGGTGCTGAACATAATGGGTGAAAGATTCCATGGACCACAAACCACAGCTCGAGAGCTAGCCTTCCCCACAATGGTATGTATTTTGATAACTTGAACAATATATTTAAAATAAAATAGTAATATTATAGAGTAAAGAATTTAAATAATAAATGTGTTATTGTTTTTTGCAGAACATAATGAAGAAGTGGCTCAGTACAACTCACAGCAATTTAGTCCATCTCCAGTGGGCCATTTTTCTGAAGATAAAGCAACTGTGGAGATTCCACCACCATTGCTGGAGCCCCTCGCTTAACCACCAATGCCACCTTCTCCAGCACCAGTTGAGTCCCAGCAAAATGGATAATTAACCCTCACATCTTCCAGATTTATTAATTGTGAGTACTTTATGACATAAAACTAGCTTAACTCTCAACATATTACTAGTTTATTTTAATTATAAAGAATACATCTATCAGGTATATGCTTATGCTTTACTAAAGCAAGTGACACAAGTATGATAAATTCTAATGTTCAATTGTTTTTAGGTGTATCCTGGCATCTAACCCACTGTCCAGTCCAAGCTGGGAACAACATCGATGAGAAGTTGCTCCAATTAGAAAAAGAAGAAATGGTGATGGGATAATAATTGAATTGTTGGACCTGTTGCAACTCTGTACTCTCTGCCTACCCCGCAAGTAGTACGGTGTGATGATTACAAAGATAGAAATTACAAAGATGTCTTGTGATTGTTGTAATATTTTTTGTTGCTTAAATTTATAATGTTTGTTTCTTTAAATATTTTAGAATTTGTTATTAATTAAGATACCTTTACAGAATTTTATTACAAACTGAAGCTTTTATATTAAAAAAAATTCAATGTTATAATGTTATGGTAACTCCCAACATAAGAATATATGTTAGATATTAAGTTTAAATTACAATGAGGGAATGATTTTTATATAAATAAATTTCCTTTAAAAGCATTAGAATAAAAACGTTTGAGGAAATCTCAATTTTTGAGTATGTTTAATGTTTACCAGTACAAATTAATATGTTTATTTTATTTAATAATAATAAAAAATAAACCATCTATTTTATAATTATTGTTTTTTGGCCTTTTTACTGTAACTTTGTTTTATTACAACACGCCTGAGCCCTTTGCTCATTTATATTCACCTTTATATTCACAACTGTCGATCTATTGCCATTTCGGGCCGCAAAGGCAATTTTATAATTACACTACAAAAAACGCGGCTAATTATATCATGAATACATTAAAAATAACCAAAATTTTGACTAATAAACACTGAACAACTTATGTTTAGTATTAGTTTAAACTCAAGTCGACAGCATTAAAGAAAGAAAACTCCACAATCGCAAAATATCACAAATTAAATTTGAAACGATAATACCGACGACGTCCTCTGAGGTCTCGTTGAAATTATCGTATAAGTGTCGTTTAGATCGTTGTCGAATTCGAATATTCGTAACTGACATTTACTACTAAGAGTAGGGTTACAGACGATAATGTCGAATATTATCGTTATCGTGTTAATAGTATCGTTCGTTCAATCATCGTTTCGACAGTGAAAACGACGTAACTAAGAGTAGGATTCGACACGACATATGCCGCGATATATCGATTTTGCGAGTAGACCTGCAGGATCGAACTCACCTTCGTAAACAAGGCAGGCGTGTATAGAGTTAACGAATTATTTATTAAATATCATTGCAATAAACCATGATTCTATAAAAATATACTTTAAACCGGCGAGTGTGTATGAGACTAAGTTGGTATGAGAGTGGAGGAAACCAGAGGTCTATAAGAACCTGTTGGAACTCCATACTCTGCCTACCCCGCAATAGGTCTGGCGTGAGGATATAGACAGATATATTTAAAAAAATACAGATATAAATACAATTCAATTCAATTAATATATACAGATATATATTAGTTGAATTGTAAGTTTTTTTTTAAATAGCCTCACACTAGGATTTAATCCTGTGTCGTGAGTGCGGTTACAAACACGAAAATTCACAGCAGCTTAAGCTCTTAACCACTGCTCCAAATCGTCCGTCAATAAGTATTTTTTAACTGGTGGTATCTACAAATTCACTAAGGTATCACTTCACTTTATATACATAGGATACATCAATATGAAGGGAGTTCTTTCTAATACATTTCAATATATACGTATAAAATGCGTTAAAAATAGAATTCACTAATATCCTCGGATTCATACAATAATATTTACTCTTATAAACAAAACTATATAACAATAGCATTTATTGGTGTGTAGCGATTTCTATCATCTTGTCAATACTGCAAATTTTTTCACGAGGTTTACCCTTTAGTTTACCTTGTTCAATTTCATATTTGTTAATTCTTTCCCAACCTTCCCAGTCCACTATATGATTATTATTTTTTGAAATTATCTTTCGTACTTCTGCAAAACCATCTTTAGTATTATTTTGAGCCTTACTTAAATCTTCACCTATAGCCTTAGCCACTTGAAAAGCATTTCCCATAGTGTGTAATATAACGCCTACTGGTCCTGTGCCCAACCAACCTGCGACATACAGTTTACCAAGTTTATTATTACCATCATCCACTACTCCTTTGTTGTTATTCACAAAACCATCACTAAATACCAGACCTTCATCAGCTTTAATGCTTTTGTAGCCTATACTTCTAAAGGCTAAATTACAATTTAATATTTCTATCTCATCTGTAGGCACACATCTTTGTTCTTCTAATTTCTCTCCCACAAGTGTATTACAATTTAATTCTATTCCAGTTAATTGCTTTTCCTCATTAACTAAAAATCTTTTTGGACTTCTAAAAAATATTGGTTTGAAATAGCTATAACTTTCATCGGTCACAGTTTCTTTCTCTTTGAAAGATTTTAGCATCAGTTCAGTGAGTCGTTTTCTAGGACGAGGTAGATTTCCTAGTACCTTTTCCACATCATTAAAGTCTGATTCTCTCCAAACTGTTTTACAATTTTTCAATTTAAGCTGCTCTCGAAGTTCTTTGATAGTGAAAGCTACCTGTAAAGGTCCTCTTCTACCAACTAGATACACGTCCTTTACTTTAGATTCAGCTAAAGCATTCAGAGCATGTTCTGTGATATCTGTTTTCCTTAATTCATCAATTGGTGTTAAAAGAATTCTTGCTACATCGAGTGCGACATTACCTTGACCAAGAATAGCAGCAGTTCTGCATGATAGATCAATCTGAAAGTGAAAGTAGATCAGTTTCTTCAATAAATCTCATCCACTTGGTATATCATATAGTCTGTATAAATTATGACATTAGGACTAACCTTCAAATCCTTATCACTGGGAAGACCGTTATACCAGCCAACAAACCTTCGAGCAGCAATGACATTTTTTGATTCTTCATTTTCTATACCAAGGGTCCTATCTTCTTCAGCACCATAACTCTAGAAATGACAGACTTTACAATATTTCTCTATGGTACAGCCAGTTTTACATTATAATTGTTTTAAATCCAGACATATTTTATTTCTTAAAACTTAAATACTGACTTTTTATAAAAAGTTTTTTTCTCTGAAAGAATTTATTTTTTTACAAAATGTTCAGAATTCATGCACCTATTAGCACATAGTTAGTAAGATAAGGTCCCAAAAAGATGCAACGTAGCAATTTAAATTAGATGAATTATAGACATCCAAACAATTAAGATTATGGGAGAGGGGAGGAAGCCAGAGGTCTGTAAGGAAAGAACCTGTATGAAATCTGTACCCTCTGTTTGGCCCTCAGGAGATCTGGAGTGATAAATATAGATAGGTAGTAAGATTATAGAAATAATAATGAATATTTACCAATAAAACAGCATCATAGTGTTGTCTCAGTTGTTCTAACTGAACATCTTTGCCTAATGTTATGTTTCCATAAAAGTTAACATTGGCTTGTTGTGCTACCTTAGTAAACTGATTTATAACATTTTTCACTTCTGGATGATCTGGGGCGACTCCATACCTACCAGTTTGAATTACAAACCAGTTTTAATTCATGATAAAAAAAATCATAATGTCCCAAGGTTGAGCATTGACCTCATTGACCTTCAGAGAAGGCTAACTCATTGATCACATTGGAGTAGCAACAAAAGGTAAATGTTATATTTACCTTTTGTTGCTGTTGCTGTGTAAGTAAAAAGGATTGAACAAATGAAGAAGGTGTGATCACTACATATTATAAAACAAAATCCCACCGCCATGTGTGTCTGTCTCTCTGAATGCAATAAACTTAATAACTACTGAACAGATTTTCATATGGTTTTAACCAATGGATGTACCAGTGATTCAAGGGGAAGGTTTATGAGATAATTCGCCCATACGAAGCCGGTGTTGGTCGCTAGTAATATATTATAATAATTATAGGACAGAACATCATATTCAATGTGTGTGTGTGTGTGTGAGTGATGTACGCTGTTGGTTGCGAGGCCTTTACAGCTTCACCGGACTTAAGAACGAGCGTGCAACCACTACGCTCAAGCCAGAAGGGCAAGAGGCGACATACTCGAGGGCGCCTTGAAGAGGTGCTCTCGGTTGGGACAGTCGCTGTGGGAGGACGGGGTGCACTACTAAGTGCACCGGTCAACCGCCGGCTATGGGAGGGGATCTACGACTACGTCGTCGTCGCCCGTATTCTGAGCGGAAAGAATGGATGACAAAGTATCGGGGGGGATCGGAGAGAACACGGGGAACGGATTCGCATGGGTAGATGCGTTCGCGAAGTGTCGTGTTGTCGCCTTTTTAATATAGGCGCGAATAGGTTCGAGACCTAGATCGGAGTGGAGATCGACATTCTGTACGAACCAGGGGGCTCCTACGGCTTTACAGAGGAAGCGGTTTTGAACCACTTGGAGTTTATTGATGTGAGAGGGGGCCGAATGCCCGAACGCAACACACGCATAAGTCATGATGGGTCGAACGCAAGTTTTGTAAAGCGTCACCTTATTTCTAAGGGACATTTTACTCCACTTGCAGATTAACGAATGGAGGCGACCGAGCACAAAGGATGCTCGGTGACGGACCCGCTTAATGTGGGCCGAAGGACATGGTACTGTTTAGGGTGACCCCTAGATATTTGACCTCTTTGACCCAAAGAATGGGTCGGTCGAACATGGTCACTTGACCGAGATTGCTTCTAGGGTGGCGCAGGGAGTGGCACACCTATATTCCATAAACAGGGTATTTATGCAACTAGATGGTTTGTGCAATTATGTCAATGGCAACCTCGCAGGACTCAAGACTGCATTACCTTTTCATTGTTAAGTTTAACTATTAGCGGACAAAGCGACCGTCTAGTTACACACATGATCATACAATTTTAATTATTTTTTATATTTGTTTTAATTGAAATTAATCAGTTATATTTGGACTTGTTGATGACTTATTTTATCTTATCTTAAATCAACATCATTAACACAGGGATAGGTGTACACTATACACCTCTGCCTTATTCTTAATTTATCTAATGCCTTTTCTACTCTCGTACTGTGTAAAAAATAGAAATTAGAAGATGCAAGTATGTACCTTATTAAACCGAAAGGAACTGGAAGTTTCTCTATAATATCTATATTTACATTTACAAGATTTTTCCTCAAATGCATAGCTGTATAGAACCCTGCTGGACCGGCACCAATGATACATACATGTGGATTTTTTATGCGTGACGACGAACTAAACAATCGTTGTATTAACTTATAAGACATTTTTTAACTTGATTCCACAGTCCTGGAAAAAAACGAATAACAACGAAGCTGTTGATAATTTCACCGCTTATCGCAACTGAATAATATAAGGATTATGAATGAATTATGGAAATTAATGTACCGTTATCAGAAAGACTTCGCTCACTTCGTAAACTAAATTTTAACGTTTAGAAATGTAAATATTTGTAACCGCTTACTCAGTAAACGAACAGATTATATATTATATAATGTATCGATTGGATGCAAATACGACTGAACCTTCTAAATTCGTATAAGTATAATATTTTTAATTTCAAACTTTGTTGTGATTTTCGATTGACAGCTGATTGACAGACCGGCGGGCGAAATGACAGTGCTAACTAGCGGTGGAACCGATATATTAATATTCGCTAAGATATTAGTAATATCAGGTGTATTCATGTATTAGTAATCCGACGGATTCTAATATACTAATATTCTGATATTCTCTTTATTCATACAACGACCTCCTAACTACAGTCGATTCATATTCATATTAGCATACGTATCACTATCGGCACCCGAATACTGGCTTTCGTAAATATTCGTCGAATCTTCGGGTATTCAATGTCATAACGGATGCGAGCGAGCGAGAAAGAATACATAATATCTTTACCCCTCGTTCGTAAGAACGCTTATTCAACGCGCGGTGGTGAAGCGCTGTAAGTGCTTTAAAAAAATGTACTGTTAGTCGTTTGATTCATTTCAGCGTTGGTTATATATAGAAAGGGGTGGGGATTAATTTGTGATTTATTTATTATGACAAGGCGACCGCAGGAGCAGTATTTTTAAATACAACGATGCCGCCTTTAACTTTTTTAGTTTTAATTAATTTAAATTCATTTATAATAATAAAATTATTTACCATATTGTCATATTAGTTTCATTTCATGATTTCTCCAATACGATTGTGTTACAAGTTAACTATGTCTATATCACTATAAGATAAACGGAAGCAACACTTTGTTGTTTAATTATTTTACATATACATAGGGTCATAATACTATCTACATAAATGTTATAAAATATTGAGATAATATTTTGCTGCAACGTTATTATTTTGGTTCTGAAAACTATCAATGCATAATCTATAAATAAAAATATAAGGTTGACAACGGAGTTAAAAGTATTGATACCTCGGGGTTCAAATGGCGTAGAGGACATTTTAGCGGAAATGAGTTTTTAACCTTATCACAATAATGATAATGTTAAAAACACATTTTCATCAAAATGTCCTTTACGCCCTTTGAGCCCCGAGGTATCGAAAGTACACTTGTAAACAGATTCAAGTGGATTTGGTGAACAAAACTTAAACTTTTAATTTTTATTCATTTCTGAGTGCAGTCTTATAGTGTAACGTGTTACATATTTGTTATTATTAAAACTATTATATTGTGTGAAAGTTCATACAAAACTAGCGATAGTGTATAGTGTAACAGTTAAAAGTAAAATTTTACTGAAGTTAGGTATAAGTGGTCATATTTTAGTGAGATAGGTATGTACGTAAAAAAATCTTTTATTATAAATATGAAGCGAGCGTAGATAGAGTAAGCGAAGTTTGGCATTATTTCATAGTTGATTCCGAACAAAATAAGCTTGCAAAATGTACTATTTGTGTCAAAATGTAGCTTTAAAGGAATTGTATCTAATTCAAATAGACATTTGAAAACTAAAAATTTAATTATTGCTACGAATAAAAATGCAATTCAAGAACATAAGCTTATTCCAGTGAAACCAAAAACACCTCAAATAAAAATATAATAAAAAAATGAAAATATCATATGTTTCCAGTTATCTATGAGGGAGCAAACACTTTGCTCTACATATTAAACAACTTGTTAATCCAATAATACCAATATCAATGTCAAATTAAAAGATAAATATAACCTTCATAATAAAAGATATCAGTAATATTCAAATATTAGTTTAAGTATTATAATATTACTTGGCGAATATATTCATATTACTAATACTGAAAAATATCGGTATTAACCCATCTTTAGTGCTAACAACTCCCGAAAATATTTGTCCCTAAACCTTAAGTCGGACTTTTTGGCGGGAAATCGAAGAGTGATGTTGTCAATTTGTTTTAATTTCCAAAACTTGTGTTATTTCGAATTATAATGTGTAATGTTGGTGGAATATTAACCATTATGTGTATGAGTGAAGGTAATTGTAACAAAGTGATAAAACGTGCCTTTTCGATTTCCCTCAAAACGGCCGTCGCAATTGGTATGTAAAGTATCCATCACTTTACTATCCAGGGTGGGGCACTTCATCAATTTCATTATCATCTTCGTCATCAAGTTCATTGGGTAGTTGAATTAATTTAGAAATGAATATTCGTAAACTTTGTACAATGGCATAATGTAAACGCAATTGCCACGAAAAAAACCTTAAGTCAAACCCCTAAAATCCCCCTAATAAAATAATATTATTAAAAAATATATAAATAATAAATAGGGCGAGATCTGTTGCCTTGATTTCGGAATGAATGGCTTAAAGGATTGCTATTACGGCAAAAATATTGCGTCCTATGTTTATGGTCAACACTATGGTGACATTTTAATTCATTCAACTAACCATTCGTAGTAATTAGAAACCGTACTAGATGTCGCTAATCCGCTAAGTCAACAAATAAATATGTCTCCAGGTCCAGTTACTCCAGGTCCTATATTTTTATACCCTTATTTTTATTAAAACAAAATAAGAAGTAATAAACAAAAAAAATATAAGAAGTCAAATATCCCTAAAAATAACACTAAAAGCAAAACGCCCCTAAAAAAATCCCAACGCATTTGTTTACCCCCTAAACTTGGGAGGAAAACCCCTAAGTTGGGAACGCTGCGAGACGATTTCTGCCATAGATCATACAATATGCCCATGGATATATTACAAATATGCCTCATTTCTACAACGTCATCGACAAGTCACTTAATTTTCTTGTTTTCCAGCTCAAATGTAAGGGTGCGGTCGAAATCCCTTCCTCCTAACCTCTCGTTCGCACGAACACTTATTCTTCTTTAAGTTATGGCTTTACACTAATTTTGAGTGTATTTTGCCCATGTCCAGTGAATTGCTTATTCGTGTTTGTAAGTTTTCTAGAATAATTCAAATCCTCGATGAAGAATAATTAGAGATTATAAATAGAATACGTCTAGCGAGATTGTAAGGTTTGGCAGACAGGTAAGGATTTGAGGAAAGTGGGACACGAACACTTTATCAACGCGCGGTACAGAAGTGCTTTAAAAAATATGTACTGATAGATAGTCATTTATTTTATTTCAACGTAACATAATGTGCCTTAAAAAAGCACTCGTGCTAACGTAGGGTTAGGGAGCGTTCGTACGAGCGCTTTTTTGCCGCGCCGGAATAAAACGCCGTAGGCAATATTTAATGGCGTCTCAGGCTGTCAGGTCGGAGTTGTGGTCGCAAAGTGTGATCACGGTTTAAACGTCGAGCGTTAAAAGTAGAACAAGCGCGATTAAAATCGGTCGTGATAAAAAAGCGCTCGTGCGCACGCCCCCTTAGATTCATGAGCTTAAGCTAGCTTGTCTATGGAATTTAATAAAAAAGTTGATTCTAACTTATCTATGAAAAGAAAAGATAATAAATCGGAACACAGAATCGGAATGGCTACTTACTCAACTATCAAATTTAAAAATTCTCATTTGAACAAATAAAAAGCGGTAACGTTACATGGTTTTCTATAAAATAGATTGTATTACTTGGGCTAAAATAGATTTAATAGTTTAGACTGTGCTGTGAAATTCGTGTAATAAGAAAAGATGTCGCATGTGACTGAGATGAAATATCTATTTACTAGGTTATTTTCTATGAAAAATGGGTAAGTCTACTTTAATTATTTGTTGTGGCTATGAATTATCAGAATATGTATCTACGATTTACAATTCTCTTAGTAATTTTTTTGTGAAATCGATCTCATTTTGCAATTGTTACTTCTTTGTTGCATCACTCAAATTCTTATAAAAATGTTGTTTTTATAGCTTTAGTAATCATAGATGGGGGATAAAGAATTACAGTCAAGATTTAGACAAATCTTCGACTGGCGTGAACAGAGGGAAAGTCACTCCTCTCCCTCCGCTGTCGGAACCCATGCCGAACCTACCGCCGGTTGCGTATTCTTCAGCAAAGGCTGAGGATACTGTCACAGAAGTAACTGTGCTTAGTAACGGGCTCAGGGTGGCGTCTGAAAAGAAATTTGGTCAGTTCTGTACTGCTGGTGGTGAGTATTTCATTTATTTTTTGGATTTTTTTTTCTAAGATTTGGTAAAGACGAGGGTAAACGCTGGATACGTATAGCACAAATCCGGTGGTTGTGGTGATCTCTCAGGTAGGTCTGATGATGTTGATGACTAAGTTTTGATAAGTCTGTAAAAAAAAAATTAAAATTGAATCATCAAACCTATACACTTCCAACTTTTTTCAGTTTTCTAGTACCATGAAGTGAGAAATCTGAAATAAAACTATATTTCAGATTTGATCATGGTTTAATTTTGATTATAAAATTGGATGGACTTGAAGAGTAGTGAACTTAATAATCAATTTGTATAAAAAGCAAAAGTAACTTATTTTCATGTGTAATGTTCACATGTATGAATGAACTCAATAAGTGATAAATCTATTTTTATTTTAGTGGTCATTGACTCTGGTCCAAGATATGAGGTCGCATATCCAAATGGTATCTGTCATTTTCTTGAGAAATTGAGTTTTGGTGTGAGTATTATTTTAGTAAAATTTCTTTAATTTGAATTGAACACCAGATTTTATATTAAAGTACTTGGAACCTTTTTACAGGCCACACACAAATTTGCCACACGAGATGTTATGCTCAGAGAATTGGAGAGACATGGAGGCATTTGTGACTGTCAGGGTTCCCGTGACACAACTGTTTATGCTACAAGTGCTGACTCTAGAGGTTTGGAAGCTGTCACCCAGGTGAGTGACAATAAGTCATTTGAACTTAAGAAAGTTGTAAAGGCAAGCAAGAAACTAGTTTTATGTACGTACAAAGTATGTATGTACAAAGTTTTATGTAAGTATTTTTCTAGGAGGTAAAGTCCGACTGAAAATTCTTTCACTGTCAAAAAGCTACAGCTACAGACAGCTAATGAATAATGAATGTGAAGATTTTGTAATTGTCTGGCAATTTTATTGAATAAATCAAAAAGAACCTGCTTGTTTATTAAATATTATGTTTATCTTTTTTCAGGTATTAGCAGAAGTAACTTTAAGACCACAACTGTCTGCAGATGAAATAGAAGCAGCCAGGCAAGCAGTGGCATTTGAACTGGAGACTCTTTCAATGAGACCAGAACAAGAAACTATACTGATGGACATGATACATTCAGTAAGTATTTCTAAATGTATGTTACTAAAGTTAGTCACATATTTATTTAATCAGTAGCAATCATTATTTAATTCTTGCTACTGATCTTAAGATCAGTCTTATTATTTTGCAAATAAGAACAATGAAAATTATATTGCACCTTAGGTACATTACATTATGCACCTAAGTTATCCATTTTAAATCTTACTAAATTGACTAAGATCACGATAGGTAGGTAATTTAGGTAGATTTTGCAGTACTCCTTCTTAAACCAATAAGGACAGTGTTTAATCCATGACACGATTATCACAATAATGAATATAAAAGTCTTATTTTTTAGACACAGCATAACGCGTTTACCTTAGTAGTCAGCGTGAGTATTTCTCCAAAAAATGGTATCTGTATCTATTACCAGATCCGGTCATCTGTTCCGGCAAATTGTTACGGGATCCAGTAGACATGCTGGATCCGCAGGATTACCTGATCCTGTTTTCCAAGCAATCCCTAGTCACTGTACATATATTATGTAGGTGAGAAAATAAGTCTCACACATATTTATTAGGGAATAATAATCTCGCGAGATACGTGTCGCTTGAGATCTCAGGTGACGTCGTCAAATATCGCTCATCAAGTCTGGCGACATGTTTCAACCGACTCAACTAACATGGATTGCATTGGTCGGGATACAAGATGTCAAGTGACGTCGGCCAACGTCGCTTGACTACTTCAAACATTTGTAGGGACACATGTTCTGGGAGATTTGTGCTCTAGTAAATACAGTCCCATAAGGATCTTTTGGCCCGCAGCTAAAATCGGAACTAACGCTGTCATCAAGTGTAATGTCACTTCATGACAGTCGCAGTGTTGCCGTTTGCTATGAAAGTTATCCAAGTTGGTAACCCTCATTTCACACCAATGCCATCCTGTCAATGTCATCCACAGGCCAAAAGGTCCTTGTCGCACTGTATGAGGCTTTATAGTGTCCGAAGTTTGTTGCTGTAAAAGAAATATGTTTCAATTTCTATCTCTATCATCACGCCACTTCCTTTGCGGGGTAGGCAGAGAGTACAGATTTCCAACAGGTTCTTTCCTTACAGATCTCTCTGGCTTCGTTCATTCTCATTTTTCAACTTTCATGTGTAATTTTTAATTTCCACAGGCTGCATACAGAGGAAACACACTTGGACTGCCAAAGATTTGCCCGAGGGAAAATGTGCACAAAATAGATCGTAACCTTATATTGAATTATCTAAAGAATCACTATACACCTGACAGAATGGTTGTTGCAGCTGTTGGAGTAAGATTTTACAAGCTATAAATCCTGTACATTTTTTTTCTGTTGACAAAAATCTTTAATAAATCACCTTCACGCTTATATGCCCAAGCAGGTGTACTGTGTACACTTACTTTTCGCTGACGATGTTAGGTCCTATGTAATACGGGGCGAGCCTATTGCCATATACCGGGCACAATTCCAGACTGATACTGAAGAATACTTCGATAAAATAACTACATTTGTCTGAACTTGGATTTGAACCCAGGATCTCGTGATCGCAAAGCGCATTCATCACTAGACCAACGAGGTAATCAGGGAAAAATTCTTTAGTAATACCAGTTTATTGGTATATTCCGAGTTGAAGGAAGAACTTGGGGTACATTGGCACAGGATCACAAAGAATGGTACAAGAGGGTGGTGGCTTATGCTCCCCAGTGGGTTCTAGAAATTGGTTTCACCGCAGTTGCTAATTTCTTTATGATTTGCATTCATTGCTGGCTCTTCAGAGTGTAAATGGCTTTTCTGATAATAGTCTCACTCATGAAGCAAATACGAACGGATGATGGCCTAAACAGATTTTTCTGTAGAATGAAATGTCGCAATGCGCGGGGTGGCACAGGGCAAGAGAGACGTTACGCCCGACTCACATTTGCATTTTTTAATATAGAAGTTTCTAATGAATTACGAGATAAATACTTACAAGTGAAATGTGATATTATTTGTGTGATCAAAATGTCGATCCAAGTAATTTTTGCATGTTAAGATACATCTCTTCATTTTAAAAATAGATATTTGATAGCTATGCGAACTCGAGAGCAAGTGTGAATGGAGCGAGTAGCGATGACAAACTGAGGTAAACGACGCTCACCACGAAAACGTCAAAACTTTTATGAAATCAAAAGCTAACGAGCTTAGGCCATCTCTTCGTATTTGCTTCGAGGTCTTACCAGAGTTGCCTATAAAAGTCAGTAGTGGGCGTTATAAGGCATAGGAATGGGTGAAATGTGACCTAATTTGTTCCATTCATACGTATAATATGTGTGTTCTTTTCCAGAAATATTAATTAATACTCTTTTGTGTCTAGGTTGATCATCAACCCTTTGTGGAGTTCGTACAGAAATATTTTGTTGATATGAAACCTACATGGTACTCCGATGACAGCGAAACATTTACCCCTAAAGTAGACAAGTCAATCTCCCAGTATACAGGCGGACAGGAGCAGGTAATATTGTTTATTTATTGTACAAGATGTGTGATTTTTTTTATGTATAAATAGAACAATTATTAAAAATGGTTAAACATATTATATTTATTTTCCAGGAGGAATGTGAAATCCCACTATACCCAGGATCTGATTTACCTGAATTATCTCATGTGGTTATTGGATTAGAAAGTAAGTTAATTTTTTTGTCAACTAGCGACCCGCCCCGGCTTCGCACGGGTGAATTATACACATAAACGTTCCTCTTGAATCACTCCATCTATTGGTGAAAACTATATGAAAATTCGCTAGGTAATTATTGAGTTTATCTCGTTCAGACAGACAGAAAGATGCGGCGAGGGGACTTTGTTTTATAATATGTATTGTCGATAGACACATACACTCGTACACATAGCATTTCGCATAATGTCGGCGACGAGTGAAAATCTCGAAAGTGTCTAAAACGAAACGCACACGCCGACAGACCTGCAGAGTTTCTCATTTTAAAAATGGCAGACTTAATTTTACTAGGTTGCATTTACAGTCATATATGGCCTTCTTCTTCTTCTTCAAGTTATGGCTTCACACTAATTATAAGTGTATTTTGCCAGTGTCCAGTGAGATATATATTCGTGTTTGTTTTAATTAATTTGACTCCCCGATTAATTTGATGATACGATGATAATGAAATTAATGAAGGACCCCGCCCTGGATAGTAAAGCGGTGGATACTTTACATACTAATTGCGACGGCCGTTTTGAGGGAAGTTGAAAAGGCACGTTTTATCACTTTGTTACAATTACCTTCACTCATGCACGTATAAGACCACATAATGGTTAATGTTCCACCAACATTACACATTATTAGTCGAAATAACACAAGTTTTGGGTATTAAAACAAATTGACAACATCACTCTTCGACTTCCCGCCAAAACTCCAATATATGGCCTTGTAAATAATAATACTGAATTTGGGTACGTTCAAGTTATGCGATATGAGCTTTTCTAACTATATAAAAAATAATATTAATTTGGTAAAAAAATTGATTTACGAGGTTGTCACGCGTTGCCGACGACAATGTCTTTGCCTTGTTCTATTGTGTCATAATAATGCATGGATCAAAAGTTTGTCCATTGCAACTTATGTTCTATGGATGTGTTTTTTTAATTGTTTATACAATACTAACGTAGCGTTTAAGCAAAGCTATTACTGGCTTGTCACTAACAGCTCTTATGGACTTAATGTCTGAAATAAAGATGTTTTATTTTTATTTATACATAAGATATGTTACACAGGATACTGGGTTTATGCAGTGTCGTAAATTCTAGGAGCGAATGGTCTGCGCCCCTATTCGGATTTCCTCGGTTAAGATATCGAAATTTTTTAAATAAGCTTCAATCTCATAAGATTCCCATTTTTAGGTTGTTCCCACGGCGATCCCGACTTTGTGGCGACATGCGTTTTGAACATGATGATGGGCGGCGGCGGTTCATTTTCCGCCGGTGGTCCAGGAAAGGGCATGTACACAAGACTTTACACCAATGTTCTGAATAGGTAAGGTATTTGTACAGAAACATAATGTTATTACTATCTCTATGGTACTTTGCTGGCTAGACATAGAGAGTACTATGCAAAGCTGAAGTCGAATAACCATGAAGCTAAAATTACCTGGAGGGCGTCATAAGACGTTGTCGCATACATTGTCTTTTGTCTCTCTCAATTACACGGATCACCATTTTGAGTGAATGAGAAAGCTATTGTAAAATTAGCAATGTTGCCCTGTATGTGTGCTTCATGCAATGTTGTGACATATTACTAGGCCATAATAAATGGGCCCCATCCGCTTCAAAGGTGAAAATATGAATTAAAATCGTTGTGAATACTGAAAATTATTTTATATAGTGAACTTAATACAGTTGTGCAGTGTTTTGTCCATTAAGAACAAGTCTATCTATCTATCTATAACCTCACGCCAGATCCCTTGCGGGGTAGGCAGAGAGTACAGAGTTCCAACAGGTTCTTTCCTTACATACCTCTCTGGCTTCCTCGACTCTCATAGTTCGAAGAACAAGTAAAGGTGGAATAAATGAACTGGAATCGTCATCTTACACGTATGTCTTTATTGCTTAGTATTGCATTCATAACGACATTTCATAGCTAAATATGCATTTCATATTAAGGATATACATCATTGGCGTTATAGAATTACCACATGGTGGCCATATACTATGAATTTAAAGTTTTAATGTAGGTTTATAAAATTCATTGTTTTACGTCTCCCGAACAGTGATGTACCTGCAATATCTGTGGCTTGTTATCGATATTTGCCAGATCCATGCCCTTCCTTGCACATTTATAGTGAACACCTCGCGTCCACGTCACGTCCCTCGTCACGTCTTACTCCTTGTTCGCACTGACGCTTTTTCAACGAGTGGTGGTGAAGCGCTTTCAAAAAAATGTACTGTGAATAATTTGTTTCATTTCAGCGCTTTAATAACGTGCATTGAATAAGCGCTCGTGCGAACGTAGGGTAAAGGTGATGTAAACATTATAACCACCGCCGCGCCTATATTCCCCAAGCGGGAGTGGGAGTTGTGTATTGTGAACACTCACTTGTCGTCAACAATGTAAGTTCCCATGTAGTAGAGGATGAGTCTATTGATATTATACCGAGCACAGTGCAAGACTCCGGACTAGAATTTTTTTGCATCGAAAAATTGCTATTCTTCCGACCTTGGATTTGAACCGACGACCTCGTGATCGCTATGCGCATTACAAGACCAACAATGCTTTACTATTGTATTAAATTGCACATACTAATATCGATGTTTTCAGATTCGTTTTTAAGATTTGTATTATAATACGTATGTGTGAACTTATATAAATTACTCGTAGTAAAAATCATAATTTACATGAGTCAATTATGATTTTATTTATCTATTTATAAAAAGGTACACCATCGACTCATCACACACAATAGTTAACAACGTAAGATACAGATAGTCTGAGACAAGGTGACAAGCCTTTATAGGCGTATAAAACATTTAAAGATTAATAGTCAGTTCGAGTAATACAAATCAAGGAAATAATAAAACATAGTGAAAGAAAATAATGTCAACATCACAATAAGAATTAAATATATAAATTGTGAGTTAAAATTAATTAACAAATAACAATTAATAACTATAACAGGAATAAATACAAAACAAAACACAAATTTTAACATCGAATATATATGAGACTGGGAATATAAATATAAATCATAATCAAAGTGCAAACGTACATTTTTTATATTTCTTTATTGTCACTTGTATGAATAATATCAATATGGCTACTTAAGACTATATTATTGTAAGATTACATGTACCTATATAAGGTCGAGAATTTTGCTAAATTTGTTCGACTTGTAGATGTAGAAAAGAAAGAATTTTGCAAGAAGTAAATATTTTTTAATCATAAATTGTATTTTCTTATCTTGTACTAGTAATCACTTGCCTACTCACCCACACAAACGCATGTTCACAAACTCACACCGACAGAAAATTAACACGCTACCCCGGCCATCTGCGCTGTCTATGCATTCTTCGTCTAAGCGAATAACTGTGTAGTAAGAACTCGTTGTTAAAAAAAATATCAACCCATATAATTATTATAACGGACGACTTGGCGCAGTGGTTAAGAGCTTAAGCCGCTCCGGCCACTGATTTGAATGGTCGCGGGTTCGATTCCCACACGGGACAAATCTTTGTGTTACCCACAATTGTTTGTTTCGGTCTGTGTATGTCGATGTTGATCTTTGTAAACACACCACGTTTAAAAAAATATAATTATTATAAATATTTTTTTAAAAGGACGTATGTGTTAGTTCGTCAAAAAATAATGTTTGAATGCTGTTAAATATTTTTTTAGTATTAATTTCGTGATGTCCTATCTCGGGGCTATTCAAATCACCTTAGTTCTCCTTGGAAATCGACAATAAGCGCTTTCCTATACGGAACGCTTTATTTGGAGCATGAAAAAAGTTTTCTTAATTATCTGAATATTTTTTGCAGTGGAAATAAGCCACTTAAAAGTTACTCCTCAAGAATCATCCCTGAAAAATCATTATTGAAAAGTTCTCTAAATTTATATCAATGCCAGATTAGAAAAGGGTCACTCGACTAACATTACATAACTTAAACAATAGGTCCTCATTTTGTACAGATATCACTGGATGTTCAACGCGACGGCATACAACCACGCTTATGGCGACACGGGATTGTTCTGCGTGCACGCCGCCTCGCCCCCCAACCGCATTTATGATACCACACTCGTGATTGCCCGCGAACTTGGAAACATGGCGGGGAAAGTTGGCGAAATCGAACTCAGGGTAGGTCAGGTTTATATCGTTTTGAGACTCTCCTTACTATGCTAGCTAATTGACTTAGTTTTGTAAAGCATATACACGTTATGTGTACTTATATTATGTCTTTAAAAGTAATGGCCTAATGGTAGAACGTGCGCCCTTTATTCCCGAGGTTCACTATTCACGATTTGGTTATTATCTGAAGGTTATTCAAAATTTAAGTGTGATTTGATGGGCGATTGATCGCAGTGGTTAAGAGCCCGCTCCGCCCACTGTGTCTAATAGTCGCGGGTTCGATTCCCGAACGCGACAAATCTTTGTGTGACCCACAATTATATGTTTCGGTCTGTTATTTGTGTATGTAAATTTTCATGTTGATGTAAACGCACTCACGACACAGGAATAAATCCTAGGGTAGGGCTAAGTTTAAAAAAAAAATATTAAAAAATATTGTAAGGAAACCTCCAAGAGAACCTAAAATAATGGAACAGGGGAAAAGATGTGCCCAAGAATGGCGACAGGTTCGCCTTCTGTTATACTGGGAGCAAAGAATACCTCTCTGAAAATCGTTTGAAGAAAAAGGAAAGAGAACCAGGCTATACTGTCCCACATCGAGGAAAATAGCCTTAACTTTATGTTGGGTCTTTTAAAAAGTGTACATGCGGCGCATTTACTCGACGACGAAAAGAAACTCATTTGATTTTTCTCAAATACCCCAGAAAGAGGGTAATGTTTTAATCGTCTATTAAATTAAAGCAATATTCTAATCCATTACAGAGAGCCAAGACTCAGCTTCAGTCAATGTTGCTTATGAATTTAGAAGCCAGACCAGTCGTGTTTGAGGATGTCGGCCGACAAGTGCTTGCCACAGGCAAACGGAAGCCACCATCCTTCTTCATAAACGAAATTGGTATGTTAAAGTTTATAAAATACAAAACAACTGCATATGATCGTGTTAATAAATCCACGAACAACTGGACAGATGCAAATGTCAAAACTTTTTAGTCTTTTTCACAAGCAATGGGTACGGTGACATTTGGGATTTGACGTTTCTAGAAATGTGGTGATGACAAAATTGAATGAAGTATAATCGATTGAATGTCGTATCGAGATAATTTATAACGAAGAACGAATCGATTTTAATAAAAATAAGTTACAAAAAGAATGTTTTCTTTTCATAATAATAACGATAAACATAATAATTTCATTATTTCTCTACGAATTAAGCGATTCGTCAGAAAAATAGTCTGTCAAATCGCCTATTACGTCGTGCACGTGAATTATTATTTAAAAATCTATAAAACTATATTAATGTGTCAAGATGGCACAGCCACTTTGTTTTTATTAATTTCTTGACTATGAACATATCACGCCTTTCAGTTCGATACACAAAATAATATTCGTAAAGAAATCTGCAATCGATTTTGTACAATTTTAAAAACAATTGATCGATTATAACGATATCATTGTGTCAGTCGCTAAAACGCAAACCGTTCCAGATTACATAATTAATTAATAGAGTTTAAGTTTTATTAATAACTACGCAAATTTATGATTTAAAAGAAAATTAAAATAGATTATCTTTATATCCCTTTTATTTATCTGGATTCCTCATTTTAAATATTCTTTAATACAATATGCGTGAAACGGGATTTGATCGAACGACACCCATGTTTCGTGAAAAAGACATGGTGGAGAACTCACAACGAAATCAATCGACATACATTACATTAGATATTTATGTATAGTATTATATTATATATTGGTATATTACTCTCTTATTGTTTTCCCTCCTTTTTTTTAATTCTTATTTTTTAGCACCTACCACAGTTGTTTTCACACCACCTCAAGGTAGACTGGCAGAAAATGCCTCAGGCATTAAGTCCGCCTATGTACATAAAGAATAAATAAATTATCGACATATTCAAAAATATACATGACATAGAATCTGCACAATATTGCATACATACGACTGCACAATATTGTATTTATAAATAAGGTATAATTTTACTCAAGAGTGAATTTAAGCAATAAATTGTGTAGTAAATGAATTTATTTTAGATATAATGCCGTTATTACCTAAGATTTAATACTACAAATTGTAAATAAACATTAAAAACTAAAAGACTGACGTTTTGGTGCAGTGGTTAAGAGCTTATGCCGCTCCGCCTACTGGGTCGAATTGTCGCGGGTTCGATTCCCACTCGGCACAAATCTTTGTGTGACCCACAATTATTTCTTCCGGTCTGGGTATGTGTATGCGAATTTTCATGTTTGTCAACGCATCCACGACACAGGAATAAATCCTAGTGGGACTACGTTTTATTTAAAACACAGAATTAAAATAAGTTATAATTGTATTGGATTCAATTTTATTTTATTTTTTCTAGCGACATAAAGGTAAATTGTGGTACATGACTATTTAAAAAGTGTGAATTCTATATCAGAGACCTCCAAACGGTTCTACCCTCTATTCACAAACGTCGTAAAGTTTTGGAGACTCGACCATGAGAAGTCATCATATTTCGGTGTTATCATGTTTTTATGATAAGGAATATTATCAGCTCCTGATAATCGAATTTGGTGATAGTTTGGCAGTGTTTCTATTGAATTGACCTATTTATTAATTATTTTAACAGATTAAATTGAAGTTCTGGGATTTTTTTCTTACAGAAAAGATTACTGCCGATGACATTATCCGCGTTGCAAAACGGATGCTGGGTGTTCGGCCATCGGTAGCTGCGCGCGGCAAACTTGCTCATTTACCCAACTTCGAGGAGATTCAAGCTAACATGTCTCTGAATAAAAGTGATGCTTCACCTCAAGGAAGAAGACTTAATTTATTCCGTGTATAAAATAAAAGATTGATATTCTGGCTTTAATTCTATTGTAGTGATAAATTGTTAAAAATAAAACTCTACATTTATTTAAATATTGTTTTAATTATAGTCAATAAAACATTTGCAGTATAATGTACATGCTAAAATTAAAATGCTATATACAAAAAAAAAACATACACACATTTACACAAATACTGGCAAGACATTTGATTTACATTAAACACAATATATGTACAGTTAGAATGTTAGTAAAATAGATAAGCTCAGTCTATAAATAAAATTGTTAGTTGTTAGATACTAATCAAATTGTAAAAATAGTAAATTTCTTTTTTTTCTTTCTTTTTTTTTTTTTAAAAAACGTATCCCCACACTAGGATTTATTCCTGTGTCGTGGGTGCGTTTACAAACATGAAAATTTACAAACAAATACCCAGACCGGAACAAATAATTGTGGATCACACAAAGATTTGTCCCGTGCGGGAATCGAACCCGCGACTATTCGACACAGTGGGCGGTGCAGCTCAAGCTCTTAACCACTGCGCTAAATCGTCCGTCAAAGTTATATTTCCAAATAGGTATTCCTAAATCATGAACACAATATCAGAGAGCTTGTGTAACAAAATAAAGTCACGTCTCGGCGACATTTGTAAACAATATGACACAATTCCAATTGCCTTGATTTGCATTTCTCAAGCGACACTAATAAACAGACTGGATGTGTTGGAATTGCTGTTACTTGTTTTTAATGTAAATCAAGGTCATTTATGCCTCTTTCCAAACTCGCATCTATAGTCTATTCCAATCAAACATTAAATTTTTTTAAAACTTCACTCAATATAAACCATCGATTTCTTGCCAATAGCATTTACATTTCGATATCTTCGGAAATACTCCCGCCTTTATATTACACTTGTTATGGATTGCAAAAATAATGGTGATGGTTTGTTTAAAAAGTTTTATAGTTTGATTGGAATTAACTATATAAAAAAAGTGATTTTGTTTTACTGCGATAACTTTACCGCTGCTTTCGCCGCCTCATCAGAGTCGTTAATTATCTTGCAAGGCAAACCGGATTCCTCAAGTAGTTTTCTGGCTTGTTTAGAGTTGGTGCCTTCCAATCGGATAACAAGTGGATGCTTCGGTGGGCTTTCTTTGCACGCTCCGATGATTCCGTTCGCAATCACCTCACAGTTAACGATGCCTGGAATGTAATAAATAATATTGAGAATTTTATACTTTCCTAATGTAACTACACTTGATTTGGGTTATGTGCAACAATTAAATCTACGAAATGGTATTATTTCAGGAGAGCTAACAGAATAACTAAGTTAAATATTTAGTATGATATCTATTATCAAAATTCTGAAATTTTGAAATAAGTACATTGGTATGAATGTCTCTCTCTACTGTTTATGAATAAAATTGTGTGAAGACATAAGATAGCCTTATTTGCTACAACTAATTATATCAATTATAATGATCGCTAGAGTTCATTGCCATAATATTTCCAGCATATAATTGTTGCATTTTCATATTTACTTCACACTATAAAATGCTTATAAGGAACGAGAACAACAAAGATTTATAGGGTTATTGCATGCCAGTGATAAGAAGATAATGTAGACAATAATAATGTTTCAAAGAAAAATAAACACATACACTCACACATATCTTACAGACTACAGCTCGCCAAATTCTATAATTTTGTCATACCTCTTGCATCATCATCATACACACATAGGTTTCAATAGAATAAAATAATTTATTACACTTACCACCAAACACATTTACGAATATAGTCTTGACTTTAGGGTCTGATTCCAATATCCTTAAGGCAGCAGAGACCTGCTTTTGTCCTACTCCACCACCAAGATCCATGAAGTTAGCAGGTTTTCCCCCATTCAAGTTGATGATGTCCAAAGTGGCCATGGCGAGACCCGCGCCGTTGACCATACACCCGATGCTGCCGTCCATTTCGATGTACACCAGATTTAAAGCTGCAGCCTCTCTCTGAAAGATATTATAAATATAGTGCAACTAAAGAATTTTCTAGATTTTAATCATGAACAACATGGTCTGGACAATATTTTCAATATTTCCAGCACACCAGTGTTACAGTGTTTTTCAAAATAAGAAACAATCTTGCAATTATTAAAATTGATAATAAAATTAGGAATGCCCCAAATATTATTAGAAACTGTTTATATGCTAGGGTGATGTTAATGATACAATGTCCCATGAACCACTGCAGTGACTGGGACTGTTTAGAGGTCTACAGAGTTGTTTTTAGAAAATGGTAACTACCAACCTTTTTTTGAAATTACTTTTTTTAATCCCAGTACCTATCACCTTATATATTATACCTATTGTGTGTGTGTGAATGATCTTTTCTGTTAGCCGCAGGGCCTTTACAGCTTCACAGGACAAGGTATATTATACCAACAAACATGCCCATTATGTTGCAGAAAAATAGACAAGGTGTGACAAAAATGCTCTTAAATTTTGGCCTCATGATAAAAAAGTGCATAAGAAGACCAAAATAATATTTAGCACACTTATTAAATAATTTTATATCTCTTTTCTTTTTCTCTTTCTTAAAAAACGTAGCTCCACACTAGGATTTATTCCTGTGTCGTGGGTGCGTTTACAAACATGAAAATTCACATACACAAATACCCAATAATGAATGTGTGAAATTAACATTATAGCAATTACAGTAAATGTATATACTACTACTTCTATTCACATATACATAAAAATGGCAATAAATAAATGTTATGAGATAAGAGGGGTTAGTATGACGATAGCACAGCTGATAAATTAATACCCTTGTTATTTACTTGAGCACTGATAACAGATTCAGCAGTTTGTATTATCACATTTTGTAATGTTTTATAAAAGATAAATAATTCAATTCTTAAAGGGAATTGCATATATCTTATGCCTTTTAAGCATTGATATGTACATAATATGGGCTGTATGATTATATTGTGGTTGCATAACCCATCAAGTGATAGGAGTACGAATACAGAATACAGACAATCGAGAACCATTAGGTTCCTGCACCAGTTTTATTTTGATATTAAATTTGCTTATGATATAACTCCAAAATTTTATTTGTTGAATAAAGTTACTAACCTCTCTAGGATCGGTCTCAGACACATCATCAAGAGCAAAGATCTCCTTTTGTCTGAACTTAGCGTGGTCATCAAAATTAATCTTAGCATCTACGGCAATTACTCTGCCATCATCAGTTTCCACTAAGGGATTGATTTCTAGTTGAGTGGCATCCACCTGTACATAGAAAAAAAATAAAAAATATATATATACACAAGGAGCTCATAGTGCTGTATGACTGTGGTGTTCTTACTAATCACAAAGGTTAAGCTTTCGCCTTGGTTAGCCTGAGATGGATGACCGGTTGTGGCATTTTCATATTCGAGCATCTCCATGCTTCGGAAGCGACGTTATGCAGTTTGTCCCAGTTACTATTTAATGAGGTAGTTGTTAAGTCAAGTTGGGAGCCTTATAGGCGGCTTGATAACGTCCAGCAGCAGGTGGCCACAAACCTGCTTCCACCAATCTTGGTGGAAGCAGGTTTGTGGCAGATGCACTGGGTCCGTAGGGTGGGGTATGACCTAATCTCTCTCACCTTGATTTGTGAAAGAAGGCTTTAAGATTGTGGAAGATGCCCAGCAGTAGGACAGTACAGGCTGATATTATTATTATTTATTATACACAAGGCATATGGCATACAGGACAAATCTTGTTGGAATTTATGAACTACATATTTTTTACCTTCAAAAATAGGTCCCATAGTTTTTTTACTTCTTCAGCACATTTCTTTTTCAATACTCCTTTGAACTCCAGGAATTCAGCAACTTCATTAGCTACCTTGTCTGTGACACCTTCATAAATATCTATAGGAATAGTTTTCAATAAATGAGGAGTTTTTTCAGCTACAGCTTCTATGTCCATGCCACCAGCAGGGGATGCTACAATTGCTGCACCATTGTATGACCTCTCCATAACAATACTAAAGTATGTCTCCCTCACAATATTCACACTTTCAGCCACCATAACCTTATCGACTAGAATACCCTCTTTAGGCGTTTGCTTCGTAATTAACTTGTGACCTATCATATTTTTAGCCAAACTAAAAATATCATCACGATTTTTAGTAAGATGAACGCCTCCTTTGAACCCATTGTCGAAGTGACCTTTGCCTCGGCCACCGGCTAAGATCTGAGCCTTTACGACGTACTCGTCGGCCTTAAAATCCGATATGGATTTTGGGTCTAAACTTGAATCAACTACACGGAAATCTTGAATTGAAACCTGATGTTTTCGTAACAAGTCTTTGCTGTGGAACTCCTGCAGGTTTAGCTTTCTCGTCGATGTGACTTGAGGACAATATCTGCGACCCAGCACAGTAAATATTTTAAATTTGTTACTATTTTTTAACGCAGCCATAGCGAACTTTGTTCACCTAACTTTTAATCTGCAAATCAAATGTAACGGTAAGAGTAAACAACAAAATAATCCAATTATTATAGGAAGTTTGTTAATTATTGCAACTAACCAGTCGGGTTAGCGAACGATAAATAATTACATATACGAAGGCTAAAACTCAACTTTGAACCTACCTAACCTACCTTCGTTCAAAAATATCCAAGTATTGTCAAGTGCGTGCGTGACAGCTATTATTGTACATCTTGCTTTTTTAGGGGCCGTTCGCACGAGCGGTTTTTTGCAGCGCTGGATAAATCGCCGTAGGCGATATTTAATCGCTTGCAAAATAAGTGTTCAAACGAGCGTTAAAAAATCACTTGAAAATGTTATGGCTTCACACTAATTTTAAGTTTATTTTGCCAATATTTAGTGAAATGTAATCGTGTTTGGCGGATAGGTAAGGATTTGAGAAAAGTGGCCAATATAAACATAAATTGAATAAGATAACTTAAAAAACAATTATAGACAAATTATATAATTAAATATAGATATTATTATTGTGGGGGGCCAACAGCAGTGATACGTAGATCCTTATTGTTTAACAAGACCAGTTTCTCTGCTCACTCTAATGCGCAGTGTAAGAGAAATCCTTTTTAAGGGAAGCTTGAAATAAAAGGCTGGAACACTTCACGGTATACACATTATTAATCCGTTTATACAGTATAGGTATATAAGTTATTACAAAACGTTCAAGATGGTTAAATTGTACAAAACTATTATTATACTGTTTGCTTTGACTGACAACACAGCTCTTTCAGTTCTAACAAAATTGTTGCCAATCAAAAATTTTCTCAAGTCA
Source organism: Phalera bucephala (assembly GCA_905147815.2). Lineage (NCBI taxonomy): Eukaryota > Metazoa > Arthropoda > Insecta > Lepidoptera > Notodontidae > Phalera > Phalera bucephala. The sequence goes on along the minus strand of LR990617.1, from coordinate 13,967,026 downwards.
TTCTGTGAAAATATTTAAATTCAAATTTACAACATCTGTCATGTGTACCAGAAGTGAGATAATAAAAAATAAATCCTAATTGCAAACCATTTGGTTCAACAATTATGATGTACAATAAACTTTACAATAGCTTAAATATAACAATTGTTAGATTATGACAGAATTGTTGATAAATTGTAAGCAAGAGGAGCTTCACATTCAATAAGGAAATGGTGTAAGGATGAAAAGCTTTAACGAGGACAGGAAAATAAAATGTGGATAAGGTTGCCAATTACTTGGCCACACAACTCGCACAACGGTGAGTTTCTTATATTCAAATTGTATGATATGATAATAAAGATGTAACGCACTGTAACAATGATTACATCTAAGACGGAAAAGGATAGGAGTCGTTTTCTTAGTCAATTTTAATTTGGAGAACCAGGGTTGGTTTGGACTACGGATTAAATTGTCCGATAAAATTTGGCCTTGTATAAATTTGCTTTCACATAATCACGATTCCAATTTTCAAATACCTGTATATGAGGAAGTAATAGACTGTCATTACGATAAACAGTACTATCTAAACGGCCTGGGGGCTTGCTAGTTTTGCCAGACCATCCACAGTTTCATTGCTCTGAATACCCGAATATCCAGGAATCCAGGCCAACAAAATATTTTACCGGATTCATATGTTACGTGGTGGGGGGGGGGGGCGGGGTAATTCAATGCCAACTAACGTGCGAAGTACTTTATTAGGCGCTGTACGCACAAAACAGTTCATCAAACACTACTACACACAAGCACCAAAGACACTAGTACTACTCTCGTTAGTACTCAAATACTTAGTCAAATACACAACATATTGGATGTCAAAATTAACCCCATATTCTTAATCAGCATCACCTAAAACTCTTAAAATGATACCCATATTGATTTTACACAAAAAGTCGCGTCCACCATTTTGGATTTCAAAAAAAGAATCATCAAAATCGATTCATAATTGGCGGATTGTTCGAGTAACATACATACAAAAAAATCATACAGTCAAATTGAGAACCTCCTCCTTTTTAGAAATCGGTTAAATAATACCCTCTATTCTTAATGATCGATATAAAATGAAAGTGATTAGTGATATTTCGAAACATCAATATTTTATTAAACTTTCTTTATTGTCGATGAATCGATGTATGATTTTAGGCTCTGTAAAAAAAAACACGCCTTAAAAAACGACATGAAAGACGACTGCATGAACAATGGCTTACACTTGAATGTAAAGAAAACCAAGATTATGGTTTTTGAAAGGGAAGAAACCAGTGCGAATGTAAGGACTGTGGTTAGTAACGATGTGCTGGAACAAGTGAATGAGTTTGTATATCTTGGATGCGCTTTCAGTAAGAATGGGAAATACACCGCTGACATAGAAAGAAGAGTGAGTGCAGGGAACAGGATGAATGTTGCGATGGGAAAGCTACTTGGGAGCCGGCACTTAAGCCATAAGGCGCAGCTGGCCATACATAACGGAGTTCTTGTCCCAACGCTGTTATATGGTAGCGAGAGCTGGGTATGTAAGAAGGAGAATGAAAGTAGGTTAAATGCGGTAGAAATGCGAGCTCTGCGGAAGATGTGCGGAGTGAAGCTGACCGACCGCATTAGCAACAGCGTAGTAAGAAAGCGAGTAGGTATGAAAGATAGTATCGGTGTAAAGATGAGAAAAGGCATGCCCCGTTGGTTTGGGCATATAGAAAGAATGCCCTATGAAAGAATGACAAAACAGATATACAATGTGAAAGTGGAAGAATGCAGGTACCGGGGAGGACCTAGACTATCTTACCACGACCAAATAAACCGAGTCTCATCTGAAGGAAAAGTCAAGAGTCTCCGTAACCGGCGAGCGTGTATGAGACGAACTATGAGAGTGGAGGAAGCCAGAGAGTATGTAAGGAAAGAACCTGTTGGAACTCTGTACTCTCTGCCTACCCCGCAAGGGATCTGGCGTGAGGTTATAGATAGATAGATAGAATAGAAAGAGATCCAGTCAGATAGATAGATAGCTAGAGATCGCTTTAAAAATATCGATAAATCGATATTTTACAAGTTTGTTATGCAATTTTTTTTCGGATGTCTGTTTGTCATTCTGATTCAAAAGTTGTGATCCATTTTTCAAACACTTGCCGGCATCTGCATGAGTTAAAATTTAGCATACGAATATAAATTCGGTGACAATGCAATAATATAGTTCCTTAGAGGTATGTATGCCAACACTACATCTGTTTACTGCATTGTACTAACCTAAAGCGAAATCGAAACATATATAACTCGCAATTTAAAACGTCGATGTGTTGCATTATTATAACACCGATATATCGTTTTCACCCTTAGTGCTGAATTCCATGTCGCTGCACGCTACACGTCCCTCTGTGAAGAAGTGCGCGCGCTGACTGCTCTAAAATAACTATTTGTCAATCTACCTATTTTTCTATTTATCCGGGCAGGAAAGATGAAGAGACATACGAATAAAGAAAGCCCAATAAAAGGTTGATGTTTCGATACATCATCAATCACTTTCATTTTCACATTATTTCTTTACACGACAACAATATCATATTATATCGATACACTGATACTTATCATAACGATGACTGCATCACATAAAAAACCTTGGTCGCAATCGGGGTCGGGTGAAGTTGAATCCAACTCTGACTCCGACCTGACTGCCTTGTAATGACGTCTCAAGGCAGTCAGGTCGGAGTCGGAATCGGCAAGTGTGATCACGGCTTAATGGCGTCTCAAAGCTGTCAGGTCGGAGTCGTGGTCGCGAAGTGTAATCACGGCTTAAACGCGTAAACGTCGAGCGTTGAAAGTAGAACAAACGCGATATTAAATTTGTTTCATCTCGACGGTTTTTTCCAGCGCTGCAAAAATACGCTCGTGCGAACGACCCCTTACTAGTCTGTGTTGTACATCGATTTAAAATAATGTTTATAATAGCTGGTTCATTATTCAGTAACTTGAATAAAATCGACTATAAACACTAAATCGCTTCAGTAATTCAAACCAAAAACCCTCTCAAATAAAATATTGAAAAAGGGAACCGACAGATTGACAAAATAATTCAAACGTAACGTTGTACATAAGTTAGGTAAGTAAAATATACGATCTAAAGTGCCTAAGATTAGATTGATTTTTAAGCATTGATTTCTTGCACAACTACTTATCGTAAAATTATATTACATCGTCGCAAAAAAAGTCTTGTCTTCTTTAATTTAGTATTTATTTTGTATAATAATAGAAACTTTTGGAGAAATCAACACTTACTAACAAAACTAAAATTTAGTTGTGCGTGAATTAGTAGTATAATATTTTTACTGGCAATAAAAAGTCGTAATGCCAACGCTCCGCTCTATCTGAACTTCCTTTTTCTCGTGTTCTTTTGACAGCACGAGGTTATAATTTCTATTTAGCTTGAAAAAGTACGTATTTTACCTACAAAGTGCATCTTTTTGTGAAATTGGTGGTTTGTGGTATGTTAACATTATTATTTCTGTATTTGTAGGCATTTAAAATGGCTGAGGAGAACTGGAATGACGATAATGTTGAACCGGGCAGCATGGCTGTTGACACCATGCCACCGCCACAGCCCGCCGACATTCCCGAAATCAAACTTTTCGGGAGATGGAGCTGCTATGATGTTCAGGTTTCAGACATGTCGCTGCAGGATTACATTTCTGTTAAAGAAAAGTACGCTAAATATTTGCCCCACTCTGCTGGCAGATATGCTCACAAACGATTCCGCAAAGCTCAGTGTCCCATTGTTGAGCGTCTGACCAACTCCCTGATGATGCACGGCCGCAACAATGGCAAAAAACTGATGGCCGTCAGGATTGTGAAGCATGCATTCGAAATCATTCACCTTCTGACTGGGGAGAACCCTCTGCAAGTGCTTGTGACAGCTATCATTAACTCCGGCCCAAGAGAAGACTCTACTAGGATCGGTCGCGCTGGTACAGTGCGTCGTCAGGCTGTGGATGTCTCACCTCTTCGTCGTGTGAACCAGGCCATATGGCTATTGTGCACAGGAGCACGTGAGGCTGCATTCAGAAACATTAAAACTATTGCCGAGTGTGTGGCTGACGAGCTTATCAACGCAGCAAAGGGTTCATCAAACTCCTATGCTATCAAAAAAAAAGATGAGCTGGAGCGTGTTGCGAAGTCCAACCGTTAAAATTTATATAAGACATGTCTCAATAAAAAAATTATGAAAAATCTGTTGTTTTATGTTCTGATTCAATGTAGTTTAGTTTTTCTTTCATGTTTACAAAACAACTCATTTTGTGTACACAATACAACACAGTCCAATCAATTTAATTTACACATGTATTAAAATAACGTATGACTGCCTTGTTAGTCTGGTGGCAAAGCACATCGCTTTGTGATCACGAGGTCCTGGGTTCAAATCCTAGGTTGGACAAATGTAGTTTTTCTAACGAAAAATTCCCAGTATGAGTCCAGTCTGGAATTGTGCCCAGTATATGGCAATAGGGTCGCCTCCTATTACATGGATTCTAACATCGTCGGCGAAACGTGGGTGTACTCAGTACACTTCTGCCAGCCCCGCTTGGGGAATATAGGTGTGCCGGTGTTTATTTTAAAATAACAATGTCAATAGAATTCTATGTAAATATGAAATAATCTTTTTAGGTAGGCAAATATTTTTTTTTCGTGGCAATTGCGTGTACATTATGCCATTGTACAAAGTTTACGAATATTCATTTCTAAATTAATTCTACTCCCCAATGAACATGATGAAAAAGATGACATTTTTTAAAATATAATTTTTTAATTTGCTGATATTAGTAATTTATAGAAAACTGGAGTGGCATATAGTATTTATATTTTAAATTTATTACAGTAACGGTTTATTGAACATGTATTAACTTATTATTTTATATCCTGTTTATCATCTCTCACAGATCACATAATTTCAACATAGAATTGTCACTTGATTATGATGCAGGAAAATATGTGGAAGCTAGTACATATATCGAAAACATTGCATCTACACATTAAAAAAGACTAAAAAATGCAGGATGTGCAAATTTGCCTAAGTAACATTTATTTAATTACAAAATGAATTTAGTGTATAAGTAACACGAACTCATACATAAATATAAAAAAAAATTCAAGGCCTCTAATAACATATTATGACTGTAACAGCCAGGGTGGAGCTGTTATTATTTTTTTTATTTAGAACTCAAACTGGCACCAACTGATTTTTAACTGACTTCAAAAAGACGGAGGTTTTATGTTCGTCTAAATGTATGCCTTTTTTATGTTTACCGATATTTCCGTCAATTTTGGACCGATTTTGATGATTCCATTTGCATTGGGTTTAGTGTAGCTCCAAGGTGGTCCCATTTTAATTACATCGGTATTATTGGACCTTGGACTTTGAAGATACACCAGGGAACTCCTTAACGACAAATAATACGAATCTGTAAATTGAGTTATTATAGTTTTGTGTTAATCTTATAGGTAGCCTACCATAGAACTATTCAGAATATTAACCGACTTCAAAAAAGGAGGAGGATTACAATTCGTTTGTGTTTTTTTATAACTTCTTTATTTATGAACTGATTTTGATGATTATTTTTGCGTTAGGTTTAGCTTCGAACTGGTCCCATTTCAATGAAATCGGTATTGAACCTTGGACTTTAAAGATACACCAGGGGACTCCATAACGGCAAACACGAGGCACGAATGTATAGATTCCGTTAATTTAAGTATTATATCAATTCTGTAGGTACCGTACTGTAGAACTAAGCAAAATAATATAATATAGGTATAAAATAATCACAAAAATTCACACGTCACGTAATTTTAAAATAAATTTAATAATGTTATTATTTAATAAAGGCAAACCGACCCAAAAGAGCAAAAAATAAATTTTGAAGTCGGTGCCAAATAACCACCACCGACTTTAAATATTTATTTTTGATTATAGGAGTCGGTTTTCCTCTTTTAAAAAAGTTATTTATTGTGCTACTTATTTAATACTTCACAAGTTGGTGACAATTCCATTTAGATGTACTTATCAAATTGCTAAAATCGATTAGAATTTTATTATCATTTTTATAAGTGGATAAATCAATTAATCACATTAACTTTACTTCTATCTACTTTATCAAGCCAGATCCCTTGCGGGGAGGCAGATAGTACAGGGTTCCAACTAACGAATTTCGGAAAATTCTTTTTCCAAATGCTTTGTTTCCAACAGTTTTATTCTTTACCTCTGAAGCATAGTGATTATATACACTTTGGTTTCCTCCACTCTCATAGTTCTTTGACCTACTTAACTCCTAAAGTACATTAAGTAATTGGACGTCGGGCCCGACCGAAGATTGATTTTTACCCGAAGCCGATTAATAGGCCATCGCCAAAACCTTCGGCTGAAGCCGAAGGTTTAATAACCCTAAGAAATTTAGTTCCTGATTGTCTAAATTTTTAAAAAGTTATATTTACTGTATTAACGAACTTGTTTTGATTTGGTTATTTACTGGGAATGGCGGCTGGTCGCCGCAAGAAAATGTCATAAGTCGTAAATAATTGAATTTCGGTGCTTGCTAGAAACCTTCGGCTTCGGCCACAAACTTCTTGGCCGAAGCCGAAGTTTTGGCCGAAGGTAGTATTTTTGGCCGAAAAGGCCGAAGCCAAAGCCGGATGTTCGGACGGACACTACCTGGACGTGAAAAAAACATTATAATAAAAATTATTTATTTTCAGACAAAAAAGTGTGGTAGTAACAAAATTAACTTATTAACTATGTTAGTGAATATACAATAAAATAAACCTACACAATCGATTCATCAGCTCACATCTCTCACACTTGAACTAATGAATCGACTGAGTACCGCTGAGTCCAACCTATCCGATATCATCTTCAGGATGCCGTTCCTGCTCCCCCGCACTGCATGCATAATGGATGCGGACTTCTTACGCATGATTGCGTAAAAGTCCTCTATATGTGCGTCTGCAAACATGCCTGATGCACTGGAGTAACGGGGAAGCCGCAGCAGAATCCTGAAAATGTTATTATATTGAACTCAGAGGGCATTGTAGGCCTTTTGCGTAAACGTGAACCACAGACCGCCGGTGTAAAAACTCTGACAAAACGCTCTAAATAGAGTTATTTTAACATCAACAGTACACCTAGCGAATCTATGTGCTAACATGTTCCCGCAAACCGACAATGCCCTCCGTTCTCTCTCTATATCTTGGTCATCCCTTAAGTTCTCGGTTAGGATTTAACCTGAGCAACACCGTTTAAACTGTACTCCGTTTAGGAACACAGGTGGCACACTGTCAGGTCTCTTATTGTTGCCCACAAAAATCATAAATTCACTTTTCTTCTCATTGTACTTTAAGCCGTGTTGATCAGCATAAGTCACACACTTATTTAAGCCTTCGTAAACCTCCAATTGACGGGCTCAGCAACACCATTTCGTCAGCGTAGCTTAAGTTGTTGATACTAACACCATCTATGCGGCAGCCGACATGCATGTTGCTCAGCCCCTCAATTAGTCCATTAACATAGAGGTTGAATAACCTTGGGGATGTTAACCCCCCATGTTTCACACCCGACTTCAGTGTGTACTCCTCGGAATAAACATTTGCCCATTTTACAAGATTTTGCTGGTTACTGTACCAATATGCTAAAAAAATTTTTACTGCTTCTGGCGCGATGCCTTCTTTTCTTAACTTAGTCCAGAGTAAATCATAAGATACTAGATCGAACGCCTCAGATAAATCAAGGACACATGCATAAATTGCCGTTTTTCTTTTGATGTAGTAGTTAACAGTGTGCCTAAGTGACAGAATGGCACTTTCTGTAGACAGTCCTGCTTGAAAACCAAAATTAGCATCCTCCAACTGTATGTATTTACCAAGGCGTTCATCCAGTACCTTGGCGATAACTGTTGCCAACGAGTGTGGTACAACGACTGTTTTAATTAAATCAGGTGGCAAGTAAGAGTGTCTTATACACAGAGTAAATAGCATTGCAAGTATTCTATTTATGTGTGTACCATCAAACCTCAGATGTTCCACACTGAGCCCATCGTATCCAGGTGATTTTCTCCTTTTCATATTACCAATTGCCTCCCTAACCTCTTTACATGTAATTCCAATCGTTTGCCTGATATTACAATTCACAAGGTTTTAATGACGGATCTACAATAAATTGCTGTCTAAAAATATTGGCAATACTCTTAGGGTCACTCGTACCATCCACACATGCAGGATGGACTATGGCCTAAACCCTCTCAGTTTGAGAGGAGGCCCGTGCCCAGCAGTGGGACAGTTTCTTAGCAGGGCTAATATTATTATAATTTATTTTTACAACATTCTTTACATTTATTAATTTCGTCATCATTTCTAGTTCCCCAAATTATATAATTATTTATTTTATATTTATTTATAACACTTTTATTTCTTATTAATCCTAAGTTACATTCAACCTGTAATGGGAAGTGATCAGACCAGTATGTGTTATAAAGAACTTTAACAATAGATATAGTAAGCCAAGCAGATTCACTCACCATGCAGTGATCCAACCACCTTTTGCACCCATGAGCCTCACTGACAAAGGTATGGGTATCAGAGTTTACACCAAGTGACACTACATACCTACGTTCATGTTATTATGTTTTTGAGAGTCTTTAGGTTCACATATTACCATAACCATATTGATTTGTTTATAACACCGCCTATAATCCCCAAGCCGCGGTGGCAGAGGTGTACATTAGGTTTAGCAAAAGTACCATAAATGACCCTATTGTCATTATACCAAGTACAAACTAGATTGCTGCTGAGAAAGTTTCCGGAAAATATTGTCAATAACAATATTCTTCTAGAATTAGAACCCAAGACTTCATGTTCACCAGACACACCGGTGGTCCCCAACCCAAGACCAATGAGAACACATCTAAAATTGCAGGGGATCAGTCGACGTGTTTGCATTTTAGAATGAAATTGTCCGACAAAGTATGACTTAAAAAAGAAAATAATTCGAATCACTATATGATACCAACGAGGCCGTCCGACCTGCTTGTTGGTTTAGTGGCAGGAGAGGCGCTTAGTGTGAGCAGCAATCAAGATGCCTTCTTGGCTTAGAATAAATATATTTTGTGTGAATGTCTGAGATATTGTGAGGGACTGAAATGAAAGCAATTGTGTATTGCACTTCCATATAATACTTTTAATTATTCTCTTTTTTTATATTTTTTTTTATACAAACGTAAATGGTGTACCTGCCGTGTTAGTATGTAAATAAATTAATAAGCTTGTGGTATGGTGTAATGGCAACAGACTCGCCCCCTATTATTAATTACAATGGAAGCTAACATCGTGGGCAATGTGCTTTTTTAGATACCTAGTGTCTAAAATTACCTATCTATGTGTTTTATGCCCTCTATAACTATCTTTTTATCCTTATCTATGTAATTTATATCATCACGCCAGATTCCTTGCGGGGTAGGCAAGAAACGAAGGAGTACAGGAAGCCAGAGAAGTTTGTAAGGAAAGAACCCGTTGGAACTCTGTACTCTCTGTCTACTATCTTTTTATAATCGACATTTACCTTTTTCATGAATAATACTAAATACACATTACACCTCTGCCAACTCCGCTTTAAGAAGTAAGCGTAACGGTGTTTATTTATCAAGTGCATGAAGCGCTGTACAGCGGTTTCATTAAATTCATTCCAGCGCTTTATTAGCGTGCGTTGAAAAAGCTCCCGTGTGAACATAGGCTTACCCGTGTGTACGCAATTGTAGAACTACGAGCATTTTTTCGACTCAAAATATTGAAGCACTGTACAGCGCTTTAAAAAAGTACTACTTGCCATTTATTACATTCCAGCGCTTTACTAACGCGCGTTGAAAAAGCGCTCGTGCGAACGTAGGGTTACTGTCAATGTCATAATTTGTTTGCTTGCGGGTTAGCAGGTTAGCTGTGTCAAAATAACTTGAAAATAGCGAAATTATATTGAGAAAAGATATTTGAAATCATTACATTTCTTTACATATTTAGTTAAATTTAAACTGGTTTTAAAAACTCAGGGGTACAATGATACATAGTTTGTTTATTATTAATCCTTCAGGGTAAGTAAGATCGAAAAATATGTTACAAGTGTTTGGTTGGAATACAATCTAATATCTTCAATTTCCTGACTTCTAGCTACATATCCATGAATTAGTAATTAATTATAGTAGTACATAGCCAGATGACAACTTCAGTCGTACAAAAAATTTCGTATTTACTACATTGTAGATCTCTGCGATAATGTGTACAATTTTAAAATATACTTGTATACTTATGTTTCAGGGATGTCTTTCTTGAGAAGCATTGGCGTAGTGTTATACCAAGATCTGTATGCGACTATTATTTAGAAGCACAACGCGCATCACCAAATGTAAGTAAAATTTAGACTTACACTGCTGCTGCCAGCGTGATTGACCCACATGATTATGCCTGGTTAGTGATAGTTATCATCTCAGCCTATACTCATCCAATGCTGAACATTGGCTTCAGTCAGTCTCATGCGCAACTGGTTCAATGTCACCTGCATCCAATTCATGTGATCTTCGTAAGATCATCTGTGCAACTGGCAGGTAGCCATCCCATGCTGCGCTTGCCTAATATGTGATCTCCACTCTTGAATCTTTCTGACCTAATGGCTAATGTGGCCCATTCCCATATCAGCTTACCAATCCTTTGGGCTGTGTCTGTCACCTTGGTTCTTCTAAGAATCTCCTCATTCTTTATTTAGCTCACTGAAATGCTAAATTATGAAATTTATTGTTTTACAGGATGTTCCTCCAGTGCTAGCAGCTCCCCACCACTATTTGATTTCAATACAAAGAGGAGGTGTGGCACTAGTGGCTGTGTGCAAACAGGAGGTGGCTCCCCTATTTGTGATAGAATTCTTGCACAGAGTTGTTGATACATTCCAAGTGAGTTATATTGATGTCTTATAAAATCTTTCTACCTGTCTACATCATCTTGCCAGATCCCTTGCAGTGTAGGCAGAGAGTACGGAGTTCCAATGTGTTCTTTCCGTATAGACTTCTTTGGCTTTGTTCACTCACATAGAAAGCATTTGGCAAGTATTGTATTTCACGTACATGGTCACAATATGACATCATTGTGTGTGATAAGTGTTATGAGTATGAGAGAGAGTATGTATGTATATTATGCTCTACTTTGATCCCTTCACAGATTATATTTTGACCACAAGTATTTGTTTCAATTTGGGTATTTGTGTAAACATTCCAGTGATACAGAAATTTAATTCCTACTGTGGGAAGGTTTTTAAAAAATAATGGAAGCTAGAATTTTTTTATTTTTCCACAGGAATCACATTTTAAATTAATTGTTCTGTACAGATTGACGTTAAACTTTGTATCAAGGTGATCTTTATTGTAATCTATGTTATGAAACCTAAATAATATATAACATTGCTTTATTTAATATTTTTCTTTTGCAGGACTATTTTTCAGACTGCACTGAGACTATAATAAAAGAAAATTATGTAGTTGTATATGAGGTACATTATTTTTGATTATGTAAACAGTATTTCAATGTCTTTTAAATTTTGTACTAAAAGGTTCAACTTTCTTACAGTTGTTAGATGAAATGTTGGACAATGGTTTCCCTCTAGCCACAGAGAGTAATATATTGAAGGAATTGATAAAACCACCTAATATCTTGAGGACTATTGCCAACACTGTTACTGGGAAATCAAAGTAAGTACTACACCTTATGTGGGTGTGGCACACCCACTTTTCACTGACGATGTTGTGTTCCATGGAATAGGGGGCGAGCCTGTTGTCATTGCGCTCAGGGAACTGTTGAGGAGGTCATGGCGTTGCAGTGCATCAGGGATGTTTACAGATACAAAGGTTGATGGTTTCGCCGCCATCATTAGGAAACGATGTGCGTCCCTGTTATATTCATGGCAGCTCCAACACAATCTTGAGAGTGTTTGTGGGTAGGTGCGAATCACCAATGATGCGGAGATGGAATGCAAATAATATATTTTTTTAAATACTCTATGTTAAATTAAGTACTATGCAACAACCTATGATTGTAGATGGTCGAAATAAATAATTTATTATTATTGTACCGGGCACAATGTTAGACTCCAGACTGAGACTGGATCTCTTTCTATTCTATCTATCTATCTATAACCTCACGCCAGATCCCTTGCGGGGTAGGCAGAGAGTACAGAGTTCCAACAGGTTCTTTCCTTACATACCTCTCTGGCTTCCTCGACTCTCATAGTTCGTCTCATACACGCTCGCCGGTTACGGAGACTCTTGACTTTTCCATCAGATAAGACTCGGTTTATTTGGTCGTGGTAAGATAGTCTAGGTCTTCCCCGGTACCTGCATCCTTCCACTTTCACATTGTATATCTGTTTTGTCATTCTTTCCTCTGGCATTCTTTCTATATGCCCGAACCAACGGAGCATGCCCTTTCTCATCTTTACACCGATACTATCTTTCATACCTACTCGCTGTCTTACTATGCTGTTGCTAATGCGGTCGGTCAGCTTCACTCCGCACATCTTCCGCAGAGCTCGCATTTCTACCGCATTTATCCTACTTTCATTCTCCTTCTTACATACCCAGCTCTCGCTACCATATAACAGCGTTGGGACAAGAACTCCGTTATGTATGGCCAGCTGCGCCTTATGGCTTAAGTGCCGGCTCCCGAGTAGCTTTCCCATCGCACCATTAACTCTGTTCCCTGCACTCACTCTTCTCTCTATGTCAGCGGTGTATTTCCCATCCTTACTGAAGGCGCATCCAAGATATACAAACTCATTCACTTGCTCCAGCACATCGTTACCAACCACAATCCTTACATTCGTTCTGGTTTCTTCCCTTTCAAAAACCATAATCTTGGTTTTCTTCACATTCAAGTATAAGCCATTGATCATGCAGTCGTCTTTCATAACTGTGACTAGTGTTTGCAGATCAGTGGCTGTTGGCGCTATTAAAACCGCGTCATCTGCATAAAGTAGATGGTTTACCACTAAGTCACCCATTTGTACACCTTCATTCATCGCTTTCAGTCTTTGAAGACTTTCTCTTTCTATTGAAGCATGATATTTGTTCCACCTAGGATTTGAACCCAGGACCTCATTATCGTTACACGCATTATTCGCCACTAGTCCAAGTCCAGTAAGTGCCTGCAATTTCACGAAAGGTTTCAAATTCTTTATTGAATTATATTCTGTAGTGTATCATCAATACTGCCATCTGGCCAGTTATCAAATGTGCCATGGCGCCGGTCGGGCGTGAAATATGCGAACAATGAAGCTTACTTCGACGTTGTGGAGGAAGTGGATGCGATCATTGATAAAAGCGGCGCTACGGTCTCCGCCGAAATACAGGGATATGTAAGTTGTTTATTGCCTAATAGCCTTGTTGTGACCTTTTATAGTATTTTTGCAAGGGCTAGTCATGACCTATATATACATAGGACCAGAGAGGCGACATTCTTACGACAGCATGGCTAGCAAAGGCGGCGCAACAAGATATATGAGTAGGATTTTGGCGCCCTGCGCGTGAGATAGGTAACTGTTTTGTCTTACGTGCTAGCATAGCGTGCCGAGACAAAAGTTTGACATTATCGTTTCAACTTCGTTCGTTCGTCACAATATATTGACGTTTGATAAAATTATTTTGACTTCCGTATAAGACTCGAATCACGACCCGACAAAATTTTATCCAGCGCCCCTGCGATCGTCACCTATGTGCTCATAAATTTGGGCAGCCGCTAAGGGCGTCGCCAGCCGATGGTTAAGGGAGGGGTGCAAGTTGATCCAATGCACATGAAGCATTACAGTGGCGACCACAGACCATAGAGGCGAATTTCCCCCATGGTGCTCCTTAACCAGGTTTTTAATCTCCTGAGTCTGCTAAACGATCGCTGTACCGTACGTTGCGTACAGTACAGCTATCAAAATTTTCAACGCTTTTCTCGTTCCGGGAAAGAAGGTTTTTTTGCCTCTTTTAAGACATTAACAATGGAACGAACTTGCGAACGGAATACTTCATTCGAGTTTTGACGTAGGGGATTGATTGATCAACAAAGTCAAGTAAGTGAACTTTGGTGCTTTGCATTGGCTATATTTTTTAATCTCTAGGGATTAGGGGACAATGCCCCTCCCTGCTCCCCCCTTTGGCGACGCCCTTGGCAGCCGCAATAATGCTCTGAACGCTTTAACACTACCCTACCCTCTATTATCCTTAGTCCATCCACAGTAGACGGACGATTTAGCGCAGTGATTAAGAGCTTAAGCCGCTCCGCCCACTGTGTCTAATAGTCGCGGGTTCGATTATTTGTTACGGTCTAGGTATTCATGTATGTGAATTTTCATGTTCGTAAACGCGCCCTCGACACAGGAATAAATCCTAGGAAGGAAAATATGTCAAAATGTTGTTACTTATTTCAGGTCGACTGCTGTATTAAACTAAGTGGAATGCCAGATCTGACACTTACATTTGTTAATCCAAGACTGTTTGACGATGTTTCATTCCATCCATGTGTGAGATTCAAAAGATGGGAAGTAAGTATTTTTGATCTGATTATTCTTACGTGATTCATATTATAGTATTTTTCACATAGAATGGGTAGTGACAGTTCTAATTGCCAAACGAAATTATACTTTATTCAATGGCAATAAGAGGCATGACCCGTTTCTATACTTATGGTTTTATGCCTTAACACCATTGAATTAAATATTCATTTCGTTTGGCAATTAGAACTTCCACTACCCATCCTATGTAGAAAATACTATAACTGTAAGAAGCAGTAATTTTGGATAAACAGCCAACTAGGGAGCAAAGCAAAGAAATTAAGCAGATTAGAAAGAAAAAGCTGACAATCTTATTAATGAGCCTGTTTCATTATTGCCTGTATAACCATAATATGTCTAGACCACCAATGAGTTTTTGGAAGTGGCCCAAGTACGTTGAATGTTCCTTTACCACAAGTGGTAGATAACTTATTATATCTTCTCTTCGTCTGAGTGTGTTCCCGGTAGCACCCTCGGCTGCTACTTCGGAGCCCAGGGTCCGCATTCTTGGTTACTTTGCCACTTCGCGCGGTCTTCGGCATCCTTTGTGGAGAGGCCATTGGCACGCATGTCATCCCTGACGACATCAAATCAGCATTTCTTGGGTCTACCCTTCTTCCGGGACCCGGCGGAGGCGTCATGGCCAGGCACATAGATAACTTATTATATATTACTTTCAATATTTCAGGACTTGTCTGACAATCCATACTAACATTATAAATGTGAAAGTATTTCTGTTTGACTGTTAGCTTTTTACATCTAAACAACTTAACAACATTTAATAAATTCTGCATCCAGAGAAATTAGGCAGGCCTATATCAGGCCTGCCTAAGTCTAAAAAAAATACCGCAAACGAAATCGCGGGCAACTATTTAAATAAATTGCTTTTGATTTTAGTCCGAGAGAATCCTATCGTTTATCCCGCCCGATGGAAACTTCCGACTGATGTCATATCACATTGGATCGCAGAGTGTAGTCGCTATACCAATGTACGTGCGACACAACCTCACGCTACGGTCCAATGGGGATCAGGGCCGGATTGATATGACAGTTGGACCTAAACAGACGATGGGAAGAGTACTAGAAAGTAAGTTTTGCTTGTGTAATAAAACATTTTTGTAGCAGAAATATGTCAAACGAACATAGAACTACGCAGGAGAACTAAAGTCACTGACATAGCGCTCAGAATTGGCAAACTTAAGTGACAGTAGGTAGGTTACATTGCTTGTAGACCTGACGGCCGTTAGGGGTTGGAAATGCCCCTTATTTGGTGGATCGACGACCTAGTGGAAGCCGCCTGTAAACGTTGAATGCATACAATACTTAGCAAGTTGTACGGTTGACACAGCCTTTGCGAGAAACCTCTCTTTCATGTAGATGAAAGTAATTTCATATTCTTTTAAAGATTTTTATAATCTGGCACCTACCTACCTATATTATCACGCCAGACCCCTTGCGTCTTGGTCCGGTGAAGCTATTAAGGCCTTGCGGCCAACAGCGTACTTCATTCACACACACGACCGCCTTGCGACACACTTTCTGATAAAATTTATTCGAAAATTTTACATTTTACGTACACTTTATCTATATCGTCCCTTGCAGGGTGGATAGAGAATATATAGTTCCAACATATTATATGTGGTCCCAATAGTTTTTTTCCTACTATGAGGTATAGTTTTCGCATCACGTCGACATAGTTTGAACAAAATCGTCATTACATATTTCATTTTGTTTCCAGATGTAGCATTAGAGATCTGTATGCCCAAGTGCGTGTTGAATTGCTCTCTCACAGCGAACCAAGGGAAATACTCGTATGATCCTGTGAGTAAAGTGCTGTTGTGGGACATAGGACGTATTGAGTTGCCGAAACTGCCAAATATTAGAGGAAGTGTGAGTAACCTTACTTTTTATTAACTTTGTTTCAATTTAATTTATTCATTTGGTTCACCAACAACAGTTACACTCATACATTTTTATAAAATATTTAAAATATAGCAAAACTTAGTGCACCGTTACTTAAAGGTAAACACTACATGCTTAAAAAATCAAATTACTAATCTTAAAATATATATCTTATTAATAAGTGACTTATATCTAATGATCGAATGTTATCTGATGATCAAGGAAAAAGATGGGCAGATTGCTGTGGTTTATGACGATAATAAGAGTTTAATCTTTTTAAGTAGCATTCCGAACATATCCATTGATTGGTCAGTTGCGTTGTATATCTTGCACAGCCTGGCCAATGGTGAATTACATCGAAGCACGGATCTACGCATTGGTCCATCAAGTAGCTTTATGGGATTTCTAGGAGGACGACGTGGTACCCTGAAGCATACGCAAGAAAGAAGTTCGGGACAATCAACTTTATCATTGACTATTTTGTATAGGAAGGTTAAACCTATCATATCTCTTCTTCTATCCAAAGATGTCTTTTATTTTTTTTAGGGCGTGCTTTGTATCTTGATGCCTTTGTATAACCGGTCACATATGCTAGATGGTACAGAAATCTTTTTTGGATTCTCTCTAGAGCATATGAGTTGCGTAGTGTGGTCTCCATACTGTGCTGCAATACTCCAGCATACTACGCACTCGTGTATTGTAAAGGTGTATTGTGGTTTTGGAATTTTTGAAAACTTTTGCCATCCTCAAAACGAAACCCAACATTCGTGATGCTTTTTTTTACTAGATTATTTATATGCGGAACAAAAGTGAGTTTTCTATCAAATAGTACCCCCAGGTCTTTGGTTGTATCCTTTTCCGATAAGGAAATTCCCTTAACAGGATTTTTCCTTTTATTGTGACATTATCAGATATTGTTTCCTTGAAAATTTGTCAAACGAACATTTCTTGACATCCAACTCCATTCCATTATGTAACAGAAAAGTTTTGAAATCTTGGTGATGAAATAATCCAAGAAGAAGAAGTGAAACGTTAACTTCTGAATTCAGAAATGTGTTGGTAGAATGAAACAGGTAAACTTAAGATAGTCGCATAGAAAAAGTTGTTACTAGGATACGCGTTTGTATGTGCATAGACAATATTGGGTATAAATAAATGTGGGGATTCCTTAAAAGAACAGTTCGAAATCGCGTGGTACATGTGTTTAAAATAACTAATGTTAACGTCCTAGTGTTGGGTAATCCCCACGCTAGGATACATAGATAGATAACACTTTATTGTTCCACCAAACACATTATAGAAATACAATTTTATTTTACAACATAGTGTAAACCTTTGGCGGCCTTATTAATAGCGATCTCTTCCAGGCAACCTTAGGAATTATTTCTGTGTCGCGGATGCGTTTAAAACCACAAATTTCACATGAATTAACACCTATACCGAAATAAATATCGTGGGTCATAAAAGCTTTGTCTCGTATTGAGTTCAAATTTCCAACCCTTCGAGCCAAACTATCAGCTTAACTCAAAGTATTCTATAACACACAGGTCTCAGTCCAATCCGGTGCCGATACGACAGGCGCAAATCCAAACATCAACGTGCACTTTACGATACCACAGCTCGCAGTGAGCGGCCTCCGAGTCAGCCGCCTAGATATGTATGGCGCAAAGTATAAACCATTCAAGGGAGTCAAGTATGTGACGAAAGCCGGCAAGTTCCATGTGCGGATGTGATGGGAGGAGGAAACCGACGAGCCGTGGATATACCTGGGCCTGTCTTAATAATATTCTTATATACAATTTATTTTGGTCTATGAATTTTTCTAACGAAAACTTCCCAGTACGAGTCCGGAGCCTAGAATCGTGCCCGGTATATGGCAATAGGCTCGCACCCTATTACATAGGACCTAACATCGTCGGCGAAACGTAGGTGTACTCAGTACACCTCTGCCAGCCCCGCTTGGGGAATATAGGCGTGACGGTGTCTTTTTTTATGTCTGAGAAAAGCAAAAATGAGTTTTAAAGCTCTCCCTCCCCTCCGCCTCAGCCCTCCACTACAACCAACTGAATCGATCAACTAAAACAGATCAACTAATTTTTCTTCTCAAGGATATAACTATAAAGAACTGTGAACATATTACCCTAGCATGTTTGTTATCACATTCGTGAGATATACTATTATTATTGTTCCCAAGTAATCAGCAGTGAAATTTAGACCTTTTTTATCAACTGTTAGATTCAAAACTGTATTACACTTTGTCAAACACCGTTGAGTTTATCCCAGGTCATTGCAACGAATGCGACGCTATTATAACAAGAGACTCAATTGCAGTTTTTTATGTAACAAAAGTGTATTTTGGGTTTACTTATTCCAAAAAAGCTGGCAACCCAGTGTTTCATATGTTTCTTATATGGTAAATTAACAAAGCTGTCAATTTTAAATACATATTCAGTAGTGTTGTAAAAACGCTCGAGTCGGCGCTTAAAACGCTCGCGTCTCCTACGTGTTTCAACGCTCGTCAGCGTCGACTCAGCGCTAAACGCTCGACTTCAGCGCTCATTTTTACAACACTAATATTAAGTCGTTTTAGTATCGCAATAATGAATCCTCATTGCGTAATATGTTACGCAAGTTTTATTTGCAATAAGGACTATTTATATTTAGGACAGTACAATATTGACTTCATTACATTACCAAATTGTGTTCTTACACGAAAGGATTTCCCGATAGCAATATGATATGAAAATATTAGTGTTTATTACACGACCAGTGTTAATGCAATTTTGTGCTGTGTTTTCACAGAGAAAGTGTGCAATTGTTGTCAAGAGGTATATTGTTGAAAAGGAGAGATTATATAAATATAAATAATGTAACATTTTATCCTTGATGTATTGAAATTATATTACGCTAATTCTAATTAAGATTTAATAAGAATATGTATGTTTTTTATTTAAGTTTCTTTTTTTATACTTGTAAATACTGTTATTGGCGTAAGGCTTATAAAAACTTTTCCAAGCAATCAATTAGTTTTATTGAAATAATAAATATGACACAACAAACATGGTTGCTATTAACTCATACACATAATACATATACTTTCTCATATAGTACTATAGCATCATTTCTTACTTTGGAAGTAAACCTATAGGTACAGGTGTTTTTTTTTTGGACTGAGCAGTAAGGACAGATACTTTAAACGTTGTTATTACAGGAAAACATTCTAGGAGAAACTGTATCAATGGGCATTAAACATTTCAGTTACAGTCGTTGAGGGAGGTATCTGGTATCTTATCATTTGAGGCAGCAACGGTCTTGGCGCGCTTTCCGCCGCTAGACATCCTGACGGACACGGACGCGACGGTCTACGACCAGACTCGCGGCTTCCAACAAAGTGGCGAGGGTGTGCCTGCGCTCGTAAAAGTGAGACGGCGGGAACGACGACGCGCTCTAGAGGAGTGGCGCGTGAGGACCAGCCAAGAGCACATCGCGCGCAAGCGCATCGTCCAAGCCGTCCTGCCGTCCTTCGAAGCCTGGCACCAGCGGAGGAGAGGCGAGTCTCCTATAGACTTACTCAGATAATCACCGGTCACGGTTCCTTCGGTAATTATCTGAGGAAGAACGGACGCGAGGCGACGACGACCTGTTACCACTGCGGTGAGGACCAGGATTCCGCCCAGCACACGCTCGAAGAGTGCTCAGCGTGGGCCTACGAGCGACGGATCTTGGTAGACCGGATCGGACCGGACCTCTCCCTGCCGGGAGTAGTAGCGGCTATGCTGGCAGAGGAATTGGCGTAGGGGCTGTATCTGGGATATCACAGTCTCGCAGAAGGAGGAGGCCGAGCGGGATCAGGAGAGGGCCGATCCTGCCCAATGAAGGCGATGGCGCCCGGGTAGAGGCACAGCCCGCCCAGGCCCCCCAGCTCAATAGCCTGGGGCTTAAGAATACGGGCTATCTCGCGTCCCCCGCTGTAGTATCTGGCGGGGGGTCCTCCCAACGGGGGCTCTAACATCAGCAGGTGCCTTCGGGGTCGCGGATACAAGGGGTGGGGGTCTTGGGCGTCTTTTATGAGCGACCCTGAGGAGGACGACGGCGTGGTGCGACCTACGTCGCCGTAAACACCACGTCGGTGCGGGGGGAGCGTGCCATCAAGTCTACCCCCGATGGCGGGCTCTTAGGAGCTCGGCACAAGAGGAACACCGGTGCGTTCCATACGGAGATACCGGAGCCCCTCCCAAAGTGCTGATGTCGGCCACCCTGGGGTTTGTAGTCGGTCGGAATCTGATACGCTCCGCGAGCTTCCCCCGAGGCTCGCAGAAATCCTATGCAGGAATTACCCCAGGAAAATGAAAAATGTGTCTGGATCTACCTTTACTGCCCTGACTAAAAATCAACCCTGTACACACGAAATTGAGAACTACAGAACAACATAAGCGCGATTTAACTTGGCCGGATTGAAGTTAGCTTCTCCCAGCGTTTGCGTAAAGTATCGCTAAGAAAAGTGCTAATAAAAACATTTTACCTACTAAAGTCCAATTATCCTATTTAGTAGTTAGTCCTAGGAGTAGTGACTACTGGGCGTGACTTGGACCAGTTGTTAAGAGCTCAATCCACTCCGCCCACTGATATAGTCGCGGGTTCGATTCCCGCACGGGACAAATCTTTGTGTCACCCACCTACAAATATTTGTTTCGATTTGGGTTTTTATGTATGTGAATTACATGCCTGTGACCCACAACACAGGAATAATTTTAGTGTGGGGCTACGTTTGTAATAATGAGAATGAGACGAATTATGAGTGCGGAGGAAGCCGGAGGTCTGTAGGGAATCTGTTGGAACTATGTACTCTCTGCCTACCACGTATATATATATATATATATATATATATATATATATACAAGTTGTAACGCAGACCTCAGACACCCCGATTAGAGAATTGCTTCATAAATTCAAAACGAAAACCAAATTTCCATATTTAAAGGTTTTACCCCTTTTTAAGCACTTTTATACCCCAGTTAAAAATGAAATTTGTACGTCTATGTGTGCTTTTTGAGAAATACGTTTTAGGAATGCATTTGAAATCTCCTTTTTGCTGTGAATCAAGAATAAATTTAGTTTTTTATAGCGCAATGAAGGAGTAAAAGAATTCTTTGCAAATTTAAAAAAAAATTTAAGATACATTAAAAATCGTTGGAATAATTCAGTTACCGATTTAGAACAAACTACTTTCAGTTCTTGCGTTTATTCTGTAACAGCTTGTATATAGATGAAAATGAGAATGAGATGAGAGTCTCTACAACCAGTGTTGAGTTTGTGGTGGCCCTAAAAAGGTATAAAGACCTCACAGACCATGTCGCACCTGCTGGTCTGCTCTTCTTTCTTTCTTTTCTTTCTTTCTTTTAGATAAAACGTAGCCCCACACTAGGATTTATTCCTGTGTCGTGGGTGCGTTTACAAACATGAAAGTTCACACAGACAAATACCCAGACCGAAACAAATAATTGTGGATCACACAAAGATTTGTTCCGTGCGGGAATCGAACCCGCGACTATTAGACACAGTGGGCGGAGTGACTTAAGCTCTTAACCACTGCGCTAAATCGTCCGTACACCTGTGTACAAGAGAAGAGCTGAACACAGTCACAAATGGTGCGATTGAGTTAGCCACTTACTAAGCGGGACAAATATGAACGATTGACACGAAAAGAAAAAGAAGTGCTACAACTTCAATCCGGCCAAGTTAAATGGCGTGCACTGTAATTTTTTAAATCAATTACACATCACTCTATTCTTTTTCCAAGCATTGCCTTCAATAAAGCGATGTCTCGTCGCATCGCCCCCAGTTCACTTTCGACGCCGTTGACACACATCCGAGTCGATTCTTTATCTCTGAAGTATCTTTGCACGAGCACAGACATCAATGCTGGGAACTCTCTCTGAACACTCGCCTCCACGTCGCGTTCCTAATGCAAAAATAATTATTGATAAACGATTTGGGCTCTGAACGTAAACGCATCACGCGAAAAGTGGTATCGTGTTGTTGGTAATTGTTTAGCAATTTCAAAAAGTAAGATTGAATTCGTAGTTGCTTTTTGTTTGTAATTTGGCAGAAGCTGCAGGGCAGAAGCCATGCTTCCGAGGTCTTATGCAAATCTTCCCCAAGTTCAATTGAAGTTGATTCAGTAAGATACGATATAGGTGCAGGATGTAGCGAACATTTTACGTACGAAATGCATGGAAATCAGCACATTAATAATATTAGCCCTGTTAAGAACTGTCACACCGTTGGGCACGGGCCTCCTCTCAAACTGAGAGAGTTCACCACCACGCTGGCCCAGTGCGGGTTGGCGAACTTTACACACCTTCGAGATACTTAGGCATTCAGGGTTTTCCTTCATCGTTAAAGCAAGTGATAATATTTTTTTTAATACATTCATGTTTCCGATAAGACAGAGGTGCGTGCCTGGGTTTGAACCCGAGACCTCTGACTTTGCAGTGCAACTAACCTAACCACTAGGCTACCACTACTCGTCAGCACATTAAATATATAAAAAAAGTTCAGTCGTAGTAGGAACGCTATTCAAATGTCAAATTCCCAAAATTTTGAATGTGATTACCTAAAATGACGAATTTCTTAAAAGTTTCTTTTTACGTTCAACATAATGATCTATCGTTAATGTACCTACAGTCAATGAAGGGAACTTAACATGAAATGAACCTAAATTTTCCACCTGGAAGAACCTGCTATTTATTAATTACTGCTAGGTACATTTTAGAGAAAAACAAAAGAATTCGAGGCGCACGTAGCGCTGCGCGACCGCGTTGTTCTTACCGATCACCAAGGTTAAGCAGCGTTCGACTCGGTCGGCCTGAGATGGGTGACCGTTTGTGGCATTTTTATATTCGAGCGTCTCCGTGCTTTGGAAGGCACGCTAAGCCGTTGGTCCCGGTTACCACTTAATGTGTCATTAAGCCGAGTTAGAAGCCTTAAAGGCGGCTTGATAAGTTCCAACAGCAGGTGGCCACAAACCTGTCTCCACCAATCCGCACTGGGTCCACGTGGTGGAGTATGACCTAATCTCTGTCACCTCGATTTGTGAGAGAAGGCATTTTCCCAGCAGTGGGCAGTAAGGGCTGATATTATTTATTATTATAAAAGAATTGACCAAGTTATTGTCAATAGATTTAGCCATTTAATATGCCTACTGAGACACCATAATATGCAAGTATGTATGTTCATTTTTAAAGAAAAGGAAAATAACACGCGCACGCATAAATCCTGAAAATTATGGCATTAGTGTAATCGCGTTGATCTTACAATATAACAACAGAAAGCGGGAGACCAGCGCGCACATTTTCCCACGGGTTTTCTGAATTTGGTGACGATCCATTCAATTACATGACTTATTCCAGACGCCGTGGGGATCATGTTGTATGGCGAAGGTAGAGTTGTTTGGAGCATGTAGTCAATATACACCTGGAAAAGAGGAACGGAGATTAATAGACGGTTTCAATATTTAACTCGAGGAAAGATTCGTCTACTTTAATATTATTCACATACGATGGGTAGCGACAGTTCTTAGTGCCAAACGAAATTAATATTTAATTCAATGGGTATTAAGGCATAAAACCATAAGTATAGAAGCGGATCATGCCTCTTATTGCTATTGAATAAAGTATAATTTTCTTTGACACTTACAACTGTCACAGCACTTATCTTACGTGAAAAATACTATATCAGTTGAATTTTACATAATATTATCGTGTATGTTCTTAAAATTAATTCTGCCTAAATATGTACTACGCTATGACAGTCAAGAAATTTATCTATTAGCTAGATTTTTGGGGATGGAAGACCTGCGATCATAGCCTATCTTTGACGTACCGTAGACGCGTTGGGGAAAAAACGTAAGTGTTAGATAGAAAAATGCGTAAGTAGGCAATTACGATCATTTCGAGAACCTGTTACGAAAATAGCTTTAGTAGCTTTTACGACATTCCATCAGGGGCCATTAAGACGGCGAGAATTCCTTGATGTACTGAAGGTTTGACCAACTGCTTCAGGATATGCCAATAAATAATATTTATAGAGTTATGCTAAGTTAGCGTATAATGTAAAAGAAATACACACTATAACTACTAGCAGGTATAGCCCAGTTGTTAACATATTGCGTGTAAACAGGCTAACTAGGCTGTCCTGGGTCCGATAAAAAAAAACAGTATATATAATTTTTTTAAACTTTAACTCATAATACGAATTATTCCTGTGTTGTGAGTGTATTTAAAAACATGAAAATTCACATACACATATATCCAGACGGAATCAAACAATTGTGGGTCACACAAAGATTTGTCCCGTGCGGAAAACGAAGACTATTCGACCCAGTGGGCGGAGTGGCTTAAGCTCTTAACCACTGCACCAAATAGTCCAAATTTGATTGAAAACTATCGTTTTATACGTTCCTTTGCAGTATAACTTGGAATCTGACTTGATGCTCTTGTTTATGGGGTTCTAAACGTTGAGCGATAGTTTTATATTCGTGTCGGTTTAACTGATATAGAGAGCTTATGCGGGGGATAACACTCTTTGGCACTTCCGCCACATGAAGATTATATAAAGTTACACAATCAGGTATGTCTTTCGCTTTATTTATAGCTTTAATTTATAGCTTAATAGTATTGGGAATGAAACGTTCGTTTAAGTGTTAGGAAAATCGTCTTGTTCTAGTACATATTCATGGTTAAGAATGTCGCAGAATTATAAAATTAGATACCGTCTCTAAGCCGCTGCCATGTTTAGATAACTGGCTATGGAAATGATACTGAAGCCTAAGCTTGCCGTCAAACTTACATTTTTTGAATTAAACAATGCTATTAGCGACAGGTATAATAATATAATAATATCAGCCTATACTGCCCACTGCTGGGCAAAGGCCTTCTCTCACAAATCGAGGTGAGAGAGATTAGGTCATACTCCACCACGCGGACCCAGTGCGGATTGGTGGAGGCAGGTTTGTGGCCACCTGCTGTTGGAATTTATCAAGCCGCCTTTAAGGCTTCCATCTCGGCTTAACGACTACCAGATTAAGTGGTTACCGGGACCAGCTTAACGTGCCCTTCGAAGCACGGAGACGCTCGAATATGAAAATGCCACAAACGGTTACCCATCTCAGGCCGACCGAGTCGAACGCTGCTTAACCTTGGTGATCGGTAAGAACACCGCAGTCACATAGCGCTACGAGCACCTTAGTGACAGGTACGTACATAGCAATCCTTTAGATCTGCGTGATGTTTTTTATCTTCTACGTTTTATCAATTGGTGTTAGCACTAACCTCAGTCTTTCCGAATGTCCATTCTATATCCACATTATCGGTTACTCTTTGAAAAGTGTGCGACATGGTAGCTATGAGCATATTCAATACGACGATTACAGACACGACTTCGAAACCTGTTAATGTAACGTAATTAGCCGCAGTGAACGTTTTACTTTTGTTGAATTCCACCAAGTTGTTTTTGTATTTAACGCATAGAGATAATAAAGTTATTAGTATAGTTTTCATTAAAGTAGCTATTTTGATAAAAACCGGACAGGCGTTAGTGGTTTTTATGCAATTATGTAGTGTATTGTAAATTGTATGACTTGAATACAGAGTAATTAATAAAGCAGATTACGTTTAAAACTTTTTAATAAATTAAAAGGGTTAGTTATAAAAGATTTTTTTTGTAGCATGATCTTCACCATAAGCCCCTGCCTCTAATCGCTACCGATATTGTTTAACATAATTTGTTATATTTAGTATCTCTTACTTAAAATTAAGGCCCGTTGAACGTCGGTTAAGTACCTACTTGGTACCGTTGCTACTCTTCGGGGTGTGGTGTATATATTATATAATCTTAATTTTGTCTTGGAATGGAAGTCATCCATACTTTAAACTGTGGTACAAATGGGTACTGTAACTGTAGGCCAACTTTTCATTTAAAATCGCTAAATAATTACCTTTATGGGTACTTACATCCGAAACAGAAGTAACCAATACGTTCGGTGAACGCGTGTCGGTTTTCGTGAGTTTTATCCATGGACCTCAACTCTCTAGTATTTTCTAAAACAACGTCGACACTTTCCAGCGGAGCCATACAGAATAGAGCCCAGAACAAAGTGTTCAAAGTATCGGCTAAGCTCGTAAATGACGAAACCTGTAGAAATTATGGTATTCTTACCTCGCGCATATAAGAGTAAAAAACAAACACTTAAATAGGTAGATACACTACAACATTTTCCAATAAATCGCCACGGGGTAGCATTCCTTTATTAGTTATTACATATGTGTGTGTATGTAGGTATGCTTTTAATTAGAAATTCATTACTAGTTTGTCCCTGTTCCGCGTGTACTTCCCAATATTAAATATAGTATACACAGCGTCACGTCTTTATTCCCCAAGCGGGGGTGGCAGAGGTGTACTGAGTACATCCACGTTTCGCCGACGATGTTAGGTCCCATGTAATAGGGGCGAGCCTTTTGGCCTATACCGGGCACAATTTCAGACTCCGGACTCGTACTGAGATGTTTTCGTTAAAAAAACTACACTTGTCCGACCTAGGCTTTGAACCCAGGACCTCGTGATCACAAAGCGATGCGTTTTGCCACTAGACCAATGAGACAGTCCATTAAATTAAATTATTGAATACTAGCGACCCGCCCCGGCTTCGCACGGGTGCAATGTAGATACTAATGTGGGACAGTGTAGAGTGATTAATAATATTATGAATATGATTAGTCTATACTACGGGATATCTGTATATACAATATTTACAGCTGTTTTTTCATGAGACAAACAAACATGTTTTTATTAGAGATAGATTAAAGAGCGACATATAACTGGACGTGTGAGAAACACTCAACGCTCAAATCTAAGCTTGCAACGTTGATATATTGTAAGATATTCATTTTAATGATATGCTATACAGGACAGTTTTGATCTATATGAAATGCACAACGTATCTAATGTATTTAATTGGATAAGGAATAATACCGTATTGTTTAAATAGCTTGGTAAATAACCCATAATTTTTTTTTAATATGTTAAGGATAAAAATAGTTACTCTGGGTTATCCTTAGGAGATAAACATATACCATCGCAGATTTTTTATCGATCTTTTTAATATATACAATTTCGTAGTACATTAATTTGATCTATCTCGTAAGGTTTAGCCAGCGATTGCAATGTAAGCGCACAAAAATATGTTTGTTATGACATCACATTACAAATATTTGAATTTCTTGGCTTTTCTCTACTATAATATGCATGCATATAACATATAAATCTTCCTTGAATCACTCTATCTATTGCTGAAAACTGCATTGAAATCCGTTGCGTAGTTTAAAAGATCTAAGCGTACAAACAGCGGCAGGGATTTTATTTTATACCATGTAAAGATATCGTTTTTATTTTGTAGGTACCGATTCTACTATTGACGCATCTGCAAAGACATATAAAATTTTGAAATACCTACCAGCGAGACAAATATAATCGTATCTTACTCAAAGCAAAATTGGTTTCAGAGCAATGCATAGACAACCGTGTAAAATTTATAAGCGGACATAATTGTGTGGTGTTTGACTATCATTTTTACAGTGACATGTAAAGCTCCGCGGGACACTCTTGCGCAGAGCACGCAGAGTAAACAAAACCAAAAATTAACATTGGATTAGAGTACTGCGAGGTGGTATAATCGGTGTGAAGCATACACACAGCATGTCAACCGGCTTTAAAATGCTTCTGATCTATTGAGATCATTCTAAGGCCACACCACACAGGTCTAAAGTAATTGACAAAAGATCATTTCTAACATTGTTCTCGGGCGTGCGGTCTACACATTAGAAAAAGTGGACGTCTAAAACTCTTTAAATAAACTTTTTCAATATAGCTTTTGTTTCTAGGCAGGGGGCTTTGTTTGATTATATCTATTCTGTAAATACGAATAATATAAAATGCTTTTTATATTATTCGACTATGAGAGTCGAGGAAGCCAGAGAGGTATGTAAGGACAGAACCTGTTGGAACACTAACCTCTCTGCCTACCCCGCAAGGGATCTGGCGTGAGGTTATAGATAGATAAAATGCTTTTGATAGTCATGGGAACTCGCGCAAGTGTTTTATACGTAGATCATCCGGTTTTTCAAGAACTAATGCAAAGTAACTGTAAGGTTTGCTTTGTAAGTTGCAATGATCCGTGAAATAAGTTGCAGACAATGTGAAGTAATAATTAAATGCGAAAGCCCACGTTCCTACTACAGTACGTGCGTGTGTAGTTACTAGGTTAACGGCTATGTCGGCAGGTTCACAACTTTGAATTGTAAAACTGGGGGCACAGTCTCCACCGTTAAATCGAGACTAGGTAGTAAATCGCTTGAACTTTAAACTTGAAACGCCTACGATGTAGTAAAGTGGTTGTAGATTACGCTATAATGTTAACATTTTATCGTGCTATAATTTGAACGAAACTAGATGACATGAAACGAATGATACGAAACTTGATGGCAAGACATTCTCGTATGCATATTACTTAACATTGTAGAATTCAAAATAAAGTGCATTTATGACGACATACCCATCAGAGACGTGATCTCGTACAATAAGTCTTATAAAAAAGCTCAGAGTTGCTCAGCAAGCTGGATGGAACGAGCTATGCTCGGCATTCCTCTACGTGATCGAATCAGGAATGAGGAGATTCGTAGAAGAACTAAGGCCACTGATATAGCCCTCAGGATTAGCAAGCTGAAGTGGCAATGGGCAGGCCACATAGCACGAAGATCGCACGGGCGTTGAGGCAAAAAGATTCCACGTATTGGCTAGCGCAGCGTAGGACGACCGTCTGCCTGATGGACCGACGATCTTGTGAAAATCGCAGGAAGTCGTTGGATGCAGGTGGTATCGCACCGGTTACGCTAGAAAGCGAGTGGGGAGGCCTATGTTCAGCGGTGGACAAGTATAGGATGATATGATGATGATGATGATCATGTGCATTTATGCTTGCCTTTATTAAAAAATAAAAGAAAGCTAGATCGTGCTACGTGGGTTGGTGTTGACAGGAAGACGGTCTAATTCCTTGACATCAGATATGTTTAAGCGAAATAGGCAATCATAGCAAAATAAATAATGACCGGTTTTTTTGGCGGGAAGTCGTAGAGTGATGTTGTCAATTTGCTTTAATTTCCAAAACTTGTGTTATTTCGACTAATAATGTGTAATGTTGGTGGAATATTAACCATTATGTGTTCTTATATGTGCACGAGTGAAGTTAATTTTACCAAAGTGATAAAACGTGCCTTTTCGACTTCCCTCAAAACGGCCATCGCAATTGGTATGTATAGTGTCCACCGCTTTACTATCCAGGGTACTTCATTCATTTCATTATCATCGTTTTCATGAAGTTCATGGGGGAGTCGAATTAATTTAAACAGACACGATTACATATCTTACTGGACACTAACAAAATACACTTAAAAATAGTGTGAAGCCATAACTTAAAGAAGAAGAAAAAATAATGACCGAGGCTCGTGGTATTTTTACAAGCTTTTATTTAACTTGTAATATTCGTAGGTCTCTCTGTCTGTCTTTCCGGTTTAAATCTTGTGAATCACTTTTCAAGCACTTGCGGGTATCCGATTGAGCTGTAATTTGGCATACGTATGTAAAGTCGGTGACAATGCAATAATATACCATGGAGCTGTATGATTTTTGTTTTATTGAAGTAGCCCCACACTAGGATTTATTCCTGTGTCGTGGGTGCGTTTACAAACATGAAAATTCACATACACAAATACCCAGACCGAAACAAATAATTGTAGAGCACGCAAAGATTTGTCCCGTGCGGCAATCAAAACTACGACTATTAGACACAGTGGGCGGAGCGGCTTAAGCTCTTAACCACTGCGCTAAATCGTCCGTCCGTCCATTAGTCGGAAGGTGGCTATAGGAACATATGAATTAACGCCCTCGAGTTTAGGTTCGTTAGATTGGTGTTGACAAGTACTATACTACAAGATACTGTTCAGGGTCTGATGGTGAAGTCGAAAGGTGGCCAATGGAACCACCCAATTACTCCATAAAACCCTGCCGTGTTTGGGCTCGTTGGATTTGTCTTGACGAGTATTTTGAAACTCGAATAGTGTCCAAGGTCTGATGATCGAGCCGGAAGGAAGCCATAAGAACTCCTTAAGTAAGCAAGATATCTTCTTTGTTATTTTGCAATAAAAGATTTCTAAAAAGTCTTTTTAAATTAAAATTATTATATCTAAATACGCAGGCATGCACAATTTTATTATCTACTGACTAAGCTACTCTCTTGGTTTCTATTTTAATGCGACATAAAATATCATAGAGCCTTACGACTCAGTTTTTGAAGCCCGTTACGGCGATGTTATCTCTCAGGGTCAAATTGTTATTTGTTGGGCACGATATTCTAAATTGCGGGTTCGTAGAAGTTTAAGTGGGGTCCTTGATCAGGTCATGCTGATTTGTGGTTACCTGCACGGTCTTCATTCCGAATTCGTCCTCGTACACCATACCGTCGTAATATTGGTAGAAGCGTGCGAGACCCGCAGCGAAGGCACTAATGATTATAGTAAACACTATTATATACTTGTAAATGTCGATTGTCATCTTTCCCAGTGATACCTGTAAATAAGATGTTGTATTACTTGTTTGTATGTGATTTTACTTTGAATACACATGTATTACTTAAAAAAGCTTAAAATTTTATTAAATATGTGCACGGAATAAAGAAGTTCTAGTAGTCTCCTTTCTTCTGTGTATACTTGTATCTGTGTATTTCTTCTGATAAATAATTACTTAACTATAAGTAATAAAAAAAACTGATGGAAGACGATATCGGCACACGTAGTAGGTGTTCACTTAACTTTTTTTAGAAGCAAAATATAATTTATAGGTAGACAAAATGATGAAAAAACTAAGGCGCTTTTAGCGTTGCGGGATCGCGGTATTTGTAACGATTATCAAGCTAAAGCAGTTATCAGCTCGGTCAGTCTGTGATGGGTGTAAGTTTATAGCACTGCTTCGGAAGGTGCGTTAAGCCTTTAGTCCTGGGTGTTACTTGATGTGGTAGTCGTTAAGGCGAGTTGGAAGCCTTGTAGGCGGCTTGATTAGTTCCAACAGCGGGTGGCCATACACCTTCATCTGAGTATCATTCCGCACTGGAACGGCATGGTGTTGTGTGACCTATAGTCATTTATCTCGATTTGTGAAAGCAAGCCTTTGCCCAGAAGTTAGACAGTATGGGCCGATTTAAATGGTAATATTATTTTGACATTTGAATACATCTATTTTTGTATCACCGTTCTTAGATATTTACAAGTCTTTCGGATTTAGTGCTCAATGAGATATATTGTAAGTTGACTTACTACAAGGAAACTCAACTTACTTTCTCTTGTCTTCCTAGTTAGTTTTTACGACACTAGTGGGACGTGATGAATCATTAGGTTTGTCTGTCCCAGATCAGAATGAAGCCTCCGTACAGTCATCAAATATGAACCTAATAGTATATTCATGTTTGCAACAACTTTGGGTATCGCTTGGTGCTCTATTGGCATCGAAAGGATCTGCGTGAAAGCGCGTCTTTGCTAAAACACGCCCCGGCTTACAATCCCATAAAAGGATAGGTATCTGACCCAAAATATGTAACTTATCTCAATCATAAGTTTCTCCCATTAATAAACAAACCATAACATTTACTTATTTAAGTTAAATATGTATTGTGACAATGGAAAAGCTTAAACATCTCTGCAGAATACTTCACATCTAATTTAAATAAAGGCTTATGCGACGTTTTCTAATGAGGCCATTCGAGCAAAGAGTCAATACGACATTTAAATGTGAAATGTGCATACCTGCAGTGGCCCTAGATGGTAGTTCAGTTGGCATAGGAACATGAGACGGAAGAAAGCAAATATAGTTGCTAGGCAAAACGTGCCTTCGGCCAATAGTGTTGGATCGTATTGGCTCCAATGTTTGCGTTCTGAATAAAAGAGTTCAAGAGATGTAGATATCTTTCTAAATCTATTTTCGTGATTGCATGTCTAGATTTATTAATTGAAAATGAATGGTTTTGAGACGCGAATCAAAGAAACGTTTGTTTAACGGATGCCATCCTCCAACTATCATTTGTTAGAAATTTCTTTACGCAAGCTGATAAAATAAGCATTCCACAGACACTAATGCGGCTAATGAAACTTTATTATGCAGTCTTCAATCCTAACACACCCAATGTTGCGAAGTTATTTATACACAAGATACTGTCTTACATGCCTAATTAAAAAAAAACAAAATGCATAAGCACTGTCACGCCTGTATTCCCCAAGCAGGGGTGGTAGAGGGGCGAATTTTTCGTCGAAAATGTTAGGTCTTAATGTGTCTCAATGAGGGGGCGAGCCCATTACACCGCACAAAATGGACTCCGGACTGATACTGGGAATTTTAAAACATCGTCACGCCTATATTCCCCAAGCGGGGGTGGCAGAGG
Organism: Phalera bucephala; assembly: GCA_905147815.2. NCBI lineage: Eukaryota > Metazoa > Arthropoda > Insecta > Lepidoptera > Notodontidae > Phalera > Phalera bucephala. Next base: position 13,933,958 of record LR990617.1, on the reverse strand, counting down.
TGTACTAAGTACACCCACTTTTTGCCGACGAAGTTAGGTTCCCCGTAATAGGGGGCGAATTTTACCTCTGAAAATTACATTTTGTCCGAATCATGATTCGGAACTAGGACCTTTGTGATCGCACATTATTTAATTTACACACCGTCACGCCTATGTTCCCCAAGTGGGGGAATAAAGGCGTGATAGTAAAGTTATAGTTAAAAAAAAATATTTTTACGTAAATAAGTCCCACCTAAGTCGTCCAGGCCGTATACAGCGATGTCTATAGCCGCTGCAAACCAAAAGGCGAAAGTGAGGCCGAACAGAGAGAGCATTATGATCTCGGCCCAGTTCCACATTTTAGTGAAATACCGCCGAGGTCCTTGCATCAAGCACATCCGGATAGCCGACCATGTATACCCACACACGTACAGTATTAGTATAGCTTCGACACCTGTTATAACACGATTTTATACCTTCTTAGCCAAATGCGGAAAATGCTATTTAATTTGCATTTTTTTTAATGGAGCCTCATACTAGAAATTATTCCTGTTGTGAGTGCCTTTACAGAGATGAAATTTACATACACTAACACCCAGACTGAAACAAATATTTGTGGGTCCTACAGAGATTTGTCTCACGCAGGGATCGAACCCACAACTACTCGAGTCAGTGAGCGAAACAGCTTAAGCTCTTCACCACTGGACCGAGTCGTCTGTCAAACTACTATTACAGGCTTCAGCCTGATAATATACACAGTGATATACACATAGTGTGTGTATCATTGATAGTCGGTATTATGGGAACATACAAACCCAACATACAATAAGTAACTGTCTAGCGCATAATAATACGCTATCCAACCGCAACTTGGTTCGCAATATCGTGTGCAATTAATTGTGATAATCTTGACAAAGGATCTCATCAGCGTCATCAGAAAGTAAAGCGCGAACCTGTGTTTGGCGGGCCTCGTTTCAGTTCGGTTTTATCTTGATTAGAGATGTGGAAGACCAGGACGAGGAATACGAAGTAAGCAGCAACATGAGTAATCAGTTTGTTCAACGGTATCTGCCAATGCGTGACGAGGCGATGACGAGGCGCTAACTGAGAACATACCAATTAGACACACACTCTTACTGATGCCCATAAAAAAATAATATAATAATAAACTCACCATGCATACGAGCAGAATAATCGGTGTAATGAGCACTCGGGTTAGAATTATTAATGCCTTTGTTAACGTAGATTTGCACCTCCAATTGTGCCAATCGCCTAGCCAGTATGCTTCTAGTACCTGAGTGACACACTTTGATTATTAATGTACAATTTATAGTCATGAAATTTAATTGCTATGTCTTAGCTGATATTTTAATTTAGGAGTGCAAGAAATCACTCGACACCTAGGCCATGTATTATCGCCTGTCGAAATTTTAACATTCAATGTGGGTCAATATTAATGGTATATAATGCATTTACCTGTTGAGTATTCGGATGAGCCACAAATTCTTTTTGCTTATAATCCACAGCCATTAGGAGTCTCGGTAAAACAAAATCACGGCGACCTTTACATCCCGATCGTTGCTTTAATATTAGTTCTACTTCTTGAGATGTGCGGCAACATCCTATGCAAATAGTTACGATAATGGTTTAGCTATCGGCGGCTTTCTAGTAGATATCAAAATTACAATTATTTTCAGTGAAAGTTTAGCTTCACCTATAAGGTCAACAGCAAATGTACTGACGTCATCTTCCAGTTGCAAATATGCTGCTGCTAATTGCCTACACGCTGCGGCGTTGGCCGCTAGTTCCGCTGCGAGGTAGAATGCGTCCAGTATAGGGTCTGATGACACATGGACCAGGTAGGCTGGTGACGCGATAGCTCTATATACAGACAGACGAGCGCTGCATGTGTGTAGAGGGTCCTCGTTCACTGTTACATTTCTATGAAAAGAATTAAAATAATTTTAAAATGCGTAACGGTGTTAAAACTGTAAACCAGAATTTAAAACAACAGATGGGTCCCGCGCGTGGGTGCGGTAAATGCTGTCAATGTTAACATACATCACCTATTTACACCATTCCTACATTTACTATGTCTAAACTAAAATTTGCTATTCATCTGGTGAAATGAAACGATGTTGTTGGTGTCAAACAGCACAAAATAAAACAATATAATTGGGCAACTTTGGTGCCTTGATTCAATCACTTCTATTGGATCTGTTAGTTCGGTCGACAGATAATCCGTAGTTTGATTATTTTATGTATCTTTACGGGAACAAAAAAGTATGTGCATTTTCTTAAGAGTTTATTTCAAACAAAATAAATATCTTCAGTTCACCATTTCTCCGTGAAGCTATAAAATTATTAAGGGAACAATCGATTTACGGTATCTAAAACTATAGGTCTATTGACAAGTTATTTATCTAATTTTTTTAAGGACAGAAGGTTAACATCAAGGCCAAAACACATAATTAAGGTTCATACAGTAATTTATCCGTGCGGGGATTGAATCCAAGGGCTAGACTTAAACCTAGATTTCGCCTTCATCGAATGTCGTACGCGGCAAACTGAAAATTGCTAATTTGTTCGTGTGAAATTAATAAGCTAGAGAGACAAAGATGGTAAATTATATTTTTGTAAATGTTGCTGATCGTTGTGAAAGAAAGTAGGAAATCGCTACGAATGTGAGTTAAAGTGACGCATACATACTTGCAAGGAACACAGAGACAGTTGGCAACATGTGGGCTAGTGATAGTGTGACCACGCTTGATCAGCAGTTCTACAACCTCAAAATGGCCCATCTGTGCAGCAAGAATAAGTGGGGTAACGTGGAGCGGGTAATCCGTCGAATGAGTTGTGCCCGCAAATTCTAAACCTGGCGAGAGCTTCTTTTGAGCATCCAGTAACATCACTGTAAAGATACACCCACTCACTAACACGCGTCTCTTTATAAAAGGCAAGTGAAAGCAAAAATGCGAACATTTACCCAATATTTTAATACTGTTATCTCGTACGGCGTGTAATACTGTGTCACCAATCTCTATATTCGGATGCGACAGGAGAAATTCTACCATTGATTCTGATCTGTTGTGAAGGGCTATATGTAGTGCAGATATTCCCTATAAGGTAAAATTCTACTGGTAAGTAATTATTATACGTATTAGACGTTTTCGTATTAAAGGATTTAAATAACTCGGGAATTAGACCTGAAAATTAATGCAGTTAATGTTCAATGACGGGTGTGTTTCAATATACTGCCTAACAGCTCTGACATCATCTTCAGATACAAGTAGTAAGTATTCAACCTCGTGAGATTGTAATTTAGGCAAAAGTATGCAAGATTTTGATTCCAATTCAATATTTTCAAGTACAAAGTTTTAATATGAAATGGAGTGGAAATGTAGACTATATTCACCGATTCCAGTTTCTCGTACATTTTCTGTTGTCGTCTGGATATTTTGCTACCGGATTTGAGTTTTCTCATGCTACATTTTTCGGAATACTTTAAGGAGTTGTTAATTGAAGTTTGGAAGCTGCAGTGGTTATCAAATTTTGGCTCGGAGTACGCTTTAATCTCTATGTGGTGTTTTTTTACTTCTTGCAACAAAGTTTTGGTATCACTTTTTTTAACGATTTGCGCAGGTTCACCATTATTAGAATTGATTGTATTTGCGATTGGATTTCTGGTATCGTCTGCTGAGATACGATCTGCAGTTGATACATTCGCGTCATGCACGGGTAGACTAGGTAAGCTTTGATTTTCAATCGAGTCCGTTTTATTTGATGTTGGTGACTTGGCAATGTAATCGAGGTGAAACATTGCTTTATTGAATTGTATGAGCTTGCTAAATATAACTTATAAGTATTCCTTTCAAACAAAAATCACACATGGAGGCATTGCAGGTAACAAGTTGTGACTTGGTTTTGACTTGACTTACTCAAATATTTGACAACTACCGATTTAATTCTTTTTTGCAGTAATTCTAATTAATTACAGCCAGTTAATAATTTAACTATCTTATGAGTAAAAAGGTGACTACTGTTGCCCATTTTGGTAGGTTTTCTATAAGTCTACGGTCTATAAGTCCATTATAAAGATTTTTTTTATTAATTTTCACTGTACATTGTGTACAGTAAGGCAAAATATGAATAAGATCTTGTAAGGATCTGAAATAAAACAGACACATAGTAAAAGAGATGATATTACACTTCTAGGATCATTAACTTTTTGTTCATATAATAATTATATTATTAATTAATAGACAGTCCATGTTTTTTATGTGCCGTGGTCAATCCTGTCGCCATTCGTAAGCCATAATTATATCACACGTCTTTCCAAATTTTGTATAGTTCTCTCTTATATCGAGATTTCCTCACACGGTGCACCTTCACAGTTAGCAAGTGGCAATTAACGAAATTAATTAACGATGCAAGGAAAACCCTGGACCTCGTGAATACAAGATGAGCGTTCTTTCTAGCAATTAGTTAATAGTTGTGCTTACCGAGGAATATGTAGCCAGTGTTATATTCGTGAAGTTCATAGCCGTAAACGCAATGGGCTTTTGAGCTCTGAAAAAGAAAATCTTATCATCATCATGTATAGCGTGCACCTACGCACTGTTAGGTGTAAGCCTCAGATCTCGACCGCGATTATTTTAACCCGTCTATGTCTGGCCTCTCCACGCCTAACACTTCTCTTGTTGTTTCTAGGATACCACTTTGCAAATATCTTAGTCCATAGTTTCGTCAATCTCAAGATTCCGTATTGAAGATGTTTTGTACAACGTCGTATGTTGACGTTGGGAAAAAGACCTTGTGAACTGATGTCGAGCATGGGATTAAGGCATTGTCACTTTGTGAGCTATTATTGCTCATATAGTGCGATAGATGTAACTCTTTAGATTAATTGTAATAAATACTCAGTAGTTATATCAGTTCACCTCCGTATAAGGAAAAGCAGGGCGCGTCGACACCGAGGATTAGTACGGTACCATCCGCTATTGTACGCAGCAGCCGCCACATCTGCGTTCTACATGAAATATATAAAAGAAAGTTAAAATATAGGCGCTCGTAGCGCTGTGCGACCGCGGTGTTCTTACCGATCACCAAGATTAAGCAGCGTTCGACTCGGTTGGCCTGAGATGGGTGACCGTTTGTGGCATTTTCATATTCGAGGGTCTCCGTGCTTCGGAAGGCACGCTAAGCCGTTGGTCCCGGTTACCACTTACTGTGGTAGTCGTTAAGCCGAGTTGGAAACCTTATAAAGGCGGCTTGATAAGTTCCAAAAACAGGTGGCCACAAACCTGCCTCCACCAATCCGCACTGGGTCCGCGTGGTGGAGTATGACCTAATCTCTCTCACCTCGATTTGTGAGAGAAGGCCTTTGCCCAGCAGTGGGCAAGTATAGGCTGATATAATAAAATATATATTTTGTACCTGTAGATGTAAAATATACTTATAAGGGTTTAGAAACAAATGCTACTATTACAGGAATAAGACTTCCAGCTTTTTTTACTTATGCAACGCATGCCATCACTATTTTATTTTAAGGGTAGTTAGCAGGTATATTTTTGTATTTGTCAGGGAAATAACTATGCATGATTTCTAGTATTCTGTGGGTTTATCATACTAAAAAGTACCGCAGTGGCCTCCTTAGGCATGCGATATTTATCAGTATGTTCATAAAAAGTGAAGGACTCACCGCATGAAAAATATCATCCGCATACCAACATAACATTCCAATTTGAATCAAAGCTGATACTAAAAACAATTTGTTACTGATAGCCATGAATGGTTCAAGCAGCTGAAAGCAACAATGTTTTTACATATAATTATTTATTTACATAAACTTGAGTAAAAAAAAATATGTGACTTTGTGGCCGTATGGTATAGCATATACCCACCACTAATACAAAAACTACGCAGCATATATTTACAGAACTTAAAACAATATTTACAAGATTCGATAAGGAAAAGGCATTCTCCAAATCATTACAGTATCTGAAACAATAAAATTTTAGTATTCAGGTAGAGCCAGATAGAGCTTATTCTTTGGATTATGTTATATGTCTATAATTGAAAGTAATTAATTATTGCGCTAAGTACATGTTTAATATTAACATATACCGTTAACGTGATTGGCAGATATTGAATACTATCGTGCCCAAGGGCTTGGTCTTCGAAATTTGTCGTTACTTTTTTAGCACATAAATTGAAACTTATGGGCGAAGGTAGCAAGAGTCTGGTTTTATAATTATCAATTTGTAATTAAGATATGGCTTAATTTATTATCATAGCCCGGGGGTCTGGACAAAGCGACGCAACGTTGACATGCATGTTAGCGCCCTCACAACGCAACTGTAGTTAAGCCCACGGCAATTTTTAATGATCTGTCTATTATGTGATCACAATTACGGTTTTTAGTGTAACATAAATATCTCTGTTTCATCACGCCCTATCCCTACGGGATAGACAGATAATACAGAGTTCCAATAGGTTGTATTTTAATTAGGTTTCCTTACAGATCTCCGTGGCTTCCTCCACTTTCATAGATCTTCGGTTACGGGGACTCTTGATTTGCCCTTTAGATAAGACACGGTGTATTTTTATTAATGTGAATCAATAATCGAAATCACCTAATGAGACGTTGATGCAGTTTAATATTTCCCTTTATTTCTTCGTAGTATTGTTCATCAATTCGATCAATAGCGGCTAAAGATTCCAAGCGAAGCTTCAACAATTTCAATAGCAGACTTATATGACTTGCCATGGCGGAGAATAAGAGGTCTGTGCAGACCATTATCCATACACAGGTTTGACCTAAACATAAAAGTAGGACCGTATTATAATCTACACAATTGTCTTTATGGTTAAGCGCGCACTTATGTTTTGTCATTATGCTGGCCGAGTTTGCTATAACCGCGGTATACCCTTAATATTATAATATTCATTATATATAAATATTTTGTGGGTAAATGCCGTTGTATATGTTTTTATGTTTGAGGCTTTACACTTTATATTAATGCTACATCTACCGTCACCGACTTACTTCTCTTCTATTGATCGATACTCAACTTTGTAAATAAAAACCAACGCACCAAATAAATGTTCAAACATAAATATTAGTTAAACAACTTTAATGTTTTGTAGGACATGAGTGATAAACACCGTCACGCCTATATTCCCCAGCGGGGGTGGCAGAGGTGTACTGAGTACACCCACGTTTCGCCGAAGATGTTAGGTCCCATGTAATTAGGGGCGAGCTTATTGCCATATACCGGGCACAATTCCAGACTCCGGGCTCGGACTCTTGACTGCCTTGTTGGTCTAGTGGCAAAGCGCATCGCTTTGTGATCACGTGGTCCTGGGTTCAAATCCTAGGTCGGAAAAGTGTAGATTTTCTAACGAAAACTTCCCAGACATGAGTAATAAAATGAATTCTCAAAACCTCAAATAGCCTTCGCATTATAGACAAGTATTCTCGTTCATATTAAGTATTCTCTCCATTGTAAGCATTTATTCGCGATCACTTTTTACATGGTTGCAAATTTTGCACCGCGAGTCAAAGATTCGGTCGCAATCAATGATGTCGAATCAATAGGCGGTGCCCGTTGGAACATACTTACCGATAGATCTTCTTGCTCGCTTGCGAACATTGGTAATGCTCGGTTTAACTACGTTACTCGATAGTTTAACGTACCTACTATTCGATCTTGAAGCGGTGAAGACGCAGCCTTAAATACATTACCCTGTTTTAGCTTCACCACACAAGATAAAAAATGTCTTTATGTTATCTTTCTTTACTACCTATCATTATAAACTAGCGGGCGGAGAAATGTTACTTTTCGTTTAAGTAGGTATCATTTTGTTTCAAATGATAATTTTATCATGACAGAATCGTTTCGCTGGAGCCCATCTTATAAAGAGTGGTAATCATCAAAAGCAATGTCGGTAAAACGATATTTGTTTGTGGCTCAACATGCTATTGTGATTATCTATTCGCCAAGGAGCACTCCAAGTGTGCAATCAAATATTTAAACTAGATTAATTGCTACTCAGTTACGTCCAAACTGGTATTATATATAATAATAGATTTGGGTGCTATATCATCAAAACTTTCACTCTCTTTATGTGTCGATAAAAGAAACATTTTATTTGAGGAAGTCAGAGGTATTATAACTTATTTAACTTGAGAAATAAGTCGTCTTTCGCGTACGATTAAGTTATTATAGCAGCAGGATTATAATCACGTAGAGCTGTGATCCGGTATTCTTAAAAACACCGTCACGCCTATATTTCCCAAGCGGGGGTGGCAGAGGTGTACTGAGTACACCCATGTTTCGCCGACGATGTTAGGTCCCATGTAATAGGGGGCGAGCCTATTGACATATACCGGGCACAATTCCAGACTCCGGACTCATATTAAAAAGTGTATTCGTTAGAAAAACCAAAATGATATTTTTTTGGGCATATTAATATAACTAAGCATTTTTCAGAATGAACAATGTGTAAGAAATTTCATTTATTTTTGCATTATTGATTAAATTTGAAATGCCTGCTGAAAATGGGTTTCATTTTCAGCAGGTATAAATTAAAAAGTGTACACTAATGTTATTCAATAGATGAACACATTTGTAAATAGCGTTTTAAATGTTAAATACTTATATCATACGGCACTAAACCAAAATAAAGTGTGTGATGATTCATGTAGATAACAATCATTATACAAAAAAGTATGAAAATAAATCATCGTGTCAAACAATATTTAAGTGTAAATTCTAGTTAATATTAAGAAATCTACTTAAAATAATTCTTGAATCCTTGAGTAAAATAATCTTTAAGTAAATGTGTATCAATAACCGTAATCATCACTCAATTAAGTGCAGTAGAAAAAGTGAGAGGACGATTTAAACTTTAAAGTCGATTTTCTCAAAACTATGATTTTCGACTTGTACGAGTATCACCTTTCACTGAAGGTACAGCGTCATAATCCTTACATTTAAGTAAATAGAAACGTGTATTATTTTTTTTTTCCACTTGACATAAATAATAAACGAAAATAATTTCATTTAAGAAAATTGGGTATTTAGAGTATGGTACCTAAATCATTTTATTAATACGTGAAGCAAAAACTTTGTACCCCTTTTTACGAAAATTGCGCGGACGGAGGAGTATGAAATTTCCCACACTTATAGTTTATATAGAGAAGGAGTGCAGAATGCTAATATTTTATTTAAATTATGCATAAAAATACATTAAATCAATAAAAAAACATTACACACACTACATGTTTTTGACACACACACGCATATATACTCTTTTGTTTATTGTTAAAGAATATATTAATATTATTTGTCTATAGTTTTACTGAATGTCAAACATAACCAGCAAACGATGAAAGAGTAGGTCGAATTTCGACCAATGGGCGACCACTAGTATATGATAATTAAGGAAAAAGTATGTGTCTGTAATTGTCTGTACTTACCGGCAAATATCTCAAATATGTAAACAGCGACGTGAGCGATGGGTTGGTGTTTGTCAAACGGATACCAGGACATCCAGACAAATCCGACCCTGGCGTCATCACCGCGCAACACTCGGTACAGGTACACGCAGATCGGTGTCACGTTGTAGAACCAAACTCCTGAGATGTTTATAAAGAAGTACCCTGTGGAATGGGTATTTATATTATTTTATCAGGATTCGTAAGAACAATCGATTGAATAAGTAGTTAAAATATTGTCAAACGTGTGAAGAAAAATACAAGTCTAACAAAATACACATATTATACATATGTATAATATGTGTAATTTGTTAGACTTGCATTTTAGTCATTTGAGCATTACCTTAAATAGGGATTGATTGGAGACCTATGATGTATACATTAGCTGGAATTATTTGACAGATCGTTACTTCAGAAATGCTTATCTTTGTATTCTCAAACGTGAAACGATTCGTATGTCTATTAATAATAATACTACTAGGAGTCGAGAAATTTCTTGTAAGTATAAATGAGGAATGTGTATTCAAGTGACACTGAGTTCTATGTGTAAATGTTAGTATACTAACAACGATGTGTGATTCGCAGCGCATCGAGACTCTTATTCTTGATGATTTGTGCTTCTTTGTCGAGAGGAGGCGTCGGCCAGATGCCAGCCAGTTCATGGAGAAGTTGTCTGAACACGTCCTTCTTGTACCACAGTACGAACACCTTGGCGATACCTGTGGAATTTCATGACATAAGAAAAGGATTTTCTTGTTAATAAGCTATTGGCTTATGAAGCTTACAGTATATACCACTTATATAACCTTTCTTTCTATATTTTCCCTGGAAAACTTGACCACTATTGTTCGAACTAAATACCTGTTGGAACTCTGTACTCTCTGCCTACCCCGCAAGGGATCTCGCGTGATGATGTAGACAGATAAATAAATGTACAAAAACCCGCATAAAATCCCGCATAACAGTTCTCGAAAGTAGTTCATCTATACATGTGGATCGCCAGACGGGGACATAAATTTTGTACTCTTACATAGGTACTTACTTAAAGCACCGTAGCCAAAAGTATGAAAAAGTGGAACGACATCCTCGACTCGTGGCGAATTAGACAACGTGAGACCTATGAAGGCGATTTCACTGAATACGTGGTAGCAAATAGTGCAGACAGATAACACGAACATCAGTTGCTGGCGGAAATACGAGGACGCAGAATGGGAATCCTTAAACGACAGTCCGATGCGACGCATGCAAAATGCGCTCAGAATCAAAGATTCATCAATTTCTCGTCTCGCTTCTTCCATTGTGGACTCCGACATTTTCGCTAATGACTCTTTGTTTGACGAACAGTACCGGACTGTTTGCTTCGAATAAAAACGGAACGATATAAGTAGAGTGTGAAGCTGATAAATAGTTTATAATTTTAAACAGCCGTTTGTAGGGCGTGAACCAAGAATGTTTAAGTTGTAAAGTTTGAGGTTTATGTCTTCATATCACCTATTTGGACGTGTTTTCTGTCTATCAACTATACAGTGTTAAAGGAGTATACTATAATTTATAACTTTACTTTGAAATGCGAGACTTAATTTCAATAAAGTTGGAACAATTGTGTGTACGTAGTATGTGAAGAATGAAGTAAGTATGCGTTAAGTTATACCGTAATGGGATAAATCTCACAGGTTTCGCGGCGTGAAGGCGATTAAATTGAAGTAACAATTGTTGCGGTAACAGAATGCGTTACAATCACGCGAACTTGTAAGGGTAATTAATATCTCACAGATTTTACTAATGTGTCTGGTATAGAGCGCGAATTGTTCCAGTAATCTTAGGATTTGTTTCAGTAATCTTAGCAACGTGTGAAGTCATATAATATAGGCAGAATAATTATTCTCTGTAATTATATAAAACTTTTACTTTTTGTTATAATGGTAAACGGCTTTAAAATTTACTCATTTTTGCTAGTGTAGAGTAGAATATGAATATTACATGTCGTTTTTTGATACTTTATGATGAATGTGTTAATGAATAAGACCTACTCGAAATAGTACAGAGGGGGTTAATTTACAGATTAATACTGACCGTTGTCTTAGAAGAAATTTAAAATTCGTATCATAACTTTGTTACCGATACGTTCATTCATGTTTATACAATATAATTCATTATTATTTAAAATATTATCAATGTAGACAATATTTCTCGACTCTTATATTTCCCACCAAATAACCTACATATATAAATATTTTTCAACATTTTATGTGAGCCGTAGTGATAACAAATATGGTAAATAGATACGTCATTAATAGCCATATTCGAGTAAAGTTTTTCATTTACATTTATCCAGAATTTAAATATAAATAAATTACAGGCTTGTTGTGGCTGTACTTAACAGATTCTTATTTATTATTATTATATGTATCTCGCTGAGATTCACGGGCTTTACCCGAACCTTTGAAAGGCTTGCATGGGGACATGGGTCCAAGACGTAGAGGCCCTTTGCGAGAAGTTAATGTTATGTAAGCCACCTGCTGAGATCACTTGCTGAAAGTGAAGAAACATAACCAGCGAACTGAACCCGGCAGGTGCAAGGACTATTGTAAATTATTATTATTAATTATTATTATTATTGTTTATAAAAACGCAGACCCACACTAGGATTTATTCCTGTGTCGTGAGTGCGTTTAAAAACATGAATATTCACATACACAAATACCCAGACCGGAACAAATAATTGTGGATCACACAAAGATTTGTCCCGTGCGGGAATCTAACCCGCGACTATTAGACATAGTGGGTGGAGCGGTTTAAGCTCCTAACCACTGCGCTAAATCGTCCGTCATTTAAGAGTCAATTAAGCGTGGCTTTAGTATGCTCAGAGTTAACTGTTTCCTACTTATATTTTTATTATAATTAATATTAGAAACGTGAAAGTTTGTATGTTTGTTATTCAATCACGTAAAACGGCTGAACGGATTAGGATGGAATTTGTCACACTGATAGTTTATTGCCTAGATTACCACATAGGATACTTTTATCCGGAAAAGTTCAAGGTTCCTGTCTAAAGTCAACGTGCACGAAGCCGCGGCCAGAAACTAGTTTTCCATAAAGTAATTTATCTTTTTTTTTTTTTTGTTATATAAAGAAAACGTAGCCCCACACTAGGATGGATTAATTCCTGTGTCGTGGTGCGTTTACAAACATGAAAATTCACATACACAAATACCCAGACCGGAACAAATAATTGGGGATCACACAAAGATTTGTCCCGTGCGGGAATCGAACCTGCGACTATTAGACACAGTGGGCGGAGCGGGTTAAAATCTTAACCACTGCGCTAAATCATCCGTCAAAATCCTAAGTAAATCTAAATCCTAAGTATGCAAGATTTTTTGTGAGGATGTATCTATAACCGAAAGGCAGAGAGTACAGGAGTCCCAACAGGTTATTTCCTTACAGACTTTTCTGATTTATAGTAAGTTTTAAACACAAAAGAAATTGAAGGCTAAGAAGTTATCATTTCTATTGTAGATATAGATAATTGCATCTTCGCTGCTGGCGTATTTATTATCAGTCTTTGGGAGAGGCCTTTGTTCTGCAGTGGATGTCTTTCGGCTGAAGGTCCACAGATAGATAACTGAATTTCTATAAAATTTAGTATCATTTGGCTTGTTAGGGCCTACTTTATATAGGTACTTAGTTGTCGTGTTACCTTAATGGACCGGCATCGACACGGATTTAGTTTGATTTAAGATTTTCCCGCTAGAGATCGCGGTGTTTCGGCAAATTTAGCACGCAGCGCGTGGTCCGTGGCGGGCTTTACAGTTCGCCACCGTTACGCGGTGATTAGGCGGCGCGCGCGCACCTCGCGTCCCCCAGCGTGGGGCCCGCCACCGGGCCGCACTTGACATCCATGGTAGATGCATTAAAGTTTACATTTGTAAGCCTTGTTGGAATCATTCATTTACTTATTTCCACACACAGAGATACTTTTACAGACGATATACTCCAATACGGTAGTGTTACCAAATATTATATCAGTTTTAATTGCATTTTTAGCATATTACTATGTTGGCCGTCTTTGTGAATTCACTCAGAGTACAGTGGAATAAGTCTATCTCTGTGTCAACAAGGTTAATGGTGCGAAGAGCGCGCGTCAGTGGCGCCTCTTTCGGTAAGTTAATGCGAGCATCATGCAGTCATTGTCATACTATCATCACTATTTCCCATGTGTGGTGAATGTAGGTAAACATATCAACTTATATATTTAAAAAATAAACCGCTCCGGGTGGGAAAGTAACCCACTTAATCCGCCATACCGGGGCTACTGCTCTAACCACTGAGCTACCAAAGCACTACTGAGGTAACAAAGCACAACACTGAGTTCACTTTAGCGGCCATCAACTAAGAGTATACTTTATTGTACACCAGTGAATTTACAATTCATATTATAATACTTATTAAAAATAAATATACAATGCGAAAGTGGAAGGATGTAGATACCGCGGCAGAACTAGACTATCTTACCATGACCAAATAGACCGTGTTTATAATATATTATATATATTATAATACTTATTAAAAATAAATATACAATGCGAAAGTGGAAGGATGTAGATACCGCGGCAGAACTAGACTATCTTACTATGACCAAATAGACCGTGTTTTATCTGAAGGACAAGTCAAGAGTCCCCGTAAACGGCGAGCGAGTATGAGACGAACTGTGAGAGTGAAGGAAGCCAGAGAGGTCTATAAGGAAAGAACCTGTTGGAATTCTCTGCCTACCCTGTAAGGGACCTAGCGAAATTATATAGATTGATATGGTTATAGTTTACATCCAGTCATTGTCATAGAAGAATAGCAGTAGGGAGTGTTTCCTATGCGTGGTGTGTGTCGGTTAATTTGTTAATTTAGATATTGTGCGACAAGGGTCTTTTGGCTCATGGATGACATTGACTGGGGGGCACTGGTGTGAAATTAGGGTTATTAGAAAGTAGGGAAATTTTACAAAATTTCCCTACTTCCAAGGAGATATTTAAATAGGACCCCCACACCGTTACTAATTAATAAAAGAACTTGGGTAAATTTCATAGCAACTCTGCAACTGTCATGAAGTGTCATTTCACTCGATGACAGTGTTAGTTCCGATTTTGGCTGCGGGTAAAAAGATCCTTGTACGACTGTTGATAGAGCACTCTTAATGGTTCACTTTAATATAACACAATGCTTATTAAAAGCAGATCTGTATAACTGGTGATTTTATTGCTAAAAGCATTTTTTTCCAGACAACCAATCGTTAATCTTAGTTTCACAGATTGTTTGAAATTTAAGAAATATAAATACATTTTTTATATTTTTAAATATCCGTCGAATATTTGTAAGTAAATTTATTTAATAACAACGCACACGATTATGTATAATATTATATCGTTGTAATCATTATCTCATAAGGGGATATTTAATAAACTTTTATATATATGATTGCCTCGTTGGTCTGGTGGCAAAGCGCATCGCTTTGTGATCACGAGGTGCTGGGTTCAAATCCTAGGTCGGACAAATGTAGTTTTTCTAATGAAAAATTCCCAGTATGAGTCCGGAGTCTGGAATTGTGCCCGATATATGGCAATAGGCTCGTCCCCTATTACATGGGACCTAACATCGTCGGCGAAACGTGGGTGTACTCAGCACACCTCTGCCACCCCCTCTGGGGAATATAGGCGTGACGGTGTTATATTATAGAAGATCTAAAGATAGTGTGTAGTTTGTGATCAATTAGATTTTTCAATTGGGCCAGATTTCGTATTAAGCACTAACCTCGTCATAAAAATAAAAGATCAGGGCGGTTTCTCTTTTAAATCAATTAAGAACGATAAATTTTTATTTCGATTTCTATCTTCTATCTGTGAAGACAGTGCAGGCAATATTTTTGCCGTTAATCAATTGTTAGCACGTACCTACACATTAAAAACATAAGTAAAAAATTAATAAGTTGGATTACTGCGAGAAGTAAAAGTGCTACGTATTATCAAACGTTGGAATGAACGACCTACATAGATCTATTGAACAGTCGATAGCTAGCAAAAACATCATCGCTCTAGCTGTCAGAATCCAAATTAAAACGACGAAAACGAACTGTAAGAGACAGACGTAAGATTACCGCGTAAATAAAAGATTTTCTGTATCTGGATCTTTCTAATATTCCAAATAATGTTTAAAAATAAACCTTAAGTATACACAATAGTACTCTTGAGCCAAAGCTAACAGTAGTCTTGGAAAGATGGTTTTTGTACATAGTACATATAAATACATAATAAAAATATATATAATGTATTTATTCGGTATTTTAAGTCATTCAATGTTTTTTACAGTGATCTTAAGATTTATTTTACGTAAATTTAGTTTGTTGGAGAAAATATTGGTTAAATACATGATATATTCAGTAAGCGTCATTAAATCACATAAGTCAAACGAAACACCTTTCGAGAAAGGCGTGTGAAAACCATTCATATCGATTTTTCAGTAGGTAATCGGCACTTCTAAAACTTACCGTATATCTAAAAATATAACTTAATATATATTTTTGTAAATGGTTTTGCAGTTTCACAAAATATCATACTCTATAACGAAAAGATGAATAACCAATTAGAATAATAAGTTATTTGAGTGGAGGTGTAAAATAATAAAGTATTTCCAACCCCCTCTTTCTCTGATTCTCCACAATACAAATCGTGCTGTAATAGATTAAGTGCTGCCGACAATAACAGGTTAACTCACATCGTGTAAATTAAGATCACTCGGAAAATTGCTCTCTTGACACGAATATGCGTACTCATACTTAACGTGATTTACTAGAAGACAGTTATGATTTTTTAATTAGCTTACGGATGTGTGGAAATTAAGTATGTAGGTACGCTTCTTAGCGCAGTCAGCATATTAGCAGTTTGCTGTAGTTTAACACAAAAGCGCCACCTACCGGGTCTAACTATAGCTAAACCATCCAGATGACCCCATAAGCACAAAACATTCATCAAAATCAGTCAAGCTGCTTAAGAGGAGAAGAATTACAAACTCACACCAAAATTTCATGTATAAAGATGTATGAATATCTTTACCCCAAATCGATAGCTGTGGAAATCCTTTTCTATGTTAAACATGATTTAATTTTTTCAATAATATCAATATATACTAACATATTAACTGGATAATGTAACTCAAATGTATACTTCGAATGTTATAAGTGCAAAATTAAATCGTGATTCTCCCCATTCCCGTGGGAATACATGTAAAAAGAGGATGGTGAACTATTGACGCGAATGATGCGCCGCGGCCGCATACCGTCTTGTAGGCAATATTTTAAATAATGACCACCAACAGTCGTTTATTTATTTCAGCAACAGACTTGCACTCACATAATATAATACACATTTTTCATAGGTCTAGGGCAAAGGCCTACCCTCACAAATCGAGTTGAGACAGATTAGGTCATACGATCGCGTTGTGACGTGATCCCAGTGCTGATTGACGGTGGCAGGTTTTTGGTCATCTGCCCGTGAAACACGGAGATATTTGAATTTGAAAATGTCACAAGGAATCACCATCTCAGACCGACCAAGCCGAACGCTGCTTAACCTTGGTGATCGTTAATAATACCGTGGTCGCACAGCACTACGAGGGCCACTATAGGTATTAGAGAAGATTAACACAGCTTACATACGATTAGTGATGAAGTCAATGAAAATAAAACAAAATCATTCAATTACAACACATGTAAGAATGATGGACTATGTACATTATAATGAAGACAATGTGCATTTATAAAAAATAACTTTTTAAATTACGCATTTATTTTGTGCGGTGTGAATTTCAAATTGTTGCAAAACACAATATTAAATTATTGCTAGTACTCATCACGTAGATAATTGTTTTCTTTGTGAGCGGAGTGCGCACTCATTACTGGCACCGAACTCCAGCACCCGGTTATTTTCTTAGCCAAAGCCTACGGCGCATACGCCATTAGGAGTGGAGTAATTGAATCTCACACAAATAAAAATAGATCGAAACATGGCATGTGCAGTGTAATTTAAGATTTTCATCGCGGAGATAATGAGAGTCAATGCGATTCAACATTAACTTTCACTGTTGTATCAATGCTGGCCTTAAATCCCCCTTTGGGAAACCGCAGGAAGTGAGATCAAAAACGGCTCTTCGCATAACATTTGTTTTTATTTGCAGCGAAGCCATTAACTAGTAATTAGGTGTGAAAAGAAGCTACTATTTCGTTGGTGTTTTATTGACCACAATTCGGTGTGTGAATTCTCCGTATTCTTTTGACATTAGAGACACTGGCGGTACGAAATAGATATTTGCTATTTCTTGTCCGAATTTGTCCGTGATATAGAGACATTATTTAATTAAATACGTCTTGTTTGTAATGAAAAGATCTCTTAATTGTTTTATTCTAAGAGACTCATCTTTATATAACAATGGTAAATATTTAATGTGCTTTTCAGAAACACCATATTCGGGACACCATACTAGTAACAAGTTATTTTGTGGACATTTATGTACATACAGACAACTATCTCGTGGAAAAACTCAGTTACTTAAGTACATATTTTTTTGCCAATTATTTATTGCGTGTGTGACTCGACGTAAAAGTTTAATATAACAGAACATAACTAAAAATGTTATTAGGCATTTTATCCTTGTCTATATTGCCTTAATACTACTTTTTTTTCTCAATCAGAAAGTTATGCAGGACAATTATAGTGTAAAGTATCGTGTGAAAAAATTTGCTTCGATGCGTTGCTTTGCGCATAGTCTCATAACTAGCTAGTTCTTCTTATCAACATCAAACAGCTGTTGTCAACATCTGTATAACTAACCTCATATTTTTTCTTTATTTTTTTTTAATAAAACGTAGCCCCACACTAGGATTTATTCCTGCATCGTGGGTGCGTTTACAAACATGAAAATTCACATACACAAATACCCAGACCGGAACAAATAGTTGTGGATCACACAAACATTTGTCCTGTGCGGGAATCGAACCCGCGACTATTAGACACAGTAGGCGGAGTGGCTTAAGCTCTTAACCACTGCGCTAAATCGTCCAATCGTTTAATCTGCAATTTTATTTAAACGGTCGTTCATGTTATTTCATATACAGCTGTAGATGTCAATCTACTTTTTGCATAATAAATAACCACATTGTCCTTTGGCAATAAAACAACGTGAATAGGTCTCATGAAAAATAGAATACATGACATTTTGTGTTATTTGTTGTACAGAAGTGGAGTGATTAAAAACGAAATAAATAGTGCAATTAGCTCGTGAATGAATGCTGATTAATGTTATTTTAAGAGCTATTGTGAATAATGTGGACTCGCGTATTAATACCACTAGTTTGTTCAATTAGCGAAAGAAGAAAAACAATTTCGTTAGTCCTAAGCTTAAAATATAAAGATATGTGACATACGTTTTGCGTATATGCCTATAAAATTAAGTCTAATCGAGTTAGGTTATGATAGTTTTATGTCTAGACAGAAACCTACGTATTTTGAGGCCAGCTTTCTTGCTTAAATGATCAACACCAATCAACTCAACGTTTCAGTCATTAGCCGGGTATTCGATATGTCCAATAAACACGTTACAAGATAATTTCACGTAGTTATCGTAATACGCCGCGTTTGGCCGTAGCGAATAAGGGCTCTATTCAGTAGCTCTACCATAAGTAAATATCTAATGACAGAGCTTTTTTTATTCAAACTTTATAAACGAGCCTCAGCTCCATGAAAAAAATGTGAAAAACCCCTTAAAATATAAGAAATAAAACGGTATTATGTTTGGCTGACTGCTATACAATCCGATTGATAATAATTTTAATTTAAAACACTACACTTATTGCCTCGTAGGTCTAGTGGCATAGCGCAACGCTTTGTGATCCGAGTTTCTGGGTTCAAATCCTAGGTTAGACAAATGTGGTTTTTCCAACGAAAAATTCCCAGTATGAGTCCGGAGTCTGGAATTGTGCCAGGTGTATGGCAATACGCTCGCCTCCTATTACATGAGACCTAACATCGTCGACGATAAGTGCGTTTACTTAGTACACCCCCGCTTGGGGAATATAAGAGGGTTAAAGTCACAGATGATATTGAAGATGATTTCAATCCAAAAAGATATTTAAAGTTTATAAAGAAAAAGTAACTAGTTCAGAATAATTTTAGCTAGTTCGTTCACATTATATTGTTTGTTTATTACTACGTTGCTGACAATATTAGGGTCCAATATAATAGGCGGTGAGCTTTTCGCCAGAATACTGGGCAAAGATTCAGACTTCGAGCTATTATTTGTAGCAAACCCCCAATAATGCTTTGTTTGCTCTCTGATTCAAGTCTAGGACCAAGGGGGCAGTTCGGTCATGCAGGCTGGAAAATATCTAACACAAATATATACTCACTAGATCACTAGATTCTTAGATTATCTCATATTGAAACAATTATAGCATAACCTCGTGTATCTGCGCACATGCAATCCTACTAGTATTATAAATGTGAGAGTTTGTTTGTTTAGATGTTTGAATATTTGTTACTCAATCACGCAAAAACGACTGAACGAACGAACTGAAAATAGCCCCAGAACCAACAATCATGTAACATATACCATAATGATTTATCTGTTTTATTATAGTAGTTGCAAACATCCATATCTAACGGACAATTTGCAATCCAAAAAGAAAAATTCAAAGTACTGTAAGTACTTAAATCAAAGTCGCCAACGTCTTTTCCAAATGACAAGGTTGTTATCGAATTACGGTTGGAGATGTCAATCCTATCAATCGGTTATATTCAGTTGATTACATTCAATAATTATCGATTTGATTATTGCTAGTGTATTTTTACATAACGATTTTACAAATATATTGTGGCCTACTAAATATAACCTGAAAATCCAATACTCTTCTTTGCAATAATGCGATTCCCCCGCTTGTCCATTTAATAATAAATGTATGAAGATAATTTGCAGGTAACTTGAAATCATACACGAATTTTTTCGTTGCTGTTGGTTCTGGGGCCAATCATTTATGGACGCAGAACAATGTCCTTTGGCACACAGACAGTTTATTACCTGGATTAACACATATGATACTTTTTATCCCGGAAAAATGTTGGGTTCCTGTTTAAAGTCAACGCGGATGAAGTCGCGGGCGGAAACTAGTCATATATAAGTTTTGTATGCTGTAGATATTGAAATCTGCTGATGTATGAGTGCTGGTCGCTCTACGTAAGAGCTTATAATCAGCTGCAGCAATTCTTCTGAATTCTGTGGTAGAGAAAACAAAAAAGGCAGCAAAAGTCTCTTACCAGCCTTTTCGTTTATCAGGGTACAATTGTAGGTACTTTAACTTAATATAAAGTTATCAAAGACAGTAAAAATAAACTGAATGATATTTGGGTTAAGTGCGTTTCACACGCCTTAAATTTAACTTTATTACGGGATGCAGCTAAATTGTTATTTGCTCATGAGAAAATCGGTATCGATGCCGTGATGCCATTCAGAGTTCCGTTGTCCTGTCGTCATGGTCGCCATACTTTACTAAGACTCAAGCGCCAACGCTGGCAAATTGCAGCATTTGGCTCCGGGCGCTTTATTGAAAATTCGATCTATCTGTTACATTGGGAAGGGTTGTTTGGAGTCCGAATGTGTCTCTTGCGTGCGCGCAGGTACGATCTATAGTCGAGTGGCGCGTCCGCCGGCGGGAGCCCGTTATCCGGCGTCAGGTTACGGCCACGTCTATATAAGACCGTGGCGTCTTCTTCACCATTTCATTCGGTTTGAGACGCTCGGCTGTTTGCGTGCCCCGTGTTTGCGCGCGATCGGTGCCCGGTTCGCAACATTCGCGCCGGTGTTCAGTCGTTCCTCCCATTCATTTGCCGGTGCATTCGTTCAGGTCGAGTGCTCGCGCTTAGTTCCCGGACACAGTTCTGTTTTGTGAACATTTGAACATTACCGTCGTATCGTGAGACAGTTGAAGTCAGTGAAGCGCGCTTATCCTCAGGTATTACCAAAATTCAATATTTTACATGATATTAAAAAATGATTAAAAAGAACTAATTATAATATCACAAACAACTATACGTCATTGTTAAGATAGATGCTAGGCTCGTATGATTAATGCTAATAGGATATTTAAATTTATGCATGTGTGCTTATGATACTCGTATTCAGGCATTCAATTATCTTCTTGCATTATGTATGGAACTATTAGAATTTACTTAGCTATATGTATAAATAGTGTATTTTATTCGTTAGCTTTTGATTAGCCATAGCTTAAACCTTCTTCCTTTTGCACTATTTATCATGATAATGTGCCATATCGGTATTCAGAGAGGCAAAAATTATGACTGTGTTAATAATCCACTTGGATGCCATGTTACGTTTTTACGCAAACCAGGTGAAATTTAGCGTACCTATTTTATATACAAATAATTCATAAGACCGCGTCGGCGTTGCTTCGTAAGTAATCCGGGCTTAAGGGTTTTCAAGATTTTTTGAAATATCGTCTAGAAGAACAGAACGTCTCTCCAAAATTTATGAAGGGTCATATAACTTCTGCTATATAAAAGCTGCAAAATCGGGAACCCACACCCCCAAAAGATGCATGAGAGGACCTCGATGTACTATAATAACTCCTTACTAACTTATAATTCGTAGACAATTCAAGGCAATCGAAGTAAATGCTTCGAGTTTATGTCATTTTGTTAAAATTATAGGTTTGATAATTAGTTGTAACTTACAACTAATTATAATTAAATTATATTATAGCTAAAAAACTGCTTCGTAAATGTAAAACGGGTTGATGTTAAATATAATTCTATTCTAATCTACGTGACTTGCGGACTACATTATATCATGGGAATCTTCAGTTGCTAACAATGAGTACAATATATAGGATGGGAAAAAAGAATATACATAAAATACATCAAAATACCTTAAAGATTTAGCTATCATTTCCAAAGAAATGCTCGCATAGTTATTAAACAACCAAGAAATCAGAAACACAATTTATGTCAGACGACATTTCACGCATCGACCAACTATGATAAAGTACTCAACCCTGCTGCTACAATATCGCGAAATAATACCGGTGAGGTATTCGTAATAACTAAATTACATAGGGACTGTCATCTATCATTTATTCGCACGGTTCTGCCGACGTAAACCTATTGCACTAGGTAAACGCACGTTATTGGTACGAAGATGATAAAATGATTACCGTCATTACTGGAGAATTACGAGAAGGAGACGCCGGTCTGTTCGACCATTATGTGCACTTGTGGGCATACCGAGCGCCTACTTCGCTTTGCCATTGTTGTACTATTTTTTTGCTCGGAGCAAAATGGACTTCGAATTATGTTTCGCGCCAGCTAATAAAGCAGAAAAAGTAAAAGCACGGAGGTACATTTCTGTGTCTGAGGTTTGAGTTAGTGAGGATTACTCTCGAATCCTATGATTAAAAAACTTAACCAAAAGAAACGCCGCGGCGAAAATTTTGAAAAACGATGTAATGAAAACAATAGATCTGCGTTTAGTTAACCAACTTATCAAATGCCTTAGCGCGTTCAATACAAAAAGCACTTGATATTATAAGAATCATACTTTGGTTTTTGTTTTAATTGTGGTGTTAAAAAATTAATTAAGTACCCAGAACAAAGCATTTTTTTTATACGATTTTATAAATTTCAAGGCCATTTCGATTGACCCCAGCCAGAAGTACTTAGCCCAAAAAGTAAATTGTTAGAAAAAAAACATTAATGATCTTCGTTCAAACACGTCAAAATTGAAAATTAAAACGTACTTAGCTTAGATTATAACAAAAGCAAGTTGCAGCCATACATCCTATCGCGGGTTCTAAGACTTGTTCGGAAACTGGTTACACGTAGCGTCGGCCAGTACAGGATGGTCGTTATTAAAATTTTAATAACCGTCTAACTATAACATGAACTACGTAATGAAGAATAATTTTTAGCGTAAACTCAAACTCAAATCATCTATTTTGTATACACCCTGCGGAGGCACTTGCAAATAGTGAAGTTTACATTCTTTTTTTAACTTACTAAGCTACCACCGGATCGGGTCCACGCCTCTCTAGAGATGATCCGGCGAGAAACTCTGAGAGCTTGTCTTTTTTGTTTGATTCTATATTCATTTTCTTATTACCAGTATAGGTGTACCCTACGTGTTAAAGCGTTTGAAGAAAAATCTTGCATCTGAGATCGGTGTCCTAATTAACGATATTAAATTAGTTTATCGTACAGATTACGCGTACACTGACATGGTTATGTATTTATAATTTTATGGGAGCCCAACCGTATTTACTTGCTTTAACTAAAAATAGAAATTGACGGTGACGAAGAACATAGCGACGATAAACGGCCACAGACTTACGTATCCGATACCGAAAAAAGCTTCGCATAAAAAATCGTAAATTGTTAACTGTATTCGATTTTTGTTGTAACTCGAAGACGTAATTTGGCAGGTCCAGCAAAATATCAGAAACCGGTCTATAAAAACTAAAAGCGATCAATGGCCCGAGTAGTATGTGTGTATATGACCGCAAAAAATGCGACTATGATAACCGCATGCGTGGGCACACAACCAGTTGGGAGTTTTTGCGATCAAGTGCAAGCGGCCTTGACCGGGTGCGCGCACGCCGCCCAAATCATAGATCGGCCCACTTAGCAGCTTATTATGTTCATTATTATATTAATAGGTGTTAAGCAACTAATTATATACAACTTTTTTACTATTTGTTTAGGTGTTGTTGTATAAAATGTATGTATAATGTTTTGAGAATAATTTTTTTAGCAATCTCTGTGGCTATTTTTATTTTAGCTACGATTAAATATTTATCAATGTTCATATCATGTATGAACATACAAATGTTCTTTTGTTTTAAACCCTTTCGAAAAACAATAACAAAAATTGAGATAAGAAATAAAATTGTGTTACTTAGTAATTTAAACTGATTTCTTCGTTTTGAAACATTGTTAATGTAATATACCTACCTAAAGGTCGTGATTTATGTAAAAAAAACAACATATTAAGGTGTAGTTATATAACTTTTAAGCATTAACATTTAAACGATTGCTCGCTTATACATTATCTATGCTACGGGGATAAGGTTTTCGCGCGGGATCGCGATTACTCACGCTACAATAAATGTATAATCTCTTATAACACTGTCGTCTGTACTTACATATAAGTAGAACATTAAATCTATTTTTCACATTTGAATGCTCAGAACATATGTCACTTATTTACTGTGGTGTTATGTAGCTTGAGACAAGGTCTATGTCCGCCGGTTTTTGTGAGCAAATTACTTATGTCTGACTGCAAGATTAATCACTTTGTTGTTCTGTTGATACACATCACAGCTGATTGATGGAATGATTGTAATTAGTAATGTTCAATGGGCTAAATGGATTAACTCGTTTTGTAACGATTGTATATCTGCGTACCCTTTATATCACAAATTTCATATTTCGTCACCTCCTTACGGTAAATGTCAAAAAATCAAAAACAAATGTTTTGGATTGAAAAGGATTTCTTTACATACATACACGACCCTCCAGCCTTCAAAGGGTCAAGGTATTCCGTATTTGTTTGCGCGTTCCAACTTAGTTCTTTATAGTAACAATGATTGACGTTTACAATTATTAAGGGGGAACCTAACCTAAACTCCCAAAAATAGGCTCTATTTATAGAAGATTGTTGATGAATGTGTGTAATGAAGATGAAAAGGTCGTAAATTTAATGTATGGAGTAAAATTTAATATAATAATAATACATATTGCAAATGTTCTCAATGGTAGGTTGGATATGCATAAAATATACACGAAAAAAGCTTAAGATATGCTCTATAACTTGTACGGATGACTTTTTTATTATAATAAACAATATCTGAATTATTTGAAAAAACCTGCATTTTGGGCCCTCCGGGCACACTTTTCACTGGCATCAGAGAAGGAAAATTTTCAAACAAAAATTCTTAAAGTCATTGACGTTAGTAAAACCCTTAATTTTGATATTTACTTTTATGTATTCTTTCTCTAAATAAAAAAAAAACGTTCCTATTGTGTGTGTGTGTGTGAATGATGTACGCTGTTGGCCGCGAGGCCTTTACAGCTTCACCGGACTAAAAGGCGAGCGTGCAACCACTACGCTCTAGCCAGCCAGAAGGGCAAGAGGCGACATACTCGAGGGCGCCTCGAAGAGGCGCCCTCGGTTGGGACAGTCGCTGTAGGGGGACGGGTGCACTACTAAGTGCACCGGTCAACCGCCGGCTATGGGAGGGGATTTACTACTACGTCGTCGTCGTCGCCCGTATTCTGAGCGGACAGAAGGGATGACAAAGCATCGGGGGGGTCGGTGAGAACATGTCGCGGCCGGCGGTGGCGGCAGGGGTCGGGGGGGAGATCGTAGTCGGCGGTGGCTACGATTAACGGATTCGCATGGGTAGATGCGTTCGCGAAGTGACGTGTTGACGCCTTTTTAATAAAGGCGCGAATAGGT
Source organism: Phalera bucephala (assembly GCA_905147815.2). Classification (NCBI taxonomy): domain Eukaryota; kingdom Metazoa; phylum Arthropoda; class Insecta; order Lepidoptera; family Notodontidae; genus Phalera; species Phalera bucephala. The sequence goes on along the minus strand of LR990617.1, from coordinate 13,907,914 downwards.
TCGAGACCTAGATCGGAGTGGAGGTCGACGTTCCGTACGAACCAGGGGGCTCCTACGGCTTTACGGAGGAAGCGGTTTTGAACCACTTGGAGTTTATCGATGTGAGAGGGGGCCGAATGCCCGAACACAACACACGCATAAGTCATGATGGGTCGAACGCAAGTTTTGTAAAGTGTCACCTTATTTCTAAGGGACATTTTACTCCGCTTGCAGATTAACGAATGGAGACGACCGAGCACAAATGATGCTCGGTGACGGACCCGCTTGATGTGCGGGCCGAAGGACATGGTACTGTTTAGGGTGACCCCTAGATATTTGACCTCTTTGACCCAGGGAATGGGTCGGTCGAACATGGTCACTTGGCCGAGATTACTTCTAGGGCGGCGCAGGGAGTGGCGCGGGGTGGCACCCCTGGAGAAGAACACCGCAGCGCTCTTGTCCGGGTTCACCTCAATACGCCACTTCCTGAACCAATTCCCTAGGGAATTGGCGGATGCCTGAAGGTGTCTGGTAATGAAACCCTTATTCCTATGCGAGACGTAGAGAGCGGTATCATCCGCGAATAGGGCTAGATGCGCCTTACTCGAACGAGGAATGTCGTTCGTGTAAAGGCTAAACAGGAGCGGAGAGAGAACTGAGCCCTGTGGGACTCCAGCACTGATGGAGTGGGAAGTGGAGCGCGTCATTTCGACGCGATAACGGAAGGCGCGATTCGACAAGAAGTCTCGTAAGATGAGCACGAGTCTGTCCGGCACACCCAATTGGTAGAGCTTGAAGATCAAGCCGTTGTGCCAGACTTTGTCGAATGCCTTCGCGACATCTAGGAAGAGGGCGCCCGTGTAGATTGGTTTGGGTCTATTGAGACCGGAGAGGATGTGCTCCGTGATGCGGTGCACTTGGTGGACGCAAGAGTGTTTGGCTCGAAAGCCAAACTGCTCGTCGATAAGGATACCCCTGGACGTTACGAAGTCCTTGAGCCTCGCCAGAAGGAGGCGTTCGTATATCTTGGCCAGGGAGTTGAGGAGACTGATAGGGCGGTAGCTCGCGGGGAGATTGCGAGGTTTGCCGGGCTTGGGAATGCCAATGACGTCCGCCTCCTTCCACTTAGCGGGGAAGGTGCAGTTCGTCATGGCGGCGTTCAAGATGGCCACCAAGAGGCAGATGAGTTGGGCGGGCAGGCATTTCAGAACGCGATTCGAAATACCGTCAGGGCCGGGGGCTTTTTTAGATTTAAGACCCATAATCACATCTTCGACCTCCGTTTGCGTGATAGGTGGCAAGGAATCGACGGGGGGGAGGGATGCCCTGCGCTCGACTTCCCTGTCTACCGCGTCGACGTGGGACTGGTCGACGGACTGAGAGCTGGGGGCGCACTGGCTCTCGAGGGAGTCGGCGAGAAGCTCGGCCTTTTCGTCGTCGTCGAAGGCTGGGGGCGCTGCGCCTGAAGGGCGGGACAGCGGGGGCATGTCAGTCGTGGAGTCGGATTTGAGGCTACGCGCCAGCTGCCAGTAGGCCAGATGCGACGGCGCGATGCCCTCTAGGAGGACACCCCACCGTTCCTCCCGGACCTCCGCGACACGACGCTTTACCTCTCGTTGTAAAGCGCGCATCCGGGCCCGATTGGCTTCGGTGGGGTAGGAGTCGTACGCTCGGATGGAAGCATTCTTGGAACGAATGAGATCCCTAACATCGTCCGGCAGTCGAAAGCGGTTGAGGTAGAGATCTTCCGCCTCGACTTGCTTGGACGATCGACTGACAGCCGATCGGATGTGCTCGGTGAAGGCATCTACGGCCTGATCGGTGTCCTGAGGGGACGGGATGGAGTCCGAGCTGAGAGGCAGGGGGGGAGGGTCGGCATCCGCCAAGGCCGTGCTTAGCGCATGCCAATCCACCACCGTATTTTTGGGTCGCTGAGGGGCGGAAGGGGGGGAACCGAGTCTCATGACTACAGGTCGATGGTCAGAGTCGAGTTCCTGGACTACTTCCAAGGAGTGCAGCCGTAGGGTGACACCCTTCAGAAGCGCCATGTCCAGGACGTCGGGTCGGTGATTGGGATTGTTAGGATAGTGGGTAGGGTGCATGGGTGCGATGACGTCAAAGTCGAGAACGTCGACCAGGGCGTCAAGGCTCCTACCGTTAGGGGAAGTGGTGAGACCGTTCCAGGCCACGTGTTTGCTGTTGAAGTCGCCCGCCAGAATGACGGCGCTTCCCAGATTGAAAACATTCCTATTAGCTACTATGAGACAAGTAACACACAAATTAATTTTAGTTAGTTTTCGCCATTAAACCGTAACCTCTATTAATCTGTCCTTAAGTAACCAATACTCTGTACACTAGGAACCCGTTTCGCATCTTGAGATAAGTTAAGGTCAAAGATGATAGTGTCACGTACAAGTAACGCATTGCTCATTACATTTAACAAGTTTATAGAGATGGCTTAGCACGAACAGATTGACGTTATCGTTAGGTTGTCGAGAAAGCGTACTGTCACGTTCATCTTTATTTAGTAAATATACTGTGTGAAAATAATGGAATATCGACTAGGTAGCGTTACGCTAACGTCAATCTATTCATGCCCTCTGATCTGTCGATCCGTGTCACATGCGATTTCTAAATTGGCTAGCATACCGCCACGCTGATGTAAGGCGCATTTTATAGACGTTATGTATTATGCATAAGAGATAGTACTTACTGCACTCACTGAGGATTAAGTTAACCGCGATAAAATATCAAAAAGCATAATGCATCAGTGTAAGAGGATCGAAGGAACTTTACCACTATTCTTAAGAACGTAATGATGTGCATTATTGTGACAGATACTGCTATTTATTGGGGTGTTGGGAATGATATACCCTTATCCCCAATGCAACATAAACAACCCAGTAATAAACAGCCTCATAAAACTTTCGAAATTCTTCCTTTGAAACTTTGGGAAATTAAATTATTTTTTTAAACGTCAGAAACCAATACTTCCAAGTTACACGTGTCCACTGATACGGAATTGCCTCGGTGTTGTCGAAATAACAATATTATCATGGATTCTGTGGATGTAATTGCGGCATGCACCGTGCAGGCGTACATAAAGCCCCACTACTTTCCCCCGACCTAGTGCCCTCCCTGCGCCAGCGCAGCCGACCCACTATCGTACAATTCCGTAATGTTTCACATTTTATTTGAGATTTGCTGTACCTTATTAAACGCCACATTTACAGTTACATCTAATAACACTTCTGTATTCAAATATTGTCCACTTTGACGTACACCGTGGTAATTGATGGTAAGTAACGTCGTGTGGGCGCGTATGTCACGGATTTGATGATTTACAACGGAATTTGGTTAAAACCAAAATCGTAGGAGTGCTCTTAAAAAATTTATTATAATTATTATATTAAAATCAATTAATTGAAATCAAAATAAACAACGACAATTAGCAATGCCGCTCTACTTAGTATACCTGTATCGCGGGAGACCATGATACGACGTTTACTACCGCTCCCCAATTTTTCAAAAATTGAACTTAGATGCTTTGCAAAAAGAACTGACTAATTAATGTCCCTGAATATGTTCTAAAAACAATAAGGATTGATATTTATACCTATGCACATTGTTTCGAGCTGCATAATGCCAACATACGATTGCCTCTGAAAATACATTTAGAAAGGTTAATTGAAAAGATTTATTACTTACGTAATCTTATAGGAAAAAAATCAGTTCATCGTTCCAAATGATGGTACGGTGGTGTGCGATCCCGACACGACAGCTCACGTGCCGCGCCCGCGCATCCGCGCCGAATGTGCTCTAACAGCCGTGTAATTCAATCGCGCCTCTTGCGATATCATATTATGAAAAAGAAAATGATTTCTTTTGCAAAAAGTTAATCGACATTCGTGATTACCGCTGGCGAAGGTAAGACATTGACTCCAGGATAAGGAGAATATAAAAATATAAATGCAGCGATTTGTACATACATATTATTTTCGTAAACACGTATTAAAAATATATTAAAATAATTATAATGTTGTAAACTAATTCTGTATCATGTTATATTATTTTATGTTATGATTGATAATGAAAATGTGTATTAAAGCTCGTAAAGAACTCAAGTACCTACTTACTACTCGTTTCTAAGTACATTCTGCGTTTGATAAAATCTACCGCTTTGTAATCTTCATTAATATTATAACACATTAAACAAAAAGAATAGAGCAGATGCAGCGATCCCTTCACTTGATTAGGACCTATACGCGGTGACCAATGATAAAAATGCACATTAAAGTACTGGTAAACTCGATTAAAAACCAGAAACTGGAGATTGTCCACTAATGATAAATGTGTCTGGCGTAAAGCTGCGTTTATTTCTGTGACTTAGGCACGTCATGGGCATCGTCACGTCCGTGCTAAGAGCGACACGGGAACATTATCGTATGCATCTCATTCTAAACGTCGCGACTTGTACCAAGAACAGTTAGACGAAATTTTTAACATTCCACGCGATTCGGTTGTTGAGTGTCTCCAGTGCTCAGTGGGCGTGCCCTTTTAAATAAAACATATAAGTTCTCTGTTATACGAATGTTCTTTATTTAATTTATATTCATACCCGTAATTCGTGCCTAAATATAGAGCTCAAGACACGATCTAGATGCACTAATAGAGGGATTATTTATGCAACTAGTTCGTTGCGATCCGAACTTAGTAATCTGCCCTAGATTTTCATTTATATAACTGTATCAAACAATCTTCTATATTAATAGGCAATAGTGCCAAGTAACTTTATCTTAAGTTAATATTCAGCAATTAACAAGAGTAAATGAGAGAATGATTTAACATATTTATTTATATATTATAACGTTTACCAGCACTTATTTACACTAATACTTGCAACGAGGTTTACAGTGTTATAGGTAAAACATAATTGTGAAAAACTATTATAGGTAAACACCTCATGTAAACTTATTTTTAATTGATAATTATATACGGATGATAGACAACGAATGATTATTGATTTTCATGTTATCTTCCAGTTAAAATTGTAGTGATAAACATTACTGGACAGTAATTCACGGGGCGGGCATGTGTTGGGCGCCGGCGCACGCGGGGTCGCGACCCACTAAACTGATGAATAAGCGAGAAAGTGTACTCGCTGCGAATATGCGTTTATGCCCGGATGCCGGTGGACTAATAAAATTTATTGGCCTATTCGATTTCGTGGCCTCGATCCCAGTATTTATTGAGCGATAATGCAGCACATTAATGTTTGTTGTTGTTAATGAACGGATGTAAGTGCCGCTATAGGCCTATTTTCAATTAATAATAGGGATACTTGCTGCGAAGTAAGCTATAATAATCAAAGTGCTCGCATAAAATAAAAACAAGAAACTAGAATTTTTTCTCGAATACCATAAGACGTTTTACTACAATTTTCATTCATTATACGCATCTCAGATTGTATTGTTTTCCTGTAATTAATTTTTGTTTGCGCAGCGAGCCCGTGAAGTGCTTTATGTTTCTCTTTTATGGAAAAGCAAATACGACGCAAACATATACACGCTACATAGCGGCGCTCGCAAGCGTGAAGTTATATTAACTTGCCCCAATTTGTAGGTTGAGTTTATTTTCTCCAATGTCATTTAAAGTGGAGTAGTGTGACGGTCACTTGAGCCAGTGGGCAACAGTTAGTGGTGCGTGGCTTCTTGGGAACCGTGCCGGTACGCCGGCACCGCCCTCGCCAAGCTTGCGCCCGCGCCGCTTCGGCCGGCACACGACAACGTGCGCCGTTCGAGCATGACCATTGAATACTTTGATACAGACCAAGACGTGTCCGTTCAAAATGTCACGGAAATGGTTGATTAGGTTGCCCAAAGTTTCGTGAACGTGATCGGAGTTGAACAAAGGGCGGGATTCAAAGATAGAAGCTGTTAGGTATTTTTAGTGAGCAACAAACATTTAAATGTTTGAAGAAACATTTAGATGTAGACATATTAATACACCTTTACTTTTCAGAGATAAGGGATGTGCGGGATATGTATTATATATTCTGAAGTTTTTGTTATATTTATGAAAGTAGGGAGAAAGGAAAGGAAAGAACCTTTTGGACATTGTACTCTTTGCCTGCCCCGCAAGGCATTTGGCGTGATAATATAGACAGATAGATAGAAAATAATAACGTCATTATCATACACCAAGTCTATATCGAAATGCTAACAAGTTATACTTTACTTACACACTCCTATTTAAATCTTAGTGTAAAATGGGTAGGTATTTGGTATTCTAGGTATTAAACTTACCGACCATGTCAAAAATAGTGTACTGCGTTTCATGACACAAATAGCTGATGTTGGTCATAAAGCCGCCAAGCTAAAATAGGACTGGTCTGGCCATGTCTGACGCATGCCAGACATATCGTGGGCTAAAATAATAACCAACTGGGTCCCTGCTAATTTTAAAGGTATCGCGGCAGACTCAGGAAGAGATGGCGGGACGAACTGGACGTCTTTATGAGTGATTGGCCCTCGATCACTTTAAACAGAGTGGAGTGGAAAGTGTGAAGGAAAGCCTTTGCCTAGCAGTGGGATACCAAGGGCTAGATAATAATAATAATAATAATAATAATAATAAGCCCGCAGGGTAGCTTGTGGCGAGCTGTTGGTGAGTAACGACACCACGGACCCGAGTGCTTCAGAGAGTCGGTCAGGGCCCCCAACTCGGCGTGTCTTCGTCGGTCGAGTGGAAACCGAAGGGTGCCCGCAGGACTCTCGGCTCTGGCTAGCCTTAATTGGCCGTCCAGAGAGGAGCCGTGAGAGCTATATCGACGTAGGAAGATAATGCGTTCCTACATCGATGTACTCCAGGGGTGGAAGTGTTAAAGGGCATAACGCCGCGAGTAACTTCGGAGAAAGCGCAGCACACCTCTCTACACCTCTGAGCCGCTCACACCGGTGTTGCCCTCAGTTGTCCTAGGACGACCGTTTGGGGGTGCTGGGTCGGACAACCTCCTCGTGGTGCACCCTGGGCGCCTTCAGCAGCTCTTTCGTTTCCCGATAGGACTGCTGGCGGCGGCGAATAGTCCGGCGTGTATGACGGGAGTCGCCATGCTGCCCCTCACAATCTCTGGCTTTCGGAGAGGGTGGGGCGCAGCAAAAAATTGGAGAAGCGTTGCCCGGGGGTTCTAGGTACCTCTCTGGGCTTCAGAGAGGACCAGCGAGACTCCGCGGTAACGGCAGTCGGGAGAGGGCGTGAAGCCCTAACATAACCCTTCCCTTCCCCTTCTCTATCCCCATCCCTAACTTCCTTCCCAATCCTTTCCCTTCCCCTCCTAGTTGTCGGGTCTGGTGTGCGCTTACCCCACCTCCAGACACGGTCTTGGACCACCGATGGCGAACCCGTAACCGGCAACGATGAGCTTCGGCTCTACGCTGGGACGGGGGCCTTGCCTTCGCCGGCTGGGCCACGTGGAAGAAAACCACTTTAAAAAATTACCAGCCGCTAGTGCGGCAACCCGAGGCACCGGCCGACCCCTCGGTGTATATAGGCTTGCCCGGGTGCAGGGGGCTCCGCCCGGGTCGACGATTTATTTCCCCCATACTCGTGGGACTAAAAATGGAACCGAATAAAAATAATTTCGAAGTTAGGGAGGAGGAAAAGAGCAGTGGGGAATCCGGCTGCTCGAGTGCAGAGTCTGTTAAAGATGATGGCGGCAGCTTAGAGCGTTGCTCCGAGCTCTCAAAAAGCAGCGGGCTCAATCGCAAGTGCGAGAAAGGAGGTGGCATAGCATTAAAACCGACGTCCAGCCATAAACTCATGCCGGCGCCAGAAAAGGTGCTAAAAGCGCAAAGAGGGCGAGGCGGTGTCAGCACCAGCGCTGCCAGAACCAAGCGCGATAGAAGAGGTCGCTTTTTGCGAAAAACCGACACACCAGCCGCAAGCGAGGTTGAGTCAGACTCCACGGAGTCATCGCAATGTAACCTCCTGACCTCGACCCGGAAAAAGAAACCGAAGAACGGGATCGAGACAGAGCTGACGCAAATGTCGGAAGATGCCCGCGTGAGAAGAAGCGCGCTGGGGATCGACGTTGCACAGGAGGGCCCTACTGCGGCAGCGCTTGGAGAGCGTGTCCAGGAGGATGTGGCCATCATCCTGAGGGTCGCTGCCAAATCAGGAAACCTTAAGGGCACGTATCAACGTGATCTTAAGGATGCGGCGGCCTCCATTAAGGCGGCCACAGAAATGCTACAGGCGAGAACTTCAACGGCAGAGACCGCCAAGCTACAGGTAGATAACTCTCGCCTGCAATCTGAACTGGCGGAGCTGAGGGGCGAAGTGGTGGCGCTGCGAGAGGAGCTCGCTCGAACGCGCCAGCCGGTAGTTTCTCCTCCGCAAACATCAGAGGAGGAGTGGGAGCGGAGGATGCGCGCCATTATGGTAGAAGTTGGCACAATGGTCAACGTGCGGCTGGACGCCATCGAGGCGAGACTCCCGCCGGAAAGGCGCCTCCGTCCACCCCTGGCTTCAGACGGCACCAGTGCCTTGGCGGTGGTTGGAGCCCCGTCGCGACTATCGCAGTCGTTACTGACGCCGGCTGCGCCCTTACCACCAAAACCGTCGCCCGCGCAGCCGCCAGCGCCGCTGGCTCCTGCAGCCAATAAGAGGGCCCGAAAGGCGCGAAGGCCGGGTATTTTGGTGCACCCACCGGTTCCTGAGCTTCCCCCTGTGGAGGTCCAGGTGGTGGACCCGCCTGCCCCTGGAGGGGGAGGGTCCTGGGCGACGGTCACCAAAAAGCCGAGAAAGGCCCAGAAGGGTCCGTCGCAACGGGCGCCCGAGACGCGTAATCCTTTACGTAAAAAGCGTGAGAGGAGACCGCGAAAGGCTCCTACGACGGCAGCGGTATCGGTCACCGTACTCGACGAGAAGACCACATATGCCGAGGTCATGACTGCGGCAAAAAGTCGCATTCGCCTTGCCGATCTCGGCATCGAGACGGTGGCCCAGAGGAGGGCTTTGACTGGGGCGCTTCTCCTGCAGCTGGAGGGCCCAGAATGCCAGAACCAGGCCGACAAACTTGCGGCGCGGATGCGCGAGGTCCTATCCGACCTCAACGTGCGTATCATGCGCCCAACAAAAACGGGCGAGATTCGGCTCTACGGCCTGGACGACGCCGCGACGCCAGAAGAGGTAGTTTCAGCGGTCGCCGCGGCGGGCGAATGTGCGGCGGTTGACATTCGAGTTGGGCCTATTCGCCGTACGTCCACAGCAATGGGAACTGTGTGGATCCAGTGCCCATTGGCCGCCATGTCTAAAATTGTGGCGGCCAAAACCGTTAAGGTGGGCTGGGGGTCAGCAAGGGTCGAGGCGCTGGAGCAGAGGCCGTTATATTGCTTCCGGTGCCTCGAAAAGGGCCACGTGGGCAGCAAATGCCCCAACGGGGTGGACCGGAGCACACAGTGCTACGCATGCGCTGAACCCAATCATAGGGCCGGCGCGTGCACGGCACGGGAGCTTAAATGCCCCCTATGCTCCGCGAAAGGGTGTGCAGCAGATCATCGGCTGCACACCAAAAAATGTGTCCCCCCGAAGGGGAAAGGGAAGGGAAAAAAGCAGATCCCTTTCCAAACACAACCCCAGGCGGCATCCGAGGCACCGGCCACGGAAGCGGGCTCCGATAGCCCGCCGGGAGAGCCAATGGAGGCCTAAAATTCTCTCCCCAAAGGATTTTGCAGGGCAATCTGAACCACTGCCGCAACGCGCAGAACCTGCTGCTGCAAACCGTTGCGGAGTGGTCCATTGCCCTTGGCATTGTCGCGGAGCCCTACAATGTCCCGGACCATCCTCGTTGGTTCGGGGACAACACGGGCTCCGTCGCCGTCTATTGGGCGGGAGGAGAAGGCGCTCCACCCTGCTCCTTGATAGAACGGGGGCAGGGGTACGTGGCTGTGCAGTGGGGAGCGATGGTCATAGTGGGCTGCTACGTCTCTCCCAATAGGTCCCTCGCCGACTACGAGGTGTACCTGGACGGGCTGGCAAACTGCGTGCGCAGATGCCTACCCCGTCCGCTGATTGTCCTGGGGGATTTTAACGCCCACTCTAGGGCGTGGGGCAACCCCAGAGACAGTCCAAAGGGAGAGACGCTGCAAGAGTGGGCGGCTGGGCTGGACCTCCGACTCGTGAATCGGGGGTCCGTGAGCACGTGCGTGCGGTGGCAGGGGGAGTCGATCGTCGACCTAACGTGGGCGACTCCCGCTGTCATTAACATGCTGTCGGGGTGGCGCGTAGCGGAGGAGGTGGTCACACTATCCGACCACCGCCACATCCTTTTCGATGTGGCCCTCCGACCCTCCGACCGCCCCAGCCGCAGAGCAGGCAGCCCCCCGCGACGCTGGTCCCTCAAGCGGCTAGATCGAGATCTTCTCGAGGCCGCAGCCAGCGTCGCGGCGTGGCCGGAAAACGCCGATGAGGTTTGGCCCGATCCGGAAAGGGAGGCGACCTGGTTCCGGGACACGATGACGGCGCTATGTGACGCCGCCATGCCCCGGGCCAGCTGTCCCAAGCGAAAGGCGGTGTACTGGTGGTCGCAGCAGATAGCGCAGTTGCGCGAGGTCTGCTTGCGCGCGCGACGCCGGTACACCCGAGCCCGACGAAGAAGGCGAGCCACCGAGGAGGAGAAGGCCAGAGCCTATGAGCCCTATCGAGCGGCTACTAAGGCGCTCCAAATCGCTATTGCGAACGCCAGGTCTCGGTCCTGGAGCGAGCTCCTAGAGGGACTCGACGGGGATCCATGGGGGCGCGCCTACAGGGTGGTGCTGGGCAAGCTTCGCCCCTGGGTGCCCCCCCTGACGGAGACCCTAGACCCTGAACTGCTGCGTCGGATAATCGACGCACTTTTCCCGACGGTTCGGGGTAGTCCCTCAGTCCCCCCGACGGTGTCGTCGGCCCTTTACACCGACGAGTTGGGGGTGACCGAACTGGAGCTGGACCGAGCCGTTAGCCGCTTGCGGGCTCGTAATACCGCGCCCGGCCCCGACGGTATACCGGGGCGGGCGTGGGTGATCGCTCTGGCCGCCCTGGGGGACAAGCTGAGGCGGCTATTCAATAGCTGCCTCCGTTACGCCAAGTTCCCCACGGCCTGGAAGGAGGCTCGCCTGGTCCTCTTGAAGAAGGAAGGCAGGACTACAGACACACCCTCTGCGTACCGTCCTATATGCCTGCTAGACGAGGCCGGCAAGTTGTTCGAAAGGATTCTTGCCGCTCGTCTCGGTGGGCATCTGTCGCGTGTCGGTCCCGACCTGGCTGAAAGCCAATACGGCTTCCGACGGGGGCGTTCCACGCTAGACGCGATACTTCGCGTCCGCTCCCTGTCGGCGCAGGCCGTGTCCCGGGGTGGGATGGCGTTGGCGATAAGTCTGGATATCGTCAACGCCTTTAATTCCCTGCCTTGGGGCGCGATCCTGGGGGCGCTGGAACATCATCGCGTCCCCCTATACCTGCAGGCCGTGGTCGGGGACTATTTGCGCGACAGATACGTCCAGTACATCGGACAGGGCGGTACATTGCACCGGAGGGAAGTGTCTTGCGGGGTTCCGCAGGGGTCCGTGTTGGGCCCCCTCTTATGGAACCTCGCTTACGATGCAGTCCTGCGTGTCGATCTCCCCCCCGGCGTCAGCGTCGTATGTTACGCTGACGACACATTGGTGTTGGCCGAGGGGGACACCTTCGAGAGGACCATAGGGCTCGCCGAGCTTGGGGCAGAGGTCGTCGTCGCCAAGATCCGCGAGTTGGGCCTGGAGATAGCGCCTCATAAGACCGAGGCGCTATGGTTCCACAAACTGCCGAGGAGCAGGGAACCACCCGACTCGTGGGTTCGCGTTGGAGACTCGCCAGTCCGGGTGGGGAGGTACCTAAAGTACCTAGGCCTCACCCTGGACAGTCGCTGGGGCTTCGAGGAGCACTTCGAGCGCCTAGTCCCCCGGGTCGAAAGGGTAGTGGGTGCTATGCACAGACTGCTGCCCAACCTTGGGGGACCGTCGGAGGAGGTGCGCCGCCTCTACGGGGGCGTCGTGCGATCGGTGGCCCTCTATGGGGCGCCCGTGTGGTCACACCGACTGTCGGGCGTCCGGCGCAGCAGGATGAAGATCCAGAGCCTGCAGCGCAAGATGGCCATCCGCATCGCACGAGGATACCGTACCATATCCTTTGAGGCGGCAACACTCTTGGCACGCTTTCCGCCGCTCGACATCCTGGCGGACATGGACGCGAGGGTCTACGACCAGACTCGTGGCGTCCGCCAAAGTGGCGAGGGCGTGCCTGCGCTCGAAGAAGTGAGACGGCGGGAACGACGGCGCGCTCTGGAGGAGTGGCGCGCGAGGCTCAGTCAAGAGCACATCGCGCGCAAGCGCGTCGTCCAAGCTATCCTGCCGTCCTTCGAAGCCTGGCACCAGCGGAGGAGAGGGCGAGTCACCTATAGACTTACTCAGATAATCACCGGTCACGGTTGCTTCGGTGATTATCTGAGGAAGATCGGACGCGAGGCGACGACGACCTGTCACCACTGCGGTGGGGACCAGGATTCCGCCCAGCACACGCTCGAAGAGTGCCCAGCGTGGGCCTCCGAGCGGCGGATCCTGGTCGACCGGATCGGACCGGACCTCTCCTTGCCGGCAATAGTAGCGGCTATGCTGGCAGGGGAATCGGCGTGGGGGGCCGTATCCTCCTTCTGCGAGACTGTGATGTCCCAGAAGGAGGAGGCCGAGCGGGATCGGGAGAGGGCCGATCCTGCTCGACGAAGGCGACGGCGCCGGGGCGGAGGCACAGCCCGCCCAGGCCCCCCAGCCCAATAGCCCGGGGCTTAAGAATACGGGCTAACTCGCGTCCCCCGCCGTAATATCTGGCGGGGGACCCCCCCCTGCATCAACATCAGCAGGGGGGCCTTCGGGGTTGCGGACGCAAGGGGCGGGGGCCCTGAGCGTCCTTCACGAGCAACCCCGAGGAGGACGGTGTTGTGGTGTGACCCACGTCACCGTGAGCACCGCGTCGGTGCGGGAGGGAGCATGTCATCAAGTCTCCCTCCGATGGCGGGCTCTTCGGAGCGAGGCACAAGAGGGGCACCGGTGCGTTCCATACGGAGATCCCGGAGCCCTTCCAAAGTGCTGATGTCGGCCACCCTGGGGTTTTTAGTCGGTAGGAATCCGACACGCCCCGCGAGCTTCCCCCGAGGCTCGCGGAAGTCCTATGCAGGATTTTCCCCAGGAAAAAAAAAAAAAAAAAAAAGGACGACCGTTTGAGGGCCCATCTAGTAAGCGGCGAGTCACCGCCGGCCACGGGTATTTAGGTATAACTAATTATGGCCGGTGTCCGTCCTCTTTGAAATAGTCCAGTTTTTGTCCATCAAGCCTCATTTGCATAGCCCTTGTTTTCTTTCCATAATTTACAATAGTCCTTGCACCTGCCGGGGTCAGTTCGCTGATTATGTTTCTTCATTTTCAGCAAGTGATCTCAGCAGATGGCTTACATAACATTAACTTCTCGCAAAGGGCCTCTACGTGTTGGACCCATGTCCCCATGCAAGCCTTTCAAAGGTCCGGGTAAAGCCCGTGAATCTCAGTAAAAAAATAATAATAAAATAAGTTTTAAAAGATATTGTTAAATAATCATTAAATGGTCACTCGTTAACGTTTATAACGCACAAATGCCTGCATTACTCGTAAACTACTGCATATCTAAGTACGATGAATATTAACGCTTCTAAGAATGTGTTTCCGTAACGTGCCTGACATTACATTAGGATAATTTCATGAATCGTGTCACTCGGGACATTGTGAGGAGAGCGATGTTGATGTGTGGTATTATGTCAGATTATAACGTTATATTAAGTAATATAGTAAGTAAGTAAAGATATCATGACACGCACGATTGTTATATGCATAACAACGCGGTTTTTCGCGTAATATAAAACTATTACGCGAAAAACCGCGTTGTTCTTAGCAATCACGAAAGTTAAAGAGCGTTTGGTTGGTCAGGTGGCTGCAAAAGTGGCTCCACCAAATTCCTAATTTCTTAATGTAAATGGCATTACTATATATGACTTTTTATTTTTTTCTGAAATCTATGATACTATAGATTTAACTGATGTCTATATATAGCATCACGCTAGATGCTTTTCTGGGTAGGCAGAGAGTACCTATTACCAACATATTCCTTCTTTTCAAATTCTATCCCGCCTATACTCTCCTAGTTCGTCTAGATATTTTATGTAATTTATTTAACCTTATGGCCTGGCTATGCCTTTTAATATTAAGCTTAATGTAGTTTTGCTTTTTCCGTAATATATTGACGAAAAACGCTGCTAAAGTGTGGGGCCATATATATAAAAAATAAGAAGCTTAATGTAGAGTACATTTTGGATCACAACCACAATAAAAAGATAGTGCGCGATGATGTAACAAATCATAACCATGTTTATTTTGTTTGAGATGCAAACGAAGCGGAACGATCGAAGGCTCGCCCGTTACAAATGGTTTTGTCTTGTGATCTGTAACCGTCGGGCGGTGTGTCGGACATCTCAATTGATGCGATTAGTCGCGATAACTCGATGCCGGCTACATTCGATGTACAAGAGATCTCGATCGTTAACATGTGTATGAGAATGCAGACAAATTGTATTGTGTTTGTTCACGAATTATTTATCAGATGTAAATATAAGCGAGTTTGTAATTGTGTTCGGTAACTGACGCTGCGGTAAATGGTGAATGAAAGAACATAATTTATAAAGTCGTTATCGGTTTTTGAACGAAAAGAAACCAGAACGAATGCAAGGATTGTGGTTGGGAACGATGTGCTGGAGCAAGTGAATGAGTTTGTAAGGATGAAAAATACACCGCTGACATAGAGAGAAGAGTGAGTGCAGGGAACAGAGTGAATGGCGCGATGGGAAAGCTACTTGGGAGCCGGCACTTAATCCGAAAGGCGCAGCTGGCCATACATAATGGAGTGCTTGTCCCAACGCTGTTATATGGCAGCGAGAGCTGGGTATGTAAGAAGGAGAATGAAAGTAGGATAAATGCGGTGGAAATGCGAGCTCTGCGGAAGATGTGCGGTGTGAAGCTGACCGACCGTATTCGCAACAGCGTAGTAAGAAAACAAATAGGTATGAAAGAGAATATCGGTGTGAAGATGAGAAAGGGTATGCTTCTCTGGTTCGGGCATAAAGAATGACAAAACAGATATACAATGCGAAAGTGGAAGGATGTAGGTACCGGGGAAGACCTAGACTATCTTACCATGACCAAATAGACGGGGTCTTATCTGAAGGACAAGTCAGGAGTCTTCGTAACCGGCAAGCGTGTATGAGACGAACTATGAGAGTAGAGGAATCCAGAGAGGTATGTAAGAAAAAAGAGTCTGTTGGAACTCGGTACTCTCTGCCTACCCCGTAAGGGATCTGGCGTGATGATATAGATAGATAGATGATTAATCAATGAAAATAAAGCTACCATTAAGAAATATATATAAAAATGCTTGCATGTAAGTTACTCTGTTTAACTTTTATACCTAGATGTTACAATGAATTGCTTATTCAAATGTTCTTTTTTTATTTTTTTAGTACCAGCAAACTGTAGGCATTGGTTACATGACCGGGGCTTTCGCTCCAGGACGATTAACATTACACCGTATATACCAAAATACGTATGAGCGCAGAATATAAAATATTCTCTGAATATCTTAGACAATTATGGTTCTTGTTCATAAAGAGAAATAAATCAGAGGGGCACGTCGCTAGAATGGAATAGTAGAGTTCTTTCTCTGTAATATTAGTATAGGCACGCGGTTGTACTCGAAGCCGCACTTATTATTTTTTATTACATAATAATTGTGGTGACGACGTTCTAGGCGGTCGGCGAACCCGAGCCTTCGCCCTGCGCGCCCTCTAATACTCTCCCCCGCATGCCCTGATCGGGATCGTCTCACCGCTCCCGCTTCTGGTCCCTTGAGAAAACAATGCGATGACATTATCCACGCTGTCAACGATCGCAAGAACCAATAAGTCACGAAGCCGTGCGATTGTTTAGTTTTTTAAACACGGACATTGCCTCTTTAGACACGAAAGTTTGTGAATCACACGACACTTTCTACGCATCTTATGATAGGCAATCAGTTATGTCGGTAAATCGTTGTAATTTAACGAAAGTGCCATTACTAACACAGATATTAGAAAACCGATTGGTGTCATGTGAGCAAAAACTTATGGAGGGAATTGGGAGATTCAATATTTAATGAAAAAGTTTATTTAGTGTTGGTAAACGAGTGTGAGTTATGTAGCTGCTACAAATGTGCAATGCATCGTAGCGTACGTACAAAAGACATCAACGCGCTATACCGTTCACTATGCGATTGTGCTTTTCTGTTTAAAACTCTAATATTCCTCTATCATATTGTAATAAATGTAGTAATTTTAGCACAAGCATTAAGATACTGATATGAAAGGTAAGTAGGTGTGGCATATTAACCCCAGCAACAATACACACTCAATTTTATTTGGCAAAGATATGTGTATGAACGCATTGGTCGAGATCAAAAAACCGTTATTTAATTGTCGTACAATAAAAGAAGTCGGTTAAGTAGTAAGTACCACTTTTTTATAATGACATAACTAACCGATCGCATTGCCGTTCGAGCATAATAAAAAGAAAATAATTGTGTTAACCTACTACAAAACACTTTTGTTATATTGGTACTGGTTGGCCTCCAATTTGTAATTATAGGCGTAAAATTTGGTATACTTAATAGCGTATCGACCCGTGGTGGAAAAGTGTTTGCGAAAGACGGCTAACGGGTCCTCATGTTAATATACCCAGCAATGGGTGAGTAAACAGGTGGATTAAAATAACTGGACAGCGGACAGTGATAGACAAATGAAGATTTTATCTGGAAAATCAATTTTGGATACTATGAGGGTGTAGGACGCTAGAAAGGTATGTAAGGAAAGAACCTGTTGGAACTCTGTACTCTCTGCCTACCCTGCAAGGGATCCGATCCGATAGTTCGTCTCATACACGCTCGCCGGTTTCGGAGACTCTTGACTTGTCCTTCAGATATTATTTTACTTATTATTGATACTATTCAAAAATACTAGGTTCGATTTTCAATAAATATAGATATTAATGAAACCTAATGACAGACGAATACTTACATACAGAATATTATAATACAGTAAATTAATAAAAATAACAGTAACTCATTGCATAATATGAGGATGTGTTAAACAGATTGTTTAATTACATTATATATGTTTTGAATATAATAAATAATCATATTTCATAGAAAAGCTTCTAAAGATGGTTAGCATTACGATTGCATACTAGTTAGGCTTAAAGAGAAGTACCCAGTTTGGACATTCCGTCGGCAGATACAAGACAGAGACACAAAATGACCGACTGCGTGATGTTATGATAAGGACAAGCCGTTGACTCTATGATACATTGTGTAATAAATTTAATGTAGAGAAATGGACATGGTGTGTGATTTTTGATATCAGATGCATTGCTTTAGTCTTTCAATATTAAGCATTAGGTGAGCACTACTTAAGGGGAAACCTAACCCTTACTCCCAAAAATAAGCTCTTTTTACACAAGATTGTTGATCAATGTACTGCGCATTTGTTACAAGAAATATATATAAAAATGAAGATGAAAAGGTGGTGAATATAATGTATGGAGTAATAATTTTATGTATTCAACTTTCCATAATACTCGTAATACTTTTAAAATACTCTGTCTTGGATATATATTGCAAATGTTCTATTTAATGATAGATTGGATATATATAAAATATACACGAAAAAAGCTTAAAATATGTTCTATATGGCTGGATATGGATGACTTTTTTATTTTAAAATATGGAAAAAAACTGTATTATATGAAAATATCTGAATTATTGAAACAAATCTGCATTTTGGGTGTTTCGGACACACTTATTGTTGTCAAGGTCAATTTTCAACAAACAAGGGAAATTTTCAAACAAAAATTCTCAAGGTCTTTGACGTTATTAAAACCCATAACGTAATCATGTAGAAATACGTAGTCCCACACTACAACCAATTCTAGTGTCGTAGGTGCGTTTACAAGCACAAAATTCACATACAGAAACACCTAGGCTGAAACAATCCTTTTTCGGGTCACACAAAGATTTGTTCCGTGCGGGAATAGAACCCGCGACTACTCGATCCAGTAGGCTGAGCGCGTTAAGCAATTAATAAACTAACTTAGAAACACTTCCGTGCAACTTACCTAAGATTAATGTTAAAAAACGCCATGCCTGTATTTCCCAAGTAGTGCCACTTATGCGACAGGTGTACTATTTACGCCCATATTTCGATTATTGTCTCAATGGGGGTTAGCCCAAGTTTATGGGCCTGGGAAGTGAACCTTTTGTCACCATAAAGGGCACAATTTCAGACCGTAGACGTTTCAATACAGTCATAAGCATATCAGCATGTAAAAATTTGATGGATCATTATTTCATCAAGTTTATACATATGTGGAAGTCTGTTGGCAATAAATAATAATAATAATACTATAAAAATGTGTGTCTGAAAAGACGATCAAACGCTTTTAACATAAAATAAAACAGTTGTAAGTTATATTTTTATCACAAGCATAGTCAATACAAATCTTTAATCTACATTAAAGTTATATTAAGCTTTACTCGATTTATAATATAAATCACTTAGGAGTGGCTTGAAAATACATCATAAAGCTGAGATGCTTAAGACATTAACATTCTGGGAACGTTGTAACCGTTCACAATGTCATATAAATGTGGTTTATTCGGAGATCTGATCGTTATGTTCCTAAAACTGTTATGATTTAGCATGTATAAATTCCATGGCATACTTGGTATTGTTACCTCATTGAAACCTATGTATTTTAAACAGGTTAAACGTTTAGATAATATAAAACCTTATCATATTTTAATTTAGGCGTTATTCATATATATTGTATCTTTCTTATTATGATTTTTTTTTGTCTATTTTCGAATAAAGCTATGCTTTTAATTATATAATTATATAAAAATACTGTAGTATTTTTCAAACGTTGCAAAAGAAAATGTTGATTTCTCACTCTATTAAGGTACAAGTTATTATCTATTTAAAATTACGTGCAGTTATGTGGTAATTATGAAGCTTTTACCCATCTTCATGGGTGGAATTCACACGGATAAGCGTTATACAAATACGAGAGGGCACACTGGTTCATATGCGCGGGAATCCAATACAGTTAGCGGGTACAATGATGACATAGCTTTTAATTGTGGGTAGAGGAAATTGCATTACGTTAGTGGAGCAACGGGAGTTTTATAATGCGCACTTTACATAATTTTGTTAATGCGACTGTTGAACTTTCTCAACGCACCTCATGCTGCCTATTGTGATTGAAAGTTATGTGTTATTAATGCACCTACGACAATGAATCTAACAGTTTTGTCTTACGGTGTATTGTGATTTCCTTCTATAAAACTGCTTTATAGCTTGTTCTTGTCGTAGCATCAGAGGGCTTGGCATGAACAGGTTGACATGAATTAACGCTATCGAGTTAATGTGCCGTCCTTTTCACATTACAAAGAACATTGTTCTGCGTCCATTCATGATTCGCCCCAGAACCAACAGCAATGAAAAAATATATGTATTGTATCAAAAGTATAAATGTATAAATTTAAAGGCAGAACATGTTTGGTAACGGTCATGAAGTTTATAAATGTAGCGAATACTGTGATTTGTTTAACTTATGGGGAAACCTAGTGAATTGGATTCTAAATTCTAATATATATTATGCGTTGCGTAATGTGTGATCTTTAGAAATCTTCAGTATAATGAGAATATTTTCAAAGAAAAATCTTTAAAAAAAAGGCAAACCGACTTCAAAAAGCGAAAAATAAATATTTGAAGTCGGTGCCAAGTAACCGACTGCACCAACCAGCACCGACTTCAAATAATTATTTTTTGCGTTTTGAAGTCGGTTTACCTTTTTTTTTTAAAAGATTTTGTTTTACAATTTTAAGGGAAGAGTGAATTTATTACTAATATTTAAATACCGATATTATATTATTTTGCTGAGTAGTACAGTAAGGTACCTACAGGATTAATATATTAACTTTAATAACGGAATCTATACATTCATGCTGTTCGCCGTTCAGGAGTTCCCGGGTGTATCTTCAAAGTCCAAGGTCCAATACCAATAAAATTATAATAGGACCATCTCAAAACTATACTGAACCCAATGCAAAAAGTATCATCAAAATCGGTTCATAAGCAGAGGAATTATTAAAATAATGCTAATTTTAGACTTATATGGTTTTCTCATGGGTGCCATTGTCAGAATTGGACCAAATTGAAATGGGAATCAAATAAAAAAAGAATCATTAAAATCGCTTCGCCCAGTCCAAAGTTATGAGGTAACAAACATAAAAAAAAATAACAGACGAACTGAGAACCTCCTCCTTTTTAGAAGTCGGTTATAAAGACTATTTAAGTAACATAAAACATACAATGTAACGATATTATATAATAATAAGCCTAAGATGTGTTAGTACAGAGTTGTATCATCATTTCACTGAGTTTAACTTTGTAAATTACTTTATCCCTTAAGGTTTATTATACTTATGTTTTTAACCTCAGTCAAAGTGAATCTTACGTTAGGACTCAAGAATTCTATCTTATTTTGTGGATTATATGGCTGTAAATCGTTTGAACCCAAATTAATGAATTCATTACAACTTATTTACCTTATGTAACGACGCGACGGTGTGGTTGTTGATGCAGTTCTGTTTTTATTACATAATATAATTTTTCGTTACGGTTCTGTCCATGAAGCTTAATACAATTTACATAGTATTTAATTAAGTTGTGAATTGTAACTTGAGTTATACTGAGAATTAGGTAATACGGTCCAAGAATATTCTGAATAGACCTGTACGTCTACAAAGATTTACTACTATTTTAAATGGTGAGTTTGTGCATGACAGATCTAAAAATATTTAGAACATGTATGAAGATGTATTAAGTTTTTCAAAAAAGTTCTTATGTGTAGACTAGTAAACTAATTTTTTAAGATAAAATTTACGAGTTTCTTGTCTTGTCTTATCATTTCGATGTGGTGGTAGAGTCTATGTTACTTTTCTAACGATTCATAAATACTATAATAGTTTATATGAAAACAAGGGATGTGCTGTGATGAATGAGATAGAAAAATATTATGATTCTGATTCCAAACTTGCTCATTGATCATTATCCGCGTTGAGATTCACCACTATGAGAAAAGAAGCCATATGAAAAAAGTAGATCCACATACAAAATCAATAAAATAATCATTACAATCGCACTGACCATATAATTCTATTACCAGTTTCTAATGAATTCATAAGAATTCTATAAAAACTAGACAACAAGATGTTAACATAACCAGCGTCATGGCTTATGCAATTCCCCATATGTGGTCTAAAAAGGCCCATGGGGTCGAGTAGAGCTCGTCCAGTAATTATACGGCGTGCGTAATTGACGTAACGTGGACCGGTTCTGGCTCATTAATAGCGCCAGTTCTGTGCCGTAAAATGTTAAAACATATTACCATAGCGAGTGTGGGACGAGATTCACGTGTGACGTATCTATGAAGAGTCGTGGCATGTCGTATAAAGCTTTTAAGAGAAGAATTATACTGAATTTGATGAAATACAATACGATTTCATTGCCCCGTTGATCTAATGGTTCGTGGTAAGGCCATGAAGTCCTTGTTGCGATTCCTAGGTCGGACTTGTTATTGGGGTATTTTAATCCCCGACAAAAAAAGAGGGGAGTTATAAGTTTAACTTATGTATCCGTGTGCCTGGCTGTGGCATCGTAGCTCCTAAACGGATGAACCGATTTTAAGTTAACGTTTTTTTGTTTGAAAGGCTACTTCATCGGGAATGTTCTTAGCTATAATTTATTTAAGTCGGGAGTTTTATAAATTTTTAATTTAAGTTTTTGTTAAGTAACATTATCTTCGTCCTGTATTATATCCTCGCCTTGTATTACACTGGGACTAAACAACACTAGTGAAAGGTGGGTGTAGAATATTTACCCTTGTTTAAAAAAGGTAGGTGTGATGTGAAAGTATGGTAATTAAGTATGGTAATGTAAAATATGGTTTTAGATGATATTTAAATACAACAGACTGTGCTAATACAAGAAAATATGGCCTAGATGTCAAGATTACTACATTTTAATTTGTCGTACCCTAATATAAATATCCTTTTGCAAGCCTGTTCTAAGAAATGTATAAAACATATTTTAGTGATCAAATGTGTTGTCGAAAGGTAGTTTAAGATACATTCGGAGCGCGGAAGGAAGGAAGTAATTTAACTTCGTTAATTGAGGGTAACAATTTAAGGAGTGTCTAATCACTATTACTCAATATTAAATAGTTTTACTTATTTGCAAGTTGTTACGATAAGTTTACACAACATTGTAAAGTGTAAGTAGAATAAAAGAGACACATTAGAGGATAATGAACAGAACTACAATGTTGGCTTGGTTTGAGTCAATACAAAAGGCATGAAGTCATTATGTGTGTGTTTATGTCACGCTCCGTGGATATTTCGTCCGCGGCGTGGGTTTAACGCCAATCTGACTCCCACTGAACGGTTTTTGTCTTCGTGATTTTCCGATTATTTGGCACCGGGTCCGTTATATTCCAACTAGATACGGATTGACTTAATTTTTAACTCGTGTATGAGATCACGCTAGATTTGTTCCCGCCTTTTATTTTCTTTACATATTTATTATTCAGAATTTTATCTTGCTTATAGAAACGGAGGCATATTTTTATAAACAACTGTCACAGGATATGGTTTTCTTGCTTTAGCTTTCACAAGGTTATATTATGGGTGTTTTTACTGCTGTTATCCTGTACTAAAGTATAATTATATACAACCACTTTACCCGACGTCTGTGCACGTACAGATGGGAACATTTTTTCCATGTTTATTCAGCCTGTTCACGTCTTGTACGTTCGTCTTGAATGTTTTCCCAAAGGTTATTAACCCAGTTTCGTTGATGCACCATTGTTTATAGTATTGTAGATACTTACTCCTGAGAAGCGCACTATTCCAATGATCAGAACGGAAATGCAAAATATTTAAATGCTTCGATATTTATGTGCTTTCCGATGTTATCTTTCCATTCAATAAATACATTGTTGGCGCGAAGGTTCGCAAGGACTTTGTTCCACTGCATTTTAAGGTAGTTTATGATGCACTAGAATAGAGCCGGGACAGCCTGGAGGGCCGCGGGAGCCTTCGAAAGAGCGGGTGGAATGCGCGCGCAAGGTCATTGCGCCCTGCGCGGTCATGCGCTTGCGCCCCTGCCCGCGCCTCGCCTCCCCGCCACATCCGCACCCACCACCACATTGTCTAGTGCGATCAGCTGCGGATAAAGGGGAACCGACTGGACCGAGAGCCGATAGGAACAATTTCAATGCGAATTTATTTTTCTATTTTGTCCGTCCGTTCTCAAAGCACGAACGCCCCCGGCATATTGTTCACTCTAACGCTCTTTTCTAAGTTCTCGCAAAGAAAAAGGCTGTTCGTGTTGGATCGTGGTTTATTTAAACGCTTACATTGGTTAGAATTTATTTTAGGCTATATCTTTTGTCCTAAGGCCTTTAACAAATTACTTTAAGCGGGGAATATAAATGTACGTTAGAAAATAAGACAAATGCGTTACACGTAAAATATTCTTACCTTTCACACGGGAAATATGTTAGCAGTAGTATTCGCAGTAGAAGTATTTGTTTATCGCACACGAACAATTACAATTGTAGGTTAAATGTTGTCGAGTTAACGCTAATTGGTTAGGAACATAAGATTAATATTTAAAGATTTCTTACTTAATGGTTTCTGTAGAAACAGAATTTTTAAAGATTTTTGTACTTTCACTTTTGGCCGTTTTATTTTGGATCAAAACCGCCAGATTTGGGCAGACCCTGTAATAAGATGAAAAAATAAAACTACATACTAATACTACGACTAAATTATTCTTTATGAATATTATCGAAATTTAAATTAAAGAATTATTAAAATGTATCCATTCACGACGGGTTGGATATGATAATTCAATAGGTCGACAAATTAAGATAGCTATCTATTAATTTATGTACCTATGAGCAAATAAACGTTAGGCGTTTGCAGTGACACAGGTTGTTTTACGAAGGAAAAGTTACAATTTCGCTTAGTCTGTGATTAATGAAGTGTTGAATACACGAACACAGTCGCGAGATTGCACAGGTCAGGTTGTGCAGATGTTTTACCATTAGTTCAACTAATCGATGACAGTAGCTCTCCCAATGACCCGCTCGTTTAAATAAAGTTTCAAGAAAAGCTGTGCCACTGTGCTAAAGTAGGAGAGGATTAATTACCTGGGACTATTATTTAATTAATTCTATCTATCTATCTATAACCTCACGCCAGATCCCTTGCGGGGTAGGCAGAGAGTACAGAGTTCCAACACGTTCTTTTCTTACATACCTCTCTGGCTTCCTCGACTCTCATAGTTCGTCTCATACACGCACGCCGGTTACGGAGACTCTTGACTTTTCCATCAGATAAGACTCGGTTTATTTGGTCGTGGTAAGATAGTCTAGGTCTTCCCCGGTACCTGCATCCTTCCACTTTCACATTGTATATCTGTTTTGTCATTCTTTCCTCTGGCATTCTTTCTATATGCCCGAACCAACGGAGCATGCCCTTTCTCATCTTTACACCGATACTATCTTTCATACCTACTTGCTTTCTTACTACGCTGTTGCTATTGCGGTCGGTCAGCTTCACTCCGCACATCTTCCGCAGAGCTCGCATTTCTACCGCATTTATCCTACTTTTATTCTCCTGCTTACATACCCAGCTCTCGCTACCATATAACAGCGTTGGGACAAGAACTCCGTTATGTATGGCCAGCTGCGCCTTATGGCTTAAGTGCCGTCTCCCAAGTAGCTTTCCCATCGCACCATTCACTCTGTTCCCTGCACTCACTCTTCTCTCTATGTCAGCGGTGTATTTCCCATCCTTACTGAAGGCGCATCCAAGATATACAAACTCATTCACTTGCTCCAGCAGATCGTTACCAACCACAATCCTTAATTAATTATTTTGCAAAAAATAAACATTATTCCCTAAGTCGGAGTGGCCTATGTGTACTATGTACACGCATATGGATATCGCCAATGATGTTAAGTCTTAATATAATACTAGTGTGTGTGATGCTGTGACTGAGAAGTTTTCGTTAGAAAAAAAAACTTTTTCCGGCTTAGGATTTGAACTCAGGACCTTGTGATTGCTACTCGCATTATGCTCCACTTAGCCAAGGTAGCTAGGACCAATATTTTTGACAGACTTTAATAATTTTATCATATCGATGTCCATTACTTTAATGTACTTTCAAAACATAATATCTTCCTTACGATTACTTATATATCACTTTGTTATTTCTTTATCGCTAGAAGCCAGGGCATAGGATATTTGTATAATTGGGGGTCCTTAAGTATTTAGGTGGTTAAGCACTTCACGTAACGTAATGACTTTTACTGTGCCTTCTCTTGAACATATACTTATGAAGAACTTATAATCCAACGAGATTATAAGCTCTCTACTTGCACTACTTTACGGTTGATTAGTATCGTATACTCACGATTTTTCAACATAGACAGCTCAATTTAGAACGTAGAAAGTGATCATATTGATTTTTGCACCAATTAGACGCCGAACATTCTTTAAGTAAATATTGCACGGTTTTAAAATAAAATACAAGTGTTCTGTAGTTAAAACGGTAGGCACACTTAATATGGTCGTGGGGATGTTGATTCGATGGTTTGCATGATAATGAGATGTTAACTTTACAAATTTATCATCGTAAAAAAGCAGTCCGCGTATTTATCTATCTTTGGCCGAAAGAGGTTTACTGCAGGAAAAATACCCCTACGTTGATAAAGGGCTGTGTGATGTGATCACGAGGTCCTGATTTTAAATCCTAGGTCGGACAAATGTAGTTTTTCTAACGAAAACTTACCAGTATGAGTCCGGAGTCTGGAATTGTGCCCGGTATATGGCAATAGGCTCGCCCCCAATTACATGGGATCTAACAACTTCGGCGAAACGTGGGTACTCTGTACACTTCTGCTACCCCCGC
The DNA here is from genome assembly GCA_905147815.2 of Phalera bucephala. Classification (NCBI taxonomy): domain Eukaryota; kingdom Metazoa; phylum Arthropoda; class Insecta; order Lepidoptera; family Notodontidae; genus Phalera; species Phalera bucephala. The sequence goes on along the minus strand of LR990617.1, from coordinate 13,881,714 downwards.
TTAGGGAGTGCCACGACGGCCGGCTTTGAGTTGTACGCATACAACTTCTACCTGCGTATTAAAACAATTATGTCATTTGTTTCAGGATTGAAATCCTGAGTCTAAAGCACTTGGAAACTCGTTGGAAGGAAAAGGTAAGAATTTTTCTTATTCGGTTCTTAATTATTCACATTGTGTCTGCTATTCATGAGTTTACGAGGCGGATATGATGGTAATTCGCCTTAATGAGTCAATCGTGATGATTCAATACGATTTAATATATTGTTAGAGATTGGTGTAGATATGGTGATACAGATCGAAGCGACAATACCATGTGAGATATCAGTGAACGCCCATTTTTTTTTTTGGCATCTAGTGCTTAAGATGTTGTTGAGTCAAAATCCGTTTCGCTAGTGACTTATGCTGAGTAAAACCAATTTAAAAAGATCTCTTATGATTACTTTGTGGTACATCTTTATAAAGAAAAGGGATTTCAAATTATACACTAGTTGTGACTAGATTGGATGGTCAGCCGTTTGACGCGTGGGCGGTGAAACATGGCTTCCATTGATAGATGATTTATCGATATTGAAGTCGCACAGGTGATTCTATTGTTATTGCGATTGAAAAATAAACAAAAAGAATACGGACAGATGAGAAATACAATTCACTCTTTTGCCAATATCGAAGAGAAAGTATATAGTAGTTACAAATAAAATATTTATTTTGTGAAACCACAGGAATTTCAATTATATTCGTTTCAAATGTGTAATTGGGACGTGAGATATCTTTCAACGGAAGAAAGTAAGATATTGTTAGCATTCCAAGGCGATCTAACACGTCTAAATTGGCAACGGAATCTATCTAGATATCGTTAACAAACTCGTATAAAACGTGGTTTTAAAGTTGACGGTTCGAAAGCTAATACGCAAATAGGGAAATAGGTGGCCATTGAGATGTTACACGCTAACTTCTGTAAGCATGAATGACAGGCAGCTCTTTACTACACGCTACGCCCGGGGTCGGAGCAATTCTCGCACTTAACGATCGATTCCCTTAAGTGTTTCCAGGGAAATGGACGGTAATGCCATATAATGGCCAAAATCATAATTGACACGAACACAATGTCTGTAAACATGCCGCATTTGTGATAATGTGGCCGATAAACTGCTTCGGTACAGTTATTGTAGGGGTACCGACCATATAAATTACTATTTGCTTCATTGTACGTTGCGGTGTATTATCCAGTGTTTGACATTTCTCAGGAGTGGTCGCGGCTTGTGTATGGGAAAACTGGTCTTTATAAATCCCTATTAAGGTGGAGCCGTATCATGTTTGAATGCGGATAATAATTAAGGAGGAACGATAATTATGTTTCGTTTCCTTGATTAAATAAGTAAACCTCGGAGTGGACACAAGCAATAAGTCCGCGGCGGAATGTGCATAAATTCCAGGCATTGCTTTGTGTTTCGCTGTTAGCGGGTGATACCACGGCAGGCTTTAGCGTTGTGTACTAAGCGCCATCGAAACATAAATTTACATTTCGATACGGTCATTTTGTCAATAGGTACAATTCTCTTCACTATCTTCGGCACCAAAATAAAAGATGTTGCCGTATTGGATTGCGGGCTAGCTTATATTTGAAAAACTTTTACTTAGCTCTCCAAACTTTCTAATTCGAAATAAATTGAGAGGAACATTTTTATTTATCGATTTTGATAATTGTTGAGCGGATATTCAAGTGTTTTAACATTGAGTAGCTGATTTATATATAACGGTGATAGAAACCTTTCTATCATTATCTTTCTTGATGGAATCAGCTAATATTTTGTGGGATATAATTTTTGCACTTAAAACTTAAATCAGTAACTTAAATCTCTTTGACTTGTCTTCGACATATATTAACATATACATCGTGTGATAAGAACTTCCGCTATATTCAGATATATGGCTTCCTCTCATAAATATGTAGATGTTATTTAAGAATATTAAGACCAATAAGTTTCACTGTGCTACGATCATACATCAATGAAGTGTTATTATTTGAAACCCCAAATACAAGTGTGATTGGTTTAAAAAATCTACATGCAGTAAATATTATTTCGTGTTTACTTCATTATATAATAGTAAAAAGTAATAAAATCCGTCACGTTTTTATTCTCCAAGCGGCGGTGGTAATCGTGTATGTATGCAATTGTGTACTCACATAAGGCGGACGTGTAAGGTTCCAGTGTAATAAGGGTCGAGCCTATTGCCATTGTAACGGGCTCAGCTCCAGATTGCGAACTGCTACTGTGTATGTTCCCAAAAAAAAATACCTTCAAATAACACTTTGATCTACGATATGAACCCATAAACTCTTGATCGCTACCCGAACGGTGCGCCACTAGACCATAGAGAGAGTCGATTTATTTTTTCTTCTTGGAACGTAGCTCTTTACACATTCTCAATACTGTAACTCTTGTCAGCCGGGATCCATAATGGCCTATAAGTCAAATCAAAATAAATCACGATGTTAAAATTACACTGGTCTTACGCCATATTCTCCCTTTAGGCATGCAAATATCATTAGAAAATTAAAGTACCAAACAAATAAAAAAACATAATAATATTATGAATGTCAAGTCAATTATATGAATTATATATTTCATTAATTCTTTATTGTATACACTGGGATAGAAATAATTTTATGTAATCACAATTTTCTGTAACTTTTATCTTCATCTATAAAGTGCGGTGTCTATGGTACCACTAGTAGCATTAGCAGCTTGTGGGATGTGGACGGCCCTCCTCGCTGCGAGAGTTTCACTATACCTCATCTCGGTATCGGCACAGGGTCCATATTCGCTATGACCAAACGCGGCGCGTTACAATATACTTAATATACAGATCTCTGACTTCCGCCACTCTCACAGTTCGGGTCATATACGCTCGCCGGTTACGGAGACTCTTGAAAAAATACTTGCCCTTGCTGCATATTTTATATGTTTTAAAAACGTAACTCCCCAATAGCAATTATTCCTGTGCTGTTTACAAACATAAAATTAACATACACAAATACCCAGAGGAAACAAATATGTGGGTCACATAAAGATTTGTCCCGTGCGGTGATCGTAGCTAGTCGATCCAGTAGGTGTACCGGCGTAAGCTCTTAACCACTGGCTCAAGACGTCCGTGAAATCTTCGTGTAATGGTATTAAGAGGGATTAGCACAAAAAAATGTCGTTAATGGACGCTAGCGAGTAAGCTTGTTGTCACGTTCATTTAGTAAATTTGAATTGTGACAAGGATGGCATATTAACTCGCTAACGACAATCTTTTCGTGCTGTCCGCCTGCCTGTGTAAAGCACCACGGCGAGAAATCTAGAATATGCCCTTTCCCATAGGGTCTGCTCGTGAGGAATCGTAATATCGTGAGGAAACCTGCATGCCTAAGAGTTTCTCGAAGGTGTGTGAAGTTCACCAACCTGCACTGGGCCAGCTTGGTGGACTAGGCCATAGCCTAAGCCCTCTCAGTTTGAGAGGAGGCCCGTGCTCAACGGTGCGGACAGTTTCTTTACAGGGATAATACTATATAGCGTCTGCTCGAGCCGAGGCCGTTCCTCTTTGAGGCGCCATTGAGCTAATGGCCTCGTTGCACTACGCTCGAGCCAAAAGATGGCTCGAGCGTATTGGTTGCACGGTCGCCCTCTTGTCCGGTGAAGCTATAAAATCCCCGCAGCCAACAGCGTTAATCACTCAAACAACTTTTTTTCGTGCAAAGTTATATGTCACTGGAAAGCCGATCATTCCGGGAAGTTATAAGTTATCGTAACTTGCTATGGTATACATTAATTTGGTTAATAGTGAATAAGAGGCCAGGTATCGGCCTGTGTTCACAGTTTCACGACTTGCTTGGCCAGCCGGCGACGGCGCCTGTTAACGATGTCGTGCATTTATTGCACCTTGGTGCAAGGCGAAAGTTTTCAGAGAAACTTGGGCTAGATTTTATTGAGTCCTACTATGATTTGAAAACTTAAAACATTTTTGTAGGTTGCAGAAGCGTTTAAACTTGATGAAAAACGTGGGTAAAAGGTGGTGGACTAGAACAAAGCCGGTTGTCGTGATGTCTTTAGAAAGGCCTTGGTCATGCAGTGGACGTCTTTTGGTTCAACATTGATATCTATTTATCTATCTGTCTATATTATCACGTCAGATCGCTTGCAGGGTAGACAGAGAGTACAGGGTTCCAACATGTTGTTTCCTTATATAACTCTCTGGCTTCCTCCACTCTCATAGTTCGTCTCATACACGCTCGCCGGTTATGGAGACTTATGACTTGCCCTTCAGATAAGACACGATCTATTTGGTCATGGTACATAGATTGCGTTATTCATAGTCCAGCTCCAATATTATGAACTACTAGCAGTTTCCGAGGCTTCGCACACGGTTGACAACCGCGCGACCTACCGGATCTATATTAATTCTGGATAATGTAACTTTCTAATGGTAACAGAATTATGAAAATCGGTTCAGTAGTTTCAGAGTTTCTTGATTACAAACAACCGAATCTTTCTTCTTCATAATATTAGTATAAATTAACTTTTTTAGGGGTCTACGAAATGTAGTTTATATTGTGCTTCCGTAGTTCGAGTAACTGGACAAAAAAAATTAAGTTCACATTCCAGAGTTGAGGGTTTTCTAAATCTTTTTGTGTTGTATCATTATAATAATGATATAAAACCAGGCTGCTAGTTTAGTTTTCGACTGCGAAATTCATCATACTTATACAAAGCGCGTATTAAATTCTCAATATAGAAACGGACTGATAGTGGCGTTGAGAAATTCTAACGACGGCTTACTTTGCATTGCTTATTGAGTTACATTCAAACATACCGACCATGTTGTACCTACGTAGAATTGTAATATTACAGCTTCATATAATATTCCCAACCTTCGCGACTTGGTTAGCATCAATGATGCAACGATGTAGGCCGGTAACGTCAGGATTCTGTCGGATTGTATTCACTTGATACACGTTCGATTTTTCTGTTCGATTATTATCTGTCAACTTAGACCTAAGAAATCGAGCGGCAATACACGGCTTTCGACTCCGACGTAGCATCCGTCTATAGGATTGGTCGTGTACTGATCTTCCAAACAAATAGGAACGCCTTCCAGTAATCAGATCATAGCACTAACAGATTGACATTAGCGAAACGCTTTCGAGAAAGCGTGTGGTCATGTTCATGTTTATTTGGAAATGTATGTTGTGTGGAACGGATACCAAATCCATAGCGTGATGCCAACGTCAACATTTTCGTGCTAAGCCCTCTGACAAACAAAATTTGCAGGTGACAGCACGATTACACGCTAGCATCATTTTAACGACAAAGTTTTAGTACAAGTCTTCGGATTCGCCTATCGTAAGGAAAAATCGTATGTATATTCTTAGCCATATTATCCCTCGTATTTTACCCGCTGTCGCTTACAGCATGTACCGTCAGCACAGGACATTGCAGGCCGCGTGTAACAGTCGTTGAGAGCGACAGCAACACGCCGCGCGCCGGTCAGCCCGCTTAGATAAACACGCAATCCTCCGAACCCGCTAGGGTTGTGTACCTCGTTGGGAATGTTTATCCACATTGTGTGAATTGATATAATTTTCTGGAGTAGTTGACATCTAGTATACACATTGTAGGATATCTCGGACGGTGTGAAGTCACGGCTACCGACCTGCTTGTGTAAACATAGATCGAAGTCTATTTCTCAGTATTTCTGTTCATGGTAGGCCAGTAAAAAGGCATAACAACATGCATCCGAGGTCTGGTCAGAGTATTCCGACTACTAAATACTTGGTAAATCTTTGCGTCACCAAACCAGTAAAGGGTAAATTGGTACAACCACCTGCTTCATAGTTTAAGGTCTGGTAGAAATTTTGATAAGTACTTCAGCTTTGGAATATGCTAAGTCATAGTAAGTTTAACGCTGCTACACTGACGTAAAATATGTATGTATTCCTTGTTTTAAAATGTATTGCCAACCCTAAGCGAAATTGCGTTCAAATAAAAGGAATTCTCAAATTATGGAGCTGGTATGCAAACGGGTTAAAAATAGATAGAATCCACCATTAAGCCTGCGTGGAATGGGATATTTTGATCTTAGGACAACATGGCATGCTTGATTAAAACAGATAATGAGGTTTTCTTACCTAGCAAATATGTACGTTCTCGTTCGTTAAAGAAATGTTCAGTGTTACACGAAATAATATATCGCAGGTGCATATATTTTGATTTTCGATCTAAGCCCGCCACACATTCCCACCACAATAGTTATATTGTACGCTGGGATTGACAATGGTCTTTATAAATGACCTTCAAGGTTCAAACTTTGAGAAGTCCCGGGAAGCGATCTTCAATTGTGTAGCTGCAATCAATATCCGTTAAAATTCCGGCAGTTTTACAGCTTTATTGACATATATATGGAATAAAATAAATACGTGGAATGACTAATGAGAATAAGTTTACTTATATTTTGGTTTAAAATGTTCATGGCTGCAGAATGAAGGTCGAAGTTTAGTTTGGATCTTATAATATAGATGTTTTGATCGTTCTCCATATATATGTAACGGGAAATTATTGTAAACCGATTCCACAATTTCAGAAATTTCATCTTGCTTTATGGATAATTAAGGTCTTAGAAAATTAAAAAATATTACTTAAACATTATAGGTATGTAGTTGTAATCATTGTCCTTATTTCAGGTTCAACGTACGAATAATTTTAACACTTTTACATGGTATGTAGGTTCAACTGTACATAAACGTATTTACGCGTGAAAGTACATATAAAAATTCACACGCATTCGAAAACAGATGGCCCAGTTGGTACAGATAATTGGGTCAGGCGAGCAACCTGTCGGCCTGCTCGCACGCATTGTCTCGCGTCTCTGAGCGCCAGCGCAGTACCGTTAGCGTTCGGTCAAGTTCGGCCCATTGTGACGTGACTGCTACTTGTCACACACGAACTTATACCGTCAAGTACGACCGGACAATTGATCGCATTATCTCACGGTTTCTAAAAATAAATAGCTTTTTTATCACAAAATTTGTCATCTCAGGGCTTTCAAACATCCCATTAACAATTACCGATATAATACTTTTTATAACCTTAAAAACATGAACTAAGCAATGCAATCTTCTTAAAAAATATATTACCGAAAATTTCTTTTGCATTCCTAACTTAAAAGCTTTTTTTAAGTATTCATTTATCTTCCAACTATTATATGCTATAATTGTAGCTGGTTTGACCGCAAAGAAATGAATTTTACAACAAAAAGAGAAGATTATAAGATGTATTCTTATTATTTACGTGAGCTTATCTGATTCTGAAAGTTGGCGGGTGGGCACGTGCGTCGCTGACCCCGCGGAACATCAAAAGATTTTAATGCTAGACTTATTGTCGGTCTCTTTGTTCGTGTCTGCCAAAGATTGGATTACCGGTGACCTCTAGTTAGATGGCATACGTGATTAAGCCGGTAAAAGTTTCTATAATATATAGTCTTCATTAAACAAAAGCGTGCACCGACATGATTACACATTTTTAATTATAGAGTTTACTTTTTACTACTGTATAAGCTACTGCGGTATTTAATTATTTTATAGTTTATGCCCGGTATCATGGTGGATCAAAAAGCAATTGTGGTTATTAGGTATAATAGAAAAATAGTCCGTTAAATTAGAATGATAGGGCTCATAAAACTGTATTAAGTACTAGTTTGATATTAACGATCGCTATTAAACTGCAACAGAGTCGTTTAGTGTTTGAATATACTAATTTTCATTATACGCAGCGTTATTAAATGTAACATGTCCTTAATTTTTAATTTTCATAAGAAACGAATTAGGAAACTCGCGCTTAAGATCTGTAGTTTTTTTACACTAAAAGATTCTTATATCTACTTAGTAGTGATAAAGTTTCTAGTTTCTAATACGCCGCCGCGCCGTAGAGTTTCTAATATTTATAAACCTTAATAAATTAAACCTTGACTTTGAAACTAACCCGCAGTGGTCACATTCGTCATGACTCAGTCGTAAGTTTCTCACTAAGCTGTTTATTGTTCTCTAGCACTTAGTGGTAAGTTTATTAGGAACATGATTGGGCAAATGTGAGCATTAGGTCAAACTGTGCTTTCTATTTAAACAGCTATTTCATTAGAAAACAAGTATGAACCTTTTTGGTTTTAAAAAACATTGCTGGTATATTAAGGCTGGGAGTAAATTGTGTCGATGAATTTTTTTCTTTTTTTCTTTATCAATAAATCATGTAAATACTAGAAGGCTACGGAAAATGCAAAGGGACTAATTATACTGGAAAAAATTCATCATCATCATCATCATCTCAGCCTATACTTGTCCACTGCTGAACATAGGCCTCCCCAATCGCTTTCCAGCGTAACCGGTCCGATGCCACCTGCATCCAACGACTTCCTGCGATTTTCACAAGATCGTCGGTCCATCTGGCAGGCGGTCGTCCCACGCTGCGCTTGCCAATACGTGGTCTCCACTCTAGAATCTTTCTGCCCCAACGCCCGTCCGATCTACGCGCTATGTGGCCCGCCCATTGCCACTTCAGCTTGCTAATCTTAACGGCTATGTCGGTGACCTTGGTTCTTCTACGAATCTCCTCATTCCTGAGTCGATCGCGTAGAGAAACGCCGAGCATAGCTCTCTCCATAGCTCGCTGAGCAACTCTGAGCTTTTTTATGAGACCTATTGTAAGAGACCACGTCTCTGATCCATATATCATCACTGGTAACACACATTGACTAAAAACTTTAGTCTTTAGGCACTGAGGTATTTTGGATGAGAAGATGTTGCGCAGTTTCCCGAACGCTGCCCAGCCGAGTTGGATTCGTCGATTGACCTCTCTCTCAAAGTTGGACCTACCTAACCGGACTGCCTGTCCCAGGTAAATGTATTCGTCGACAACTTCAAGAGTGGAGTTCCCAACGGTGAGTGCGGTGGGTACGACATGGACATTAAACATTATTTTTGTTTTGTCCATATTCATTTTAAGACCCACTTGTTGGGATACTCTATTTAGGTCACCGAGCATTCGTCCTAGATCTTCCAGCGACTCCGCCATGACCACAATGTCGTCGGCAAATCGAAGGTGAGTGATGTATTCGCCATTGATGTTGATGCCAAGTCCTTGCCATTCCAAGAGCTTGAAGGCGTCCTCCAAGGTGGCCGTAAACAGTTTCGGAGAAATGACGTCTCCCTGTCTTACTCCTCTTTTTATGGGGATCACCTTCGTGCACTGCCCCTGTACTCGGACTGACATGGTGGCGTTATTATACAAGCACTTCAACACTTCGATGTACCGATAGTCAATGCGGCATCGCTGGAGAGATAATAATAATAATAATATACTTTATTGCACACAAAATAAAAATAAAAGGACAAAAAAAGTATTTTACATAGTTGGTGGTACAGTAAGGCGGCCTTATCGCTTAAAGCGATTTCTTCCAGGCAACCTTTAGGTAGAGGACAGCGATGCTTATGATAAAAATTTAAAAAAAAAGTGCAACAGTTCAATAGATTTAAACCAAATAATAAAAATAAACAATTTAAGGGATATAAATGAAAGAGTCAATTTTACCTATAACACATAATACAATATATATAAGAGTTAAGAAGTAACGAGTGAATAACGAGCGAACCAAAATTTTGAGGAGGAAGGGAAGCTTGTATTAAATTTGAAGGAAATGTGATTTAATTTCACGCTTAAAAATTTCTAAGGACTTTGCGCGTCTTATAGACTCAGGTAAGGAGTTCCACAGACGGACACTTTGAACAGTGAAAGAATTAGTAAAGAAGTTGGAAGAATGGGAAGGAATTATAAGGCGAAGTGTATCAGAGGAACGAAGGTCACGAGACTGAGTGGAAGCAAGAAAGGAGAAACGTCGCTTCAGATACATAGGAGTGCGTGGGTTAAATAAGACAGAGTAAAGTAGAGCAAGGACATGTACGTGTCTACGACGATGGACAGGAAGCCACTTAAGTTGAAAACGGAATTCGGATACGTGGTCATACTTGCGTAAGCCGAAAATAAAACGAATACAGAAATTTTGAAGCCGTTCCAATTTATTTAGAAGATCCACGGGCAAGTCGAGGTAACAAGAATCAGCATAGTCAAGAATGGGCAACAGGAGGGATTGAACAAGCGCAATTTTAGTACGAATAGGTAAGAAATTTCGCAGGCGTTTAAGAGAGGCTCCTGAAGCAAAAATCTTTCTACTAACCTCAGTAACCTGTGGTCTCCACGATAAAGTATTATCAAAGAAGACACCAAGATTTTTAACCTTGTCGCTGTATGGAATATGGACCCCGTTGAAATTAATGACAGGAAGTTGATCAAAGTTGATTCTAGAGATATACCAAGGACTGCCTATAACAATAACTTGTGTTTTAGCTGGATTAACTGTAAGGCCATGCGACTTACTCCAAGAATGAATACGATTTAGGTCGAAATTCACAGTTTGGATGGCAGTTGATAAATGAGCAAGATCAGCCTGTGTGTATATTTGTAAGTCGTCAGCATAAAGGTGATAGGACGATGTTAGCTCGTTAGTAATTCTGTTGATAAAGACTGCAAAAAGCAGCGGAGATAGCACACCCCCTTGCGGTACGCCGGCAGAAACTTCACACCAAGAGGAAAAAGTATCGTCTATGCGAATACGTTGCCGACGTCCACACAGATAGCTACAAAACCAGTCGATCGCCAAAGGAGAAACATTAAGGGAACGCAGCGTGGCAAGGAGAATATCATGATCAACTGTATTGAACGCATTGCTAAAATCAAGAAGAGTGAGAACAGTTAGCTGCTGGTTTTCCATTCCAAACCGAATGTCGTCGGAGATATTCACTAATGCAGTAGTCGTACTATGACCAGGGCGAAAACCAGATTGATACGGATTTAGAATATTATGAATATTTAAAAAACGACTAAATTGATTTTGAACAAGTCGTTCAAGAATTTTTGATAGGAAAGGGAGAATAGAGATTGGACGATAGTCTGAAAAGGAAAGAGGATCAGCTTTTTTTGGCAATGGAGTTACTTGCGCGTCTTTCCAACAATTTGGAAAAACGCCAGTTGTGATGGAGGAGTTCAGAATATGAGTTATAACAGGACATAAGGTGTCAAGAATAGGTATGATCATAATACGACTAATAGAGTCACTTCCGACGGCATTTGAAGTAATGGAAAGAATGCTCTTTTTGACATCAGTAACAGAAGCCATTGTGAAAGAAAAAGAAGGATAATCAGGGGCAATCTGTGCAGAAAGTGAGTGAAGCGTGTCAGCTTTAATACTATCATCGAGAGATCTAAGAACCGCCCAAGTCTCGATCGAATCGAAGGCTTTCTCATAGTCCACAAACGCCAAGCATAGTGGCCGATTATACTCCTCGGTCTTCTGTATAATCTGCCGCAGCGTATGTATGTGGTCTATGGTACTAAAGCCTTTCCGGAAACCGGCTTGTTCGGGAGGCTGGAAGTCATCAAGCCTGCGTTCGAGACGATTCGTGATGTCTCTCGAAAACAACTTATAAACATGGCTCAGCAGTGTGATGGGCCTATAATTCTTCAGTAAAGTGTTATCACCTTTCTTGAAAAAGAGTACCACCACACCCCTGTTCCACGCTTCCGGCGTTTTTCCTTCGAGCAAGACGGAATTAAACAGCCTCTGAAGGACTTTAAGTACCGGCGATCCGCCCGCTTTCAGAAGCTCTGCGGTAATTCCGTCTTCACCCGGCGCTTTGTTGTTTTTAAGGTGTTTGAGAGCCATCCCAATCTCGCACAGGCTGATGTCCGGGATATCTTCAGTGTAGTGTCGGGTTAGCTTAGCTCTTGGGTCTTTTACCAAGTCAACAACAGGTTCAGCTACTGAGGTATACAACTGCCCATAGAACCTCTCTATCTCCCTGAGCACCTCTGACCTATTCGACGTTACGTTTCCGTCCTCCGTCTTCAGCTTCGTCAACTGGCTTTGCCCAATAGACGCGTCTCTTGCAAACACTTTGGAGCCCTTGTTCTGCTCTATGGTCTCAATACTTCTTGTATTGAAGGACCGTAAATCGTGTCGCAAGGACTTCAATATCTGTCCATTGAGCTGCCTATAGGACTTAGCATCATCGGAGGTTTGGAGCGTCATGGAACGTCGCTCAGCCATGAGGTTTCGGGTGTAGTTGGATAGTTTTTGAGGTCTATTTTTACGGTGGGGCTTAAAATACTTGGACCCGACCGTATGGACAGTCTCTACCAGCCTGTTGTTGATTTCGTCCACTGATGCGCTGCTGTCTAGCAATTCGAAGCGGTCTGCCAATTCGAGTTGAAAGTTCTCGGGGTTTTGGATATGTGCATAAGAAGGTCGGAGCGTAGACTTCATCAGACGCGATCTTTCCATTTTGACATTAATATTTAATGTGCCTCTGACCATTCGGTGATCACTGCCGGTTTTTACCCTTTGAATCACGGAGACATCATTAAATATTTGTCGCTTGGTGCTCATGATGAAGTCTATCTCATTTTTTGTGGAACCATCAGGGCTCATCCAGGTCCATTTCCTATGAGGCGGCTTCCGGAAGAAAGAGTTCATCATAAAGAGTCCCTCCTTCTCCAGATATTCGGCCAGCCTCTGACCCCTGGGGTTGCGTTGCCCATATCCAAATTGCCCCACTCTCAATTCATCATCGCCCCGTTTGCCCAGCCGCGCATTGAAGTCACCCATAACCACTGTAAAGTGTGCTTTGGAAGTATGTATGGCTCTACTAATGTCCTCATACATAACTTCGACGTCATCATCTGAGTATGCCGAGGTCGGTGCGTAGACCTGTATGACCTTCAGCGAATATCTTTTGGATATTCTGAGTATCAGGTACGCTACCCTGCTCGACACACTAGTGATGGACACAACGTTGTCTATGAGTGACTTGTGGACGATAAATCCGACACCACCTTGGGACTGCTGTTCGCCCTCCCGGTAGTAAAACAAGTTGCCGGATTTTAAGGTTATCGTGTCCTCGCCCTTTCTTCGGACCTCCGATAAACCAACAATATTCCACCGCAACTTGTTTATCTCTTCCTCCAGCTCAACAAGCTTCTCATCTGTCCTTAACGTGCGTGCGTTGTATGTCACCAGGGCCAATTTTCGGTGTTGGTGGTAGCCGAATCTCTGCCGGAGATTCTTAGCACCCCTTGTCCTGTCGTTACCATGGCTGCTACCGTGGCCAGGACGAACAGGACCGCCGGGGACTAGGGGCCTGGTTTTCTTACATTCTTCCATTATTGGGGGTGTTTGCCATACTCGCCACGCTTGGCAGGCGGGTTGGCGAGCGCAGTTATTGGTCGTCGAAGTGCTAAGGGAACGCTGCTGCCCATTCCCTAGTTTTCCCTTAGTCGCCTTGTACGACACCCGATGGGATGAGATGGGTTGGTCCTATTCTAAGCCGGGAACCACGCGGCGGAAAAAATTACTTACTGAAAATAACATACTACTGTTTAATGAGCACCAGATGCGTTTTCTGTAAAGAGCAATAAAAACCTGTAGACAAGTAATTTCGAAATATAATAGAAAGATAAAAAAATATTTATGATTTTTCCAGATGTTTGTTCCAAATATAGTAATTTCCAAGAGCGATTAAAAGTTAATTGCAGGTGATGTAGCCTCTGATTACTACCTAAATATCTTTAAGAGAGTGTGTTTACAATCTGGATTCAGTGTGTATTCTAATATAATTTTATGTTTATAAGCAAAACTCGCAGGAAACATAAACTGCAATTATATAATTGCAAAGCATCTTGAAGAGAAATCCCGCCCAGTCAGTATTAGATTTGTGTAATGTAGGCATAAATGTGCTGGGCAAGTAAAATAATAAAATTAGAAATACCCATGTAACGAATAACTACAAACAATATGGCTTTATGATTAATTTCAGTTTTACAACTAGCAATTTAAAATAACTTCAAATCAAATATAATATCATTTGAGTTTCAAGACTCGAAGTGCAATAAAACAGGAATATTAACAAGCTAAGTACGAATATCTTATTAAATAATGAAAAAGCGCTGGTTCTGTATTTAATTAAAGAAGAAAATTTAAATTAAATTAATATGAAAACATAATATTTAAATAAAAGTAAAGTAAAAGACACACAGGCATGCACCTCTGTCTTTTCGAAAACATATGCGTATTAAAAATTAAGTATCACTTGCTTTAACGGTGAAGGAAAACATCGTGAGGAAACCTGCATGCCTAAGAGTTTCTCGAAGGTGTGTGAAGTTTACCAACCCGCACTGGGCCAGCGTGGTGGACTATGGCTTAAACACTCTCAGTTTGAGAGGAGGCCCGTGCCCAACAGTGGGACAGTTTCTTAACAGGGCTAATAACATATAACAAACACATGCCCGCTGAGTTTCTCGCTGGATCTTCTTAGTACAAGACGTGTTCCGATCTGATAGTACATTATTAGATTAGATACAAAAAGATATAAATTTGCCTGCCTCGTTGGTCTGGTGGCAAAGCGCATCGCTTGGTGATCACGAGATCCTCGGTTCAAATCCTAGGTTGGACAAATGAAGTTTTTCTAACGAAAACTTCCCAGTGAGTCCGGAGTCTGGAATTATGTCCGGTATATGTCAATAGGCTAGCCCCCATGGGACCTAACATCGTCGGCGAAAGTGGGTGTACTCAATACACCTCTGCCACACCCGCTTGGGTAATATAGGCGTGACGGTGTTTATTTATTTTTTTATTTATAAATTGCCATTTTGCAAGTGTCCTAAGCCCGTAGGGTTTATGCACGTAGTACCGAGTTTGTGTTCATTAATTTCGAATGATAACGTACTTGTTACGTTTTGTCCTGGTAGGTTGTGCTATTCCGGGATTTTGTGATATATGTCAGTGGGTCCAAGAGTGTTAAATGTATGAATCTCTTTTCTGTTTCTGTTAAAAAAAGTAACGTAGCCCCACACTAGGATTTATTCCTGTGTTGTGGGTGCGTTAACAAACATAAAAATTCACATACACGAATACCCAGACCGAAACAAATAATTGGTCACACAGATATTTGTCTCGTGCGGGAATTAAACTATTCGACTCAGTGGGCGGAGCCGTTCAAGCTCTTAACCACTTTGCATATCCTATCAAGCTGTAAAAAATGTCATCAGCTCTGCCATTAACACGCTCGTTTATCCTCAGCAATGATAGAAATGTTAAGCTGGTAAATCTCGGGGTGGTCTTGGCTCCATCGTTCACCGTTAAATTGGGCAATTTGTGAGCGCATAGGACGGTGGCTGCGCGCATGCGTCCCGGTGCGACACGCTACGCGCGCATCGTGATATAACTGTTACGATCATTATGTGACATATGTATCACGTGATCATACCGTTTCTGCGTAATAATAATTGTTTGTAGTTCATGCTTAACGGAACTAATTTTTTTCTGCTCATTTGCGTGAAGTATCAAGCATAGTGCGCATTTCAGCAACGGTATTTTTGTAGAAATTATGTTGTTCATCATTCGTCAATCGATTTGCGATTCATGTTTTTATAACACACTTATTGTGGCATATTTGTGAAGGTGAATACTATTAATCTTAAATGCCAAGACTCTATCTTACGATTAGTTAAAACTCGGTGTAAAAACATTTAGGATCCACAATAGTTTGGAAACCCGGCAGCCATTTTAGGTCTCGTTGGTTTAGTAGCGTCTAGTACAGCTGGTAATCACGAATACGGAACCCAGGACCGCAATCCTAACCAGGACAATGTGTTATAAGCTATTGAGGTTTATCTAACGAAAGTATGTTCAAATCAGCCCGGAGTTCCGGAGTCTGGAAATGTGCGTGGTATATTGGCAATAAGTTTGCCCTCTGATGGGACCTAACATGCCACCCCTCATTGGGGAAATTAAGTGTGACGATGTTTTTTTACAAGATATTTCTAATATAGGTATCTCAAACGATATTTGAGCTGTCTCATCAAGTTAAGGGATTGACGCAAATACATGCCCTACACATAACCACATCTCACATACGAAAGTCTTGCTTACACAAATACGTACCCCACACAGTAGTGTAAACTATATCTCATGACCTAACATCCTAGCAATGTTCCGTTCTAAGAGCATCACGGCTATTGCACCATGATGTTATAGGTGAAGTAACTGTATCGTATACTCCTTCCGTTGTCTTGCCATATATGACCACCATAAATGTCGCCGAGTACATTGTCTCCGATCTTTATGTTAAGCAAACGACCTTTGACCATCGCCATTGGGAATAAAACGCTAAGATTATCGGGGTCTATTTTTATTTTAAACTAGCCGTTACGCCGCGCGCGTTTGTTTTGTAATACGTTTATGAATTACTAGCAGATTCCCGCGACTTCGTACCCGGTCGACAACAGCGCCACCTACCGGGTTTATGTTTTATAGCCTATGTAACTTCTGCATAATGTAGCTTTGGTGAAAGAATTATTAAAATCGGATCAGTAGTACCGGAGATTACCTCGGACATCCAAACTCACAAACTTTACCTCTTTATGATATTAGTTTAGATTACAAATACCATTTTTTCAGGCTCAAATCCTATTATTACTGGAATATAATAGCCTATGTTAATGCCGGATAATGTAGCTTTCTATTGGTGACGGAATTATCAAAATCGGTTCAGTAGTTTCAGAATTTATCTATACCAAACAACTAGTATAGGTTAGCGGCTGTCCGCGACTGTTATTCTAATGTATGTTATAAGCTATATTATTGTGAAGTTTCACTAAAACCCGTCTAGTAATTTTTGCGTCAAAGAATAACAAACTAACATTCTTATAAACTTTCGCATTTATAATATTAGTAGGATAGCTATATTAACACTTTAGGATTGAGTTATTTGTGGTACAAACTATAATGAGGTTTACCTCAAATAGGTAAATAATTCCTGGACTTTGCGTGCATGTGCTATGGTTTTAGGTGTAAAAGCTATGTTTATGGTACACGTTTATGGTGGTATGGTATCATTAGCCTGAACAGATAAAGCGGGGCGTTCAATTACGATTGTAATTACGGCTAACTTGAATATTACAATAGCGAATTTACTATTGGTTTAGAAATGCTATGGAATGTTATGGTCTATGTGTACCCTAACTTTTCGCCGACGATGTTAGACTCTGGACTGATACTGGGAATTTGTCGTTAGAAAAACTACACTATGTCTCACCTAGGATTCGAACAGAGGACTTCGTGATCGCTACGCACATTATTCGACCAACGAGGCAGTTTGAGGCAGTTTATTGTACTTGTCTATTTATAATCTCTATAAAATTTCTAATTGCATAATTATTTTCGAGTAATTCTCGAAACCATAATTTCATCTAGTTTTTTTGTTTATTATACTTAACCACACGATAAAGAGTGCGTGTAAAGGGATCCATGACCTACCTACGAGCATATTGTTTCCTTCACGCTCAGTGTACCGAGGGGACAAATCGTCTCAAATTGTCATTACCGCAACACCGGTGAATTCTGTGGTTCGTTAAAGTTTAAAAATCAGCACCGCGAAGTCACCTCTTCCGGTAAATTTTGAGACTCACTTCGCGTAATAGTTTACGGTTGTGAGAGTGCTCAAAACGGTATCTAAGTGCAATTACTTGTACACACTGAATGCTTGGTCATTTAAATGCACCAGTTTTGCTGCATTCCCACGGCAAATATTGGAACTGTTATATCTCCAATGTGAGATGTATGAGGAAGTAACTAACTAATAGTTGCTGATTTTACACAGAAAGGGAATTGTTCATCAATATCACAGTTTATTTCTTGTGCCGTAGAAGAAAATTCAGTCCTAGTTATCTTTAGCTAAAATAATTTTATTTCTCGACAGCTTAGAATACTGAACTACAGCAGATTAATGTTTCCAGCGTTTTAATGTATCTCACGTGCTTTCATTAACATACGAGATATTCCAAAAAGATAATAATCACTGCGAGACGCGTCCGGTCCTTAAATGGAGGTTTAATCAACATTTTCCGATATATATATATATATATATATATATATCATCGATATTATGTAACCGGATTACAGAAATGTTCTCATTTGCATATGTGGAGCTTGAGAAAGGTACCTAATTAATATAGCGGTACGTTTTGAAGGTTTACGACTGTACATTAAGTTTCACAGCTTTCTGCCTTTCGATTGCGAATGAACAAAAAGTTTAGGTGTAGTTTTCAATACTTCATTTAAATAACATGTTTAACCGAGCAAAAACATAATGAATTGATTGAAAGTCGTTCGAATCATTGAGCATGCATAAGAAATGATTTCAGTTGTAGAGAGTATCCACTACACAACAATAGTTGTACTTTCACGTTTACAAATGATCATTCATTGTATTTGATAAAAAAAGTCTAGTGAAAGCGATATCGCGATGCAAAAAAAGGTAATGAAAATTCGTGTCACTGACTTTCCTATTAGCTTTCGTAAGTCCATGTAGTGGTGAACTTGACCCGCATTCACATCGACAATGGGATGGACCACGAGCTCATAAACAATTGCCGAGTGATAAGTGTGATACTACAATCGCTTTTGCGGTGCACTCCTGAGGATACAATGGATGTGTGTCGGCTAGCAACTTTACAATCTAGTGCATACTTTCATTTTTAATTGATCATGTTCTATGTTATGACCCTGTCTTTTTCCCCATTTTTTTTAGTAATTAATAAAATAACAAGTTGCATTTTAAATTAATTTTACTCAATATCAAATTTCTGATGAAATTACTGATAATAAAATTAATGAAATACTCCCACAACAATCAGCTAAGTGGTGGAACCTTTACAGATCCATTTTTATTAGCATCGTGGGAGAAATTTTAAACTTACGTATCAATCATTATTATCGAAAACAATAGAAGATTTGAGATTAAAACAAAATTGATAGCATTTATTTTCCACCTAAAATTTCCTATCGTCAATCAATCGCATCAAAAACCACATATTTAATTGATTTTTATATGATTTATCTGTCGGTTCACACCTTAGAAGTTAGTTGATGAATTGATTACTTTCATACCTGAAAGCTTCAACTCTATAAATACTTATTTATTTATTACCTACATCTATTAATCAGAAATATTATTAGAGTTCTAATTTAAGCTCACTTTCCATTTTAGTTTATCGTCGTAACATAAGCAAAGAAAGGTTTACTTGAACACTGTATCGTAAATTGTTTGTCAAGTGTTTGTTGTTATTGTGTAAAAAATCCATTCAATGGAAGTTTTTTACGCAAATGACATGAAAGGAACATTTACTTTAAAAAATTCAAAGTTACATCTTACGTACCTAGTTATTTTTTGTTCGCTTTAAATACATGCCAGCGTTCCTTTGAATAAGGTTACACCTGGTTATCTAACAGCTAGGGTTGACGATATTAAGTGTTTTCTACTTTCGTTTCTTTGCCAACGTAATTAGTGGGAAGTTGTAATGTAATCTCTTGTAACTCATATTCAAGCAAACAAATAATTTTAATTTAGGATTTTGTGGTTTTTTATTCTTTCCTTAGATAGATCTCATTCTCAGAAGTGGTCAAAGACGTTCGAACTCTATCAATATTCCAAAAGTTCACATTTTAGCAGAACAGTAGTCAGATTGAACAGTCAACATGTAAAAATTGAGCTTGTTGGGTTGACGGGCTCGATAGATAAATATATTTTTACTCGTTTAGTAGCTTTTTTCATAACTATATAATTTTATAAATATGGCTGTTCCAGATTTGGGCAAAGACCTTCCACTTTTTCCACTCTTCTTTGTTAGTTACTACGTCAGCCCAATCTCTTAAAGAGGTGTCGAGTGCATCTCGCCATTTCTTAGATTTTCATATTTCGTGGAAATCAGCCAGTTGTTATTTTGGCCCATTAGTAATTTCACATGCAGAGAGATGTCCGGCTCAGTCCCAGTTAATCTAGACGCCTTTTTGACTTGCGTCGGGATTTTGCGTCATGGAACGCTCCATGAGTGTGCTGTTAAAAACATCCATATACTGATATTTTATACATCTAAATGACATCTACTATAGAACATAGAACTCTCCCAAAGATCGCCATGACTACTGGCTTATTGCTGTACACATCGAGCTGTTACCCGCCTGCATTCTTCACCAGGTCGGCGGTTCCGACATTATCCGTTTTTACGAGTCAGGTTTTGCCTAATGTGGCTTTCCCCACCGATACTTCTTGCTTCTCATAAACCTTTTCCGTCATGTTAGTTTTTAAGGATTTACATGTGTATAATTTTTGCAAAAAAAAATTGCTCTTATTTTTATTTTGATGTTATTTTTTAACGTATCTTTTTTGCTCGCAGGTGGTTGGTAGTTCGTGATGAGGGGCGACGCGCTGCGCTTGGCGCGGCTAGCGCTGTTTCTGCTGCAGACCACACTTGTGTTCAGTAAGTTAGAAAAATGATTCTCGCATAACTATTAATTTGAATTGAATTTATACTGACCCATTGCTGCGCTAAGGCCTTCTCTCACAAATCGAGATGAGAGAGATTAGGTCATACCCTCCCACGAGGATTCAGCGCGGATTGGTAGAGACAAGTTTGTGAC
The DNA here is from genome assembly GCA_905147815.2 of Phalera bucephala. Taxonomy (NCBI): domain Eukaryota; kingdom Metazoa; phylum Arthropoda; class Insecta; order Lepidoptera; family Notodontidae; genus Phalera; species Phalera bucephala. The sequence continues at coordinate 13,861,095 of LR990617.1, read as the reverse complement.
CACCTGCTGTTAGAAATCAAGGCGCTTGTAAGGCTTCCAACTTGGATTAACGATTACCACATTGATTGGTAACCGATACCAACGGTTTAGCGTGTTCCCCGAAGCACGGGGACTTTCGAATATGAAAATGATGCAAACGGTCATCCATCTCAGACCGATTGACCCAAACGGTGCTTAGACTTGGTGATCCCCAAGAACACTGCAGACGGACAGCGCTAAGAATACATATGGTTTATTAGTTTCATTCAATTTAACAGTGATAAAGTGTTTCTATTAAACACATTTTGCTTATAAAAGTAAATTGAGTAATTCCCTTCTATTCGATTTCTTAAACATTCTGAATCTATATTTTATGCCCTAAGTTTTATAAACGTACACCATTTAATTCTTGATAGTTTAATGTTTCCATTAATAAGCGGCAGACATTAATAACCCAACCTGTTGTAGGTCGGACCGCATTCGAAAAGCTCACGGATGTGGATTTCTCTGGCACGGCGTACTACACAGTGCGCAATCTATCACTGTACGAGTGCCAGGGCTGGTGTCGGGAGGAACCCGACTGTCAGGCGGCTTCCTTCAGGTAAGATTCATAGTAAAAAATTGTATTGGTTTTCTTGGTATTTTTTCTTGTTCTTTTTAATATTCGCGTTTTTTTGCACCAGAAAAAATGCCTCAGGCATTAAGTCGGTCTATGTATGTACACAAGGGCATAAAGAATAAATAAATAAAAAAGTCCATTGTACCTATATTCTCTATGTGGGAGAGGTCGTGTACATCCACTTTTAGCCGACAATGCTATGCCCGAATCTAATAGAATGCGAGCTTATGGCTGTAACATCGGACGCAATTCCAGACTACGGGGTGATATTGGGAATTTCTTGATAGGAAAGTTTCACTTTGTCAGACCTAGGACCTGGGACTTCATCATCGCTACGCGCATTAGACGTCACTGAGGCAGTCTCATAATTATATCTAAAAATATTCATATTCGAATATTCATGTCTAAGCACTTCTTAACACTTTCATGCGCTATGCGCGTTGAAAATGTTGTTTTGGTAATTATTCAGACGTGATTCTTTAGGGGCATCGTAAAAATTGGTACAGGAATTAATGAGTTAATCTACGCACATATCCGCAGGAAAGAGGAGTGAAAATTGTGCGCTATTCACATCCATTATATCCAGCCTCTGACACTGGCTTAAGCTAGAATGTAAGCCGCGACAGAAAGGGGAAGGACATGAAAATGAGAATAGTGTTACGTGAACTTTACGTTGCACTATTTTTCATGTATACTTCCCTTTACACTACTGCGCATGTAGGCTGGATATAAATGAGGTGCAAGATACAAGCTAACCAGTATTACACATACACGGATGGTCGTGCATCGCTTGTTTGTATGTATGAAGTGTCTGCAGCGCCTCGCACGCTGTGCTGATGTTTCCGCTCTGTAAGCTTCCTCCTCAAAGTAATTGCCATCGGAAAGTCATTGGATTTAATCTGTCTTATGAGTATGTTGAGAATGGAAATGTAGATAAGGCAAACCAATTAGCGACTCTGCAGGTTTAATTGGTATACATTTGTAATTCATATGAGACGATTATCAATGTGTAGTTACTATATATAAATAGGTACCTACGGGGTAATTAGTAAATAGTTTTTTGGATCAGTATTCATGAGGAAGGTTTAGGTCTATAATATGTACAGTGTCTGTTTAATATTTCGTGGAAATTACGAGTAGCTGAAATATGGTGATATTTGTGAACGTGTCGTGCGTAAGTTATCAAAAGAAGAATACGACCAATGTATTAATTGTTTTTCTATTGGTATGCATCATAGTTACACTGTTTTATATATTTCTGCTACTGCTAGGTATCAAACATCTAGTACAATGTTGTCTCGTCTTACATATCTATCAATAGTGAATCGACTGCTAACAAGATAATGTCAATAATCAATCCGTGCGCTTGCCGAGCGTTCAGCTGACCCAGTAACGCGGATTCGTCTCACAACTATCACGTCCAGAGACATGACTCGTCATTCTGACTGATCACGATCACATAAAAATCAATGTGTCCGCCATATCTATGATCTAGATGCTCCTGACCTAAATATTTCAGATCAGATTGGATCTGATTGACGTGAAGTTTCACTAATTTAGCTACGGCATTGAGTAGACGAGAAATCTGAACAAAACATTGGTCGCGACGCAATATTAGTACTATCTTTTTTGTTATGAGGTGCTGAGGTTCGGTGCGTGCCACAATGATCTTATATATAACTAGCGACCCGCCGGGGCTTCGCACAGGTAAATTGTACACTATATGTGTACAATTCACCCCTTCCTCTTGAATCACTCTGTCCATTGATGAAAACCGTATGTAAATTCGTGCAGTAGTTATTGAGTTTATCTCATGCAGACAGACGCGGCGGGGGGGACGTTGTTTTATTATATGTGTACAAGAAGTATCGAGTAAAAAGAAAACGGAGTCACAGTCCGGAGTTCGGCTTGCTTCCTATTGTATCCGCCGATTTTAGGTTCCAATGTAATAACATTAGATTCCAATGATATGTGCGTGTACACGGTACACCTCTGTCACCCCTGCATGGGGAAAATGAGCGTGACGGTCTTTGTTTTTTTAAGTATCGAGTAGTTGAAATTATCCTTTTAGTTAGGTAGACTACTTAGCCTGGTTTATAACGGAGACTATAGCAAATTTAAATCAACTTGTAAACCCATATCAGAGTGACATACCTATCTGGCGGGTTATATGTAGATATATCCAACATGTTCCAAATTATATTACAAGTTACGATATATTTATTACAAGATACCTGAGAGTTATGACGTAAAGATGTTTTTCCTTTATTCCATAGTGATAATTAATTGTGTATACGCGTATCTACTCTAGCTGATGTTCAGAATACTTGTTAAGGCTGGCTCGGCATAAGATTGAAGACGGTATAGGGATAATATTTGTCAGTCTGGCACTCGCCCTAAACCGTGCGAGCGTCCCATCGACACTATGTTGGCTAATAGCATTGTGACCAACCAAACGCCGGCCACAAACCGTGTAAAAGCGGAAACCGACCTCGCCGCGTTCCAAATTGGATAACAGTAAAAGTGATCGCATACGTTTTCAATGGATTATTACCGACGCAATAATTTCAAGTAACTACGATAGTTTTCATGACTATTCGCGGTTTTGAATGCATTATTTTAATTTATTGTTATTGTCTGCCGCGTTCTGATTCACACTGTTTGTACAATCGTGTCTTTGCGCTGAGAAGATTTTGGATCGATCGTCTTGCGCATCAACGTTCCCATATTGAATAGATAATGAAAAGATAAAGTTTCTAGCAAGTGTAAAGCTAAAAAAGTTAATCTGTTATGTCGATAGTGTTGACGGCACAAGAAAGCATTGAAAAATTGTATTGAGCAACATTTTCCCGCCGCGTCTTCCTTTATTATCATAGCTGTTACCGTACACGGCAAAAAATCTAATTGTATTAGAGTCAAGTGAACCGTGTAACAGTATTAATACGCTAGTTAGATTCCTCGAAATCAATTTGAACGGGATCGATCGAAAATCAATTCGGTATTCAATTAAACGAGAGACGGAACTTTCCCGCGCTTCTAATCTACCATTGTGAGTTACTAACATGTACATATCTCGAATCGATCTATCCAAAGAAATAGCGATCCCCCGATCTGACAAAAGAATGGGACGGATGCGATTTTAACAATCAGTAACTGTTCACTGTTGGTGCCACTGACTCGATCGGAAAACGTTTTACGGTATTCGGGAGTGAAGAACCGTACTGTACAGTGACACAACACTCGCTAGATGAAACTTGACATAAATCACAGATTAAATACCTGAAATGCCCACCAGACCATGACCCCGCTATCTGATGTTGTCAAAACGATTGTATCTACAATAACCGTTCAGATAATTTGTAATAAATTTGAACATCGAACGATGCTTTACCTGTCATCGATGTTTTTGATAGTTTATTTTTAACTCGCAAAACAATATTTATCGGTAGCTCGAAATTATAAATGATCGTATGTAAAACCTCAATTAAAGAGTGAAAGCGTTTAATATTTAATTTAGTGATATACATCTTATTATTAATATTAATATGAATAATCCATCCAATTAATGATGACGTAGTAAACGTGAGATTTATACACATTTATAAAATTCTTGAAATAATTTTCAAAAGCTAGCTAATGCCAGATGATACAACATGATACATATAGGAAGCTCCTTACTACTGTCAGGCGCTCTCTGCGTTGGCGGTTTTTTGAGCGGGAGTCAAAAGACTGATAGGCCATGCTCAATCAGTGTGGGCGGCTTAGAAATCTTTTTGGAAAGACAGGGAAAAAATAATTGTGAAAAAAAAGCTTAAGGATAAAAAATAAAGAAATATATAAAATCCAAAAAAAAGTGAGGGTGGTGCATCAGAAAAACCATGGGAGAGCTAGTATAAAAATTGCTTTTGGGATAATTTTAATAGCGTTTCGGGGAAAAGAGAATCTGATGTCGGGAGTGTTTTTAAACATAAGAGAGATACAGAGCGATGTTTGAAGGGAGTATGTGAACAGTCGACGCTACCGCAGTACTGCTATTACTTTTGGCGGGAAGCGGCGGCGGTAGCAGTGTATAAACCGGGTATTACAGACGTCTATCGCTTCCTTCACTCTTATACTTCGTCTCATTTATCAAACACTTGATACAACTTATAAAGCGACAAGCCATCTATTTTTTCACCTTTCGTTAGCGTCTAAAGTGATTGGGTACAAAAAGATAAGTTGTAACCATTGCGTTTACAAGCTGCACATTAGTCACATCAGATAACTGGCCATTAATCCACGTATCGAAATATTTAACCTGCGTTTATGGTGTTTAATTAAATGCACCGATGTTATCTTGAAAAGCTTCACCTTTCACCGTCGGCGTGTGATTGATGCGGTGCGACGCTGGTACCTCACAATTTCTTAGAAGTGTTCATATTTAAGAAATAGTTGTTTAAGATGATTTAAATGGAGGATTTAGGGTACGACGGTCGATCGTAATCCAACTAGATAGTTTAGTCGTTAGTTAGTTAGCAACGGATTACTATGGAAGTGCACTCATACTAATTATTGATGTGCCAACGCAATACTCGTATCAATGGGCCGAGATCATTTCGTGTCATACATGTGTAACTTCCGTATCTGTTTACTATTTATGCGATTACTTTTATGTCTGAAATAAAACTATTTTTCGGATATTATCACGGTTTATTTTGGATTTTTAAGTTTCCGTTTCCTACTTTTAATAGAGAAGATGGCTGGGTGCTTTAAAAAATAAACCGCTATAAAATCCGAATAATTGTTTTATTTCATGTGTAATATTCGCGTAAATCTAAGAACTCAGTATACTTTTATGGGCCTATAATATTGCATTCGTGTATTTTTTGAAAGCAATAAAAATGTTTTAATATATTTTTTTAATTCATATTCATGTTTATATTTTACGCATTGAAACCGCATATTTTTATCTCGAAAAATATTATGCAATTACTATTCTTGTCGACGAGTTCACCTTATATAATAAAAGAGCCGAACGTTTACATATCATTAACATTTTCCTAGCCTGTAAAATGTGAACGATTGTAATGCTTAGCCATAAAGACCTGTGGCTATACAAGCACATCTGAAATATATTCTACTTATTAAGTGGCTGTTCTAACTGTAACCGCATATAATAAAATTATATTTAGTTAGATTAGGTATATCTTACAATTATCTGAAATACTGTATCTAAGCCCAGATTGGGCTCGAATCCCGTAAATTGGATGCAGCCTTTGGCGATGAGTGCGCAGGCGCCGAGTAACGGACCCATCGTTGTATCAAATCTCATTATACTCAGCCTTATCCAACCAATTTGTGTATCCATATGAATAAACCTTATTACCGATTGGTAATATTCTATCAGGAGAAAAGTCGTTAATATGTTTCTGATTTCTGTTTATGTAGGAGTAATATAATGCGTAATTTCAAGTCTAGTTAAGAATTTATTTCTTTTAAGTACTCTATTTCTTGCCAGATAGGTAATGAGAGAGAGAATAGGAGCTTACAATTTTCTATAGATGACGCTGTTATTTGTACGATAACCCTTAACTTTGAACTCTTTTCCTTAACCCTAAAAAGGAAATCATTTATTTGTCTCGCAATGCATAAGACAAAGAATGGGAAAATTACGATATTAATAAACAATAACGGTATATTAGAGATATGACTTAGATGATCAGGTAACGGTAATTCGGAACCTTATAGTTAAATATATGTACGTATTTATGTATGTTACGTATAGCCATAGTAATTTTGTCATGCAACGTTTCATAAAATGCATAAATAATAATGATAAGTTCTTAGATTTACACGAATATTACACATGAAATAAAACTATTTTTTCGGATTTTATCGCGGTTTATTTTTTGTTTTGTAAGTTCCCGACGTTTCGAGTGCTTTGCAGCACCTATGGTCACGGGAAGGACTGAGGTGGTAGACGTCCAAAAGGTATAGTTGTTCCGGGGTACCCTCAAACTTCTTAATTATTTTTGTTGGTCCGATCTACGCAGAATGAGCTCACGGTGTCTTGAGGTCTTGCAGTGTTATGCTTGGTTTTGGATTTGATTATATTAATTACTGGATCCCAAGTCGATGGAAGCACCCAGACATCTTCTCTATTGAAATTAGGATGTTTTTTAATTTCAATAGCCTCGCGAACCATCCTTGGTAGGAATCGGTGTTCTTTCATGAGGATTTGTGGTCTATCAAATCTGATGTTATGGCGGGTGCGGTCAAGGACATGTTCACAGACTGCAGACTTCTTTGAGCGAAAGAAGAAAGAAACGCTCATAACCTTTAACGCGCGGCGCCACGAATACCTTTTGGACGTCTACCACCTCAGTCCTTCCCGTGACCATGGGTGCTGCAAAGCACTCGAAACGTCGGGAACTTAAAAAACAAAAATTAAACCGCGATAAAATCCGAAAAAATAGTTTTATTTCATAATAATGATAATTTAAAAGATTTTTTTAAACATGTTTTTATAATAAAAACCCTACGACGGAGATATCTTGCTTAGCTTAAGGATACCTTTGGCCTCCTTCCGGCTCCTTCATGAGATCTCTATGATACCATGCCAAATTTCATCTCAATCGGATGTCCTCAAATGTTTGAAAAATAGATTACAAAGTTTAAATCGGAGAGACAGACAGTCAAATATACGAACAAAGCAAGTTAAATAAATGAATTCTTGCAGACAGATAATCATTAACTTTTTAATTACTTAAACCATGTTTACATAATAATATATAAAATGACACCTTCTGACTCAACAGCGCATCATAAGTCTTCGAGACGGCGTCATGTAATGACTTGTCGAACATGCCCCCCGGCGCCAGATACCTGATACCGATAATAGGACCAGCTCTCGTATTGAATAATGACTATGAATCACTATGACATGACACCTCGCCACTGATCACCTAAAATGAAGATACAAAAATAAAACTTAAAACTGATATTGTCTATGACTAATAATTTATTCAATTAGTGAAAGGATATAACTTAATTAGGCGTGTAAATAATTATCAAAAAAAGAATATTAAGTAGGAATGATTTCCTTTTTTTATTTTTGATAGAAATTAATGATAGAAATTAATGATAGCTAGAATTAGCACATAGAGAAATAATTTTGCTCGAGCTACATTATTTTAAACATGAAGTATATCTTAGCACAAGCAGATCGAAAATAGCATAACGCTATCGAGACAATACACCATTTTTATCATAACATATGCACCAATAAATAAATTACTAACGCCACATTAAACTTGCTCGACAACGTGACGATTGATCTAATGATTTATGTTTGGCCCACTGGAATTGAAATTTGGACTTGAGAATAGTTTATTTTTCGTTTACGTTAGATACCTATAAAGACACAGATAAATGAACTTTTTGGTAGTAAATAAACAACTTATTTTAAATAGAAATAAGTGATAATAATTTTCATATATAAAGCATTTTTAGGTTCTTGCAGTTCTATATTTATGTATAGAGATGATTTCATTAACATTAACACGCCTATATTTTCAAAGCGACGGATGGTACATTAGTACTGTGTACGCCCACATTTCGCTGACCATCTTTGGTCCTGCTACCTAAAATTCTTTGATAGAAATACTTCAATAGCACTTCGTCCGTTTGAACCACAGAAGTGTAGTAATGAGACATTATTATGACTTCTGAGAATTTTTCGTTGGAAAAACACTAAGTCTGTTCGAACCCAAGTATCTCGTGACCGCCAGCAGCAGCATAAGGCACTAGATCAACGAAGGAGTTATGCGAATGTTAATTTGACATTGCTATTAGCACGGCGTTGATTGACGTCCTTGTAAGCCCTTGGCACAAATGCGTGTACCGTCATTACGGAAGGCAACGACCTTACTCCGTGCTGCCTATAAGTATTTGAAACCTGTTTACTGGCTTTGCAGAATTTGTACTATTATAGACAGCGTGTTTAAAAATAGATTATTTTACGTAAATATACGTTTGCAGCACGTTTAGAATTAGTGCGGATTAGTTTTGTTATAGGTTTATGAAGACACAACACTATTAAGGGAATTCATTTACAATTATCACATAAAATAATTATGTATATAAAGATCAAGTATAATTTATCTATTTGTTAATGAAGTACAAGCTTAGTGTGTTAAATATTGAATATGAATTTAGCTTCCACTTTCGAGATCCGGCAGGGAATACAGCAGTAGGTATATACTCTTTAACAGATATCGTTTCTGTAACAAATGTCGTTTCCTTTGATGATCATAAGTAAAGTAAAACTAGTTCAGAAGTGTAGATGTAACGTAGCTATATTATTTCATAAAACATTCCTGTTACTTAATAATTACGCGATTATCAAATCCCGCCATCCAAACGTTACTCTAGAGCAGCTAACCATTCGTCTATGCAGCTAACTTATTATGCACGCCAGTGTTGCCAACTACTATTAAGTTTATTATGCTTATGCCGACGGACGATTTAGCGCAGTGGTTAAGGGCTTAGCCCGCCCCGCCCACTGTGTCTAATAGTCGCGGGTTCGATTCCCGCACGGGACAAATCTTTGTGTGATCCACAATTATTTCTTCCGGTCTGGGTATCTGTGTATGTGAATTTTCATGTTTGTAAACGCACCCACGACACAGGAATTAATCCTAGTGTGGGGCAACGTTTTATAAAAAAAAAAAAGAAAAAAAAAGAAAAGAACCATAGATAATAAAATTAAGCAGGTAATTAATAAAATAATGTTTACACAAAGTTGTAAGAGACGTCGTTTCTTTATTATAAGCCTAATTTAACCTCGTCTCGCTCACAAAACTACATAAGCGAAGTAAATGTTATTCAAGTGAAAGATGTAATTTAGTACTGAGAGTAGTAGTAATTTAAAAGCAAATTAAAACACACAACATCAACATAATTAAATTAGAAGCAGCATTTTTATGGTGAAACCTACTAACAGAATTGAATTTTCAGGTTACAATACTAAGTTTTCAGTGCATTTATTCATACGCATATACCTACATTTTAGTGCACTCCTCGACATAACACATCACTGATAGCGTAGGTAATCAAAGCAAGCATCTCACGTATCTACTCACCTGTTGCCACACACATCCATCCGCACTTATCTTTGATGAATTCCAAAACAGCCCATAGCTTTCCGAATGCGGGACTACCGCTTAATTACTTCTCCAACGCACAGCGCAGAACGGTTCCAAAGATTTATTATCCAGTTGTGAAACCGAACCGAAGTAGGTACAATGCCATTAGTTTAAGGGCTCTATCGTAGCATTAATCATAATGTTTTTATATGAATTCTTTGTTTACAAGTAGGTGCACAAACAGTTATTTATAAAGCAAAGCTTAGTAATTTGTCAGTCGATGATGAGTAATAAAATGATCATTTGAAAGTCTATAGTTGATGATTGTGAACAAGTATCCCGTGTCTTGTTATTGGTAGGTATATAACGTGTGAACATGATTTTTTGTGATGAAATCATAATTAGTTTTCATACTAAACTGCTATTAGACGTAATTTAAATTTTCTTAATAAAATTTTTGTTTGTAATTTGTTTATGTTATTGGTATCCGTATCGATTTTTTTCATTTATACCAGAAAAGTGTATAGACAGTATTCAAAGCTAAAATAAAACTAGGTCTTCCGAGACCACAGTGATTGGATGAAAAACTAAAATTACTCGTTGTTTATTTGACGTAGGATTACGGACGAGATAATTCGAGATCAATTTAGGAAATGAGCTTGATCTCGTTGCAACCTTCCATTAGAAGGTACGAGCTCTCGTAAACCGAGTTTATAATAAAACACGAAATATTGCGTCGAACGGTAACTGCGCCGTTACCCGCTGCGGGTAAGCGTAACGTGCTGCGTCTCAGTGACATTTCACTGCGATAAATATACGGATAGATCCATGGAAATTGACATTATTATTGCACATTAACGTTGGTGAGTTGGTGCTAGTTAAACATCTTGTATCTTACGCGTGGAAAGTACTAAATGTACATTTTTGTATCTGACAAAAATTGCTTAAGAGATCCTAATCCAAAGTTAGATCTACAGGTCTTATTTTCAACAATGAATATACTATTTATTGCTAACTATGTAATCATGCTCTAAACCTACTTATTGTCGTGATTCTTTCGTAAATTGTTAAGTTCGGCGCTATAGGATCCACGTGGTTGTCAAACGGAAACGGATATGTATAAACATTTAAATTTATCTAAAGTATGTATTTGGTAATTATATCACACCGTCACGCCTATATTCCCCAAGAGGGGGTGGCTGAGGTGTACTGAGTACACCCACATTTCGCCGACGATGTTTGGTCCCATGTAATAGGGGGCGAGCCTATTGCCATATACCGGGCCAATTCTAGACTCCGGACTCATACTGGGAAGTTTTTCGTCAGAAAACTTCATTTGTCCGACCTAGGATTTGAAACCAGGACCTCATGATCACCAAGCGATGCGCTTTGCCACTAGACCAACGAGGCAGTAATTATATCGAGAATAATATATATTCTAGCTCAGCCGACGTATGATTAACGGGGGTATTATATGCGTAGGTAATGTTGGTCAATCATATGTAAATTTTGTGTATTAAAGTTGAAGTCCTAAGTTGCAGAAATAAATTTACTGTTAATAAGTAAGTTAATACCTACTCGTAGATATGTCTGAGTTGTATTAACTTATAGCCCTAACTACCGGCTCCAACTATAGCTAAAACAATTCAGGTAAATGAAATGGGGCAGGCCCTGAAGGAGGAGATGAATTACGGACACACCCACACCGGAGTTTTATGTAGTTTAAAGAATTATTTTTATTGAAATTGAATATATTTTTGTTATACTTAATAAAAAAACTATTAAATCAAATAGGAACCTACTTTTTAACACGCATAAGTAAAATCTTTATGCGAGCCAAAATAGTTATTTGCGATCCCGCTATCGCAATGGTCTGTCTAGGCATCCAACTAAAAAACCCATGTGCCTACGTGCCGGTCAACAATCGCCACTTTTTACCATTCAAACAAAAAAAACACCATTCCTCTTCATGTGATTAATTTAAAATACGTACATGTTAAATAGATTATTCGGAGAATTGAGAAAAACATTTTATTGGTACTCTAGCCGAGTAACCGTTACTATTAAGATGTTTTGTAACGTCTTTGAAAAAAAACATCAATATTTACACTATTTAACACATTCACGCTAAAAGTTGGTAATCTTGTTCATCTGTGTAGAAATATAGTGTTTATGTTTTTTCATTCCCACGTTGTTGTATCGAAACGGTTGAATGGATTTCGATGAATGAGATATCAAACGATTCGTCATGATACTCCCGAACGACACTGGATTTAGTTATAAGCTGTTGGTTTTTATAAGTAACGTTTAAAGGTACAGTTATTTCTTTTTTCGGAAATTTCTTAAAGTATCATTGGAAACGACTCTTGTCGAATGAAACAGATTTTTGGAAGGCGTTTCGTAACTTAAATTATAGCAAATACATTAAAAAGCTTTGAGCATCTGATACTCAGTTCATATCCAAGACGTACTGTTATTGTGAGGTTTTGGTCTGGTCTAGTTCGGTTGGCGATCATGAGACCTTGGGTTCGAATCCTAGATAGGACTATCAATAAATTTAATTCAAAGTATCAGTCGGGAGAATAGTCTACGGGTAGCATTGTACCCGGCATAACAATTGTTGTTAGGTTCGCTCCCATTTTATACTGGGACCTAACATCGTGAGCGATGTATGGGTGTAAACAATACTCCTATTCCACCCCCATTTGGAGAATGTTGGTGTGACGATGCTTTTTTGTTACAGCACATTTCGTTTTATACTAGTAGATATAGGATTTTCAAAGTTATTCACTCACTCAGATCAGGATGATAAACACAACAGTAAGAATAAAACAACAGTTAGTGTTCTTACAATATAAATGTATAAAAAAAACGGCCGACATAAATTGCAATTAGACGCTTTTATAGCCTTTTTGCAAAACGTCTGCAGCCGCTACCTTGGCGACTCGTGTGCTTTAAATGGACATTGATACCAACTTATCTATTTAATAATACCGTTAATTAATTGTTCTTTTCTATAGAAAAGAGTTTTTATTTATTTGCGTGCTTTACAAAATTAATTGTTACGACGTGTCCTCAGTTATATCGAAGCGTTTTGGTGATCGTGATTTTTTGTAACCTTTTTTTTATCACGTAGGTACTTGTTATTTATGATATTAATTTGAACCTTTGTTACAGTTTCGTGCTAAATCCATTAACACCGGTTCAAGAGACACGGTGTCTTCTGCAAAATGATACACAAGCCAACAATCCCATGGCAACTCCTCAGGTAAGAAAATAAACTATTCTAGGTAGCGCTAAAAATCAACATTCTTGAATTATCACGTTTTCCCCTTTACTTGTAGATAGTTGTAGTTTGTATATTACCAGCTACTCTATAGCTGGTAATATACAAACTCATCATTATTACTCAAGTATTTCTTTTCATAGGTTACTAGCAGCCAATCTTCATAAATTGCTCGCTAGGAACAACCGTTTTGTGTGTTTATAATAGACAGTGAATGGTTAATTATGTAAGCATACAATTTAGACTGGTTTATAGCGAAATAAATCTGCCATCGCCTTAGCCTGCAGTTTCCCGTAGTTGCCAATTAGCTCGCCGATGCAGAGATTGGATTAACAAGTCAGATTAAATCGGCCGCCTTGAAGAAATCTTATAGGCCAGCAACACAGTATGCCGTAACTGTTCAGTTCAAACGTTGGCATAATCGCTTTCGGACCTAATGAACGTTGTAGTAAATATACACTGTTAAATTACGTGACTCGGACTCCAGGTCGTTTGTAGTTAATTTATGGGATAAAAGTGAAATTATAAAATATATCACTTGTAGTGCTGGGCAACCGCGGTTTTCTTAATAAATCAATCAAGAAAAGCAAGATAAAGCAGCGTTCGCATCGGTCGGTCTGAGATAGGTGACCGTTTGTGGAACTTTCATATTCAAGCGTCTTCGTGCCTCGGAAGGCATGTTAAGCCTTTGGTCCCTGTTACCAATATGACAAGTTGGAAGCTTTATAGACGGTTAGACAAGTTCCAACAGTAGGTGGCCACAAACCTGCCTTCCCCTACCCGCACTTGGTCCGCGTAGTGGAGTATGAACTAATCTCTCTCATCTCGATTTGTGAGACGTCTTCGCCTAGCAGTGGGACAGGCTGGCATATGGTGTATAATTGATTGTACATTTAAATAAGATTTTTTATTATAAACAGGCTAACTTATAACTCAAAGTGATAGTTGTACATATATGCTAATGCCGATATTATTTATTGTTTATAACTGGCAGTTTTATCACTTACGGCCAGTTTTAATATTTAACTTGAGGATAGATTTGCCTACTACGGATAGAATTGTGACGTACTTTGTATGAAAAATCAGTCAAAATTCTACTGACAGTAAGCAAATCTATCCTTGAGTTGAATATTGAAACCGGCCATTTGTTGGCCAAATTATAATCTTTTCGGTCTGATTCTGTGGCCGTTCACCTTCACTCGGCCAAATAAGTTGTTCTTTGAATATATCCGATTTGAATTTCACTTTCTCATTGCGATCATCTCGGTCTATATAGAAGCGTCATTAATTATAGTGTTATTTCCATGTCAATATCGAGGTTGTAACACAGAATAAATAAGTTCTTTGTTCTGTGGGTTGTAACTCCCATAGTTCTTTTCTAGGGCGCTTATTTCTAGACGTTTATTCTTCTTGTGGATTGCTGTGAATGGTTTTTTTAAGATAATACCACTGAGTTTCTTTTATGGTCACTTTGTTTTGACGAACCTGATAATAAGGTATCTTAATTATTATATTCTTATCTTATAAACACAGTAATTGACTAGTGAGTTGAGACCTAAATATCATATATAAAATAAAACGATTATTTTGGTTTTTAAGTTCTTGATGTTGGACTGCTTTACAGCACACTTGCTCACGGGAGAAACTCATATAAACTCATATAAAAAAATAGTTTTACTTCATTAGTAGTAGTGGTAATTGGTAGAATACGTGCCCTTTGCGAGGGCCAAGAAAGGTTTTAGACGAAACCTATGACACGCCAACAATAAGTTGCCTACTTTTCTGGGCATAGTGCATTAGAGGCATTTATGTATATTTAACCTTTACTTATATTTTTTCCTCGTTGCTCTAGTGGTGTGTAATACGCGTAATGATCACGAGAGCGTTTGAGTTCTAGGTATTCCTATAAAAAAATCCCAGCATCAATCCGGAGTCTGAAATTGTGCCTTATTACGGAAAAGTCGGTGTAGGTACACAGTACACCTCGGCCACCGCCGCTCAGGGAATACAGCCGAGATGGTGTTTTCTTTGTTTTCTCGTACCGGAAAACGTGGAGGTGCAGTGGACCTCGATAAGCTGATGATAATTTTTTTTTTTTTGTAACAGCGTTCAGTAAATACGTACTACATGGTGAAGCTGCAAGTGCGTACGGAGAGTGTGTGCCTGCGACCCTGGGCCTTCGAGCGAGTCCCGGGCAAGGCGCTCCGGGGGCTCGACAACTCCGTCATCTACACCTCCACCAAGGAAGCCTGTTTAGCCGCCTGTCTTAACGAGGTATTGCATTATAGAAAATGTTGCGTTTATGCACCAGAGAAATCTTAATAAGATACTAGAAATGACATAGCGCAGTATTTCCTCCAAAACCACTGTTGCCGCTGCGTCCCACATGCACAGTCTGAAACAAATTGACGGACGATTTAGCGCAGTGGTTGAGCTTAAGCCGCTCCGCCCACTGTGTCTAATAGTTGCGGGTTTGATTACCGCACGGTACAAATCTTTGTGTGACCCACAATTATTTGTTTCGGTCTGGGTATTTGTGTGTGTGAATGTTCATGTTTGTTATCGCACCCACAACACAGGAATAAATCCTAGTGTGGGGCTATGTTTAAAAAAAACTTCATATATGAAATAAAACTATTTTACGGATGTTATCGCGGTTTATTTTTTATTTTTAGTTCCCGACGTTTCATGTGCTTTGCAGCACCCATGGTCACGGGAGGGACTGAGGTGTTAGACGTCCAAAAGGCATAGTTGTTCCGGGGTACCCTCAAACTTCTTAATTATTTTTGTTGTTGTTGGTCCGATCTACGCAGAATGAGCTCACGGTGTCTTGAGGTCTTGCAGTGTTATGCAAGATGCTATGATTGACCGCACCCGCCATAACATCAGATTTGATAGACCACAAATCCTCGTGAAAGAACACCGATTCCTACCAAGGATGGTTCGCGAGGCTATTGAAATTAAAAAACATCCTAATTTCAATAGAGAAGATGGCTGGGTGCTTCCATCGTCTTGGGATCCGGTAATTAATATAATCAAATCCAAAACCAAGCATAACACTGCAAGACCTCAAGACACCGTGAGCTCATTCTGCGTAGATCGGACCAACAACAACAACAATAATTGAGAAGTTTGAGGGTACCCCGGAACAACTACGCCTTTTGGACGTCTAACACCTCAGTCCCTCCCGTGACCATGGGTGCTGCAAAGCACTCGAAACGCCGGGAACTAAAAATAAAAAATAAACCGCGATAAAATCCGTAAAATAGTTTTATTTCATGTGTAATATTCGCGTAAATCTAAGAACTCAACTTCATATATTATTATAATAAGGACATTATAAGAAATAAGTATTACTATAGTACTTAGAGGTATTTAGATTCACTTGTTAATTTCGTTTATAACTGTTCAAATGCTTGAGGATATGTCAAGTACATTATGCGTCTCTAGTAATTGAGCTATAAATAATAAATTACCATCATAAGCGGTGGTTTATTCTCATGTTTAGAGGTAAATGTCGGAAATGCCATGAACCAATTGTGTGCCGCTTGGAGTATTTACCGATAGCAATAGGATTTAAGGATACCATAATAATTATATGGCATGCGATTATCCCATGATTTTAATACCCATGTTGGGTACTAAAATCATAGGATAATCGCACGCCATATAAGTTATGGCTTGGTGTAATTTTTCTCTGATAGAGAAGCAATTTTAGATTCCTGTGAGATACTATAAAACACTTAACCACAGATGCTATACTTGTGGTACTATTATTCAGTATGTATGAAAGAAGAAGAAATTTAATGATATTTATTACTTGGGACGTAGTATTTTACAGACCGACAAAGACTGTCTAGTCTTTTAAGTGTAGTCGGGCTGTATAGCTAGAATACTTTTAAATATAATAGTACATAGAGGTGTCATAAAGAATTATGTATGAAAAAATACTCTGGCTGTGAACGCCTGACTGTTTTGTTACTAGAGGATTTAGTGATGAATCAATTGTGATTATTTGAACATAATAGATTAGAAATGATTGACTAGAGATGACCAATTATAAACCTCGATGCAAGATTATAGATGAGACCTTTGCTCGGGAATGAGATAATATAGATTAGCTAAAAAGATATAGATATAGATAGATAATTTCTCCTAATGTTATTTACATTAGGAGAAATTATCTATGAGGGTTCTATATTTTTGAGTATTTTCCTATAAATATTATGTTGGATCTGAAGCACATATTTGTTATAGAAAAAGTTCCCGTGTCGGTCGGCGGAATACGAGTACGGTAGCATGCGGTGTTCGCTGAGCGATTCAGACCGCCGCACGGCCCAGCACTTCGTGCAGCTAGTGGACACTCCTGGAACTGACTACTTTGAGGTAACTTATTAATTTGATAAGTGTTTCTCTAACATTATATTCCTTGCAAGTCTAACGGTTTATAAATATGGTTATGTCAGGTTAAGGTTAAGTCATTAATTTTGTTAGAGCTATGCCGTAAATTTATAGCTCTGTGCAAGCGTGTTTGCAATCTCGTACACTATTTCTACCTATTTCCAGAATCAATTTAATCGAGCTTCAGTTTATTGATAAGTCAAGTTTACAGTTACCACTGGAAACCAACAATGTTACTATTCGAGTTAATGTATTTAATACCAGTTTAAAATTGCAAGGTCTCTAAATGGCGCTTCGTAATGTGCGTTTCATAGAAAGCAATCAGTTGTAATGCGGTCCGTTTGAACGATCGTGTAAATAAACAATTCAGTTATCGTTATTACCTTGCTTGTGTGGTATTTTACTTAATTTTGTCGGTGTGTGGTCGTGCAGAACTTGTGCCTAAAGGCGTCTCAGGCGTGCAAGGGGCAGCGCGTGTTCACCGCTCCCCGCATCGGCGTCGCCGAAGACAAGGTGTCTCAGTATGCCGGTCTACACTATTACACTGACAAGGAATTACAGGTGAGCATAAACAAATTTCTACATTATTACTTTGTATATTTATACTCGCATATCGTGTATTTATTAAAAATTAAGGTGTTCTAATTAAACATCGGTGTTGTCTACGCGCGGTTTGATATAATTGATTAAAGGGCGTCTTGCTGTCAGTCAGGTACCTGTTATATTTGCGTTGAAGGAATAAATACAATTATTCATTAGCTGCTGGAATAATAGGGCTTTTACTGCATCCTTTAATATTAATTATCAGGTCCCGAGAACAGCCAAAATATTTTTTGAATTCTTCTGTGGTTTACAGTGTGCAAAAGTTTTCGTATCCATAAAGGATGACCGTTTAGGGTCACGTCCGCAGTTGCAATTACCCAGGCAATTTTAATGAAGCCAGGCCGTAGTAAAACGGGCCTAATTATGTATATAAGCATGTTATTTTATATGAGTCGGGTATACTAATTGCGAAACCTATTTTCGTAGTCGATATATGCCAGGGATACTTATCTTAAGTATGTGGTAACCCCATATTATATGGTAGATATGAATTAACCGTTTCACTGTTTTTTTCGTCCTTATCAAGTGATTTTTCAACAAGGCAATAGCTGTTTCAAATTCATTTAATTTTCAAAGTTGCGAACATCGAGAAGCTCAGAAAATCCCGTCCTATCAGCCGCTACCGCCGCCCGCGGCATGTTCTCACCGACCCTACCGATGCCCTTACATCCCTTCTTTCGGATACAGATACCGCACACAGGATCAAACACCGACCTCGCCGGCGAGGTCGAAGAATACCTTGCCCGCCGGCCGATGCAGGGCACCACGGCGAGACACCTAGTATACGCCCTCCCCCATAGCGACTGCCCAAGCCGAGGCCGTTCCTCCTTGAGGCGTCCTTGAGCTAGTTGCCCCGTTGCCCTTCTGGCTCGAGCGTAGTGGTTGCACGCTCGCCCTCTTGTCCGGTGATGCTGTAAAGGCCCCGCGGCCAACAGCGTAGATCATTCACACACACATACACACAAGCTCTGAAAATCCTATACCAAATGTCTTTTATTTTATAGAAGGGCTTTATACTATTTATCTAAAATGTTTCACCGGCGACAAGTTAAAAATACATCCTATCGTATCGTCCTTACTAAATCTTATTTTATTAGCTATGTAAGTCTCGTTCGCGTAACAACTATTACGTACGTATCCAGAACCTAAATTTTCTAAACTTCAATATATAACTTCAATATGTAATTTCCTATAAACTTACCCATGTGTTGGATTTTAATTGCGATTTTTACTTGATTCAAAGCCCCAAGACGTTCCGGAAAATAATTTTATTTCATGTGCAAATATTACCGGGTAAATCTAAAAAATGAATATGTAAATTATCTGCTTACGTATATTCACTTGACACTTGTATTAATAATAAATTACAAATCAGTCGATATGAATCATCGATTCAATTAATATACGTCTATTTTGTATTCGATCAGGTGACATCCGAAGCAGCTTGTCGACTCGCATGCGAAATCGAATCGGAATTCCTGTGCCGATCTTACCTGTACATGGGCCCTCCACACTCGGCAGCTTACAACTGCAGGCTTTACCACCTCGACCATCACACCCTGCCCGACGGCCCTTCAGCTTATCTTAACGCCGAAAGACCCCTCATCGACGACGGAGAGCCCATTGGAAAATACTTTGAAAATTTCTGCGAAAGTAAGTACGATATAATATACAAGGTGCAATTTCAAAATGTACTCAGTTGTCTTAACATATCTTGCAATTTTTGAGTTATAACATACTAGCTGTACCAGCAACTTTTTTCGAGTTATTTTCGTGAATGTTACACCCTTACGCTTTTTTTTGAGACAAAAGATAGCTTATGTCCTTCCCACCGATAAAATATATTTCCTTGCCAAATTTGACAAAATCTGTTAAGGGGTTTGGTTGTGAAAAGGTAACAGACAAACAGACAAAGTTACTTTATAATTTATAATATTAGTATTGATTTGGTTCAGCATTCGAATATTATCGCTAGGGTGAAAAACCGAAATACCGAAGGCACTTAACGGCCTGCCACGCGCCGCGCGGCCTGCCATAGGGTGTTTCTTTAATGCCCTAAATTAATATTATTTTTAAGTAGTAAAAAAAATTAAGAATAATTTTTTTTACTACCAATGAACATAAGGTGATGATGATGATGAGTAGGTATTGAATGTATCCAACATTAGGTAGCAGTAGGCATTGAATGTATTAGCTAGGCTTTCGCTATAAGACGATCGAAATTGCACCGTGTATATTTTATTAGTCATAAAACAGCCACAGTCTATGCTCTCGGCTCACCTTTATGATAATGTTTATAGTATATATTCGACGATAGACCATTTAGAAATGGTAAAAACTAATATAAATTAGACGAACGATTTAGCGCAGCGGTTAAAAGCTTAAGCCCACTGTGCCTAATAGTCGCGGGTTCGATACCCGCGCGGGACAAATCTTTGTGTGATTTACAATTATTTGTTCCGGTCTGGGTATTTGTGTATGTGAATTTTCATGTTTGTAACCGCACCCAAGACACAGGAATAAATCCTAGTGTGGAGCTACGTTTAAAAAAAAGAAACAAAACAAAATATGGTACCGTATTTCATAGTTACGAAATAAGTTCCTATTGAAAACGATATTTTACACAACAGCTACGTCGTCTAAAGCTTTTGTGTCCTATGTTAGTGAACTTTATATTATGCGGAACAATTAACCTATTTAGTTGTGTAATAAGTATGGCTTGTCGATAATGCGATAACAACAATGTAACATTTGGTCGCTCTTAGCGATTCCGAGACACGTCTAGACCTACAACAAATTGCCGCGTTCTTAAAACTACACGAACCACTTCAACGTTAGTAAAAAGTGAAGAACAAGTTGACATTACATTTTATTTATATTTTTAGTGCTCTAATAATGATGCAAGATCATTGATAATGGGAAAATAATACTAGGTTTAGTTTCAAATCTTGTAATGACTTCATATGGGTAATAATTATGGGCGCCAGCGCGAGCGAACCGACCGAGCTTCGATCACATTAAAAGACGTGCTCAATAATGATGGCGAATACGAGTACTACCCAGAGACCCGCTATACTTGTATTTTGATATATTGAAGGCTAAGCTTGACGTTATAGTTACACTGTTGAGAAATCATGCTCTCATACTTTCATCTTTACTGTGTAAATCTGAAGTGTAGAATGGATGGCAAATCAACTTGATTTTAATATATATATGAATAAGCCGCCATGTTTTTTGCGTGCTTGCGATTTTGGTATTAATTACGGTTCAATTTAAAATTATACTATTTTAGATTACTTACGCAATAGATAGATAAATATTGTTTTTTTTAGTACATAATAAGTTCAAAAAATTGAAACTGAAGAAATATTTTCTCGTACCGCTATTTCACGGATTTTAATAGTCAGAAGCAATAAGATTGAATTAAGCCGTGAAATGGCTATCATAACTATGCTACTCTTTTGTGTGTATATTGTGGCTTACAGTGATAAGTTAGAAAGGTAACTGTTATGAATTAGTTTATGCTTTTTACGGTCACGTTTATCAGGGAAACTGGAAAACTGTTACCTAGCATTTTATTGCAGAAGTCTAGACTATTAATGGTAAGTGTATGGGCGGAGACCTATATTTATACGCAATATAATTTAGAAAGTAAATGGAACAACGCTCCGTGTATTTAACTCGCATGATAGCACAGGTTAATAGAACCTTATGATATACGCTGTGGACCTAAGTTACGGAAGAGTCTGCGAGAGATGAATATTATCGATTGTATTTATTGACCATTCCTTTTGACGATAATATCATATTTATGCTCAAAGTATTAAGAGTTTATGATAGAATATTATAGATGTAATTGCTAGGTTTTGTGCTCGTTAGGTACGAGGAGATAAACTGCGAAACGGAAAATAGGCTTCAATATAAAGATTCCCAGAGATCATTAAACTAGAATTCAGGCGCCAAGTAGCTATTAAAGTGAAGATTCGATACAAAAATAGCTCCTCTGGTGTCAGGTGCGCCTACAATGTTACACAATTTGTTTCTCTTTTACAAAATCATGTCTACAGTACTACAAGTTCTACACCTGTCTACTTCGTGGCAAATAAATATTAACGAAGCGGCTCTATATTATAGGTACATAAATAGACTCCATCACAATTTCTTTTAAAAAATCCAAGAATACTGGATATTTCAGAAATTACTTCGTTATCAACTTACAGCTACGTGTCCCTGTTTTCATGTAGGTAAATATTACAGTAATTTGCTAAAAGACATAAAACATTATATTAACATTCACAAGAAGTGTAAGAAAACCGCAGAATTCCGGTTTGCATAAATAGAATATGTTATAGATATGAAAGTGGAGTACGAATGTCGGCCTTGCTAATGGCACACCGTGATGGATCACAATTAACTTGGAAGCCAGTTTCTGGTGAGGCAGCCGAGCCGAGCGTTCACCCCCGCCGGAGCTAACGATGCGGTGAAATGTAAATAATATACGTTACTTAAGTAATGTGCCACTTGCATATTCGACAAAGGTTTGTGTTCAAAGAATCTCAGCCTATTGTGCTGTCAGAGACATCATCGTAAAATATAAAACTGCGTTGAATGTCGGAGTAGTTAATACGCTATTAAATTTGCAAAGAGGATACGATTAATATTTCTCACGCGTGAACTTCGAGCAACTCCATAGGGGTACACGTTCGGTACCTACGTGAAAGGAATTTGTGTGTCACGATATCTTTCAAAAGATACGATGGATTGAGTGTCTTTGTATATGGTCGCTATTCTTGTTTAAGTGTTCGCTAAAACCAAATGTGTGAACCGAAGTGCCGCAGCTTACATCGCCAATTCGAATACTTTATTCTAAACGTCCAGATTTGCTGTATCAATTGAACATTTCTTTCCACTTAAAAGTAATTATTGAAGACGTGCAATTTGCGATAGTGAATTCGATTTAAATCGTCCAATTTGTGGTTCCTTTAAAATTGCCAAGGATATCGAATTCGGAACTCACGCGAGACAATAAAATTTAAATTGGATGTGTTATATTGTTACTAGGCGTGTCGCGCGGCGTGGCAGTTCGTATGAGTGTTATGAGCAGAAATGTCCGCAACACACATAGCACAGCGTGCGAACACTTTTTGTAACAAACGTAATCAGTGCAACGTCTGATACAGTTACACGTTGGGTCGGCATTAACGCGCGTAGAAAGCTGCAAATACTTGCACAGTTTTCTTTATCTTTATTTTAGCGTAAAATTGGATGACAATTTGATGAAAAGATTACTTTGCAACAAAAGCGTGTGATTACTTCTTTTTTTATCATTCCGAAGATTTTGGCTATTATTTGGGGAATATAAAAGACATTAGAAACGGTCGTTTGTGGCAATAATACTTTACCGTATTTATAACTGAAACTAGATTTAATGCCAATTACTTGCCGAAGAATTTTTGCCAAAAAGCTAAGCAATACCTGCCGTTCCAAAGTTTATTGAACCATAATGTATAGCAATATTCCAGGATCTAAAGATAGGCAGTCTGGGCGTTCAAAAGTCTGCGTTGGTGGTCTATTTGTAACGGAGCACGCGCGTTCGTTCGCTTCGTTGCAAAAACCATCCGATTACTTAATTCTCTAATAAATAAGTAAGGTTTTTGTTCAGGAAAGATGCTATTACTGGAGCTCGTTAACGTCCAACGGCACCAGTATTTGCTGACGTCACGACTATATAGACAACAATGTGATAGACTTACGGCGATGCCTCTGAAAGGCTTCCTACTTCAAGCTTTACTGTGATATTTATTGTAAAGGTATAAACGTTTTGATGATGCTCATTCAGTCATGCTAAGTTGATTTATTATGCTGATGAAATGATAAAAATCTAGTTGTTTAGTTACATAGTATCTACGAACTACAGAAGAAATACTTAACAAATATAATTGAAACAAGGTTAATTATTCATTAATTACATCGCTTCTTTTTGTTTCGCCGAAATATATCAAAGTAGTATCTGTGACAAAAAATATATGGAGAACTTCAATTAACTGCGGTGTTCTTGAACATTATTAAATAATTATAAAGAACAAAACGATGCAAATCTCAATAATGATGCCATTTGCGTATTTACGTTAACCAACGGAAGTAAATTGTTAGTAGGTCCCTGTCGGTGCAATTATGAATAACTTCTCACCTACGGTAGCCGTGAGAAGCGCCCATGTATTCACAATAAAGCCTGTTTTTGCAACACAATCTGATAAAACATTGAATCAGAATGATGCGAACGTGAGTCAACATTGAATCAACACTCTTCGCTACTAAGAATTTAATTTGTGAAAAACTTTTAATTGCCTTTAAACAGCAAAGGTAGTAAATGTTGTTGTATGTAATACATGCAAATCTTTTATAGGGAAGATTAAATCTATTCGCTAGTTGATTTGAAAACATTTTAATTCATCGTTAGGTTAGACTATCGCAAGCAAACAAACTTATGTAGCCAATTAATCCTCGCATTTAGTCATTTATTGAAGAATCAGTAGCTTGGAATTATTAAAGTTTGATCCTGTAACAAGACGTAAACATAGTGGAAATCATATCTCACGGCGCCCATGCAGCAAGGGTCAGGGTCAAAAGCGTTCGATGTACTTTAATCGAGTTGACTCGACTTGATCTAACCGATACAATCGATTCGCAACTTCGGGTAGATGAGATGACTAGCTGTTAAGAGAGAATAATGCTGTGCTATGTTGTTATAAGGAAAAGATCGTGACTCGATTGGAACTTTCGGATAACGAGGAGCAGACTGATATTAGCTTTTTATTAATGCGATCCGATTTATAAACGCCATTGATATAACGATTACGAGTTGTAATTTAGAAAATATTTTACGGTAAGTTTGCAACAAATCAAGAAGTATTGAAATGGTTCCGCTATCAGCGTTGGAAATGCCTGCTCCTCCATTACGTAAACCAGTAGTTATGGCATTAAGATTGCCATCGACCGGCGAGCGGCATCATTGCATAGTGTAGGGAAAACATGGTTTAATAAAATACATCGATACCGTTACGCACTACCTCAATCGATATGCTCAGTTATAATAGGATAACCATAATTAGGTACAGTTGAATCAGAGATTATCTTTCAAGACTTTAATTTATGTAACTAAGTTAAACTCGCAAGAACATTATATTTATATAATACGAGGCATGCCTTTTAAGTTTTGTCGTTTGAAGTAAAAAAACACAACTAGAACCTTATAGTAGTTTTTATTGTTTTTCAAAGTATTCACCACGTAGCTTAATACACTTTTCCATTCGCTCAAACCAGTTATTATAACATTTATTCCACTCTAAAGTGGGGGTGTTCAAAATGGCTGACTTGAAAGCGTCGACTGCTTCTTCACCGGACTGGAACCTTTGACCACGAAGACTTTTCTTAATTTTAGGAAATGTAAAGAAATCGTTAGGGCTTAGGTCAGGATTGTATGGAGGATGGTCAAGAATTTCTACTTTTTCCTGCTTCAAATACTCAATCGTTTGACGAGCGCTGTGTGAGCTTGCGTTGTCGTGGTGCAGGATGATGCGTCGCTTTGAGTTAGATTTTCGAAGTTCGGCTATGACTTGTGGTATACCACTCTGCGTTAACCGTTCTACGATTTTCAAGTGCAATAGTCGCAACATGGCCGGTTTTTCCAACGAACGTGGCCACCATCTTCTTTAAAGTGCTTCGAGAACGAACAACTTTAGTCGGCTTTGGCTCGTCTTGAAATACCCAGATTGTAGATTGTTGTTTGGAATCAGGATCGTAGGCATAGATCCAAGATTCGTCACCACTGATGATGTCGTAGACGTGATTTGACTCTCCTCGGTTGAACCTTTGCAGAGTTTTCTTACACCATCTGATGCGGGCCGCCTTGTGATCGTCGGAAAGCAGATGCGGTATCCAACGGCAAACTAGCTTTCTCACACCAAGCGCTTCATGCAAGATCTTCTGAATGGTTGTCCCTGAGATGCCTAATAGAGCCTCTACCTCTCGATACGTCACATGACGATCTTCGTGATTGCTGTGAGACAACTAGTCTCACAGCAAAGATGTTATCTTCAGTGAAGGCGGATTTTGGGCGTACTTCGCGAGATTTGTCACTAACACTAGAATGTCCACGCTGGAATTCTAAATACCAGCGTTCGACAGTCCGCAGACATGGGGCTTCATCACTGAACACAGATGTGTTACATTTCGTACGTAACCTGACAGATTCCAATCGACGCTGTGACTAAACAATAGCATTAATCCTAATACTTTCAACTGTTTTGAGATTCAAAATTTAAACACATTCGAATATAGAACAGTTCCAAATTCAAAATTGCCGGGAAATATGGAAACGACAGAACTTAAAAGGCATGCCTAGTATGACTTGTGTGCATACATAGAACTGGTTTGATACCTAAGCTCAAACCCTTAGAATAAATATAAATATTTAGAGCTCAAATCATATTATACATGTATCAGATTCACATTATACGATTTGGAGTATTTTTTTATAGTATATCAAAGAATTAGACAGGAAAATCATGACACTTTTATTACGCATCGCGAATTAATTAGGTGTTTCAATTTCGAGCGTCGACAATATATATATATATATATATATATATATATATATATATATATATATATATATATATATATATATTTTGATCGATGATATAGCGTTGGCTCGCTAATATATTCAATAAAAGTGATATTCATTACGGAGTTGATGGAGCGGAACTTTGTTCGGGCGCCTATTTAGCATTGTAATTGATGTATCAGTATGAATAGACACGCCGCGGCGTACGATACATCGGCATAATTTCGTTAGTTATGTTTACAATGAGAATGTGTCGAGTCATGATAACAGTCGATGCATTTTGGTGCAAAAAGTCATAAAGCGAGGCAGTATTGTGAGAGGCGCGGCGCGGCGTCGGCGGTCGTGCGTGCCCTCCTAACGGATATCATACACAAATTCAATAGAGTTTTTGCAGCACCCGTGAAGTTGATTTCTAACCGTGAAGCCCTAAATCAGTTTTAATTAAATCACGTAGAAATAGAACATAATAACTCAATGCCAATATAACTTTAGCATTTTATTAATATCTTTACACACACCGTCTGTCACGTCTATATTTCGCAACCGGGGATGACAGAGGTGTCTTGGATACATCCAAATATCGCCGACGATGTTACGTACCCATGTAATAGCGGATAAGCCTAGTAATTAATATCACATCGGGCACAATTCTAGACTCTGGACGGTTGAGATTATCTAAAGAAAAGCACACTGAGCCCGATCTAGCACTCAAACCCACGAGGCAGCGATTTCCATGAAAGTAAATTAAAAGAATATTTCCTAGTTTAGGTACCTAACGAGTAAATAAGTACGACCGGTAGAAAGTATAACAATCATGATATATGCGATTTATAGTGTGTGACGAGTCTTATCAGTAGGACAAGTCAAGACTCTCCGTAACTGGCGGGCTATGAGAGTGGTGGAAGTTAGAGAGGTCTGTAAGGAAAGAACCTGTTGGAACACTGCACTCTATGTCAATCCCGCAAGGGATCTGGCGTGAGAATACAAAGATAGATTAAAATTAAAAACTAACGCGCGAAATAATAATCCTAATAAGTGTTTGCGTCTATTAGAAAAACGAATTTTGCTGTGAAATTAAGTTGACCTCTAATATTAAGTACATAAATTTGGTTGTTGTATATTATGACAACATAATGTATGATGAATCATAAAATCTAACATGGTATAGCTATTAATTTGATTATGTTTCTTGATCGGCTGACATCAGTGGGTGCGAGTGGCGGCCTTGGCCGGCCTTGCCCGGCGCGGATACGCGGATCGGGTCAATGACCGCGAAACGTTGCATCTGCCGAATAAATACTTATTAAAAATGTCGACAATCATTTTGATTGAATCTGTGGCATGAATTAAAATTAATTTAACACATTTTAGCAAAGGTACATTTAATTATTTTTTTATATTTCAAGCTTTAAGCTGAATATGTATATAATATGTAGTGTCCGATCGAAACTTCGGTTTCGGCTTCGGCCACCTTCGGCCAAATATAATACTTTCGGCCATAAATAATACTTTCGGCCAAAAATAATACTTTCGGCCACATTCGGCTTCGGCCAAAATAGGCCGAATTTTTAGCAGAAGCCGAAAGTTTCTAGCAAGCTCCGAAATTGAACGATCTATTATGATTTACGAATTACGAATGCGCGAGATGCCCCGCGGCAGAGGCGACGCGGGGGAGGCAGGGGTCACGTGGCGGTGCGCCGGCCGGCCGCCATTGCCAGTAAATAACCAAATCAAAACAAAACAGTTCGTAATTACAGTCAACATAACTTTTTTAAAAATTTAGCTAATGATGATTGTTAAACCTTCCGCTTCGGCCGAAGGTTTGGCAATAGCCTAACTGGCTTCCGCTTCGCCCAAAAATCGACCTTTGGTCGGACACTAATAATAGGTAGCAATGACAGTTTTATAGTTTATTTTTTTTTATAATTTTTATTTTAGTCCCGTTGCGGGGAAAATTCTTTCCGTTTGCCCATTAGATTTTTCCCTTAGATATTAGATTATTTAGTAATTTCAACTAAGTAATATGGTTCTGAAATTATTTGGAATGGATTTATGTATTACGTTATCGAAATCAGATGACTGCCTCGTTGATCAAGTGGCAAAGCGCACCGCTTTGTGATCACGAGCACCCAGGACGTGCAAATCCTAGGTCGGACAAATATAGATTTTCTAACGAAAACTTCCCAGTTATTAGGGGGCAGCCTATTGCCATATAACGGGCACGATCCAATCTCCGGACTTAGGTCCGGAGTCTGGAGGATTACATGGGACTAACATCGTCGGCGAAAAGTGGGTGTACTCAGTACCCTTCTGCCACCTCTGCTTGGGGAATATAGGCGTGACGGTGTGAAGTCAGATCTCCTTTATAACTTAAACTGGACCGATTATAATTTATATTACGCAAACCTACAGGATCTTTAATGAGATCTTACAGAATATTGCTACATTTAACATTTAATTTACATTCGTAAATTATAAGACAATAAATTTCTTTACAGAAGTTTAATTTACTTGTTGGTAGGCTAACGTCTGATCGGTAGGGCTTTAAGTAAATGGGTAAACGAGTTTATTACCAGTTTCAACAGTCGGGTGACTAGATAACGGCATTGCATCTCAGTTACAAGATTACATGCGGAACCCTGACTTGATATCTAGTAGGCCCGTTATGTCCTTAGGGGGGCACTTCCGAACGCTATTCAATCGATAAAGAAGATATTTATTTCACAATTAGGTAGGCGTATTTGTTTAATCAAATGTTATTTTAACTTGGGTTTGACAAACCCAAATATACATCCCTTGATCCCTTGAGGGGTAGGCAGAGAGTATAGAGTTCTAACAGATTATTTCCTTACAGACCTACCAGGCTTCCTTTACTCTCATAGTTCGTTTAAAACACGCTTGCCGGTTACGAAAACTCTTGACTTGTGCTTCAAATAAGTATATTTGGTCATGGTTAGATAGTCTAGGTCTTCCTTCCCCTGTACCTATATCCTTCGACTTTGCCGTTGTATTCACATTTCTTATTCCCATTATTAGAAATTAAATAACTGTTATCTTAGCCTGGGCTGGATAAACCTCATTAATAAATATGTACATGTCTTACGACGTTTTTCAAAATAGGTATTCAGGTTAATGGTGATGATGATATTACTCGACAATATTACACTGAAATAATTCCACATGAAATAACATTTACTGACAAGTTCAGTTGTAGGAACATCACACTAAGTAGGTATATAAATACAGTTATTATCGTTCGAAACTGGACCGAGTTTAATTCTAAGATTAACATTTAAGCTTATATTTATTCTATATTGAATAATAAATGTTCGAAAACCTCTTATTGAACACGACCACATCTAATCTCCGACCTAATCTAGCGGTAAGCTATGAACAAATTTTTAGTGACTGCTAAAAAAAGAAAACGTCATGGCATTTTTAATAAAAAACCAATCGGAGGAAATTAAAAGCTTTTCTGAACATGCATATTCCGACTTTCTTCAAGAATAATGACTTTTTATTACTAACCCGACAGGCGTTGTCCTACCGAAACAATAAATTTGTTAATTCCATAAAAGGCATTTTCAATTTTTCCAGGATTTTACAATTTTCCGCGAAAAATTTTACAACTTTATGAATAATAATCGTTATTTGTTTATATCTCTCTGAGACTGACGCTTTTTACTCGGGAGGACCTTTGAAAGTCTTGCATGATATGGGTGCAACACGTTTTACGAATATTTAAAAAAAAGATCATGCTTGCTTGTCCAGTCGTTTCGTTCGTAGGTAGCCGCGTCAAGTGATGCGCTCACCTACGAACAGCAATTCATTTTTATGGATAAAGGATAGGTACATTTTATAATTTATTATGATCGTGGGAATTTTCACAATTCATTGAAGCGTTGCAAATATGCTGGCCATTGGTGCAACGGTGTCATCGACTCCAACTCGGAAACATAGGCACGACCGGCACAATAATCAGATTTATAAATAAACTGGTTCCTCTATTTTTTGCTCCTTATTGAATAGATACCGATAGATGCGTACGAAAAGTCGTCGCACTCATGTGTATCCTAATATTTATCTATACTATTATAATAGGAGAAGTCCGGAATGTTGTGCGAGGCACAAGGGGGTTTCAGGTCCGGAAGAGGATGTTCGGATTAAGTTTTCTCCCTCCGCAACATTGTAGAGAAGCATCTGACAGTGGGCCGGAATGTTTTCTGCGGTTTTGTGGCTCTGGAGAAGGCGTTTGACAGAGTTGTGTGAAAGAGACTTTGGGACATTTTACCAGGGTATGGTATAAAGGGCACTCTGTTGCGAGCCGTTCAGTCCACCTATGTGGACAGCAAGGCATGCGTACGGGTGGGTGGTAACATGTCACCCTGGTTTGACGTTAAAATCGGCGTCAAGCAGGGTTGCGCTAGACTGTTTATAATATATTTGGATAAAAGTCTTCAAAGACTGAAAGCAATGAATGAAGGTGTACAAATGGTCGATCTAGTGGTAAATCATCTACTATATGCAGATGACACGGTTTTAATAGCGCCAACAACCACCAGTCTACAAACACTAGTCACAGGTATGAAAGACGACTGCATGAACAATGGCTTACATTTGAATGTAAAGAAAGCCAAGAATATGGTTTTTGAACGGGAAGAAACCAGAACGAATGCAGGGATTGCGGCTGGTAACGATGTGCTGGAGCAAATGAATGAGTTTGTATATCTTAGATGTGCATTCAGTAAGGATGGTAAATACACCGCTGACATAGAGAGAAGAGTGAGTGCAGGGAACAGAGTAAATGGTGCGATGGGAAAGCTACTTGGGAGCCGGCACTTAAGCTAAAAGGCGCAGCTGGCCATATATAACGGAGTGCTTGTTTCAACGCTGTTATATGGCAGCAAGAGCTAGGTATGTTAGAAGAAGAATCAAAGTAGAATAAATGCGGTGGAAATGCGAGCTCTGCGGAAGATGTCCGGAGTGAAGCTGACCGACCGTATTCGCAACAACGTAGTAAGAAAGCGAGTAGGTATGAAAGATAGTATTTGTGTGATGACGAAAACGGTACGCTCAGTTTGTACGGGCATATAGAAAGAATATCAGAAGAAAGAATCACAAAGCAGATATACAATGCGAAAGTGGAAGGATGTAGGTACCAGAGAAGACCTAAACTATTTTACCATGACCAAATAGACCAAGTCTTATCTGAAGGACAAGTCAAGAGTCTCCGTAACCGGCGAGCGTGTATGAGACGAACTATGAGAGTAGAGAAAGCCAGAGAGGTATGCAAGGAAAGAACCTGTTGGAACTCTGTACTCTCTGCCTACCCCGCAAGGGATCTGGCGTGATGGTATAAATATATAGATAGACTATTATATAAATTTGAAGTCGTCCGACGCGTATTTTCTATGTATATATGTACAGGCCAATCTTTTACACTACTATTATTCGGTATTTTAGTTGTAAATGTTTCATGCAAATTGGCCGAACTATGATAATATTTGTCCGCGCTACCAGTACGAAGCTGGGGTAGGTCGCTAGTTCGTCGTAAAAAAACTTATCAGTTTCTTTCAACGCGACAGGACTTAATGATGGAGTTCAAACAGTTGCTGCAATGCGTTGTGGGCCTATAAATCATGTTTACGTTCCGAAAATAAATAACTTGTTTGGAGCAGCTTGTAATCTTTAAAGGTACCTATCATTAGCATAATAGACTTGGTGTCATAAGATATAGTGATTGACAGCTGGAATTGAGGCCCGTCTCGCGAAATGCAAGTACGTATTTCTGTCTACGGGTATCGATTTAGTTAAAGAAGCTGTTAAAGCGAGCGATGCTTCGATGTTTCTTTTTACATTTTTTTATTATTTACTGCAGCACATTTACCTAATGGTCGATTAAATTAGTTTAGTACCATAATGCCCTTTTTTATAAGTTTCAATATAAAATTGATTTATAGTGATTCGATAAGTCATTACTGGTTAGATCGACTTTCATTTCAAACAGTTTTTGTTTCATGCTGTGTTGGAATGCAATTTCTATGGTGATTCCTATCACAACATCGTAATTATAAGAGGCCATCATGTCTTAGAAACTACATAACGAGTGTGTGGTTCATTCAATAGCAGGATCTAATCAAGTTAGATTTCTATACAAGCAGCAGATCAATACGAGTATAAATATGGAGGTGATGTTTATGCCGATAGTAAATTTAAATAAGAATCTGCTTAAACTCTAACGTAATACACCATTGAAAGTTAAATTATACATATAATAAAAAGTTATTCCAGAATCCAATAATAACGTAGTCTAATAGTCTTGTATCCGTAAAAGATAATTTATGTAGCCTATTTGGTATGGTTTTGGTAGACTGTATTCTGTGAACAATTAAGATTGATGAAGACAGGTCACAACTAGTAGTCTCCGATCTATAATTAGGTAGTTAAAATAGGTAACATATGAAACCGATAATAATTGCTATTACATGGGACCTAACATCGTCGGCGAAACGTGGGTGTACTCAGTACACCTCTGCCACCCCCTCCGGGGAATATAGGCGTGACGGTGTGTGATAATAATTGATTTTACAACCAGTCTACCGTAATGATTATTCTTATAACATGGGGTCGGCACAATGTTTTAGCCATTATTATAGCATTCTTTTTATGACCGGTCGCCTTCCAGACTTCAACCCTTCATGGGCTTAACCCTCTACCGAAGATCCCGGCAAGACTTGCTTCAGCCTAAACGAGCCCTCCTTCGTTATAACATAAGAGTAATGCCTCGTTGAATTACCGCTATTTGTGGTATTTCTTGCTAGTTTTGCGGTAATTCTATCTGATGTAAATGGTAATAAACTCTTTTGTGTAAAATCTACCGTCTTGATTTCCCATGGCGGCAAGAGTGGTCAATGGCGACCAAATGGCGACTTTCTGGCGTCGAATCAACTGTATAAGATTCATCTTTGTCCAAACACTTAGCGGTCAACGCCCTAAATCACCAGTTTACGTCACCATTTATTAGCTGGGCGTCGGTCGTGAATATGTCCAGACATCGGCACTGTATTAAAGAATCAATTAGGGCCGGTTCAGCTGATGACCGGTATTTCTGCAATAGCCAGTATTGTACCACAGCTCTAAAGTGGTGCTTTTCATTGTTTGTTGGTCGCTATAAGTCTGCCAAGCAATGGCTCAACCGCTGTTTTCTTTTGCAATTAGCAAATGACAATTGCATACGGATTTTGGTAAAGCGAGAGGTGCGGGGTCAGTACCTCAAAAGGATATCGTTTGACCGTTAGGCTTTCAAGTCAATGACTTAATTACTATACGGGGCTTATAAATCCTTATCATTTTTAGCAAAAAGAGAATATAACAAAATTGAATATTAATTTGAATATAACTTGTAATATTTTTGCAAGTAATGGTTCTTAAAACATTCAAAACGATCTATTTACATTTAGCTTACTCGAGCTGTAAGCAGGAAAGTAGACATAAAAAGTTACAATTAGAACCATTTTGTTAATTTTTCTGTTTACCTTCTTGTTTATTATAGCTGTTTACATTCTCGTGCTGACAAATCATGTCTAATTCCATTCATGTCTAATTAAATGCCCTTACGTCCAGATGTAAATAGAGTGGTACTTGTTATTTTATGGCACTTATAAGATTCAGTTTAGGTAACTCCATCAGCTAGTAGAGTAATAGGAGTTAGACACACCTTTAGCCTTGTTTACGCTGATCACGTTCCGGTTCAAAATGCGTTAAAAAGTGAAAATCGTAGAATTGGCTATTAAGACGGTTTAACGATTACACGGCATAAATTCTGCCTAGAATTAATTACCTAAATCAAGCTAGCGCAAGTCATTATGATTATTACAGTTTTGACTACAGTAACAGGAACATCATTTTTCATGTAGGGATAATAAGGAGAGATTCGAATATTATAGTGAGACGAGAGTTTTGTTCGTTATTATTGTACTCGCAATCACCATCTGGTACTAAAAAAAATCTTGTGAAAATCTACAAGACTAGAAACGGTGGGCTTTTGTCCTGCAAGTGGTACAGTAATTGGCACACCTAGGCTGCACTTAAGACTGACGATCTTGCAATTCTGATTTGATTATTATGATATACCACCGTACGCACGTATGCTATTTCAACTAATCAAAGGCTTGTCAAAGACGTGCGCCTCGGGAGCGATACATTTGTTCAGGCTTATAAAGCAACTGCTATATAATTTGCTGCACTAGCAGACTTCTCATTACTAGAATTATTAGAAACATTCTAAGTTTAGGTTTAATTATTACAGAGCCGCCTAGCAACGCGAATCCACCTGGAGAGCTTCCCGTGACGATTGAACACCAACAGGACCCGAATATGTCCAACAACATGACCAGGAATGACGCAAATTGTGACAAGACTGGCACTTGCTATGATGGTAATCCCTACTATACTTTTTTTGTTTTTTAGATTCTTTTGTTTTTTTGCTATATCAATAATTTATCCTCCAGTATCGGTACTCTGCAAGGATACCAGGATAGCGGTACAAGTGCGGACCAACAAGCCGTTCAACGGTCGTATCTACGCGTTGGGACGTTCAGAGACTTGTAACATTGATGTAGTTAACAGCGACTTATTCAGACTCGACCTCACTATGGCTGGTCAAGACTGCAATACTCAGAGCGTCGTGAGTATCCTTTCTGATATATTTTTAAAACATAAGGTCTACATTGCGCCGTTCGTCGCGATACGCACATGCCTTAAGCTTTTATAATAAAATAATAAATTAGTCTATGCTGCTCCACTGCTGGACTTTTACAAATCGAGGTGGGACAGATTAGAAAAATTGTCATACTCCACTAAGTGGACCCAATGCGGATTGGTAAAGGCATGTGTGTCCACGCGCTGTTAATATCTAGCTTTTAATTTAGCTTATTGGCTACGCTATTAATCTGTAATCTTGATTGTTAAGTTAATAAAAATATGGGTGGGATCACATATAGATCCCCCAAAGGAATTTCTCACGCACAGGTGGTCTGATAGACATGTTCACGCGTTACGTCCTCTCAATACATATCTTAACGTATGTCACAATGGAGCAGCAGTGACTTAAAATTTGAGAAACGAAACGTTTGGAAATGGTGTATTTTTTTAGACTGGAGTCTACTCCAATACGGTTGTCCTACAACATCACAGCGTAGTGATGACAAAAGCTGACAAGATCTACAAAGTCAAGTGTACATACGACATGAGCTCGAAGAACATCACATTCGGAATGGTGCCAATCAGGTCAGTGGGTCACACACTACACAGCCACAACCTTCACGATGGGTGTTTAAATGCCGTTCATTCATGAATACCGCAAAAATGCAAAGCTACAGAATTTACCGTATAATTTATTCTCGCGCGTAAAGAGACAAGTTACGTGATATGTTAGAGTAATATGGAAAACGGAGTTATTTCGATATGCCTCCATGCAAAGACGATTCGAAATTCCATCGACCTAATATCGACGCTGCATTGTAAACGTGTAGAAGCACAATTAGATTCACATAAGCGAGGTCATTGGACGTGCTGGGCAATTTAACTTGCTACTTTGTTCCTACGAACATATGTAAATGAATTTAGTATTAGGTCGATATGATCTTGATTAATGTCAATGAGGCAATATTATTGCAACTACGCATATAATGATAGGTATTATTATGGTTAATAGGCTATTACAGCTTATTACATTGCGTTACATTGGATAGGTATTAGATTTTTACTTAGACACACAAGTTGTTGTAGCTAAGGAATAGTGCAGGATTTTGATTCATTCTCTATTTTGCAGAGATCCGGAGATGATTTCCATTACGGCTGCTCCAGAGGCGCCTCCGCCACGCATCCGTATCCTGGATGCTCGCCAACGGGAGGTCGAGACCGTTCGTATTGGAGATAAACTTACTTTCCGCATCGAGATCCCAGAAGATAGTAAGATAATTTCATTTATAATACGATGTATTCCAGTGTAAATTTAATCGTAATTTTATAATGAATATTTTCTTTACAGCTCCATATGGCATTTTCGCTCGCAGCTGTGTCGCTATGGCTAAGGACTCCAAGAGCACATTCCAAATCATTGACGATGAGGGGTTTGTATTTAAAATGCAATAGCAATATTTCTGTCCGTTTAGATGCTATGTAAAATGTTGTCAATAATATCGTATTTAAAATTACAGATGTCCGGTGGATCCATCCATCTTCCCAGCGTTCACTCCTGATGGCAATGCATTGCAGTCAGTTTACGAAGCTTTCAGATTCACTGAATCGTATGGTGTCATCTTCCAGTGCAATGTGAAGTACTGTCTTGGACCTTGTGAGCCGGTATGTTAAATATTAATACGAATGAGTTTTAATTGCAAGTAGAGGTATTAGTTCTGTTAATCCGTTCATATTAGTCTAATAGGAACAATGCCCGCGGAGAATTTCTCGAGGCTTTCAACTGAGAACACTTTCATTCCAGTCTAGATTTAATCGGATTCATGAATTTGTTTTAGGCCGTGTGCGAATGGGGCAGAGATTCTCTGGAGTCCTGGGGAAGGAAGAAACGTTCGCTACCTCACAATGAGACAAGCGACGCACACAGTCAGGAGGAGGACATGAACATTTCTCAAGAGATCCTCGTATTAGACTTCGGTGATGAGCGGCAAAGTACAGATTTCCTGCGTTCTGATAAGCCTGGCGGTGTTGCTTCTGAAGCTAATTTTGGAGGTAAGTAATAATAATAATATAAATCAGCCTAAACTCTCCTACTGTTGGGCAAAGGTTTTCAGTTACCAATCGAGGTGAGAGAAATTAGGCCATACTCCAACATGCGAACCCAGTGCGGATTGGTGGAGGTGGGTTTGGGGCCACCTGCTGTTGGAACTTAGCAAGCCACCTAACTATAAGGCTTCCAACACCACCTAAAGTGGTAACCGGGGCCCACGACTTGACGTGCTTTCTGCGGCACTGTGGCTCATATATAATATCAAAATGTCACAAGCTGTCTCAGTCAAAATTCATTCATCTTACGAACGCTGCTCGATCTCGGCGATCGCTAAAATCACAACGGTCGAGCGTAGAAAAAAAGCTTCCAATGTTATGTTAAATATTCTATTTTTACAGAGAAAACGGTGACAATCGTCGAGCCCTGTCCCAGCAAGGCATCAGTGCTCCTGCTTGGGGTTGCCTGCGCTCTGTTGGTGCTGCTTTACATCGCGACAATCTTCTGTTACTACATGCGCAAGTGGCTCGCGCCACCTAAACACCTATCGTAATCACCTTATATCAAGAGCATAAAGAGGCTATAGTGATGTTAGCCCCAACGCAGAACATACGACAACGTTCCAATGCTTGTCTTGTATTGACTAACTTGTGATACATTTTGACTGATGAACAAAATCAATAGGAAAAAACGACATTCTGAAGCATTCCATCCATTTAGGTTAAGTAAACTTCGTGGTGTATAGATTCGAGAACTGATTGGAGGGACATAAAGTCCTATGATTGGTATGATTGTTGTAACCACCGCGTGTTTTGCATTTATATTAGGAGTAATTTATTGCATTTAGAAGCATTTATTATTTTTAAGTAGAAGTATGGAAGCAGATGATCAAAAATGATCTATAAAAACGATAAAATCTTAACCCTTCATGATACTGTTAAAGGGTAATTATTGCATTTAACTAGATAAAATAACGATATAAGACAACGCATTTATTATGATTATTAAGTAAAGTGACCAGTTTTTTGTACAATTTTTGAGTACATACTCATCAATATTTTAGTAGATATTAGATAAAAATGGATATTTGGAACAATCCCTGGAAAATTTTTGAAAGTATTCATAGTTTGATTTTAGGGGATTATTCTGAATCTTTACATTGGTAATTATTAGTTTTTAGGAAAATTCATTATAGTAAGAATAATAGTAGTCACACAATTAATTTTCGCTTTTCTAATATTACTTTTTTGGTAGTGTTAATGATAATTTTCATTTTTTGTCTATGGTTTGAACTATTCACAAATGTTATGAAAAAAAGTAAATCAATTGTAAATATACTATTACATTATCAACTTTGCACTAAATGTCTAGTTTGACTAATGAACTTTCAGTTGGGTTTTGAAGAAACATGAACGGCTTTGAATTAGTGACCTTTATATAGCTAGGTACTGTCAAATAATGTTTCACTTAACCCAACTTGAGATTTCACTTTATTTATTTAAATTAATTTTTAATTTATCTATTTATTTTTCATTTTTATTAACAAATGAAATAAACTTGTACAAATCAACTTTTTTAATTATTATCCTTGTAAATTTCAATAACTAAGACTAAAAATAAATACATATATTTTAATAGTCTCAACACTATAATTTTTGAAGATTCTAACAATGAGGTATGACTTACATTTGGACAGGTCACAATAAATGACATATGACACAAATTTCTTATTAGGACACAGTGTGCACCAAAAGGGTGTTGTAAATACTATTTAATATATCTTCCTGCATCTTAACATCAAGATCTTCTGATTCACATCCAAATACTTTTTCGAAATTCTTTATGAATATAGGCGTTATTTTGTCAATAGAGCAACTAACACCTGTTTCTTTTGATAATGAAGTTACACCCTTATCTTCAATGCCACAAGGATCAATATTATCAAACCAAGATAGGTCATTGTCACAATTTAATGAAATGCCATGTGTTGTGACATACCGGGAGGCATGGATTCCTATTGATGCTACTTTGTTATCATCCACCCAGACTCCAGTATAGGGTGATCTATTGCCTTTTACTCCTGTGAAAAATATAATAAAATGTATTAAGTATACATAATTATAAAAAGCCGTAGGAGCCCCCTGGTTCGTACGGAACGTCGACCTCCACTCCGATCTAGGTCTCGAACCTATTCGCGCCTTTATTAAAAAGGCGTCAACACGTCACTTCGCGAACGCATCTACCCATGCGAATCCGTTAATCGTAGCCACCGCCGACTACGATCTCCCCCCCAACCCCTGCCGCCACCGCCGGCCGCGACATGTTCTCACCGACCCCCCCGATGCTTTGTCATCCCTTCTTTCCGCTCAGAATACGGGCGACGACGACGACGTAGTAGTAGATCCCCTCCCATAGCCGGCGGTTGACCGGTGCACTTAGTAGTGCACCCGTCCCCCTACAGCGACTGTCCCAACCGAGGGCACCTCTTCGAGGCGCCCTCGAGTATGTCGCCTCTTGCCCTTCTGGCTGGCTAGAGCGTAGTGGTTGCACGCTCGCCTTTAAGTCCGGTGAAGCTGTAAAGGCCTCGCGGCCAACAGCGTACATCATTCACACACACACACACACATAATTATAAATGTTTAATAACTAAAATAAGACAGGAAAAGGCTGTGCTTTTAGAGCTCAGTTTAACATAACATTTCTCATAATTAAACAACTTAGACCTAAATTATTTTATCATGACCAAATAGACAGTATCTTATCTCAAGGGCAAGTCAAGAGTCTCCATAAACGGCTAGTGTATATGAGACGAACTATGAGAGTGGAGGAAGCCAGAGAGGGCTGTAAGGAAAGAACCTATTGGAACTTTGTACTCTCTGTCTACCCCGCAAGGGAAATAGTGTGATGATATAGATAGATACATAGATAGAATAAATAACTTTATAAGGACAAGTCAAGAGTCTACATAACCGGTGAGCATGTATGAGACCAACTATGAGAGGGGAGGAAGCCACAGAGGTATGTAAGGAAAGAACCTGTTGAAACTCTGTACTCACTGCCTACCCAGCAAGGGATCTGGCGTGATGATAGAGATAGAGAACTTTATAAAGATTTGTATTTAACGATTTAGTTACAATCATAGTTTATTTCTAGACCATACAAATTTAGAAAGCACAAAAATAAATAACTATTTACAGAACAAATATGAGTGCCTGTTTACAGAACTGATCTGAGAAGCTGGTCAAACAAGCAATGTCTCAAAATTTTTTAAACTAGGTCAAAATTTTAGTAGTCTTAGAAATAACTAGCAGCTTCTTGCACCTTTGCACTAGGTTGACAACATCTATTAAATCACCATCGTTACCATCTATCTAAAATACTGAACCCAACAATAGATAAGATATAGATCCGGTGACCCCACAAGTACAAAGTAGAAATAGTCCAAGCCGTTTAGGAGAAGAATTAAAAACACTCACATTTCAATTTCTATAATCAAAATAATGCATTGAGACCTTACAGTTAGATATATAATTAATATCTTACCTAATTCATCACACACATTGATGACAGTCTCCTCCAAACTGTTCACATACCACTTGACACTTGTTTTGAAGTGTTTCAAATTAATAATGGGGTACGCTACGAGCTGTCCGGGGCCATGGAATGTGATGAGACCTCCACGGTTTGTCTTCCTGAATTCAGCTCCAAGATTACGTAATCTGAGTATTTCTTCATTTGAGGTTTCATCTCTAATACCTGATGACAAATGAAATATAATTTGGTAACACTGTGATCTTGACTGTAGAATTGGGTAAATGTCACTGAATATAATACACACCATCATGCCGTTATTCCCCGAGTGGGGGCAGAGGTGTACTGAGTTTCCACTTTTCGCCGAAGACGTTAGGTCCCAAGTAATAGGGGGCGAGCCTATTGCCATATATCGGGCACAATTCCAGACTTTGGACTCATACTAGGAATTTTTCATTAGAAAGACTACATTTATCCGACCTAGGATTTGAACTCTGGACCTCATGATCATGAAGCGATGCGCTTTGCCACTAGATGAACGAGGCAGTCAATAAGTCAAACTGAATAGATAGTTTAGAAAGAAAGTAGTCTCTCTCTACAAATTATTCCTGTTAGTTCGTGAATTTCTACACATGTAATTCGCATACCCAAACACCTAAACCGAAATAAATAATTATGGGTTACACACTGGCTACTAGTTGATCCAGTAGACAGAGTGGCTTAACATTATAATCACTGGACTAAGCCATCTTCTTAACTATTACTACTAACTTAACTTTGGCTCAGCATTGAGATGAAGACAATAATAATAAAGTGTAGTACTCAAAAAGCATGAATAACCACAATATCGTCTGTCATTTTTATGAAACAAATTATTTCCTAACCTAGGACGCAGTCTATCTCCTCGCCAAGTTTCAACAAATTTATTCAGTGGTTCAGGCGTGAATAGGTAATAGACAGGCTACTTTTCTATCTATCTATCTATCTATCTATAACCTCACGCCAGATCCCTTGCGGGGTAGGCAGAGAGTACAGAGTTCCAACAGGTTCTTTCCTTACATACCTCTCTGGCTTCCTCGACTCTCATAGTTCGTCTCATACACGCTCGCCGGTTACGGAGACTCTTGACTTTTCCATCAGATAAGACTCGGTTTATTTGGTTTACTTTTCCATTCATTATATTATAGTATTTGTCACATAGGATGGGTAGTGACAGTTCTAATTGCCAAACGAAATTATACCTTATTCAATGGCAATAAGAGGCATGACCCGTTTCTATACTTATGGTTTTATGCCTTAACGCTATTGAATTCAATATTAATTTCTTTTGGCATTTAGAACTGGCACTACCTATTCTACGTGAAAAATACTATAGTATGGAAATTATGGATCTCAAATATTTCGAGGTTATGTTATGAAACCAAAAATAAACTAACCAACAGTAAAGACTGGCTTATGTTCAACTAGTAAGAGTGTGTCGTAGTTTACATCTAGCCCCTTCATCATAGCGTCCAAATGTTTGCGTGCAACAGCCAACTGAATTTTCAGCGCGGTGTCGTAACTCATGAGGCCTAATCTCCAAATTTTTACCATTTTGGCTCTTTCTTGCAAAAATATTTGTAATAGCTGTGTTATTTTTGAGTAAACAGGTAATTTAATTCTTGGAAATTATTTTTTAGGTTTTTATGTTTTTCCAACTTTTCTACAAAAAACAAAAACAAATCATTTTGACAGTGACATTGACATCAAACAAGACATTTTTATAAAATTTGAACTGGATAACATTCCGAGATAGGTACGCAATTAGTTTGTATGAATGATTTGTAGACAGTAGATAAATTAACTAAATATGTTATTTTTCGCGCCTCTTTGACACTTAATCATTTTATTAATTAAATAATTAAATAAATTCGAGCACGCGAACTTGTTTTTGTTTATACTACCATAAAACAGTAACAGATGGCGCTAATAGTTTTTGAATTCAATTATGCCTGCTAGATGGCACTAATATAAAAGTGCTTTAAGTTTGACTACCCGACAAGAGATGTCACACTATATTCTCCATCCCATTATGGATACGTACTAGTTTATATATTAAATAGATACGTATACCCGCAACATCTTTCAGTCGTTTCAGTTTTCGGTGTTCCCTGCCCGTAGGGCGGTGTTTGGCCCGTTACGTAAATCCAGCTGGCAATATATATTGTATGAAACTAACAGTCGGCTGGACAGATTCCTATGGTCTTGTAACAGTTGTCTAAATCCTTGAATGTTCAGTGCATTTTCCTGTCTCTCATACAACGTTGATAATGTCATAACTGTTATTGTTTAGTGAAAAACAACTCTTATGACACCGGTGGCGCAGTTATATGTCGTGTTTGGACAAGGTGTTAGTGAGATCGGAGATGTGGTGTTCTCTCAAACGATGACAACAGGGGTAACTTTTTCTTTAAATTTTATTTAAGGGTGTACTCATCAAATCACGACTTTAAAAAGTTTCACTAGCGTTTTATCTGTGACGAGATAAGAT
Organism: Phalera bucephala; assembly: GCA_905147815.2. Classification (NCBI taxonomy): domain Eukaryota; kingdom Metazoa; phylum Arthropoda; class Insecta; order Lepidoptera; family Notodontidae; genus Phalera; species Phalera bucephala. The sequence goes on along the minus strand of LR990617.1, from coordinate 13,817,648 downwards.
CGCTTGTACCTACTTACACTATAATCGTACATACAATACGAAAAAAAAAGTGTATTAAAATATTTCAAAGTTTGAGGGGCTGTCTCTAAATACTGAATATTCACCATAGAGGAACATTTAATACTGGAGAATTTCCTCTCTATTGCCACACGTCATGCAAAAAACTCTCGGATAATCTTGTAGAGATTGTTTTTTGTTTTGTCCGACCGAGCTACGATTAGTAGGTAAGCGATAAGGTTTACTAAGAACGAGCGAATGATCCCTTTGATTTTTCTATAAAATAATATTCGTCTGCCTACTCATTGATATAGTTACTTATTGACGTTTTAGTAACAGGTAAGCCGGTTTTACATTAGAGAGTAGAGGATGTAATATAAATAGGCAGTAAGAGTTCCTGTTACTTTGTCTGTATTGAGCTAGCTATGCAACCTTAAAAGTTTGTGAATTTAATTAAACTTACCTTAAAAGACTTTATCCAAGTCGGCGAAAAATGAAGTAACCAGATGTTTAGCTTTTAAGTTTTGTTTTATATTTTACAATGTATCTAGTATAAAATAAGTTCAAAAGGGAGGTCGCAAAGCCATTAATAAAACAACTAGATGTCCTACTAATATTATTTGTGAGGATGAATGTTTGTTATTGTTTTACGCACAAACTACTGAATGACTTTTGATGAAATTTTACAGTAATATAGATTATACGTCAGAATAACAGATGGGCTATATTTAGTGCTGTAAGAACGCTCGAGTCGGTCGTCTTCTACGTGTTTCAGCGCCTGTGAGCGTCGACTCGGCGCTAAACGCTCGACTTCAGCGCTCATTTTTACAACACTAGTAACATAGTACCTAATGTGGCTTATTTTTTCGAGACTTGTATTTTGTAGATAACCAGTACATACAGTATTTAAGAGATGAACATACAGTCTATGTTCACACATACAAGTACAAGTTTATTAACCTTCAACAATTAATTTAAAGAAAGTAAATAACCCTGTTAAATAATTTAATTGTATTATTTCTTGGTATGTAGACATCTGTTTTTTTTTTCATACAAAAAGTCAAACATCCATTGCCATCTTCACTATTTAAAAACAGCGTCGTTGAAAGTTTTCTACCACTGAACGAAAATACATCGTTAGTTTATAGTTGGAGGTCATCGTACCATCTGCCATCGAGTGCAGGGTTAAAAGCCGCCGGTAAGGTAAACAAGTGTCTTAAGTTTAATTAGATAGATATAGGAAGGCCGGTGCTTCCTGGCGTCCTGCCTATTTATAGTTGGGTGCTTTTGACGGGGGTGCCCGTGCCGGGGTGCGTGTGCGCACGCAATTGTGTGTAAAAATATTGCGGACCAATAATAAAGTTGAGTGTTACTCTCCCGAAATCTGACGATGGATTCTACGATTTGTGAGATATTTTATGGGTAAGGAATATTTTGAATTTATGGTTTTTTTATCTGTACTCTGTATTAATATATTATTAATACAGTGCCATAGAAATAAAGTTAATTTATAGTAATAGTTTCTAGGTACAGTTAGTTTATATTTTCGCATCAACCAATTTTCTTGACTTATCGTTTTTGATTGCTGTTTAAAAAAAGGAACTCAAATTTCAGAATTCATTTATAAGTACATTATATTATAATAAAAAAAGACTCCTCGTTCATAACTCGTTATCGTATTTATGTTGTTCATTCATCGATATATAGATGTGTTCATTTTATAAATTAGTATTTAAGCCACAATTGTATACATGCCTCAAGGGATCTGGCGTGGTGATAGTTAAATACCTATAGGTATACAAGGTGTAACATAATAAACGCAAGACCTCAGACACCCCGATTAGAGAATTGCTTCATAAAGTCAAAACGAAAACCAAATTTTCAAATTTAAAGGTTTTTACCCTTTTTTTAAGCACTTTTATACCCCAATTAACAATGAAACTTGTACGTGTATGTGTGCGTTTTGAGAAATACGTTTTAGGAATGCGTTTGGAATCTTCTTCTTGCTATGAATCAAGAATAAATTAATTTTTTTATAGCGCACTGAAGGAGTAAAAGCATTTCTTGCAAATTTAATAAAAATGTAAAATACATTAAAAATTGTTGGCATCGATTCAGTTACCGATGTAGAATAAACTACTTTCAGGTCTTGCGTTTATTATGTTACAGCTTGTATAGATGATTGGATGCTTTCTTCCTACCAATGCCATCTATGCATAATGCTTATGCGCTAATTACAAATTAGACATACTTGTACTTCAAATTAATAACCATATCAATAACTATCTATCTATCTATATATACATCTATATCATTACGCCAGGGGCCTTGCGGGGTAGGCAGAGAGTTCTAATAGGTTATTTTCTTACAGACCTCTCTGGCTTTCTTCACTCATATAGTTCGTCTCATAATAACTAAGTAAATTTTGAGCGGTAAGAGCGAGCGGAGCGATTGCAGGAGTTGCGATAAACGCCAACTTGACAATGGGGATTTGCCTCCAAATGTCTGCGGTGAGCTGGGTAGCTTCCGATGCTAAACAGTTTAGTTTCATCTACCTTCCTACTTAACGCGTCTACAATGCCGTACATTTGTGTATATAACATAGACAAGAGTTAGGTATTATATTTATTTTAATATTACCGAATCGTACATGAGTTTTTTTTTAAATCTATGAATGCAATTTCTCTTGTCTCTAAAAATGAGGTCATCGGGTCCTTAGAACATACGAAATAATTCGTATGTTCCTATACTCAATAACATTACGCGATAAAAATAGTGTCTTTAAGTATATTGGGTGTGTATAATATAGAATAATAGGGGTTTCCTTAATGTTGTCAATGCTATGTGACCGATTTTTAAGTGAACAATAAATTAAAGATATTTATTATTCATACACATCCAATCACTTTGCGTCAGTCCCTCTGTATATGATAGCCGTTTTGTACAATCATCATTTCAGCCTATACTTGTCCACTGCTGAACATAGGCCTCCCCAATCGCTTTCCAGCGTAACCGGTCCGATGCCACCTGCATCCAACGATTTCCTGCGATTTTCACAAGATCGTCGGTCCATCTGGCAGGCGGTCGTCCTACGCTGCGCTTGCCAATACGTGGTCTCCACTCTAGAATCTTTCTGCCCCAACGCCCGTCCGATCTTCGCGCTATGTGGCCAGCCCATTGCCACTTCAGCATGCTAATCCTGAGGGCTATGTCGGTGACCTTGGTTCTTCTACGAATCTCCTCATTCCTGATTCGATCACGTAGAGAAACGCCGAGCATAGCTCTTTCCATAGCTCGCTGAGCAACTTTGAGCTTTTTTATGAGACCTATTGTAAGAGACAACGTCTCTGATCCATATGTCATCACTGGTAACACACATTGACTAAAAACTTTAGTCTTTAGGCACTGAGGTATTTTGGATGAGAAGATGTTGCGCAGTTTCCCGAACGCTGCCCAGCCGAGTTGGATTCGTTTTGTACAAAGTACTGAATAATTTTTAAATTAATTATGCGTTTAGCTAACAGGTTTGCTCTACCATATCAGCGCTACATGAAAAGTATGTATGTGGGTCTAGGATGTAGGTATAATAAACGGCTGCTGTATTTAGTATCTACTTACTGAAGAACTTTTTTTGAACATCAATCAAAGAGTCAAATCAGAAAACTGTGTTTGTATGGTTTCGAGCAAGTTGTATCTTTTAAGTACGTGCCTTTATCATCGGCTTTCCGTTGAGTTCTAAACACACTTTGCCCGAAGTTGGAAAGCGATATGTATAAAATAGTTTTATCCTATAGGATATTTCTGGTAACACTTGGTTCTAAAAGTTTATAGATGATGGTAGGTATTTTGGCGCGGCCGGGATGGTTTCCATGGCGACGGCGCACTAGGCCTGCACCGCCGTGACACGAATGTCAAGCGAACGGATCGATGCCGCGCTCCAACGCTTTTTTCACATCACCATCGGGATGCTGACCCAGGCATTGTCTTATAGGATACCAATTTTATATGAGGGTTTTATAACAGAAGAAATATGGATGTAAAGGGTTGTACTTGTTTACGGTATCGGAATCTTTCCTGTGCTTAAAATACAGAATCTGACTTAAGAGTAAAATAAATAAATAAATACACAGTCAGTATTTTTTGTTCCGTTGTTTAAATTACATATTTTGTAGAGTCTTTCTTATTATGATATATTGATAATTAAGTTCAGTATGAGAGTGGAGGAAGCCAGATAAGTATGTAAGGAAATAACCTGTTGGAACTCTGTACTCTCTGCCTACCCTGCACGGGATCTAGCGTGATGATATAGATAGAGAACTTTGTAAAGATTTGTATTTAATGATTTATCATCATAGTTTATTCCTAGACCATACAAATTTAGAAAGTACATAAATAAATACCTGTTTACAGAACTGATCTGAGGAGCTGGTCAAACAAGCAATGTCTCTAGATTTTTCAAATTAGGTAAAATTGTTAGTAGTCTTAGTAGTAACTAGCAGCTTTTTGCAGCTTTGCGCTAGGTTGACAACATCTATGAAACCACTATCATTACCATCTATTCTTTTTTTTCTCTTTTTTTTAAATGTAGCACAAGGATTTATTCCTGTGTCGTGGGTACGTCTATAAATATGAAAATTCACATACACAAATACCTTAAATAAAAATAAACAGGGTCTCGCCTATATATTCCCCAAGTGGGAATTCTGTATGACACCCACATTTCGCCGATGGTCATAGGTCCTAATGTTATAGGAATGTAATCAATTTAATCACGCCAGATCGTTTGCGGGGATTTGGACGGATGGCTTGGTACAGTGGTTAAGAGCTTAAGCCTCGTGGATCGAGTACTCACGAGGTTCGATCCCCGCACGGGTCAAATCTTTGTGTGATCCACAAATATTTGATTGAGCCGGGTGTGTGAATTTCGCGTTTGTAAACCCACCCACGACAGAGGAATAATTCCTAGAGCGGGGCTACGTATTTACAAAAAAATTAAGGAAGATTAAAAAAAACAATGTCTAATCTAGGATTTAAAACCAGAACGTCGGATTCATCATCCGCCAATAGACTAACGAGTTCGTCGTTTATGTAATATATAGTATAATAAAAACTCGACCATCCAAACATTTATGATTTAATCAGGAGATAATTAGGAAACACGGGAAAGTACGTTTGGCCAATATTATCTTTGCCTAATCTAAATACCATATTGAATATAAATGAGTTTAGTTTCTAAAAGTTCGTTTGATATTGAGTCCTGATTCGTATTCTGTGTAAAGGAGTAATTTTCTGCTCGGCTATGTTTATCTTGACTCCTGCTGCAGCTAGTAGAGTTCCGTAGAGCTTTTAGAAAAACATTCGTCATATTGATTTAGCTAATAGATAGATTTGCTTCGTTTTCTTTGCGTTTCTACGGCTAACATGCTATAGTTATATGGAAGCAGCTTAGAATGCGGCCACATTGGCTGCATTGTCGGAGGCAGCCATCAAATCCTGCTGCGTACACGTGTTTGGGGATGCAGAGTACGCTATAGTATTTCGGCAGATGTTCCATTTAAAATGTGTCAAACTTCTACTGGTAGTAGCCAAATTATCCTTGAGGTAAATATTGAAACCGGCTTCATTGAAATCTTTCAAACCGTATTGAACAGCAAATAGCCAAATACGATTGTGTCCGCTCTTTGTTCGCTTTTCTATTCTTGACGTGGAATCATTTATAAAATAGGAATTACAAAAGTGTTGGACAAGTATTAAAATAATTTTAATTTAAAAATATCTGTTTAAGAATAAGGTTTTATACCATAAACACAATGAATATATCTTGCTTAGTTGAGGAGGTCTCCTATATGAAGGAGGCCCTTTCGGCGCCATCATCAGACCCTGCACACCATCCAGGTCTACAGTACTCGTCAAGACAAATCCAACGAGCTCAAATACCGCGGGTTTATATTGAGTAGCTGGGTGGTTCCATTTGCCACTTTTTGGCTTCATATCAAACTCTGAGTACCATCAGGTTCTATAATACTTATCAATACCAATCCAACACCTAATCCAATCCTAAACACGAGGGGGCTATGTTGTATAGTTCACATGTTCCTATAGCCACCTTCCGACTCCACTATCACATCAGCTCCATGGTACGATATTATAGCATAGTCACCGAACTTACAAATTTTGTGAACTAGTTTAGGATTTTTCTTTTTAAAGATTTAATATTATATAGGTAGGTATTTAATACTACCATAGAAATCAGGATTTTTATTTCTGTGGTTATTACTTTTATATTCAGTCAATCAATCAGCCTATCGCAATCCACTGCTGGACATAGGCTTCTCCTAACACGCGCCATTGCACACGGTCCTCCACCTTCCGCATCCAGTCGGTCCCAGCGACCTTTTTGAGGTCGTCGGTCCATCTAGCTGAGGGTCGTCCTACCTTACGCTTACCAAGTCGCGGTCTCCACTCTAGGACATGCTTGCTCATCACTTTTATTTTAATCAGCATTAAATATTAGTAGGTACATTTTTGTGTTATTGGATTTGTAAGTGTATGATTTTGATATCGTTTTCGTTAGAAGAACTTTTAAATGACACAAATTTTTATTACCTGCCAATTGTTCTGAGAAGCATTATGTAGTGTAAAGTGTTATATATCACTTTATTTTTCCAATAGACACGTATACAAGCGGTATCGCAAATAACGCAAGATCTCACACACCCCGATTAGATAATTCCCTCATATATTCAATATGAAACCAAAATTTCGAAATATAATTTTTTTACCCCTTTTCTAAGGATATTTATACCACAATTAAAAATGAAAATTGAATGTGTATGTGTGCGTATTAAGAAATATGTTTTAGCAATGCATTTAAAATCTTCGTATTGCTTTGAATTAAGAATAAATTTAGTTTATTAAAGCGCACTAAAGGAGTAACAGCATTTCTTTTAATAAAAAAAAATGTAAGATTCATTAAAAATTGTTGAAATCAATTCAGTTATCGATTTAAAACAAACTACTTTCAGGTCTTACGTTTTTATGTTAAACCTTGTATATAGATGTAAAAACTCTCTATGGTCCTCTACATTCCTGTGTTGTATTATGCCAAAACTTACGTATGTATAACGATAATTAGTGGTTAACAATATGTGTCTGGCCGTCGGCTAATGGAGCGTAGCGTAGTCACCGGGATGGCTATGTTTAGCGGTTGTGTCCGATTAAACATCTATTCTATATTTTAAAGAGGTAAAGTTTGTGAGTTTGGATGTTCAGGGTAATCTCCGGTACTACTGATCCGTTTTTAATTATTCTTTCACCATTGGAAAGCTACCTTATCCAGACGTAACATAGGCTATATAACATAGACCCGTTAGGTGGCGCTGTTGTCGACCGGGTACGAAATCGCGGGAAACTGCTAGTTGTTGATAGTTTGTAAAAAAAATCTCCATCCTTTTTAAAATAATACCAAAATATTATTCGTTTGAGAAATTTGAAAAGCTAAGCTATCTCTATAGTTCTGACCCTATTTTTATATTAATATTTCATTTAAATTAACTTACAAGACTTTGTTTAATAAGAATGATTTTGGGATCGTCCTTCCTGACATAAAAACTATCGGATTATTTGAGTCCTCGACTAAATACTCATATCCGTATAAAGTATCTAAGATGTTTTTGGGGTATATCCATGAAATCTTAATAAGTAATATCTTTATGGATATACTACAAAGAAATATCTAACATATTTAAAAATACTTCTTAATGCTCAATATTTTTGTTATACAATATCTACTGAAAATCTCCCTAATCTAATTCAAAATCCAGAAAATTTAAAAATGCGACCCATTTCTCGGATAATGGCCGCGGAACGTACACCATCACTACATCATAAGCGAACTCGTATTCAACTTGAAATGACTCGGCGTTTTTATTACTTGCCCTTGTTAAGTTAATTTTGGCTTCAACAGTGAAGTATTCACGCTTCCGCATACCGACACACATCTCCCTAAGACAGGGCTGCCAAAATTATAAAAAAATTAGGGTTCTATAAGAAAAAAAAATCTTATTGTAAGTGAAATTGACCGGCTTAGTGAAGCAAAGTTTGTTGGCAAGCGCTTCTTTTCATCGCTTATTGGCGAAGCTCGAGGCTTGAAATAGTTTAAAGGCCTATTCAGATATATGCGATACTAGCTGTTACCCGCGGTGTGACGTTTTTTCAAAACCTGTTCAGTAGTTTTGGCTTGAAAGAGTCGCAAACATCCGCAGATCCATTCTCACAAAATTTTATAAATATAATGTTAGTAGGTTTCGGTGCTGCTGCGGGTACCGATATTTCGCCTGGTATTTGTATGAATTTACCTGGTGGTATTCCACTTGCTTGCACTATGCTTGGCGTTTGTGGACTATGAGAAAGCCTTCGATTCGATCGAGACTTGGGCGGTTCTTAGATCTCTCCAGCGATGCCGCATTGACTATCGGTACATTGAAGTGTTGAAGTGCTTGTATAATAACGCCACCATGTCAGTCCGAGTACAGGGGCAGTGCACGAAGGCGATCCCCATAAAAAGAGGAGTAAGGCAGGGAGACGTCATTTCTCCGAAACTGTTTACGGCCACCTTAGAGGACGCCTTCAAGCTCTTGGAATGGCAAGGACTTGCCATCAACATCAATGGCGAATACATCACTCACCTTCGATTTGCCGACGACATTGTGGTCGTGGCGGAGTCGCTGAAAGATCTAGGACGAATGCTCGGTGACCTCAACAAAGTATCTCAACAAGTGGGTCTTAAAATGAACATGGACAAAACGAAAATAATGTCTAACGTCCATGTCGTACCCACCGCACTCACCGTTGGGAACTCTACTCTTGAAGTTGTCGACGAATACATTTACCTGGGACAGGTAGTCCGGTTAGGTAGGTCCAACTTTGAGAGAGAGGTCAATCGACGAATCCAACTCGGCTGGGCAGCGTTCGGGAAACTGCGCAACATCTTCTCATCCAAAATACCTCAGTGCCTAAAGACTAAAGTTTTTAGTCAATGTGTGTTACCAGTGATGATATATGGATCAGAGACGTGGTCTCTTACAATAGGTCTCATAAAAAAGCTCAGAGTTGCTCAGCGAGCTATGGAGAGAGCTATGCTCGGCGTTTCTCTACGCGATCGAATCAGGAATGAGGAGATTCGTAGAAGAACCAAGGTAACCGACATAGCCGTTAAGATTAGCATGCTGAAGTGGCAATGGGCGGGCCACATGTTCAGCAGTGGACAAGTATAGGCTGAGATGATGATGATGATGATGATTCCACTTGCTACCTGCATCGGAAATGGATATTGATTACATCTGAACAAGTCTTACATCTTGCCTCGTATATTTCATTTAGGTCTAGATAATGGAAATTATATTTAAGGTCAGGTCTTTTAGGTCAGTAAGAATGAAGATGAAGCTGTGAAGCATAGCAACCCTAATCCAGCACGTAGATGTTACTAATTAAGCCATAAAAACCGGCGAGTCCTCTTCAGAAGTGTTATTTTGTGACAGCGTCGTGCCGGCGGGCCACGCCGCGTGAGTTATCGCCCCTATCCCCGCTTTTAATTATTCATGAGTCCCTTCCGGACAAGTTTCAGCAACTTCGGACCAACAGCTGGCGTGCTTCTATTAAATAATTTGCACTCACTTCTTTAAGACTGCGCGTGCGGTTTTGCATTTTAATGAATTAAACAAATTGGGAGATTTTGTAATATCTGTAATTTTAACTTTGCTGGACCGAATTGGGAAAATTTGTGGGTAAATTTTCTCTACATTTTATTTACATACTTCAACATTTGCTTCTATAACTAATCAGTGCATGGTTTGTTAATCATTTAGTTCTGTTCTACAGATTCTTTTAAAAGATCCCACATAGCTAAAACACATAGGGTGGCAAAGGTATATGTGGGTACTGTACCAGTGTATACCTACTATTTTCAGGCTTCCGCCTAGTTCAGGGGTTAGGGTCAAAAATCTTCGTTTAATCCTCCATAACCACTACACGCACTGTAATTGTGTTAGATTTACTATTGAATTAATTTTATCTATTTATATTGTTAATACCTGAATATGTTATGTTGTACAATAGTTTTAGTGGTGAGGAATAAACTATTTTATTTATTATATATTTTTGCCGACAATGTTAGGTCTAAATGTAATATAGGGCTAGTCTATTGCCATTATACAAGACCCACTCCCTAACTCCAGGCTGATTAGCCACGTGTTTTAAAAGACTGCCGTGTAGTTCTAGTGCCGAATAATGCACGTAACGTTATGTATATACTGGGATTTTTTCTACAGATAATATACTTGTACAGCCTAGGATCCGTACACATACCTTGTGATCGTTACGTGCATTATTCGGCACTAGAACTACACGGCAGCCTTTTAAAACACGTGGCAAATAATAACGCCTTGTCCGAAGAAGATTTGGGTAAATGGTCCAGCCTGACAATTGTTCCGATTTTTATTTGTGTCCTCCTACTGCCCTAGACATGGCCTAGATTTTCAAGGGTGATATTTTTGGTTTCAGATGTCGCCGCAGTCGTGCGCGCGCCGGTGAGATGAGCACAGCGGCCTCGAGCCGCAACTACTCCTATGATGAGACTATACAGGTACTGGAACTATACAACTACAATCAGAGGCGGATTATCCCTAAGGCAAAATAGGCACGTACCTAGGGGCGCGAGGTTACAAAGGGGGCGCGTGAGGAAGTTTTTAAACAAGGAAAAAAATAATTTACATAAAATTTATTGTGTAAGTATGCACAAGTATAAGTCTTGCACAATATAAAAAATTCTTTAATTTTATAGAGATGTAGAGCTTCCGAAGCGTGCTCCTCTTCTTGATTATTCCTATATTGCCCGATTTCATAATAGAAGTTGTTAAGGTACAACTACAATGTTGTGCGTTCGTCGCCATGTCTAGTGTTTATATCACGTAATTGCAAAAATTTTACCAACATTAATGCTATAAAAATTATTGTATACTTACTTCTCCGATACGCTCGAAGATTTAAGCTAGTGCGTGTGTACATGGAAAAAAAATTATGAAATGATTTCATATATTGGGATCTATTGGGAACGCAAGCAGCTTGATTTTGTTCTGCGGCTTAGTACCACGAGTAAAAATGAGTACTGCTTCAAATGAAGTCCTGTGACCCCATGATCTTACAGCTTACTCCGACTGATTGGAACATATAAACTTTTTTATCCTATTAGTCCGATTTATCGGTTCAAGAGGAATCACGAATTCATTCCCTGTTTTTACTGTTGTTAAATTATTATTTCGGTTGTTTTACGATTATCAGCGATGAGTTAAATAAAAAGATGCGAACGAAATTTAATCGGAATTCATCAAATAAATTTAGGTACCTTAATTGAATTATCCCTTAAAAATTGTTTCGAATTCTTTACTTTCCATACAATAATGGAAAAAATAACATTATTCAAGCGTCTAAATTCATGGCTGTTAACATTTCGCATTTGCAGCATTTTCAGCTGAGGCTGCGTAGTTTTCAGCGGCGCAGGCTAACGTTCCGACGCACCACGTACTTTAGTTGCGATCGAAATTTCCACGCACAGGCCAATATAAACTCGAGAGTATACGCAATAAAGCTTAGTTTGTATTGTGAAACATAAAGTGCTAAAACTGCAGGCCCTTCATGGAGGCCCGTAAACGCGAAAATTAAGGTCATGGTGCAAATTTGGAACTTACCGTTATGGGATTAGTGTTGAAACTGTATTGTATGTGGGTGTATCAGGGGTATAGAAGAAGTTTTTCAGGACGGGTCATAACGACACATTAGTCGACATGGGCGCACTTACCTTTATTAATGCGGGACAAGCTCTGGCGCTTAGGCGCGTCGGAGTTGCTCTCGATGCGTTATGTGCGGGTCAATGGGCGAACAACCAACACTTAACATCCTATTAGAAACCTTTTAACCGTATGTGGGTGCGATGGTCTAAGGTGAGGAAAGTCACTTGATCTCTGTAGCGTCGGCGTCAAAAGATTTTATTATGTAATTTTTGAAATTGCGCTTGAGAGCTCTGGAAATAAAGGGAAGAGGCTAAACTCATGAGGAAGGCGTTACGACTAATAATTTGACGTTATAATAAGGTTGTCGAGACAAGGTGCTATCAAGGATGACCTTATTTAGTAAATATGTTGTGTAAAAAGGATAGGCATATCTACTCGCTAGCTATGATGATTAAATTCACCAACATAATTGAACTAGGCGGGTAGTCACTTTATAATAACAAAGTATCCTGATTAAGATAATTATCAATAAATCCGTCAATTAATTAGGGTTAATTATCCTAAGGGATAAACAACTAACTTAGATCAAATACAAACAAACTCAACAAAAATTTACTGAGACCTCACCAAATTTATTCCAAAACCACCCTTCGTCTTTAGAGGTAAATATACATAGGTAATAATAAATTACTTATAACTGATTGATAACAATAACTGGAGTGCAGCAGTATATTGAGGCGGAGTCCTGTTTGGCCCCACGGAACATGTTAATATTTTATTATTATGTAATTGCAGTGTCCTAGAGAGTGTTTTTGGGCAGTTCTTTCTTTGTTATTAATAAGATGTATATAATGTGTACGTATCAGCGTCCCACGAGTGTCGTTTAGCATGTTAAGTGTGGCTGGCGGCTTAGTTCGCAAGCCGTTATCTGGTGGTGGCGTGGAACCCCGCCGCTCCGGCGCTTCCCCGGACTCCGGATCGCGGACATTTATCAGCACCGACCCACATTGCCCCGCCATCTGCCGGTTCCTCGCCTCGCCTATATTGCGCTGCGATTACTTACACATTATTGAGAGAAAGTAGTTCCGTTCAGATGTCATATTGCCTTTATTGTTTCCCTGTTTACTTCCCGTATATTATTTCTTAACTGCACCTACTGTGAGAGTATTGAGTAAGATTTATGGCGGGCATTCTTGTTATGTTTTAGGCATCAGAGAAGATGTCGTACTTCTATATTCAGTAGTAGGTACATACCTATCCCTTTTTGGTATCTAAATAATTTAAACTGTGTCTTTCTTCCAGAGATCAGTATAAGGAAAGGAAATAATAAAATTAAGGAAAAATAAATACTTTTTAAAGGCGAGATTTTATGAAACACGAATGTACATACTTACACTAATAAAAGTAAAACCTTGTCGCGAGGTCAGAATTTAAGCTACTCTAAACATCTGAATTAAAAACAAGCTTTCATTCATCATCAGCCCAAATCAGTCCACTGCTGGACATAGGCCTCTTCCAATGTGCGCCACAGAGCCCGATCCTCAGCTTTATGCATCCAGTTCCTGCCGGCTATCCGACGTATGTCGTCACTCCATCTCGCAGGGGGCGTCCTACACTGCGTTTGCCAGTTCGTGGTCTCCACTCCAAAACCCGTCTGCTCCAACGGTTGTCCGTTCTGCGGCAAATATGACCAGCCCATTGCCACTCTAGCTTGCTAATTTTCAGAGCTATGTCGGTGACTTTGGTTCTATGCCGGATAGTCTCATTTCTGATTATATCTAGCATAGAATTAGCTTTCATTAGAAATAGTAGAAGTAAAGGACTTTTAGTATTTCCAGGGAAAGCTTGTTAGTTTAATAGGTACCTACGTCTTTTTTTACTTAAACTTTATTCTATCCCTTTAACCCTTTCGTGATGGGCGACCACCAAATAGATTCCAATATTGCGGCCGCTTCCTTTATTCGATAGTTTATCAGGGTCGGAGGCAATATATTGTGATTTCGCTATCTGTATTGGCGGAGATTGGCTTAGTGAATTTGATTAACGGACTGTTTCCGTTGCGGCAAGGGTTGGGCCTAATGTGTGGACCACAACGCATTAAGGAGGCGCGGGCCAGAAAATCGAATTTTCCGCTCTTATGGGCTCGCATACGCGAACCTTTGTCGGGGTTTCAAAGCGTGTCGTACACAAACTGAAACACAAATCTCCCGCCTAAAAAATCTCGGATAAAATATTCGAGAAAGGTCGAGAACCTTTCTTTTTCAAGTGTTTGGGGTACTCGAGACGTTAAGGAAACTTTTTAAATTTTAATTAATTTTCCTGTTGTTTCTGTACTTTACAAATAAGTATCATTTACTTAACAGAGTGAATCTAAGTCTCGAATTACGCGTTTAGATAGATCCAGGAGGGGTTCAATTTAAATCCGAATTACAATTTTCCGAAAGATATACTGAGGCAGGTTAATAGCCGTCGGGAGCGTATTCGCATGCGTTCATCAGCAGCTTATAAATTCATCCCTAGGCGTAGGTGGCGAAATAGCATTCTGTTAAGTTCCTAAATCTGTGTTACGTTTCGGAATTGTTATTTTTATCTATAATAATATTTTAAAGAGGATTTGTTTGTGATCGATAAGCTCTGAAACAATTAAAACGATTTTAATTATATATCATAAGAAAGCTACATTATCCAGAACTATAGACGGTAAGTGGCGGCAGTGTTGTCGACGGAAGGTGCCAAGCCGCAGAAAACTGCTAGTTCATTTTTAAGTTAAATCAGCATTATATTCCTTTATATGCGTGTGTGTGTGGATGATCTATGCTGTTGGCCGCAGGGCCTTTACAGCTTACACCTTTATATGCCCCGATTTATAATTATTAGTAAGTATTTTAGTTAAGGGTATACTTCGTTGGTTCGTGCATATAGAAAGAATGTCAGAAGAAAGATTAACAAAACGGATATACAATGCAAAAGTGGATGTGGGTACCGGGGAAGACCTAGACTATCTTACCATGCCCAAATAGACCGAGTCTTATCTGAAGGACAAGTCAAGAGTCTCTGTAACCGGCGAGCGTCTATGAGACGAACTATGAGAGCGGAGGAAGCCAGAGATGTATGTAAGGAAAAAACCTGTTAGATCTCTGTACTCTTTGCCTACTCCGCGAGGGATCTGGCGTGATGATATAGATAGAGAGATTTTAGTTAAGTTGCTATCCAGCTACGGAACTAATTTCGGCCTGCCGCACTATGGGGAAGCGCCTAAGAGAGTCGTGCCATATATGCTGCAATTGTGATACCTCAAATTGTAGCCAAAGATTGATTTATTCTACTTAATAAATTTAACAGTTGTGTCTGCTACTATTTTGTAGTAAAAACCATCTAAAGACGCCAATTGAAAACTTGTTAAAAATAAATTCAATTTAGTGACTTGTTCGATATTTTTTTTTTTTTGGACATAGCAATGGGAATTATAAAAACATTATACTATTTCAGAAAACTCATTTAATATACTTTTTTATGAAGTACATATATATGACTTTTATTAGGAATCATACCAACCACAGATAAATAAGTAATGGGAGGTAGTTTTAACTATTCACTGACTTTCATTAAGAGTTTTGCAAGTTACAGAAGCTTGCCGAAGTTCTGCTCATGATGGTACTTTAATGTAATTTTAAGAGATAAAAAATCTGCGGCATCGGTGCGCAACATATGTAAATCACATAAAACATGAATTGTTGGAATTAGTTCTTAGTACGAAAATCAACATTTTTATCTTAATTCTTGTTGATATAGCTTGTTATTTATTGGTATATAGGTATTTCACTTTTTTTATACTAGTCTCATAAAATGTGACTTTTCTCACCATCTTTTTTGACTCATAGTGATAATTGTCAAGGAGACCTACCAAAATGAATAATTTGGAAAAAGTACAAAATGATCCGATTTACCTTTGTACTTATGAGATTTATGAAGTTCATAATGCATATATCATACAATCTAGGGTTCAGAAATAGTCTGCCATATCAACAAGAAGTATAGTAATGATGAATTAAATAAAAAGATCAAAATGTTTATGTATAACAGAGATAAAGCGAAGAAGTTGATATTAATATACGTAGATAAACGTAGGGCAGTAAGTGGCAATAATATCGATTGCATTACGGCCAGAAGTTCAATATAATATGTATCAAATTATCATTGTACATTAGAACTCACTAGTTTTAATGAGAGATTAATAAATCATTTTGATATTATACTCCAAGTTATGTCAAGTATGAAATTTTTTTAATCGCACCTGGGATATTACGCATTTGATATAATACAAATTTATGTTAATAAATTAGTGGTTGTGGTATTATATATTTTCTTCTGTACATAAAGTATTAATCCACGGAGAAAGTGTAATCAGTGGCATCATTTTGTGTTAACCCTTGGACACTATCAAAAATATCCAGAAGACAAGGAGCAAAGCTTTACTATCCTAGAAAATATTCTGGAATAACCATTAATGAAGATGTTCTACAAAAACACATATATCGAGCCTAAGAAAACCTTATAATAAAAATATATGGAATTTCGACACAAAGCCTTAGAGCTGTTGAATTCATTAAATTTTTTTTTTTTCATTGATATTTATTATATTATGTTAAGTATATACTATATTAAGTATCCTTAAAATTTTCCTAAAAAATTTAATATTTTTTTCACTAATATGATATGTAAGGAAAGTACCTGTTGGAACTCTGTACTCTCTGCCTACCTCGCAAGGGATCTGGCGTGATGATATAGATATGTATAGATTTTTACTACTATAGACGAATGTTATAGTGTAAGTTTTCAATATTTTAAGTTTATTATTTTATATTGTTATTAAAAATGATTTCCTACTTTTCCTACTTTTACTTTTTTTTACCGGGTCGCCTAGCTAAAGTAATAAAGGTCTGAAATTGTGACTTTCAGAACTAGTTGCGGGTGAGCGACTTAAGTGGGCCAAATTATAACTCTGAACTTCCTAAGATAATATTTAGTAAATTCATTACTTTGAAGACAGAATACACTGCCTCGTTGGCCTCGTGGCGTTAAATGCGCGTAGCAATCACGAGCTACTGGTTTCGAGTCGGACAAAATACAATTTTTCGATAGAACAATATCTGTTCAGAGTCTGGTATTGTGCCCGGTACACTGGAACTAGACTCGCCCGCTATAACATGGGACCTAATATCGTCAGCGTTTTGTAGGGTGTACACAGTACACCTCTGCCATCCCTGCTTGGGGAATATAAGCGTAACGGTGTTCATTTTTATTTTTAGACTGCTGTAGTAGTAGTTATATTATATAGTAGTTCGGTTTGTATGATGATTATAGGTTGCAATCCGCTTGTTAAAAATCTATTTTAATGTTAGTTCTCGACTATAGGTATAAATACATGTGTATATTCCTTTCCCTTTGTACAGTAATGGTGAAAAATCTTTCATACTTTCTTGTGGTAAAATGTGTAACGATCATATATCATCCAGAAGAATAACTAACAACACCGTCGAAATTGCTTTGTTTGTTTGAAAAATTACTTTTCTTCTCAACGTGGCTGGGTACTATGATGTTTATTTTCGAAGTTCTGTGTAATGGAATTCTGGGAATATTTTAGTCTTGGACCATGGGTGTGACCTTTACAACTTCACTATGTGCTGGTTTCTTGCCCTTAAATTCGAGTTAAACGTTTATGTTATAACGCTATTTTTAAGATGCCGTTTACATAAACATTCTTTAAATACCAAAATAATTAGAGACATAACACTACATTGTTCTACAAGAGATACAAAAAGATATAAAAACAAACAGCATTACAAATTGAAAGTTTGTGTAACAATAGGCGGCCTTATCCCTAATAGTGATCTCTTCCAGGCAACCTTTATATAACAAATCATGTTTTATTTTTGAAATTAAAAACAACGTTAAAATATAAACTGAACTGAGCGTTTTAAAAGCGCAAACCCAAAATATCAACACCAACAGCTAAATTTCAATGAAAATTTATGTCCGAAGTTAATTAAAAGGCTTTCGCCTCTCTCGCAACGAGCCTTTATCTGGATTCAAATTTTCCGAAAGATTAAACTGCGGACAGAAGGTTTACGATCCCTGAGAGCCTTCCGAAGCCTTACTGTAACTGAACCGACGACCGTACTCTCTGAAGAGTACTTTAGAGACTCTATACATTACATACAGTATATTGTTTGAAAGCTACTTAGGATATCACTATATTGAATGGTTTTTTAATAGGTAACTGATTGATATTTTTGAGATTTGTAAACCACTTTTTGATTAGGTCGATTAGGATAATATATTAATTGCACTTTGCATAATGTAGATGTCTCAAATTATTATCAAGTAAAATATTATAACTAAGATATTTTCTTTTATGTTTCAAAGGTACATGAGTTGGTGAAGGAAAAATTGTAACTGAAAATATTTGAAAATTTAACAATAAAAATTATTAAGTTGTTATAAAAGAACCGATTTATTTAGCGCTTCAGAATGAGTTCAATATATTTACTAGAATGAAGTATGGATCAAAAAGCCGAACATTATTTTTTGATAGATAATATGAACGTGAAATATGTAATATTAGTTTTTTTCTGTTTTATGTACATTCATGGAGTTAAGTAATAATTGTGTACAATACAATCCATATCCTACTTTACTGTATATGGAAATAGCAAACCCGATGAAAAGAAGGGATAAATGCGCCATCTAGTACGTAAAGCCATCGATAGAATCAGGTTGCGTGAATTATTTTTATTACCGCTATTCGATACTAGATGGCACAGCGATTTTTGTAAGTTCTATTGTGCAATGTGTTGATACTATAATAAATGCCTGTGCACATTGCTACGGTTAGTGTATTAAAATATTTTTTTTTAAATAGTAGAATTTTGTTGCTGCCTATCAAAGACGATGATGTTGATTCTAAATATGCAGTATATTCCTGTATCTAGGTAAGTATCCTGCTGAACTGTAGGTAAGTTGTCAAAGGAATATTATCTGCTATAATTATAATATAATAGTATATAAATCCTTAGAAAAGGTCTCCCCTTATACGGGGCGGAACAGTAAAAGAAAAGAAATTCAATTTATGATTTTGAACTATTTTATTATTTTTAAGTATAAAGTTCTTGTAATTAAATAGCGACGACAGATACCTACATAAGAGATACGCGAAAGTAACAACAGTTTTCCTATATAACAAACACCGTTACGCCTATATTCCCCAAGAGGGGTTGGCAGAGGTGTACTAAGTACACCCACGTTTCGCCGACGATGTTAGGTCCCATGTAATAGAGGGCGAGCCTATTGCCATATACCGGGCACAATTCCAGACTTTGGACTCGTACTGGGAAGTTTTCGTTAGAAAAACTACACTTGGACCTAGGATTTGAACCCAGGACCTCGTGATCACAAAGCGATGCGCTTTGCCACTAGACCAACGAGGCAGTCTATATAAAATAACGTAAACAATACAACCAAAAGCGAGAGCTATTGGAGAGGGCCATGTTTATCAGTGGACGAGTTTAGGCTGAGATGATGATGAATAAAACTAAAAAATAGCTTCATATCCCCAATCCTACGCATGAACCAAAAATAGTGATGAGTCCAGTATTGCAAAGCCGGGCAGATAAAACACTGCCCATCCTGTCCCGGGACCATTACTCGCTGTTCAATGACCATTTGTCGCAATTAACAGGCGATGGTTAATCTCGTTGAAGCTCCCGCCCAACCGGGTACCCCGCCTCGCACTGTGCGTCGCGCCGCCCTAAATCACGGGTATGCCATGGCATGCTGCCGCCGTCACAATTGAGTTCTGACCATAGAAAACGTAATAATAAGATACTAGAAGTCGTAAAGCCTCGTGAACTTTTCGCCACACATGTGAGGAAGTTATCACAAAATGCTACAGGACTCTGTGGATCAATGTATGTCATACAGTGGCTTAAGTTGGTATAAAAGTCTTCCGAAACATGTAACTGTATTTACGCAACTTTAATGGTTAAACAACTCACCGGAAAGTATGTTTACTGGTTTTTTTTTAAACGTAGTCCTAAGCTGGGAACTGCTCCTGTATCGTAGGTGCTTTTACATAAAATTCACATACGCAAACACCCAGACCGAAATTATTATTTGAGGGTTGCACAAAAAGGACATTGTCGAAAATTGCCCCAGAACCAACAAACATTTGACCCATAGCATCATTATTTATCTATTTTATTAAAATATTGGCAAATATCCGTATCTAACGGACAATATGCAATCTAAAACGAATATTTCAAAGTATTGTAAGTACTTCTATCGAAGTCGCCGACATCTTTATTGAATGTCAGCACACACAATATAACCTCATGTATTAATGGCTACTGAATTATAACCTCAAAATCATTAGATTTTGAGCGGGGGAATCGCAATATTGCACAAAAAGTACTACTACTTTTAGTGCAATATTGCGATTTCCCCGCTTGTCCGATTAATAATCTTTTATCTTTCTTTTTTTTTTTTTTTTTTTTAAACGTAGCCCTCACTAGGATTTATTCCTGTGTCGTGGGTGCGTTTACAAACATGAAAATTCACATACACAAATACCCAGACCGGAACAAATAATTGTGGATCACACAAAGATTTGTCCCGTGCGGGACTCGAACCCGCGACTATTAGGCGCAGTGGGCATAGCAGCTTAAGCTCTTAACCACTGCGCTAAATAATAATAATAATAATAATAACTTTTATTGGTATCAAAAAAGGATGTACAGTTGCTTCGTAGTACGTAAAAATAAAGTTACACAGTATCTTAATAGAATTTTAAGCAAATTAATGTGATTCTGTGCCTGAACTAGGAGAAATCCTGTATCTCAGACCACAGAGCTCTTTCTACTTTATAAGACGATACAGAGATAAAATGACAAAATATAATAGCAAACCATTTCGTTAAATTAATATTTAAGAATTAAAACTAAAACTTGTTTGTGTGTGTGTCCCCTCTGTGTGTGATAGTGCCAGTGAGTGAGTGTATGTGAGAGGTTGTGGAAAAAAAAAAATAAATAAATAAAAAATAATATGCATTGAAATCTTGAACTTGACTTTTAATTTTTAATGTAAGTTTATTTAAGCCTGGACAATTAAGAGATTTTCCGTTTCTAAATAGGTTAGATTTTTAAGATAGTTACGTACTGTCAAAAGCACATCTTGTTTTTTTAGTTGATAGAAACATAGCTGTTTATTGAGTTTATTGTAAAGGTAAGGACCTAGGAAGGGAAAGAATTTTTTTATGTAAGCATGCTTACTTTTAGGTAACGAACAAACCACATCTTTCCTACGTTTCATTAATAGATTCCGGTCAAATTCGGTATGAGTGTGTTGTCTCAAGATAGTAAAGAGGATAAATAGCTTTCGTACAGTCAGTACATTACACAACTCGTATAGTTTATCAGTGGGAAACAGGATAGGCCTAAACGTAGAAACTTTTAATACCGCTCTTTGAGCTATTTCTAAACCCTTGAGATGCGATTTAGCTGCGCCACCCCAAACAGTTATGCAATATGTTAAGACTGACTGGCAGAGAGCTAGGTATACTTGATGGATTAATGTGGGTGTAGCGACATGGCGTAAATTTTTAAAAATAAATATTAATTTTCTGACCCTGTCTTGCAGATTATGCAGATGTGGTTGGAAGCTAAGATGTTTGTCGATGACAACACCTAGATATTTAAGACTAGATGTTTTTGCTAAAGGGGGGCAACTGCACGTACTAGTTCCTAAACAAGAGCAACTATGAGCGGTTAATTTTAAGTTAGTAGGAGGTTGAGAGGAATTTTTCATACTAAATGATATGTATTTCGTCTTTACAGTGTTTAATGTTAAAATATTTGTGAGGAGCCACTGGGATACGCGATTAAGGCCATCTTGTGCAATGTGGAATGTTTGCTCCCAGGTATCTGCAGAAAATAGTAAGACTGTGTCGTCAGCATAGGATATGATTTTGCCGTGGTAGTAATAATAAATGCCTTAAGAGAATTTATGGGTCATTTGAAATAATACAAGTATTTTTTCATTGCTGTTGATTCTGGGGCAAATTATGTATGGGCGCAGAACAATGTCCTTTGTCCCGTGTGGAGGTTGAACCCGTGACTACTCGATCCAGTGGCGGTGTGGTTTTAGCAGAAATGGGCAAAATGTAATCAAATTAATGATTACAATGGAATTTTGTAATATTACAACACGATTCAAGTTTAAAAGTGATCGTAATCGTTGAAGATTCCAAAGGTAATTGTAATCGTTAATCATTAATACCCCGTCACGCCTATATTCTTCAAGCGGGGGTGGTTAATTATTAATCTGATTACATTATGCCCATCTCTGGGTTTAAGCTATTAACCACTTGAGCAAGTCATCTGTCAATATAATATCCATCAAACAGAAATAAACTGAGTGTATGTGAGTGTGTCTATTATTTTTAAACTGTGGTTTCGACCAATTTCACTTCTAGTTTTTTATTGTACCATTTCTGTGGTTCTAACCTTTGTACTAAAGTTTGCATGATGAAGCACCGTAGAGTACTAGGTGACACGGGCTAGACGTAACGTGTTTAGTTTTATTATGATTGGCATTTATTACGAGTATTTCACGAACAAGTTATTATGAAAGAAAGAAAATAATTAGTTTCTTTCGCAACGCGTTAGTACATACATAGATTGAAAGACAATAACAGATATATACTTAACTTCGTTACAAAAACGGTCCCGAACTCAGCTTAGTGCTGGAAGCCTTCATGAGCAACCAGCGCTGGTCTTCCGTCGGGCCGTTAGGTGACGTCACACACGTTTACAAAAATACAATAAAAAATTAAAATAAAGTTTAGTAATTAAGAACGTCGCAGGGTGGAACTGGATGCGGAAGGCAGAGGACCGTGTATTGTGGCGCGAGTTGAGAGAGGCCTATGTCCAGCAGTGGACTGCAATAGGCTGATTTGATTGATTAATTGATTGAATAATAAGGAAAAAAAACAAGTAACTAAATGTTACAAAATGACAACAATAGAATTTTAATAACAACAAAGTAAACCGAAGGAAGAAAACATAAAATCAGTTTTGCCCACTGCCTACAACGCAAAACAATATAAAAATATAAATTAGAACCAAACAACAAAAAAAAGAAAAAAACTAAAATAGTTCAGCAATAATAACAAAACATTTATCGTCCTAACTGACAGCTATAAAAATGCTCATTAAGTTTATAGAAATTATTGTACTAAATATATTTTATAGCTCCCTACGTAAACCTCTACACGAAAATACATTTGATCTGATTTAAAAATTGTAAACTTTCTAATACCTAGTACCAATGTTAAGCATTATTTAATAATTTTTTAAATTGTAGCATCAATCGATTGAAATTTCAATTGCAATTAACTCAATCCGCCTAAGGTACTCCAGAAAAACAATGACTTTTGGACGTCAAACGTCTCAGTCCCTATGATGACCATGAGTGCTGTAGAGCATTCGAAACGTTAGGAACTTAAGAACTAAAAATAAACTACTATAAAATATTGTTACGTTTCCGGGGTAATTAAATGCCGAATAACGTGCGAAGTACTTTATTAGGCGCTGTACACACAAAACACTACGTCAAATGCAAATACACACGCGAAATAATCACACACTAGTTCTACTCTCGTTAGTACCCAAATACTGCCTCCAAGTCGCTGAGTCGCTCGTAGTATCCGTATATCGTTGCTAAAGTCGCCGGTGTATTCCACTTAGATTGCTTTGCATCGATATGATCGCTGTCGCTTCCGAAAAGAGACTGAGTCCGTCCCCGTGCTCTGTGTTCCTTTTATACTCATATGAAAGTTCTAGAACGGACGCGAACCCTCTAAGTACATCGAACAATAGCCGGCGCGGCCCAAAAAGCGGTATTATTATTACATACCTATTTGTACGTTAACAAATAGGTACTTGTATACTGCGACCGCGCGCCGGCGATAATTAAAGGGAAGGAACTTTCTAGACGTTTCAGCACTTAAGCGCGGATTCTAGATCTTTCTAGACAAATCGCTTGGAGACCTAAGGGTGAGTAATGAACGTTTTAGAATCGGCATACCCTGATAAAGGGTTTTCGAGATATCGGGGTATGTCCGGGTCGCAACAATATTATTTTCACAATAAATTTTTGCAGACGTTTTCCTTCAAGAATTATTTTTAAAATATAAGTAAAGGCGCTTCATCTCCGGGTTATGTTTTCGACTACGTGTATCACGAAGTGTGAGAGCTAATACACCCAATCTCCAAAGACGCCGCAGGTCGCTGTCGATGACGTCATCCCTCCCCCGAGCTCTCCCGGATTCTTTCATCAAATCCGAACATGGCTTAGTGCGATTATTCACACGATACGCCATTGATGCTCAAAGTTTGAAAAAATATAAATCGGAGCTTCAATGTATTAAATTATGATGCCTTTTCAAATTCCCATAAATAATTGGTCAAATTAATTTTTTACGTATTTTATTCTGTTGTGGTACAATGATAGGTCTCTCATTAATTCATATTCAATTGAACTCTATTGTTGTGTGACTGTGTCAGTGATATTTATAGTTTACTTTATTAAAATAACTAATTAAGTTAACAATTAACTGTAATAATAACTATTAAGTTATTTTATAGTTTTCGGAATAGATATTTCAAAATATAGCTTCTCAATTCTAGTTAATACTATAGTATTTAAAGACACCGTCACCGTCGTCGCCTATATTCCCCAAGCGGGGATGGCAGAGATGTACTGAGTACTGGGTGTACTCAGTTTCACCGACGAACCTAGGACCTTTGCCACTAGACCAATGAGGCAGTCGTATAGTATTTAAATAGGAAATACTAATAATACGTCTTGCGACATAATTATTCAATTTATTAATACAGCGTAATTTAATTTATAAGTTTAAAATGAACGCGGGTTGACGCAAAACTTTTGGAATCCATTGAATGGAAAGGAAATAAACGATCCCCTTCTTACAACGGTAATCCCGAAAGTAGATGGCAATGTGGCGAAATTTATCTACAGCGGGTTGCCAAACCACACCTATTTCTGGACTTTGTTATCAAGTTTCGTGGCGCGGGAGTTGACGTAAATATCTTAAGTTTAATGTCCATTTGTATTTTGAATTTAGGTAACGCCAAGTTTAAGAATACGAAGGAAATTGAGATTTCATAGACATTTTAATTAAATATTTCAACTTAATATACGCGAAATCTAAAACTAGAGTAATGATTTTAATAAAGAAAATTAAATATTTCCGTTTTAAATATACGAATTAAAAATTTTAATTCAAACCGAGACACGAATTATTTAGAATCACATTTGATTAGGTATTTCATTTTGTTATAAATTGGTATATTTCATTTTTATTTCAATAAGAATTGGATTTCTTGACATGACAACATCTGTTGGGTCAGCTAGTGTAAATATAAGCTGATCCAAAATACGTTGTCATGTTCGGATTTCAGCATTTTTAGATTGCCCCAATTTTTTTTAATTTAGCGTACAACATTTCCAGTTTCTTATTTCTTTAATTCCTTAAAACCTCTTCTCGGACATTTAAGAACAATGAAAAAAATTGTCAAATCGGCCCAGTCATTCTCATGTGCATGCATGTGTGAACATTTGTTTTATTGATTCAACATATAACGGCTTATGTTTTTTTAAATCTGTTATTTATTTCATCAATATCACTTCTACTCGTATACTTATTTTGTTTATAAGATTATCTGTCTAGTAGTATAGACAGCGCACATCCTGTACGGCAGATGCACCGGTGCAGGGCCGGCGAGTGCGCCCACTGCACCGCGCGCCGCCTTAATCAAACCCAAGCAATTTATGATCGCCGCACGCCGCTGCATTCTGCAACTTGGTGGTAACATTAAAAATAATATATGATATTTTTACTGTATTTACAAGTTATATTTTTAAAGGCGATAAATTGTGTTACTGTAATGTAGTTTATATCAAATGAATAAAAATGTAAATTTATATTCACCCAAAAGGATTTTAAAGATTCTAGAGTGGAGACCACGTATTGGCAAGCGCAGCGTAGGACGACCGCCTGCCAGATGGACCGACGATCTTGTGAAAATCGCAGGAAATCGTTGGATGCAGGTGGCATCGGACCGGTTACGCTGGAGAGCGATTGGGGAGGCCTATGTTCAGCAGTGGACAAGTATAGGCTGAAATGATGATGATGATGAAAAGGATTTTTATTTGGTTTGTTCTTAGTTCGCACCATAAAATATAGTCAGTTTATTTACTTCGTGGGAAGCGACGATGTGACCATCGGTGTGGTAGGTACGATATGCGTCATAAAAAAAGGGTGCTCGACCTGGTGGTTTTCCAACACATGAAAAAAGGTTGAAAAATTGAAAGAAGTGAAAGTATTTTACTTCTATTGTAATATATTTTTTATAATATAACCAGGATTAGCATGCTGAAGTGGCAATGGGCTGGCCACATAGCGCGAAGATCGGACGGGCGTTGGGGCAGAAAGATTCTAGAGTGGAGACCACGTATTGGCAAGCGCAGCGTAGGACGACCGCCTGCCAGATGGACCGACGATCTTGTGAAAATCGCAGGAAATCGTTGGATGCAGGTGGCATCGGACCGGTTACGCTGGAAAGCGATTGGGGAGGCCTATGTTCAGCAGTGGACAAGTATAAGGCTGAAATGATGAATGATGAACCAGGATTCTTATACCTACGAATATGTTGGTCATTATCTTTAGAGGGAATCAAGTAGGTATTGAAAAGTGGGTGTACATAGTACATCTCTGCCGACCCGCTTGAGGAATATAAGCGGGACGTATATAAGTCGACGGAAGTGTATATAATCATGTTTTTATTTTTTTCCCCGACAGTTGTAGAATACACCAACTGCAATGCAAACGTATGTATCTCAAGTTTTGGGGCGGCTCAGCGGCCCCTGTCCAAAGTACTTATATTGGATCTCACACTTGTGGTATCGTCGATATCGTGGGCGATCGCATTGTAACGTAAAACGTACGAAATTAAAGATATTGCTGAATCATTTTTAGAACAGAGTAGGCAGTTCTATGAATGCTGAAGGTTTATTTTTATATTTTTTGAACTTGCGATCTCACACGATTTTATATGAGAATTATGTCCCGTTTTATCCGTAAAATTGTTTTCTTTTTAAAACGTAGCCCTACCCTAGGATTAATTCCAGTCGTGGGTGCGTTTACAAACATGAAAATTCACATACACAAATACCCAGACCGAAAAAATAATTGCGGATTGCAAAAAGATTTGTCCCGTGCGGGAATCGAACCCGCGACAATTAGACACAGGGAGCGGAGCGGCTTAAGCTCTTTATCACTACGCTAAATCGTCCGTAATGTAAGTCCATATAAGGTTATTTTCTTAGCCACTATTAATAACATGTGAAATTAAGGACCTAAGCCTACCCCGCAAGGGGGTCTGGCATGATGATAAAGGTAGATAGAACATGTTATTACTAGGTGCTAGAGAATGAAAATGTTATTTATCTTCTCTAAAATATTTTTATCGATTATAACATTAATTAATAAGTTACCTTTGAGTTTATTTTCAGAATTTATTAAATAATTTTAGTTATTCTTTAACTTCAAGGCGTTCATTTTATGCAGAGTTTGTACTGTTAACAGTCTCTTAAGTAAAAACACATCCAAAATCCCAATCTATGCCTAATTAAAGCCACGTGTATTTAGGTACTTTCTAAACATGTTTTCAAATAGTTCCGTGCAATTAAAGTGAAGACCTTTCGAGAGAACAAACCCATTAAAATGTGCATTCAAAGTGCAAGTCATGGGGTGGGTTGCGCCTTGTTTGGGGCGCTGCATTTCTCTTGTAATTTATACAAGCGCCGATGCGTAAAAATGGATGAGCTTCGGAGCAACTACTTCAATTAAGGGAGACTTTTTTAGAAGTGAGTTGATGGTAGGGCATTTTGAGTTGG
Organism: Phalera bucephala; assembly: GCA_905147815.2. NCBI lineage: Eukaryota > Metazoa > Arthropoda > Insecta > Lepidoptera > Notodontidae > Phalera > Phalera bucephala. The sequence goes on along the minus strand of LR990617.1, from coordinate 13,789,830 downwards.
GAAGTACATACCTGCACTGGTTACGACATCGGTTTGGGAATTGTATAGTTTAGTGTTATGATATTTTGTTTTAATTGTTCCAAAGCTAGTATCACACCTTCAGCCGAAATACGTCCATTGCAGGACTAGCTTCCTTCAAAGATCGCCGCGACGACTTTGAACCGTACGCATCCGCCATACCCCCGACTTTTACCAGGTTATTAGTCTTATCTTATAGGGATCCTGCTCATTCCACGTCTTTCGGCATGTGGTCGCCAATCGAGAAACTTTCTGCCTCAACGGCGAGCAGTTCTACAAGCGATATGCCCTGCCTACCAATGCTACTTACGTAAAGCAATTTTGAGTGATTTGCAGTGAATTTAGTCCTCCTGCGGATCTCCTCGTTTCTGATTCGATCTCGCAGGAAGACTAAGTAGACTTTGAAGTTAGTATATGTAGGTTATTATTTGACAAATATTCCAAAAAGATTAGGATCAAAATACGGATATAGCATTTATGTTAATCCCTCAATCATAGATCTGCAGATCCAACAGAAATAAAATACTTTTACCCGCCAGGTGCTCGATGAGACTTAAAGGAATATTTAGGAAGCAACACTGGCAACATTTTGATCGATATTACAGAGAAACCTCTTTTGCAACAATCCTCCTTGCTTCTGCTCCAATAAATAATGCAAACTTAAAACTTTACGACTATCATGGAAATATACTTTCTTTTATCCATCATTGATCCCTTTGTCTGATCGTGCCAGTGTTGCTTACACTCAAATAACTTTTAGAACGAGATCAAAAAGCCATTTCCCCTTATTTTAAGATGTCAGTTCGAGTTATTGTGGGCTACGTGACCGGACCCGGGTTTCCTTCGAAAATAGTTTATTTTATAGCTTTCGGTGTTTTGCTTGTTTTGCTGTTTAATAGGATTATTGCGAACGTTTTATGACGTACGATGGGAGCCTGAAATTGGCTTTACACTCACATTTTGGAATTTAACGAACGTTATAAACGCCTACAAATCTGCGAAGGATTTGTTCCATGACGCGGTAATATAGATACTTAAGGTTTTTATTAAATATACACAAGTAGTGCAGATACCTCGATTTGTGATTACCTTTTTATTTTTGTCTTCCTTTTTTTTGGAAATTCTGGATTATTTGTTGCGTAATTGCATTCACTGCTACGCTATTCCCCATACACTCCAAGGTTAACTGGTAGACAGCTAAAATTGTGTTAAGTTTGCCTTTGTATATTATAACTGTAAATGAACTTCCTAATTTTTGTTATTTTAGACAATAATACAAAAATAAATATAGTAGTAGCGAAGATCGCAAGTATAATTTGGACACGAACAACATAAGTCGTTGCAACCATTGTCCTACAGTAGATCTCTTCCAGATGATAATGATAGTGATCCACAAGTACAAACGTCAATCAATAATCCTTAAAGACTGGCTACAAAAGAAAAAACTTAATACCTTGCTTCGCGCAACATTCAGATAGATTAGATAAAAGATTATGGTAGCATTTTTCAAAAATATTACCCTTCTGCCTTTGCAACTATTTTACATACGGAAAGATCCTCCGGAAGGTGTTATATCGTCGCAGGTGCTCACATAAGGCGAGGCAGGAAGGCACCTCGTAGCGGCTACGAACTTGCGTTCGCGCTACGCGACTGGGATTTGCACGAATAGATTGAGGTAAGTGTAACGTTATCGAGTTGACATGTGATTCTTGTCACACTACAAATTTACTAAATGAGTATTAAGGTGACAACACGTTTTCTCAACAACGTTACAATAACGTTAAATGGTTTGTACTTAGCTCTCAAGGCTCAGCACGAATAGATTGATGTTACAGTAATGCTATCGAGTTGATATGTTTCAAATTGTTTATGATTATAGAGCTTAGCACGAATTTGACGTTATTGTAACGTTGCTGAGGAGTGTTGATCATTATTTAGTAAATTTGTAGTATAAAAAGGCTGGCATATGAGCTCGGTAGCGTTTGTTAGCGTTACGTTAAAGTCAATCTCGAGAAAGAGGACTGTCACATTTATTTTTATTTAGTTGTAAATTGTAGTGTAAAAGGATGAGATATAAATTTGGTAGCATTACGCTAAGGTTAAGGTGTTCGTGCTAAGTCCTATGACAGGATTCTTCAGCCGCCGCTTATCGCGTGGCACCCGCACATATAAATAACAGCTTGTACTAACACATGTTATTTATGCCTTTGTTATGTTTGAAAGTATGTAATGTGTGGAGAGTCAAAGCTAGCCAAAATATATGATTAAATTTGACCAGTTCAGACTAGTAAATGTTAAAATAACTAAAAGTTTAGAAAAAACATAATTTATCGATATATTATGTTTAGATGTTGTATGTCAGAATTTAAAAAAAATATTGACCCTGGGTAAAAAATTCGTTTTGAAGTTTTAATAAAACAACATTCAAAAGTGAAAAATAAATCGCTTAGTTACACAAAAGAATATAAAATATTAATTCTACGTACCCAGAAAATTTTAATGTAAAGAATTTAGATTATCTTATTTACGTATAAATTCGTTACGAAGTTTTACCAACTATGTTCCTTGCATTCAAAAACTTGTCATCCCTATTCATCGTCTCGAAACTTAGATGGAGATGAAAATTCCGGGAGTGAGTAACCTTGATGTTGCGGAACATATTTTCGGAAAGATAAGGCAAAGGCAATGCAAGGGCGCATCCTGCGGCGGTGCGGCGGAGGCGGGGGGCGGGCGGAGGCTGCATGGAAACTTGCTTTCCCGACGTAGCGCACCAGTGCGCCGCGCGCGCTCGACTACGACGACGCTTTGCGCGCCCTCTTGCGGACACTCGCGAACTTTACTTGTGTATACATAGTCATGCGTGTGTGAATTTAGTCCTATATAACCTAAGTACATATCAGCATAACATATGTGCTAATAAACTTATTGAAAATAAAACCACATGTGAGTGTATTTGTGTTCAAAATATTGACACGTGATCTATGGATTTATCGCAAGGATTACGTATAAATTAAAAGTTTCCGAAAGATACACCCGCTACGTTGGAACATCGTCCGGAGGCGGTAATATTTATGTACTCCATATTTTCAGGAGAAAACTTTTTCGTTTTCCCTTTTACGGCTTAAATGGGCCGAAGGGATATATTTTAGGGATTGCAGTTTTCTGTTTTATGATATTGGGTTCTTTAAGCGTGTAATATCTATGTGTTCTGGTCGTGACTTTCTTGTGCGGAAAGGGTCAGGTTATAAACTTTGTAGGACAGTAGGCAGGTACGTGCGGTGTAAAGTGGCAAGTCAGAAGGACTTAATCGTATTATGATAGATGACTGGTCACGTTTGTGACTCACTGTGGAAATGCTTTAGCGGTATTATTCACGGAACGTAACTACCTGAAGTGAATAAGTCAATTTAATAAAAGCTTTCGTTAGCTGCCAGCCTGCGTGTTTTTTAGAATGATATAATTGTACTTTGTTGACACATAATAACGTATAAACGTTTTAATATCCATCTGTAACATCACGCCAGATCCCTTGCGGGGTAGTATCGAATATTTGTTTACTATTTGTATTACTCAACATTTTTATATAATCTTTAAAATATAAAATGAATATTTTATGGTTTTAAACATGAAACCATGTTGTAATCATGCCAGTCGCTTGGAAAGGGGCTCTACAATCCGTTTGTAATGACTTTCATTGAAGAAAAAAATCTTTTAAAAAAAAAAGGTAAACCGACTTCAAAAAGCAAAAAATAAATATTTGAAGTCGGTGCTGGTTGGTGCAGTCGGTTACTTGGCACCGACTTCAAATATTTATTTTTTGCTTTTTGAAGTAGGTTTACCTTTTTTTTAAAAGATTTTTATTTTACAATTTTAAGTGACGAGTGAATTATTCTATAGTAGGGTACCTATAGGATTGACGTAATACCCATAATATCTCAATTTACACATGCCTATTGTTTGTCGTTAAGGAGTTCCCTGGTGTATCTTCTAAGTCCAAGGTACAATGTTAATGAAATTATAATGGGACCACCTTGGAGATATACTGAACCCAATTCAAAAAAAAATCATCAAAATCGGTCCACAATTGACGGAAATATCGATGAACATACATAAAAAAAAAACCATACATACAACCGAACATAGAACCTCCTCCTTTTTGAAGTCGGTTAAAAAAGCCAAGATTTTTTTTCTAAGTTTCAAATACTGAATCTAGAATCTACAATAGTTTTTTATTGATAACACCACGGTTTCATCCTCGGGATACCACTGGGATCGCTTTAAGAGTTTTTGAATCTATAACAATATTAGAGAAAATTGACAGAAACAGCAGACAAAATAAATTTAACTTTTTTTCTCTTTCCTCCATTCTTTGGTTTCCTTTATTAAGTGGCCGATCCGCTGTAGAGATGGAAGAAAACCATATTTTAACATCTATTTTTTTGCCGTCTCTAATCAATCAATACACAAGCGAGAATCAGGTGCACACAAAACATAACGATACGAAATCTTCATACCACGCTTGTTATTCTTCGGTGAAAACTGTAGCGGGCGAGAGATGACTCGCAGTAGAATTATTGGATAGAGACGTGACCAGTTCGCGTGAGCTGAATAACAACGGATGCTGTGACAATGTTTGCCATAAGAACAAGCGTGTTACGTGTATCCTTTTGTACTTACCCGAATTGGGGTGGAAATTAGGAAGCGTTTTTTGTTACAGAAATATTCGCTTTGTATTTCTCTATTTTTTCTCCCCTATCATTCTGTTTGACATATGGGATGGTATACGGTCTTACCTTCTTGAAATATAGTATGGATATCATAGTTGAGGACCTGGCATTTGTATAGTTTCAAATCTTTATCAACACAATATTGGTCATAAATAACATGACACAATAGGTTACAAACTAAAGCTTAAGATGCATAAATGAAGCATCACTCAATGCTAGAAGAAATTGCCTTATTTCAATATTATCATCAGCCGAAAGACATCCACTGCAGGACAAAGGCCTCCCCAAAGATCGCCACAACGACCGGCTGTATGCATCCAGCTTTTACCTGCGACCTTCACCAGGTCATCGCTCCACCTTGTAGGGGGTCTGCCCACTCGACGTAGTACATACAATAGTGCATATTTATGCGTTAGGTAGACGTGGAAATCTTATGAATAATGACAACTTCTTGGAATTAGTCCTCAAGAGATACACAAGGTGGCGCTGGAAACTTGCATCAGCATAATAAAACATACTATACTGTCCCACAGCTTTCCTAACAGTTCCAAATGCCTTCTTCCACAACTATTTAATTGTAACCAAGCATAGTATCCACGCAACGTGAATGAAAAAAAAAAGAAAAGAGAAAGAGAAGTAAATATTAAGGACAAGCCCGCTGAGTTTCTTTGCCGGATCTTCTCAGTGGAGGCCGCGGTCCGAACCGGTGGTAGATTAGTAGTAAATTAGATTTAAAAAAAATGTTAATTGACTATTTGTAAGCGCCGCCGCAGGGCTTATACAAAATAAATTATTGGAGTTTGAGTATGAGTTCATACTTTACCATGTGGATTGCAGTTTCGTGGAAGCATCAGCACAGTGTACACTGTATTACCGTTTGTCAAGGTAATTATTTTCTTATGCGTTAGCTATTCGTGAAAACGCTTATCAATTAGGACACCTTCTTGTAGTTCTTCCTTTAAGATTACACAAGGCGGAGCTGAAAATTTGCATCAGCATAGCTTATACTGATTACTTATATTGGCGTTCGAATGTGCATTTATTAATTACCACTCCCTTGGTCATCAAACACCTCTGTTCATTCGATGACCGTACACTGTAATATAGTGGTTAAGTAATTACTAGGTGGAGCCATGGTAGAGCTTCGAAATTACTCGACGCGTCCTGCAACGCTCATTAAGGTCTACATTCTTGTACCGTTTCATATTATTTCTGGCACGTTACCATCTTCATTATCACTCTGGGCGAAGATGCGGTTACATTGCGCGCCTCCTGAGAAGAATAACAAAAATCTGCGACGTTTGTTGTTAATGTTCAGGAAATTCCTGTCACACATCCTCTTTTCCGTTAAATATTATCCTGGTGCCAAGTTTAACAAAGGCCTCGTAGGAAGGTTTTATATTTGTTTTGGAGAATATGTTGTTAAGGAAAATGGCACGGGTGGTAGGAAAATGTTTGCAGTATCTATGGATTCTGAAGATTTATATTTGTTAGTATTGTGTAATAAATACGTTGCAATATAGGAATATTTTTTTAAACTCATAAGCGAATATTATCTCTACAAACCAAATAACTACCTAGTATGTAGGTACAGAGATATTATTACATTTAAACTCATATAAAATTATGCAAAATACAAGATAAGATACAAGTGTATGTAAAAAGTGCATTCTATTAGTGTAAAATATAATGATAATGTGATTATGGGACGCAATGATGTCAGACCCTATTTTAATGTTAAGTATATAGAGATAGCTAATAGTGCACTAAAATTAAGTGTACTATAAAGTCGACTACAACATGAGCTCAATAGCGAGATAAAAATAATCTATGTCAGTGTATTTAACCCAAAGGTCGTAAAAATCGAACTATCGAGTCTACATTGCCCGCCTGTTAGTCTCTTATCTACAAAGTTTAATGTCATTAGCAGTATTTGAACAGTACCGCGGATTCGCCAATTTGTTCCGTGATTGCAATTGTTTGTCTTTTTTCTCTGTCCGCAATATCTAGGTTTGAAGCGTGGATATATTGTTATAGATCCATGGTTTGAAGTGATAAAAATATATGCAAAACACAGGATAAGATATGAGAATATCTAAATGTGCAATGGATAAGTGTAAAGTGTAGAGATAAGAGTACGTTCAAATTAAAGTGTACAATGCAGTTGATTATAACAGCTCAATAGCGAGATAATATAATCTAGATCAGTTAATAAAGAGTCTCTCGGCGAACGTGTATGAGACTCATTATGGAAGTGGAGGAAGCCAGATAGGTCTGTAAGGAAAGGACGAGTTGGAACTTTGTTCTCTCTGCCTACGCTTCAAGGGATCTGGCGTGGTGATATATGTAGGTAGATCGGTATTTTTAACAGAAGGCTCGTAAAAATCGAACTCGTAAAAATCGACTCTACATTGCCCGCTAGTTAGTCTCTTATCTACAAAGTTTAATGCCATTAGCAGTATTTGAACCGTACCGCGGCTTCGCTAACTTGTTCCGTGATTCCAATTGTTTGACTTTTTGCCGAGTCCGTAGCCGCTTAATTTCTCTAGATACCTTAGTAAATTGCATCATGCAGTCTTTGTGATCTCGTCGGGTAATTTCTCTTCTGCCTCGTTTGTGATTATTTGTTACCGTGGTGTTTTCGCTTTGTAGTTTTCTGTAAAATAGGTTTATTAGTTAAAAGATTGAATGGGAAGAGAATAATTTTGACTTTGTTTATTATACTTAGATACCATTTTGTAGGATGAACATAGATACTGTTCCTTAGAAAAGGAATGCACTTAGACGGTTTGGTGAGAACACACCTAACCTAAATGTCTGACTTTGATCTTCAACTGCATATTTTTATTTACTTGGACTATCAACCAATTTTACTATAAACTTTGATAAAATAGTATTTAAATTTAAAAAATCGTAATTATACGTTGACAAAAACATGTATCAAAAGTAGTGATTTCCAGTAAAGTAAATATGCACCTTCTTTTCCTAGCCTGTTTGAGTGTCCCACTCCTGAGCAGAGGCCTCCCCTTTATACTTCCACAGCTGTCGATCTTTTGCTATTTCGGGCCACGAAGTACCCGCAAAGATGTCCAAATCGTCGCGCCACCTTTTTCTAGGTCGACCTCGTCGTACCTATGTACCTACTAATTATAATTGTGTTTGTTTGATAGAAATAAGTGTTTGGGTCTGCGTCACATATACAATACATTTTCTTTTAAATTGGCCCCATTCCTGTCCCAATTTTCCTTAATACGATTTTTAGATGTTATCTCATAATAAATCTGGTTCCCCATCAGGAATTGCGAAACAAAAACAACGCAGTGTCGCGTTACTGCGCCGGCGGCGGGCGGGCGGGGCGAGGTGCGCGAGGTGCGGGGTTGGCCGCGGCTGCAGGGAGGCCTACATTCGTTTTTGATTAAACAAATTGTCCGCGCAGTTTATTGCTCCCCCGTGCAAGCTCCCGCTCTTAGCTGCGACTTTTGCTCTATATAACTGGATGAGAAAGGTTTTGTTAGGGTTATTGCGAAATTGATCCAGTTTAGCTTTGGCTTCATTTTTTTATTTTATTTATATGGAATAAAAACAGTTACATATTAGTAATAGTAGAGTTTATAAACTGTAACCCTCACCATTGTTCATAGACACCTTCTGTTTTCTTATTAAACTATTATCTTCTCATCGTTAGGCAAGGGTTCCCTTCACCGTTTCCATTCGGTTTTATTTCTGGCTTTTGAGGACTAAAGGGTTTAGAGCAAAAATATTGAAGTTAGCGTGACGCTAGTGAGTTAATATGTCATCATTGTCACATTAGAAAATTACTACAAAAATATGAACGTGCACGCTTACTCGCAAGCATCACACTAGAATCAAATTTTTCGTGCTAAGCCCTCTGAAGGCACGTAGCAAGATAGGTAGCAAGCGATTTGTTTCTATTCTTTTTATGCAATCGATAGGGCTTTGATCTGCTCACGTGACTTTTCGATGTAAAATGTCATTCCCATCAGTGTCTTCATCAAAAGTCAATGATTACCGTCCATTCTTCATTTAGCATTGAGGACTGTAGAAAAATCACTTCGCTAAAGGTTGGTCTTGCAGCCAAGTTGACTTTCTACAGAATAGACTTTCTTAATAGTTTTGTGATATTTAGTTAGTAATTATATTGCCTAAGCTGTGTATTGGACCTTCGGCAGATGTAATAAGAATACAAAAAAAACTTTTGTTATATATGGTTATATCACCAACAAATCTCAAAATGAAAAAAAATAAAGCACAAATCCAAAGTAAAACTTAGTCCGATATGTTCAGTTATTGTATTCTGTTACTGTCAATACTAATTGACACTAAAGTAGGTTTGTCATTATGCATTCATTGAATTCTTGAACATCTTCTAAATTTTGCATCATTAACAAATTTAAGACTAGGATATTTTATAGGCTGCTAATGCTCAAAAAACTCAGGCATATTACTTATTCAATAAATTGTGTATGCAGCCAGATTAGTCGTAATAAAGTTGTCCGGGATCCGGCGAAAACGATGTACTGAAACGATTACGTGAAACACCTATATAGCCTGAATAAATATTCACGCTACCGACACCGAACAATATGTTTCGGAGGAATAACAGTTCCGTTCCGTCCTGTAAAATCGATATCCAAAGTTTGTATCGAATATAGGTAGCTTTTTGTCACCTCATTGGCAACGGGGTAGGACCGTGCACCATGTATGTGTGATTTCGATTTAGGTATAACTTATTGCATCCCATGCGAAACGGGGTGAGAGTTATCTTTTAGATTAGGTACACAGTCCTGATATTCGTGTCAGTAGAATAAAGTGACTAAAGACTATCTTGCGATGGATACAAATTTAGAGATTATCAAGTAACACAATCATTAGAGATGCAGTACGTACTATCTTTATCATTATGCAAGATCCCTTGCAGGTTAGGCATGTAAGCAGGAGCACAGAATTCCATCAAGTTATTTTTCTACTAATCTCTCTCGCTTCCTCTTTCTTGTTATTGTCTATTTATTGTATTACTCTTAACACAATAGAAACTACTTCAATCAAAACAAATATATTCTACGTGCCGAATCTATAAAAATGTTCAATAAACGCGAAATGCGCATTAACCGAAGATAGAAAAGGGCTGTTTCAGGAGAGAAAGCAATAAAAGTAAAGGTTTCAGCTAACCGTTTCTCAAACAGGCCTGTCTGGACCCCCCACCTTCGGGTAGGCTGGGCCTTCGTCCGGGCGAAATTGCCATTGCACCTGACAAGCGTACCAAAACGATTCAAGCTCAGACTCAATTCTGTGGAAATACATTGGCCATTGTTATTTTTTTGGTATCTATTCGGATAAAAGACGGTAATGATATCCGTTTAGGCCAAAATATAAAGTCTATGCTTTGTTAATATGCCCAATTTGGTCCGTATTGGTTTCTTGCTGTAACTGTATAATATGGATCGTTAAGGCAAGCCTTGTAAGTTGTCAAGAGTCCTCGTAACCGGCGCATTCTTGTGAAGGAACCGAGGGAGGTCTGAAGGGAGAGTTTGTATACATGTGCTACCGCTTTGATACATTGTTGATATCATCATCAGCCCTTGTCAGTCCACTGCTGGACGTAGGCCTCTCCCATGGCACGCAATCCCTGCCCGCTGCCTTAGGAATATCGTCGCCCCACCTAGCTACAGTGCGTCCTACACTACGTTTGCCGACACGCGGTCTCCACTCAAGAACCAGTCTGCCCCAACGGCCATCGGTTCTGCGGCATATGTGACCTGTCCACTGCTAATTCAGCTTGCTAATTCGCTGAGCTATGTCGGTAACCTTGGTTCTCTGACGAATGACTTCGTTCCGGATTCGATCGCTAAGCGAAACTAGAGAATAGCTTTTTCCATAGCTCGTTGAGCGACCTTGAACAGGTGGACAAGCCGCACAGTGAGTTGTTGATATACTGTTAAGTTATTGTAGACATCCAGAAAACTTTTTTTTAAATTTATTTGGAAGGCATTGTCGCTTAGCGACTACATCGCTTACATTTAGAATACTTAAATTAAAATAAAATAAACACAGGCGCAGGTGGTACACCCACATTTTACCGACGATGCTTGGTCCCATTGTTATAGAAGTCCAGCCTGTTGCCATTATTCAACTCACAATTCCAGACTCCAGACGGCTACTGTTATTTTTTTTATACTAAAACTCGAATAATGCTTCGTCGCACTTAAATTCTAACCTAGCACCTTATGATCGCCAGCCGTATGATATGTCACTTGTGTAGTAAAATTACTTATGTCTAGCATACCTTTTCAGGGTCTAAAATTATTGTAGAGATATTTATGTAAAAGTCAAATCAGTATTTAATCACCGTCACGCCTATATTCCCCAAGCGGGGGTGGCAGAAGTGTACACCCACTTTTAGCCGACGATGTTAGGTCCCATGTAATAGGGGGCGAGCCTATTGCCATATACTGGGCACAATTCTAGACGCCGGACTCACACTAGGAAGCTTCCTTTAGAAAAATTTCATTTGTCCGACCTAGGGTTTGAACCCAGGACCTCGTGATCACCAAGCGATGCGCTTTGCCACTAGACCAACGAGGCAGTCTAATCTAATTTCTTAATAATCGAATAGTCTAATTTCTAAATAGTTTGTAGTTTAGACGGACGATTTAGCGCAGTGCTTAAGAGCTTAAGCCGCTCCGCCCACTGTGCCATTAGGCACAGTCGCGGGTTCGATTCCCGCACGGGACAAATCTTTGTGTGATCCACAATTATTTGTTTCGGTCTGGGTATTTGTGTATGTGAATTTTCATGTTTGTAAACGCACCCACGACACAGGAATTAATCCTAGTGTGGGGCTACGTTTTAAAAAATAAATAAAAAAAAGCTAAAATAAAATATTATCTACAACCTTTACAACATATTTCACATAGTTTATGGAATTGATTGAAAAGAAATGTATCAGAATTTAACATTTTATAAACGCGTGCAAAGTTGTTTATGCAACAAACTCGGCAGTAATCTTAATTTTAGAAATATGTAAGGAACAATATTAGAAAACCAGGAAGTTGTATAAGAAGGAATAAACCTTTTTCATATAGAATTTACGAGGTTTCTTGTTTTACGTGAAGCACTGGTGAATGCAGACATTAAGTAAGCCAGTCAGTGTACACTGCAAGGTAAGATAGTTTTATTTTAAAAAAAAATTGGATAATTAAGCTCCTTCATGTGTATAATTTGTTTTTGAATTTCCATAAACGTTGTATTTAGTTTGGTATTTACACGGATTATAATTATATACATTATTTCTTATTAAATAATTTTATGTCTAATCATTATAAGGAAAATAACAAAGTATTACCTCATGTATCATACATAAAATTATTTAATTAGATTATACCATAGTTATGGTCACAATATAACTTATGTATTTAAAGCAGTAAAATAATGAGTAAAAATAACGTTATAATATAATATAACATATATAAGAGTCTCCGTAACCGGTGAGCGTGTATGAGACGAACTATGAGAGTGGAGGAAGTCAGAGAGGTCTGTAAGGAAAAAACCTGTTGGAACTCTGCACTTTCTGCCTATCCCGCAAGGGAACTGGCGTCATGATACAGATAATCATATATAATAATATTAGCCCTGTTACGAAACTGTCCCACCGTTGGGCAGAGGCCTCCTCTCAAACTGAGAGGGTTTAGGCCATAGTCCACCACGCTGGCCCAGTGCGGGTTGGCGAGCTTCACACACCTTCGAGAAACTCTTAGGCATGCAGGTTTCCTCACGATGTTTTCCTTCACCGTTAAAGCAAGTGATAATTAATTTTTAATACGCACATGCTTTCGAAAGGACAGAGGTGCGTGCCTGGGTTTGAACCCGAGACCACCGACTTTGCAGTCCAACGGTCTAACCACTAGGCTATCACTGCTGCTGCATGATACAGATAGATATAATATATTTTTGTAAAAGCAGTACGCTATCAACTTTACATACTTTGATTTTCTTGGAACAAAGTTCTTGTTTTAATTTTCTTTGCTTTTGTTGTCTTTGTAAAGCATTCACATTTTCCGGTCACTGCCTTATGTTACATTTAGTATATGTTCTCATTAAAGTGATTTATTACAATCATTTATGAGAACTAAAGAAAACTGAACTTATATAGTCACCTATGTATTTTCGTTAGCATATCTTCAACACGTCTAAATAATTTTCATGTTGAAAAACGAACCAAACCACTAATTCCACACTTCTGCTTAGTCACACTGACGCTGAAACTGATTGTTTCAAAGGTATCAATGCCCATGGCTAGGAAACGCAAAAGAATTGATATAAGCAGTGTACACGATCCACTGCAGCAGTTGTGTCAAGTTGTCGCGTGAGCAAATAACATTAGACGCGTAGAGAACCCTTTGGTGTTATTTATCGCGGAGCGCAGCGGGCGCAGGGTTAGATCCCGAGCTTTCCTTCACTACGCAGCGTTGTCACAGGAACATAATGCCGACCCGTACACGCGAATACCATTAAAATGTTATACGACAACTGTACCGTAATTAAGTTATATTTAGGTGCACAATTCTTAATTTTTTGGCTTATTACTTTATTTGTGGAGCTAAGGGAATTTTATTTTAATTGATACTATCATGACACTTTATTGCGTCGTCTACTTAACGCTTAAAATGTTTGTACATTTATGACAAAATTTGTAAATATTTAGGATTTAACAAAATTCTTCAAATATTATTTCTCTCTATCTATGGACGAGATGTTGCGGGTTACATACAATGTAGATACCTATTCTTAGTTCTTAAATTCTAATAACCACTTTAAGCTCAATTTCGGATAGCTTGGTCCAGTGGTTTTAAACGTAAGTAGCTCTGTCTACTAGATTAAATAGTCGCGGGTTCGATCTCGGCACGGAACAAATGTTAGTATACCATTTAAATATTTGTTGGGTCTTTGTGAATCATATGTTGTTTAGGTGTTTGTGTATGTGAATTTCATATTTGTAAACGCACGCACGACACAAATTATTCCCTAGCGCAGGACTACGTTTAAAAAAATAATTAGTACGCGCTTCGGTTTTTAAATTTTTAAATTAACTAACCCTTTCAACGACACATCAAATCCAAATGTATACCTTCTACTTTATTCTTTTCGTTAAAATTAAAAGTTAAGTAATCTACCGAGTTCGAACTTATTCAAAAGAGGTGACCCGTGCGGAAAATAATAACGAGATATTGCTAATTTACTGATAATCAAAATTCTGCCACTTAACAAGACGAGAATACTTTCATAAAGGTGGAATAATTTAGATTCAAAGCGGATGGTGGAGCTTGCTGCACTGCATTTCGATGACAAATGGAAATATCGATAAAATAATGTAGATATAATCGCACAGAATTAGGGAGCTGGGACGATGTCGTTAAAAATTGATGATTCGATTTCTGATGGTAAATCGATATGGGCTTACTTTATTTTGTTTACCGAACGTAGACTGTCGTCGTTAGCTTTAATCTTTAATGTAATTTCGCTGTTATGGCCGGCTATTTACGAGTGAATTGTGATGGAGTATTACAGATTTGGTATATTTTATCGTGAAACTTCGGTAATAATTAATAAATCAAATGGGTTGGTAATGTTTTTACCACAGAAATAGTAGGATTAAAATACTAGAAGTGATATATCGCATCATTTTGTTTGAAACCACTTTTGCCGTTTGGCCATACATGCACAGTTTGACAAAAATAGACACATGCTCACATAAACTCACATTATTGCTGTAAAAAAATGTTGATGAATTACCTTACACCTTATGACCTTACCTTATAAGTACAGGGACTAGTTAAGGAAGACTTTCATACTAACTTTAGCCACTGTATAACATACATTGGTACACGCAGTCCTGAAGTATTTTATGATAATAAAGACTTAACATTATAAAGAGGTAGTTGGTGAGTTTGGATGTTCAGGGTAATCTCCGGTACTACTGATCCGATTTTAATGATTCTTTCACCATTGGAAAGCTACCTTATTCGGAAGTAACATAAGCTATATATAATATAGACCCGGTAGGTGGGCTATTGTCGACCGGGAACGAAGTCGCGGAAAACTGCTAGTTTAAAATAATGTGACGGCAAGTTTATGTGGCTATTTGACTTCTAGGTCCGTGTTACATAACGAAAATAAGTCGTTAATCTAGTTTAAAAATTAACATTTAGTACAAAAATCATTTTTTAAAACTACATTCACAACTGATTTGCGTTCTGTAATATGGCCCATATTACAGAACGTCCAGTGTCTTATAATTACGATTTCTATGGTTTCTACCATAGCTAAAGTAAGAATATCCAAATAAAGTATATTACGGACGATTTAGCGCAGTGGTTAAGAGTTTGAGCCGCTCCGCCCACTGTGTCTAATAGTCGCGGGTTCGATTCCCGCACGGGACAAATCTTTGTTTGATCCACAATTATTTGTTCCGGTCTGGGTATTTGTGTATGTGAAATTTCATGTTTGTAAACGCACCGACGATACAGGAATAAATCCTAGTGTGGGGCTACGTTTAAAAAAAATACACATAAATGTAACTTAGATAACTTTGTTCATTGTCAATTAGATGACTTAAGCTGCTCCGCCCTCGAATGAGTAATCGTGGATTTGATCCCCGCATGGAAATAATCTTTGCGTGACTCCACAAATATTTGTTTCGTCGACAAATGTTCGATACAATTATAATTCCAAGTGTTATTTAAAATAATATCAACTGCGTCTAAAGCACGATAATGCGCAAGACCTGTAGTTATAATCATATGATTTGGCATACTCTCTACTTATCTAGAAACACATTTGGTTTAACCGTTTTATATTAGCGTAGGTGTTCAAATAGAGCTCGTTTCTGTAGAAAGGAAGTAGTTAACAGCACATTGAGAGTGGCGCTAAACGCAAAGCTCAGGTCAATTATATTAATTGTTTTATAGCATTCATTTCCTTCTAGCCCACCGCACCGTCCATCTAGCGTTCTCGCCTGGGCCCTTATTCGCTAAGATGAAACGCCACGCGTTACGATAACTATGTGAATGTGAAGACGTGTAATAGCATTCTGTATACTAGTAGATTACTCCCAAGTAAAACAACTACTGTTTAAGAGAGAGATAAACTGCCCTTTTGCAGCTTTTAGCTGTACTAATACTGTATAAGAGTGTAAAAAAAAAAATAAACAAACACGGCTACATTTTCAAAGTGGGGGTAGCAGAGGTGTACTGTGTGCACCCACTTTTCGCCAACTATGCTAGGTCCCATGTAATAGGAGGTGAGCTTATTGTTATACCAGGCACAATTTCAGACTTCAGCTGATACTCGGAATTTTTGACAGTAAAACTAAATTTGTCTGACCTAGGATTTGAACTCAGGATTTCGTGATCGCAAAGTGCTAATTTGCCACTAGACCAACGAACCAGTATAAACCGCTTAATGGTGTAAAGCAGCGTTTCCCATATGGTGGGTCGCGACTCAGCACCGGGCCACGAAATTAAAGTACCGGCTCGCAGCATTGTCTCATTGCAAAATTACATAGTTTAATAACTGGGCCAGGGCATAATAAAGTTTGGGAAAAGCTGGTGTAAAGCTACCACTACGCAGCCTATACTCTCCTATACAACTTTAGTACAGCTTAAAGCTGTGAAACGGCGGTTAATTCCTCTGTTAAGAAGCAGTTCTGCAACTTCAGCTAATAAAAAAACATTTCACGAAGTTATCGTTATGCGTTGCGTTACGTATTAAATCGGTCGTCCATACTAATATTATAAATTCGCATTAACTCTGTCTGTTTGTTTGTCTGTTACCTTTTCATACGCAAACCGCTGAACAGATTTTGATCTCATTCCGCAATATAGGCTACCTATTGTTACAAAAAAGGTGTCAAATACACGTCTGAAAATAACTCAAAAGATGTTGCGGTTACAGTTAGTAGTGAATAAGATCTCTGGTCAAGCGATATTCACGCAATCCCATTTGCATAATTTTATTATTATACATTTGGGACAACTCAAACTATCATGGCCGCCGGAGATATTTCGTTAATGCAAGAAGGGCGCTTTATTAGACACGTTAGGCAAACATAAATTACCCGAACTCGGTCATACATATCTGAACCCTAAAACTGCTAAAGTTTAGTGTAACGGGGTCGGAATCAAGGACGGTCGTAAATTATCGTTCGCTGCTCACCCCCGCGCCATGTTGTCTCAACGGTCGTAAATATATCCTGTTTTAATTACGGATCCTTTAATTGGTGTTACGCACGCACGCTCCACGGCTTGCTTATACGTGTCTTGAATGGAAGAGTTAGGTGTGAGACTAGTAATAGATGTCTTTGGGAATATTCAATCTTAGGAATTATAATTACCGTTGTTATTTTTAGAAGCTGTGACTATATCGTCACGCCAGATCTCTTGCGGGACAGGCATATAGAGTTCCGATAGATTCTTTTGCTACAGAATTTTGAAGGGTTATTTCGTTCCTCATACACGCATGTCGGTTTACATAAGACATGGTAATTTAGAAATTCTTCATATAATTCTAGCCCCATAGTCCATCTCGCTGGCCCAGTGCGGTCCAGCGTGATGGACTATGGCCTAAACCTTCTCAATTTGAGAGGCAGTCCGTGATCATCGGTGGGGCAGTTTCTTAACAGGGCTAATATTATAATTAAATATCAAACTTCGATATTCAAATCCATGTTTATCATTTTGTAAGAGTTATCCTAACTCGCCTAGGGTAAACTAGAACTTACAGTATATTTTATAAGGTAAATATGCAGCCAAGTTTCCTACAAGCTATTAAACGAACCATTAACGAGTTAAAACGCCGATAAACACAACTAATCGCTAATTGTGGCCAATTGAAACTTCAAGCAGAAAGCGCTCGAACGCAAACTTGTATTTTCCGAAGGAAGTGAATGGAATGCATTGGACTATGCCAATTTTCCACGACTCCACGCTCGTGCAGTTTAATGCGAAGTTCTAAGAAATGCTTTCCATTTACAAAAAAAATGTTTAATTGGTGTATATTTACATTCTCTAAGTAAAAGAATAATATTTTAAGAAGGTTCTGTATCATTTTAGTATATCCGTCGGAATGTAAATTCAGCATTAACAAAAGCACGTGTACAAATTAACTAGTGTTATAATGTATAGTGTTCAAATACTTTTCCGATTCCAGGACAATCTATTTTTAGCTTATTTACGTAATTACTTCTGAGTAAAAATCTCGTGATCTCGAATATCGAACAATTTATTTGATTTTTAGATTGCGCTGTAGCTAGATGAACAGGATGGTGAAAAATAATATTTGCGAAGATATTAGAATAGATGTATCTACTAAAAGTATATTACTACTTGTACTTACTACTCAAAAAACGCGGCCAAAATTGGGAAAAGTTTAACGTAGTATGCACATGTGAACCAGTGTCCGAAAAGTATTTTGTATATATTGTTACATTTCGCTGTTGTACTGTACATCATCATCATCATCATTTCAGCCTATACTTGTCCACTGCTGAACATAGGCCTCCCCAATCGCTTTCCAGCGTAACCGGTCCGATGCCACCTGCATCCAACGATTTCCTGCGATTTTCACAAGATCGTCGGTCCATCTGGCAGGCGGTCGTCCTACGCTGCGCTTGCCAATACGTGGTCTCCACTCTAGAATCTTTCTGCCCCAACGCCCGTCCGATCTTCGCGCTATGTGGCCAGCCCATTGCCACTTCAGCATGCTAATCCTGAGGGCTATGTCGGTGACCTTGGTTCTTCTACGAATCTCCTCATTCCTGATTCGATCACGTAGAGAAACGCCGAGCATAGCTCTTTCCATAGCTCGCTGAGCAACCTTGAGCTTTTTTATGAGACCTATTGTAAGAGACCACGTCTCTGATCCATATGCCATCACTGGTAACACACATTGACTAAACACTTTAGTCTTTAGGCACTGAGGTATTTTGGATGAGAAGATGTTGCGCAGTTTCCCGAACGCTGCCCAGCCGAGTTGGATTCGTCGATTGACCTCTCTCTCAAAGTTGGACCTACCTAACCGGACTGCCTGTCCCAGGTAAATGTATTCGTCGACAACTTCAAGAGTAGAGTTCCCAACGGTGAGTGCGGTGGGTACGACATGGACGTTAGACATTATTTTTGTTTTGTCCATATTCATTTTAAGACCCACTTGTTGGGATACTCTATTGAGGTCACCGAGCATTCGTCCTAGATCTTCCAGCGACTCCGCCATGACCACAATGTCGTCGGCAAATCGAAGGTGAGTGATGTATTCGCCATTGATGTTGATGCCAAGTCCTTGCCATTCCAAGAGCTTGAAGGCGTCCTCTAAGGTGGCCGTAAACAGTTTCGGAGAAATGACGTCTCCCTGTCTTACTCCTCTTTTTATGGGGATCACCTTCGTGCACTGCCCCTGTACTCGGACTGACATGGTGGCGTTATTATACAAGCACTTCAACACTTCGATGTACCTATAGTCAATGCGGCATCGCTGGAGAGATCTAAGAACCGCCCAAGTCTCGATCGAATCAAAGGCTTTCTCATAGTCCACAAACGCCAAGCATAGTGGCCGATTATACTCCTCAGTCTTCTGTATAACCTGCCGCAGCGTGTGTATGTGGTCTATGGTACTAAAACCTTTCCGGAAACCGGCTTGTTCGGGAGGCTGGAAGTCATCAAGCCTTCGTTCGAGACGATTCGTAATGACTCTCGAAAACAACTTATAAACATGGCTCAGCAGTGTGATGGGCCTATAGTTCTTCAATAAGGTGTTATCACCTTTCTTGAAAAACAGCACCACCACACCCCTGTTCCATGCTTCCGGCGTTTTCCCTTCAAGCAAGACGGACTTAAATAGCCTCTGAAGGACTTTAAGTACCGGCGATCCGCCCGCCTTCAGAAGTTCTGCAGTAATTCCGTCTTCACCCGGCGCTTTGTTGTTTTTTAGTTGTTTGAGAGCCATCCTAATCTCGCACAGGCTGATGTCCGGGATATCTTCAGTGTAGTGTCGGGTTAGCTTGGCTCTTGGGTCTTTTACCAAGTCAACAACAGGTTTAGCTACTGAGGTATATAACTGTCCATAGAACCTCTCTATCTCCCTGAGCACCTCTGACCTATTTGACGTTACGTTTCCGTCCTCCGTCTTCAGCTTCGTCAACTGGCTCTGCCCAATAGACGCGTCTCTTGCGAACACTTTAGAGCCCTTGTTCTGCTCTATGGTCTCCTCAATACGCCTTGCATTGAAGGACCGTAAGTCGTGTCGCAAGGACTTCAATATCTGTCCATTAAGCTGCCTATAGGACTTAGCATCATCGGAGGTTTGGAGCGTCATGGAACGTCGCTCAGCCATGAGGTTTCGGGTGTAGTCAGATAGTTTTTGAGGCCTATTTTTACGGTGGGTCTTAAAATACTTGGACCCGACCGTATGAACAGTCTCTACCAGCCTGTTGTTGATTTCGTCCACTGATGCGCTGCTGTCTAGCAATTCGAAGCGGTTTGACAATTCGAGTTGAAAGTTCTCGGGGTTTTGGATATATGCATGAGTAGGTCGGAGCGTAGACTTCATCAGACGCGATCTTTCCATTTTGACATTAATATTTAATGTGCCTCTGACCATTCGGTGATCACTGTACTCTAAATGAATATTATCTAAGCTGATACCAACACGGACCTCTAAAAAACTAATCGCTTTAAACACTAACGAGTGTGCATCATGCAAAGTGCATTGCAATTTAATCTAGTTTTAATTATATCATCGTTACGACACCAACTCACTAAGTGGTGTAACATAATTGCTAGCGATCATGAAAACCGATAGCCGGTTAGTACCGGAACAACCAAATTGAATATCGGACGATAGGATCTTAAAGACAAGTTTGTAAGTTTACCTCATTGCGTTCTTAGAGTTGCACATAAAATAAAAACCGTTTTTCGGATTTTATATTATTTCCTTTTTGGAATCAATCTATTTTTCGGACTTTATCGCGGTTTATTTTTGATTTTTAAGTTCCCGACGTTTCGAGTGCTTTGCAGCACCCATAGTCAAGGGAAGGACTGAGGAGTTAGACGTCCAAATGACATAGTTGTTCCGGGGTACCCTCAAACTTCTTAATTATTTTTGTTAGTCGCAGATTCAGCTCACGGTGTTTTAAGGCCTTACAGTGTTATACTTGGTTTTGGATTTGATTATACTAATTACCGGATCCCAAGTCGATGGAAGCACCCAGCCATCTTCTCTATTGAAATAAGGATGTTTTTTTTTAATTTTAATTGCCTAGGAATCGGTGTTCGTTCACGAGGATTTGTGGTCTATCAAATCTAATGTTATGGCGGGTTCGGTCAAGGATACGTTCTCAGACTGCAGACTTCTTTGAGCGACGGTGTTTTAGGTCAGCTATTTGGTATTTAACCCGAGATTTTACCAGTCTCTTCGTTTGGCCTATATAAGAGAGACCACATTCACAATCAAGCTTGTTTACTCCTGCATTTTGTAGAGGGATGTGACACTGGACAGATGGTAAAAATTTACCGATTTTCTTCGGCGGCTTATAAAATGTTTTAATTGAAGCACGCTTCAAGATGTAGCCAATCTTGTCCGTGACTCCTCTCATGTAAAGTAGTACAGCAGGGAGACGCATGACTGTGGCTGGTTTCACTCGGTCACTGTGACGTTGGCGTAGGACTCGAAGCTTATTGTCGTATATACAGTTGTATATTCGTGTAAATCTAAAAACTCAGTTATTTCCTATTTTTGATTTTTTAGTTAGTCAGAAACATAAGCACCAAGAATGAATTGCAATAAAACCCGCAAAATAGTTTCATTTCTAGTTAACCTTAGTTCATTAGATTTCTCTTACGATGTGTGGACTAAGTCAAAGAATTAATTTTATTACAGAATCCTAACATTGTCAGCGAAATGTAGGTGTACACGGTACACCTCTTCTACCCCTGTTTGGAGTTTGAAGAATGCAGGCTTGATGGTGTATTTTCACATTTATATTTTTTCATATTCTTAGACCTACCTATGCCTTTTTGTTCTGATATCAAAAATGCTCTATTAAGTATAAAACACTTTTTAAACCTTCCAGTTTAGTTCACAACCATGTTGTGACAGTCGAAAAAAATCACTACTGCAAACAATCCTATTTCCTCAATTACTAACCATAATCAAATATACGCGCTCCACCCTTCGAACAAAATATCTCTATATACTATCAGTCCATAAATAAACAGTTATCATTGTTCCAAGTCATTAACGAGGCCATAAATCTCGGGCCCCGTTCGAACTGTATGTTAATTCCGGCCGTGACCGGACACCGGTCATTCAGGATCACGGTAATACCTGTTGAATTACGGCCCGGCTTACCGTGACCTGAATGACCTTCGACCCTTAACAACTCAACTGCCTTGGTTTTCAGCTTATAATTAGGGTATTGGATTATAGTCCACTTTTAAAGTCGTATGTAAATAGAGCTTTTTTAGGATACGTAAAAATAGTTATTTTTCAAGTGGGTTAGATTTTTATAATACTGATATGGCGTACACGACATAACCGGTCGTCGTGGCAATCTTTGGGGAGGATTTTGTACTGCAGTGGATGATGATAAAATAATATATATAATAATAATATTAGCCCTGTTAAGAAACTGTCTCATCGTTGGGCACGGGCCTACTCTCAAACTGAGAGGGTTTAGGCCATAGTTCATCACGCTGGCCCAGTGCGGGTTTTGCGGGTCAATTTCACACCCCTTCGAAAAACTCTTTGGCATGCAGGTTTCCTCACAATGTTTTCCTTCACCGTTAAAGCTAGTGATAGTTAATTTTTAATACGCACATGTTATCGAAAAGACAGAGGTGCATGCCTGGGTTTGAACTCGAGACCTCTGACTTTCCAGTCCAACGGTCTAACCACCAGGCTCTCACTGCTGGACGATGACGATAAAGTAAAATTTCATGCTCTCCTAAAAAAACAAACAGTTCTTTGTGTATCCTGAAAAGCCCTTTTTACATACGATTCTTTTAATAGCAACGTTATAAAATAAATAAAAATAAACACCGTCACCCATATATTCCCCAAGCGGGGGTAGCAGAGGTGTACTGAGTACACCCACTTTTCGCCGACGATGTTATGTCCCATATTATAATAGGGGGCGAGGCTATTGCCATATACCGGGCACAATTCCAGACCCTGGGGTATGCCCCTGCACGGTATATGGCACTCTGGAAGTTTTTCGTTAGTAAAACTCCATTCGCCGGTTTAGGATTTGTACCCTGGACCTTGTGATCGAGATGTAAAGCGAGGCGCCTTGCCGCTAGACCGACGAGGTAGTCTTTTGTTCTTTGTGTATCCTGAAAAAAACCTTTTATACATAAGTTTCTTTAAATAGCTACGTTATGGCATCATATTATATGAATGATTTGTTTGTCACAACTAGGGAATGAAATTTTTATATAGACGGCAAATATACGCGATACACACCACAGTTTTTATTGTTCTTTGATATTTACTTACTTCCTGTTTATTTTAAGTTTACAAAAAACATAACTGAAAATTTTTCTGACGCCACTTGTTTCAACTATATTTTCGTAAATCTTGTTTATTATGAAACACATACGTATGCTGGATCTTCTAAGCCCTTTAGTTCTTTAAAAATATATGTATTAGCAATAAATACGGCAACAGTTTATCTAAACTGTCTGCAAATAACATACTGACAAGTTGCATAGTGGTAGTTAAAAATTGCGAAGCCCCTGTCCGGGGCTCCACTGCAATGTGCAAGTGTCAGAGGCACGATTTATCTTGTTGCCGACGGCAGGATTGATGGTCCGGCACTATTTGCATGTTGCTTAGCTACTGGATGATATAGAGACTGAAGTGAAAACTATTTTGTACTTGTGATAAAACTATTTTTTGGATATTGTCGCGGTTTATTATATATTTTTAAGTAGTTTTGTACTATTCCTCCTAACCATATTTTATGATACTAGCTGTTTCTCGTGGCTTCGGCTACCTTTTATACTTACATAGTGAGCGGATCTGGTCGATAGCAGCGCCACATACCGAATTCAACTATAGTTTAGAATCCAGGTGACCCAAAGAATAGGAATATATATAAAAGAAAATGCCAAAATCGGTCAAGCTGTTTAACACTAACAAACACAAATAGAGGTGAGAGAGATTAGGTCATAACGTTGGAACTTATCAAGCTGCCTATAGGGCTTGTGTATTGGTTTTTAACCACCACATTGAGTGATAACTGTAACGAAAACCAACTAGATTACCAATAAATTATCTTTTTATTACTTACCCTAGAAGTATTTAGAAAGAAATTCAGCACGGTAATGTTCCGTGAAGTCCTACAAGTAGGCAACCGAGAAAACTTCCTTACTTTGCTTAAAAAGTTTATGAAGTAAGCCTCATCGATCTTACATCGAAACAGCTAATCACCCCCGGCAATATTTTCATTATTTTCCCTCAAAAGCGTTTCCCCTTCTTAATATCGTATAATTTAATCAGAATTCTGCTTACTCAGTAAGCAAACTCCGACCGCAATTTTCCATACAAGATTTTATAATTATGACCTTAATCGGTTAAAGTGCAAATAACGAGCGCCAATGTTTCGTTAAATTAAAATTATATCTCATCTTGCGGTGTCTATGTTGAATATTTTATGCATATAAAATCTATTAACTCATCTGAATTGTTCTGGTAACACATTATTCAGCATTATTAGAATTTTTATTATTCAGCCAGCTTTAAGATTTTAGTGGATAATTGCATCTTTTGAAATGATATTTACGCTAAGGGTTGGAAATCTTGTATTCACTAGTTCTTGTACAGTATCTATCTATCTATATCATCACGCCAGATCCCTTACGGGGTAGGCAGTGACTACAGAGTTCCAACAGGTTCTTTCCTTACATACCTCTCTGGTTTCCTCCACTCTCATAGTTCGTACATAGTAGTACATTTTGCATGGGTTCAAAAATATATAACAAGATACCATCACATTTACGAAACGAAAAAAAACTACAATTTATTTAAAAAAAGTTATACGCGCTTCTTGTTGAAAAAACATATTACTCAGTTACCGAATACATGGAAGATCCTGCTTAATTAACCATAAAATAATTTCTAATTATGACTACTTGCGACTTTTGTTTTATAATATATTTTGAATAATTGATTTAAGTTGACATTTCTATTTGACATTGAACTTCTAACATTTTTTTGTATTGTATTTTATTTATGAAACCAATTGTAATGTATTTAATTAATAGTCATAAATTTTGTTAAATTTTGCATGCTTCAAGGCTGAATATGGTGAAACAAAACTAAAATGTACTTTCCATCTGTTGTAAAACCATATTACGCAAATAAAGAAATTGAATTGAATCAGAATATGCAAGGTTTAGCTGGTAAAGATCTCGAGGTAGAATTATTTCTTAGGAAATACAATGTCCATATATTCTGTGTTACTGAACATTCGCCTCGCTACATACACGCTCGCCGGTTACGGAGACTCTTGACTTGTCCTTGATATAAGACTCGGTCTATTTGGTCATGGTAAGATATTTTCTATGAAATTAATTTCAAATCGAAACTTTAGAGATCGTGGTTGCTATAATAAAATAATTAAAACAACCATATGTGTCGAACCTTTGCCACACAAAATAACTACAGATAGCCACTAACGATATTAATCCGACTAATCCCTCCATTTCAATAATAAAACAAGATGTCGCCCCACATTAATTAATTCCGGGCCGTTGAATCTTGACGCTTTTGGTATGACAGAGTTCTAAAAGTGTAAAAATGCACCCCACCGAAGTACCATATCCATTTATCCGTGTATTATTAAGGGTATGATCCGCTGAGCGGATAACTTATGGTCGGTCATGGAATCTGCATATAAATAGGAAAGAGTTTAGCTGAGGGGTTCCGGGGCTGGCTTCTGGCATGCACCTCACGGTTTTCGACTTTAATAATACGGGAACAACGTACTAATATTAAAAAAAATATGTTTTTTGTTAATTGTTGATTATTACTATCTAATCCGAAGAAAGTTAAATCATGTAATGATGCACATATTTACGTGCGGAAGAAAATCACTACGTATTGAACAAGTGAAAATATTATAATAACATATGCAGAATTTAGTGAGAGATAGAAATTTCTACAGAGCTTTCTATTCTTCTATCGACGAAGCTGATAAATCATGTCACTATCTGCATCGAATTCTTCATTTTTACTTCATTTTCTACTGGAATTATAAAAAGGTCAAAATTTTCAACCAATAACGACTATTAACTATCTGTTAACTTATGTAACATTACCAGCATTACCTAACCCCATCTCATCATAAGTCTTACTTTACCCCTAGATCTTTTATTTTCTTTTGGGCACTAATGTCCTTTTTGCACTTTTGTGAATGAACAGTAACAGCAAAATTACATTTCATTTTATGATCCAAAACAAAGTTCAGAGCAAAGAGCGATGCTACGAAAACAGTGTAAACAAGGTAAAGTATATTAGGAGCGCACATAATAAAGAAAATACGCTTTTTATGGTCGGCGGGAGCCGGTTCGCAATGGTGATCCGCTGAAATGGAACGTATGCGTCCTAAATGTGGTTTCATAGAATAGATACATGCAGAAGGTAGACTATATACTAAAAATATGTATGTAATAAATCAGGCTTAACTTTTGGACAGAGGTTTTCTCTTATAAATTAAGGTAAGAGAGTATACTTTACCACGCGGTCCTGGTGGCGTTCTGTTGAGGCCGGTTTAGGGTCACCTGTCGTGAGAAGCTACTGAGTCTTAGCTTAACGAGCTTATGGAGTCTTACCATTTTGTGGTATACGGGACTAATTGTTTAATGTGCCCTCTGAAGCACAGAGACGCTAGATTATAAGAACGATCAACCTTGATGATAGCTAAGAACATTGTGGTCACGCCGCACGAATGTTTAATATATGCATTTTCCGTAGTAGTTATTTAATTCAATTACTAAAATAGAATTACCGAAGCTACTCAAGTCTCAGTCTGAGAGAGTTTTATGTTAAATCATTATATTAATACGTGAAGGAAAAACTTTGTACCCCTTTTTACGAAAATTGCGCGGACGGAGGAGTATGAAATTTCCCACACTTATAGTCTATATAGAGAAGGAGTGCAGAATGCTATTTTTTTAAAATTATGCATTAAAAATACATTTAATCAATAAAAAAACATTACACAATACAATGTATTTGACACAAACAAGCATATATACTCTTTTTTTTTTTAAAAAGTCTGTGGTCAAATTGAGAATAGATTTATATTGTTTGTCTTTAATATTATTTGTCTATAGTGTTACTGAATGTCAAACATAACCAGCAAACGATGAAAGAGTAGGTCGAATTTCGACCAATGGGCGACCACTAATTACATTATTAACGCAGCATGCAATTTTAGAATTATTGCAGAATGTCACAGATCATCCTTTTTATAACTTATAAAAATAATATGTCAGTGCAGAAAGATTTCAATGTTAGGAACTACATGATATGGTTGCATGTAGTTTAAGGTTACATTAAACGTTTTATATCAGGTATGGTTCTAAACGTTTCAAACCTAATACGTAGTCTCAGTTCACGCTTTCGATTGGGTTTCACAGCAAAATATCTTCATAGGAGCTGAATATGGCTTATACCCGGTATAAAGAAATTAACCTTTAATTATGGAATTCTGGAAGAAATCATTCTGTGCTTATTCTATGAACACCGATGGGGCGAAAAAGTAATTACATACATACAAATCTGTTTTTGTCATCTCGCGTATCTTATTTGTCATTTCAGTGATTTTGCGAATGAATGTGGCAAATAAACAAAAAATATATTGGCATTAATTTGATCGTGAATTTAATACTATTTTATTTTAGCATTATGGCAAAAAATTTCGTATATTTAAAATGTATATTTACTAAAATGATCATGCATGCAAATTTGCCTCGTCTTATAGTTGAGTTTGTTTGAGTTTGAGTTAAATACAATTTTTTCTGTATTTTTTTATTATAAAGATTGGATTTATATACACACACACACACACACCGTCACGCCTATATTCCCCAAAGGGGGTGGCAGAGGTGTACTGAGTACACCCACGTTTCGCCGACGATGTTAGGTCCCATGTAATAGGGGGCGAGCCTATTGCCATATACCGGGCACAATTCCAGACTCCGGACTCATACTGGGAATTTTTCGTTATAAAAACTACATTTGTCCGGCCTAGGATTTGAACCCAGGAACTCGTGATTACAAAGCGATGCGCTTTGCCACCAGACTAACGAGGCAGTTTTATATCATTTAATAATATGAAGACAACAGTTCCAAAATATCTATATCCATGTGGAATTGTGGCAATTAGTCGCATTTGGGTTGCAGAAATATATATTACTAAACTAAGTAAAAGTAGTTGCAGAATTCAAAGCACATAATCCGACTTACGAGTTTTTAATAGCATCGCGTGCAATAGAATATTCTATGTATAATAATTTTTACTGCTGAATAGCAAAAAATGTTTCAAATATTTCGTACCACGAAAAATTTTAAGGAATTTTTCATCAAACACCTATATTAGTAGAGTGTCTTTGGTCTCCGTTTTAAGAAATTTCTTTACCTGACTCATAAACTAATAACTCCTAGATTTTGTATTTGTAGCTAAGGTAGATATTTACGATACAGATTTCCTTGCTGGGGAGCAGGGATTTGGGTCAATAACACTCAAAGGAAATGCACTCTTTGTATTCTGCGAGTAAACCTCGTATTTGTACCTCAAATTCTATTTTTTTCTGAATACCACTGACATACCAAATTAACATGAAATTCAAAATATTTTTTTGTATAACGAGCATTTTTCCGACGTAATGGATATTTTGTGTACGGTATTATATAAAGAAAATCGCCACTCGGAGTAAAGTGAAGCGGTATTTATCCTGATTTTCTCAAATCGGAAACCAGATATTCATAATTTTAGCCCCGATTTTCTCCACACACAGCGCCGCTAAAATAGGTCGATACGTATATGTATGTATTTAAGTTCTATTATATAGGGTTACTTGTAAAACAGTAATAACCTCGTTGGACTATATCATAAACAACAACTTTTTCTAACACGTTTTTTATTTTAACGTAATAATATCAACTGGTACATACATTTTATCGTGTGTCAATATCATTAAGTCCTACCCACTACCTCAAGGGTCAATATAGTGCATATACATATGCACTATATTGACCCTGCGATAAGGATTTTTTAGCCTATGGATGACACTGACAAAGGGGCGTTGGTGTGAAATTAGGTTATTCTTCAACAGCTTAAAATAAATTATTCTAAGTTCAACAGATGAGTCCGCACGGTTAGTAATTAAAAAAAATTACTTGGGAAAGCTTCATACCAAACGGCAACTCTACGCAGTCGCATGACAGTGTCATTAAGTGTTATTTCACTTAATGACAGCGCTAGTTTTGATTTTCGCTGCGGGCCACAAGATAAAAATATATAATCTCAGAACAAGCGTTTTTTTCTCATGGCGTAAAGATGTTCTTCTCTAGAGTTTATCAAATAATTACTAATAAACCTGTTTAGGTATGCGAAATTTTCTCATAGTGTCGCCAGATTGTCTGTCGTCTGTGTATGTGGTACATTCCCCGTGCAATTATGCGTACATGCCGTCATGCCGCATGGGACACTGCGTCTATTTCATAATTCATATAAATAGCTTAGCGTCTGGAATTAATTGTCACCTATGCAAGTATCACGTAATGTGCATAATTACTAATTCTAAACAAGGTGTTAATAGGCAAAAGTCTTTTAGTTATAAAGTAAATATGTACTTGATCGTATCTCTGAAGAATCAAATGATAAGTCGTGAAGATCTGTCTAATGGCGCTTCGTTTAGTAAGCGACCACGAGGTCCTGGGTTTGAGTCCCAGGTGGGAACAAATGTTGCTGAGTTTTCGCGTGTAATGGTAATAAGGTAGGCCCTCTATTATATTGGGATCTAATATCGTCGGCGAAATAAAGATGTACACGACACTCTTCTAGCACTCCCGCTTGAGATATGGACGCGTGATGGTGTTTAGTTTTATTAAAAACCTAATTCTTTAAATTACACATCATTTAAACGGTGATTATTAACTATATTTAAGTAGAGATAGCCTAGTGGTTAGACCGTTCGACTGAAAAGTCAGAGGTCTCGGGTTCGAACCCAGGCACGCACCTCTGTCTCCTTTTCGAAAGCTTGTGCGTTTTAAAAAATAACTATCACTTGCTTTAACGGTGAAGGAAAACATCGTGAGGAAACCTGCATGCCTTAGAGTTTCTCGAAGGTGTGTGAAGTTCGCCAACCCGCACTGGGCCAGCGTGGTGGACTATGGCCTAAACCCTCTTAGTTTGAGAGTAGGCCCGTGCCTAACGGTGGGACAGTTCCTTAACACGGCTAATATTATTATATATAGTTCCTTAACACGGCTAACTATATTTATTATTGTACACTGGTGCCTTAAAAACTTGCTAAAAGGATAGACAAAGCATCTTTTGTCTAGAAACAAGTTCAATACCAACAACGTGCAATGAATCCAATTGTAGATATCTATTAACATACTATATAGCCTAATAACAGTCTACAAGAATCTAGAATAACGTCCGAGATAAATCCATTTGATTACATTCCAAGAATAAGAACAATTCCTTACCAACACTGAATACAAAAATGCGAATAAAATGGTAATACAAACGTATTACAGTGTAATACGATTCTCGAAGACGTCTACAGGGAGCGAGACATAGCCCGTATTCTTATTACATTATCATATCAAAGGATTATCAAACAAATCTTCAGAAATACTATGACCGCTTCCATCAGAGTGAGAGCCGTCACCCCAACACAATTAAACCATGATAAATGGATCATGAAAAATCTAATCTAAATATTTAATCGAAAATTCCCCTGCATTGCTACAAATGTATTTGTGTGTATGTGTGAGAAACTATCAATGTTTGATAATACGATGTCTGGCAGATGAGGGACGTGATCCATTTAAACTACTTCAGATTTTTTAAACTATATCACGAATGTATTTTAAGTTGTTTCGTAGCTGTTGAGTTTCGTAGTACAATCGTAGCGGATGACGACATCAAAGAGAGAGATCAGATCAAAAAATTTCTTTAAATTTAGCTTTTAAATAGTATGCCCAACGGTTCTGGTTTTATTTGTGTTTATTATGTTTCACATACCTATTTGCGTAAAAAGTAAATGCGGTCGAAATGCGATCTCTGCGGAAGATGTGCGGAGTCACGCTGACCGACCGTATTCGCAACAGCGTAGTAAGAAAGCGAGTAGGTATGAAAGATAGTATCGGTGTAAAGATGAGAAAGGGTATGCTCCGTTGGTTCGGGCATATAGAAAGGATGCCAGAAGAAAGAATGACAAAACAGATATACAATGCGAAAGTGGAAGGATGTAGGTGCCGGGGAAGACCTAGACTATCTTACCATAACCAAATAGACCGTGTCTTAGCTGATGGGCAAGTCAAGAGTCTCCGTAACCGGCGAGTGTGTATGAGACGAACTATGAGAGTGGAGGAAGCCAGAGAGGTATGTAAGGAAAGAACCTGTTGGAACTCTGTACTCACTGCCTACCCCGCGAGGGAGCTGGCGTGATGATATAGATAGATAGATAGTAAACTCAAAATATTTTTTTTTCATAGATCATTATTGATGTTTATCACAAAAATACGTCCATGTAAATAAGATCTCTTTACTCTCTGCCTACCTCGCAAGGGATATACGTAGGTAAATAGGAACAATTTTAGTACATTTGTTTAATTAAGGACTGGTCAGCGATGGTCCTCTATCAAGCCTTATGGAATGTGACATTATATATAATACTCGTCGTTCCAAAGCGTAAACAAAAAGTGCAGCCATTGTGCACACATCGATTTACGTATGTGTGTGTGCACTAAGCGAAGACAAGTGCAGCGCAGTGCATTCCTGCAGTCCCCACGGGTGGGGGAGCTCGCCCCAGCATTACGAATGCAAATAATATTTCTTTCCTCACAAAATATTGCTGTTAATGCCACGCTAAAATGTTTACGCCGCCCCATTGTGTGCTTTGCGTATTTGGTTTTATTAGTTCGCGTTATTGGTCGCGGAAAGGGCAGCGATATTCTTCACTCATGTGTGTTAGTTTGTATCTCGTAATTAAATACTGCAGTGCGGTTGAGTGGGTTAGGAACGTGATACGTACAAGGTCAGGTGGGGTGTCCTTTAACAACGAGTTTTGTTTCCTGGCGTGATTTGCGGGCTAGTTGCTTACTGTTATTGACCGCAAAAATAATGAATCATACGCAAAAGAGACGCCACTGAGACACAAAAGTAACACGAATGCAAAGGGATAGAATTCCCAAGGAGTTCCTAATGTTTCTTAGGATTTTTTTATTAGTATTTTTTTTATTAATTTAAAATACCGTGGCAACATTTAAATAATTACATAAACGGTGCATCAAAAGCCAGATTTAGGTTAGAGGTTAGACTTAAAGGATCCGTCATAGGGCAAATGAAAAGGTTGAATGGAAAATAGTATTTAATGAACAAAAGAACGGGTTTTTTTCCTAGTATGATTGGCTACTTACTTATTACCTGCCACCATTATTAATCATAATGTAATAGAGACTTCACTAAGACATGACAAAGGAATGGAGTTTCTAATTGTCTGTATTGGATTAGCTTGTTAAAGGAACTTTAAGAAGATCAATTATTACAGAAATTATTGTTTAATAAAACAAAACAACTGCGCTAGGTAAATTTCATATCTAAAAAACTTGTTTTCCCTAGGGATTAATAATAATCAAATTATAACTTCTACAACCCAATCTCATAAAGTCACCTCAACCTAATAATCGTAGAGTTCATTTTCACGGATCTAAACGTTTCAGAAATAGCTTAGCTGAAGGCGGTGGCATAATTTTCTAATTCCGCCTCTATGGTGCGGATTTTATTGCGTTTCGGTTTCCCTAATGCTGAAATGCGACGTAAACTTCGCCTTCCTGACCCATTTAGGTGGATATTGTAGGGGCGTACCTACACGTTTGAAATTTCTATTGCAACCTTAAAATTTTCTGTCCTATTCTTGTTTGGAATGTTGGAGAGGGATGGGGGATTTTTGGTGATAAGTCTAGTTACCCAGTTGAAGGAGGTTCCCCCTTGAAGGCTGCGTCGCTCGGCGCGAGTAAATCACTTAAGACGGACGGGATCGGGGTCCGCGGCAGTTAAAGTTCCTGTTTTTGCTCACCAGGGAACGGCGGCGCGACGATAAGGAATATTTGAAACAGTATGCATTAACCTCGTTTTATGAAACCAGTAATTAGACGGTTGATTTGTTTTTCTTAGAATTCGTTGTCTTAAATTTTCATTGTTCTTATTGTCACAAATTTTTTCCTTTGTTCGTGTTTAAATTGAGTATTTTTAGATAGACAGGATTTCGAAAATTCCTAGTTATATCCATATTGTTACCGAAAAGGTATAGGAGCAATGAAATAAAGTCTTTTTAAAATCCAATATCGAAATATTTATTTCGTGATGCAGGGAAACACCTATAATCATCATTAACATTACCAATTCCCATTATCTATGTGTATATTTTTTGTGTTGTTTTAACTACCGGCCACATACAAGACGGCAACTCTTCTTGGAGTTTAGCAGTAATCCGACTGATTACGACTGGTTATCTATTCCAAAAAGTGTTCTCTTGCTTTCAATAATACATAGCTTTCAATTCAATAGACCCCTCTTCTGAAATGTCATAAGACTACAGCGTCGCTTAAACCACCGATATTTGTTACCTACTGGATTAAGTCGCTTTTTACAATCTGCTGTTAGACCGATCAGGTCTGGGCGATGGGTTAGCTGTATATAATATGTCCATGAAATATAAAATAAATAAACAACATAATTTTTTGGTAACGTGAAAATATTGCCCACCGTCACGCCTATATTCCCCAAGCAGGGGTGGCAGAGGTGTACTGAGTACACCCACGTTTCGCTGATGATGTTAGGTCCCATGTAATAGGGGGCAAGCCTATTGCCATATACCGGGCACACTTCCAGACTCCGGACTCGTACTGGGAAGTTTTCGTTAGAAAAACTACACTTTTCCGACCTAAGATTTGAACCCAGGACCTCGTGATCACAAAGCGATGCGCTTTGCCACTAGACCAACGAGGCAGTCTGAAAATATTGGTAGATACATAAAAGACTTTATATTCAGACAGACTTTATAATTTGTATGTCATATTATGTAGTTTTCTTATACCTTTCTTAACTCAAATAAAAGTATCAGAATATCATAACTTAAGAAATTTGTCATCACTAAATATAATAGTTTATAAACTAACCTAAGTTAACATATTCGTTAAGTTCGCGGGACATGCGACAACACAAAGTTCGATTGTAAACTTGGGCAGACACGGAGCAAAGGGCACGTGCCCAATAAAATACGACTACTAAATAAAGTGACTTCATTGCACTCAGTCGTCCAGGGCTACCAGAACTCCTATTTTTTATACTACTTACAATAGGCTGAACACCTATTCTTTAGGTGTACTACCCATTCTTCATACTGGTTGTATTAAGGTTTAAATTTTTTTGCCTGCCTCGTTTGTCTAGTGGTAAAGCGCATGGCTTTGTGATCACGAGGACCTGGCCTTAATGGGCTTCAGTAAAAAAAAAAAATTGTATTCGTACTCCACGCAAGAAGTATATGGATTAGAGACTTAATATTTTAAAAATATAATTTTGGACTGTATATTTTAGAATTTGGTAATAGGAATACACGATTAAAAAAAAAACTCGATAGAAAAAATTTAAAGTCATCTTATATTGCATTACATTTTCTGATTCCAACGTAAACTGTTTAAGAACTAATCAATAAAATATACTTAAAAACAGCAAATAATTGTAGCAAAGTTCTTGTAAAGCAGTCTTTTAATTCAGAGAGTAGTTTTTTAAAAAAATTATAAAATTTGTTTTTGCACATACCTCGTTTATTTCCGAGCGCGCTCTCAGTATATCCGTCTCTTATTCTTTTGCAAAGTGATTGCATCACTGTCACTCTTCCGGTCGATAAATGGCCGAATGCAGTACGCCGTTCCTATTCCTGATCTTGGGTCGGACAAATGTATTTTTCTAACGTAAAATTTCCAGTATGAGTCCGGATTCTGGAATTGTGCCGGGTATATGGCAAAAGACTCGTCCCCCATAAGACCGAGCATCGTCGGCGAATATTGGGTGTAGTCAGTACACCTCTGCCAGCCCCGCTTGGGGAATATAGGTGTTTATTTTTTAAAATTAGGTCATAGTACTGCTTCATTGGTCTAGAGACTCAATTGCTCAGTGGTGATAATGAGGTCCCGTTTTAGTAGCCTACGGAGTCTGAAATTGTGCCTGGTACAACGGCACACGCCACATGAAAGTCGATAGGACGTTACCGTAGCTAGGATATAAGGTAACTTACCTCGAGAGTACTATGTACACCTCAACTATGGAGGTATGACGGTATTTTTTCATACCAAAACTAATAAGATATCCGTTAACAATAAAATGAGTTAAAACATAAAAGTAGTGAAAATAAATCCGGAAGTCTGACGCACTTACATATGCACGTACGTTGCACTTAGTCTATCTAATCAAAAGTTTTTGCAATTAAATAGTTCAACTACAATTTGTCGAATTCAAAAACTAAATGCAATAAGTTATCTATTTTATACCTATATATTGTAAATGGATTAACTTATATTATAGAATGTGATGTAAGTAGACTGTAGGTAGGTAGATGTAATTAGATTGATGTAGTAAGACGACGGATTATTTAATACATTTTTCTATACCCTGTGTTTAGTTACTAGAAGTAATTTTCAAATGGTGTGCAGAGTTTGACGGACGATTTAGCGCAGTGGTTAAGAGCTTAAGTCGCTCCGCCCACTGTGTCTAATAGTCGCGGGTTCGATTCCCGCACGGGACAAATCTCTGTGTGATCCACAGTTATTTGTTTCGGTCTGGATATTTGTGTATGTGATTTTTTATTTGTGTATGTGAATTTTCATGTTTGTAAACGCACCCACGATACAGGAGTAAATCCTAGTGTGGGGCTACGTTTTTAAAAAAGAAAAAAAAAGTTTTGTAAAATATTACCGCTTCGCTCGTAATAATGGTGGTGTGGTTGTAAATTTGGTATGGTGAGAGCATGTGCGCAACAAACTTTGGGTTAATTAAGTGTCTATGTTGGTAAGGTAAACTAGGGTTGCCTAAATCAATTAATGCAGAAATGATCGTACGGTTTATAAAGTTTCTAATAGAGACTTAAGTTTGATGAACGATATGCAGAGGTAGATAAGTACATTGTTGGGTTATATATTACTATTTGAAAACTAAATAGAAAAGAACCAGTTGAAACTTTGGACTCTCTACCTGTCCCGCAAAGGATCTGGCGTGATGATGTAAACGCACCCACGAAACAGGGAAAAATCCTAGTGTGGACATGTTTTAACATTATAGGCAGAGAAGAAAAATAGCTCAGGTATGGTCTTAAAACGCAAAGATCGCCCCCTTAAACCATGTCATCTCGTAAAATTCTCGATAGTTTTGATCACACAAATACAGCGTATGTAAGATATGGCGATCATTATTTAATTGAATATAGATCATACAATTATATATCTATATAAATCGCTAAGAATGCATGTGTGCAATATTTTGCCAGTATGTTAGTTCTGTTGTCACACATAATCAAGGCACCAATTATCTTAACACGTGTGTAAATATAGATATAGGACACTAGTAGGAAATTGCACACTTTTCCATTAGCAGTCCTACTTGCTTTAACCGTTGTGTGTCTGGAGGGGTATGCGTGTTCTTCGTAGATTAAACGATTTACAATGACATAAAACACAAGTTAGTTATCAAATTGTTGCTTGGCATCCACCGTTAACTTTAATATACCAGTCTGTAAAAACATTATCCAGCTTCCCTTTGCTTCCAGTCCTGCATGCACCAGGTCAACAAATTAGAAAGTTTGTGTCGGATATAAAGGGGATGTGTTGTTCCAATAAATTTGGGCCGATAGCGGAGCCGGGTGGACACTGGCAGGCGCAGCGGAGTTCCGATAAAGTTCATCGTCTCAGGGAAGACAATCCGTGTAGCTTAGAAATGTTGATGCAACTAAACTTTTGCAATATTTCGTGGGAAGGAATTTATATTTTGTTTCCTTGTGATTCGTATTGTTGGTAGGATTTCAATTTCAATATTTTATTATTTATTGCTACGTTTAGTGACTTTTCGTGTTATGATCTAATTTTTAAGTACCCTACAGGAAATGGTAATATTTTCTTATTTGTACAATAATTGAAAGTAAAGAATTGAAATTACAAATAAATTTGTCCAATCGCCTCAGACTTCGGAACATTTATTTTTATACTATCAATGACGTTTTTTGTAATATGAATAGTCACATCATTAGCCATTCTTGGTATACCTACCGACGCAGCTACTTTACACCCACGTACATAATTTTTTTATGTTACCTCATTAGAAGACGATAACTGTTATTTATGATTGAAAAATTCGGCTTGGTCCAACGGTTAAAAGCTTCAGTCGCTCCGCCCATTGGACTAAGTAGTCGTAGGTTCGATTCCCGCCCGGGACAAATCTTTGTGTGATCCACAAATATTTGTTTCGGTCAAGGCGTTTGTGTTTGTGAATTTAATGTTTGTACATACAGCTAATACGATATTTAAAAAGAAATCGGACCCCATTTCAATTGACATCAACTCGGTATAAAATTAGACAGGAATAAGGCAGTCAATGTGGAAGCTTATTTTTTACTAGAAACTACGGGATTTCTATGATAACTCTTGTTGGTACGCATAGAATCAGATTTTGACCTTATTGTATCAGTCCGGCGGAGAACTTTATGTCAACACTAGTTTTTCCAAAAGTCGCAAAGACTATCTGTAACTTGTAAGTACGTATGAGACAAACTATAAGAGTGGAGGAAGCCAGAGAGGTCTGTAAGGGAAGAACCTGTTGGGACTATGTATTTCCTGTCTACCCCGCATAGAATCTGGCGTGATGATATACAGAGAGAGAGAGATAGTTTCTCCTATCCCCTAGCAACATCCCTAGCTAAGCATTTCATCTTTTCTGGACCTCGTGTTCGTTGCTCGTGTGTGTTAAAGGAAGGACAACAGAAATTAAAAAAATGTGATTAATAAAAGATTGCGTCAATTTCCAGTCTATTATGATAGTGTATTTCAGCACAAGTCGCCGTCTGCGCCCTCCACTATGTAGTTATTTATTGCCTTAACTTATCGAGTAATTAGGTTACCACGGGGACACTTGGGGGCAATTTGTCAGAATTCCGCCAACTTTGCGAGATCGTTCCGTTTCGCTTTATTGTTGTGGGTACTGGGCACTATAGTTTTGATGCGCTCTATGACGTAAGATAATTTTATTACAGCGGGTCGGTCTGAATTATTTAATTTTATTATTCAGGTTCATTTGACGTAGTGTTGGTTTGAGTGACCGAACGCGAACCTTAATGGATCTTAAGACACGTAATGAAGCATATCGTATTAAATGATAGTCGCAATAATTAAATGTTGCTTAGTTGGTTTGATAAACAACTAATTTCTATCTAAGTTTTTAGAGGTTAGATCTATTACCGTTATTTAATTTAAATCTCTTTGGTGAAAGATTCAACCTATACAAATTTTTTTTTTTTTTTTTATAAACGTAGCCCCACACTAAGATTTATTCCTGTGTCGTGGGTGCGTTTACAAACATGAAAATTCACAAACAAATACCCAGACCGGAACAAATAATTGTGGATCACACAAAGATTTGTCCCGTGCGGGAATCGAACCCGCGACTATTCGACACAGTGGGCGGAGCAGCTCAAGCTCTTAACCACTGCGCTAAATCGTCCCAAGCTAAGTTAAATGTATTAAACCTATTGATGATATGAGTATAATATAACATAAGAACTTTTTTCTCAAAAGTGATAAAATGCTTTTTCTAAGCCAAAATTTCACAGCAAGTTTACAGAAATATTGAATAAAGAATCTTATATTCTTGTAAAAAGAAGAACAAAATAACCTTGCAACTCTATGAGCAATCGCTACAGACCACAGCGCTTTAAATGTTGAATTTTAAGCAGCTTGCATAATACAAGATACTCGTGGCATAGAGTTCCCAAGACGGCACGTACCGGCGAGTCGGAAGATAAAAACTACCTTCCGGCAGCCCCAGCGGTCTGTCTGAGGGACTACCTACTTACCTCTCCACCTAAACGTTCATGTCTAACAGATAAAACGTGCTGCTACAACTTTCTTTGCACGTCTAGTGCTGATTAAATAGACGGGCATATTGGTGGATGTAGTCTTGAAATATTCACGTTTAGTTAGTAAGAAAATTGTTTTAAGGGAAATTGGATGAAGTTTTATTTATG
This sequence comes from Phalera bucephala, assembly GCA_905147815.2. NCBI lineage: Eukaryota > Metazoa > Arthropoda > Insecta > Lepidoptera > Notodontidae > Phalera > Phalera bucephala. The sequence goes on along the minus strand of LR990617.1, from coordinate 13,750,487 downwards.
TTTTTGATGTTTTGGTGTTCAATGTACAGTTGGATGGAGATGTTTTTGCTTCGATATATATTAAGGCCTATGTCCAGTAGTGTACTGCATAGTATGATGACGATATATTTACATGAATAAGTAGGTACTGTGTAGTATTGAATAGTGACAGGCTAGTTGGTAGACCACTCGCCTTGTTATGACAGGGTTCAATTTTTTTTTCATAACTATATATTATATCATCACGCCAGATCCCTTGCGGGGTAGGCAGAGAGTACAGAGTTCTCCACTCCATAGAAGCTGGTGTCCCACAAGGCTCAGCTCTCTCCCCCCTCCTATTCAGCCTTTACACGAACGATATTGCTCGTTCAAGTAAGGTGCATCTAGCCCTATTCGCAGATAATACTGCTCTCTATGTCTCACATAGGAATAAGGGTTTCATTACCAGAAACCTTCAGGCAGCCGCCAATACTCTAGGGGATTAGTTCAGAAATTGAGGTGAACCCGGACAAGAGCGCTGCGGTGTTCTTGTCCAGAGGTGCCACCCCGCGCCCCTCCCTGCGCCACACCAGAAGTAATCTCGGTCAAGTGACCATGTTCGACCTACCTATTCCCTGGGTCAAACAGGTCAAATATGTAGGGGTCACCCTAAACAATACCATAACCTTCGGACCGCACATCAAGCGAGTCTGTAACCGAGCAGCCTTTGTGCTCGGTCGTCTTTACCCGATGCAAGCGGAGTAAAATATCCCTTAGGAATAAGGTGACCCTTTACAAAACTTGTATACGGCCATCATGACGTACGCTAGTAGGTGTTCGGGCACGCCGCCCGCTCTCACTTCGATAGACTCCAAACGGTTCAATCCCGTTTCCTCCGCAAAGCCGTCGGAGCCCCGTGGTTCATACGGAATGTAGATCTCCATTCCAAATCTCATAGTTCGTCTCATACAGGCTCGCCGGTTACAGAGACTCTTGAGTTGTTCTTCAGAAAAGACTTGGTCTATTTGGCCATGGTAAGATGGGCTTCCCCGGTACCTACATCCTTCCACTTTCGCATTGTATATTTGTTTAGTCTATCTTTTTTCTGGCATTCTTTCTATATTCACGAGCAATAATAATAAAGATAGTATATTCGATTATTGGTTGTGGGCATTATTACAAAACCAACCCTTTCCGTGTCACAGAACACAAAACAAATGGTTCCATTACAGAAAATAACATTGATATCGCCGGTCCCATGTGCACTCGCGTCAAGTTTGTAATTAGATAACGATCGAGCTCGATACAATACGCTCGTGTCCGATTCCACTAATGATCAAAAGCGATAGGTATGGCGTACTACAATGTGTTTTCTATGACAATTACTTACCACGCGCATACAATGTTCCAACTTAGTGTTTGTTTCTTTTTAGATAGTGAAAAGTCACAATTAAACTGAATGTGTGTTTTAAAAATGCTATTTAATTATAATGACAAGCCCAAGACGTTCTAAAAAAAATGAAGGCTTGTGCGCGATCCAAGCTTTAGACTGGGATTCTCCGTCTGCTGCTACGGGAACGGTGAAGAGAAGACGATCATGTCCAGAGAATTCCTCGAAACATACTGTCCAAACACATGACGCAATATTTGAGGTGCAAACTCCGTCCGACTCTGGCAGTGGAACCTCAAGAAGTATAAGCGATACCGATAAGTCTGACTCACTTACAGAGGTTGAAGACAGAATATCATGCATAATCAATGAGAGTAGATCCTCTAAAAGCAATTCGGAATCCAGTGACGTTGATATCATTATCGATAGTATCTTTGACAATCCTAACGGGGAGCTCTTTGAAGCCGCACAAAATGAACCATTCTTTTGTGATCGTAGCAAAACTTTTATTAAACAAGAGACACTATCTCGTAACGAGAAACATATTACTCCTGATGAGATTTCTCAAAAGAAAATCAAGGATAGAAAACTTCAAATTCCAGCAACGATTAAGAAATTAAATAAATCTGTAGATAGTAGTAAAAATTATTCTAAGTTATTAAAAGATCCACCAAAAGTTGAAGTCAAGTCAAGTGTGTTACCAGTATATAAAAGTACTATTCAAGGGAATGTAGATTTAAGCTCTAGCCAAAAGAAAAAAGTTAATACCAAATTGAGGTTACCCTTTTCTCCAGCCAAAGCAATGGAAAAACCTAAGATCAATTTCTTTCATAACAAGAGTACCTCACAAGATACCAAACCGTCGCCTTTATTGTCATCACCAGTTCGAAGGACAATATCAAATGAATACGTTCGTTTAAAATTTGCTAACGATACTGTGGTAAGGCGAACTATTGACGGTAAATCTATACCAAAGATCACACCAAAAATACAATCTATAATACCAGAGAGTCCAGTGGACAGTGAAGATCCGTTTTTGAATCTAAGTCCAAATAAAAAATATACAGTTACAGTAAACAATAAAGTGAGATGCGACAAGGACAACTACGTAATTTTCGATCCTAATACGGGTTTTCGTCCAGAAGAGTCCAGACAATCACGAATACCTCTAAAATCGCCAAGTAAAGAGAAATCTCGGATACCCCTTAAATCTCCAGTTGGAGAAAATTCAGGACTTGTGCGTAAATCAGCTAATGTTAGTGACACCGATAGTGGTATTTTGTCCCCAAATTCACCAGTTGAAACTAGTGAGAAAGGATCCTATTATGTTAATGCTGCCGCCTTCAGCGAAGCTGCGAGGAGCTGCTCAGCTGATATCGACATCAAAATTCTTGATCCAGGATTGGCGAAAAAGGCGGCTGACCAAATTCAGGTTAGTGCAAATCTGATTTCGAAACATTAATAAATAATGCAAATCATAAAAAAGATACCATTTGTTAACGAAGAACGCTTATGAACACGGTTTTTCTAAAATTTGCAGCATTTATTCTTTCTAGTAAATAGGGTCATTATTTAACTTTACTCAAAAAAGTCACTTCACACTGCAACAGTTGATTATACCACGCTCCGGTCTGGTGCATGTGCTTTTTTAAAGTTCTGAGGTTGTTAGTAAAAATAGTTATTCCAAACTCGAGGTTTTTGTGCAGAACGCTGCCACTAAATGTATTAATAAACAGTTTTGTGATGGCAAAGAATATTTTATAGAGCTCTAGTATTGTGCTTTGTACATTTTTGTGTAGGAACAAATTTTAGGCTGCTACTAGAAAAATATTGTTAATTTTTTTTATATCTATAGCGGGTTATTGTTTTAGTGAACATTTACGGTATTATCAATGTGTTAAATCAATAAATGGTATCTTGTGTTTCTTCAATAAATTGTAGTTAAATCATGAGTTAAATATAGTCTCTGGCGCCATCTAGTATCGAGTAAACGTAACATAAAAATATTACTTTTTACCGCCACCTAGTGTTAAATAAAACAATTGTTATTTTAGTTAGTTATCACCGTACAAAATAAATTTATAGTTATTTTATTGTAAAATTATTTTTAGTCTAAAATGGTTTTTTTTTCGTTTGCTCCTTTAGAAAAGTGATTCTAGATGAATATAAATATGAAAATATGGGTGATAAAATTTGTTACTACCATAGTTAGTTGCTTGTTGTTTTAGTCACGCTACTGTCTCACAGATGGCGCTGAAATAAACAGTTGCTCAAGTTCCCGTTTAGTTTGTATAAAGAAATATCTTCGTGTAATATATCGCTCCACACTGCCACATTATTCGGAAGCAATCGAGCAGTTAATTTTCAAATGGGCCCATTTAGCGAAAATAATGAACGGAGTGGCGGCGTATGCCCGGGGCTGACTTTTGTAATCGCCGTAGTTTGTGTATGTATGAGGCAATTATTACGCTGCCACCGATTGTCCGCCGTCGGGTCATTATTGTTTGTGTTTGATGATGTGCAGCCATAGATGCTATCATTAGCGTTATGTTAGTTTAATTCTTTTTGTTGCATTTTAGGGATCGGTAATTGGTTAGATGTTCGATAGAATTTTTTTCAAGTATTAATCATTTTATTTTATTTTATTTGTTTAGGCTAGCCAACAATTGTTTACACCAGTACATACATAGTATTTTAGTCATATGAGTACATTATTAAGTGTAACAATTTCTTACAGGCTAACATCGTATGATTGATATTCTAATTAATAAATTTAGGTTAAAGGAATGATAAAGAATGAATCTGTTCTTCATTATAAAATAAAGGTTTTATAAAAACAAGGCTACATATTTGTTAGAGCTAAAATTAGAGCAATCAACAACAACTTTGTAAAATTTGTTAAGATTATCATGGTGTACATCGACTAGATCGTTGCACTTGTTTAAAATTTCACATAGCCTTGGGATAGGCGAATTTCCACCAAGTACCAAGTCCTGCGCAATGGTGGGCAGAGTGGCGCGATAGCATTCCTGGGATACTGAGTTGGAGCGCGGAAATTCAAGATGCCTAATGTACCGGTACACACAAGTTTATTCCTCAACAATTTATATAAGAAGACAGCATCTATTACGTCTCTACGTGATGATAGGGAGCGTATATTGAAGTACTGCAAACGAGAGTTGTATTAAGGTAGCTATTTGGTTTTACGTTAAGCGTTTTTGGACACGTTCAAGCGTTAACATATAAGTGGCGTAGTGAGGTCTCCATACAATACTACAATATTCCAAAACACTTCGAACAAGATTGTCGTATAGCATTACCTCCGTGGTGCTTTTATGAAAGCCTTTTGTGTTGTTTTTATTAAATATTACTTCTAAGTCCCTAATCACTTCCACCTCTTGAATTTTTTGGTTATGAATGTAAAACTTTGAGAGCATGCAGTTAGACTTGTTTGAGAATTTCAGGTGGTAACACTTTTTAGAATTCATTTGCATTTAGTTGCGGTCGCACCATTTAGTCAGTCGGTTCAGGTCTTCTTGTAGATGCTCAGTGTCTTTTTTACGTTCTATCCTTCTAGCGAACTTTAAATCGTCAGCAATAGCAAACGAATAACTAAGCAGTGATAGCCTAGTGGTTAAACCGTTGGAAACTCAGACGTTTCGGGTTCAAACCCAGGCACGCACTTCTATCTTTTCGTAAGCATGTGCGTATTAAAAAAATAATAAACACTTGCTTTAACGGTGAAGGAAAACATCGGGAGGAAACCTGCATGCCTAAGAGTTTCTCGAAGGTGTGAAATTCGCCAACCCGTACTGGGCCAGCGTGGTGGACTATGGCCTAAACCATCTCAGTATAAGAGGAGGCCCGTGCCCAACAGTGCGACAGTTTCTTAACAGGGCTAATATTATTATATATATGGGATCTAAATGCGATTTATACACGTGCCCATAACGTGTTGGTGTATTGTTGCCTTATTTATAATTATAAACTTTGTCTTGCTAGGCACCTTCAAAGAGTATAAATATAATTACTACCTACATTGGTAACTTAGTTTTGAGATTAACAAATAGAGTGTAGTATGAGAGTGGAGGAAGCCAGAGAGGTATGTAAGGAAAGAACCTGTTGGAACTCTGTACTCTCGCCTACCCCGCAAGGGATGGGGCGTGATGATATCGATAAATAGATAGATTAATAACTATATTCATGTTTGGGTTATATTCCTGCACGGGATAATTCTTTATCGACATTATTTGCGTTTTTTTTAATAAAAAAATAGAAACTTACACCTGCCAGTAGTAGCATTTACTATCTTTGAGAAAAGAATTAGACGAACGAGTGAGATATACAGGCAATCCTATTGATTAAAATCATGCTTGCCTAAATATTAATCGCTACATTCTCCAGGTCAGGTACAAAGTGCAATAGTCTTGCAAATCTTAATTTTGTGCTGGCAGGCACAATAAAATTAAAATGTTACTAGTGTAACGGTCCCAGTCTGTATGTGTCAGGATGTGTTCGTGGCTCTATTTATAATTTAATGTGCAATCGCAAGTCGGATCGCATTCGATGCATGCGGCCTGTGAGAATCACCTGCCTGATTACCCGGGCCGCGCGCCGTGCATACGAAAATGGTTTATGTCTAGGAACGAAGCTTTGCGAACATTCTCTGTAAGCATACATGTGTACCCATCTTATGTAGGTATATATTCACGTGTGGCATCCGTTCACGTTCGCGTGAAAAATGTTTAAATACTTAGGCAAATGATACCCGCACAATATTTCCCACATTTTAAAATGGATTTCGTGGTAGTTTTTAAATTGTTTATGAGATTGACCATGTTTTCACAGAAAAGGCACACTTTTTCACTTTCTTCTTTATACTCTAACTAGTAATATTAGGTACTTCAAACACAAATCGTTTTAACATAAGCAAACTTATTTGTCCTAAAATATAAAGTTAGCATGAGATAAGCATTTATTGTGTACATTAACTAAACAGTGTACATTAACTACGTATTCATGGTCTTGCCACGACGTAGGAGCAAATTAAGGACCACGTTTCATTACGCACATTTCGCAATCAGCGGCAGACAGTGGTGATTGCGATGTCTCTGTGCCTTGCCTTTTGTTCTATGTATGAATTAAATACGTTTCATGAAACATTATATTGATATATGAGCAATCATTATACCTTGGTATACGAATTTACTTAGGTGTAATAGAATATATAAGGCAGTGATAGCCTAGTGATATTAGGCGGACTTAATCCCTGAGGTATTTTCTGTCAGTGTGGTGTGGAACAGCAGAATTCACAAGGCCTAGAAACCAAATTTTTATCCAAATCCAAGTTCCAAATTCTGACTCGTGTATGTGGGTTTTTGGAAAGTAATGTATATGTAAATGTCACTTGATAAGGGTTAAGGAAACCACTGTCCCTTTACATCCAAAAGAAAGTAAACATTTTTCGAAAAATGTGCGAGAGGCGTCACTTTCATCATTTTTCGGGTTCATCATGTAACTAAATTATAGATCACATTGGGATACAAATATAGGCGTACTTCTTACACCATTGCCTACATCTTAAAAAGAGGTGAGATAAGTATTTCTGAAATTTCTGTGCTACTCATTTGACACGTCGTGTATCAGCGGACCATGAATGATGTTACCTATAGAGCTTTTATAGATTGAATATGATTATTCAGAAATCTTTAATATGTTTCTGGGCTCTTATCAGAAAATAAATATCTACGAATGTTATGTTGACAAGTTCCCCAACAAACAAAAGGGACACTTTTAAATATGTCTTGTATTGTAGTTTGTTTAATGTAACTTTGAGTAACCTTTATCAGCTTGCGCGACTCAGGTAATGGATCCTATATGAATGCATGCTAAAAAGTGTGCATAAACAACATTTACAAATTATACTGGTGGTTTCCCAACTAGGCGATTATTTGTCTTTGAAGTGAACCCAATGATGAATTCATTATCGTCGGACAGACGGACAACGAAGTGTTCCTATAAGGGTTTCGTTTTAGCAATTGAGGTACGAAACCCTAAAAAATGTAGCCCCACATTAGTAATTATTTTTGTGTAATGGGTGCGCTTCATTATCATCAGCATGGGCTGACTGCTATAGATCAGTCCACAACTGGACATAGGCCTCTCCTTGCACGCCACTGCACGCACGATCTTTGGATACAAATGCCATTCACTTTATACAAACGTTTAGATCTAAAAAACTTTTGTGTACACAAAGATTTCTCCCGCAACTATTCCATATCGAGAGCAGAGTGACCAAGGCTCCTCAAACCTACGTTGAAACAGGAACATATAGCTAGCATCTATGTGGTTTATATTCGCTAATAAGTGCGAGGGTAATGCGGTGTAAGGAGCATAAACACTCGGCTGGCTCAAGGAGCCCGCCTCTCCCCGCGAGGGCCCTCCAAGTAAGCGGGTAAACGCTCTTACGCTCACACCGCCGCTGAAATGTTTCATCACTTAATTTTGACTCCACGACTCGTCCCTACTCATCTTGGCGAGGGTCCGGAGTATGTTATAATTACTTTATGGTGCAGTTAGTTGAGGTATGGACGGTTACATCAAAATGAGGTATGTTTATTTCGTCCTTAAAAGGAGACCGCCGTCGAATATGGAATATAACTTTGTTAATGGGTTGACTGCCTCGTAAGTCGAGTGACGCAGCAAGTGACTGGCTATAAGGAGGTCCTGATTTCGAATTTTAGGTCGGTCCATCCAATTGTTTTCGAAGTTTGAAATTAAAAAGCAGTAGTCCGGAGACTGATAGATACAATGACAATAGACTCCCCCCTTTTAGCATTGGGACTTAAAGTCGTCAGCAAAATGTGGATGTACACAGAACACCTCTGCTAACCTCGCCTGGAGAATATATATAGGCGTAGCGGTATATACTTTGTTAAATGGTGATGTGTCGCATATGTTAAATTTTATCACTAAGCTCCCACTAAGTCTTGTGATCCTTTTCACAATAAGAAAAATCTACGTAAATATATAGTGTATGTGATAGCTTTATGGTATCAAATGACCCGGCTAAAACACAAGTTGCCAACAGATATTTAGGTAATTTACTGTTAAAGAGTGTGCAGTTGTGTGTTCAGTGGAATCAAAGCGGGCCCGCGGGCAGTACTCGGTCGGCACGATGCTGACGCGGGGTCCTAACCTAATTACTCCTGCAGACCTGCCGCTCTTACAGACATGGCCCCTTTAAATAAAATCTATATATCCATGGCAGAGAGATAGATAGATAGAGTACTCTTTATTGTACACCAGTGATATTACAATTAATTACATACAAAATATATTAACAACATCTAGGTACAATTGGCGGTCTTATTGCTAAAAGCAATTTCTTCCAGACAACCATTGTATTGAAAAAAGCAACATAAGGAATAGGGCAGTTTTGGTGGCGTACTCTATAAACCTAGATAAACATATTGTAATCATATTACCTACATATATATCATAGTTATAATACAATATTATATAAATACATATATAAACATTTAATATTATGCAGATATATAAATATATCTTACACACAATACAGACATAGTGTACAGTAGAAAGTTTATAAATAAATAAAGTGGTGGTTAACCGTATGTGTGTGTGTGAGTGATGTACGCTGTTGGCCGCGAGGCCTTTACAGCTTCACCGGACTTAAGGACGAGCGTGCAACCACTACGCTCGAGCCAGAAGGGCAAGAGGTGACATACTCGAGGGCACCTTCAAGAGGCACCCTCGGTTGGGACAGTCGCTGCGGGGGGACGGGGTGCACTACTAAGTGCACCGATTAACCGCCAGCTATGGGAGGGGATCTACGACTACGTCGTCGTCGCCCGTATTCTGAGCGGAAAGAATGAATGACAAAGCATCGGGGGGATCGGAGAGAACATGTCGCGGCCGACGGTGGCGGCAGGGGTCGGGGGGGGATCGTAGTCGGCGGCGGCTACGATTAACGGATTCGCATGGGTAGATGCGTTCGCGAAGTGTCGTGTTGTCGCCTTTTTAATATAGGCGCGAATAGGTTCGAGACCTAGATCGGAGTGGAGATCGACATTCCGTACAAACCAGGGGGCTCCTACGGCTTTACGGAGGAAGCGGTTTTGAACCACTTGGAGTTTATCGATGTGAGAGGAGGCCGAATGCCCGAACACAACACACGCATAAGTCATGATGGGTCGAACGTAAGTTTTGTAAAGCGTCACCTTATTTCACATTTTACTCCGCTTGCAGATTAACGAATGGAGACGACCGAGCACAAAGGATGCTCGGTGACGGACCCGCTTGATGTGCGGGCCGAAGGACATGGTACTGTTTAGGGTGACCCCTAGATATTTGACCTCTTTGACCCAGGGAATGGGTCGGTCGAACATGGTCACTTGGCCGAGATTACTTCTAGGGCGGTGCAGGGAGTGGCGCGGGGTGGCACCTCTGAAGAAGAACACCGCAGCGCTCTTGTCCGGGTTCACCTCAATACGCCACTTCCTGAACCAATTCCCTATGGAATTGGCGGATGCCTGAAGGTTTCTGGTAATGAAACCCTTATTCCTATGCGAGACGTAGAGAGCGGTATCATCCGCGAATAGGGCTAGATGCGCCTTACTCGAACGAGGAATGTCGTTCGTGTAAAGGCTAAACAGGAGGGGCGAGAGAGCTGAGTCCTGCGGAACTCCAGCTCGGGTGGAGTGGGGGGTGGAGCGCGTCATTTCGACGCGATATCGGAAGGCGCGATTTGACAAGAAGTCTCGTATGATGAGCACGAGTCTGTCCGGCACACCCATTTGGTAGAGCTTGTAGATCAAGCCGTTGTGCCAGACTTTGTCGAATGCCTTCGCGACATCGAAGAAGAGGGCGCCCGTGTAGACGGGTTTGGGTCTGTTAAGACCGGAGAGGATGTGCTCCGTGATGCGGTGCACTTGGTGGAAGCAGGAGTGTTTGGCTCGAAAGCCGAACTGCTCGTCGATAAGGATACCCCTGGACACTACAAAGTCTTTGAGCCGCGCCAGAAGTAGGCACTCGTAGACCTTAGCCAGGGAGTTGAGAAGACTGATAGGGCGGTAGCTCGCGGGGAGATTACGAGGTTTGCCGGGCTTGGGAATGCCTATGACGTCTGCTTCCTTCCACTTAGCGGGGAAGGTGCAGTTCGTCATAGCGGCGTTAAATATGGCCACTAAGAGGCAGATGAGTTGGACGGGCAGGCATTTTAGAACGCGATTCGAAATGCCGTCAGAGCCGGGGGCTTTTTTGGTTTTAAGACCCATAATGAGATCTTTGACCTCCGTTTGGGTGATAGGAGGTAAGGAATCGGCGGGGGGAGGGATGCCCTGCGCTTGACTTCCCTGTCGACCGCGTCGACGTGGGACTGGTCGACGGACTGAGAGCTGGGGGTGTACTGGCTCTCGAGGGAGTCGGCGAGAAGCTCGGCCTTTTCGTCGTCGTCGAAGGCAGGGGGTGCGCCTGAAGGGCAGGACAGCGAAGGCATGCCAGTCATAGAGTCGGTTTTGAGGCTACGCGCCAGCTGCCAGTAGGCCAGGTGCGATGGCGCGATGCCCTCTAGGAAGTCACCCCACCGTTCCTCCCGGACCTCCGCGACGCGACACTTTACCTCTCGTTGTAAAGCGCGCATCCGGGCCCGATTGGCTTCGGTGGAGTAGAGTCGTACGCTCGGATTGAGGCATTTTTGGAACGAATGAGATCCCTAACATCGTCCGGCAGTCGAAAGCGGTTGAGGTAGAGATCTTCCGCCTCGACTTGCTTGGACGATCTACTGGCAGCTGATCGGATGTGGTCGGTGAAGGCATCTACGGCCTGATCGGTGTCCTGAGGGGACGGGATGGAGTCCGAGCTGAGAGGGAGGGGGGGAGGGTCGGCATCCGCCAAGGCCGTGCTTAGCGCATGCCAATCCACCACCGTCTTTTTGGGTCGCTGAGGGGCGGAAGGGGGGGAACCGAGTTTCATGACTACAGGACGATGGTCAGAGTCGAGCTCCTGGATTACTTCCAAGGAGTGCAGCCGTAAGGCACCCTTCAGAAGCGCCATGTTCAGGACGTCGGGTCGGTGGTTGGGATTGTTGGGATAGTGGGTAGGGTGCATAGGTGCGATGACGTCAAAGTCGAGAACATTTTTTAATTTTATTAAGGACGCCAACAAAGCGAACGCCTTGATTAGAAAAGGAAGTAGTTAGTAGAATACATTGGTGTTTTCAGCTTTAGATTCTCCGATGACCTTAGAAACCTTGAATGTGTTTCGTGTAGGAACTCAAGTCGTTCTTTAAGGTAAGAGGGAGATGTCGGATTAAATAAGATATTATAAAGAAGAGATAGAGAAGACAGTAGAGTTCCAACAGGTTCTTTCCTTACAGACTTAATAAAAAAATAAGAATTCATAATTTACACAAACGAAAGTTTGATAAATCATAACCGACGCGGCGCGACGGTCTAGTAGTCGGAGCGTAAATTGATTCGCTCACTGTATCTATAAGTTGAGGGAAAAAATACCTCGTTATAGGATAAATATGTACTTGAATATTTAAAAATTGTGTTGTGCCTATACAAAGACAATTCTGTAAAAATATTACATACGTACAATAATAAGGAATTTGCCAGTCTATGTTATCATCAAGTCTTCTTCCGGTTAAATCTCGGATCTCAAAGAGCCTATTTCTCGATTGAGTGAGGGTGGCAGTGGCAAAGTTTAACTAACGCAGACCCATACAAATGCATGTTCCCGTACATACCGTCCTTTATTAAGAGAATTTAGGGGATTTTTTTTAATTTGAGTTAGGGTATAACTACTACGTAGTCTGTCTGACTTCTGGTTATTTAGTCTGTTGTAAAAGTCCATGGAAGTCAGATTAGATATTATCAAATTTACTTTTTGAATGGCACGTTGGTGGAATAGTAGGCTAAATTTGAATCTGATGTTCTCTGTCACCCTGCCTCACGATATATATATAGCTGACGAATATATAGAATCAGAACGCTCTAACGCGAAATGCTAAGAACTAATCAGCAGAATTCACTTAAAAACATAGTACACAATTGTAGCAAAGTTCTTGTAAAGCAGTTTTTTATTTCATAGTGTAGTTTTTTTAGAAAATGATAAAATTTGTTTTTTACATACGTCGTTTATTTCCGCGCGCTCCCAATATACTCGTCCCTTATTATTTCCTTTGCAAAGTAATTGCATCACTGTCAGTCTCCCGGCCGATAAATGGTCAATCACGGTAGGCCTTTAAGCTCTTAATCATTGCAACAATCCGTCCGCCATTTATTTGTTCTTGGTTTTTTGTCTTAAACATAGATATTCACGGACGATTTAGCGCAGTGGTTAAGAACTTTGGCCGCTCCGCCCACTGTGCCTAATAGTCGCGGGTTCGATTCCCGCACGGGACAAATCTTTGTGTGACCCACAATTATTTGTTTCGGTCTGGGTATTCATGTATGTGAATTTTCATGTTTGTAAACGCACCCACAACACAGGAAGAAATCATAGTGTGGGGCTAAGTTTAAAAAAATATACATCTACAATTCGTGGAAGTACGACAATGAGTGACTATTCAATACTGATTGATAATGTGTTGCAACGAATCGTGTTTTATAAAAACTTATTAATATTCATCATCAATCAATATAGTATTTTTCATGTAAGATGGGTACTGTGACAGTTGTAAGTGTCAAAGAAAATTATACTTTATTCAATGGCAATAAGAGGCATGACCCGTTTCTATAATTAACTATGCTTATGCCTTAACACCATTGAATTAAAGATTTATTTCCTTTGACACAAAGTATATAATTGCAATAAGTCGTGGCAACTTCTACTATATCAATACTATCAATGCAGCGGGAATTTCGTTTTCGAGATACACATTTTTTTAAATTGCTCTATATTTAATACTTAGTCATTCTATGCCCATTATTTGTGATCCCTAAATAAGCAATGCTTGTAGCATTCCTTATTTTGGGGTCTTGCAATTGATGTATTCGTCTGGGATTATTTATAGATTGCTGTGAAAGATGTATGGGTAATACAGAAGCAGGGATATGTAGTACAAAAAAGTGGGCACCTTCTATTTGCCACTACACAACTGTGAGATCCACAGGAAGGATGGGTTCATATATCAGTCGAGAGAATCGTAAATATTCTAAGCGCTTCGCACCGGATCACGCACCGTTCATGTGTCGCAGTCAAATTGTGGATTCGGAGATATTTGTATGTAACTGTGAAAATAAATTAAATAAATAAACACACCTATTATCGCCAAGGGTGGGAGAGGTCGCCAAGTGTGGGAGAGGTGATATATGGCTGACGATGTTAGGAACCAATGTAATAGAGGGCGAGCCTATCGATATTATATCTGAACTAGGATTCGACCCCAGGACCTCGTGTTCGTCTCCCGCAGACTCTACTACTAGAGCAACGAGGCTTTATTGCTCAGTTGATCAAAGTATTTTTTATTCCAAAATTCTTGGTGGCATTCCAGAGTCCGGTGACTATAACTTATTACGATAACCGATCGAAAACTAGGCTCAATTTTTTTTTTTTTTTTAAATGTATAAAACGTCGCCCCACACTAGGATTTATTCCTGTGTCGTGGATGTGTTTACAAACATGAAAATTCACATACACAAATACCCAGACCGGAACAAATAATTGTGAATCACACAAAGATTTGTCCCGTGCGGACTCGAACCTGCAACTATTAGACGCAGTGGGCAGAGCGGCTTAAGCTCTTAACCACTGCGCTAAATTCATTATGTAGAAATCGTTTTGATTTGATTTTTTAGTTTTTTCACAGGGATGTATTAATAGATAAAACAAATTACCCATTGAGTGTTACTTTGTTATGACGTTAAGCCGTTGGAAGAGCATTTTAATTTATTACCAATTTTAATCCAGAGACGGATCTACTTTGTAGCTTTATATTGGCTCATCATGACTATGATTTATTCTTTTAAGTAAGTAATAAGCGTTAATTTAAAATAAATCATTTAATATTTTTAGTCAGTGGAAAGGTCACCTTGTATTCACGAGGTCTAAGGTTCAAATCATGGCCCAAAATTTCTAACGGTGCATGAAACCGTTCTTTGTAAATCCTTCTTTTTCTAGAGACGATATTAGGAAATGATGTGCACGAAGAATAGCGATAGTCCCGTCCTCTGTCACATTATGACCAAAAATACCTCGGCGTAAAGAGGATGTACTATGTATTTCGTTATCTATTTTTCGGGGAAAAATGGCCGTGAGAGAATATTCTATGAAATAAAATAAGGGATATTTTATTTTATTTCATGGAATATTATATTTTTACTCCTATCTTTGTTAAGCTTATTCTTTTTCCTTCTTTACTCTTTTATTGAAATTATAACAAAGGTCTGAATTAAGCACTTCACCGTCACACACTAAATCTTGTGATATGTTAATAACGCATGAGTCTGTTGCCCCCGCTCCTCTGTCCTTACAAATACACAAAGTAATCATGCATTATTAAATGCCACCCTAAAACACTACTTCTCAAGTCCTTTTATCTCCAAAATGCAAGGGTTACTTGAGCAATACGTTTTAATCATCTGTATATTATTCGTACTACTTTTTACATACTAGATTTGTACTTTGTACTAGATATATTAGACGAACAAAATGACAGCTTAAAATGATGTTTGGATATACTTTCGCATCTATGTATACCCACTCGTAGTCACACACATTAATGACTTCAGATCTTTTTGACTTTTCTAACTCAGACTTCTGATGTTTTAAGAAAGTGTAACATTTTTAAGCGTCCTCATGTTGGCTATGGTTGGATCGAACTAATTCTAAATGAGACTTATCATTGTCGTACCTACATTTGGACCTAACATTGTTAGTGTCGGAGATATGTAGGCACACACAGTACGCCTCCACCTCACTTAGTTGGGGAATAGAGTCTTGACGATATTTTTGTGTGTTTTAGTACTAGTCTATTATATTCCTACTCCTAGTCTATTCATCACCAACTGCAATTATTGATAATTAATAATAATATTAGTCCAGTAATGATACTTACCAAAAATTCATTAAAGTCATCAACGCAAATGGATAGTAATTGCTGTTTCCTGTCTCATTTTGGTGTAGACGCATTGTTAATGATGTTCAGGATAAATTTTGTAATAGAGTAGTGTTTCGAAGTACACAAGATATCATGAGCCATAAAATATTTCATCTTCTATATTTTTTTATAACAAATTGACTTTGAAGATACAACGATAAATTTCCGTAATTTCATGACCGATTTGAATTATTCTTTTCTTATTGTAAAAATCGTACTATCTGTGTATGATATCTGATATTAGACATATCATATGTTTTGTTTAGAACTGATGCAGACTTTTTGAGATATAGTGTGAATTCCTAAATTAAAATGTATGTCTAAGTATTTTGAAGTTGGATTATGTTTTATAGCTACACAAAAGAGAAGAAGAGGCATGAAGTCTTTCCGCGTCGTTTACGAAAATACGAAGTCCAGAGAGATATGAAGAATATGAAGGCGTTTGGTCTATCTATTGACGAGGACTGTTATCGAAACAAATGTCAACTCATGATTAGGAAAGTAGACACCGTGTAACGGCAATATGCGAGTACTAAAAAGATGGTTTGTGCGTGTGTTTGTGAATTATCTACGCTGTTGACCGCGGGGCCTTTACAGCTGCACCGGACAAGAGGGTGAGCGTGCAACCACTACGCTCGAGCCAGAAGGGCAAGGGGGCAACTAGCTCAAGGGCGCCTTTAGGAGAAACGGCCTCGGCTTGGGCAGTCGCTATGAGGGAGGCCGTATACTAGGTGTCTCGCCGTGGTGCCCTGCACCGGCCAAAACAGACCGGTGGGCAAAAAGAAGGTTTAAAATGAACAGGTTAACTAACATGAAGATGAAAACTTCTTTTATCACATTACAGGTGTGTTTAAAGTTAAATAAATACATGAAAATTGTTTCAGTTTATTTAAGAAACTTAACGGCTCATATAAAGAGCAGTACCGTTCGCATCCTGTCTGGAATTTATTCCCGTTGTCAAGGATTAGGGGCCGTAAATTATTTTCTTTCGGCTGAGTTATGGCCGGCCGCGGCGATAGGCCGTTGTTTTACGCCTTTAATGGGGTGACATATCATTTTAGTTCGTCGTTTTTGTAAATATAACACGTCTATTTAAAGTATCACTCGTAAACTAACTTTTAATTAGTCTAATGACCGCCGTTAAATATGGGTCGTTGTTTTGTATTCTCGCGGAATTCATAGAATACATAGTAGCCGGATTTCTTAACTGAGTCCACACTTTTACTAATACTCATTGACATTAAATCAGAATAATCTTAGTAGACGCGGATAATACGCTATGAGGTGGTAGATATCGTCACCATAGAGTAAAAACCTCGACAATAGAATTTCGGAATTGTTCATACTATTTCATTTATTAAACGATTCATGAAATTTGTGTCGTATTTATTAGACAATGCATCTAAAACATAAATAATAATTGAATAAGCAATGGTTATCAACATTTTAAGGATGCAGGGGGCAGTTTTTTCTTCCTATTGTAAAGTTACCTCTTTCACATATCCAAGGTTTTCACTCGAAGGCGAGGATATGTCCTTATATAGTATTGTATGATTTTTTTGATCCGACCGCATGGTCTTGTCACCACATACGTGGGGCAACATGACTAGATTTTTTTAGTACCTTGTATTGTTTTTATAGATTTGTATCTCTAGAGTTACTCCTAGAAATTCCGTGAGGATACAAAACAACAATCTGTATAGCAGGACAGGTGGTCTATTTTATACACGAAGTGACTATTACCCTTTTGTAAGAAAATTAGTACGGGCTTTAAGGTAAGCTTACACTGACGGTAAATACTACTAAATACCTCAACAGGCTCTCGGCTCACTCACTAATTAGGCAGAACAGACAGGCCATTGATGGTGTAATCCCGACTTAATTATTTTCCATTCTACCCGAAAGATGAAAGGATTTATGATATCTAAAAATAGATCGACTTTCATGAAATTGTAAGGAGAGAAACCGTGTTGTTTACGTTCTAAATTAAAGTGAAATAATGTTAGGCATATCAATATTTGTTCTTTTCCTTTGAGATGTAAAAACGTTGTTTGTATGTTTCACAATATATCAGAAAACGCGTTAATATCAAGCGACACTTGCTGAAGCGCAAATAAAACACGGACATTTGATTTTACGAGGCTTGGCGGTATAATTAACTGGCTAAAGATTTTTGCTCATGATAAGTTAAATGATTATAGAATTATTTTAGCCTTCTCGCATGAGCTCAATGAATGTCTCAATTTAAGGGTTTGACAAAATATACTACGTTGGTTTGAATATTAACTTGAAGGCAAAACATGACCTTAAGTTTTCAATCAACACACAAGTGTGGAGCAACGTTTAAAAAAAAAAAGCCTCTTCCCAACTGTGCTATCAACTACTAGGAATGAGCTTTCGATATAATTTTGTTATCTATTGGTGTGTGTATGTGTGAATGATCTACGCTGTTGGTCAAGGGGCTTTTACAGCTTCACAGGAGACGAGCGTGCAACAACTATGTTCCAGTCGGAACGTCTGTGCAAACACGTAAGGCTTGATCGATATATTTGTTAATACGCCATGTAAATTCGAACCATTTTTAGTTTGAAAGATTTTTTATGAGATAGCTCATAACAGTTAATTTGTAATCTTGGTGGCAGTTGTGTAATTCGATAAAATAACTTTTAAATTTACTATTATTGCATCTACATGAAGTATGTAAATTGTAAAGTTGTAATTTTGACTATACGTAAATTATTTTATTATTATGTACATATTTTGTACGTTATTCATATAAAATATAAATACAAACAATAAATATACATAAAACTAATATATCTACACTAATTATAATATAATAAAGAGCGAAGATTTGTATTTTTGTGTGTTTGTAACGAATAAAGTCAAAAACTACTGGACCGATTTTAATTATTCTTTCACTATTAGAAAGCTACGTTATTCAGAAGTAACATAGCCTATAAAACATAGACCCGGTAGGTGGCGCTGTAGTCTACCGGGTACGAAGTCGCGAGACACTGCTAGTACGCTATATTTATTTATTTTATTTGATACATATACAGGTTACACCCAAGATATGATTACATTAGGAATAATATACACATTTATGAGCTAGGAAATAACCCTAAGATAATGTACACATGAGTATAGTATAAGAAAAAAGAAAGCAGAACATCAACTGTAACTGTAATACAGCTCAGGATTTAGTGCACTGATGTTACAACATTAAACATATTAAAAAAGATAGTGAATCTGTAAAACTAAGTCAACTGACTATCATGCAAATAAAATTACCTCAAATTAATAGAAACAGAACAATTGATTAGAATAGATAAAAATTTAAAATTAAAAAATTAAATTGACTGCCTTGTTGGTCTGGTGGCAAAGCGCATCGCTTTGTGATCACGAGGTCCTGGGTTCAAATCCTAGGTCGGACAAATGAAGTTTTTCTAATGAAAAATTCCCAGTATGAGTCCGGGGTCTGGAATTGTGCCCGGTATATGGCAATAGGCTCGCCCCCTATTACATGGGACCTAACATCGTCGGCGAAACGTGGGTGTACTCAGTACAACTCTGCCACCCCTGGGAATATAGGCGTGACGGTAAAAAATTAAAAATAAATTAAAAATTAAACATAAGATAACAGAAAGTAATAAGAAATAAAACATACCCGTAATAGACACCATTAAAATATATATATAAAATACGCTATAAAAAGAGTGCTTCTCACAATTTTGTTAGTTCTTTTCCTTTGACAAAACTCACTAGTTAGATACTAAACTTACACATTTTACAAGCTAATCAGAAGTCCTCATCCCTGTACAATTGATGGAATACTTTTAAATTATAACTTTCTCATTAACTTTATACGCTCTACTTGTCATTCCATATTCGTAATAGCATAAGTTTTCATATAAATTGCCGCCGAATTTATCTGTCTCCCTCTGTACGGACGTTAGTGACGGATGACAGGGGCGATAATTAGTATGATCGTGCTATTCTGGGCTCTCTGCCGGCGCCCTTCCTCCGCTAGGGCTAAAAATGGCCCAATCAGTCAAACCGTACCTTCGCGCCACGGAATCACATAAGGATGTCTCTAGTAATGAACTTCAGAATAGATTTTATGGGAACACGTTAAGTATTTTGATTACTGAGTTGAGATTTGGTAGTTGACTGGTAAAATATGTTGTAGAGTCGTTGGTTCGTATGCAAAGTCAAAGAAAAATTGATAGGTAGATGAGTGGGGCCATTGGTGTAGACGAGTAACCCTTTAATTTACCTTCCGTAGGGTATTGTTGTTATAAATGAAGTCAATAGTCGATCGGAAAAAGAAAAGCTACGGAAAGAAAAAAAAACTTTAGATTTTTCTTACTGGTTTAAAGTCAAGGGAGGCTCGTAAAAAACGGTTTGGATTATGTGAGAATTTGCAGTGTATCTAGACAAGCAATAAATTACGCTGTACTTAATAGAAAGTGAATCGTACCGTGAAATGGAACAAGAAGCAGAACTGAAAACAATCCCATAAGTTATGGGAAAGTTAACACTTAAGTTCAGTGATGAATTTCCTACGGGCATGCATCGATGTTTTTTATTTTCCTATTTTAGACAAGATACTGAAGTTTTTGCAAGAAATAGCGAATTACAGTTGTTCTTATAAAATCAGAAATATATATTCAATTATTTACAAGAAAAATATGTTTAAAATTGGATTTGTTTGATACTTTTTTTTTCTCTTAGTAATGTAAAATCTGCTAAATTCACTAAAGATATTTTTTTCTTCATCTGTCTACTCATCGAAATTAACTTATCACAGTCATCTTTTTCTGAACGAACATATCGAGGATATAATAAAAAATATATATAGCACTTCGGAAACTATCTAAAGTGCAATCGTAGATGTAAATATATATCCAGACTAAGGAATCAAAGCTACAAGAAAAATCAAAGAGCTTAACGGGGCCGGAGGCAAGTAACGTGCAAAAACATAACATGTAACATTGGCAGTACCATCACATTCGTCCGCCCGCACTTTGAGTAACTCAATCCAGCGCTCAAAGGGACAGTCACCTCAAATAGATGGGCCGTCGTACTTTGGATCCGAATACGTGGATCTTCTGTGAGTTATTCAATTTGTATCAACGAAGATGTTGGTCTGCTAGATATGATATTTTATGTATGAAGCTGTATTCTGTCAGCTTTTTTTTTTGTAATAATTATCGTTTCTACTTAGATTAAAGAAAATAGTTGGATTTATCCGTAGGTTGCGAAAACACGCGATATTGTATCAAATCGCCGAGGTAAAGCAAAGGTTAGAGAAGAAGAAGTGAAAATTGTGTACCATATGATTTTTGTTTATTAATCAGCCATAATGGTAGACAGAGTCTTATCTGAAGGACAAGTCAAGAGTCTCCGTAACCGGCGGGCATGTATGAGGCGACTATGAGAGTGGAGGAAGCCAGAGAGGTATGTAAGGAAAGAACCTGTTGGAACTCTGTACTCTATGCCTATCCCGCAAGGGATCTGGCGTAATGATATAGATTGACCGATAGAGATAATGGTACATGCATACAATTATTATGCTGTTTTCTATTCAGTGCTAATTTCCATTTTTTTATAATTACTTACTTTTGCTGGAAGTAGTTATGTCCAAGTAGTAATAGTGACGTATTTATAGTTACTTCAACTATTATAAATTACTCAATACTCAATCGGTTATTGCAATCCACAATTTTTACATAGTCATGGTGTTGTAAACAGGAATGGTACCATTATGGACCCTGTAGTGCACAGCAATATGTGAGAAATTTGCCTATATAATTTAACAAAATTAGCCCTGTTAAGAAACTGTCCCACTGTTGGGCACACGCCTCCTCTCAAACTGAGAGGGCTTAGGCCATAGTCCACCACGCTGGCCCAGTGCGGGTTGGCGAACTTCGAGAAACTCTTAGGCATGCAGGTTTCCTCACGATGTTTTCTTTCACCGTTAAAGCAAGTGATAATTAATTTTAAATACGCACATGCTTTCGAAAAGACAGAGGTGCGTGCCTAGGTTTGAACCCGAGACCTCTAACTTTGCAGTCCAACGGTCTAAATACTAGGCTATCACTGCTAATTAAACTTAATTAAAATATAGATACTATACTGTACTTTCTGCCTACACCGCAAGGGGCCTGGCGTGGTGATAGATACTATTAACCTCTAAGCTTATATTAAGAAATTATTGTTATTGTCTGAATAAAGAAATGATTAGTATTCGACCGAAGCTTCGGCTTCGGCTTTGGCCACCTTCGGCCTAAAATACTACCTTCGGCCAATCTTTCGGCTTCGGACAAAATGGGCCGAAGTTTTGACCGAAGCCCCATATAGGTTTGCAGCAAGCACCGAAATTGAACGATCTATTACAATCGACGCCTTATGAATGCTTTTAAGTAAAAAATGAGACTACCTCGTTGGTCCTGGGTTCTAATCCGAGGTCGGACAAGTGTAGTTTTTCTAACGAAAACTTCCCAGTCCGAATCCGGAGTCTGGAATTGTGCTCGGTATATGACAATAGGATCGCCCCCTATTACATGGGACCTAACATCGTCGGCGAAACGTGGGTGTACTCAGTACACCTCTGCCACCCTCGCTTGGGGAATATATATATATTGTGTGTGTAAATATTATAAAGTATAATATTATACTCTGTACCCTCTGCCTACCCTAAAATGGAACTGGCGTGATGATATAGATATATAATAAATAAAATTATTTTAGTATTATTATTATTTTAGTATAGATAGATAGATAGATTTTAGTATTATTATTTTTAACTACTAGTAGGTAATTTTAATCAAGTCGTCGAGGTTACACAGTCAATATAATTTTTTTTAAATTTAGCCAATCATGACCCAAAGGTTTAATAATAGCTCTAAGAATAGAGTTATTATTAAACCTTCGGAGTCGGCTTCGGCCTAAGGTTTTGGTGATGGCCTATTAATCGGCTAAAATAAAAATAAAATCGACCTTCGGTCGGACACTAGAAATTAGTATCTACTATGAACCAGGTACATAGATCCAGATCCCAAATAGATTTCGATAACGATATTTAATAGATTAATAAACGTGGCACATCCAGCGAAATTGTACACGGAACGCATGCATCTGCATCCCCGCGGGACGTGGCTGGCTGTGTCGCCGGCAAGCAGGGCGGGATCGATCCGCCCCAGTACCGTGCCGACCGCCCTGTGTGCACCACGATCGGCTACCGCCCGCCGCGAAGCCTCCGCGTTTAGGCGGGAACGCGTATATAAACATCTCGTAATTATTAAATAAATCTATTTTTCGGATCTTATCCATTGAGTTATGAAGTACTACATAGAGAAGCTACTTCAAACAAATAACCGCGTAATTTGATGATCGCGCAGTCCGCGGGGATGTTTGTGTTATCATAGATAATAAAATCATTCGTTTCTCAAGTATTTTAAACAGTATCTCAGTGGAGGCTTATTTTTGAAACAAAACTGCATTCGAACGTGTCACGTAGCGGCAAGAACTTGGTGTAAAGTGAGCTAGGGTGTATGCACCTAACCTAACTTTTGCTATTAAATAATTAGTTGAGTTTTCTCTTGCATGTAGTACAAAATAACTCCAATGATTTTATAGTTATTTATTTTCGATCTTTATGTTCTCGACATTTAAATTCCGAAAAATAGTTTTATTTTATGTGTGATATATTTGTTGAAAATAGGACGATATCTCGTAATTATATGCCATTTTATATCTATCAACTTTTTAAGTGATATTTATATTGCGTTATTTGATTAGTGTTAGTAAACATACGTAAGTGTGTTTTTGAGATTTGTGTAGCGTGCTGTTAATAGGGGTAGTTTGTAAAGGTGGACGCGGAGAACGGATTATCTTAGATTTTAACCAATTATTTCATAGATTTACAATATACTAATCAGAAGGTAAATTGTCTTTTTACGTACTATGTCTACTTACGTACGTAAGATTATGTTAAAAAAATATACATAAATTGTTTCAATAGCGATTTTTCTATACTATTAAAAGTTGGATTCCGGTTCCGGTTGTCAAAGTGCCAACAGCGTTGTGATTATACCTCTCGAAAATCAAAGATTTAAAAAGTTATACGCTATATCTGAACAAAAACACCGTTAAAAACAACACTACAGTTGCCGTGGTAGATCCGGAAAAAACCATCCGTCGAATTCTCACTGCATCTGTCCAGTAAAGTGAAATTGAAGATCCACAACAACGTCCGAGGTTAGAACATAAATTAACCGCCATTTTGACATTTCAATAAGTTGCACGTGACTTCAACTGTTAGTCTAATGTCACTGATACTGTGATGTCACTCTAACTGTCACTCGGTTCGGTTGGTATCAACTACAGTGTTGCCAGAACAAGAAAACCCAAAGTTACTATTTATTTTACTATTACGTTCCGTTCCACGTAACTTGACCTGACATTATGGAGGGACAATTTGAAATATTATTTGAAAAAATGAAAATGGAAATGAAAAAGCAGACAATCGAATTAACAGAATCTCTTACAAAAAATATTATGGATCGGATGGAGGAAAAACTAATGCCTATCAAGGAGGAAAACGAAAAACTAAAAGAAAAAGTCGGCAAATTAGAGAAGGAGATAGAACATTTAAAAAGGGAAAAGAAAAGTAAAAACCTAATTATTTTTGGATTAGAAGAGGGCGAAAACTCAACAGCTGAGCTATTCCAAAATATAAAGGAAAACTTCAAAAGAGACTTAAACATCAACTTAGAAGAAAACGAAGTAAACAAATTAAACCGCCTAGGAAAACCAAAAGCTGAGAACAAACCGAGACCTGTACTATGTTCCCTTTTAAGCGAATGGAAGAAGAACGAAATTACAAAAAACAAAAAGAAACTAAACGGAATTTATATATCGGAGGATTATTCGAGAGAAGTATTAGAAAAAAGGAAAGCTCTACAACCGCAATTACTAGAAGAGAGGAAAAAAGGAAACATAGCTTTTCTGAAATATGATAAAATGATAATCATAGAACCTAACACCAACAATGATAAAAGGAAAAGGGAACAATCTACCTCACCCCAGTCACCGTCAAAAAGTCAGCCCAAAAAACAACAAACGCTGAGCTCTCTCAAACACAACAGAGCAAACGCCTTCGAAGTAATGAGAATCAAATCAAACTCTTTAACCAATATTTCCACACGCAAGAACCAATAGCAATTAACATTCGGAACACCGGAAATTCAAACAAACTACGAAAACCAACAAAACGTAAAATCACAATCTCCCCCAATCCGACTGGTCCTCGTGGGGGATGAAGACCACAACCCTCCAACATTCCAAAAAAGAAAAGAAAATAAAATCTATATTGCAGCACTAAATACCCTTACTCTGAAAAACGAAGAAAACTTAACAGAATTAACATACGCGCTAGAACATATCAAATGGGACATCGTTGGCCTTAGCGAAGTGAGACGATTGGGAGAAAGAATTGTTTCATATAAGGATTTCTTATTATACCATCTAGGGACCACTCCTGGCCACCATGGGGTTGGCTTTATTGTAAAGAAACACCTGACAGACTGTATAGAAGGATTTATAGGCCTTTCGGAGCGCACAGCAATGATGAATTTAAAGCTACCAGGATATCGAGATTCATGGTCTATTATACAAGTGTACTCACCTACAGAACAGTCAGACCTAGAAGCAATAGATACATTTTATCTTGAATTAAATAAAGTTATCCGAGATCACGCTCATAAAAACTTAATAGTAATGGGAGACTTCAATGGTAAAATTGGAGACAAACGTCCTAGTGAAAACACACTAGGACCATTCACATACTGCAACAAAACCAGAAGCAGGAACGGAGAAAAAATTATGAACTTCACACTAGAAAACAACCTTACTATTTTAAATACTATATACAGGAAAAATAAGAAAAGAATGTGGACTTGGATCTCACCAGACGGGAACACAAAAAATGAAATTGATTTCTTCATGACCAACAAAAACAGTTACTTCAGCAACTTCAACGTCATCAACCAATTTAACTTCAACACCAATCATAGGCTGATCAGGGCAGAATTAAAAACAAAACAACCAAGGAAACCTAGACCAAGACAAGAACCAGTAAATGTAAAGCTCGGAACACACCAAATGGAACAATTAACAGCCAGCCTGAGAGACAAATTCACAAACTATAAAGAAAACACAAAGAACCTAAACATACAAGAAAAATACAACTGGATAGAGAATATTATTAAAACTGAAACAAAACTCGCTGCAAATACTAGTAGCGAACGCAAGCAATGGCTTACAACTACCACTATAAAATTACTAGAACAAAGGAGCCACTTAATTAACACAAGAGACGCGAAGGACAGAAGAAAACATCTAACAGAAATTAACAAAGAAATAAAGAAAAATATAAGAATAGATAGGAACAGAAATAGAATGGAGACTATTGAAAAACACATAATAAAAACGGGTGGTGTCAAAAAAGCATACAAGGAACTAACGAAATCTATAGACTGGGTAGTAAAAATGAAAAGCAATAGAGGAAAATGGAACCACGACAGAAAAGACATATTGGAAATTGCAACATCCTATTACAAAGAACTGTATGAGTATAACAACACCTCGCGAGAAGAAATAAATTTGGTAGAGACCGCAGATATCCCCAAAATCCTTTACGTTGAAATAGAGAAAGCAATAGATACACAACGGAAAGACAAAGCACCAGGCCCCGATGGTATAAATAACGAGATCTTAATACAAAATAAGCAGGCTATCGTACCGATCCTCACGGAAATATTTAAAGATATCATAGACACAGAAATTATCCCACAGCAATGGACAGAATCAAACATTATCCTTCTATATAAAAAGGGAGACAAACACGACATCGGAAACTACCGTCCAATCAGTCTCATGTCTAACATATATAAGATATTTGCCAAGATACTTTTAAAACGGATGGAAGGAACGCTAGATGAACATCAACCCATCGAACAGGCGGGTTTTCGGAAAGGCTACTCGGTAATCGATCACATCCATGTTGTGCGCCAGGTCTTAGACAAGTATAAAGCCTACCAGCGCGAGTATTATATTGCTTTCATCGACTATACCAAAGCATTCGACTCCTTGTACCACGAAATGATATGGAAGTCCCTAAAGGAACAAGGAATCGAACAAAAATATATCCGCTTAATAAAAAATGTATATAGTCATAGTACCGCGAGAATCCAACTCGAAAAGAAAGGTAACCCATTTAGAGTAGAAAAGGGTGTCAGACAAGGAGACCCTCTATCTCCAAAACTATTCTCAGCGGTTCTCGAAACAATCTTTAGGGGTCTTAACTGGGAAAACCTCGGAATCAATGTCGACGGAGCCTCCCTAACACATCTGAGGTTCGCAGACGATATAGTGTTATTTGCTGAAACGCCGGAAAACATACAAAAAATGATACATGAACTAGCGGATGAAAGTGAGAAGATAGGTTTAAAGTTGAACCCAGAGAAAACAAAGGTTATGACAAACGGGAAGAAAACCACCATACATCTAGGAAATAACCAAATCGATTACACCGACGAATACATCTATCTGGGACAGCTTATAACACAAGAGGATGCTATACGCAAAGAAGTTGAGAGAAGAATAACAAATGGCTGGAAGAGATACTGGAGTCTGAGAGAGGTCATGAAAGACAAAACTCTTCACATTAATGTGAAGAAAAAGCTTTTCAACACCTGCGTACTACCTGTTTTAATGTATGGCAGCCAAACATGGGCTTTAACACAAAATACGACGAGAAAACTGGAAATCTGCCAACATGCAATGGAAAGAAGTATGCTGAATGTGAAAAGGTCGGACCGAATAAAAAACCATGTCATCAGAAAAAAGACGAAGGTCATAGACATAACATTAAAAATTAGAAGACTCAAATGGCAATGGGCAGGGCACATGATAAGAGGCCCAGAGAAATGGAGCAAACTTGTGTCACAATGGTACCCTAGAGAAGGGAAAAAGAAAAGGGGCAGACCACAAAAAAGGTGGGATGATGACATTAGGCAAGTAGCAGGAGTAACGTGGAATCGAGTGGCCCAAGATAGAAAGGAATGGAAAAGGTTGGAGGAGGCCTTTGCCGATTGGCAAACAGACCTACAAAAAATAATTAAGTATTAGAATAGAATAGATTAAGATTAGTATAGCTACACAAATATATTTCTATATCCACACTCATAGTTCTTAATACTTTGTAAATAGATACTAAGTTGGTCTGAATAAAGGGCTTTATTATTATTAAAAGTTGCAATCAAAAGCTGTGTTACTTTTCGTACTGTCGGAAAATAATAATAAATTACAGTACCTGAGTCTACGTTCTGTTGTCCCCCCGAAGGCACAAGTTCGCAAGTCTCGTTTATCACAGAATTGGGAAAGTTTATTTTGAAATATATGATCTAATTTGGCAATATTTTGTTAAGGGAGCACTGGGGGGAATTGGGAGAGTAATTTAAATTGGAAACACTATTATTGTTTATGCCATGAAGTTGATTCATATAGAAGCTATGTTTGTTAATGTGTATAATATAAAGTTAGGTATACTCTACAAAATACTGAATGTTATGTTAATCAATCGAGGACTGGACATTGTACGCAGGTCATTTGTCAGATGTGTATCGTAATATATGTGTAGATAATTAATGGTTATAATTAACTCGGATAGGGTATATTATAATCAGGTTCGTAGAGACCATGCAATATGCTTATGGATGGTTATTGCAATTGATTTTGCACTAGTCAATGACCTCTGTTATTGTGTTGATACCTTATATGTAGGTATTTACTTCGATTGTATTTGATATAACCGCCAGTTGTTTAGTTTTAATTTAATAAGGTTTTTTAGATAATTGAATTTATCTTTATAATGGAACTTCAATATTATTCGGATAACTAATGGAACAAATTTGGTTTTCTCAGTAGCATGTCGAAGTCTTGAATCATTCTTAGTATAGTATAGGAACAAAAGGCTTCCTCCCTGTTGAATTAAGACCCGCCATCGTAAGTAATATGTAATGCGTGAGAGCATAGTTATGTAAGAAGTATATTTTGGATATATAGAGGTATAATGTACTAAATAAATGTAAAATAAAAATAAATATATTACATACTCATGAAATTCAAATAAAAAACTACAGTTCTTACATTTTTTATCTATCTATCGACACGCCAAATCCCGTGCGGGGTAGGCAGAGTAGTCTCATATTTTAAAAATTCATTAATCTAGATATTTACTGACAAATAGAGTACCGTTTTAAATATTACTTACCGGGGTCTATGAACTATGACTTAGTTTAAGTTTAAAGTCAGAGTTACGTTGCGGCGACAATGCGTGGGCAGAGGTTACTAAGTTTTTATTTCAATGCGTCCGTTTTATTCAGAGTTCATTTGTAATAACGGTCCATGAGATATAATTTGTTACTTTTTATAATTTTAAAGTTATAGCTTTTTTAATCGTGGTTCCCCAGTGGGATCGCGTGGGTTACTTATTTATTGTGATTTGTTTTTTGTTATAGAAGGTAGGTATATAATATTGTTATACGTAACCTATAATTTATGCACCAAATTTTAGGTCGCAACTCGGTCTTATTATTCGATCTGACCAGTTTTTAAAGACATTTATTTGTTACCAGAAGAAATGGCGTACATCATCATTTATTTTTTCCCTTATTACTTATTATCCATTATTTAGGGAAAAACGATCTTTTTTGTAAAAGTTACATGGACCAGAAGAATAGAATAGCAGACGTTTTGTGCCCACTTCTAAAACGCACAAATAAAAAAGAATGTCATATCGAAAAGTAAAACTACATTCTATGCCACATTCCATTGCTCACATAAGCAAAATTGAGACCATATCACATGGCTAAACATTTCTCTGCATAATCGAAATTAATGTAAACCCAAAGCCACATACGCATGCCGCGTTAAGGCTCTCTCCATCAGGAACTTGTCAGACGCGATTAGCGCCCCCGCCCGCACTGTCGCAGCGTCTGAACCCGGCCTAATCCCGGCTACACGCAACCCGCACACAATAACGTATAATAATATTATTTTATTTAATTAATAGCGTGTGCGTGACAGTTAATATGGCAGCAATCATAATACAATAAATTAATTAAGATTATGTATGGTATACTTTTTATTTAATTTATTTTCGCCTCGTTATTTAGTATGCGATATTTTATCGATAAAAATATTGTAATTACTAATTGGACTATTAGTGTTTAAAAGTTGAATAATTGGGAATAACATGTTGTCGCTATTTGAGCTAAATATGTAATATTTTGATCGCTCTTCTAACTTTTAAGCGATGAGTTTATGTTTATATTCTTAATAGATACATACGAACACAGATTATTGCTTCCTTCACTCTTATAGTTCACCCAATACTTAGTTGCCGGCTTTAAACATTTGACTCTTTATAATAATATAAAAAAAAATCATCTTGCCTATAATCCGCAAACGAATATGGCAGAGCAATAGTGACAGAGGCGTATTACGTATACCTACACTAATTCCCATTCTCCGTGCTCCCAATATAATAGGGTGGTCTCAACTCTGCACTCAACTCTTTTTTAATAGCCTATTCTGTATCCTTTTGCTGGGCAAAGCCCTCCCCTTTACGTCGCCACACAAATCGATTCTGGGCCTGTAATATGTCTTTACCGCATAAGTGTCCAAGTCGTCACGCCATCTTCGTCTCGGCCGACCACGGCGTCTGTGACCGTTCTGAGGGGTCCAAACCGTGACAATGTTCGCTCAACTTTGCAGTTCCATACGAACGACATGTCCTGCCCAATCCCACTTCAGCTTTGCCGACTTAAAGCCTACATCCGTAACTTGCGTCATAGAATGCAGCGTGGTGTTCCTGACGCGGTTCGTCCGTTTAACACCTAAAATGGTGCGTTCCATTGCTTTTTGTCTGGACCTTAAGTCTGGATTTCTGTTGTTCAGTCAGCGACCAAGTTTGAGCACCGTAGGTTAGGACAGACAGAATGCACATATCGTCGAGTCTACGCTTGAGGGACAAGGGAAGGTCACCCGTCATCATATCCCTCGTAGACCAAAAACTCTTCCAGGCGTTCTCTACCTTTCGAGTTATTTCTTTATTTTGCCGTTTTTGAAACGAGACTATCTGGCCCAAATAAGTATACTCGTCGACATATTGCATGATCTGCCTATCTACCTCTACCCTACATTGCGTACTGTTGGTCATGAGCTAAGTTTTTGACCTGTTCATCGATAATCCAGCCTCAAGGCTTACTGTACTTAGGTCTTGGAGAATTTTTTGTAGATGTGATGTTTTGAATGGAAACAGTACAATATCATCGGCAAAGCGGAGGTAAGTCGATCTTGTGCCGTTGATTTTAATGCCCGAAGATTGCCATGAGGTATAGACTTTCTTGAATATTACCTCCAGAGCGCTTGAAAACAATTGCGGTGACAATGAATCTCCTTGCTTGACTCTGCGCTCTATTTTAAACTTTAGGCCTGTTCTTTGGGGTAATTTAATGGGTGCTGTACTCTTTTGATAGATGGAATTAATAAAGTTAGTGTAATATGCATCTATGTTTTGATGCTGAAGAGCACAGAAGACAAAGTTATGCATAATGCTGTCAAATCATCATCATCATATTCATGTCAGCCTATACTTGTCCATTGCTGAACATAGGCCTCCCCAATCGCTTTCCAGTGTGACCGGGCCGATGCCATCTGCATCCAACGACTTCCTGCGATATTTACAAGATCGTCTGCCCATCTGGCAGGCGGTCGTCCCACGCTACGCTTGCTAATACGTGGTCTCCACTCTACAATCTTTCTGCTCCAACACCCGTCCAATCTTCGCGCTATGTGACCCGCCCATTGCCACTTCTGCTTGCTAATCTTAAGGGCTATGTCAATGACTTTGCTTCTTCTACGAATATCCTCATTCCTAATTCGATGACGTAGAGAAACGCCGAGCATAGCTCTTTCCATAGCTCGCTGAGCAACTCTGAGCTTTTTTATGAGACCCATTGTAAGAGACCACCTCTGATCCTTATATCATCGCTGATAACACACATTGACTAAAAATTTTAGTCTTGAGGCACTGAGGTATTTTGGATGATAAGATGTTGCGCAGTTTTCCGTACGCTGCCCAGCCGAGTTGGATTCGCTGTCGATGTCGCGATTCTGTCAAATGCTTTAGAGTAAATCACAAAAGCCAAATACAGTGGTTTGTTAAATTCTGGTATTTTTCGATAATCTGATTAACAGTATGGAGATGGTCTGTGGTAGAAAACTTAGGGCGAAAACCGGCTTGTTCGGGAGGTTGAAAGGAGTCAAGTGTAGAGGCAATTCTGTTTTCAGACTAAAGAATTTACCGATAGAAAAACCTGAAAAACAATTTTTCTAAGGATAAAAACTCAAGCTCTCATGATCTTCAGCTGCTCAGTCTCATTACACTAAGGCAGTCTATAAAATTACAAATAAATTCTATTTTCAAACATAAAAGTAATGTTCTTCTAGGAAAACGTGTATTGTAAACATTCAGCGGATGTACAGAGGAGACGTCGCGTCGTGTCGGTTCCGGACGCCTGAAAGGGATGCTCGAGTCATTAAGCCCATAGATATTTTGAATTGGACTAATATCGCTCCGTTGGCCTTTTGTACTATATTGTGTTGTAAATCGGTTTGTACGGGTGTTTGCGTGGAGATTAGGCCATTGATGTAGGTAGCTGTAGATATGGATTGTGATCCCATTAAATGGTAGGCTTGTTTGGTAAGCTTGGTGGCTCCGAATATGATATATTCTGTTGTTTCTTGTAATAGCGGTATTTCTCGCTAGAATGCCTCGTTGGTCTAGTGACTGCCTTATACGGGTTTGAATCCTAAATCGGAAGTGTGATTTTTGTATCAGAAAATTTTTAGTAGCCGTTTTGAGTCTGGCATCGGACTCGATATAATGGCATTAGACTCGCCTCCTGTTATGTAGATAGACAGGTACACATCTGCCACGCTTAGTATACAGTCTGTGTAATAATCTTCTCAAGCATGTAACACAAAAACAATTTGCATAGTTTTAACATATAAACTTATACTTTTGCTCATGAGTGTACCTAAAAACAAAATATCTACTATATACTAATCTACTATTCAATTGTCATGAATATTTTTCTACTTTAATTAAACGGCAAGTTTTGCAGCTTTTTGTGCAAATTTAAAAGTGTGTTGTAAAAGAAAATGTTTAAGGAAAGGGCAATCAGCTATCCATATAGTTGGTACATACGTACTCAATTTATTTGTACTTATTCGATGCCTTTTCCATAAATAGTACATTGAGGGTCTGGGTTGAATACAAAATCTTTTATACTTAAAGTATGTTACATTGTAGCATAAATAACATTCATAAATTTAAATTCTGTAAAGGGATTATGTCTGTGTGAGTCGTGTCACCACGAAAGCCCACTAAAGGACTCAGTGTGGCTGTATAGACAATTTTACATATACCTATATATCCAAATTATATCCGAAATAATCTGGCGTGATGATGTCTCGGTCTAGTGGTTAGAGGGTAGGTTGCCTGAATCGCTTAATCGAAGCTTCGGTTCCCGCCCAGGACAATTATTTGTGGAATCCATGAATGTTTGCCTCAGTTTGGGTATTGCCTCAGTATGTATAACCGCATCCAAGAAACAGGAATTTGATGCCTAGTATTAGGCTAAGTTTAGACAAAAAATGTCAGAAGGTTTTGAGCCTCTACGTTTTCCGTAAAACATTGTTTTGTGAAGTGTCAAAGTAGATATGAATTTGGCTAAAAACTGATGCACATTGTAATAATAGTTCACAGTCTCTATTTAACAGCGCAGACTACGCAGCTAATTTTAGTGGTCTACGACGAGTGCGAAATGCGTGAGTTGTTCAGTCAATCTACCAACGTAAGGGTGCGAAAATTTCCAACAGAAATCGGATAAAACTGCTCGTTGATAGGCCCGGCTTCACCCACGAGTTATCCCCTTGCTTTGTACTAAATAATCATATAATTGGCCGGTGGCCACCGCATCCGCAAAGGCCGGGCATTTACATTTTAATCACGCGTTGATTTGAAGTAATGCCTCTACGTGTACGTATATTTTACACTTGGTTATCTGTGAAATGGGTATCGTGCTTATTAGTACATCTATGATAACATTTTAGGATGGCAAAATGTGTCTTATTATATTAAAAATAAATGCATATATACGGAGCATGTAGAGTGATGTGTACCCACTCAGACTTTTCGTCATCGTTATCATCATCATCATGTCAATTGTTTTTAAGAAATTTAAAATCATACACAATAAAAATACTGTCATAACAAATTAGAAACTCGATTACTTTCATAGTGAAAGTTTGAATTGACAAAGTTTTTCTTTTAAAATATATCCATTTAAATACAGTCATACCGAACATATAACTTGTCCACTTAAACAAGGAACGTTAAACTTGACAAAGTTGACAGTTTCACAAAATATCAAGAATTATACTTCTTAAACAGTATCCAGAACCAAAATACTATACTACGGTCTTGCAACGCAACAAATCATGTTTTCGTCCTACGCATTTACGTTCCCAAAATAATATTCTATAATAATCTGTCATAAATCACGCTCATCCTACTTACCCACTGCGCCAGAACAATATCTCATATCAGTGGAATGTCGCTTCGCATCACACCGACCGACACGGCCACTGTGTTAATTATGTACAGAGCAACAACGCCCAAGACATAATACACGCAGCAGCTAAGTGCTGAGGGCTTAGCACAAACGAATTGACGCCAGCGTAACGCTATCGAATTGATATGCCATCCTTTTCACTTTATAAATTGATTAAATAAACATGAAGTAAGCATTTTCAACAATCCATCTTTCTATATGAGGATATAGAAAGACAACAAATACTTGCATGGTAGAGAGAGAGAGACGAATGAACGAAGTTCCAACGGGTTCTTTCCTTACAGATTTCTCTGGCTTTGTTCAGTTTAATAGTTCGTCTAATACACGCTAGATACGGAAACTTGACTTGGACTTCAGATAACACACGGTCTATTTGGCCATGGTAAGATAGTTTAGGTCTTCCCTGGTATTTAAATTCTTCCATTTTTGCATTTTTTATGCTTTATCATTCTTTCTTCCAACATTCTTTCTATATTCCCGAACCACCACAGCATATCTTTTCTCATCTTTGCACTAATACTATGTTTTATATTTACACGCTTTCTTACTATGCTGTAGCGAACACCACGCGCTCTTAGAAGTTGTGGCTCTGTAAGTTATATACACGGTAAGTCACTTCGTAAGGTGTGCAAAAGAAGCGACACGTCCCCCGGGTTCCGTGAAACTTAATTCGGTTTCACTTGAGGCGACGTCTTAATTAAGCTCGACTGACTCGTGTGGGTTTTGTGTTAATAAGTTGCTGCGGGTACTGAGTTTCGTTAAGAACTGTATAAGGGGAACTTCCTCTTAAATACTTAAATTGGAAGATTATACAATTTTGTACTAAGTATAGGCAAGTTATTTTTTTTTATTAAAGTAAAACATATTCGGTGTACCTGTTTTTTAGTTTTATTTTGGTAATTTGGTAATAAGTATGGTATTATTAGTAAGGTATTCTGGTAATTTTTTTTGGTTTTCAATAGACTCTTATTCTTTTACGCGAATTGTGGTGGTGGTAGATTTAAAAAAAATAAAGTACGTATAGTAACAGAAATCTATGTTACAGATCAAATCTTGCTCAGTGGACCAGGTCTAAAACAATTTTTATTTATACAACCGGATCACCATTTAATTAGTACGAATATGATTAATAAGTCTCACTGCAAAGTAAAGGACGTCTCACAAATCGAGTTGAAAGTATATGGATCATCATACTCCATCACTCGGACCCAGTGTGGATTGGTGAACCATATAGTTTATGTTGTACGCTTTTTTATTACAATCAACAATTGCCATAAAAAAACGTGTGTACACGTACTTGAGTTACTAAGGCGAGTCAACGTACGTATTTTGCTCACGAAGTCATATACATCATTGCATACTCGTCTTCAATGATATTAAAATAATGTGACATTTATATGAACAGAAGATTCATGCGGTGCATACGGTGAATCGGAATTCCGTAATCTCAGGGCCCTTATCCGCTATGTCCGATTAAACACGTAACTCGGCACGTTACGATAAACTCGTGATATAATCGTTTAATGGTACTCCAGTAGCATACCGAATACCACTAGCCCTCGTTCGAGTGTGCTCTTAGCCGTTTGTTTCTATGATATCTTGAAATAAGCCACTAACGCGTAGTGATTATATTTTCTTCGATAAACACAATAAAATTTCGTAAATAATTAATACTAAAATAGTTTATCGGTGACAACAATCCTGCCGTAATACAAGTACGCCGTCTCCGATCAGACAGTAAAAGCATAGAGAAGACAATGTCATATGGTCAACCTCTATGGGTCATGATATGGACCGCTGCTATAGACATTAATCGACTATATAACACAGTTTCATTCCAGCACTTGATTAACGCGCGTTGAAAAAGGCGCTAGTTCGAACGTAGGGTTAACCCTATACACGATAATTTAATGATATTATCGTAACGCGCCGCGTTTGATCATAGCAAATAAGGGCTCAGATGATTATCGCGTCCGTTTAAAAATGTGCGCCCACCCTTGGAATCCAATACGTGTGTGTCAGTTGTGCGTAAAATAGACTCGCATTGAATCTTCAAAGACTTTCGACTCTTATTTCCGAATACAATAAGATAGTGGTAAAAATAAGCGTGCGGGTAGATTGTCAAGTTCGCGGGAACACGTGGGGAGCCGTCTATTTCTGATTCGGTGTCGCACTTATAGACTCACCATTATTTCTATTTATTTTGTTGACAACTACCGAACGTATGGAACTACGTAGGTTGTTGAACTGTCCGTAACAGGAACTTGAATGTCCCTTCCCGTCTAAGCTATATGTGTGAAAGAAATGGTTCAATATTTTAAATGAATTAACTATGTCTACTCTTATCTACCTATGTCTATGCCTACATATGGGATCTCTGTATTCTCTGCCTAGAGAGATAGAGGGATCTATGTCTACCATCACGCATGCGTTCCCCAAGCAGGGGCGGCACAGGTGTAACACATTTTCAACAGAATTCGAAGATAGGAACTCGTGATCGCTATTAGATCAAAGATACAGTCTGCCAACTTTTTTTAAGGTCTGTATTCACTACTGGGCTAATTAGTCAAATGTATTTGAACATAAAAATAGGACAGTAAAAAACTGACGGTACACCTTACGCAGATTTCAAAATATGTGCAAAAAGGGTATTTTTATTTAAACTAATGATTTACTTTAATTTAAGGAACAAATACACGCTCTACCATTCTTAGCTATAACTTTTTTTAATCGGTGGCGCTGTAAAAAATATATTTCTGAGCTAAGGAGGCTAAGTCATTTGACGTTTTCGTAATTTGTCGAGAAAGTTGTCAAGTTTATCTTTATTTAGTAAAGTTGTACTGTGAAAAGAATGGTATATTAACTTTATAATACGCTAACGTTAATCTATTCGAGCTGAATAGTTGCTATATTGTATTAAAACCTTTTTAGTGAGTGGCTATAGTGCTACTTTTATATATTTAAAAATGTGATATGTCAAATATAGAGTTTTTTTTAAGACAAAGGGAT
Source organism: Phalera bucephala (assembly GCA_905147815.2). Classification (NCBI taxonomy): domain Eukaryota; kingdom Metazoa; phylum Arthropoda; class Insecta; order Lepidoptera; family Notodontidae; genus Phalera; species Phalera bucephala. The sequence goes on along the minus strand of LR990617.1, from coordinate 13,713,229 downwards.
AAAGATACAATTTAGACACGAGCTAAACTCCTCTGTATTCTACTAAACCTCTACCTTAGTTATAAGAAATGGGTTAATAAATGCCCTAACTTGTGAAGTTACTATAACGTTTTTATGACTCTTGTATCGGCGGGTCAAGTGCGTAACCCCTCCCGTGTCATCTCGAATTCGTCATGTCATCGAAATGTAATAATTCCCCCACGACCGAGGTGGAATCGGAAAGCTATTTACAAAGAAACCGGGGACACATGGGGGAGGGGCGCACTTTCTTATGGATTCGTAAGAAAACCAACTGGGGATAGTTCTGATCGAATGGCTGTTTCAATTTTATCTGTGAACGTTGCCGCGAAATTTACTTAAAAAATTTCTTTTCATGTTCAGATTTATTGAAATAGTTAAACTCTTTCAGTATCTTATAACATTTCATATTCGTCGAGTTGAAGAGAGATTCTTTAAATTTTAAAAATGACATTAAGAGCGAATCTAGCCTTAATTCATATATTATAAAAATAGATTAGCAATGAATGTCATCTTTAAATTTAAAAGAACGTCTCTGCAACTGGGCGATAAACAGTAATATTTTTTGAAAAGATAAGTAGGGCTGACTTATTTTATTTATTACGTTGTTTAAATAGAGACTTAGTTCAAAAATAATATTATCGTTTAAGAATCTATTGTCGAAATGGAAGCGGAAGTCGTTCCGTAATAAGTACCTATAACTTACATAACTAATTCAATTATGATGAACAATACACACTCACATACAAAGTAGGATAAATGCGGTGGAAATGCCAGCTCTGTGAAAGATGTGCGAAGTGAAGCTCACCGACCGTATTCGCAACAGCGTAGTAAGAAAGCATTAGGTATGAAAGATAGTATCGTTGTAAAGATGAGAAAGGGTATGCTCCGCTGGTTCGGGTATATAGAAAGAATGTCAGAAGAAAGAATGACAAAATAGATGTACAATGCGAAAGTGGTAGGATGTAGGAACCGGAGAAGACCTATACCATCTTGCCATGACCAAATAGACCGAGTCTTATCTAAAGGTCAAGTCAAGAGTCTCCGTAACCGGCGAGCGTGTACGTGACGAACTATGAGAGTGGAGGAAGCCAGAGAGAGGTATGTAAGGAAAGAACCTGTTGGAACTCTGTACTCTCTGCATACCCCACAAAAGATCTGGATATAGATAGATAGAGAGATAGAAAATTATCACATCGTAACAAAATACGTAATGTATAAAGTGAGGTGATGTGTGGTATATAATTCGTCATAATTACACTAAAAAGAGTCAGCTTACTAAAGGCAAAAGTTAGTAGGTACCCAGTTAATTTATTTGATCTTAAATTTGACATTATTTAGTAGTCTGGTTCAACTAAAATATCACAAAAAATCCACAAAAATATATCTTTCCTAACAAGAAAAGCTCCACAAAAAAGCCCAGCTTAAAGCTTCATAACAGTTCCCGATAGTGGATTGAGTATGGGTGAACCGTGACAATAACACGACGGGTCAGTGGGGGCGGCTTGTAGGCGATTGACCGCCTGCGCTGATACAGATAATCGCAGTCACGACTGCCGAACAGTAAGCCAAGTGGACAGCAGGTCCCCTCATACTGAGGTCGTTAGTACATGAGTTTTGATGTAAAATGTGAAGAGCTGTTTTGAGCAGGTATCGTAATATTATATTATCACGATTTTGACTTGTCATAGTTAGAAGCATTGAAATTAACGGCGGGCGGTGAAAGGGAATGAATAATACAATTTCTTTGTAACTTTATCTAATAAGAATCTGTTGGTAACATAGAGGTGATGCGATTTAGAACAACCTTTCATATTGATACTAATAAAACTACATTATAATGTAGCTATTATTCGCAACTTTGTTCGCGTGGATTTCACGGGCTTTAATTTTGTGCTGAAACTTAAATCTTTTTTTAAAACATTTACTCTTTATAACATCAGCTATCTGCCAGTGAAAATCCCGTTAAAATCGGTCTAGGCGTTTCGGAGATTAGCCGAAACAAACAAACACACGAAAAATTTGAAAATTGTTTCTTTGCTATAAGTACCGTATATACTTTCATATGTATTTAGTAAAAGCTGTTATTTTGACATTACAATCAGACACTTCAATTTTATTTATTTGTATTTGTATACAAGGTGTATCGTAAATAACGCAAGACCTCAGACACCCCGATTAGATAATTGCTTTACAAATTCAATACGAAATCCAGATTTACAAATTTAATTTTTTTACCCCCTTTTTAAGCACTTTTATACCCCAATTAACAAAAAAACTATGTATGTGTGTATATTGAGAAATACTTTTTAAGAATGCATTTAAAATCTGCGTACTGTTTTGAATCAAGAATAAATTTAGATTATTATAGCGCGCTAAAGGGGTAACAGCATTTTTTGCAAATTTAAATAAATATGTAAGACACATTAAAATTGTTGGAATGATTTCAGTTACCGATTCAGAATAAACTTCTTTCAGGTCTTGCGTTTATTATTTTACACCTTGAAGATGCACAATTTTGGTTTGGAATGGCCTCTGTGGCTCTTGTAACGAGAACTTTCAGGTCGGATGAAATGTTATTAATTGTACCCCGTATAATGGCAATAGGTTCGCCCCCAATTACATTGAGACCTAACATCGTCGGCAAAATGGGTGTACAGATTTCCAGCACGAGGTGTTAAGCAACCCAGAGGCTTTCCAAAATATATTTAAACTATACTTTTCTTCTATTAAAACTGTGTTTATGCAATGTAATACTATGTAAATAAAATACTTAATTTATACTATTTTTAATCCCACCAAAAAAAATAAAACAGATCTGTTGATCCAAACTTATCAATAATGTATAAGATACTTCACGCGTTATTTGTAACGCATAAACCTCGGTTATAGCTCGTAAATCGACTATTTGATTTACATTTATGAATATGAATCTGTACTGACATATCTGTGTTTACGTTTGTACAAATAAACCGAGGTAATCACCGTGTTTACATAAAGAGTCTTGGTAGGTAATAGGTCTATCTTCACTATTTAAATAGGACTAGAATAGGTAATAATTTACTGTTGAATTCTATTATTACCTATTTAAAATTGGCAAAATTCACTATTCAAGTGTTGGGCCATTAATTATAACAAGAAAGATGGAAACAGGCGTGTATACCCGACTGAAATAAGACGACTAGCCATGACCATTTAGTGTTTGAATGCAATTGTTGTATGCAGCTATGTACATTATGCTGAAAAGAAATAAATGAAGAGTAGGAGACTATCTTTTGAATATTACATACTGCTATTTTGGTTTTAAGCAACAAGTATGAAACAAACTTTAAGTATATCATTAGAAAGCCTTTTTAAATGTGGACGCCACACAAGAAGCTCGAAATATAAAAATAACAATGATAAAAATTAAAAGGTAAACGAGTATTTCAATTATCGACTATAATTTTACCTGTACACCATAGAAGGTGTAGGCATTTACTGTGTAAACCCAAATATCATAAAGGTATATTGGGACCTAAAAAAGATGTAGGCAGAAAGTGACTATATTACTATTATACTGGGAACAATCTGCAATTTTATGTAGTATTGAACAATCCGGAGTAATGACTCTTGACTCTTCTTCTTAGAATCTTGCGATAGAAACATACAGAAAAACGGAAATGAAAGATCACTTTGCCCGATCTAGGATTCAAACGCAGGATAATTGTCTCTTGATCAGCAAGACATTAAAATATAGGAATCACAATTAACATTTCACCGTTCCCCGTGTCAGTTTGATTGCTGTGAAGTGTAGTGCGTGCTGGCGAAACAGAAAGGTTAGCATGAAAGTTTTTATGTTAGCGTAAAGCTATTGAGAAAGCGTGTTGTTCCTTTCATGTTGATTTTGTAAATTTGTAGTGTGAAAAGGATGGCATCGCAACTAAATAGAGTAGCGGTAATGTCAATTTGTTCGTGCTAGGCCCTGTGCGAGGGTTACGTGTTTTACTTTCGCTACGAGCGGCGTTTCGTCGCGTTGCCTTTGTTTAGGAAATTATACCGTGGTAAACACGACAGGAAATTAATCATTCCAGGTGTATTCCAGCCGAAATGTTTGATTAATGTTGCTATGATAAGTGTATCAGGGTGTTACGAAGTATGGAGTACCTACTTTTTACTCCATTATGATGCTATTATGCCGCAGTTTTATCTAGCAGAAAAATATTAATGGAATATATTTTATGCTTTCATGGAATATATTTACCCATTGAGGTTATTAAGGTCAGTTGAATAAAAAAAAGTTATAAACACTAATCCACTGAGTTTTCCAATGTATCTTTTGCGTAGAAGCCTCTACGCAGCAGAACGAAACGTGTTTCATTCTGGTGGTAGATGTAAAAAATGTAATGATGAACTATTTTTGACTTTGATTTGATTTGACTTAATACAGTTACTTACGATAAACACAGTCTCATAGTGCTAGGTCCCGATGAAATAGGGGACGGCTCTTCTGCTATTATACCAAGGAGAATTTCAGACTCCTGACTGCTACTTAGATTTCTTTTTTAATAGAAAAGACTTAATAATACTTTGTCTAACTTAGGATTTGAACCAATAATTTTGTGTTCGCCACTCATACAATACGCCATGAGACTCACGAAACAGTCTCCGACGTTATATCCTGTAATATTCCAATCTAAAATCTGCTGTACATTTCTTGCCAAAACATTAGAACATGTAAAATTTAAATCCTTTTTCAGCGTAGGACAATATTTTACAAACTTTTTGTGTCAATACTATGTTTAATTTTCGACTTTATTTCTTTAGTTATAAGTCCTCAGACAAATGCACGATAATTTGTGCAGTAAGGTTAGGGTGGTTGTGTTTACTCACACAGCGATCGATAGGCGGTAGAGCCTCCGCGCGAAAATTGCAACCCGTGTCGTGAGCGGAGAGTAACAGAATTACTGGAAACGAGATGAAAGGGAATTAGTTATTATTGGTTAGGAATTGTATATAGGAAAATAGCTATTATTGTTCTTTCTTTATCATCACGCCAGATCTCTGGTGGGGTAGACAGAAAGTACAGAGTTCCAACAGGATCTTTTCCTACATACCTCTCTGGCTTTCTCCACTCTCATAGCTCTTATTGTTGATACATATTAATTATAAACAGCGTAGTTATTTTATTGCTTATAAAATATATTCTTATGTTTAGGTACCGACTTGTGGCTTGTGAATGAATAAGTAAATAGTGTTTCCCACTGTCATTTGAATTCGAAAAAAAGAAAATCTATTTGGCTTCAAGTTGCACTTACATAATATATTAACAAGATTAGCTCGTTACTAAAACAGACCCAACTTAGCATAATGCTGGGTACTTAAAGAGCAATAGTCTTCTTTCTCTTCGCTTGGTGACGTCATAGACGTTAGCAACTGTTACATTAAAAAACCTTGGAAAACCTCTAAAATCAAAGAACATGATAAACATATACTGTTTATAAAATAATCTCCATTGTATGCGATGATCATTCACTCTCACCCATTATAACGAAATAGGCGATTAATAAAAGGAAACAACGGGATATTACTCCCAGGTTATGACCTATCCAGTAACTGTTCCGATTCATTTCCCGCCAGGTAGGGTCGTATAGTTTGTGAATCCTCCCGCTATCTTGCCGACTTGAGGGGACGCCATAGATTTATTCCGCCCGGTTTATTTTTCTCCTTTTCGATATTCACTTTTTGTGATACGCATACGATAGTAGGCGGTAAAATCTTAATGAGAAATCGCTATTGGAATAAACTACATATACTTATGGTAGTATTTACTTTGTTGTTTGTTATGTGTTGTGCATGGAGTTAAATGTTTAAGGGTCTCTTTCACCAACCTCGAGTTAAGTGCTAGTTAGTTATTTCTCGATTAGCGTTATTCGACAATGGAAACTGTTAAATTGAACCCTCGCATAGTGCTAATTAGAAATGGTATTCATTCATAGGCTTCCTTGCGACTTTAATTGTTGATTAATCTTCTTCAGACTTTACTCTCGGGTGGTGAAAGAGGCCCTAAGAGTTAAATTACTTATGCATATGAAAAAAATACGATTTCCCAACTTAAGCCGAAAATATGTTTTTTTCACTTAGAGAGATCATGATTTATAATATATCATATACATAATTATAGTAGAAATAAATCACTTAAATAGTATCGTAATCACTTAAATAGTTCTATACTTTTGGTAACAACAATATTCAGTTTAACCTGTGCAATGGAGACTAACAAAAACTAATGTAAATGGAATGATATGGCAAGAAAATACATGGAGCGACGATTCTCAAAATCACACCGCACCACTATACCTAACAGTTTTAAAATACCAGAGCCCTACGAGTTCTACAATAAAGCCACGCCATTCGTTCAGAGGACGCTATTGTTCGTCGCTGATGAGAATTCTGGGCCGAAGCCGAGCGGCAGCGGCGATGCCAACGCAATTGATAGTGACACTCAAGATGTCGCAGCCGCGGAAACGGTCGCATCAACGTCTAAATCGGCTGAAGAGCAAGAAAAATCGCCAAAAAAGAGCTCATTTTTCTTCTCCCCCTCGAAAAGTTGCAAGATTCATGGGCGTAGCTTTTTCCGGATACAGACGAGCCCCAAGAAGTCGAAGGTGGAGACGAGTGACGTAGTTGCGGGTGGAAAGGGAGCGGTAGCAAATGCAGCTGGCGGGGGGCTCATCAGCTACGCTCCAGGATGGTCCTTGAAGGGCGAACATCTCATGAAATGGCAGGAATCCGGGAAAACAACTATTGAGGTAATATTTTTCACAGTTATTTTTATTTTATCAATAGTTTATAATAAAAAGAATAAACACTGTCACACCTGTATTCCCCAAGTGGAGTCGGCATACATACTCTGTGTACTTACTTTTCGCTGACGATATGAGGTCTCAATATAACAGGAGGCGAGGCCAGCCTATTGCGATACCGGGCACAATTCCAGACTCCGGACTAATACTGGGAATTTTCCAGGAACCCAGCACCTCCTGACCGTAATGCCACTAGACCAACGAGGCAATCAGGAGTTAGGAAGTATTTTATATAAAATATACACTTTGTTTGCAACACCCTGTGATCAATACTTTGTAAGAGTTGTTATAAAATGGAATATCTATTCTATAAACTCTATGCAAATTTTAAAACAAAGCTAAAAGTACTTGACAAAATTTGAATTGCTAAGGCTTATTCCGAATCAATTAAATCGAACTTTCCCCATGCTTTTCCTCACACTTTCAACTTGAGAAAACTAAGAAGCACTTGAAAAAATTTAAAAAGTAAAAATTGTGCATGCAAATCTGTTCGTCAGTGGTTAACAGGGCGGCCGCGGGGTCGGTGCAGGGGGTTGTTTTTAGGAAGAAAATGAAAATTTCAATTTAAACGCGCCCCCAGGTGATGGCGCCGAAGAGGGACGTTATTTTGTGGAAGAAACTTTCCTTGATTCTGTTTTTTCTGGATGCGATACATTTTTTGATTTTGACTCATAATACTGTCACGCCTATATTTCCCAAGCGATCCTCTTAAATTATCAATAATTTAAATTCCGTAGACGGTTAAATGCCCAAATTGTTACTGTTCTTATATTCATTACATTCATTTGTATTGCTGACGTTATAAGAGATTTCCTTTTGGCAAAATTAGAACTATCAAAATCGAATTAAGTATCTCCATCTAATTACATTGTTGTTTCAAAATGATATAGCGTCAATTAGCTTTCATTTCACAATAACATGCATAATACATTTTTCGACTTTTCTAAATGAATCCTTGTTTCTGTTTGCCAAACCCAAATTATTTAAAGCTCTTTAAACCTATGTCTATATATCTAAACCTATATGCTGGCAATAGTCCCATCCTCTATTACATGGCGACCTAACGTCATCGGCGAAATGTGGGTATGTGACGGTGATTATTTTTTATCTATTTATGTACCAATTACTTACAATCATTTCCACTTAATTGAATCCGTGTAAAGTATCAAGACCGGAAATCAAATATCACCGGATTCTTTTTGATGTTCTGACCATAATAATAATATTTTGCTACGACCTCAAAAAGGTCGCTGGGACAGACTGGATGCGGAAGGCGGAGGACCGTGTGCAATGGCGCGTGTTAGGAGAGGCCTATGTCTAGCAGTGGACTACGATAGGCTGATTGATTGATGGATTGACGAGGTCCCGCTGACATTTCGGTATAAAAATCCCAGTATCAGTACGGAGTCTGCAATTGTGCTTAGTATTATGGCGACAAATTGCTAGTGGTAACGGTGTTTATTTTTGCAGTATTTTTATCAATTAATGTGCCAATTGCCTACAATCATTTCCACTTTATTGAATCCGTGTAAAGTATCAAGAAAGACGGTGGCAAGCGCCTCGTGGCTCGGCGGTTAATCATAGCCGTGGAATATCACCGGATTCGTTCCGACGTTTTGGCCACAATAATAATATCAGGCGCATTAGCCGCCTCGCCACCCCCGCGCTTACAACATTTTCCTACTTTTCTCCTACCAGCCGGAAAAGTGGGGAGATGAACACAGCCGATAGCCTTTTATATCAGTGTAATTTTCCCTTTAACTAGGAAGGAACATTAAGAAAAATGATAGCTAAGTAAACGTGACAGTTTTACGGTTGCTTCTCTATTCATTTCGTTACAATTTACTAAGTTATTTCATACAAATTGTAGGAAAATGATTGAATGTTCTTAATGATGTTATCAACACTCTACATTCATACGCATAAAAATAAACAATTTAGGATTTCATTTAAGAAGTCCAAAGGTATGTATGGTACAGATATGGTTAGTGGAGTTTGTTTTCCAAAATAAAGTGCATTCTATATTGTTATTTTTATTTCTTTAGTATTAAAAATGTAAACCGAATAAAAATTCGTAACTTAAATTTACAAACATTGATGTATGTGCATATGGATTCTTTTTAACCATGGAATAATTGTTCTGTGGTTCTAACAGTTTCTAAAAATCTTATTTTCGACAATTTTGATGGTTTTGTATTATTTTATATTATTCTAAAAATCATTATCAGTATGGTCCCATGTAAATCTTATTCTGACCCGATGAAGAGTTTCAGAGATACAAAGCGACCTTTGAACGGGCAAGTGTATTTTTTAGCATTAATTTTTACTGACCTAAGTAAAAATGTAATTTACAAAAAATGGAACACAGATTTTAAATTCGATGTGCTATTATAAACAAAAGAAATGCAAATGCGTATGCACATTTTATTAAGCCCAATTCCGGAAAGTGAATGAACTGAACAGAGAGAGCACTCGACCTGTAATGTCAACAACGCGTTCACGTACAAATCTAATTTGATGTTAACAAAAGTTTGAACCTGTGCATCTGACAATAGACGCCTCCAGTCCAGGGTTCATTAGAAACACGCGAGACCACCGCAGGGGGGTGAATAGGGAACCAATGAATATGTATGAAGCGCAGCTCGCGCCTGACGTCGTCGCAAGCCGATATTATGATAGGGTCGATGTCAAGCGGAATACTAATTACATGCGCTTGTTAAATATAGAAGGGTAAATTGGGATGATTGAAATCTTGAGCTGGAAAGTTTAATAGAGTTTTGATTGAGACGTTTTTGGGGTGGATCGATATAATAGCCTTGATAGGTTATTCTATAATCATGGTCGATTTTACTAGATATTTGTTTATTTTTTATTATGATACTTCGTCATAACTACAGTTATTCCTTAACTGACCGGGCATCTATACATGCTATATAAAATTTAAATAACTGTTTCCCAATTAGGAAATTAAAAAATACATCATATATTTTACCTTTTTTTACCTAGAGCAGTGATAGCCTAGTGATTAGACCGTTGGACAAAGCCAGAGGTCTCGGGTTCGAACCCAGGCACGCACCTCTGTCTTTTCGAAAGCATGTGCGTATTCAAAAATAAATATCACTTGCTTTAATGGTGCAGGAAAACATCGTGAGGAAACCTGCATGCCTAAGAAATTCTCGAAGGAGTGTGAAGTTCACCAACCCGCACTGGGCCTGCGTGGTGGACTATAGCCTAAATCCTCTCAGTCTAAGAGGAGGCCCGTGCCCAACAGTGGAACAGTTTTTTAAGAGGGCTATTATAATTATTATATTTTAGCTATAAAATTGGACAAAGCCAGATAGGTCTGTAAGAAAAGAACCCGTTGGAGTTTTGTATTTCAGTTTACCCCACAACAGATCTAGCGTGATGATATAGTTAGGAAGATACATAAATTTGTGTATATTCTCAAAATATTGACATACCTCTCCCCAATGCCAATGTTTTTCTTATTTCCGTCATTAGTGATATTTACGGTGTGGAAGTCGGAATAAATAACATTTATATAGAGTCGCGAGCACTCCCCATTTGCGGTCCGTATTGTTTCGTTAGCAGAATGTGCATCACTGATGCACCCTCTGAGTGCGTGACTACTTCGTATTTTATGAAGTGCTAGGTTTGTGATGTATGTGTTATAAGAGAAATTGAATGGGAATTTAGATTTATTGTCGTCGATTAGTTATTCAACATGGAAGATAAACGACTTTTATAAAGTCCATTTATTTTCTTACGTGTGGGGAATACTTGTACATTGTTTATGGCAAAGCTGCATATTAGTAAATTTATAATAGTACTTATTTCCATTTTCAAAGAAATTGCTAAAATACTCTAGCAATAAGAAAAATATTTAGCCTTGCATGGCATGACATTCACCCACATACATGTTTTTGAAAATGACTTCACAGTTATAAAAAGTATTTTATTTATTATTGATAAAAAAAATACTTTTACAGGAAAATTTAAGTAAGAATGCGCAATTTTCAATTTCAAATAGTCGTGGTTTTAGTATTTTAAATCTGAAAAAAGGAACATTATGGATAATTGAAATCTCCTAAACGTGTTTGGTCATTGCTTTTGAGATATCATTGCGTCAACGTGCATTTTTTATGATTTATGCAATTAGATACTCAATTTTTCCTCAAACCACTCAAGATCTTATATTGATATTACAGAGAAAACACCACTCCCCGCGGTATTAATATCGAGTGGTTCCGTAATCGCTATTGACAGCTCCATTCACAATTCGCCGAGGCTCCGTCAGTTCACTGAATATTTCAGAGAGCGAGACTTATTAGCCGGCTAATTATACAAAGGAAGTAGTTAGGGAGCGGCGGAAAGACGGAGGGGATCTCGCAGCTCTTAAGTATTCTCGGGTACACTAGAACAACTCGCGCTCGATAAATACGTTTTTTTTCAGTAACATTTTAGGATATTAAAGGTTCTTTTTAAGCTTTATTTTCGGTATTTAAATTAGGGTTATAATTTTAAGAAAATATTTTTTTTTGTAGTTATGGTAAATTACATACAAATAATACTTTTACTTTCTTTGTATGTACGGCTAGGCCTAGTGATTAAGAGCCTAAGACGCTTCGCCCACTGGATCTAGTAGATGCGGGTTCGATCCCAGTACATATTTGTTTCGGTCTGGGTGTTTGTCTATGTGAATTTCATGTTTATAAACGCACCAACGGCATAGAAATCATTCTTAGTGTGGGACTAAGTATTTAAGAAAACATAAAGTTTCTTTGATGATGATGAGATGCAGGTGGCATCGGACTGGTTACGCTGGAAAGCGATTGGGGAGGCCTATGTTCAGCAGTGGACAAGTATAGGCTGAGATGATGATGATGATGAAAGCTTCTTTTTGCGAAACGTAGAGTACCACAACGGCCGCGCCCACGATCTGGATGAGCCGGTCACACCCAACAACTCGCATTAGACAAGCGTGGCGGGTTATTCCGTCTAAATCCCTTCTCAACCTTCCATTATAACTGGAAGAAGGGAGAGGATGCTTTCGCCTCGCAGTGGGTCAGTGTAGGCTTATAATAATAAAAAAGTTTCTTTTTAACTCGGTTTTTATCAACTTGTTTTCTAGTCTGTCTATTCGGCACAAATTTTTTCGATTTGTAAATTTTATTTTTGCTATTTTAATCATAAAATTTCACCAGTTTTTTTTTGTGTGTGGCAAATTCAATATTTATATTACTACCAGGTCTATATTACTTCTGGATATTGTAGCTTCCTAATGGTGAAAGAATTATAAAAATCGGTACAGAAGTTTTAGAGCTCATCGATTACATACAAAGAAATTAATATTTCCTCTTTATATTAATAGAATAGAAGTACTTTTAGTATGTATATACCTACGATTTTCGTTATAGATAAATAGAGCATTCAGTAAGAAGATTTTAAAATGGATACGTATATGGTGTGAATTTTAATCATGGTCTTCGAATTAAACATTAATTTGACCTCATTAGATTTCGTTTGCACGATTTTGGATCCCAAGACTTAGCTATAACAATACAATGACATTGTAATATGGTATGCATTATACACAGAGGATATTTTGTCGGAATTCGAAATGATGGTGCTTTGTTCTTACTGCTGATCGCATATCAATGGGTTCGCAAGCTATTGATGAGAACTAGAATAGTTATTTGGTATGCCGATATTTAAAATTACCATATTCTTGATATCATTGTTGTATTTTCTTACTCTGCTCCGATCAGTTGGACTAAGCATTAGAATCACGCGGTCACGGGGGATTTTTAAACTGTGAGTGTTTTTTTTATTTTGGTTGAGATACGAGTACATCATAACTAAATGTGACTATGGCGTCAAAGTTGTGTGTGCAATGTATTATTTAAAACATTTCACGTATTCTGAACTAAGGTGAACTATAACCATGTCAATGGGCGTAATGTCAAATTGCTTAGTCAGTAAAAAATATTTTGTTTCTCAATAGAACGTTATAACCAGTTATGTGAAATAACGCTAGGTATATGAATATTGGTCTCGATAATTAAATCGATGCCGCTGGACATATGAAGAACAAAAATACGAACTAGTAAATTAAGTTAAAAAAAAATAATTCAACCTAAACGCACAGTGCGATTTATATGTAGCGTATAAAGTATATAAGTGTTGACAGCATGATTATTTGGATAAATTGGAGTAGTTGGTGCAAAATATCCAAATGTTCTGAGTTGCGTATATGATGTTCTATTTACAGTTATAATTAATGTTACATACATATGTCTATAACGAGACTATACAACAATCTGTGGGCCATCCTAGTAATAATCAAACTTGGGCATAAATACAAAATATATAACATATATTTGACAAACCCGATTACGGGTGAGTGATTACTAGAAAAACAAAAGCTAGTGGAATATATTCACTTGGGTCATATTCAGTTGGGTGATTATTGGATACTAATTAGTGATCAACCAAGTGATTAAAGTAGACCGTTAGAGCAATTGAAGCGACTTGCCCTAAGTACATTTAATAGCATAATCTTTATTTTTAAGCTGACAAACGTACATGTTTCACTGAGAAAAGAAAATATATACGGGAAAATGTGGCGAAAATGTTTGTGTCTTTTTTGTGAAACTTCAAACTTATATTGTTGCAAACGGTATAACTTGACTCACACCTAACAAAGCAGGTCTCAAACTGAACCGTATTAATTGTTACGGGTTGGTCCCTGGACATAAGCATGAATCATGCCATCTTAATGTTCTGTGGGAACCTGCCTCGATGAGTAGGCGGGAAGCATTGGTATTTGATACGGCGAGATAGTACGCCACTCTAATCCATAAGTCAAATACTTACTAGAAATCATATGATTCAGATGATCTGTAATTATCTATGTATGAATGATGCAAATATAATATGCGTTTGAAATTGTTCCATCAATTCGCCATTGCTTAGATCAATTTATAGCGTGACAGCGAATGTTTCATGAATAATTAGATTGGTTAGATAAATTAAATAAAAATACAGGAGTAAGAGACTTCTGCCAGGAATTGTGCATATGAAATCCTGAAGAACAAAAGAACATTTTAAATGTAAATAATGTAAATCAAATATTATAAGTGATCAAACGAACTTACCTGAAGTGAAGTTCGATCATTATTATACGAAGTCCTTCGTTCGAAGATATAAACATGCAGCTCTCTCTACTCGCTTGGCAAGCCGCTAAATTTTTTAGAAACGTCAACGCCTCCTCTATGGTATCTGTGGACATAACCTCTGCGACCATTCCTTTTAGAAGTAGTACATTTCAACTTTACCAACGGGCAGGGCGGGTTGGGTACTTATATCTTCGAACGAAGGACTTCGTATAATAATGATCGAACTTCACTTCAGGTAAGTTCGTTTGATCACTTATTATACTGTGTCCTTCGTTCTCGATATAAACATGCAGCTGTTTAGAGCTATAAGGGTAAAGTTGAAGTATACCACATGAATGTCATTTTTAAGCGTGAGCTCTAAAACATAATATGTCATGAGTACATTTGTATAACACATTCCCGTTGTTTGCATTGCTATACAACACAAATACAACATATATATATATATATATATATACCGACGAGTATATATACACCTATATTGTTTCTTACAACCAGTCTGTCTAACTTATTCAAAATAAATTTATTTAATCAAATTCTATAACATGTTATGTTATATAGCGTAGATCCATCCCAACAAAATTCTTTAAAGCACCTGTTATAGCACACCTGTTGTCCTTAACTCATTACTACCGGGTAATAATAATCAATCATTACTTATCAAGATATATATCTCCATCTGTTATGTCTTCTATATAAAGATTTTTTTTTTTTTTTTTTTTATAGATGTCCCTTTATATAACGAGAGTTGAGGAATTACCGATCCAGAACTTTGTTTATATGAAATTAATCCCTTTATAATAATTCTTGTATCATAGAAAACCCTTCCGAAACGAACTATGAGAGTGGAGGAAGCCAGTAAGTAAAGAACCTGTTGGAACCCCGCACCCCCCCGCCTACCCCGCAAGGGGTCTGGCGTGACGATATAGATAGAGATCGATAGAAAACTCTTACTGTGTACTAGATCTAGAAACAAACTATATTAGTACCCAATCTATAACAATATAAGACAAATAAGACAGGGAAACCTGTTTCCCCACTAACGTGTCTTCCAAGTGGCATGTGGGGCTTTATGTTTTTTTTTTTTTTTTTTTTTTTGTCAAATGTTCTCTTTTGTGAGTACAGTACCAGACAAAGGCTACCAATTCTATTGGTGATTATAAGGATGCTTTGCTATAATTACTTATTTAATTTATGATAAAGTATTTTCCTTTATGTCAAAGTTCGGTTATATTTAATGTTAGTTATATTTATAATCTTTAAAGATGCACATATACCAAAATTTAACATTTTTGTACTAGAGGCCTTTGTACTAATGTCCTTATCTAGAGCTATTCCTCACATAAGGCTATGTACCTTAACTATATGATCTCGCCCCCCCCCCCTCCCCCATTTTTGGGTTTGGAACGAAGGGCAGTGCTGATGTGTGGTAACCTAATTTAACCTGCCCCACTGTTAAACTATACTACTATTATTATTATATATTCCGAAACTATCCCGGATATCATTTTTATGTCCACCTAAATATTTATGTATCACTTAACAATTCGTTCTTGCGCAATAACGCCCGCGAACATTCATTTTTGGCAATACGATCGGGCCACCCCTGACCCGTTATATTGCTGATGAAAATTACACTCAAATTTACTAATTTAGTAATGACTTAAGTAGCGAATAAGTCACAGGCAACTAGACCAAACCACGGACTATAACTTTATGATATTGGGAATCCTATTCATAACTTAACTTTTTCATACCCTTAAATGCCACACTTCCTCTGCTTCTTTGTATGTGGTTGTTTTTTATAAGTAGCAACTGTAGTGAGTAACTTTTTAGTTAGTTCTAGATTTCCAACCGTGAGGATTGAGTGTCACTTAACTTATACATGTAGTACCTACGTATCATTCATATTTCATTTAATATCATAATAATATGTTTTGCGCCCTCGCCTACCCACTTGGGATCTGGCGTGGTCTTATAATTATTAATAAATAAATAATATCAAGTTCCCTAAGACTAAGGTTATTGCTGATACTACCTAATATTTATCATACCTGTGATAAAAATATACTTTTGATTATTCTTGTTTAAGATAATCTATACTTTTAAATATTGTAACTCAATATTTCATCAACTTCATCAACAATTTTTAAATAGGTATTATTATTAAGTCATTTGCATGACTTTATTTTCTTTTTATATATAGATACATTAATAAGATACATGTAACATGTGGATGTAATAATTTAAATGTAACAATATGAAAAATGCAAATTTTTTGTATGACATTTCCAATTCAATACTTTTACACTGAACCACCTTTAAATAAATTACAGCATGTATAGTGCTCTAAAACCACCTGTTTTCATAATAGTAGCAGGTTGTGTTTGTGTCATATCTCCGATATCCTAACTGTACCAGAAACATCACTGGTGCTCAATATAAATGTGCACATTCAAAACTAAACACAAACCTATTTTTTATAGTTATTAATTACTTGAATAATTTTATTTGATTATATATTATTAATTGATTAAAATATTATCAAACAAAAGTACAATAAAAACATCTAATTCTTCAATTCATGAATTGATGTATAATCTTTCCTCTGTGTGTCTCAAATTTCTAATGTATTAATTACACTATAAATGATGCAGGACGCAACCAAAAACCAAAACTATTGGACTCATTACCCAATAGAAAGCTGAATAGCTCCTAATAAATTTTTTATTAGTATATTTAATATGACTCTAATGTCTATTATTAGCATTGAGTTTCTTTGTGGGATAAGGATTATAGCACAGTTGTGATCATCCATCTTCAATTAAATTCTAATGAGAATGGCTATAAATTGTATATCAATTATTAAAAATTATGTTTCTAATAATAATGTTTCTATACATAATGTTAAATATATGTAGGACCAGATTTATTTAACCTTCACTTGTCTGGATTACTTGCAGTATTTGCACAAAACCCATAAAGTTATGTTTGCCGTTGAAGGCAGACAGACACACATTTTTATTAGTGTCATAGATACATTGTTACATACCAAAGTCAGTGAATACCTTTAGCCTCCAATATTATGGTTTATTTGTAACAGCCATGTTGTATTCCTGAATGTTTAACTGATTTTTTTTTTTTTTTTCAGTAACATAAAAAAAAAAAACAAAACAAGCCTTTATGTAAAAAGCCTAGCAAGCTTTTCTTACCTCACATTCTCTGGTAGGAGACTTCCAATGTCCATTGTGATTTGTTTTTGGTGGGATGATAGGTACACTGTAGGTACATTTATACATACATTTGTGGATAGATGTACATTTTTACACACCGGATGAGGATTGTTGTTCCATATTGGTTACAACACTGGTGGTTTCTTGAAATTTAAACTACTGCTTATGAATAGCTAGTTATAATTCCATCTTGGTACTCCACTATATTAACCTTATTTAATACAAAATATATACTGCTGACCACAAAGGTTCTTATCCCAATCAATGTTTCATGACTGTATTGTTAGGACTCATCTTCCCTGGCTACCCTGCAAGGGGTCTGGGCTGATAATATTGATAATTATTAGTTTTATGTTAACTGGATAGACCAGGTATTTTATATTATATTTTAAGGATGTATGTGTGTAACACAAATTATTGTACAACTTGCCTGTCTCAGCATCGGTAGACTGTGATATTATATTTGGAATATTTCCACAATTCTGTTGCTTGTCAGTTATAACAGGCATTGTTATAAGTAGAGACTACTTTGGCTCATCTGTTTATAAACCCTGTTCAGGGATAAATATTGCAAGGTTTACCTTTTTAATACAAGTGCTCATAATATTGCACAATTCTTTGTGTAATAAGCTCCACTTTGGGCTATTTTTGGATTATTATACAAGTATGTCTAATAATGAAATCAATGCAAAACATTATGTTTCTGCAAAGGGGTGGCTTATGTTATTAATAATGTATTGTTATTCATAAATTCATAAACAATGTCCCTTTAGTTACCCTTTCAGAAAGTCTCCTTTAGGAGATATAATATCACAAATTGCTTATAGTTTATAGCAATAGTCTTTGTATTTACTGTTTAAGGTATGTATGTTGGGTAACATTTTAGTTTCTTACCATTGTAGAAATGTGAACTGCACAGGAGCACCTCATGGGTGAAACCTATGAGTAGTATGACCTTCAGCACATATCTCGTATGGGCCCCAAGTCTTGCGGATCACGCCGATGCATCTCGTACACCGCTCGTGTCCTTGAATTACCGTTAAGTCTTGCGGACCACGTCGATGCATCTCGTACATCGCCCGTGTCCTTAAATTGGCATCGATCCTTAACAATCATTATTGATTAATGTCCCCGCTAATTTCTCTCATTAGAGGTTTTACCTTGCCAATTTATAGACGGTTAATAATTGTTTGCAGGTATATTGCGTGTTAAACTGTTTTTACACGAAGAGGGACATGAGACTTCGTAAGTTTACTTTTCGAGTGAAGACTTTACTTTATAATAAAACTCACGTCTCCAAATATTCGATATTATTATACATAAACATGTTAAGCTGAAAACGCCACAATTAAACAACTATCAGTTGATCTTTTTGGAATGTACTTTTTTGTCAAGACGTAAATTATTTCTGAATTTGCCTATACGATGTTTTAAATTTATTTCATAACATCACTTGAGTATATAAAAACCTTTTGTTATATAATTTCACTGCTACGATTATTTGATTAAATTAAATGTCGACCAAAACTTTATTACAAGGCATCGGCTGCCACGCTAAAAGAAAGAATGGTCGCAGAGGTTATGTCCACAGATACCATAGAGGAGGCGTTGACGTTTCTAAAAAATTTAGCGGCTTGCCAAGCGAGTAGAGAGAGCTGCATGTTTATATCGAGAACGAAGGACACAGTATAATTGAATATCACCGACGCGCGCGTTATAGTTGAGTGAACTAAAAGTCGCAATCGTGACGTCATCAGCATGTCGGTCACAGGACAGGACCGAATAAATTACGTACGGCATGCCCGGATTGTGGACAGGTGGGATTGTGAAGACGCCCCGGGCTCTCCCAAAATTGCTTCGCAAATATGTTGGTATGCGTGCAACTCGGATCACAGCTTTATATTTTTTTAGGGATCCTTACCTCAATCGTTACAAACGGAACCCTTATCACTTTGTTGTCCGTCTGTGTCTGTTCGATGGTTAAGAACCTTTTTCTCAAGAACGGGTAGTGGTATCAAGTAAAAAATGCCAAAAACTAAGATTTACACTCTGTGCCTGCGTGGTCCGACTGCTTAGTTCGTTCGATCGGACCACGTGAACTTATTTTTCCCACTGGTCTGATTAAAGACTCGGACTTGAGGAATATACAGTCCCTTGCGGGTGTGAATCGAAGTTCTTAATTCAAAACTATCAAACAATAAACCATTTCAATTCAGGCAGCAAAACCTATAGAATCAACCTGGAATCATGAAAGGCAAGAAGCAAACTTTCCTAGTACAAGTAAAGAAAAAATCTAAAAAAAACGTTAATAAATAATATCACAGAAAACCAGCCAAGGTGTACGGTAAAATTATTGAACGGAGAATGCGCGTGAAGTCCGATGGAATGTTGTGCGAGGCTCAAGGGGGTTTCAGGTCTGGAAGAGGATGTTCGGATCAAGTCTTCTCACTCCGCAACATCGTAGAGAAGCATCTGGCAGTGGGGCGGCAGGTTTTCTGCGGTTTTGTAGATCTGGAGAAGGCATTTGACGGAGTTGTGCGAAAGAGACTTTGGGACATTTTGCCAGAGTATGGTATAGATGGCACTCTGTTGCGAGCCATCCAGTCCACTTATGTGGACTGCAAGGCATGCGTACGGGTGGGTGGTAACAGGTCACCCTGGTTTGACGTTAAAATCGGCGTCAAGCAGGGTTGCGTGTTGTCCGCTAGACTGTTTATAATATATCTGGACAAAAGTCTTCAAAGACTGTAAGCGATGAATGAAGGTGTACAAATGGGTGACTTAGTGGTAAACCATCTACTTTATGCAGATGACGCGGTTTTAATAGCGCCAACAGCCACTGATCTGCAAACACTAGTCACAGTTATGAAAGACGACTGCATGATCAATGGCTTACACTTGAATGTGAAGAAAACCAAGATTATGGTTTTTGAAAGGGAAGAAACCAGAACGAATGTAAGGATTGTGGTTGGTAACGATGTGCTGGAGCAAGTGAATGAGTTTGTATATCTTGGATGCGCCTTCAGTAAGGATGGGAAATATACCGCTAACATAGAGAGAAGAGTGAGTGCAGGGAACAGAGTGAATGGTGCGATGGGAAAGCTACTAGGGAGCCGGCACTTAAGCCATAAGGCGCATCTGGCCATA
This sequence comes from Phalera bucephala, assembly GCA_905147815.2. NCBI lineage: Eukaryota > Metazoa > Arthropoda > Insecta > Lepidoptera > Notodontidae > Phalera > Phalera bucephala. Next base: position 13,692,808 of record LR990617.1, on the reverse strand, counting down.
CATAACGGAGTTCTTGTCCCAACGCTGTTATATGGTAGCGAGAGCTGAGTATGTAAGAAGGAGAATGAAAGTAGGATAAATGCGGTAGAAATGCGAGCTCTGCGGAAGATGTGCGGAGTGAAGCCGACCGACCGCATTAGCAACAGCATAGTAAGACAGCGAGTAGGTATGAATGATAGTATCGGTGTAAAGATGAGAAAGGGCATGCTCCGTTGGTTGGGGCATATAGAAAGAATGCCAGAGGAAAGAATGACAAAACAGATATACAATGCGAAAGTGGAAGGATGCAGGTACCGGGGAAGACCTAGACTATCTTACCACAACCAAATAAACCAAGTCTTATCTGATGGAAAAGTCAAGAGTCTCCGTAACCGGCGAGCGTGTATGAGACGAACTATGAGAGTCGAGGAAGCCAGAGAGGTATGTAAGGAAAGAACCTGTTGGAACTCTGTACTCTCTGCCTACCCCGCAAGGGATCTGGCGTGAGGTTATAGATAGATAGATAGATAGATCACAGAAAACCAATCCTCAAAGTCAATGAAAAATAAAATAGCACCATGGAGCCCTCAAAGCGCCAGTCCTACTCACACTTGTCCGGTTTTTTTTTCATGATATTTTATTTCATATGATATTTTATTTCACACAGGCATTAAATTACTGACCGTTAATAACGGACTGATTTATGTTCTTTTTTCAAAAGATTAGCTCCTCAAATGCCCCGCAGCGTACTGATGATACAATTATGATTTCGCAAATACAAAAGGTCTTTGACCAGGTTTCAAGTTATTATATACCGTGCTCTACCTTCTGTATAATTTTATCAGTGCACCTACAAAAAGATTAAAATGTTAGTACAATCAGATGATAAAGAAGTACCTACATATATTGTAGTGCAAAAGGCTCACTGCCAAAAAACAAAACATAAACTGTACATCGGATACAGCAGCTAACATAATTTGTGTAAATCGATATATGAATCGGGCTGTGGAAATTGGTTTTCCGTGGCTTTTCCGCGCTGGCGGGTCGGCAGCATCCGCTTAATGCCATGCGGCCGATGCGATACAAGGCTCGTGATCTTTTCACCCAAACCGTTTAAGGGGATAAGTTACGTGAATGTCCTTGAGAATTTTTGTTTGAAAATTTCCCTTGCTTGCTGATCTTAACAAGAGTGAAATGTGTGCCTACCAAAATTGTAGGCTTTTTTTCAAATTATTTGGATATAATATAATAAATCCATATAAAGAAGTCACCAATACTATTTGTAGCAAATACCTTAAGCTTTATTTCGTGTGTGCTCTAAACTTATCCGTTCAGCTGTTAAATAGACAAATTACAATTTATATTAAAAAAACAAATAACAAGTTATTCTGTAGCAATTTAAATAATTGTAAGATTCCTATCTTAATTTTTTTATGTACTTTTCACAACTAATAGTCAGTAGATTCTTGAAGAATGTGTTAATCGGGCGTATTTTTATGAGTTCACCCTGTTACAGCCTTAATGTCATGCAACCGGTGCGATACAAAAACGCGATCCTTTTCACCCAAACCGTTTAAGAGGGATCCGCCTATCCTCTCGTTGTTGCTCTTGCATTACCGCAAACAAAACGAACTCATGAAAATGAGTTTTTGTTTCCCCCATTATGTTTTATACGCGATGACTGAAGATGGAATGAAAAAAGGTGCAGTGCATTTAAAAACTGCGTTGCATTGTTGCCTTGTTTTAAAATAGCTTTTACTGTGAATCGTGTTACTACGAGTAACAGCCGGCTTCTGGTTTAAGTATTTTAAGATGAAGTATGAAGAAGTACTCATGAAGTAACGAAAATATTTTTATGTAAAAAAATATTAAGCCCGTCTGTTACTTTAGACATACTTACCCTAAAATACTTATATCAGAAACTGGTCATTTGTGTCCTTTTGCATTATTATAGAATAATATTTTATTAATTATTTAATGTACTGAAATTCTGTTGGTAAATAATAACATATGAAAAAAGTATGCATCAATTAGCTCTGTCCTTTTTTTTTTTCTTTGTTTAACTGCAATCAACCGTAAACGAGGACGTTTAGGAGTCACTATGTAATAAGGACAAGAGAAGGGCAGTTCTAGTGAGAGGAATTTAAATTTAGGTTTCTGCTTCAAATTTTATAGTATTCTAAGTTTCAGCCTTCAATCTCTAAAAGATGTTTTTCGTGAGATTTCGTACTAGCATATTTAGATGTTTTTGCATCTGTCTCATGAAAGGTATTATCCGGGTCCCAATTTTCTGCTTTGCAGTTTGAAAATTGTAAATACTAGCAGATTCGCGTTGTTTTAAACTTGCCTATTGTAGAGTTGAGTTGTTAATTTCCCGTGTTACAGTAGTTTAATTTTGAATCCGTAGTCTTTCTTTTTTAATACACCAAGAACACTGGTATAACTGCTATCGTTTTAAGAATTATAGTTTGGTATATTTGGACGAAATATATTTGAAAGGGAAGAAACCAGAACGAATGTAAGGATTGTGGTTGGTAACGATGTGCTGGAGCAAGTGAATGAGTTTGTATATCTTGGATGCGCCTTCAGTAAGGATATGAAATACACCGCTGACATAGAGAGAAGAGAGAGTGCAGGGAACAGAGTGAATGGTGCGATGGGAAAGCTACTCGGGAGCCGGCACTTAAGCCATAAGGCGCAGCTGGCTATACATAACGGAGTTCTTGTCCCAACGCTGTTATATGGTAGCGAGAGCTGGGTATGTAAGAAGGAGAATGAAAGTAGGATAAATGCGGTAGAAATGCGAGCTCTGCGGAAGATGTGCGGAGTGAAGCTGACCGACCGCATTAGCAACAGCATAGTAAGACAGCGAGTAGGTATGAAAGATAGTATCGGTGTAAAGATGAGAAAGGGCATGCTCCGTTGGTTCGGGCATATAGAAAGAATGCCAGAGGAAAGAATGACAAAACAGATATACAATGTGAAAGTGGAAGGATGCAGGTACCGGGGAAGACCTAGACTATCTTACCACGACCAAATAAACCGAGTCTTATCTGATGGAAAAGTCAAGAGTCTCCGTAACCGGCGAGCGTGTATGAGACGAACTATGAGAGTCGAGGAAGCCAGAGAGGTATGTAAGGAAAGAACCTGTTGGAACTCTGTACTCTCTGCCTACCCCGCAAGGGATCTGGCGTGAGGTTATAGATAGATAGATAGATAGATATTTGGACGATTTAAAGGAAAGAAAAAAATTAATATGGTATATAACAAATAGTGGCAATAGCCCAATAAATAATACGTGATGAGTAATAAAATGCAATCACTCTGCCATCAAGCACATACATTTACATATGGGCACCAAATAAGGCCCTGCCTCAGCATTTTTCTGATTGAAGCAGCCAGCGCTGGTATTCTGGCGAGGGCCTTACCGTGATCACAATTAAAAAAAATGAGTTACAATGTTCAATATGGCTGCCGTGCTCCCTTTTCAGGATATTGTAATCATGATGTGTGAAATCTTTTTGTCGGTTGATACTAGAGATACTTGGCCGTCCATCTGGCCCATACTTCAGCCGATTCAATAGGCATGCAGATTGTCACGCTGTAATTAAACACATGGTAGATATCACGTTACCCAGCAACGCTCCAGTAACCCGACGTGTCAATTAGGAAGCGTCGTCGTCCACCGCGTTCATTTAGATTTATACCAACTGGTAACAAAGTTATTGTTAATCGGGCTGGGTCTTTATTCGCTTTGATCAAACGCGGCACGTTAAGATAACTTTGTGAAATGATCGTGTAATGGCGGAGGAGACTGGGTCAACGTGGTATAGCTAAGAGTTTAGGGCTGTAAGTCAATTGATTTAAACACGCATTCATATATAATTTTATTTATGTATTTAGAGAAATCAAAATATTGGACATAAATATCGAAAAAATAATGAAGCCTCTAATTATTATAGTAACCCATACACGGGTAAAACCGTATAGTATATAATTATTTTACTTTTTCCAAAAAAAAAAAACGTAGCCCCACTAGGATTTATTCCTGTGTCGTGGGTGCGTTTACAAACATGAAAACTCACACACAAATATCCAGACCGAGACAAATAATTGTGAATCACACAAAGTTTTGTCTCGTGCGGGAATCGAACCCGCGACTATTAGACACAGTGGGCGGAGCGGCTTAAGCTCGTAAACACTGCGCTAAATCGTCCGCCAATGTATGATATTATGTTCTGTATGCCACTGTAATACCATTAATCGATCATTTCACGAAGTTATTGTAACGCGACACGTTACGTATTTATTTAGTAATAGCGAATAGTGTTCGTTTGCTGTTGATTTATACGTTGGTATATCCGCGTATGATTTATTGGGATGTACGCGAGTATGAAGATTTATAGGCATTGTGCTCGCTGGTTTTGGTATTTCAGAGGTCAAATGCTTGTGGACTTAGGTTATAAGCCAATTTTTCCATGTGATATTATGAGGCTTACAATCATTTTACGTGTACCTACATTCAAGTGTGCGCGAATAAAATTTTATTGATTACTTTTTCAAAATAATCATGTACAGCCAGTGACGTGATTTAGTGATTTTAAACAGTCTTAGTTTTTCAAATCACTTGCACATTTTTGTTTTGCATCAAATACATTATTTTTCGTCTCGATATTTAAACATGCTGCTAACATTTTTGGTTTCAAAAATCCACCAACGTTTTTACAATATTCACCTATAATGATTTTTAAAATTTCCTAGATTTATAGTAACTGCACAAATTTCTAAAGGGGTAGTCAGATATATAAGAATTTCAAAAGTGGACACATTTTTTATAAAAACGTAGCCCCACGCTGGGGGTTATTGTGTCGTAGGTGCGTTTACAAACAGAAATGCACATGCATAAACACCCAGACCGAAGCAAATATTTGTAAGCCACACAAAGATTTGTCCCGTGCGGGAATCAAACCCGCGACTACTCAATCCAGTGGGCGGAGCGACTCAAACTTTTAACCACTGAACCAAGGCGTTCGTCAAATGGTTGGTAATGACACGGTTTTAAAAATACTACTTAGATAAATATCACTATGACACTTACCTTGATATTTGTATGCCTCGATTATGATTCGAACGGAAAAGGACAAAATTAAGTGCTTTGCAAAATTAAGTACCTAGGTTAATAGGTACAAAATAAACCCAATTATATAACCCGGTTTTAACAATTTTGTCCTGCGTCTTTTTTGAATACTTGAAAATATATTTTAAATTCAACAGTTAATTAATGTCAACACAACATTATAAGAACACGTATCATGTGACATTTTTTAATTGGGTCTTATATTTTGATCGGAATCCAAAAGTAATGATCGCACGAGCGTTTTTTCAATACGCGTTAATAAAGCGCTGGAATAAAATAAACTAATATAGTGCTACAAGGATCTTTCGGCCCGTGAATGACATTAATAGGCTGGTGTGAAATTAGGGTTCTTATTTAGTAAACTTTTCCTACTTTCAGGGAAATATTTGAACAGGTTGGTCCGCACGTATACCAAATAAAAAAAAATACTTTGGTAAATGACATAGCAAACGGTAACTCTACGACTCGACGACTCTAAGGAATAAAGTTACAATTCTCTTGATGACAGCGTTAGTTCCGTGATTTTGGCCGCGGGCAATAAGATCCTTTATGACTGTAACAGTATTTTAATGCGCTCACAGCGCTTCAAAAACGCGCGTTTAAAAAGTATTCGTGCGAATGCGGGCTAATATAGCACGCATGTCGCGCGCCGGTCGTCACGGGCGGCGCACGCGTCGCCGCATGTCCTAAATTCACGTCAATCTTAATCAACCGCATGCATTTGATTAGATTCGTTTAAACTCTGTGGAAAACAAGCGACCAATCTGTTTTTATTGTTCAACAGGTACAGTATACAGATATTTGATTATTCCTTTTTTTTTTAAAAAAAAGGAGGAATCTACTGCTATGCTATCAGCCTATACTGCCTACTGCTGGGCGAAGGCCTTCTCTCACAAACTGAGGTGAGAGAGATTAGGTCATACTCCACCACGCGAACCCAGTACGGATTGGCAAGTTTGAGGCCACCTGCGGTAAAAACTTATCAAGCCGCCTATAAGGCTTCCAACTCGGCTTAACGACTACCACATTAAGTGGTAACCGGGACCAACGGCTTAACTGCCTTCCAAAGCACGGAGACGCTCGAATATGAAAATTCCACAACGGTCACCCATCTCAGGCTGACCAAATCGAACGCTGCTTAACCTTGGTGATGATGAAATAACTGTTACCAAAATAGTTAAAAAAGGTATTTATGCAGTTATTCTAAAATGTCAAGAGTCAAGTCAAGAGTCTCCATAACCGGCGAGCGTGTATGAGACGAACTATGAGAGTGGAGGAAGCCAGAGAGGTACGTAAGGAAAGAACCTGTTGGAACTCTGTACTCTCTGCCTACCCCGCAAGGGATCTGGCGTGTTGATAGAGATAGATAGTTTCAAAAATGTTCATAATAATACAACATCATTCTTTTAATGTTATATTATTTGAGATGTTTAGAACTTTGCTGTGGTAACAATTATAGTGATGCCCAAATTGAAAGCTAATACAGGATTTATGGGGTAGGTGCTCACATCCAGGTGACAGTACCCAGCACTTCATTATTTCGTGGTACCCAGCAATACATTCAATGTAGACTATAATGACACTCACCGGATATAAAATAAGGTCTACCTTACACCTTAGATTACATCAAAGTGTTTATTAAAAATCAGATTGTTTTTTTCTAAGTGTTGTCATAGTTTACCTATTGCTAAGAACTATCACCTCTCAGGTTTACACACTTTCTCCTTACATCCCACACATTACTTACCTACACATTTCAGAAAAGTGAAATACTTAACTATTTCGGTATAGTCGCAGTTTAAGCCAATAGTCGTCGCGGAGTCCATAATGATATTGAAAGCTTGTTCGGTACGGAGCTAAGGCATTGTTTGAGGCATCTGATGCAGGTACAAAAGTGAATATGTACACCGGACTAATTGAATAACACCCTGCGAAATTTTCTGCTACAAGTTAGAACACTAAAATTGATATGGAGAGTTAGCGATAAGTGGAATCTTTAGATAAATACATCCTTAGTTTGGGTGCTATTTACTGTACTCACCGAAACAGCTGAACGAAACAAAATTTTGCAGAGTTTAATTCGTTTTAATGGGACGAGCTCTTTGTAGGACGAGTTGCTGAACTAGCCGTATATGGCAGGTCATTAAATATATTAATAATAATTACTGTTGTTTGGCCAGTATGATAGGCATACCATATTCTGGGTTTTCGAAGTAGTTCATTACGAATCAATCCATTTGTAAGTCTAAGTTGGCTGCAGTAAAAAAGCAATCTGGGTAGTTTTTTTTCTCCACTCCAAAATAACAAGTGTAACAGGCCGTGGGATAAAATAACACTCAATCTTCAGTAATGCAGATGTATATTCGGTCAGAGCTTCCGTCTTGCAGTTCCAGTTCAATAATGACTAATCTTTAATGCAATGCTCCTACTTTTATAGGGCCCAGAAGCTATTACAGTACAATTTTATAATCTCTGGGAGGTATATTTAAAAAAATACTTTAGATAGGTATGTCATTTATCAAACTCAACACAATTATCTATTTGTAAATACATTAAATATTAAAAATATAATATAAATAAATAATTTGAATTAATTAAGTACTGATTTTATATAAAAGTAAAATCGTAATCAATTTAGTAGATAATTAGTGTTGAGCTGTGATGCATCATGCGGTGCCGCGACTAGTGGAGGCCATTAGATGATAACACAAGCCAAGCCACAAGCAAAACCTAGTAGCTATCTAAACCCGAATTAGAGAACATACATTGGAAATGGAAGCGAAAATAGAGTAGGTAGCTCGTTTGACGAATCAGCTTTCACGACATCATCCATACAGGACATGATCAGTTGCGTGTTTTATTTGTTAATTAATTATTTATCGCTAATACGCAGCCGCGATGGATTCATAATCATTTGTTAGTATTCGTTGCGCGACTCATTAACGGTTCATTACAATTTGCCGCCGGCTTAATTGGCTTACCGTTGCGTATCGTGCTTTGAATCAGAACCGTAATCAATTTTCAAGTCATCAAAGCGATGTCAAAGGGATATAATGGCTTATCTCCACGATGTAAAAGTGTCAAGAACGCATGTGATGTTACATTTGCATTACTTCGACATTGGTCGACTATTAATAAGCTGTTGATTTAATTAATAGCAGACCACCATGTTGGCTGTGTGGCGTTGCTTTAATAAATTTTAGCTTTGCGACACATGTAGGACTCTTATTACGCTATGACAATTTTATAAAATGATAATAATTTTCATTTAATAAAACCTTTTTAAAAACAAGCTTTTAAAACAAAATCACAACGAAGATATCTTGTTTAGTTGAGGAGTTCCTATGGCTGCCCTTCATCTCTCCTCGGCTCCATCATCAGACCTTGGACCCCATCCCGGTCTAAAGTGCTCGCCAAGACACATCCAACGAGCCTAAACACGGCGGGGTCATATTAAGTAGTTGGGTGGTTCCATCATTGGCCACCTTTCGGCTTCATCATCAGACCTTGAACATCATCTGGTTGTATAGTATTTGTCATTACTAATCTAACAAGCCTAAACTCTTGGGGGTTACGTTGTATATTACACATGTTGGCTACCTTTCAACTCCATCATCAGACCAGCTTCATGGTATCATATTATCGCATTGTTACTAAACCTTCATATGTATGCCAAATATCAGCTCAATCGGATACCCGTAAGTTTTAAAAAAATTAATCACAATATTTGACCCAGAAAGACAGTCATTTTAGTGGTACAGAGTACCATTACACGATCAGTTCACGAAAATATAGTAAAGCGCCACGTTTAGTCAGAGCAAATAAGCGTCCAGCGGCAAAATCGGTGTTGGATATATAAAGTTCTACCTAAAGAATGTTCCTACTTTACAAGAATGATGAATAACCGCTATGTCATAAGTAACTGTGAAGTGCTAAATAACTAATTTTTTGGTAAATTTATAGCTAAACTTATGTGGATCATCGAAACAAGATCCCATTAGCTCTCTACATTACATGACACTGAGCAGGTTATTTTATTGTTTACAAGTTTCTGCTCGCGACTTCGAGCGCGTTGACTTTGGACAGGAACCTAACATTTTTCCGGGATAAAAGTACCCTAAGTGTAATTATCTGAGTGCCAAATTACATCAAAATCCATTTCTTCCGTTTTTGCGTGATTGATTAAATAACATACAAACTGTTATATTTATAATATTAGTTGGATTTATTGACATATAAACCCGTTAACAATCATGAGACAAAACATTTCAATTTTGGGGTTAAACTGGAATGTTAGCCGTAATAACTATGTACACTTAGCAAAGTCAGTAAATTTAGCGAACGGGCTGTATTATGGGTTTGATGAAGGATATTTTTCAACCATATAAAATATTACATTTGCAAATTAATTAGTCTCTGAGGTTAGGTACATAACCATACTTGTGCAATTACTACATTCACAAATTTACTCAAACCTACCGTCTGGCATAATAGCCCCATATTTAAAAAAGTCTCCTTAATTAATTTTAACTCTATCCACACTACCTTTCTGCATAATACAAACCTTTTAAAAATTCAAGTATCCCAAAATAATTAAAATGGTATTTACAAATACGGGCCGTACGCGTTCCCACTTTTCCCTTTTGGGCGCTTAATTGTTTCGAACACACCGAATTATTTTGATTTATGGCTTTGTGATTGCTGCAACTCGATTATATAGGGCCTTTGTTGCTCTCTAAATTGAATGAGATGAAAAATAAATTAAGTCCAGTTGTGAAGTGGAACGCCACGGAAGAAAAGATTGTCGGCCATTGTGTGCGTTTGAGGGACAATGGGACAACCAAGGTTTAAAGGTGGCGCGATCGCGTGCTAATGCGATTTTGTAATAATATTTATACGACTCGCATAAAAAGTGTTAATAATGTACCTTTAGAATATCGTATCGTTTGGTTTTTTTTATGTGAATATATTAGTTTATTTACACAATATAATAGTTCGCTTTGGTTGTAGTAAAAATAATATGCAAAGTTTTTTTATCTTGCGTATTCAATCGTAGTCGTCAAGGTCATGTCAAATAATTTTCATTGTAAAAAGTAGTCGAAAAAAATTATTGTTTTTTTTTTATATGTATATACAAGGTGTAACATAATAAACGCAAGACCTGAAAGTAGTTTGTTCTAAATCGGTAACTGAATTGATTCAACAATTTTTAATGTATGTTACATATGTTTTAAAATTTCAAAGAATGATGTTCCTTTAGTGCGCTATAAAAACCTAAATTTATTCTTATTTCATAGCAATAAGGAGATTTCAAAAGCATTCCTAAAGCGTATTTTTCAAAATGCACATATACACACGTACAAGTGTCATTGTAAAATCGGCTATAAAAGTGCTTAAAAAATGTGTGAAAACAAACCAAAACCAAAATTTTAAATTAATGAAAATTTACTTTACGCCGTGTATATATTGATGTAATACATAGTTAAAATAATACGAGAATCTTGCTGTTATAGCAGCTTATTACGGTTTTCTATATTTCTTAACACAACGTTTAATGATTCATATTTCATATTTCTGGCCTGTTGCATAGCAGCAATAAAAGTATTTATAAACATCACTATAAAACTATATTTCAACAGTAAGCTTTTCCAAGTATATATTTTGATATAATAATACAAGACGGAAAACAGATTTAGGTGTCAGTTCATTAATTGCAAGTGCTTGCTATTGCACAACAGTATAATGTAATAGCGTCGTTTACGCCTATTCGTGTAGTGCAGGCCTGACAAACCTAACGACAACATTATACAATATTTTAAGATATACTATGCGAAAGTGGAAGGATGTGAGTAACGGGAAGACCTAGACTTTCTTACGATGACCAAATAAACCGTGTCTTATCTCAAGGGCAAGTCAAGAGTCTCCGTAACCGGAGAGCGTTTATGAGACGAACTATGAGAGTGGAGGAAGCCAAAGAGGTCTGCAAGAAAAGAACCTGTCGAAACTCTGTCATCTCTGCCTACCTCACAAGGGATCTGACGTAATGATAAAGATAAATTGACAAGATTTCTATGAAAATATAAAAAACCGGTGTATTTTTGCTAAAGCTTGATTAGGGCCTGCCTACGTAATCCTAATAGCTAAGATGAAGAGGGATCGTAAGTCTAATAGCCACTTTGGTTTGAAGCTTAGTAAGTACATCTGATTTTACCATGCTTCTAGGTATCTAACTAGTTAATAAGTACTAAAAGATTGATAATAAATAATTTGTAATGTTGCTATTTGCCATTTATCGCCCATGTCATACCATTCTTTCTTTAACTTTTAAAATAAGTTCTATAAGTAATTCACTACACTAGAAATAGTTTACAAACATGAAATTCACATATACAAACCCTCAGACCGAACAAATATATGTGGGTCACATAAAGATATATGTATCCCGTGCCGTGTGGGGATTTATCCGTCCTACTCCATCGAGTATGACGAACGAAGGCTTTATTTAGTGTTTATAGCTTAGGCACTCCGCTCAAGCTGTAAACACTAGATAAAGTCGTCGCTCGTCATGATTTGATAGAAATGGTAAGAATGAAAAAGCTTTTCGTAATTAAAGCTTTAGAAATCTTCCCAGAGTTGACGAGATTTATACTATAGTAAACAGTTGCGTAGCTCTGAAGCTGTGTTTAATTCAGGCGCCTAGGTGAGTTGCGTGTGAGTCAGTGTGTTGAGTCACCACTCTCCTGCGACTTGGCTCGTCTAGTTCGGTTACACGAAATATTGAATCGATCTGATATAGCCCAGGATGAGTCCCAGGCCGCGTGAGTAAGCGTCTGGGAAACGTGGCACTTTTATGGGTAAATAAATTTTTATACATTCACGCGTCTGTTTATTGTACGGCGAATTGATTTATGTAAGGGAATAATGAAGGGTAATGTTTAGTCAAATATTTCAAAGAACTCCACCAACGAATTCGCGAAGATTTAAGTTCATTCTTCCGCCAAGCTCTTCCAAGCATAATATTTACTTGTTTTTTTTTTGTACCATTTTCTTGGAAGTTTTGATCGCACACGGAGTGTGTGACTGATTACCATACGATTGCGAAACTTAAAAGCTACTGATTGGTGACCGAATTGAGAACTGGTTTATTTTAGGTTGCCTCGGATGCAAGTGGTGTAGATACATTAATATACTCGTAAACGTAACATCACACGAGATAAATAAAGTGTGTAGAGCAGAAACGTCACTTCGTTTCATCAAAATGCACTGAAAACTTGGTACGAAAAGATTGACGTTAGCATAACGCTAAAAAGTAAGCGTCTGGCAAGGGTTGCATAACTCACTAACTTTAAAATTTTCGTGCTATGCGTTTCTGCTGCTGTTCCATTTATGCCTACAGTACATGTTACCTTCCCTAGGGGTTATAAAGTAATGTAATCATATAATAGTCAATATATATAGATACTGAATGACTCGTTGCTCTATTAATGTGGGATTTACGAGGTTTTGAGTCCGAATTCTACTCGAACCAAGGACCGTTTCTATCGAGAAATTCAGTAACCAGTCGTTCAATGTCCAGACTTTTCAGTAATTAGAAATAGGCTCACCCCCTAGTATATTGGGAGTTTGTAAAGGCACCCACGACCCAGGTTTTATTTAAAAAAAATATTATATGCGCCACGTTAATGATTATTTTTCTTTTTACTTAAAAAATATTTACACCAAAAAGAGGAAAGATTTGTAGTTTTATTTATATTTGTAACGAATAAAATCAAAAACTACTGGACCGATTTTAATGATTCTTTTACCATTAGAAAGCTACATTATCCAGAAGTAACATAGGCTATAAAACATAGACCAGGTAGGTGGCGCTGTTGTCGACCGTATACGAAGTCGCGGGAAAATGCTAGTTATTCATAAATAAGTATCATGTATTCAATTAATGGCAGATGTGCTATGATCTTTATTTTAATATCCTAATGCTTAATAATCCTTGTAAGCTCATTTTATTTAATCAATTTGTTTGTGAATAAAATAAAACTCATGTTGGTTTAATAGCATCTCTCCCATGAGCAGTTAATTGCGCCCTTATTCGATTCCCATTTATCATTACAAATATATGAATGTGAAACACACGATAATCATAGAGCTAATAATCTAATAAACTAGCGATGCGTCCGTAATAAATTTATATTATGCAATAAAACGCACACATTTCGTAGGAACATCCTATGAAGAAAGAATCATTAAAGTGATAAATACAAATATACCACACATAAACCCAGTTTCAGTGGCCCGGCGCGGGCGCAAGTTGCAGTGGCTTCAATCGTAAGTGCCGACGACGCGCCATAAAGCTGAATTTATCATAAAAAGTTGCACGTTTAGGACTGAAACAGTCGTAAATAAGAAAATAAGACCGCCTATTTATATTTGTGGTTCAACTTCACGCTAATGAGTTTGATACTTGATACTTAACTTTTATATAATTCAAAAAATTATTAAAATTACAATCTATCTACATATATCATCACGCCCGATCCCTTACGGGATAGGCAGAGAATACAAAGTTCCAGCAAGTTCTTTCCTTACAAACATTTCTAGCTTCCTCCACGTTCCCAAGACTCTTATTTGTCCTTCAGAAAATAAGCAAATAGGTTGTATACGACCGACGTATATTTGAAATTATGTAGTGAATGTTTTGCGTATTTTTGGACTCTCATAATAATTAGCCACAAAGCAATGGCAGTTAAACAACTAATGAATTCTATTTTATTTTTTTGAATACGTGATATCTCTCAATACTTTATTTCCTACGGACCACTTTTCCGAAACAAATTACGTTTAAGTATCAAAATTTATTTATCTTAACACCGAGACGAAGCTAGGGCGGAGAAACAAGTAGATGGGCGAACGCTCATTGATGTGGGGCGGCGGCGGGCGTTCGCGGCGAAGCGTGGCAAATGGAAATAGTGCCGAATGCACCGCACCAGATCACCTGTACAACTAGCCTCAAAACCATTCGATTTGACTCTATTTATATCTGTTATTGAAACAGCCACGTTTAGTTTCGTGTGTATGAATCAAATATATGACCGTAAGAATTAAGCTTAACTAGGGATTTATGGATTTAGGAACTCTACTATTAAGTCTCGTATACGATAGGGGAAAAATGTTTTGTGACACGTTTCGCTTGTTGTGATGTCGCCCAACATCTCAAGCGACAGAATACTAAAAAGTAATAAATCTCTTCGTGCACTATTTCCTTACCATATTCATCATCAACATCCTAAGTTTATTATTTTATACGTTTATCGTCATCATCCCCGTCCAGTCATGGCCGAGTTTAAGCTACCTTTCATATCCATCAACCGTCTCCGTCCTATGCCAATTTTATATAGTTTTACACGTTCAAACAATATTAATCCTATCGTTAACTACTATTTAAAGCACATTGTTTTCTAAATACATAGTTTTAGTTCACTATTTTTATATGTTGAGTTCATATAATAAATAAATCAAAATTCGTATATGTCGACACGTTTTCGCGGCCTACTTATACGGGCCATTCAAGATCCTTTTGCGCACAAAATAGTTCTTTCCCGAAATAGAATAAAATTATACAAATACTCACGCAACGGACGTATTAAGAAGAAGCGGGACTTACTGATGAATGTGTATTATATTTTAAATATATAAAAAAAGCTGTCTTAATTAAAGACTCAAATACTAAGCTGTTCATCTCTATCATGATCAATATTTAGATTTTGTTAATGTAAATATTTATACTGACTCTTGATCTACTCTAGTATCGGAAGATTGCAGCAATAGTAATGTGGAGCAGACAAATAACGACTCTTCATTTGGATATAAAAATAGTAATGTTCATGGCGTTGATATTTCCGCAGCCCACCTGCAATTTGGGTGGTATTTGGTTTAATATGTGGCAATCGAAACAGTTCCTGTAGCCAAATGGATTTGCTACAGTCTAAAGAGCAATAGAAAACGAAAAAAAATTTAGGGGAGGGACATTTTACAACGAATAATCACGTGGTCAGAACAATGCGCAATAGATTGCGACCAGCGAATAGAAACAAAACGCTTGCCACTTGATTATGCGCTCCGATATGCATGCGACTTGTGATATTTTTCAAGAACATTTTGCCAGAACTTTACCTCGTTCATATGCATTAGGACAAAAAATACTTCAACATCAAAGTTAAGGAAGTCACCAGTCCCTTAAAACACATTCGATCAGATCGTAAGACTCTATATAGACTCCAAAATGTTTCACTTTATACATATTTACAAAGACCACACACCTACCTACTCAAAATTAAACAGAATTTTATTTATACTATTCATTAGAAGTCGAGAAGGTGGCGATCAACCAAAAATAAAAATATCGAAGTGACACAAAATTTATGGTAATAACGAAGTCTTTATTCATAGTTCTTTTTTTGTGATGCCCGAATAGGATAAGTCACGCTTCCCTTTATCCCTTATACAAAAGATCTAAATACGTCGGTAGGTCAAGTGTCGGTTTCCCGGACGTGAGACCTCGACGTACCCATGTAACAAAAGCAAGCTCATGGCTTTTTTAGTTGAAAAGTTTTGTGGCCTGTCACAAACGAGAGGGTGCAGAAAGAGCTCTCACAAAGGTGGTGAAGCATACCAATATAGTATATGTGAATATGCTGGTAATTTGAAATGAAATTTGATCTTGGTCGTTGCTGTAAGTATAACATTTTTTATTCTTAATTTGTATTGTTCCACTGCCCGGCAGAGGTTGTTAGTCAGAGATGGTTGATTACAGATCGGTTTGGAAGAGCATAGGGTGGACGTTTGCCCAGCAGTACGACATTTCGGTGGCAATCAATACGGCGCAGGCACCTAGGTTGCTAATAATAATTATTACAAGAAACTTAATAAATAGCGAACATTTATGTACCTATTTAGTATAATACTTTGAGTATCTTGTAAATATCTCGCGTGGACGCAAACGACAGAAGCTCTTAGTTAAAATATAAAGTTCCAGAAATACTTTAACTTTCAACAGATTTGTTTCTAATTTCCCTTTGTGTCGTTGCAATCTTTTAGGCCATCCACTTTCGGCTGTCCCTCTCTAACGACCGAGAGCTTTCGTATGGAAGCGCTTTCGGCTAAGCTGGGTCGGGTTAGTCAGAGGCGCGCTCGCGCACGAGCCACGCGCGCGCGAGTTCCGCGATGTCACTGCGCCAAATCAAACGGCTGGCTGCATCGCACGCGGCTAAATCCGTTCAGACTACCGTAGACAGTTTGTTACCATCCTACGGTTGCAAGTGTTTGTTTTACCCTTTATTGTGTGTTTAGATTTCTGGGCAGCATTTGTTTTATCAAAGACGCATAAAATTCAAATTACAGAGCGTTAATTGCAATCACAGCTGGTTGCAGTTTAAACATAAAACCGTTTAAATCAATAAAATTTCCAATCCCATAAATATTCAACATCAAATAAGACATGAAAGCGTGGCCTTGCCGGAGCCTGCAAAGTTCAATTTCAATACTGACATTCCAAATCGTCTGTTACGATAAATTGCAAATGTTAGATTGTGAGTGCATTCGGAAAGATTTATTACACGGTCGTGTTTAAGCTTTTTGCTCTTCCAAATGGATTTGGATCGTACAAGAACGTTCACTGCATTAAGGATACAATATCGTATATCTCAATATAGAATTGTATTCCCATTGATCCCCGTATTCATTCAGTCGTATCGGCTGCCATTGTTCATTGAGTTTCAACAACACTAACAAGTAGCTAATGCGACAGGCTTTTATTGCATCATATTGCAACGTACCTAGCAACAAAAATATACCTAATGGAGTATAACAATAAGTAATAAAATAACTAAATAAAAATAAATCTACCTAGCCAATTAAGATTAGTGTCGCGTTTCATGAGTTTTCTCTTAAAGACACTTAAACTCTGTAGGCTTCTATCGTTAATGTTAATGATAATAGCGCCATTAGGACAAGATTTCCA
Organism: Phalera bucephala; assembly: GCA_905147815.2. Classification (NCBI taxonomy): domain Eukaryota; kingdom Metazoa; phylum Arthropoda; class Insecta; order Lepidoptera; family Notodontidae; genus Phalera; species Phalera bucephala. The sequence continues at coordinate 13,675,676 of LR990617.1, read as the reverse complement.
AGACTTTTAAGTGATGATTTTGATATTGTAATATTTAACAATGTCGTTACTTTCCTTATACTTATAACAAATAGCTATACTTTTTCAATTTAAGTACCTAACTCGTTGGTAGCCGTGGCTAGTAAAGAAGATTTATCGGCCATATTAATTAAACCTAAAGCAAGCAAACAAGACCAATTAACCGCGTAACTAATGATATCCATTGCGTGTGTGGTATTAACCATAGATCAAAAACGTATTACATAGTAATTTTAATGAAATAATAATTGTTTCTATTCGTCCTCCATTACGCTATTAGTATTGTTACGACTATCCCATTGGTGTAGTTAGGTATGGTGCGACTAACTCACTATGATTGAAATAAAAGAGAAGAAAAAAGAGAAAGAGAAGTTAATAAAAAAGACACGCCCGCTGAGTTTTTTCGCCAGTTCTTCTCAGTGGAGGCCGCGTTTCGATCCGGTTATAGATATCCGGTAGATTAGTAGAAAAATTCGATGTAAAATTCGAGTTTGAGTTTAACGATTATAAGGTTTCAATTTGGAAACCTTGATCGAACGAAGTATTATGGGGTTTTTATCGAAAAAATCTCAGGAGCAGTCTCAAGTCTGAAATTGTGCCTATTACTTCCTACTTGTGCCTATTATTATGTATAATTACATCTTATCTAGAAATGTTGACGAAACCTGGATATTCACAGTATACCTCTGTTATTTTCGTTTAGAGATATTAGGTGTGACCATGGTTTTTAGTATTCATTTTGATTTAAGGATACCGGAATCTTTATGTGAACTACTTCTTCCCGCAGCTAAGCTGACGAGATGTCAAATTTATTAATGATTCTGAATTTACTACGAGATTTCAAAACGGGTGCTTTCTATTCTTTATCATCAACCTAAAAATTAGACCAGAACGTGGGCAAGACGCAAAATATTGACTATACCGATCATGCCATACTGGCGAGACAAATTTATTATTAAAACTAATGATTTTATACAAAAAAATGCCTTTCTGGTCTTTGAAAACTATACAACGGGTATTAAAGAACAAACAGTAGATCTTATTACGTATTGTATCATAAATTTAATATGAAGAACACGAGTAACTGTATCTCTCTCAAGTTATATAACCTTGCTCAACCTAATATTCATACATATTAATTGAACTTATTTCATATAGCACTGGACCGCTTGTAAGCAACAATGTAGCTCTTAATGTTTCTAGTTCTGAACACTGATTGCCACTCCTACGTATCTACAATAGCAGTGTCATTATGTATTTCCTTTACGACTGTATCTCGCAAATAAGTTGGATTAATTCAGCTGTGAATTGAGCGAGGAGCGAAAAATAACATTGATTTGGATCGAGTAAGTATAGGGTTATCACACAGAGCACAAAGAGTGTAACTCTTTGGAGTTTTATGGGTTAGAATACACATGAATTTAAAAAAATATAGTTAAAAAAACACGCTTTAATAGCATACGAACGAACTAATAATTTTTTGTGAAAAAAGGGTTTAAAATCTAATGTTATAAATAGTTCAGTTCAGTTCAGCAGTGGTAGCTATTTATATTAGTTGAGTTATTATAAATACAGCGTGCTTTTTAGTATGAATACTAAAAAGGTCAGGATAAGGTTTAAAATGATTGTATTGTCATCGGTCCTTGATTCGTGTACCAAGTTTTAAGTTAATCGGACCTCTTAAAGTTGGTGGAAATTCCGTTGAAAAGTTCATAGATACATAGATTCATCGATACATAAAGGTCAAGCTAATAAAAGCGTGATAAAACAAGTCACCGCTACGCCTATGTTCCTCAAACGAAGGTGGCAGTGGTGCACTACGTATGTTTACTTTTTGCCGACGATGCTAGTTCCCAATGTAATGGGGGCCGAAGCTATTGCCATTATACTGGACACTTTTAATTAAGCTGTTCCTAATTTTAAATAAGTTACGATGGAGTGAAATAGCCTTCAATGACTAAGTTCCTAATTTAAAATTTAAAAAAAGCTGGACGCTATACCAGACCCCGACTACACTAATGAGATAGTCCATTGCCATTGGCAACATTTGAATAAAAAATTCTGAATTATGTTATTGGCACTCTACATTCATACACATACGATAAACAATTTAGGATTCCATTTAAGAAAATTTAATTTAAGAAGCCTAAAAAGTATGGTACAGTTGTGGCAAGTGGAGTTTTTAATCCAAAATGAAGTACATTCTATATTGGTTTTATAATTTTTTAGTTTTTAAAATGTAAACCGAATAAAATTCGAAACTTAAAACACTGTTACGCCTATATTCCCCAAGCGGGGGTGGCAGAGGTGTACTGAATACACTCACTTTTCACCGACAATGTTAGGTCCCATGTAATAGGGGGCGAGCCTATTGCCATGTACCGGACACACCTCCAGACTCCGGACTCATACTGGGAAGTTTTCATTAGAAAAACTTCATTTGACGGACGATTTAGCGCAGTGGTTAAGAGCTTAAGCCGCCTGCCCACTGCGTCTAATAGTCGCGGGTTTGATTCCCGCATGGGACAAATCTTTGTGCGATCCACAATTATTTGTTACGGTCTGGGTATTTGTGTGTGTGAAGTTTCATGTTTGTAAACGCATCCACGACACTGGAATAAATCCTAGTGCGGGGCTACGTTACAAAAAAAAAAATTGTCCGACCTAGGATTTGAACCCAAGACCTCGTGATTACCAAGCGATGCGCTTTGCCACTGGACCAACGAGGCAGTCATTTGAATTTAACCGTATATATTGAGATGTTATAATTAAAGTAATGTTATAATCTTAGCCGATCCCATGTAGAACCAGTTAGGTTTTTGTGATCAAATAAGCACGTGATAGAACGTAAATGTAAGTAGGTATAGTTTTTATATGAATCATTATCTTTTAATCAGCTGTCAGTTAAATTAATACAGATTTTTATTCCGGTTAAGACGGTGATGATAATTGGATAACCATACCTAAACAAAGTCGTGTGTCTGTTAACTAGTTATGCTAATACTTTTTACCTTTATGATCATATTTTTATTCCATGGTTCACAATAAAAAAGTACATATATAATGTAACTTTTGAAATACTAGTTTCTGCCTGTGTGTGTGTTAGGTCATACTCCACCACGCGGACCCAGTGCGGATTGGCGGAGGCAGGTTTGTGGCCACCTCCTGTTGGAACTTATCAAGCCGCCTTTTTAGGCTTTCCAACTCGGCTTAACGACTACCACATTAAGTGGTAGCCGGGACCAACCGCTTCACGTGCCTTCCGAAGCACGGAGACGGTCGAATATAAAAATGCTACAAACGGTCACCCATCTCGGGCCAACCGAGTCGAACGCTGCTTAACCTTGGTAATCGGTAATACTATATACTACTTGATGATAATTAGTATACTTTTCAGAAGATCCTTTAACGTGATTGCCATGTCGGTCTAGTAGCGAATAATGCGTTTAGCTATCATGAGGTTCTGAATTCGAATCCTAGTTCGCACAAAAATGTAATTTGTCCATAGAAATTCCATAGAGATTCTGACATTGTTCCCGATATAATGCCAATAAAGACTAAAGTTTTTAGTCAATGTGTGTTACCAGTGATGATATATGGATCAGAGACGTGGTCTCTTACAATAGGTCTCATAAAAAAGCTCAGAGTTGCTCAGCGAGCTATGGAGAGAGCTATGCTCGGCGTTTCTCTACGCGATCGAATCAGGAATGAGGAGATTCGTAGAAGAACCAAGGTCACCGACATAGCCGTTAAGATTAGCAAGCTGAAGTGGCAATGGGCGGGCCACATAGCGCGTAGATCGGACGGGCGTTGGGGCAGAAAGATTCTAGAGTGGAGACCACGTATTGGCAAGCGCAGCGTGGGACGACCGCCTGCCAGATGGGCCGACGATCTTGTGAAAATCGCAGGAAGTCGTTGGATGCAGGTGGCATCGGACCGGTTACGCTGGAAAGCGATTGGGGAGGCCTATGTTCAGCAGTGGACAAGTGTAGGCTGAGATGATGATGATGAATGCCAATAAGCTCGCCTCCTATTACATGGGACCTAACATCGTCGACGAAAAGTGGGTATACTCAAAGGGTACGGACAGTACATATGGTACTTAAAAAAAAATAGCCCCACACTTGGATGAATTCCTGTGTCGTGGGTGCATTTAATGAACATAAAATTCACATACACAAACACCCAGACCGGAACTAATATTTGACGATCACAAAGATTTGTTCCGTTCGGGGACCGAACCCGCGAATATTAGATCTAGTGGGCGGAGCGGCTTATTTATTTTAACCTCTTAACATCTTTTCCGCGTCTTTGCCCATTGTCGTTGAAGTAAATCTAAAATAACAAATTTAGGAAATATAATTAACAAGCAGTTTCCCGAGACTTCGTACCCGGTCGACTATAGCACCACCTACCGGTTCTATATTGTGTAGCCTATGTTATTCTGGATAAGGTAGCTTTCCCATGATGAAAGAATCATTAAAATCGGATCAGTAGTACCGGAGATTACCCCGAACATCCAAACTCACAATCTTTACCTCTTTAAAATATTAGTATAGATTTACATAAAGATACAGTAGCAACCTCAACGTAGCGACAGCTTGTTTACCTACATGAGGACTATTTATAAATTTCAAAGAATTGTATGTGTGAACACTGCATGAATAGTTACACGTGGCTATATTGTTTTCACAAGTAAATAATTTCAGCATTTTTACAGGAAGCTATAAAGTTATTTCATTCTTTTGATGGGAAAAAAATGCCTCTCTTTAATTATGAATCCAACAAATAAAACAATTATGTCGCTACTTTTATTTATAGTAAAAATAAATAACTACTTACCCTTTAAATAGAATTAGCACTGGATAAAAAATCGGCCCTAGTCACTGCTACTTTAAAAGCTATTCTCATATCCACAAGATATAATTATTATAGAAAATCATATATTTAACCCAAAAGGCACACTCACGATTTCATTTGCATCTATAATGTCCAAGGTATATAACTCAAAATTCACATCGTTGCTAAAAGTGTCTATCTATATTAACCTGTTTTAGGTGTTAAGTATAAGATATAACCATTTCGTTAAGTTAAGTATAAGATATAACCGTTTCGTAACGTACCATTCTCATTATCTAGAGTTGGCACAATATGCCTGTGAGACATATTAGTGATTTGGCATTGTCATTATCACCGGTCGTCAATCTTCTTGAGGTGTACCAATAGCTCACCTGACTAGGGCTTTGGATGCCATACCGTAATTCCAAAATGTTAGCTGTTTTCATCAACATCCACTATAATTCCAAAGAGTATTGTCCTGTCTTCATTAAAACCCAGCCCAAACGAGCACGTTTTTACGTGAGGTAAATCCTGCTAGGCCAAACGAACTGTGCTCCAGTGTGGCACCACAGTGTTACGTTTTTTTTTCTGAGGAAAATCCTGCATAGGACTTCCGCGAGACTCGGGGAAAGCTCGCAGGGCGTGTCGGATCCCTACTGACTAAAAACCCCAGGGTGGCCGACATCAGTACTTTGGAGGGGCTCCGGGATTTTGTATGGGACGCACCGATGCACCTCTTGTGCCGCGCTCTGAAGAGCCCGCCATCGGGGGAGACTCGATGACACGCTCCACTCCGCACCGACGCGGTGCTTACGACGACGTGGTCCACACCATGCCGCCGTCCTTCTCGGGGTACCACAGCGTTACCTCACTTGAAGTACGGCTTTTTACCGGTTGTTTATTTGTTGCTAGATTGAGTCGCCTCTTACGGTCTTCTGTTTGTCCAGCTTGCCGAAGTAAAACTTTATTCTTAGTTCATCCCCACGTGGATATACGCACCAATTCACATAGATATTTGCCATTGAATGTCTATGAGTAGGATGTGTTGACATGTGCAAATTATGCAAAAAAGTCAGTGGTCTAATCACTGTTGATACGTATTCGTAATTGATAATTTGTACAATTTGCACCTTCTGCTGGCCTGCTCTATAAATCTACTTAACTTTAATACAAAAATACATTCTATAAACTATTATATCACCCCATCCCATCCAAGAATTGATATTGTGAATTGAGGGTAACAGTAAAAAGCAAGCAATGCTACTGTAAGACAAGAATAAGAATAGTTAGAATTGCTAGTAGGTAGCGATTATCTTAGTTGTTATTATGTACCTCTAAAATTGCAGGAATATGCCTTCGTTTAAATATACCTTTCGTCTGGAGGAAACATAAAAGTCTTCTTTTTGTAAAAATATCCTTCAAAAAAGAACTAATTATCAGGTGATTCGAGAAATCAAAGTAAACTCAAATTTTGCAGTAGGGCAATACACTAAACAGTTATCCCGCCTATATAATTATTTAAACAAACAATTGCTTGACCTGGCTTAAGACTAAAAGTTATGATGACATTGAGCTGGCTCGAGCGTAGTGGTTGCACGCTCGCCATTAATTCCGGTGAAGCTGTAAAGGCCTCGCAGCCAACAGCGTACATCACTCACACACACACTCACACACACGATGACATTGAGGCTATGCTCAAGTCCTTATATTGACTTTAGTTTAATTGATATGCCTCTACTTTAATAGGCAAACTCCAAACGCATTTATTTACTTTAGTGCATCATTATCACAGACGCGCGAGCACACACACACACACACACGCGCGCGCTCGACCACGCACACATACACACACACATACTTTAAACACACTTAAGAAAAACACGCATTATTGCGCTGAACTATTGTTTAATTTTTGTTACCTATTTTGTTTTTATTTTTAGTTCGTTATCTAAATTTTTATGCTTATTTTATTTAGTAACCCTTCATGGTAAACTACAAGGTAATATTGTATTGTTTCTCAAGGGAAGAGCGGTATCCTCAAGCACAAGCAATATTATGCTTAAATGAAGACTTCAACTCATGTAAAACTTAGTACCATAAGTTAAAGAAATAAACATTTTCTATCTGTCTATCTATATCATCACGCCAGATCCCTAACGGGGTAGGCAGAGAGTACAGAGTTCCAACAGGCTCTTGTCTTACATACCTCTCTGGCGTCTACTCTCATAGTTCGTCTCGTACACGCTCGCCGGTTACGGAGACTCCTGACTTGTCCTTCAGATAAGACCCGGTCTATTTGGTCATGGTAAGATAGTCTAGGTCTTCCCCGGTATCTACCTCCTTCCACTTTTGCATTGTATATCAGTTTTGTCATTCTTTCATCGGACATTCTTTCTATATGCCCGAACCAACGGAGCATACCCTTTCTCATCTTTACACCGATACTCTCTTTCATACCTATTTGCTGTCTTACTACACTGTTGGGAATACGGTCGGTCAGTTTCACTCCGCACACATTTCCACCGCATTTATCCTACTTTCATTCTCCTTCTTACATACCCAGCTCTCGCTGCCATATAACAGCGTTGGGACAAGCACTCCATTATGTATAGCCAGTTGCGCCTTTCGGCTTAAGTGCCGGCTCCCAAGTAGCTTTCCCATCGCGCCATTCACTCTGTTGCCTGCACTCACTTTTCTTTCTATGTAAGCGGTGTATTTCCCATCCTTACTGAAGGCGCATCCAAGATATACAAACTCATTCACTTGCTACAGCACATCGTTACCAACCACAATCCTTGCATTCGTTCTGGTTTCTTCCCGTTCAAAAACCAAAATTTTGGTTTTCTTCACATTCAAATGTAAGCCATTTTTCATGCAGTCGTCTTTCATAACTGTGACTAGTGATTGCAGATCAGTGGCTGTTGGCGCTATCAAAACCGCGTCATCTGCATATAGTAGATGATTTACCACTAGATCACTCATTTGTACACCTTCATTCATCGCTTTTAGTCTTTGAAGACTTTTATCCAAATATATTATGAACAGTCTAGCGGACAACACGCAACCCTGCTTGACGCCGATTTCAACGTCAAACCAGGGTGACATGTTACCACCCACCCGAACACATGCCTTGCAGTCAGTGTTGGGCAAAAATCAATTGATTAAACAATTGACAATTAACAATTGATCAATTGTAATTGCAGTGTTATGCAATTAACAATTGATCAATTGTAATTGCAATGTTTTGCAATTAACAATTGATCAATTGTAATTGCAAAACATTGCAATTACAATTGATCAATTGTTAATCGTTTTATGCACATTTACGATTAAACAATTAACAATTAATCATCAAAAAACCGTCGGCGCAATGTAGGTGTTAAAAGCACACTTAACGTTGGTGCAATGTGGGATTGTACAATGTACACTTCTGTCTGGTGTTGTAAGGCTTGAATCGGGAGTACGACGCTTAAGTGAAAGCTTGCCTTCTAAAAAGACTCAAGACAAAACAAGACACAATCATTTATGAGATTTTAAGGGATGGTGATAATTAAAATGGCGTTAATTTTTGGATCAAAGATGGCGGTCGCGACTTCTTCTGAATATTCAATATGAGCATCGTTTTTGGGGTTTAAGAGTATGCTGATTATAAATATGGGTTGATTACGAACAAACTAAACACGAACGAACGAACGAACACTATATTCGTTATCAGCACCCCCAAAACCCCAAAAATGATATCCATATTAATTTAACACCAATATCAATTTACTTGTACTTGTCAGTATCAATCTAACCAGCCTAAACACGAGGGGTTTTGTCCAGTTCACATGTTTCTATGGCCACCTTCCAACTTCATCATCAGACCAACCCCATGGTACCATATTATTGTATTGTTACCGAATTTACATACGTATGCCAATTTCAGCTGATTCGGATACCGTAAGTGCTTGAAAAAAGGATCAGAAGAGTTGATCCGGAAAGACAGACAGACATACGAACAGTGAAAGTTAAATGAAAGTTTGTAAAAAATTAAGTATTTCTATTTTGTCCCTATAAGAATTGAATATTTTACAAGTTCCAGTTCCATATAAAATCATTCCACATTCGTTCAACCGGCACCGGCACCCCTCTGCCAACCCCCCGTGCTATCAATATGTTTGTTTATAAATAAGTACCTAAACTTTAAAGAAACGCGCGCGCAAGCGTCGCCTTTCGGCAGCGGCACGAACCGACAAGTGCGCGCGCGTCAGTAGTAGGGTTGCCACCTATTATTTGAGCAAATAAAGTACATTGGTTTTTAAAGGAAGGCAAAAAATTACATTGTATCTAAATAAAATATTATTTATTTCACTTTACTATTTTGTTTAAAAACATATGTTTTATTACTTTTAGAACTTTTCAATCACCATTATCATTGCTAAACACCTTCACAGCATGTTAACAGTCTATGATAATTTAAATAGATTGGAGAAAGAATTTAAAAGTGCTTATAGTATTTACTATTTTCTTTAAGTTAGCGAAGAATGTAACAATGTAACAATGTTTTTTTCTTAAATCTAGCTTACTCTAGCTTTTATTCGGATTCTAACACCAGACATCATCCACTTTAAATAAAACTATTTTTTTCAGATTTTATCGCGGTTTATTTTTGATTTTTAAGTTCCCGACGTTAAATAACCGTTATAAACCGCGATAGAATCAGAAAAAAATTGTTTTATTTCATGTGTAATATTCGTGTAAATCTAAGAACTCAGTATCATCCACTTTGCTTTTAATGCGATCAATTATTTTCTTATTAATGATTTATGTAAAATGAATCTTAAAAAATCAATTTTCGCGTACTTTACAGTTCTCATAAAGTATGAAGTATACTTACCCTAAATAACGTACAATACGTACTCTAGAATAAACTATGGGTGGCAACCCTAGATACTCGTCGCCTTTCGGCACCGACACGAGCCGACAAAGTGCACGTGCGTAGGTAGGTAAAGTCGGTCGGTAGTGCCACAGTATCTATCTATCCAGTAACTCATCTAAGCCGTTTTAGTGGCATAATTACACTCCCGTCAGAACGCTGTTAAGTTTACCACCTTTTATTGGATTTACTTTTTGTCATTTATTATAACTAATCTACTGCAGTGGTTATAAGCCTGTATTTTTTCGATATGAGTGCAGAGTAATACAATTTAACATAGACATTGTGCAATAACAGCATAATGAAAACGTTTATAATTTTAATTTTTATGCTCAAGAATATATTATTTACCTTTATTGCAAATTGTTTCTAGAAGAACGTTTTCTCCTTTTACGAATAAGTATTCTCATTATATATAAGTATTCTCGTATCTCATTCTTATTGAGAGTTTTTATGATAGATTACTCGGAAATTGTATATAAGTTAAAACCGATATATGTTAAAAACCACATGAGTTACTAAATATCAATTTGGCGATTCGAGTGGCCATTATTTTAATTCTAATAATAGATACTTTTGGGATCAGAAGTGGAAATTAATTAAAAAAGAATACAATTCACTACACACAACACTTTTTATAAACTTAACAAAATATCTGTGAAACTTATTGTGACAATTTAAATAACAAATGGTGAATAATTCGCACTAATCAACAATAATCGCACTTAACAAAGATAATTAATCTAACGTGGCTTACGCAGCCTCTTAAACCAATTCTAGGAAGTTCCGACCGTTACGACCGTCTACAAGCAAAAAGGGACAAATCTTAGACTACTCTCGCTTTTATACAAAATGGGGGGTAGTCGAAAGGCATCGGTGGGGGTGCCGCTTACACGGCCTCTCCTGACAGGGTATCGTCCTCGATACCAGCATTCTTAATAACGCCGCCATAGCCTGTGGCATCCGCAGTCGAGGGATCTTCATCCAATGAGGCCATGGACGGGTCTGCTACGTTCGGAGGTGCCTCTGCTGCTGATTCAGAGTCATCTGAGATTTCATCTGTAAATAACATCTTTGTGAGGAATACGAAAATGAAACAACAATGAACTCACTTGACCTTTCAAATCTTTAGCATTCACTTAATTCAAACTTCCACACTCAGGCGTCAACTCTTAAGAAAACCATGTAAACCCGTGCGTTCATCTTTCTAATAAATATAACAGAGACGTCTCTTTTACAAAAGCAAACCAAATCTGTTCCTTATTCACCGCTGCTCAGTGTCTTCTCCCGCCTTGAGGAGCTGCTGAGCCAGCTGCCATCAGAACTGCTTCTAAAACATGACCCGACTAACAGGTCTTGCCCGACTAACAGGCCTTGCCCGACAAACAGGCTATAGGCTGATCATCGATCAGTACCTATGTTGCAACTTGGGGCCCACCAAGTGCCAATGGCGACAAACGCCTGGGTGATGCGACAAACGCAGGAGAGTGAAAACTTTCCTCACCCGACCTTGTTAGCGACCAACGCTACAGGTCATAGCTTGCTCTCGAAAAATGCAGCACAGGTCCCGCCACGGCATGCGCCTCGCCATAGCACACGCCTCGCCACAGCACACGCCTCGCCACAGCACACGCCTCGCCACGGCATGCGCCTCGCCATAGCACACGCCTCGCCATAGCACACGCCTCGCCACGGCATGCGCCTCGCCATAGCACACGCCTCGCCACAGCACACGCCTCGCCACGGCATGCGCCTGGCCATAGCACACGTCTTGCCACGGCATGCGCCTCGCCATAGCACACGCCTCGCCACGGCATGCTCCTCGCCATAGCACACGCGTCGCCACGGCATCATACGTTGCGCCGCTGCTTGCGTAGACTTGCCATAACCACCACTCAGCAATCGGAGGGTGTAGCGACCACTCGTTAGAACCTTGACCGTCTTGTATGAGCCACGCATACCGGGATCAAGTTTTCTTGTTGCCTGGGAAGATTTTATAACAAAAACACAGTCGTTAACATCAAATTGACGTGGCGAATACCTTTTTCGAATGGTACGCTCATCTTGCTTAGCTTGATTGCCCCTTAGTAGCTGACGAGCCCTGCTCCTTCGGTGATCTCACGTAAAGCCTCACAATTACGAGACGATGCTTCAATAGCTATATCACGTACTAGTCTACGGATGACAGGAGTGATGGCTTCACTGACAAATAGAAGGTTCAGTGGAGAAGCTTTAGTAGTCTTCTGCTTGGTGATATTTAGCACCAGCTGAAGCTCCCACAATGTGTCAGACCATGATGCGTTCTTGTGGTTAAACTGAAAGCGAAGCATGTTAAGAACCGTTCTGACGTACCTCTCAACCTGGCCAGTAGCGTGTTGCATCTCCGGAGTAAAGTTATGTAGATGACACCCTAACTCGTTAATCCACGTCACAAATTCGGTCGACTCAAACATGTGACCTTTATCAGCGATCATTAATTTGGGTATACCAAACAGTGAGATAGCCTGCATAACGACTCTCTTTAACTTTAAAGCGTCTATCGGATTGAGTTTGCAAAAGAACAGCACCGTAACTGGCGCTGCTTGCATCCGTGTGGACTTCAGTTGGGAAAAGAGGGTCAAAGATAGCGAGAACAGGATCGTTGGTCAGTCGTGTGATTAGGTCTAGACGAAAAGTTTCACATTGATGCGTCCAGTTAAATTTAACGCCTTTACGAGTCAAATGAGTAACTGGAATAGTTAGTCTGGCAATCTTTTATGTAACGTCGAAAATACCCAGTAAAGCCAAGCAATTAATGCACCTGCTTCACATTTTCTGGAGGTATTATGTTGACTAAAGCTTCAACCTTTCGGGCGCTCGGCCTAACCTGACCTGGACTTATCACTCTGCCTATAAGGCAGGAGCACTTCCGAAGATTAATGGAGAAACCGGCTTGAGTAAGCGTCTTCAACACCTAGTGAAGAGTCACTGCGTATGCCTTTCAACACACAGAATCTCAGCTTTGGTTGAAAAAATATTTTAGAACATCTGAAGAAATAAAAGACGCACCAAGGGTACCACAATTAATAAGAATATGGACTGACACACCATCCACCACTGCACCGATCATATAACTGCTGTGAATTGGTGTCAGTCGATCAGAACAAAAGTTAGATTTTACGGATTTTGAGACTCCGAACGGGCCTTCGCGAAACAAACATCCCCGGTGTGTCCCCGCCTCTTGCAGAACGTGCACTAGTTACTGACTCCTGGTTGCGTGTTGGAAGTCACATCTGTCTTTGGTAGTTTGCAGTCACGAATAACATGTCTTAGCTGGTTGCAGTTAAAACATTTAGGACCCGCACGAGTAATAGGTTTATGAGGAGCCAATCTCTTTAAACCGATTGAGGTGTCACACTTCCCTTTATTAAATTTCTTATAAATAGATGAGAACGAAACGACAGTTTCGGGTGTCAGGCCTGCATTAGCGGCAGCCGCACGAACTTGAGGGTTATCTATGCCACGAATAACTAAGTGTCCTCAAGTCATCATAAACACCTTGAACTATTTTCAAGCGTAACAAGGTTCGGCGCGCGTTCTCGGCGTAGGTGGAATATTCATCTGACGTGGTATTCATTGCGTCAAATAAAATATTCGCGTAATCTAATTTATTAGGACAAAGACATTTAAATTCTCGTTTAAAGTTAGACCATGTTCTGTCATTAGTGACCCATTCGCCTAACCATACTTTAGCGTCGCCCTTTAGACAGGAGGCCACGCGCGATAAGCACTCGTGGTCACTCCAGCCGTTTGCATCTCTGGCGCGATCAACCTCCTCGCACCATGCTTCAATGTTGTTTACCGAAGGATTAAAGTTGGAAACAAAGTAATATTGTGATCTCACTGGTTGCATGGTTTTTATAGCTTGCTTTAAAGCATGCGCGAGAGTCGATACCTCAGAAACTGCAGAACAATCTGCCTGCGGCACAACAGATGATATAGGGCTTGGCGTTCTTGTGACAGGCGACCCCACCTTATGCGTGGAATGTTTCGCTATACGGGACCTAGACCGTGACCTAACACGAGGGTACCAACGAGAACGATTCCGCGACGAAGCGAGTGAAACACTACGAGACCAAGGGTCGGTATTATCACGCGTACGACGCCTATCCCGATCGCGTGAATCACGCCTATATTTGTCGCTTGGGTCGGAACGTCGTAAGCCACGCGAGCCACCTAATAGATCACGCTGCCGTTTCTGGCTGCTAGGACTACGCGTATGACTACGCCTACGCGACCTACTCCGTGAGATGTACTTACTGCGTTTTCTACGTTATTGCCGATTACGCGATTTACTTCGAGACAAATGCCGTTCACGGTTACGTGATCTTGTTCGCACCATATTCATTTTAACACTGATTTGTTAAAGAAAAATAATACCCGCAATAACAAAACAAACTAATGACTTTGCAAACTAATCACCATTCGAGTCAAAACAACACTTCAAATTTTAACGACTTACTTATCAGTGGGCGAAAGAAGTTCACTATCCCACTTCTGATTTTGGGATCAGAAGTGGAAATTAATTAAAAAAGAATACAATTCACTACACACAACACTTTTTATAAACTTAACAAAATATCTGTGAAACTTATTGTGACAATTTAAATAACAAATGGTGAATAATTCGCACTAATCAACAATAATCGCACTTAACAAAGATAATTAATCTAACGTGGCTTACGCAGCCTCTTAAACCAATTCTAGGAAGTTCCGACCGTTACGACCGTCTACAAGCAAAAAGGGACAAATCTTAGACTACTCTCGCTTTTATACAAAATGGGGGGTAGTCGAAAGGCATCGGTGGGGGTGCCGCTTACAATACATATTGAGAAACCATACAAGCCCTCATGTATCGATTTTGATAGCAATAAGCAAATAGCGATGTTAGTAACTAATAAGTTAAAAGTGGTCATTTTATTCTAAATATTAAGGCCTACTAGCACAAAAAGCCAAAATATTTAAATTTGTATTAATTTTCTATCTATCTATATTGTCACGCCAGATCCCTTGTGGGGTAGGCAGATAGTAAAGAGTTCGAACAGGTTATTTCTTCACAGAACATTCTAATGTTAGTTGTAAAAAAAGCGTCCGTCTCGGACGTGCATGCCACCGCGGCTTATTACATGTGGAAAACTATCGAGAAGACGTGTAGAGCGCGCGTCTGTGTGCGTGAGTTTGATTCGGACCGTAAGTACTAAGATGTTTTACTGTGTTATAGTACACTGTGGTAGGGCACACCACATACCCGTGTGTGTGTGTGTGTGTGTGTGAATGATGTACGCTGTTGGCCGCGAGGCCTTTACAGCTTCACCGGAATAAAAGGCGAGCGTGCAACCACTACACTCTAGCCAGCCAGAAGGGCAAGAGGCGACATACTCGAGGCGCCCTCGGTTGGGACAGTCGCTGTAGGGGGACGGGTGCACTACTAAGTGCACCGGTCAACCGCCGGCTATGGGAGGGGATTTACTACTACGTCGTCGTCGTCGCCCGTATTCTGAGGGGGGGTCGGTGAGAACATGTCGTGGCCGGCGGTGGCGGCAGGGGTCGGGGGGGACCACATACCCCGCCTCCATATTGTCATAACTTTTTTCGGAGTGCAAAGTATCGCCTACATTTCAACACGATCTCACTTCAGAGTACTTTTGTGTGTGTACTTATAGTAGTAGGTATTTAAACTTACGAATTTTCTATTAAGTATATTCGCATATTTCAACGAATATTTCCATCCTTTTTGGATATTATAGTCATTATGGATAAAAAGGAATATAGTTATATGTCAGATAACACGTCGGATACGGACATCAATGAACAGTTAGATCGAGATGGGCAGTCTTCAGGGCCGAGCTCAATCACGTCAATATCTTCATCCCCGCGTCTTGCACTTGCACATGTGTGTGTGTGTATGTGTATGAATGATCTACGCTGTTGGCCTCGAGGCCTCTACAGCTTCACCGGATTTTAAAGGCGAGCGTGCAACCACTACGCTCCAGCCAGCCAGAAGGGCAAGAGGCGACATACTCGAGGGCGCCTCGGAGAGGCGCCCTCGGTTGGGACAGTCGCTGTATGGGGACGGGTGCACTACTAAGCGCACCGGTCGACCGCCGGCTATGGGAGGGGATCTACTACTGCGTCTGCGTCTACGGCGTCGCTCGTATTCTGAGCGGAAAGAAGGGATGACAAAGCATCGGGGGGGTCGGTGAGAACATGTCTCGGCCGGCGGTAGCGGCAGGGGTCGCGAGGGAGGTCGTAGTCGGCGGTGGCTACGATTAACGGATTCGCATGGGAAGATGCGTTCGCGAAGTGACGTGTTGACGCCTTTTTAATAAAGGCGCGAATAGGTTCGAGACCTAGATCGGAGTGGAGGTCGACGTTCCGTACGAACCAGGGGGCTCCTACGGCTTTACGGAGGAAGCGGTTTTGAACCGCTTGAAGTCTGTCGATGTGAGAGGGGGCCGAATGCCCGAACACAGCACACGCATAAGTCATGATGGGACGAACGCAAGTTTTGTAAAGCGTCACCTTATTTCTAAGGGACATTTTACTCCGCTTGCAGATTAACGAATGGAGACGACCGAGCACGAAGGATGCTCGGTGACGGACCCGCTTGATGTGCGGGCCGAAGGTCATGGTACTGTTCAGGGTGACCCCTAAATATTTGACCTCTTTGACCCAGGGAATGGGTCGGTCGAACATGGTCACTTGACCTCGGTTCCTTCCGGGGTGGCGCAGAGAGTGGTGCGAAGGTGCACCTCTGGAGAAGAGCACCGCCGCGCTCTTGTCCGGGTTCACCTCGATTCGCCACTTCCTGAACCAATCCCCTAGGGTATTGGCGGCGGTCTGGAGTTTCTTCGTGATGAGGGCCTTGTTCCTATTGGAATAATAAAGAGCGGTGTCATCCGCGAATAAAGCTAGTTTAACATCACTCGAACGAGGAATGTCGTTCGTGTAGAGGCTAAACAGGAGCGGAGAGAGCACTGAGCCCTGTGGGACTCCAGCACTGATGGAGTGGGAAGCGGAGCGCGTCATTTCGACGCGATAACGAAAGGCGCGATTCGACAAGAAGTCTCGTAAGATGAGCACGAGTCTGTCCGGCACACCCAATCGGTAGAGCTTGTAGATCAAGCCGTTGTGCCAGACTTTGTCGAATGCCTTCGCGACATCCAGGAAGAGGGCGCCCGTGTAGACGGGTCTTCCGGGCCCATTGAGACCGGAGAGAATGTGCTCCGTGATGCGGTGCACCTGATGGACACAAGAGTGTTTGGCTCGAAAGCCGAACTGCTCGTCGATAAGGATACCCCAGGACGTTATGAAGTCCTTGAGCCTCGCCAGAAGGAGGCGCTCGTATATCTTGGCCAGGGAGTTGAGGAGACTGATAGGGCGGTAGCTCGCGGGGAGATTGCGAGGTTTGCCGGGCTTGGGGATGCCAATGACGTCCGCCTCCTTCCACTTAGCGGGGAAGGTGCAGTTCGTCATGGCGGCGTTCAAGATGGCCACCAAGAGGCAGATGAGTTGGGCGGGCAGGCATTTCAGAACGCGATTCGAAATGCCGTCAGGGCCGGGGGCTTTTTTAGATTTAAGACCCATTATCAGATCTTCGACCTCTGTTTGCGTGATAGGAGGCAAGGAATCGACGGGGGGGAGGGATGCCCTGCGCTCGACTTCCCTATCTACCGCGTCGACGTGGGACTGGTCGACGGACTGAGAGCTGGGGGCGCACTGGCTCTCGAGGGAGTCGGCGAGAAGCTCGGCCTTTTCGTCGTCGTCGAAGGCTGGGGGTGCTGCGCCTGAAGGGCGGGACAGCGGGGGCATGTCAGTCGAGGAGTCGGATTTGAGGCTACGCGCCAGCTGCCAGTAGGCCAGATGCGACGGCGCGATGCCCTCTAGGAGGACACCCCACCGTTCCTCCCGGACCTCCGCGACACGACGCTTTACCTCTCGTTGTAAAGCGCGCATCCGGGCCCGATTGGCTTCGGTGGGGTAGGAGTCGTACGCTCGGATGGAAGCATTCTTGGAACGAATGAGATCCCTAACATCGTCCGGCAGTCGAAAGCGGTTGAGGTAGAGATCTTCCGCCTCGACTTGCTTGGACGATCGACTGACAGCCGATCGGATGTGCTCGGTGAAGGCATCTACGGCCTGATCGGTGTCCTGAGGGGACGGGATGGAGTCCGAGCTGAGAGGCAGGGGGGGAGGGTCGGCATCCGCCAAGGCCGTGCTTAGCGCATGCCAATCCACCACCGTCTTTTTGGGTCGCTGAGGGGCGGAAGGGGGGGAACCGAGTCTCATGACTACAGGTCGATGGTCAGAGTCGAGTTCCTGGACTACTTCCAAGGAGTGCAGCCGTAGGGTGACACCCTTCAGAAGCGCCATGTCCAGGACGTCGGGTCGGTGATTGGGATTGTTAGGATAGTGGGTAGGGTGCATGGGTGCGATGACGTCAAAGTCGAGAACGTCGACCAGGGCGTCAAGGCTCCTACCGTTAGGGGTAGTGGTGAGACCGTTCCAGGCCACGTGTTTGCTGTTGAAGTCGCCCGCCAGAATGACGGCGCTTCCCAGATTGAGGAGTGCTTCAAAGTCACTCCTGAGAACGGATTTAGTGGGGGAAAGGTAAACGGAGGCGATCACGATGGGCTGGTGCCCCGTGAGAGAGACGCGACAGACCGAGGCTTCAATGTTGGTGAGCGCGGGGGGATCGAGAGGGATGCAGTGCAGGGACCTCCTGTAGTAAATGAGAGTACCGCCTCCGCGGGAGCCGATTCTGTCATTGCGCACGAGGTTGTAGTTTGCGATCCTAGGATCGCGTTGTGCGGGCTTCAGGAAGGTTTCCTGCACGAGGAGGATATCAAGTTGGTGATCTCGGAGGAAATCAGCAACCTGATCTCGCTGGGAGCGAAGGCCATCGGCGTTAAAGAACGCCAGGGATAGGTTGTGGGGCTTTTGGCGGGGAGATCGTAGATCCATTATTGGGTGCGGGGGGGTTGGGTTTTGAGGGACGCCAGGACGTCATAGACGTCCCTGTATTCCGCGGCCAGGAGAACCTGGTCCGCCAAGTTGGTGGCGGCGCGGAGACGAAGGGCGAGTTCGCGGACTCTGGGGAACAGCGCGGGGCTTATAACCGCCGAGACGCTCATAATTAGGTCAACGTCCTGACTGACGTTAGTGACCGGAGGGGGACAAGCCGCCACCGGCGGGATCGCCGGCGCGCGCTTCGGGGGGCGGGCGGGGCCCACTGACGCAGGGTGGGAGGCCGCGGTGTAAGGCAGCGGCTTCACCCACGCGTTGGCGCCGAGGGACGGCCTGAGCGCCGGGGGAGGGGGGGTCAGCTTCAGAGGCGCGGGAGCGCGGGGAGCCGTGGTCGCTGGCGCAGAAGGCACCGGACGAGGGTGCGCTGAGGGCGCGGGGGGGTGTTGCGCTGAGGGCGCAGAGGGGGGGGCAACCGCGCGGGGGCGGCGGCGGCCGCCGCGCCTCGCCCGGCCGCGCTTCCCCTTCGGGGCCTTGGGGCAACCGCGATAGTTCGCGGTGTGCCCCTTGGTGCCGCAGAGGACGCAGCTGGGGGGCTCGGCCGCCGTCTCCTTCGAGCGGGCGCACTGGGACGTCGCGTGGTCCCCGATGCACTTAACGCATCGAGGGCGCGCGTGACAGTTTCGGGCAGAGTGCCCGTACAGTTGGCAATTGTGGCACTGCCCGGGCGTGCCACGTTTGTGGGGGACTTGCACATATAATCACAGTTCTGTGTACTAAATGCTCGCCTTACACTACTAAAATCAGAGGATTCAACAACTGTACGTCCAATTTTCTGAGTCACCTCAAACGGAAACATGGATAACATTGGGTAAATGAATATAAAAGATACATAAAACAAAGAAAAATAACAAAAAAGGTGCAAAAATTCCAAAAAAAATTACCGACAAGGGGCTTAAGAAAAGTTGAAGAGGTCCAGCCACATGCACAAGAAACATTTGCGCAAAATATGATAAACTATAAACCCCAAAAATGAAACCCGTATCGATTTAACTCCAAAAGTCGCGTCCGCCTTCTCGGTTTCAAATGTTAACGCCATATTCGTTATCAGCATCCCCTAAACCCCCAAAAGTGACACCTATATTGATTTTACATCAAGAATCACGTCCGCCGTCTTGGATTTTTAAATAACGTTATATTTCTACTCAGCATCCCTTAAAACCCTAAAAGTGACACCTATATTGATTTTATTTCAAAAGTCGCGTCGGCCATCCTGAATCCAGAAACTAACGCCATATTCTTAATCAACATCCCCTAAAACCCCGAAATCGATATCCATATCGATTTTCATAAAAATTCGCGTCCGCCATCTCGGATTTTAAGATTATCGGTATATTTGTTATCAGCATAACCTAAACCCTCTCAGTTGGAGAGGAGGCCCGTGCCCAGCAGTGGGACAGTTTATTACCAGGGCTAATATTATTATAACCTAAACCCTGAAATCGATACCCATATAGATTTTCATAAAAAGTCGCGTCCGCCATCTTGGATCCAGAAACTAACGCCATATTCGTAATCAGCATCCCCTAAAACCCCGAAATCGATACCCATATTGATTTACATAAAAAGTCGCGTCCGCCATCTTGGATTTTAAAATTAACTTTACATTTGTTATCAGTATCCCCTAAAACCCCAAAGTCCATACCCATATTGATTTTCATAAAAAGTCGCGGCCGTCATATTGGATTTTAAAATTAACATTATTTTCGTTATTAACATCCCTCAAAACCATAAAAGTGACACGCATATTGATTTTGTTACAAAAGTCACGCCCGCCATCTTAGGTCCAGAAATTAACGTCATATTCGTAATCAGCATGCCCTAATATCGCAAATGTGACACCCATATTGATTTAACTTCAAAAGTCGCGTCCGACATCTTAGATCCAAAAATTCACGCCATATTCGCAATCATTATTCCCGAATCCCCAGAAGTGACACCCATTTTACTTCAAATGTCACGTCCGCCATCTTGGATGTGTTTAAAATATATTCTCTTGTGTGTTTAATTGTTA
This sequence comes from Phalera bucephala, assembly GCA_905147815.2. Lineage (NCBI taxonomy): Eukaryota > Metazoa > Arthropoda > Insecta > Lepidoptera > Notodontidae > Phalera > Phalera bucephala. The sequence continues at coordinate 13,654,824 of LR990617.1, read as the reverse complement.
ATTGTTTAATCGTAAACATGCAAAAAACGATTAACAATTGATCAATGGTAATTGCAACGTTTTACAATTACCATTGATCAATTGTTAATTGTGAAAGCCTACAATTAACAATTAATTTTTCAATCGTCAATTGCAATTGATGTTTTCTGCGATTGAAATTTCAATTGTTTGATCCTACAATTGAACAATTAAACAATTAGTGCCCAACACTGCTTGCAGTCCACATAGGTGGACTGGACGGCCCGCAGCAGAGTGCCATTTATACCATACTCAGGCAAAATGTCCCAAAGTCTCTTTCGCACAATTCTATCAAAAACGCCTTCTCCAGATCCACAAAACCGCAGAAAACCTTCCGGCCCACTGCCAGATGCTTCTCTACGATGTTGCGAAGGGAGGAACAATTTCATTTCCAAAAAAGTTTTATAAGAAATTTATGCATGGAATATCGATATCATTATCAGCCGAAAGATGTCTTTAGAATATAGGTCTCCCCAAAGATCATCACGACGACCGGCTTTTAAAATAATAACATAAATTAATGTATTTGTATCCCCAGTTCTCTCTATTGTTTCTTTAGTAAGGCTAAAAGCAATTTGACACCTCATAAGGAACGTCACTCTAAATCAAATGCATCCACTAGCGGCACAATAGATCCGATACCGCACATCTGTGTCCCAAATTCGACCAAGGTCGATACATCCTTTTATCAATCATCGGATCCAATAACGGAACGAACCGAACTCGGTTATGATGCATGCCTTTTATGAAATGTCTCAACGTAAACTAAAGTAACAAGAACTTTGATCTTTGCATGTTTTCAATCTCGCAGTCACATACCTGGGATATATTATGATTTAGAGTCATCTTCAGACACATCTTTGTAATAAATGCTCACGGTGATTTTGTTAAAATACGGCATTAAATCTTAATGTGACTTTAATACCACCTCCACTCCAATATATCGGCAAAATTAATTATATATTTTTGGTAAACACAATGTCAACTGCCCCATAAATCCTTTTACGGGAATCCTCTACAACTCTTTTTATGGACGGTTAGTCTCGTATTGTCTGCTGCTGTAAATGACCATGTTTTATGATTATGTCACAAAAGTTCGTTGCTCCGGGGCGCACCTTCCGTGTGGTTATAAATACGGCAGCGTGTGTCGAACTTTTGACAAGCGTGTAAATAAACACCGCGGATCGGATGCGGACGCAGCGTCGACGCCGAACCGCCCGCGCCGCACCACAACACAACTTTTATGCGTTTAACACAAGCTTACGCAACTTTTCAAACGATCTAAACGTAACGATATTACACTGTTAAACATAAATACCCGATATTTATTAACGGTAAAATTGTTCCGTCAATGCTTCTTTAAGTTTTATTCCCCTTTGTATCTCCGAGTTTATAGCCTTCAACTGTTTATTGTGCTTAATCAGTTTTTATGCTTCACAACTTCTTTTATAACGTATGAATTTATTTCTTGAGGAGAAATCGTGTTAAGTCTTTTTTATTATTATTTTCTTCTTTATAATATACGTTTCCGTCGTCATCTTACTAACGATGAGTAGTTTATGTTTGGCATTTCAAAAATAAAAGTTTCAAAGACGCGTCGGAGACGAGGTGTCCCGTTTTCCTCTTCCTCAGTGGCTTTCCTTATGCGTTAATGATGTTCCTTGGCAACAAGCTCGCTATCGGATACATATGCGTTTGTAACGATTCAGAGAACATTATTTACCTCAACGATATTTTGTGTTAATTGAAAATACGGTAATTTTCAGTTGGATTACAGTTAAATAGATGTGACATACTTTGTTTATTGCGTACTTACATAATACAAATATATAAATATCGTTAGAGCTGTATTACACAACCAGCGGCACAGTTAGGGGTAGGCAGTCAGACCTGGTCATACTCTTGTCAAGATAGCGAAATCCTATATAAGTAACATATAGTAAAGCTTTGTCATGAGTTAAAATTTGACATTCATTTTTTTGTAGTACAGTCACGGATATAAATTTTATAAAATGTAATCTTTAGAGTAGTATATAAACATATTGGAGTAATTGAGCTTTATCTGTGGGAGTTTAATAACAAATAGGAATTATTATATATAGCGGCGCTCAATCTAGACCAAGGTAATTTCACCTTAAGTCACTGACTCACGTTTGATGAAAACATTTTTACGCATTTTACGGTCATCAATAAGTACGATAACTATTTATCTATCTATATCATTACATCAGATCCCTTGCGGGGCAGAGAGTACAGAATTCCAACAGGTTCTTTCCCAACAGACCTCTCTAGCTTCCTCCACTCTCATAGTTCGTCTCAGACACGCTCGCCGGTTACGGAGATAACTAAAATACGATAACTAAAGATTATTTATCGCAAGTCGTAGGAATTTTGCACAAACCCACATATTAGTGGAAAGGGTGAATGATTACACCTCCGCCTATCTCGTGGGCAGATAATGTCGTGGGAGTAACAACCTTTGCCATTCGGTTCACCTAAATTTGCACAAAATTGTCCAATTAGGTGTTATACCTAATTATACTGATTCATTCTGAATGCGCACCCAATTTGTATGCGTTTCTTAATAGCTTGAAAACCTACGCAAGAGAATAAAATATTTATGGTGTATTAATAAGCATAGATAATATTCGATGCATATTTTATATCTATCGATTGAAGCAATAATTGAGGACGCTCCGGGTTATGTAAATATTATTAATCTACGTGCTATGTTTTTATAGAGATGAATATTGTTTGGATATGTTTCTTTCTGACCTCGGGGTGTAACGTGCATAAAGACAAAAGTAATACATAAATAAATATTAACAGGCCCACCCACTGAACGGTTCTCACTCATTGTTTCAAGCCTGCGCATGTACTATTTCATTTCAATATAATTGTGTGGCGCCTACACTAAGATGTTGATATCCATCACACTTAAGTACATACCTACATGCCAATAATATTTTTCTAACTAGTGTCTTGCACAAGCTTCACTCGGATTAGGCCATGATATACACATAAGACTCAAATCTCTATAATATTACTATTATAAAGAGGAAAGATTTGTTTGTCTTGTTTAATATTATGAATGTGAAAGTGTGTTTATATGTTTTGATGGTTGTTACTCAATCACGCAAAAATAACTGAACGGATTTGTATGAAATTTGGCACACAGATATTATATTTTCTGGATCAACACATAGGATACTTTTTATCCCGAAAAAAAATAAGGTCCCTGTCTAAATTCAACGCAGACGAAGTCGCGGGCGGAAACTAGTAATTAATAAACCCTGAAACTACTACACCATTAGAAAGCTACACTATCCAGAAGTAGCATAAACTACATACGTATTGTATTTAAGTAATTATAATATTACAGACAGGAACCTAACATTTTTTTGGAACATTTTTTTGGCCGTTTTTTCGTGATTGAGTAATAAACACGAAAAAATGGCTGATCGGATTTGGATGAAATTTGGCACAAAAATTTAAAGTAAAGTCAGGAGTCTCCGTAACCGGCGAGCGTGTATGAGACGAACTATGAGAGTAGAGAAAGCCAGAGAGGTATGTAAGGAAAGAGCCTGTTGGAACTCTGTACTCTCTGCCTACCCCGTAAGGGATCTGGTGCGATGATATAGATAGATAGAGAGTAATAAACATCCAAACATACAAAGTTTAACATTTATACTATTAGTAGGAAGGATAAACGCGTGCACAGCCGCGTATGACAACTAGTCTATCAAAAATTTAATAATAATTTAATGACCAATTAAAAGGCCTAACTAAATAAAAATAGGTTTATGGCAAAATCACCATACATAATTTAATAAAATTAAACTGACTAATAATGATTAAATATCGATTTAAAACATAATACTTTAGTATCTATCACGCGTTAAATTTGAATTAAAATTTCCAAATAGCATCAACCACCATCAGATATTCTATTGATTGATATACTTGTAGGGTGAAATCATTCATTTTATGCTAATTATTAAGGATGAGGTAGCCGTTGCATAATACGTTTTAATCAATCACAAGGTTTTAAGAATAAATCTTTGTTAGTTTCCGAGTGATTAACATTTAAAAGAAGTTTCATAAAATATAGCACCTACGCAATGAAGGCCAATGCTCTTCTGAGACAGCACAATGCTTACACAAAGATTAATTTGCGGTTTCTATGTTTACATGCTACTTTTAGAAACAAGTTACTCACACCCCAGCTTAGGATACGTCAGCTTATTTTTTCATACGAACTCCTAGAATTATTTGTTTACCAAGTCACAGTAAGATTTATAGTTATCTAAATACTTCAAAACCTAAACGGATCAGTTATAGCTCGGATGTTACTGATGTTTTCTTAGAACTTGTGTTAGCAGTTTGCTCTATTATAGCACCATGTACATTGGTTCTCTGACCCAGTGGAGACTGTACGTAGAGACACACGCGTGGGCGACTCCGGCGCCGGTCGTAGAGTAAATATTCTCAGAACTTTATCGCACAAACGCGTCGACGTAGCCATTCATTCATGAACCGTAAGACACCTTATGTCTATGTAGTTGTATTCGATTTGTACAAATACTTGAAGGGCCGCGCGGGTCACGATATATTGGTTTGCATCCATCATTGTGTCGGCACAACTCTAAACATGCTCGAGGAGGAAAAATACGGACGGATTTGTGAAATATACGGGGGTAAATCACATCCCGGCGGCAACTCAAAATCATTAGGTTACGATAAAAATGTTGCGTCTTTAATTTAAAATGGGTTACTAAAATAATTAAGGATTTAAAATTCGACATTTGTTAATACTATGTTGCCTAGTAAATGTATATGCACAATATTAGAGTTTAAGTTAATTTTTGTTTTCTACTTAATTTATTATAACGACTGATTACTTTGACAACTTACTGAAATAAAATGTATTTAGTGTGGATCATTCGTTTTAAATATAATAGTCATAAACTATTGATTAGAAAATTAGTGAAAGAGTGACAAGATGATTCCGACGTGCATAAGAGCCCCTCGATCCATACAGGGCTCTACCGATGATGTCACTCGACAAACACGCTCCATTGTACAGGTAATGTATTTTCCCAGCCCCATTTTACTAGTAAATCTTACTAATTTAATTATCACATCTAGTTGCGATATCGTAGTATTCATATTATGGAAGCCGAATAAAATTTCGGTTATGGATGTTCAAATATAAATAATCGCGCTTGACAGATTTATTTTGAGTGAAAGTGTGAAAATATACCTTTATCGGCTTATTGTATTGTTATTTACGATGTGTAGACGTTATACTCAGTGAGTGCAATGCTAATAAAGTGTTAATTATGTTACTAACAACGCTTGACTAACAACTTCGTAGAAAACCACATATAGCACTGACCCCGTTCCCCTTTTTTGTATGACAATGAAGAATGCCACTAAGACCACCGGGGGCAAAGAAAACCATGGGATAGAGAATTTCAAAAAATGAAAAATGCGTTTAGTCACGCGATCTGATGTATTGAAACACTTTTCCTGTAGCTTTATACTCACATCCGATATTACTTACAATACGGTTTATAATTTCGACAACTTCATATGACAAGATGGTAGTGGACTGATGAACTATAAGACGCAGCACAGAAAAGCGTAGAACAATAAAATATGTATTGAGATATGTTTAAACATTGTTAATTAAAAACATGCGTAAATGCCGTGTTGTCACCTACCACTTATCATTGTCATTTTATAAGACAGAGCGCGAAAAGTTAAAACAACAGACTGGTGATAACCGAATTATGATCCAATCATTTCTCACTTATCAAAACAAGACTCATACGAACGTGCTTTAATGCGGAGTGGTAACTTCTTCATAAAAGACAATGCCCAAAATTCTATGGAAGTTTGGCTAATCTTGCGTCTTTTCCTGCCTGATGTCATTAATAAAAAGTAAAAAAAAAATTAATGGGATATTTGAATGATCGCGTTTTCCCGAAAACGTTTTAGGCATTTTTTTTAAGCATTCTCCATCAAGAGATGGAGAAAAAATACCCATATGTATTGTAAAACTATTGTAAAACTAAAAATTGTTTGCCTGGCCTTAAACTGAAACTAACTAACTATAGGTGTAAGCATTTAGTTACAACATAACAAAGTATTATTATTAGATATAAAACACTTACTGCACCAGGTGCAACCCAGGACGTTTTGCATAGAATTTGGTACGTTCATCCATATAATGAACTTGTTCATGGTGTGTTTGAGTGATAACCGCTGTTGGCCGTGAGGTCTTTACAGCTTCACCGGACATAACTTGTTCATGGCTTGGTACAACCAACGAAAAGTTACAACACCGTCGTCGTATGTGGCTATGATTAAATCTTGACGACATCGTAATTAGTACAGATTTTTTTGCACTTATCAAGAAAATTTCTAGTAGGTATAGAAACACTTATCAAACTCCTATGTTCGCAGAAAATTACAAAAACAGGGTTAACGTAATGGCAAAACTGTCCTTATGATTTTGTTAGAGAGTGATTTTGACAATAACCCTTCAACTTATTTATCAAAATAATTATTCGATATTGTGGGTAATCTGAATCGTAAGCATATTTTTACTATAATATATGTATGTATGTGTATTGTTATAAACATTGGGTTTCAATAAGATACTAATGTACAAGATACCGTTGTATTATTTTTTACCACTACGATATGATTTATTTCGGTAATTATTATAATGCAAATCAATGAAATTTACGTATATACTTTATTTTGAAACGTAATTACTAATTGGGCAACAAATTTCAAGCAGGGACTTAAATATAATTGGGACTTAAAGATCCAAATTGTTGGTATATAAATAATGGCTGTGCATTGTGCCTGACGCATCTTTACCTCGGTTTTGGGCATTGTCCTTTCCCTCCCACCGCCTGATTAAAACAACTATCTTCCCTTTAAGCCATTCTTATACACACCCGACATCGCAGTGTATTACTGATTTAAAATTTCGAATGACTCCCTTGAACTCCCAACACATACATAAATTTTAGAGATTTCCATCTCGTCACATTGTAGCGATGCAATCTGAAAACAGCCACGATATATCTTTTATCATAGGCAGCTCTCTGTCGCGAAGTATAGTTAATAAAGACCGTACACCAACACACCTAGTCCCACCTGAGATATTAAAAGCACCGCGACCTCATTCGGCTTCCGGACTAAACGCTTTTAAGCTCCCACCAAACGTCGCACGGATTGACGTAAATCATCGATAGTGTTGGCTGTGACGCTGATAACACAAGTATCACTTTACTTGTCACGCGTCGTAAGGTGAAAGTGCTTTTACCTACTGAGAATTTTATCGTTTGTAGCCTCAAGAAAATATAATGGTAATGTTTTTGTAAATTGGCTTTTTTGAAACATATCTTTCTAAATTGAAGTATTTTCTACATCGCCTTGTCTTTTCATTGCATGTACGGACTTATTTCAGGAACTCCTAATTTGACCGTTAGGTCTATATTCCCCAAGCGGGGGTGGCAGAGGCGTACCTACTGTGTACGCCCATTTTTCGCCGACGATGTTATGTCCCATATAACAGGGGGCGAGCCTATTGCCATATACCGGGTATAATTCCAGACTCCGGACTAACACTGGGAATTATTCGATAGAAAAACTACATTTGTCCGACCTAGTATTTGAACCTCGGACTTCGTGATCGCAAAGCACATTATTAGACCTAACTTCTAATTATAGATATTATCATTTGTTTTAACCAATAAATACAATGATTTATGTTGTTTTAGGTATATATTTTATGAACTTATTGTGCAAATTGGCCGAGCTATGATAATTAAGTCGGATAAAGGAGCTTCTTGAAAGCTTACGTGGCGTACGTTACGGTATACGATAAAGTTATATCAAAATATTGTGTGGCGGAATTGTCCTCATAACCAGTTTTTAAGAAAAGTCGGCCGTAGATAGCTACTGTGCGAAGTTTAGAACAAAACGATTGTTGTATAACTGCTCTAAATAAGTCAGGTGACTTATTTAGAGCAGTTATACAGCTTTCATTAAACTTCATTATTTACATTGTATAAGCTTAGAATAAATACGAACACAGAGGTTTTATTCAAGCCTTTCCAGGAATTCGCATGCTTTAAAAAGAAACATTATTGATGGTATAATTAATGTTTGTTTTATTAACAAACAAACAGCAATAAAGGTATTTTCGTACTTGAATCTTCCTGAATAAAGGTTTGATATCGAAGTACTTCATGTTAATGTAGACAAATACTGCATAAGAAACGTTTTATTAATTAGGCATCTTATTAATTGTGAACATTCAATCTACCACCCAGACCACAATTAAAAGTCAGGTCGAAAATATGCAAATGATTGCGATCGCTATTATATCCTCGATTAATTTTTATTGGCTCAATTGCTACAGATTTATATTGGTAAAGTTAATTTATATATATACACAACACATTTTTTTAATTTTTTCTTATTTTGGACACTTCGTGGGACGAACGAGGAACAAATCTTTCCAACTTAAAACATCAATAATTTAAGAACAGCTACAATACTGGACGTTAATTTAAATTTGAAAATCGTGAACAAGTATGTACCTACTGCAATTTATTCCTAAAACATCTGCAATTAGATCAAAATAAAATGGAAAAGATTCGTGAGATACGTTTCACGCGTAGCAAAACTAATCTATAATGAGTATAATGTATGTAAACTGCCAAAATTATCAAATCCATTCCATTCCATTTTCATATCCATTTTGATTAGTGCTGAGAAAGAACGTACAGTACGACAAGGATATTTTGGCCCGTGGATAACCTTGACATGAGGCGTTGGTGTGACATTAGAGTTATCATTTAGTAAAATTTTCCTTCTTCCAAGGGATTATATTAACAAGTGGATCGGTGTGGCACGGTTACGAATTAAAAAGACGAACTCGGGTAAATTTCATAGCAAACCGCACCTCTGCGACGATCATGAAGTGGCATTTCACTAGATGACAGCGTTAGTTTCGATTGTGCCCACGGGCCTTGAAGAAGCCAAGAACCTTGTATGACTGTAGCGTATCTACATCCTTTGTTTTTATACAATAATAAATCTGCCTATATTGTACCACTGTGAGGCCTTCTCTCACAAATCGACATAAGAAATATTAGGGCATACTCCACCATGTGGACACGTAAGGATTGGTTGAAGCTGTTTTTATATACGTCTCTTATAATAATATTATGATATCAATTATGATAATGTAAGATCTACCCTGAAGCCCTCGTAATTCTGCCTTCAACTTGCTCATCATCATCATCATCATCAGCCCGTGTCAGTCCACTGCTGGATGTAGGCCTCTCCCATGGCACGCCACTGAGCTCGATCTTCAGCTCTCCTTCTCCAATCCCTGCCCGCTGCCTTACGAATATCGTCGCCCCACCTAGCTACAGGGCGCCCTACACTACGTTTGCCGACACGCGGTCTCCACTCAAGAACCAGTCTGCCCCAACGGCCATCGGTTCTGCGGCATATGTGACCTGCCCACTGCCACTGCAGCTTGCTAATTCGCTGAGCTATGTCGGTAACCTTGGTTCTCTGACGAATAACTTCGTTCCGGATTCGATCCCTAAGAGAAACTCCGAGCATAGCTCTTTCCATAGCTCGTTGAGCGATCTTGAACTGGTGGACAAGCCGCACAGTGAGTGGCCACGTTTCGGCTCCGTATGACATTATTACTTTTGTTTTTAGGCATTGGGGTATGGGCGATAAGAAGACTCGACGGAGTTTTCCAAATGCTGCCCAGCCCAGCTGTATCCGTCTCTTAACTTCCTTGTCGAAGTTGTTTTTACCTAGTTGGAGCACCTGCCCTAGGTATACGTACTCAGAAACAACTTCGAGGGGGGCTCCGTTTACGGCGATCGGTCCCGGGTCAACATGCTTGTTGATCATAACTTTAGTTTTATCTAAGTTCATCCGGAGACCGATTCGCTGAGACGAATTAGCAAGGCTGTCCAGCATCTGTTGTAGGTCTTGCAACGTTTCAGCCATGATGACGATGTCGTCTGCAAATCGCAGGTGAGAGATGTATGCGCCATTTATATTGATGCCGCGACCTTTCCAGTCCAGCGTCTTGAACATATCCTCCAGTGCATTGGTGAACAGTTTTGGTGATATGACATCACCTTGGCGCACTCCGCGGCGCAGGTGGATATGTTCAGTCCGCTGATTCTGTACTTGGACGGTCATCGTTGCAGCTTTAAAAAGGCATCTCATCACCTCGATGTATCGCCAATCAACTTGGCATCGTTGCAAGGAGTCCAGAACGGACCAGGTCTCGACAGTGTCAAAGGCCTTCTTATAGTCCACGAAGGCTAGACATAGGGGCAGATTATACTCTGCAGTCTTCTGTATAATCTGCCGCACTGTGTGGATGTGGTCTATGGTGCCGTAACCACTTCGAAACCCGGCCTGCTCCGGTGGTTGAAACTCGTCTAGCCTTCGCGCAAGACGGTTCGTGATGACCCTTGAAAACAGCTTGTATACATGGCTCAGAAGCGATATGGGTCGATAGTTTTTCAAAAGGGTTTTCAACTTGCTCAGTCAGTAGCATTTCCATTTTCAAGCGTCTTCGTGCTTCGGAAGGCGTGTCTGTTTGTCCCGATTGCAACTTATTGTGGTAGTAGTTAACCCAAATTGGATGAATTTTAGGCGGCTTGACAAGTTCCAACAGCATGAGACTACAAACCTGCCTCCACTTATCTGCTCTGGGATATTCCGTCCGGTTGTCCCCGATCCATTGTTGTCATATCTACCAAATTTTTGGTAGATCTACTTATCTTACCTCTAGTGTACCTCTACATATCACTATACTTCTCAAATGTACCCATATTTTAAAAATATTAAGACATTAAATATTTTTTTTACCAAGGTTCGAAGCGCTGATAGGGATAGCGATAGCTGACTGATAATTAGGTTTTTTTTTTGTTTTTTTCTTAGTATGTAAAGTGAATTGCTTAGACGACTATAGGTCAGAAAACTTCACCTCATAAGTCTAAAAAAGTTTCTATGACCAAAAATATTTGAAATCATGAAAAAAGAAGCGGATATGCTGGCATTAAAAAAGTATAACAGGTAAATAGATTTCTATTGCAAAGCGTGCAGATTGAACTAGAATAATACAAGTAGGTAGATCTACCAAGTTTTGGCACTACATCTACCAATTTTATAAAATAGGGTTGGCAACACTGCCCCGATTTAATTCTGTTCGCGACTGTCCCGATACTGATTCTATTTTGTCACAATAAATTTTGATTGTAGCGCTCTATGAACTCGACAGTACTTCATATTATGTGAAATTTTCTTTTTATCATACAAATATTGTAGGAATTATCTTTTAATATCTACCTATTTCTTTTTAAAGTAACCTGCCTCCACTTAGCCGAGTGGTGGATTATGACCTAATCTCTCTCACCTCGGTTTTTGAGAGTAGGGTTTTGATCAGCAATGAGACAGAATAGGCTGATTTCCAACATCGCCTTAGGTATATATCAGGATGCTGAAAATGCTAAACCCTTAAAATTAAAACATAATTATAAGCTTGTATTTAAAATAACTTATATAAGTATTTTGCCCTAATACAATATATTCGATGTGCTCCATAAAACTTCTCTTCACCCGTACAATTACCGCTTCATTATTTTGACTACACCCCCGCTCCTATGAGTCATAATGGTGAGTCAAGCTTTTCACGACTGATTTCCCAGACGTATCTCGTTTTCTTTTGTATAAATTGACTTTAAATGACCGAGAAGTAAATTTTATGTGTTTTTTTATAGAAAGTTCCTCGTTTCAGAAGAAGCTTTGAATTATGTAAATACTGGTATGTATACTCGTAAATTATCCTGCACAGGTATAAATTGCTTAAGTATCTTGGTTACGATGTATATAGGGGATGATATGTCTGATGCTATTCTTGGGACACGATGCTTATTTCAAATTATGTCAAAGTACTTGAATGTCCAAAAATAAGCGTTTAATAACTTTTTGAGGAATTAGGGCTCAAAGGTATTGTTTCAAAAGACCATAATAATAAAAACAACATAAGTAGAGAGTCTGAAATAGTAAGCAGATAGGTGAACTTTCTTCAGGGTCAAACTTTGATTTATTTTTCATAGTTTTATATTAGTTATTATGACAATGGCTTGTTTAAATGTTTTATCATTGAGATTTCTATGGCCATTGCCCTTCCTGGATCGGATTCGGTCCCCTCCTTAAACACGTCTTCAAGGACATCCTTGTATAATCCACAATCATTTGTTTTTAAACGTACCCACGACATAGTAATAATTCTTAGAGTAAGGCAATGTTTATAAAAATATTTATAAAATTCGTGACGAAGACACGCAGGCTATATTATGCTTTTCTCCCAAATGTAGAAAGCTGATAATGCAACGTACGACTCCTTACATACGGTAGTTAACAACCTCATGATGTCTCCACTTTAATATTCCTGTGAGATCAAAACGTGACTTTATGTCAATAGCAAGATCAGTTTTCCAGGAATGATTTATCACTCATCTTAAATCATAAATGATATGTAATACTGTTAGAAAAGGTACGTGTTCAAACAAGCCGAATATGACGACATTTTAGTTCAACTATTTTTTGGATTTTATCGTGGTTTATTAGCGACAAGCTGTACCCTGTACTTCGGTCGCGTTATTTTCAGGCGTGTATTTCACACTGTTAAGTTGTTTTATTTGAGACAAAAGGTAGCCTATGTCCTTCCCTAGGATAACATCTTTTTCCTTGCAAATTTAATCAACTGCTATTAAGCGCTTTAGGCGTGAAAAGGTAACAGACAAACAGACAGAGTTACTTTTGAATTGATAACATTAGTATGGAGTATGGATTTTTAAGCTCCCGACGTTTCGAAAGCACTAGCACTGTCCGACCAAAGGTCCATTTTTGGCCGTAACCGAAGCCGAAGCTGAAGGTTTAATAACCCTAAGAAATTTGGGTCATGATTGGCTTAATTTTTGAAAACTTATGTTGACTGTATTACCTTACTGACTTAACGAGATTTTACGAGAAAATTTCTTTTGTAAAATATACATGACACCTTTACATTTTTTTTAATAAAGTACCTATGTATAGTCGAAAGTTAAGGTTTGCCTTCACTATTAGCACGTGACTTAAAACTTGTTTATAAAAATACCTATCGAAATTTAATTTGGTGTGTAAATTTTATAATAACAGTTGAGGTAGGGAGCCTTATGGGGGGAATACGCAATGTGAAATGAATCCAAAGATTTGTTTATTTTGGCCGTTCTCGCTTAGGGACGGACCGAATTACGTAGGCACAATGTGAGCGTAAATTACGTTTGTTAGAAGCAAACAAAGTCATATTCAGTATAATACTGTAAACAGGTTGAATGCATTCATTATCCTTAACCTGACATTATACACGAAATTGATATATTTAAGATTTGTTAAATGTGTGTGTGAATGATCTACGCTGTTGGCCGCGGGAATTTACAGCTTTTAAATTTTGCCTTTACAGCACTGGACAAGATTTGTTAAGTTGGCACTTACTTACTCCTTAATGACGGTGGTGTTCCACTTGTCAAATATCTTTGTTTAATTTGCATTTCACTTTTTTTTCACATGTGAATAATTTTACACAATTAATTAGCAACAGCCTTGCGAATTCGTCTTAGCGAATCGGTCTCTGGATGAACTTAGATAAAACTAAAGTTATGATCAACAAGCATGTAGACCCGGGACCTATCGCCGTAAACGGAGCCCCCCTCGAAGTTGTTTCTGAGTACGTATACCTAGGGCAGGTGCTGCAACTAGGTACAAACAACTTCGACAAGGAAGTTAAGAGACGGATACAGCTGGGCTGGGCAGCATTTGGAAAACTCCGTCGAGTCTTCTTATCGCGCATACCCCAATGCCTAAAAACGAAAGTTTTTAATCAGTGCGTCCTACCTGTAATGACATACGGAGCCGAAACGTGGCCACTCACTGTGCGGCTTGTCCACCAGTTCAAGGTCGCTCAGCGAGCTATGGAAAGAGCTATGCTCGGAGTTTCTCTTAGGGATCGAATCCGGAATGAAGTTATTCGTCAGAGAACCAAGGTTACCGACATAGCTCAGCGAATTAGCAAGCTGAAGTGGCAGTGGGCAGGTCACATATGCCGCAGACCGATGGCCGTTGGGGCAGACTGGTTCTTGAGTGGAGACCGCGTGTCGGCAAACGTAGTATAGGGCGCCCTGTAGCTAGGTGGGACGACGATATTCGTAAGGCAGCGGGCAGGGATTGGAGAAGGAGAGCTGAAGATCGAGCTCAGTGGCGTGCCATGGGAGAGGCCTACGTCCAGCAGTGGACTGACACGAGCTGATGATGATGAATTAGCATTAGCATCCTTTAATCTGTGACGGCCAAGCACGAATAGATCGACGTTAGCGTATTGGTATGCCATCCTTTTAACGCTACAAATTTGCGTAATAAAGTTGAACGTACCTAAACACTAATCTTTCTCGACAAAACCATGTTAACGTCAATCTGTTCGTTTTTACCCCTTAGGTCTACAAAATATGAATAGTTTATTGTATGAAATGATCCAAATCTATAAAAAAATGATCAAATGTAGCTACCAATATTGCACTTTCATTAGACCACCAATACATACATATTATGTATATTATACGAATGGAATACCACCCCTACATCTAAATTCCGTTAACCGAGAATACAAGAATGCATGAAACGCCTATATAAGGTCCAGTTTATCTTGGAGTTTAGGGGGATGAGTTTCTTTCCGTGTTTAAGAATAAAAACATTAAACCTCTTTTTTACTACGGAAACTAATTGAAATTCCAATGCGTAGATAATCGAACAACACAACCGACATATGTAAATAATTTAATGTATTATTACATGAAAGCAGTATCTAAAAGAACGCAGGTAATTACTTGTTGTCTGCCTCGTTGGTCTGGTGGCAAAGCGCATCGCTTTGCGATCACGAGGTCCTGGGTTCAAATCCTAGGTCGGACAAATGTAGTTTTTCTAACGAAAAATTACCAGTATGATTCCGGAGTCTGGAATGGTGCCCGGTATATGGCAATAGGCTCGCCCCCTATTACATGGGACCTAACATCGTCGGCGAAACGTGGCTGTACTCAGTACACCTCTGCCACCCCCTCTGGGGAATATAGGCGTGACGGGGTAATTACTTAAAAGTGCTTGTATACAGTGCAAGTAAATGCTAGCTAGCTACATGCGCGAACAAATCGCGAACAAATCACACTAATACTTGCAAAAATTTTTGTTCGGGACGATACAGAAGGCGTAACTATAATGATCATTCAGAAAATCAAAGTCTCCGACACTTTTTACGTGGTCGTTTACACGATGCGTTTAACAAGTGCATGTCGACAGGCTCAACCCGCATAAGTGTCTCGAATCGAGCTAATGCCTTAACTCGCGCAAGTGCCTCAACCAGCACCAGTAAAGCCGGCCGCAAAAAGTAGGACTTCTCTTTCGAAATATCGATTCGGATTTTCAAAGTAAGCAAATCCATACAAAATCTATCTATCTATAACCTCACGCCAGATCCCTTGCGGGGTAGGCAGAGAGTACAGAGTTCCAACAGGTTCTTTCCTTACATACCTCTCTGGCTTCCTCGACTCTCATAGTTCGTCTCATACACGCTCGCCGGTTACGGAGACTCTTGACTTTTCCATCAGATAAGACTCGGTTTATTTGGTCGTGGTAAGATAGTCTAGGTCTTCCCCGTTACCTGCATCCTTCCACTTTCACATTGTATATCTGTTTTGTCATTTTGTCCTCTGGCATTCTTTCTATATGCCCGAACCAACGGAGCATGCTCTTTCTCATCTTTACACCGATACTATCTTTCATACCTACTCGCTGTCTTACTATGCTGTTGCTAATGCGGTCGGTCAGCTTCACTCCGCACATCTTCCGGAGAGCTCGCATTTCTACCGCATTTATCCTACTTTCATTCATCATCCATACAAAATCACGGATCTTATCACACACGATTTTTTTCCGTTCGAGATTTTGTCCGATTCGATGTTATTTTTGATCTGAGCACGCTTTTTACGCTCAGCTGAGCGAGCTTTAGCACGAAAAGATTTACGGTACCGTGACGCTAGCGAATTGATATGCCATCCTTGTCATACTACAAATTTACTTAATAAACATGAACGTGATAGTACGATTACTCGCTAGCGTTACATTATCGTCGAAGTTTTCGCACTACGCCCGCAGCTTTACTTTCAGCGTGTACAACCGTCAGAAAATACAGACGAATGATAAGTCGTCGGCGGCACAAAGAAAGCAACAAGGAACACCGTCCACCGTGTCAGGAGCGGATACAAGTTATTCTCGATACATTCATACGTACGCCGATAAAAATGTCCGGTCGGCTAGATTTATTACAATCCGAATCTATTCGGGCCCGATTTAAATAAACAGCCGATAAGAAACGAATTGAGACGAACAAACTTCGCTTATCTAAAGCACCTCCCAATATATCTTGTCATGATTATTCTATTAACGTGTTCGATTACTCGATAAGATCTCGGAATATTGATTTATGATAATGACTTTTTATTATGGAAGCTATCTCTCTGATCGACACACAAAGTAACTTTGGTACTTTGTTACACAAATAGTATCTATTTTGAATTTGTCACAAACGTATTTGTAGTCTGTGAAAGGATAATAAAATTGTGTGTTAATTTTTAGGAACTCTCTTGCGTTAAGTTTACGTTCTATTGTATTTTTGATTTAAAAATATTCCAATTTAACTAATATATGGAATATATTAATTGTAATAGGTTGTCAAACATACCAATTTCAGAAAACTGCTTACGAAGTCTAAGCTGACATTTTTTATACAATAGGTACCCGAGATGAGATCAAGTATAATACAACACAACAAAGCAAATGTCGAATACATTTGCTTGGTTGCAGTATACAAAGGACCTGGAAGGAATACTATTTGCAATCCGTCATCAACTGCATACGATTTTATGTGATATATCTATCTATATCTATATCTATATCATCACGCCAGCTCCCTCGCGGGGTAGGCAGAGAGTACAGAGTTCCAATAGGTTCTTTCCTTACATACCTCTCTGGCTTCCTCCACTCTCATAGTTCGTCTCATACACACTCGCCGGTTACGGAGACTCTTGACTTGCCCTTCAGCTAAGGCACGGTCTATTTCGTCGTGGTAAGATAGTCTAGGTCTTCCCCGGCACCTACATCCTTCCACTTTCGCATTGTATATCTGTTTTGTCATGCTTTCTTCTGGCATTCTTTCTATATGCCCGAACCAACGGAGCATACCCTTTCTCATCTTTACACCGATACTATCTTTCATACCTACTCGCTTTCTTACTACGCTGTTGCGAATACGGTCGGTCAGCGTGACTCCGCACATCTTCCGCAGAGATCGCATTTCGACCGCATTTATCCTGCTTTCGTTCTCCTTCTTACATACCCAACTCTCACTGCTATATAACAGCGTTGGGACAAGCACTCCGTTATGCATGGCCAGCTGCGCGTTTTGGCTTATGTGATATATGAATTTAAAATTCTAATCTAAACGATATTAATAGTCATTAAAACAGACTACGCTATAAAACCATTAGCATATCAGACGAGCGCGGATTACCACCACAAATAGGTATCTACAGTCCCACAAGGATCTTTTGGCCCGCGACCAATATCGAAACTAACGCTGTCATCAAGTAAAATTTCACTACTTGATAATCGCAGAGTTGGTGTTTACTATTAGTAATCGTGGGGTGGGAGCCCTGTTGAAATATTTCCCTGGGAGTAGGAAAATTTTACTAAATCGTAACCCTAATTTGACTAAATAGTAACCCTAATTTGACAACAACGCCCCCCCGTCAATATCATCCACGGGCCAAAAGATCCTGGTCGCACAGTATCTACATATAATCCAGATTATTTCTTTGCTATAATCGACAAAGGACTAATTACAAACAGTCGTCAGCCACCTTCGATTTTAATATTCATATATTAGTAATGAAACTTCTAATCTAAACGGCATTAACGGTCATTAAAACAGACCACCCTATAAAACCATTAGCATGTAAGACGTGTGTGGAGTACCACAAGTAGGTACATGTAATCCAGTAACACGCGTGAAGAAGCTCAACTCGACCTCCAGTCGACGACCGAGGCGTCTCGCTGTCGCGTCTGCGCCACTTGTCCCCATTCTACAGCAAATTAACTCGAATATGACTTAATCCTTTTAAGAATTCATAGCGCTGAACATAACACTTACTTATTAACTTACGGATGACCTCATCCCGTAGACGTGAATACAATGGATTTTTTTCCATGCACTTCAAGTTAAGTGCTTCTCGAAAAGCTGTAACATAAAAAAACCCTTGTACACATTTCTCGTCAGTGAATCAGGATACCTGCATGACAGTAGGATACATATAAGGCAAATACAGTTTCAGGTGATTCCATGTACTATTCTGTGCCGCCTTACTGTACCGATAGCTATGTCCAATACTTTTCTTTGTGTGCAATAAAGTATATTGTATTGTGTATTGTATTCTTTTGCAAGCTCAATTCATCACGACATTAGACATCTTGCAACTATGAATGGCTGAGCTACACTTAAGTAAATTCTCTGCTAGACCATGCCCTTAAAGTTTTATTGGCAATTCGCATCATAAGGCCAATAAAACTTTATCGCCGATCTTCCTTTGTTAGCCATACGTCAGTAGTTGGTGTTTACCTGAAGCTCACTAGATCAACTTTGTAAATCAAATTGTAGAGTGAATCATTCTATTTGATTCTATTTTTATGCGCAATATAATTCAGTAAGTAATCATATCTTTGCTATGAATATGTATGTGTTTTTGTTTTGATAGAATTGTCATTCTAACCAAATAAGTGCAAACGTTTTTTTTTGCTCTTGGTATAGTTTTTGAACATATCAGCCGAAAAACGTCTACTGCAGGATGAAGGCCTTCTCCAAATATCGCTACGAGACGTCCAGCGTTGTGATGTATGCTATTATTTTGCTTCTGTGCTACCTGAGTCTTAATGCGTTAATTAACACATAACAAAATATATTTCGCAGATGTCAATGCGTTAGTTGAGATGCGGCTACGTGTTATTTTAACTCCTTGTTTAAAGTGTATTTTGACGCAGGCGTTAAACATACGGGACGGGAGCATCAGTTTATATTTTTAACACAGCATAGATTGCCAATCAAAATGACAATTAATTTAATCTCATACATTGTCATCAGATCTACACCGACTGGGCGAACCACTACCTGGAGCGTGCGCGGTCGCGACGGCGCGCCGGCGCATCGGGCGGCGGGCTCGCGCGCGACTGCGCCGACGGCCTGCTACTGGCTGACGTGCTGGAAGGAGTTACCGGCCTTAAAGTCCCGCGAGCTCATCGGAAGCCGCGGAATCCACAACAAATGGTAAGTCAGCTACAGATAATCAAGTAGACTTTCCATAGAAGACGGAAAGGTGTACGGAAATAGCTGGATCTACATCGACCACGACCCAAGCACGCTTTGTGAGTCTATTTGCCTAGGTTAGTATGGATGCAGCTTGGGCAGTGAGCTGCCTCGGTCCTTTTTTCCCTCCGAATATTGGTTGCGATTGTGGTTCGCAAGCCGTACTCGGGCAGACTGAAGTAGGCAATTAACGTTTTGCAACAAAATGTCACGTGGCCGGAAGAAGGTGCAATTGATTTTGGACAGAGAATAGATACAAAATGCTTTGGGCTGCCTCGGACTCCTGTATTTCTCGGAATACTGTGCTTGGTCAGTCTGGACCAGACTAATGATATTTTACAACGAAAAGTTAAGTATTCAGAACAAGAGACTATAAATACTTGTAACTTAGCTATGTTCTAGGATAATTAATACCTACCGGACATACAAAAACGGCGTATAAGTCACATCTCATATTAGGAACTTTTGCAGAGTGATAGGCCTTACGTAGATACGATTAGGAACGTAGAAAACATGTTGGTCTTGGAAATACTGTCATATAAATCTCGTATATGTGTAGGTTATGTTCACTTTAATGTCTGTCACTGTGCAATAAATTTGTAGGCGATACTTTGTCGGAAGCTTCTTTAGAAAATGTTGAGTATTATTTACTTGGTAGGTATAAAATGGTATCAAAATATAAATAGCATCATAAAGTGTATAACATAATTGATTTTTCGGCGCTTTGATTTTTCACATTTTCGGCGGTCGTCTTTTTTACAAGCCCTCAATTAGCTTGCAATATTTGGTAGTTTCTTGGTTTAGGTCAACTTTTGCAAGCTGAATTAGAACCATTTCTACGGACTACTCTTATTCTACGGACTTAAAATTTGACATAATCGTTCAATTTCGATGACAATGCATTTTTCGTAAGCTCACCTGATTCTACATCCAGGATTGGCTCCAGACGAAGGAATTCCTCAACGATCAACAGCAAAAATACGAAATTTTGTGTACATATTTAATATGGATTGGTCGTTTTAAATTGGGCCTTTATTTGGCTGCTACACCCAGGGTTGGTTCCCGATGAAGGAACCCCTCAACGGTCAACATGAGAGAAAAAATAATTGTAAACGAATTTATTTATGATAGCCTGTTCCAAGTTCCGCCATGACATGGCTACTGTACTAACGTTTGGCTCCCGGCGAGGGAACACCTGAAAGGTTAATACCATACACATGAAATTTTGTAAACACATTTAATTTTACCACCACTACCTGGCTGCATAAACTTTTTTCCCTAAAAAGTATTTTTCACATATTAATATTCATCTAGAAGTTGCCTACTTATGTCGGCGGTAAAACTCCAAAAGAACTCGTCATGGCATTTAAATTGTTTTAATAAGATCAATGTTTATAGATGCTCCACAGCAAAAGTCGTCGCCGACGATGTCAATAACCTATGGACTGCTGATTGGCGTCAGACGCGATTAATTACACAAGGCTATGGTGTCTAGCGAATTAGCTAGATTCCTTTCCATATAAAGTGTAGCGCATAAAAAATACTTGCCAATTAAGTATTAACGTTTTGGTGTTTATTTTTTTCATTGTAAGGGAACCGATTTGAAAGTTGAATTATTTTATTATTTGACGACGACTTGGTGTAGTGGTTAAGAGCTTATGTCGCTCCGTCCGATGTTTGTAGATGTGAATTTCATGTTGGTAATCACACACGGCACATGAATAATACCTAGTGTCGGGCTACGTTATAAAAAAAATTAGAATATAAAGTTTATGAGAGGTCTGTAAGGAAATAACCTGTTGAAATTCTGTACTCTTTGTCTATCCTGCAAGGGATCTCGCGTGATGTTATATATAGATGAGGATCAAAGATTAATTAACGTAATTTTCAATGATGACGGAATGTCGATGAAATAAATGTCATTTTTGTTTCCTTATTTCATCTATCCAAATGAACTTCTTATTTTGACTTTAATATGCGTCGCTATTATTTTTTCCAATAATCAATAAAATCAATCATCGTTGTCCAAACAAAACTTTCAAATATCCGGCTGTTTTGTTTATTATTATTCACGGCCAAAAATGAAAGCGGCGCAAGGAATATTTGGTTTACCCAAAATAGCTATCGGCTCACAAATCATTAAGGCAGGTACACACGCGCTGTGCGCAAGGGCGGTGTCGTACATGGTGCGCCCATGTGATAGGTAGCACACAAACCCGAATCCTGCTGCGTAAACGACGCCCAGTTTCCGGCGCATGTGAAAGTATTCGCAGTTCGAAATTGATTGCACTTTTATTATTCACATTGCGCATTGTCAGTGGTTGAGATCTAATAGGACTGGCAGGGTAGCGCAGTGGCTACGGCGTTATAACGGCCAATGTGTTTGTGTGTACTGATCTTAATTTAGTAAGTACATATTTTAGACATTCGTTTATACTCCGTGACAACTGATTGGCAGAACCAGTCGTGCTATAAGAAACTTTCCTTTCCCGTGATACTACCAGAAGTGCAATGAGTAAAAGAACTTCGACACTACTACGAGGCCAGTAGTGTCACAGAAATAAAATTAAAATCAAATTTCCCTAGGAACTTCGGCATATAATTCATTTAATCTTACTATTAAAAATCAGATAGAGATGAACGAGTCACGAGGAACGATGGAACTTCCATCTTATAATGCAGTCCATGATATTCTGTTATTAAGGTTTTTGTGTAAGTGTGATCCACTCTCATAGTTCGTCTCATGCACGCTCGCCGGTTACGGAGACTTTTGACATGGTCGTCAGATAAGACACAGTCTTTTTGGTCATGGTCAGATAGTCTTGGTACATACATCCTTCCACTTTCGCGTTTTCCAAAGATATTTATATTTTATTAAAATTCTCGGTGGACTCTAGACCTGGGTTAGGTCACAGGTAAAAGCTGGAAGCGTAAGAACATGAAAGACAATAGTTTGTGGCGACATTTGGGAAAAGCTTTAGTCCCGCAGTGGACGTCTTTCAAATAATTATAATAATGAAGATTTTCGCTTCATTGCTTTTATATTAAGTAAGAAGGTAATATAATACCGCTCAAGTCTCCGGCAAAACATTTCAAGTAATGGGACGATTTAATAAATGAAATATACTTTTACGGTTTGAATGCCTCGTTGGTCTAGTGGCAAAGCGCATCGCTTTGTGATCACGAGGTCCTGGGTTCAATCCCTAGGTCGGACGAGTGTGGTTTTTCTAACGAAAACTTCCCAGTACGAGTCCGGAGTCTGGAATTGTGCCCGGTGTATGGCAATAGGCTCGCCACCTATTACATGGGGCCTAACATCGTCGGCGAATCGTGGGTGTACGCAGTACACCTCTGCTATCCCCTCTGGGGAATATAGGCGTGACGGTGTATATATAAATAAATCTATCTATCTATCTATCTCTATCTATATCTATAACCTCACGCCAGATCCCTTGCGGGGTAGGCAGAGAGTACAGAGTTCCAACAGGTTCTTTCCTTACATACCTCTCTGGCTTCCTCGACTCTCATAGTTCGTCTCATACACGCTCGCCGGTTACGGAGACTCTTGACTTTTCCATCAGATAAGACTCGGTTTATTTGGTCGTGGTAAGATAGTCTAGGTCTTCCCCGGTACCTGCATCCTTCCACTTTCAAATTGTATATCTGTTTTGTCATTCTTTCCTCTGGCATTCTTTCTATATGCCCGAACCAACGGAGCATGCCCTTTCTCATCTTTACACCGATACTATCTTTCATACCTACTCGCTGTCTTACTATGCTGTTGCTAATGCGGTCGGTCAGCTTCACTCCGCACATCTTCCGCAGAGCTCGCATTTCTACCGCATTTATCCTACTTTCATTCTCCTTCTTACATACCCAGCTCTCGCTACCATATAACAACGTTGGGACAAGAACTCCGTTATGTATGGCCAGCTGCGCCTTATGGCTTAAGTGCCGGCTCCCGAGTAGCTTTCCCATCCCACCATTCACTCTGTTCCCTGCACTCACTCTTCTTTCTATGTCAGCGGTGTATTTCCCATCCTTACTGAAGGCGCATCCAAGATATACAAACTCATTCACTTGCTCCAGCATATCGTTACCAACCACAATCCTTACATTCGTTCTGGTTTCTTCCCTTTCAAAAACCATAATCTTGGTTTTCTTCACATTCAAGTGTAAGCCATTGATCATGCAGTCGTCTTTCATAACTGTGACTAGTGTTTGCAGATCAGTGGCTGTTGGCGCTATTAAAACCGCGTCATCTGCATAAAGTAGATGGTTTACCACTAAGTCACCCATTTGTACACCTTCATTCATCGCTTTCAGTCTTTGAAGACTTTTGTCCAGATATATTATAAACAGTCTAGCGGACAACACGCAACCCTGCTTGACGCCGATTTTAACGTCAAACCAGGGTGACCTGTTACCACCCACCCGTACGCATGCCTTGCAGTCCACATAAGTGGACTGGACGGCTCGCAACAGAGTGCCATCTATACCATACTCTGGCAAAATGTCCCAAAGTCTCTTTCGCACAACTCTGTCAAATGCCTTCTCCAGATCTACAATACCGCAGAAAACCTTCCGGCCCACTGCCAGATGCTTCTCTACGATGTTGCGGAGTGAGAAGACTTGATCCGAACATCCTCTTCCAGACCTGAAACCCCCTTGTGCCTCGCACAACATTCCATCGGACTTCACGCGCATTCTCCGTTCAATAATTTTACCGTACAAATTAAATAAATCTTTTTTTAATTCCATTACTTGTCTTAATGGGACGAGCTCTTCATGGGACAAGTGGCTGAACTAGCCCATTTATCGACGTAACATTTGAAAACATATTTCTTAAAACAAAGATAAGTACTGATAGTGTTTCGCTACCTATTAGATTTTATTTACATAGAAGTAACGTGATCCGTTGCGGCGTAGAGGCCAAGCGCTGGCGACCACATCCGCCAACAACCGATATCATACCTATCGGTGTTACGTAACCACGTGTAATATACTCACTGTTTTCTTGATATTATAGAAAAAAATATTCTTTTGACAAAACATCTAGGTACAGGGGAAGACCTAGACTATCTAACCCTGACCAAATAAATCGCGTCTTATCTGAAGGGCAAGTCAAGAGTCTTCGTAACCTGCGAGCGTATTCGTGACAAATTAACCACGAAAGTGAACTTGAGTAAAAGAAGCAAGAGAGGTCTGTAAGAAAAGAACCTTTTGGAACCTCGTAGGTCTAGTCAGGTAGGTGGAGTGACGATATACAAGGCGTAACATAATAAACGCAAGACCTCAGACACCCCGATTAGGAAATTGCTTCATAAATTCAAAACGAAAACCAAATTTCCAAATTTAAAGGCTTTTACCCCATTTTTTAAGCACTTTTATACCCTAATTAACAATGACATTGTACGTGTATGTGTGCATTTTGAGAAATATGGGTTAGGAATGCATTTGTAATCTCCTTATTGCTATGAATTAAGAATAAATTTAGTTTTTTATAGTGCAATAAAGGAGTCAAATCATTTTTTGAAAATTTAAAAAAAATGTAGGATTCATTAAAAATTGTTGGAATCAATTCAGATACCGATTTAGAACAAACTACTTTCAGGTCTTGCGTTTATTATGTTACACCTTGTAGATAGAAGACATTTTTATTCGAAAACAATATAGTAGATGACCTTCAAATCGATTGCCAAAATACCGAAATAAAAACCATAAATATCCACAAGAAAGTACTACTTGAAGAAAGAATGACAAAGCAGATATACAATGTGAAAGTGGAAGGATGTTAGTACCGGGGAAGACCTAGACTATCTTACC
The DNA here is from genome assembly GCA_905147815.2 of Phalera bucephala. Lineage (NCBI taxonomy): Eukaryota > Metazoa > Arthropoda > Insecta > Lepidoptera > Notodontidae > Phalera > Phalera bucephala. The sequence continues at coordinate 13,629,404 of LR990617.1, read as the reverse complement.
ATGACCAAAGAGACCGTGTCTTATCTGAAGGGTAAGTCAAGAGTCTTCGTAACCGGCGAGCGTGTATGAGACGAACTATAAGAGTGGAGGAAGCCAGAGAGGTCTGTAAGGAAAGAACCTGTTGGAACTCTGTACTCACTGTCTACCCTGCAAGGGAACTGGCGTGATAATATAGATAGATAGAAAGTACTACTTCATAGAATTTTTTGTTCAATGATTTGGTTTTTATGTGAAGACGTTCATTTTTCTTTAGGTATCAACAAAAAAAGAAACAGTAAGATCTAAGTTCAGCTTACGTTATTAGTTAGTTTTTTAGCTTAGTTATTTTTACTTAAATAATAGCACATTATAGATATACTACTACGTACCGTGACATGAATGTAAATACCTGATAAAGTAAAAAATACGATGCCATAATAGCTATGCTTACATTCAATAACCATTCACAATATACCCCATTGTCCCTTTCTTTAACTACAATCTCCAAACCAAATAAAACTAAAGAATTCAAAAATAAAACTAACATAATAGTCACGTTGTATAATGAAATATAAAGCATAGCTTCGGACCCATTTAAAGACTTTTTCAAACTACGTAATTATAAATGTCGACAAAATGAGATTTACGAGGGCATTAAAACCGGAGCACTTTTTGATTTGTTACCATTCTGACGGAACTGTTGACTTTATAATAGCCCAATATTAAATACGTATTTGACCACAAGCATAACACCACAAGGGGCTAAGAATAAGTCGTAAAGCCCTACACGATAAGCTGACAGGTTGTTAAACATGAACTAACGAATCGATAAATGCTGGTACAATCGTAGCTTAACTCTTGTAATTTAATTCAAGCATTAAGGCCTTACCGGCTAGGGATGATAAAACTTGGAAAAGGTAAAATAAAATCAATCATTTGGTATTATATACTACTTGCGCCGTCCAAGATTATATTATATAGCACAGTGCAAACACTAGAGTTGTTTAGACTCTTTTGATAGTCTTGCTAAAAGTTTTATTGATTGATAGATGACCTACCTGGTCATCAATCTGTCAATTTAACTTTTTGGTATTTAACATAGCGTAAAATGTAATTGATACAAGTATAGCCTATGGAATGTAAACATTTTTATCAATTTATGCAATAAGTAACACATCGCAAAAAGTCAATATGTTAACTTTTTGCGATTTACAGACTCAAGTTTACAAATACGCAAAACAAAACCAATTTTGGATCACGCAAAGATTTCTCTAGTAGAATTCAAACCCATGGCTGCTCGATTCAGTGAACCGAGCAGAAAATGTTCATACCACCAGACGAAGCTGTCGTCAGAATATACCCGTAGTTATTCATAACGACAAATAAAACCTTAACGACTTATTTTTATTAGATTTGTGATAAGAATATATACCTAACCTACCATATAATTTTGTAGCTATTGTTACTGTTTACAGCAATACAACCAGATTTAATTGGACCTTAAATAAATACATGTAAACCGCAACTATTTTCGTCCTCGTAGTATTAAACCACAGTTATATTTCTTAGGAATTTAGTGACGAAGTGGAATTATTTTAAATATTAGGGGCAAGTAGTTGGCGGTGTGTGGCGTGATGAGTGGGATGTATATAATAATGTATAATATCAGCCTATACTGCCCACTGCTGGACAAAGGCCTTCTCTCACAAATCGAGGTGAGAGAGATTAGGTCATACTCCACCACGCGGACCCAGTGCGAATTGATGGAGGCAGGTTTGTGGCTACCTGCTGTTGGAACTTATCAAGCCGCCTTTAAGGCTTCCAACTCGGCTTAACGACTACCACATTAAGTGGTAACCGGGACCAACGGTTTAACGTGCCTTCCGAAGCACGGAGACGCTTGAATATGAAAATGCCACAAAGGGTCACCCAGCTCGGGCCGACCGAGTTGAACGCTGCTTAACCTTAGTAATCGGTAAGAACACCGCGGTCGCACAGCGCTACGAGCGCCTCCGCCTCGAGTGGGATGTGATCTACGCTTAATAGAGCTCATGCCATAAATTATGAACAAGCAATATTTTAGGCCTTTATGAGGCTTGACCTCTTATTATAAGTGTGCACGTAACGCGATAACGCGATACGAAAATATCAAATGTAACCAAATAACCTGTTGGAACTCTGTCCTCTCTGCCCGATTTAGAGTAATGATATAGGTACGTTTTCAATAAGCCACATGTAGTTACGCCTATTATTTGAAATTTGTGCACTGAATCACATTACGTCGATGCATTTGACGCTCACCTAGGACAACGGATTAAATCGTCCTTCATTAAAGATGAACTTTATCCAATAAAAAAAACTATTTTGGACCACTTCAAGAGATGCTACTTTCGGTTTAATCTCTACCCTCAAGATTTTTTAGGAATAAAGACTCTCGGCATACGCTATAAAAGAATGAGTCGATATTTATCTCAACTGACAATTTTTAAGAGGCAATCAAAGCTTTACTGTTAAGTATAAGAATTATCTCAAAATAATTTCTCTATACGCACGTCCATGATCTTGCGTAACAAAAATCTAATCCTAGAATTAAATTTATTTAAGTAACATTACATTCCAGAGCGATTGTTTGCGTACATTAGATCGGAAGTAGAGCATTGTTTGAGCAAGTGTTGAGGGAAATGAGCCAGTGTGAGCTAGCCGCCCGTCTGCGCACACGCATATCGTTGATTTCTTACTGATTGTTATGTGCTGTTGACCTTTGAGGTCTTATAGTTTTAGGCTCCAGGAATATATTTTTGTTAGGAGAAATAAAATATGGATTGTTGGGTACTTAAATATGCAAAAGCGGAATGATAAGACTGGATGCGTACATCACAGAGCACATCGTCGTGGTGATCTTTGAGGGAGGTATTTTGTCCTACGGTAGACGGCTTTCGGCTAATGATGAAGGAGAAATAAAATATGAAGTGTTAGGTACTTAGATAGTGGTACGGAGATTAGAAAGCGGAGATCGGTGAACTAAGTTAATTAGCATTGTATTGTAATGCATATTAATAGGAAAACTCAAGTGAGGATTTGATCCCTTTAGTTACGAATAGTTCTTAAGAATAGTAGCATCATATTTAGTAGACGAATTGATCTAATTTTCAGAGAATAGGCCGCTCAGCTCACTTTGATTCCCGCACATAATAATATTTTGGGAAACCCACAGATATGTGTTTCAGTCTGAGTATTTATACAGCTGCGAGAACATCTATGGCACAAGATTAAATTCTAGAGTAGGGTAATATTTTTTAAAATGAAAAAAAAGACATTAATCAAAAAATGTATTTATCATCGGTGATTAATCAGCATTAGATAAAGAACTATTATTTATTAAAACGTATTGTAATCAAAGATTGCAATATGCATTTGAAAGAGTTTCAACACAGCTAACTTGCCATCCTAATGAGAAAAAGATTCAGTGAAATGAATCCAATTAATAAAATTGATACAGGTGATCAACATCTATTCAAATAGCCAACAATAGCGCTAATGGTAAAACCCAAATTAAATAAATTCAACCACAAAACAAATAAGAATTCACCATGACCCGTTATGTCTCTAAAGACACCCTTAAGGGGTTAATTAGACGTTTACGAGCCCCCCTATGGAGACCTTTCAACACCCGACCTGTACGCAAGCAAAAAATAAAATAGTTTAAATATTTCAAAAGATTTTTTGCGAAGCATCTGTGATAGATCGTTAGCTAGACTGGGAACTGACAAACAAACGGATTGTTTGCTTGTCTAACAGTGTGATTTATTATGGGTTAACGGCTATTATATGTAGACAGAGACATGGACATACATCGCGCACTTGAGCGTTACGAAATCAATCATTGGCCGAGCGATATGATGTGTTATGTTGACGCTTAATCGGTATTTATGTGTTTGAGTACATATCGCTGGTCGAATGTAATAGTGACTTAATTCATTAAAAATATGATTATTTGGGTTCGCAATCTAATTTCAAGACTATAAAGCTTAATTTTGCCTGTTATTGTCTTTTTAGTTTAGTTTCATTTGGGCAGCAATATGTGTGGATAATACTATGTTCAACACTCGCATTTGGATGAGGAAGAGAAATGTTGGACCCATAGACTGGTTTTATATTTTCTAACGTTGGATCTATTTATTTATGCATGAACATAGATAAAAAATGCATACCTACAGATGAACAAAGAACGTTTTGAACCTTTAAGTCGGTTCAAAAGTTGATAAAAGTCAAAGTAAATATCAATTTGACTGTCATAGTCCAAAAAAAATCTGTCGTTGTTTTTTAAATATACCAAGTATATTTTTTTAAGCACCGAATTTATTATATATACCAAGGTTGGACACGTTTTTTACGTAAGTAACTTAATTTTGAATATGATTTTAATCAGAACTGCGTACTTTGATCTCATTTATACCTATTTCGATCTGCAAATAGATACGTGAAACTAGTCTTGTAACAATCGCGAACTGATTACGCGTATTAAACCTGGGTGTTTCCTCTTTACTCGTCCAATTTACCGTTACCCATTACTCAGTAACCTATGAAACAATTTAAACGTGTCGTTTATTTTGCCAGTCATACTTCAATTGCTATATGTACAAAGGTAGGTTGTACAGATTCAGAATATATTTATGCATTTAAATCATTATAATATTGAGAAAGTAGCAAAGACTCGACCACTATTTCGGCAATTCATTTAAATGGGAAAGAAGAGAAACTTTACGGTTACTAATATAAATTAAAAGTTTTGCATATATTTATTGTGTAAATTTTGAGTTATAAGAAATAGTATAATAATGTAGACTATTCTGTCAAGCTTACGTTAAATTAATAAAAAATATTGTATCACATGTAAAAGAAAGAACATAAATAGTAGGAGGTGTTCTAAGTTGGTCTGTATGTATTTTTTTATGTTTTTACGAATTAAACTACAGCCTTCGTTCTAGACTCAATGCTTGCGGATGTGACGAGATAAAATGAGATTAAAGTCACCCGTTAAAACCGATGACCTGTATATTGTATACCATTTAAATGCAAATGCTATGTTTCATCAAAATCTTAATTATCAAAGTCAGTATTTAATATTTTATGCAAATTATATCAATAAATAAAAAGAAACTGATTATAATACGACATCGTATTCTTATGTCGTTTCTATCTCTCTCATATTGTATCATTACTTACTTGTGAACATCTGTAGCTTTTTAAACGTAATCTCAGATCTTTATTCAGCTTTACGCTAAGCCATATTTGCACAATCGCTTACAGCCCGTGACCCACCCGGACGCGGTTTCCAGATAATCATCTCATCTGATCTTCGAGATGACGATGCACAAGTGTGCCATTGTTCCAGCTGCTCAACCGTTATGGTTATGGGACAAAATTTTATGGATAATTTTCCTTATTAAAATCATAACCTTTTTTATAATATCGTCTAGCGTATTTTGGGTCCCCATTCCGAATTAAGTGATAGTTTTTTCAGCAGTTTTCGCGTGCTCTAATCGATTTGACTTCTCAATCACGTATCCTCGTCACTTTTCGGTATGTGTGCCTCGACTACCAAGTCTGCGTCTCCAGTCTCAAGTCGAACCATTCATTCGCGCTCACGCCTTGCAGTGTGACGGCTGTGTCCATCGACTCGAATACTACCCGTTAAGTTCGCCGACGTATCGATATATTTTACAATCGATTAAAAAAAGAGTTGACTCTAAAGTTATCGGGAATCGCGATTGTGTAAAATCATGCAGTGCAGTGATTCGAGATGTTAATTGGAAGTGATGTGTTAACATATTGACAAGTGGATATTTACACTTTTATTTTTAGTGTTTGGATATAGGTCAGTATGATTAACATTACTTAAAATATGATTTAAAAATCTGTTTGACCATAACTACGTGAATATTATTTTTGGTATGTTACAACCTAAATTTTCAACGTCTTTTAATTATCAATTGTAGCCTATGCTGCTATTTATTTTTTATTTAAAAACCCATTTGGAGATAAGGTGTAAGGTGAATAATCAGATACATATTAATTTTCATTTAAAGATACGATAAGGTGTTTCAATTAGATTTCCATACTTCTACGTGCATTCTTATTAAACATGAAGGTGTTTAGAAATGAATTAGCTGTTATCATTTCTTTTACGATTCATCCTACCGTCATTAGCCAAAAAAATTTTTGCCGTGATTATTAAATAAAACAATACTCAATATTAAGTAAAATTACTTCGTTGTATATTCTCGGGGTCTCAAAATATGAGCAATTAAAAGAAATCATAAATATTTTTTTATTATAAATAAAATGACTACTGGGTCTAATGGTTTGATTGTGGACTACTTAGTTCTCGGTATCAAGTAGTCACGAGTTTGATTAATTTTCGTGTAAGTGAAAATTCATATTTCGACGTACCCACGACACTGGAATCATTCCAAGTCAAAATTAAACGTAATGTAATGACAAGCGACATAAGATTTCTAGCAAAGAAGTAAATTTATGATACGCTTTGGCATTTAACATCTGGTCTGATTCAGACCAGATGTTAAATACCTTTTATAATTTACCAACATATTGTAGACTTGGTATGAAAAAACTGCGGTGTATGCAAACAAATTATTAGTAAAGCTGAATAAGCTGACGGTTACACATGTTGTGATTCCTAAGTAGATACCTAGAGAAATATAAAATTTCTAGACTAACAGCACCATAACACATGTTTATAGGTTGAGTAAACCGGCGAAATCGCCTTAAAACGTGTTAAAGTGACCGAGAGATTAATAGTATGACTATACAAGCGTATTTTTTAAACGACTTCAAAAAAGGAGGAGGTTCGCAATTCGACTGCATGTTTTTTTTGTATGTATGTTACGCGATTATTCCGCCAATTATGAATCGATTTTGATGATTTTTTTTTTGCATTGGGTTCTGTATAGCTCCAAGGTGGTCCCATTTTAATTTCATCGGTATTGGACCTTGGACTTTGAACATACACCAGGGAACTCCTTAACGACGGTTTAGTATAGTTTTGAGGTGGTCACATTTTAATGGAATCGGTATTAAACTTTGGACTTGGAAGATGACCAGGGGCCTCCTTAACGGCGAACAGTATGAATGTATAGATTCCGTTATTATGGTTATTATATCAATCCTGTAGGTACCTTACTGTACAACTTAGTAAAATAATATAATATAGGTATATAAATATTAGTAAATAATTCACTCGTCACTTAAAATTGTAAAATAAAATCAGTAATCAAAAAAAGTCGGTACCAGTTCGTGCAATCGGTTACTTGGCACCGACTTCAATATTTACTTTTTGATTTATGAAGTCGGTTTACCTTTATTTAAAAAGATTTTTATGATATCAGTAGTCAATATTTGCCAAACTTCATAAATTCTGAAGTACCTTCCTCATAGTTCATCTTGCACCTACTTAACACATAACTCAATGGCTTTTTAGGATACTTGAACTCTTCCATTACAAACACAATAAAAATCGTCCTTCTTTGTCCTAATCCAATTTTGGCGTATTTTTTGTGTCCCATTCGATTTCACGGTATTTTTATGCGCATCCAATTAAAGAAAACAGATGTTGAATTTAAATTCAACCAGAAATTACAGTAAGGTAAAAATACAATATGGTGAACTGTTGATTATTACCCGTAGAAGCAAGAGCGGAAATATTTTCCAAACTTTTTCAAAGAAAACACTATAAAACAAAGGCGTCGTGATTCACTATAAATCAGTCGTGATCGTGTGGTGCAGCTGTAAAAATCATAATGGTATTGCTCCCTCAACTAACGCGTGATGCGCAGGCGCCGCTCGCACACATCGCCCCGCAGGGCTGGCAGAGGCGACAAGGCTTTTCCCGCACGGGAAAATAATTTTGTTAACCTGTGATTAGAGTCTCGTACGCAACTCAAAATGCGAATGCATGCGAAGCTACCATGTAAGACAAAATGGTTATCTCACCTTTAGAAAGAAAAATCCGTGACATATGTTTGTCTTGTCTCACCACCTGTGGTAACCCTGCTGGCTGCCTTGAACTGTCACACAAACGTTTAAAGAGTGGCAGATTTAATGCCTGGACAGGACACTAAAGAGCAGAGTTCACACTAATCAATGAAAATACATACGTTATGAACACAATTGACGTGTCTGTGTGATTTTAAAATAATTGCCATGAAAAGTCATATAGAGTATTGCCGAAAAATTTATTTGAAAACCTAAGAATAGTTAGTATAGATATGCCAAATAACGCGGTGTTTAGTACTATGAGATGCCTGCCTATTGACGGTAAACGTACTCAGGGAAGGGCATCTGCAAGATGTTCTGACGCAATAAAGAAGGCGGTGGGTGGCAGCATGCGTCGGGCGGTACACTCCGCATATGACCGCACCCAATGCAGACTGTTTGTACGTGGTCGCGATCCTCAGCAATGAGGAAACGAGGAAGAAGAAGAAGATACATATATGTAAACCTCAGTGGCTGCGCATCCTTGCGAGATTAAAATAACGAAAAACCGTCGTCCTGTGGTTTAATGTGATTGAGCAATAACACGTTCGATATTCCCATGGGACAAATATTTGCTACGGGCTGTGTGTTTGTGTATGAAACTTTCGAGTTTATAATCGCACCCACGATCAAGCGTTAAATTCCTAGTGGTGGAAACGATGCAACAAAATAAAAGGACATGGTTCTTGAGTGGCGACCTCATACCGGAAGACGTGGAGTGGGCAGGCCCCCCACAAGGTGGAGCGATGACTTGGTGAAGGTCGCAAGTAGGAGCTGGATGCGGACAGCACAAAGTCGGTCGTTGTGGCAATCTTTGAGGGAGGCCTTTGTCCTGCAGTGGAAATCTTTCGGCTGATGATGATTAATATTTTTATTTATAATTCGAATATTCCTCAAAGTCGAAAATGCTTGATTACTGTAATATCTAATTTTATCTCTGAAAAAAGAAAAAACTATATAGCACTGACTTAAAACATTATACAATATAATTTAACAAATGTGATAATTAACCGCATTAGGATCAAGGGGTGTAATCGCCGTCATATAAAATATCATAAGATACATTAATTAAAACAAATGACAGCCGGTTTGAGCAGTTGACCTGTTTACTAGTTGAGCAGGCCACAAAAAAAAAATATCGTAAAACGTTGGCATTAATCAGTGCGTACCACTTGGCGTCTGGTTTTGGCAATTATGAATATGTAGTACATATGAATATTCTGAAGTTTATTTCTTAGCACCGTGACATTAAATATTATCCTCAACAAGCTGTCATACGCTGCCGCGCATGTGTTCATTTTGTAATATCTTGATATATCACTAATAATTACATGACTGAAAATTAATATAGCCTATGTTACTTCTGGATAATGTAGCTTTTTTATAGTAAAAGAATTATTAAAATCTGTTCAGTAATTTCAGAGTGCATCGATTACAAACAAACACATATTTCTTCTTTATAATATTAGTGACTGCCTCGTTGGTTTAGTGGCATAAGCATCCGTTCAAATCCTAGGTCAGACAAATGAAGTTTTTCTAACGAAAAAACTTCTCTGTATGGGTCTGGAGTCTGCAATTGTGCCCGGTATATGGCAATAGGCTCCCCACCTATTACATGGGACCTAATATCGTCGACCAAAAGGTGGCTGGACTCAGTACACCTCCGCCACCCCCGCTTGGGAAATATAGGCGTGACGGTGTGTGTTTAATATTAGTATCATCCATATTATTGTCCTAATGTACAAGGGGTATCTCTCAAAAAGATGATTATTAAGTTAACACTAATTTTGATCCAATATAGTTTCTTGCCTCCTGTTCTTCCTTTTGAATTGAGTCCTTATATAGTGTGTTGATTATTGGAGCACATTTGTCATTAGTTAAGTAGGTACCTGTAGGTACCTATTGTAAGCGAAAACATTTATTTAATTTAAACAATTTTTGCATGTGCAAAACATGTTTCATAATTACTTAATGCAATGTTTGTCTTTTTCACCTGTCAAGTGAATGTAAGCTGTTCCAGTATAGTATACAAATAATTATAGAGAACTTACACGAAAAAATCTGTTTGCTAAATGCATAAGTAAGATAGGAAGCATAACTACGTACACTTATACTATATATAACTACGTAAGCGACGAAGACACTGGTGTACGGTAAAACTCGAATGAGTTTATGTTGCACCTTACTGAACATTGTTATTTGTGATTTATTTTTATTTTATATTATCAATAAAAAAACACTCGTTTTTACTTAAGGGTACAAAGTAGTAAGGAATATGTACCACCAAACCCATACCTATCTGTATTTACAAAAGCTATGGTTTAAATTATTCTCCTCACAGATCACGCACGTTTAAATAAATGCCTTCATTATCGCTGAAAGTCTGAGTCAGAATTCAAAAAGTTGATCTTACTCAACCTATTGGTCATAACAATCTGGTCGTCAATGTTTTTGCTGAGTGCAATTAGAGGTCTCCAGGGTCCTTATTCGATATCACCAATTACGAAGCGTAACGATAACTTCGTAAAATGACCGTGCTCTTAGACTAACATCCGATTCTATAAACATGTCTAAGTAGTTACTTTTACTAACGTATTTACTTAGCACATAATTTTAGTCTATAGTTAAGAAACTGTCAAAAGTCAATTTTCGTAGCCAAGTATAAAATTTTAAACAATTGACTTAGCCGAGTAAGGTAATTACTCGGCTAAGTCAATTCTTAAGACTAAGACTAATTTCAATAGATATGGATGTAAGACTAGTCTAGACTGAGATTTGCTTACAAAAATGGCGTCAATAGCTGCCTCAGTTACAGACTATGTGTGCGTAATGCCAGTGTTTCATTAATTCAAAAGCTGTCAATATGCGCTAGCGCGTGCATATATACTACAACTTATCAACCCTATGACCTATATACATCTACTCCTCTACTTTTCTAGATGGAATATCTATCCCTATTCCTCTATCCTCTATCTACCCCTATTCCTAATTCATCTAAGGGTACTTATTATCTAAGGGTATCATTAGACTATCTTACCACGACCAAATAGACCGAGTCTTATCTGAAGAGCAAGTCAAGAGTGTCCATAACCGGCGAGCGTGTATGAGACGAACTATGAGAGTGGAGGAAGCCAGAGACGTTTGTAAGGAAAAAACCTGTTGGAACTCTGTACTCTCTGCCTACCCCGCAAGGAATCTGGCGTGATAATATAGATAGATAGAGATCTAAGGGTACTTTGTATGCTACTGGAGTACTATTAAACGATCATTTCACGAAGTAATCGGAACGCGTCACGTTACGTGTATAATTGGCCATAGCGAATAAGGTCTAAGGCGGTTCCGAGAACCCACGGACTAACAACAATATGCTCAGCCGAATTATCATTAATTCCCAGAAATAGCACTCATGTTACTATAAAAATAGATCAGTTACCTCTTGTTTTCAATTGTATAGTAATTATTAGTCATTTGAACATTTATTAATAATATTATATAGTTACTAAGTTTTCCTTTTGTTTTACCCGTTAATTGTTGACTTAACCTATTTAATGAATCAATCTTTGTGTGATCCACAATTATTTGTTCCGGTCTGGGTATTTGTTTGTGAATTTTCATATTAGTAAACGCACCCACGACACAGGAATAAATCCTAGTGGGGCTACGTTTTTTTAAAAGAGAACAAGAATGGATACTTGAGTAGGTAGTTACCATAGAATTATGGTGAGGATACACGCAAAATGCCGTAAATTATCTACAGCGGTAGAGCTTTCCCAATTTTTACTGGTCCGAGCCTGTTCTGGTATTTTTAGACAGAAATCTTTAACTGTATCATAATTATAAAACAATACATACAGACGAATACAGAACCTCCTCCTTATTGATGTTGGTAAAAATTATAAAGGCTTGTTCTAATGGTTAGAATGTATGTCTCTCCAATCACTGGATTAAGCACCTGCACCATTCTTTGTCATCATAATCATCATATCACCCTATACTTGTCCATTGCGGAACTTAGGCCTCCTCAATCGCTATCCAGCGCAACCGGTTCGATGCCACCTGCAATCATCCATCTCACTCATAATTGTTTGTTTCCCTATAAGCCAAGATCCACAATGATATCTTTAGATGACTTCAAGATTTGAGCCTTAAGGTTCCCGCGGAGCCCTTTGACTGTCTCGGAACCCACAACAAATTTAATTAGAAAGATAAGAAAACAGAAGGAGTAGGACAAAAACCACTTCCATCCTTTGCAAAGCGGGAGATTCAACAATTGGCAGATGAGCCATAGAAAAGAAGACAACAACTAGGATAAGTCCATTCGTAAAGAATCACGAATACAAGAAAATATTTACATTTATTTCGGTCTGGATATTTGTGCATGTAAATTTCATATCCGTTAACGCCCCCACCACACAGTAATAATCTAGGGAATAAAAATAAGCATAACGAGTAACACATCGCACTATAGTTAACCAAACACCATTATGTTTCATTGGCCATCATGTTCGGTGGCGTACTGTAAAAATACTGAAAGTTTAAAACCGCAATTGGGTTAAGGCTGGATTCATAACAAAATTGGCTGGTTGTCAAGTCCTGAGCCGGCGGTGAGATCACGGCGTGTCGGTGTCACGTCGCCGAGACAATTGTCACGTCCGCCGAGAAATCCTATTCCACCCACTTCGATAGTAATGATATTATAGTATATAGGGCAATATCTTAGTATATTTTTGTGGAAGATTGCCTTTATTTATCTGACACACTTTTATATGTTATTTTGGTACACTGAATAATTGTTTCTCTTTAGTTTATACAATAAATAGATGCGTATAGAACACAAGCCCGATAAATTTGTGTGTGGCCGAAGCCATATGGGACTTATGTCATTTAGTTATTTATTTTAAGTTTTCGTCATAATTTGGAGGAAAAGGGTCCGAGATGGGTGACCATTTGTTGACGGTTTTCACATTCTATAGACTTTTGCACGAGACATGGGTACGGTGACGTGTGATCAAATTCCATTTCCCGCATATTGTATTCAAGAATATTTAAAATAAGAAATCCAGAAAATAATAAGAATATAAAAAATAAACTTAAAATCTCTTTTAATTCTCATTTAAATCACAATATTGTTTACAAAGGACAATGGCAGGATCCCATACATGGTTTTGCCTGATATCGATTTGAAGCGTCAATGTATGAAAAAATGGAGAGAGAATTTTAATTTGAGATACCGAAACTAAAAAGATATTAACATTTTGAGTTTTAAGGTTATAAATAATATGAAAAGACATGAAATAGTTGGGAATCATGAGCTATTCATAACTTTGAGGCTTCTGAAACACTCAGCGTTACGAAGAAATTATAATAATACCCATATAACTTAATGCAGTCATACTAACATTTCATGTTTTGAGGTTATGTTAATATGAACTTAATTACTTCTTGTAAAAAGGGGTAACTGGCAACCATAAGAAATTATAATAGTAGGCACTACGTTCAGGTACCTACTTACTTTTATATGAAATATGAAAAGATAATGGACTATGATCTATCTCTCATCCCAATTAATGAGACATTTGCCCAGCAGTGCAGCAGCATTATTTTTGTTATCTCCTAATTATCTACCACCCGTACACTGCAGCATTTAGAGGTACAATAAAAATGGTTATCAAGATTTATAAATATTTATTTTTCGACACATACAACAGCTAAGAGTCTAGTTGTAAAGCTTGCTCTTGTATATTATTAATCCAAGATTTATCTCGCTGAGGATTATTGACGCAAATATAACATTTGCACACACGTAGTGCGTGTAGGTCTTTCACACCTTTCCGTCTCCGAGCTAAGTATACCCACACAATTTCTTGAGGTACGATCGGAGTCCGTTTAGAGAAAGCAATTACCAATTTCATACGATTAAATCTAGTAACTACAAGGTTTAAAACTAAAAACAAATCAAACCACCAGGAAGAAAAAGAATACCGTAAACTGTTTTGGTAAGTTGAAGTTTCACACAAATTTCATTGTTACCAAGTATTGCCACATATTTCGTTTCAATCAATTCCACAAACTATGTAAAATATGTTGTGCAAAGGTTGTGTATAATATTTTATTTTATTTTGACTGTTTAGAAAATATTTTAACTATCTGAAAGTAAAAAGTTATGAGAGTTCTTAAAAATAAATAGTCTATAACTAAATATTAATTTACAAATGTTTATTAGTTTCACCTATTGACATTTTTTTTTCAAATGTGGCAATTAAGGTGATTCAAATAAAATGGATGAATATAAATTCAATCAAATAAAGTACTTTATTTTAAAAATAATATCCTGCGCGTTTACATACGAACTTCATTTTGTGTAAAAACCGACCGACTCATATCACTAATATTTGCACATGTCGTATTTTAATACACTTCATAAGACACACGGGTAGAATCTCGCCATTGTTCTTTGCGTAATTATTGAAAAAACTTTATACTCTATTATTAAATTACATATGTAAATTGGAACGGTTTGCGTTTTAGGGACTGACACAATAAAATTGTGATAATCGGTAAATTGTTTTTTAAAATGTACAAAGTCGATTGCCGATTCCTGTACGAATATTTTTCTATATATCCGTCTGAAAGACATGGTATACTCATGGCTAAGAATTTAATAAATATACGTTAATGCGCCACCTTCACACATTAAAATAGACAGTTTCATTGTTCGTTAATACTAAAATTCAAGGAGCGATGAATTATGCGATTTGTCAGACCATTTTTCTGACCAATCACTTGATTCGTAAATTAATAACGAAATTATTGTATTTGAATACTTATTCTTCTAAAATCATTGGTACTAAAATAAATACATTCTTCGTTATAAAATACCTCGATACTATATTTAATCGATTGTATTTTATTCAATTTTATTATCACCACATATCTAGAAGTGTCAATTAATTCCAAATGTCACCGTACCCATAGCTTGTGAAAAAGACTATAGCGTCTCCGTACTTCGAAAGGCACGTTAAGTCGTTGGGCCCGGTAACAACTTAATATGGACGTTAAGCCAAGTTGGAAGCCTTATAGTTCCAACAGCATGTCGCCACAAATCTGTCTCTATCAATCTGCACTCGGTCCGAGTGGTGGAGTATGACCTAATCTATCTCACGTCTATTTGTGGTCGTCGACGTCGACAAGCAGTGGGACATAGGCTGATATTATTATATAAGTCTTATTATTTACGCTTCGCGACATGTTCTCACCGACCCTCCCAATGCCCTTACATCCTTTCTTTCGGATACAGATACCGCACACAGGATCAGACACCGACCTCGCAGGCGAGGTCGAAGAATCCCTAGCCCGCCGGCCGGTGCCGAGCACCACGGCGAGACACCTAGTATACGCCCTCCCCCATAGTGACTGCCCAAGCCGAGACCGTTCCTTGAGGCACCCTTGAGCTAGTTGCCCCCTTGCCCTTCTGGCTCGAGCGTATTGGTTTCACGCTCGCCCTCTTGTCCGGTGAAGCTGTAAAGGCCCTGCCGCCAACAGGGTAGATCATTCATACACACACACACACATACACAAAAAGCTTACATTATGTGCTAATATGCAGGAGATGCGTCAAGCAAATACTCCACATCTTATTCTGTCATGAATTGAATAGAAGGAAGTTCACCACTAATAGCTTTAATAACCCACAAAAACTTGATAATAACTCAAGTATAATTATTCCACATCACATTCGTCCTGTCTTCCGCTGTCGAATCAAACAAAACTCATACATAATCAAACCATGTGTTTAGTATTACTGAATTAGTTTGCATGTAAAGGCGTCGACGGCATGTGCGCTTGCGACCGTGAACTTCATCAGGGCCCTTATTCGCTATGACCAAACGCGCCGCGTTACGGTGACTTCGTGAAATTATCGTGTAATCGTATTCTGTAAGCTACTGGCATTGATATATTTGTTTAAGATTACGAATCACGAATTAAATTAAAGCCATGAAACGGCCGCGTTTGCGTATACTTACGCATCTACGAGTATACTCGAAGTTAGCAACTATATTAAATAGTTTTAAATTAATAATGTCCTCAGATCTTTTTATGGTGGCAGTTTTTTGTCACATACTATTATACATTTTAAGGTGTTGTCGTGGCTATGGTCGGATTAATTCGAAATCAGACCACACCCACAGTTGTGCTCTAATTTTGCGAGCAGATTTTCGGACTGTCTGCTTAAATCTATCTATCTATACCATCACGCCAGATCCCTTGCGGGGTAGGCAGAGAGTACAAAGTTCCAAGAGGTTCTTTCCTTACATACCTCTCTGGCTTCCTTCACTTATATAGTTCGTCTCATATACGCTCGCCGGTTACGGAGACTCTTGACTTGTCCTTCAGATAAGACACGGTCTATTTGGTCATGGTAAGATAGTCTAGGTCTTCCCTGGTATCTACATCCTTCCACTTTTACATTGTATATCTGTTTTGTCATTCTGTCAAAAGGCGCAGTTGGCCATACATAACGAAGTGCTTGTCCTAAGTGAGAGTTGGGTATGTAAGAAGGAGAATGAAAGCAGAATAAATGGGGTCGAAATGCGAGCTCTGCGGAAGATGTGCGAAGTCAAGCTGACCGACCGTATTCGCAACAGCGTAGTAAGAAAGCGTGTAGGTATGAAAGATCGGTGGTGTATAAATGAAAATTCTTCTGACATTCTTTCCTTTCATACCTTTTCTCATTTTTCACCGAAACCATCTTTCATACCTGCCTGCTTTCTTACTACGCTGTTGCGAATACGCGAAAACTATTACAAATAATGTATCGATGGCCTCTGGAGTGTCAATAAACGATCATATCATCAAGTTATCGTAACGCGCTCCGTTACGTGTTTATTAGGTGTTAGCTCTTAGCGCATAGAGGCCAAGGTCGATCTTATACTTCGAATTCATGTCAATCGATAGACGTTTGGCACATTATCTCTTTTATCATACAATTTGATGTATGAAAAGCATCTTTGTTTAAATGTAAATGCGGATGCTAACAGTCGATCAATTGTTTGAATACATTGTTAACTCTTACAGTGGGTCGTTTGTATGTCGGAGCTGCGCTGTGTTGGGAGGTTTTTGTGTCTTGTGTTTGCATAACAATGTTCTTTAATGAAGTGTTGCTTTGGATACATCTCTTAGAACATAAACGACTTGTTCATTGCGAGTAATTTACTTTAAAGGTTACATTATAATAAATAATTCAAATTGTGGTAATAAAACATTGAGATTACATGGCATGCCTACATACATAAATACGCGGTACTTTTTTTTTATAAAACGCAGCCCCACACTAGAAATAATTCGCGAATTAATAGTTATGCGATTAAAAATATGTAATTCACATACACAGAGACTCAGACTGAAACAAATATTTGCGGTTCACACAACATTGTCGCGTTCGGGAATCGAACCTGCGACTACTCAATCCAGCGGGCGGCCAAGTCGTCAATTTTTATTAATTTTCCTAAGATGGTATAAGTATAGACCGTGTCTTATCTGAAAAGTAAGTCGAGAGACAGTCAGTAACCGGCGAGCGTGTATGAGACGAACTATGAGAAGAAGGAAGCCAACGATGTCTGTAAGAAAATGGCCAGTTATAACTCTGTACTCTGCCAACCCTGCAAGGGATAAGGCAAAATAGATACAGAAGAAGAAATTCTATAAATATTGTTATAAAACCGAGTATAAAAATTATCGCTACTAAGAAATATGAATGTATGTATGAATGATGTAGGCGCTCGTAGCGCTGTGCGACCGCGGTGTTCTTACCGATCACCAAGGTTAAGCAGCGTTCGACTCGGTCGGCCTGAGATGGATGACCGTTTGTGGCATTTCATATTCGAGCGTCTCCGTGCTTCGGAAGGCACGTTAAGCCATTGGTCCCGGTTACCACTTAATGTGGTAGTCGTTAAGCCGAGTTGGAAGCCTTAAAGGCGGCTTGATATATTTCCCACAGCAGGTGGCCACAAACCTGCCTCCACCAATCCGCACTGGGTCCGCGTGGTGGAGTATGACCCAATCTCTCTCACCTCGATTTGTGAGAGAAGGCCTTTGCCCAGCAGTGGGCAGTATAGGCTGATATTATTATAAGAAATATGGCTTCTTATCTTTGAAAGGTAATTGACATAATTTAGCCTAAAAGCGGTTATCCAATTAGCAAGCAATTTTGCCAAAAATAAAATTGAGGTTATCATAATTGACATAACTAAGTACATACATACCTACCTATGGATAAGATATTAGTTTCTTTTCCAAGCTAACAGATGTGTCGATACAAAATGTAGTTTGAATAAATCTATCTATCTATCTATATCATCACGCCAGCTCCCTCGCGGGTTAGGCAGAGAGTACAGAGTTCCAACAGGTTCTTTCCTTACATACCTCTCTGGCTTCCTCCACTCTCATAGTTCGTCTCATACACACTCGCCGGTTACGGAGACTCTTGACTTGCCCTTCAGCTAAGACACGGTCTATTTGGTCATGGTAAGATAGTCTAGGTCTTCCCCGGCACCTACATCCTTCCACTTTCGCATTGTATATCTGTTTTGTTATTCTTTCTTCTGGCATTCTTTCTATATGCCCGAACCAACGGAGCATACCCTTTCTCATCTTTACACCGATACTATCTTTCATACCTACTCGCTTTCTTACTACGCTGTTGCGAATACGGTCGGTCAGCGTGACTCCGCACATCTTCCGCAGAGATCGCATTTCGACCGCATTTATCCTGCTTTCGTTCTCCTTCTTACATACCCAACTCTCACTGCCATATAACAGCGTTGGGACAAGCACTCCGTTATGCATGGCCAGCTGCGCCTTTTGGCTTAAGTGCCGGCTCCCAAATAGCCTTGAATAAAGTTAATAATATTAGCCCTGTTAAGAAACTGTTCCACCGTCGGGCATGGGCCTCCTCTCAAACTGAGAGGGTTTAGGCCATAGTTCACTACGCTCTCCCAGTGCGGGTTGGCAAACTTCACACACCTTCCAGAAACTGTTAGGCATGCAGGTTTCATAACGATGTTTTCCTTCACCGTTAAACCAAGTGATAGTTAATGTTTAACAGGCACATGCTTTCGAAAAGACATAGGTGCATGCCTGGATTTGCACCCGACACTCTTTGCTTTACAGTCCAATGGCCTAACGACTAGGCTATCACTGCTATGGAATAAAATTACATATCCTTTATACCAGGTTATCATGGTAGCTAGAAGGCACACACTACCAACATGCTAGAAAAGGTAAAAGAAAAGATGTTTAGGATTATTTATGTTTATTTATATATAACACTTAAAACATCTACACAAACGCGCGTATACACACACATGCAGATGCACATACACACACACACACACACAAAAACACATAAATGCACAAATTTACCTACATGTCACTAGATACTAAGTCACCTAAGTTATAGGTTCTCTATTTTTTGTGTCGGAGGCTTGGTAATCTGTCAGGCAGGATGATCCTATCCTAGTGCATATACCAGTCTCTCACAAATGGTGCAATACAAAAGTACTGTATTAGTCCCTATTAGAATTTAAGTACCTTTGTGTAGAAAATAAAAATATTGCATTTTTCTTTAGGTTTCAACCAAATTCAGTATCTCCAAAAAAATCCAAAAATCAATCGCTTGCTTATCAAATCCTTACTTCTATCGCATCTTCGATTAATCATTTATATGTCTAGGGTAGCCACCTGTAATTTATATTTAGTCTAATATACTTTAGTTTAATACTGCTAATATACGAGAAAGTTCTTAATTTTATCTTCTTGTCTCATTTTATTAAGTTACTGGGATTCATGAATGTATGTTAGGTACAGAAATTTATCAGTGAGTCTCAACTGTCGCTATTAGATTTCGGTTTCACATTTTTTCTGCGTATTATCGAGGAAGTTTTGTTAATTTTCTTTTTGTTTCTTGTGTGTATTATCTCTGTGTTGCGAAAAATCTACAGGATAAAATAAGTTATTTTTACGTTTTTACGAAAAGTGAATTTACATATTATTTACTGAAAACGCGGCAACCGAATGTAAGTTTCATAAACTCTCGCTGATTTCGAAAACCCTCGAATCGTTTTTCAAATAAGAAATATTTAATCATGATAAGGCATAGGTATTTACGTGATAATGACTAAATAAAATCCACAAGAAACATGTTTATGAATAAGAACACCTGTCAAATTAAGATTTAATCGCGCGTATGCAAGTAGGTGAACATGTCTATTAAACAATTATTGCAATAATCATTTTGTCCCCGTTTCAAGGTGACAAATATTTTTATAGCAGCACATAATTAAATCATCATTATGTTCTTAGTTGGCAGCTGAAGGCACTCTATAGGCTAGAGAAAGCTGGACTATGGAGCATAACGGCGCCAGGCCTCGAACACACCAAGCTAGAACCGGATAAGGAACTAGATGACATAAGGAACATGAGAAGTGACAAGATCATAACCACATATATGTTCAATAAGAGATTTAGCACTCACATCCCAACCAGGGAACAATGGAAAAGTGGTCTAAATAAGCAAGGCAAGGAGCAAATGATATGGTACACTGACGGATCCAAAACCAAGTTTGGAACAGGAGCCGGAGTATACACGGAAGGATATAGCCTTAGCCAAAGCATGGACAGGTTTACATCAATATTCCAGGCAGAGACCTATGCGATAAACATTTGTGCAAAAGAGATATTGGACAAACGAATCACGGGCAAGAAAATCTACATTTGTAGTGATAGTCAGGCTGCCCTCAAGGCCGTCGGCTCCTATGAGCTAAACTCAGCACTGGCTGCGGAGTGCGCATACCTTCTTGACAGATGTGGAGCGCGCAACACGGTCAGGTTAGTCTGGGTCCCTGGGCACACGGGAGTTGATGGCAATGAGCGTGCGGACGACTTAGCCAGGAAGGGAGCAATGGGAAAACCCGTTGGTCCAGAACCGTTCATAGGCATACCAGACGGCGCCTATAGAGGCGCACTCTTTAAATATGCCCAAGAACAACATAAGAAAGAATGGGAAACACACACAGGGCTACGACACTCAAAGGAATTCCTTTCCACATGGTGTGAAAGCGATTGCAAGAGACTACTAAAATATAGTAGACTACAACTAAGGCAAATAACGGGAGCATTCACAGGCCACTATGGCACGAAAGAACATCTACACAAGATGAACCTATGCGGCGACGTGGTATGCAGGTGCTGTGGCACAGAAACTGAAACCATGAAGCACGTCATCTGTCACTGCGACGCTCTGGCTGCGCGGCGAATGGAACTGCTGGGAGTGGCCTATCCAAACCCAGAAGAACTACGGCTCTGTCCCCCTGCTGGAATCTACAACCTAATACAGGGAGTACTGGACACCTCAGGTACGTAAGAGCATTAGGGCAAGGACAGCACAAAAGATCCCATGGGTCGAAGTGCGCCAGAGGTTTCCTCGGTCCGGTAAGCCAATATAAGATAAGATAAGATAGTTGGCGTAGTAGCGTATGAAGTGCGTAGCGATCACAAACTGTGCGTTCAATTCCTAAGTAGGACAAAGTGTAGTTTTTTTATCGAAAAAATCCTATGAAATAATACTATTTTACGGATTTTATCGCGGACCCACGGTCACGGGAGGGACTGACAGTCCCTCCCGTGACCATGGGTGCTGCAAAGCACTCGAAACGTCGGGAACTAAAAAATAAAAAAATAAACCGCGATAAAATCCGTAAAATAGTTTTATTTCATGTGTAATATTCGCGTAAATCTAAGAACTCAATATGAAAAAATCCTAGTATTAGACAGAATACTGGGAATTTTTTTTGGACGTCGGAGTCTGCAGCTATGTCCGGCAATCGTCGACAAAAAAATGGGTTTACAAAGTACACCTCTGCCATTCCAGCTCTGGCAATATAGGCTTGACGGCGCTTCTGTATATATTTTTTAATTTAACTACATATAGATGAAGTCAGAGATAGAGTGAGTGCATAGATGTAAAACCATTTACCTACTAGTATTTTCTCCCACCTTAAATATGTTGAGATCTTATCTGTGATTGCGTTTCATAACGATGTGCTGGAGCTAATGAATAAGTTTGTATATCTTGGATGCGCCTTCAGTAAGGGAGGGAAATACACCGCTGGAATGGAGAGAAGAGTGAGTGCAGGCCCTAGAGTAAATGGTGCGATAGGGTACATACTTGGGAGCCGGCACTTAAGCCAAAAAGCGCAGCAGGCCATACATAACGGAGTGCTTGTCGTCCCAACGCTGTTATATGGCAGTGACAGGTGGGCATGTAAGAAAGAGAATGAAAGCAGGATAAATGCTGTAGAAATGCGAATTCTGCGGAAGATGTGCGGAGTGAAGCTGACCGACTGTATTCGCAACAGCTTAGTAAAAAAAGCGTGTAGGTATGTAATATAGTATCGGTGTAAAGATGAAAAAAGGGTATGGTTCGTTAGTTTGGACATATATAAAGAATGTCGGATGAAAGAATGACACAACAGATATACAATGCAAGAGTGGAAGGATGTAGACACCGGGGAAGACCTAGACTATCTTACAAGGACCAAATAGATCGTGTCTTATCTGAAGGGCAAGTCAAGAGTCTCCGTAACCGGCGAGTGTGTATGAGACGAACTATGAGACTGGAGGAAGCCAGAGAGGTATGTAAGGATAACCTGTTGGAACTCTGTACTCTCTGCCTAATCCGCAAGGTATCTGGCGGGTTGATATAGATATATAGATCTTATCTGGTTTCTGTGTGATATAAGCTTAGGTTTTATAAAAAAAATAGTACATATTGTGTTTGTTTTTAAATAAAGAGGTAGCCGCACACTAGCAATAATTCCTGTGCCGTGGGTAAGTTTTTAAAATATGAAATTCACATGCAACAGAATCACCCAGACCGGAACAAATATTATTTATATTAGTATCTAATTACAAATACACATACAAAAAGACACAATGGTAAAATTGTGTCACTTGTTAAACGTTTATCGTACGTGCATCATTATACTGCACATTTGTGGACGTCGTCGTTGCGTCGCGTCGGATTGTTTGTAGTCTCAAATATTGACATGGACATACCAAGTATACCTACGAACTGTTATTCTGTCCTTTTATCGCAATCGTCGCTATTGAAGACCAAAATGGCGGTGAAACTTAGTCTAGGTTTATAGCATTGCACATCCGGCTTGCACCAATAATATACTGTCGCAAAATTAATTGGTCGCGAAACTGCCACATACATACACGTTTTATTTAAAACTAGTTTCTGTCCGCGACTTTAAACAGAAACCTTAATTTTTTCCGAGATAAAAATCCTATGTCCTAATCCAGGTAATAAAAATATTCGTGTGCCAAATTTGTACTAAACATCTAAATATACAAACTTTAACATTTATAATATTAGTAGGATATTATGATATATTCTGAAATGGTTTTAAAAACAATTAGCGTTTACCGTATAAATAGGACAATGCATTCTTAGTGGTAATTAATCTGTCATAATCCATAAGCCATAAATCCTAGGCCGGACAAATGTAGTTTTTCTATCGAAAAATTTCCAGTACCAGTCCAAAATCTAGCATTGTGCCCGGTGTATGGCTAATATCATCGGCGAAAAGTGGGTGTACACAGTTCACCTTTGCCACCTCCGCTTGGGGAATACGGGCGTGACGGTATGTTTGTATGCAACTGCCCTAACTTGCTCATAATAGTAGGAAACTATGCTTTACTTTCATGTTTCACTCAGTACTTAAATTCATCAACTGAAAGACAACCATCGCAGAAAAAAAAGCCTCTCCCGAACATCGCAACTATAACCAACTTGTGCTGTTGTAAATACTCTCTGTACGTATCCATGGCGAAAAGCTTACTACCGCAGTACATAAATTAGATCATTTATCATTGAAAGACTGCCTCGTTGCTCTAGGCGCGAGTAATACGCTTAGTCCTGGGTTCAAAGCCTAGGTCGGAGAAATGTAGTTTTTTTATTGAAAAATGCCCAGTATCAATCCGAAATCTAGAATTGTGCTCGGTATAGGCTCACTCCCAATTACATGGGACCTAACATTGTCGGCGAAAAGTGGGTGTATGCATTAGACCTCTGCCCAATCCCGCTAGGGAAATAATATAGGAGTGACGGTGTTTTATTACTTAAAATAAACGAAATGTTTGCTTATATACAACGCCTGACTTTGCGCTGTAGATACTGCCTATTCGTATCTACAGCGAAAAGCCTACCACCGCAGAACTATCATTCAATTAATGACTCGAAATGTTTACCTATATTTGCATGCATATGACTATAATTACCAAGAATAAGACCTCAATCAAACAGCTGCACAATCTTTTGAGAAATGAGTGGTCATTTCTCACGGCACTTGAATAGGAGCTAACATTGTTGAGAGTTCGTTATACAAAACAAAACACGTCTCTTATATATGTAGTGATTTGTTCCGGCTGTCGAATCCGGCGCACCTCGCTCCAAATGTAAGTGGGCTAATTTGTAATGTACGACAGATTTATGACGGTTAAGGTAGTATAAGTACGTACATTGTAGCGAGAATAAGCCACTCGAAGGGGAAAGTGGGTAATGGGTGAGACTTAGGCGGGTTACATAGGCTACGATTTTTTCTTGATATAATTTCCTTGATAGACCGATGACCTCGTGAAGGTCGCGGATAGAAAGTAAATGCCTACACCACAAGGCTAGTCGGTATGGGGATGCCGTTATCCTGGATTATCCTGTAGTGGACGTCTTTTGGCTAAAATAGGTAGGTAGATCCTTGTAATATCATCATTTGCCTTAACGTTTCCCATTATTTGAGATTGATGTAATTAAAGTATTATGATATGGTCTGAAACGGTTTTAAAATGCATGTATGATATGATTAACTTGTCGTTAAACCTAAATAAATACGATAATGGTAATAGTGTATTATCCGTTATAACACATTAATAATTGGCATTTTAAAACCGGCCGCCAATCAGGAATCAACCCTTCTCGGAGTTACTAGTCCTCCACTTTAATTTTGGCGATATTTGTTGTTTCTTGGATTTATGACTCACTATTAGCACAGATTAGTTGTGCTATTACTCCACCTTCCGGACTTCCCGCAGAAATAGTTTTTCCGTATACAGTAAAAAAATATTTTCAGGGAAATTAAATAGAAAAATACCTCTAATGGTATAGCAAAGTTTCAAAATGAAAATTGTAAATGCCTACTATAGAAATGAGTAATAGTTTTAGCATTGATCAAGCAATTTATTGCCCTCATTTCTTAGGTACAGTCAAAACTGTGTTTCTTAAACCAATATAGAATGTCAATAACATTGTCATAAGTTGGGACCTAAAGGTCGCAACTTAAGACAATATTCTAAAGAAATCTAAAGATTTATTTTTGAAATCTTCTATTTTTTGTTTAATTAGTCAAGGAAGGGTAATTAAATCCTTTGCTACATTAATCTATCTGCCAAAATAAGTAAATAATTCCGGAAGATATTTGTTTTAACGTAGCCGTGGAATTACGCCTGTGTCGTGGGTGCGTTTACAAACATACAATTTACAAACACAAACATCCTACCGGAACAAACATTTGCGGGTCACACAAAGATTTGTACCATGCGGGAATCGAACCCGGGACTGCTCGATCCAGTGGGCGGAGTGGCCTAAGTTCTAACTACTGAACCAAGCCGTCCGTCAGGCCTTAAATTCGTTTATTATAGCTAATACGAATTAGTTTTTATGTTGAAGTTTATCACCTACACGCCGTTTTTATTGTATTTCCATTTTATTTTAATTAGACGTGTAAAGCAATTAAACAACATCATTAATGATATCGTGTGAAATCTCACTAAAATAATTGAGCCGAGAGTCAATGGGTTACGCATCATGCCTGCCAGAAACATTATGATGAAAACATTTCTCTATTAATAGATGTTATGCATTATGAGATGCATTATAACATGGAATGTTGAGTAACATGGAGCCTTCTGGTTTTTTCTTTGTATACTCAAAAATACAGTAGATACGTAACTACAACTCCTAAAGGTGTTTCTAAAAATTACTTTTTTGACGTTTTATGAAATACTCGTATCGATTAACGCGACCGTCAAGCAGTGATTATTAAGATACGAATTAGCAATCCAATTTCCACAATAAATCAACCTATACTATTCCATTGTCGGGCACAGTCTTTCTCTCATAAATAGGGTTGACAGAAATTTGGTCATAGTATAATCCACCTTGTAAACATAATGCGACGGCAGATTTCTGGTCACCTGCTGTTGGAACTTATCAAGCTACCTATACTGTATCTTTTTTTCCTGGCGAAAATCCTGCATAGGACTTCCGCGAGCCTCAGGGGAAGCTCGCGGGGCGTGTCGGATTCTTAGCGCATAAAAGCCCCAGGGTGGCCGACATCAGCACTTTGGAGGGGTTCCGGGATCTCCGTATGAAACGCACCGGTGCCCCTCTTGTGCCGCGCTCCGAAGAGCCCGCCATCGGGGGAGATAATAATTACGCTCCCCCCGCACCGACACGGTGCTCACGACGAAGTGGGCGACACCACGCCGCCGTCCTCCTCGGGGTATCCGTCCTCCTATACGGTATCTAACTTAACGACAACCACATTAAGTGGCAGCTGGAACCAAAGACCCAACGTGCCTTGCAGTGGCGGTGCTCTAAAATGGAATTGTCATAAACGATCACCCATCTCAGATCCACCGAACCCAACGCCAATTTCAACCTTGGTTATCGCCTGGCTACGAACGTATTGTATCTGTGTAAATAAGTATAAAAAAAACACCGTCACGCCTATATTCCCCAAGAGCGGGTGGCAGAGGTGTACTGAGTACACCCACGTTTCGCCGACGATGTTAGGTCCCATGTCATAGGGGGCGAGCGTATTGCCATATACCGGGCACAATTCCAGACTCCGGACTCGTACCGGGAAGTTTTCGTTAGAAAAACTACACTTGTCCGACCTAGGATTTGAATCCAGGACCTCGTGGACCACGTCGGTCGACCCGTATAAAAGTGTTAGTATTTTCACGAGACATGGGTACGGTGACGTTTGGTATTTGACGTTTCTATTCTCGATTGTATCGAGATTATTTATAGCGAAGAATGAATCGATATTAATAAAATTAATTTAGGAACATAAAGGAAACATAATATAAGAATTTCATTATTTATTTACGAATCAAGCGGTTGGTCAAAAAAATCGCCTGCAAATCGGTTAATTCGTCGCTTACGTGAATTATGATTTAAAGAGTCTAAGTCTATGTTTATCTGTCTATTTTAATATGTCGAAATGGCGCATATACGTTTCTTTTTATTAATTTCTTGATCATTAGTATACTGTCGGAATCGGTAATCAATGTTGTACATTGTAAAAAACAATCTATCGATTATAACGATTTCATTGTCAGTCCCTAAAACGCGAACCGTTCCAATTTACATAACTGAGTTATAGAGATGTATTAAGTTTTAAGTTTTTTTTAAATAATTACGCAAATATATAAACAGTATTTGATCTAAATGAAAATTAAAGTACATTTTTGATGTAATGATCTATTTGAGGCGATGAGTGTAAAAATTACATAATGTGTATATGAGTGTATCCTTCTATCGCGTGACCGTTACACGTCGTCGTGACACTAACATCACTAACATTACGTCCATGTTCCGTTAATGGTTAGCTACGCACTTTTCAGTGGCCCGTGCAAGGGGCCCGTTATCGTGATTTATTAGAACGGTTAATAGCCAACTAAGCTACTTAGAGTCGTTATTGTGTGGTCGAAGAATTGATGTCATTTTATTTTCAGTGTTTTAAATTTTTATTGTAAGAATGTTAATTTTAGCTCAAAATTGTATTATCTCAATGAATGATAGATCAACTTGTTATTCTATAACAATAATAATAAAAAAATGACTGCCTCGTTGGTCTGGTGGCAAAGCGCATCGCTTTGTGATCACGAGGTCCTGGGTTCAAATCCTAGGTCGGACAAATATAGTTTTTCTAACGAAAAATTCCCAGTATGAGTCCGGAGTCTAGAATTGTGCCCGGTATATGGCAATAGGCTCGCCCCCTATTACATGGGACCTAACATCGTCGGCGAAACGTGGGTGTACTCAGTACACCTCTGCCACCCCCTCTGGGGAATATAGGCGTGACGGTGTTTATAAAAATATAAAGAAGAAGTACTTAGTTATACAAAAATGATAGAAAGGACGGCCTTGTCATTAAAAAGCGATCTCTTCCAGGCGACATGGGGATGGATAATTATAATTATATACACTTTCAGAAATGTACTGTGTATATGGTACGGTTAAAGATCGAAAATATATGGCTTTTCTTTATAGCCAAAATGCGTCGTAAGCGTTTTCATAAGAGCCATAACACGAATTTCGCGATGTGGCTGTTTTACAGTGACCATAACGCGTTGTGAGCTGGTTTTTCGCTCAATGAGCGTTTTTGGTCTCTAAGAACATATACACTCTTTTAGCTGATGATGTTAGGTCCCAATATAATAGGGCCAAGGGCAGACTCCACACTAATACTTTCTTTATCAAACTGTAAATTTTGTGCAACCTAGGCCTAGAACCCAGGCCCTCGTGATTGAGAGAGCCAGAGCCCTCGAAATTCACTACGAGACCAACGAGGCCATTCTTATAACGTCGTAGTCAAATAAATATCTGCTAATTGCAAAAATTATAACTTTGATATATTGGATAAGAACATTTTCCTGTAAACTTTTATATAAAGCAGATTTTTAAAGCATATTTTTACGACCACAGATCGCCGTGTAATGCTTAGACTAACATAGCAGCCGTTTTATATGAAAATTTGGTTAGTAAACTAGTCATAATAGTCAAAATGTCGATATTTCCAAAATTGCACATAGCAGATATTATACGATTATGATCTATTTGTTTATGTGTCAAATTTATGTAAAAATATACTTACATTCAGCATAAACGTCAAGCAAAATATAGGCAGTAAAACATCAAAAGAGAAATCCACACGATGTAAAAGAATGAATATTATTAAGAAATAAGTCAGCAATAAAATAACATACTGTTTACATTTGTTTCATCTTCATTTTATTCAAATTTACTTTATTGCATACATTTATTGCTTATTCGCCTTTAAAATCAAGATATGCATTATTGTTAAGCGCTGGAAGGTGCGAACGGTTGCGCATACGCAGATAAGGTGCGTTCCAGTTGTCGCGGCAGGACAAGGCCTCGACACACATCCGCCGGGGTTGTCAGCCTTAGCTATGCCAATCAGAAGTATTAATCTGAGTAATTTGTATTTCCGACAAAAATACCTGATCGTTTTAATTTGAAGACTGATTGGTGTTGTTCTAGGCGCTCTTGTTACTGGATCCAGTAGTCACTGGTTTAATGCCCGCACGGAATAAGACAAAGTGACCCACACTTGTTTATTTCGGTATGGGGTTGTAAATGTGAAATACAAGTTTGTAAACGTACTAACCTACGCACAACTCAGAAAAAAAATATTGCGCGAACTAAAATTTTGTATGTATTATAAAGGCCCTTTTTGTAGCATATTCCGGTGACCCAATTCTGGATAAACGCTGCCCTTCTCGTGAATTCTTTTACTTCAGATAGTTATAGTTTCATACACAAATTCATAATCTTTTATAAGTTTCTATAAAAATAAGACATCCCTGAAAGGGCCAATAATTTAGAAGTTTTAAAAGTCTCAGAAAAAATAACTCAATAATTTTGAACAATTATTTAAACATCATCCCAGAATATAATTATATTATCATTCCGTCACGTGCTTCTTTTAAAATAATGATTTTATTCCATATGTCATAAGAAAGAATTACAAAGCAGATATGCAATGCGAAAGTGGAAAGATGTAGGTACCGGGCAAGACCTAGACCATCTTACCATTGTATTGATTACTTTTAACATTTTACGTCAAGAGTCTCCGTAACCGGCGAGCGTGTATGAGACGAACTATGCCAGTGAAGGAAGCCAGAGAGGTATGTAAGGAAAGATCCTTTTGGAACTCTGTACTCTCTGCCAACCTGCAAGGGATCTGGCGTGATGAAATAGAATAGAATTGTATTCCGTAGTTAATCCAGTTGAATTTATATAAGAATATACAAGATGTACTTGAATGAGATATCAAGTTATTGTAAATGAAATTAAGTAATTTAAATTTCATAACACGCAATTGGCAACACTCGCTGCGCTCGCGCCGGCCCGTGCGCCATGACCTAACGCCGAATAACGGGATGAACTTGACTTTCAACGCTTATTTGCTTAAACACCCCAGCGACCACAAAGTAATTATATCAGTATTTTCATAGTACAAATTATTGCAGTGCCGTTAACTTTTCTCCAATTCACAAGTACCTACTCGTGTATAATTTGTATTTTCTTATTAGTAGGGTAAACACACATCTATATGTGGATTATGGACACTTTATTTTTTGCCTCAAAGCCATTATTCTTCACTAGAGGGTGTCTGCAGATTGGCACCCGGTCGACAGCAGCGCCATCTACCGGGTCTATGTTACTTATGGATAATGTAGTTTTCTTATGGTGATAGAATTATAAAAATTGGTTAAGTATGTAGTTTCATAGTTTATCGATTACACACAAACAAATCTTTTCTATAGCATAGAATTTTTCTAACGAAAAGTTCCCATTAAAGAGTCCGGGGTCTCAAATTGTGCCTGGTATATGGCAATACTCGGTACACCTCTGCCACCCCGCTTGGGCAATATAGGCGTGACGGTTTTTTTATTTTTAAGTCTAGAATAGTATGGATGAACTAAATAATACTAAAGCATGTTGCTAATATTTTGTTTTATATGTTTACCATAGTTTGTAAAAGATGAGTAATATTCAATAATATTTGTCGTTAACTATACTAGCTGCGAACGTGATAGAAGGTAGAGTCTCTATCTATATCATCCCGCTAGATTCCTTGCTGGGTAGGCAGAGACTATGAAGTTTCAACAGGTTCTTTTCTTATAAACCTCTCTAGCTTCCTCCACTCTCATAGTTCGTCTTATTCGCCGTTGGTAAAGGTAGAAGGACGTTCGTCTATTTCTGTAAATCTATTAAACCATTTTACTTGGTATTTAGTATTTTTAAGGTGGTATGAAGTCGTAAGACAACAATTAGTAAGTATTTTAGGCTTACACTATGAGAGGCCATGGTCTTCTTATTCTTATAAATTTCCCAATAAATTAAACTGCTTTAACATTACTTACTAAGACACAAAATATTCAATTCAAAAGTATTACTCCATAATTTTCAAGGACTTTAATATTAAATCGCGATATCAAAATAAGTATGATTGACATTGATCGTCAATCATTGCTAATCTAGCTGATCAGTTATAATTCTGTTTACACTGATAAAACCTTGAGTGGAAAATGTTTATGTTTACGACTTAAAACTCTGCATGATCCTGGGTTTAAAATGTTCATAACTAATGAACTTATTGTAATTTATTTATTTATAACCAACTTATAGTAACTAAATTAAGTCAATTCTACACATATAAGTTATTAGTTTAATTAAAATTAGAATTTAACAATAAGGAAGTGACATATAATTTTATCTTAACTTAAACATTTTCTTTAAGGTAAATTCATTAAATCAGGAGATTTTGAAGGTACACTTTTTATCATTATTTAACTAAGATAATAGCTCAGTTCTAACGGATTGTGCTGGGTGTGGAAATTGATTTAAGGTATAGGTTAATGCTAAGAATTTCGGTTCTGAATGCAAGAAAAAGTTTAAGGATTCATCCCAATGCCATATATTATTAATATGTGTTAAAGCAATGTATAACGGACTGGTAGTGAGGATTATGGTGGTTTTGGGCACTAGAAATAGAGGACATTGTCGAGCTTTAAGTGCATGTTGGATTGGTAATGGTACATTAAAAGAAATTGTCTTTAGTAGTGAAGGGTTCGATAAGGTACCCCGGATAAAACGAAAGAAGTACTTAACTTTCATTAGGTTTTTTCTAACTTCCAGACTTTGGCAAGTAACCATGGCTAATATAAATGGTGTTGGGTACATGTGTGGATAAAATCCGTGTAACTTAAGATAGAGATAACTCTTTTATGAATTATTTTTAAAATTTTTTTCGACTACGAGCGTATATGCTTTTTCTTAAGTGATGTGTGATGGACGAACAGCTCGGTCCGCAGATTAAGAGCTTCAGCCGCTCCGCCAATAAGATCGTGTTGTCGTGAGTTCGATCCCTACACGGGATAAATGTTTGTGTGGTCTACAAATAGTTGTTTCGGTCTGGGTGTTTGTGTATGTGAATTTCATGTTTGTAAACGTACTCACGACACAGGAATAATTCCTACATAGTGTGAGGGCTACGTTTTATTTAAAAAATGTAAGTGTACTTATATATAGCTATTTAATGAAATCCTTTCAATATTTTTCCCAAATGCCAATTTAAAACATAAACAATCCAACTTCTATAGTTATAACAAAAATATTTCTTACATTTTATCGTTACAAAGGGCAAAGGTTTCACCTTGCCTCGGAGCTATCAAGATTGCACGTGCCTCAACTTCGACATGGTGGATTTAAATATTCCCTCTTTATAGTAATAGAAATCTAACACCTCAATTAAGAAACTACGGGCTGCAAAAGAAAATAATGACTCCACCTGATTTTGATTTTACGACAATTTACTCTTTCATTGTGGTCCAATTCACGCCTATATTCCCCAAGCGGGCGACAAACGTCGGCAAAAAGTGGATGCGCACAATACACCTCTGCAATCAAATATAAATATTAAAATCATAATACATGGTGTAACATATATATAACGCAAGACCTCAGACACCCCAATTAGAATATTGCTTTAAGAATTCAATACGAAAGTCAAACTGCTAATTTTAAGGAGTTTTCTATCAGTTTTTTAAGATCTTTGGTACCCAAATTAACCATAAAATTTAATAATTAATTAACTTTTGTATGTGTATTGAGGTGTGTGTAATAGAAATACGTTTAAAATAGCCGTAATACTTCGAATGATTATTAAATTTTGTGTAATACAGCGAACAGAACGAGTAACACCATTTTTCGAAAATAAAAAAAATTAACTATCTTTTAAAATAGTTGGAATCGATTCAGTTGCCGATTCAGAACTAACTACTTTCAAGTCTTGTGTTGATTATGTTACAACTTTTATAAATACTAGTTTTTGTCTTTGACTTGCGCCGGTATCTTTATCGTCTAGGGTTTCCAGAAATCTAGAAATACATGACATATCAAATCAACTAGACAACGGCTAGACCAAATTTAAATAACCTCGCGGGACATAATTAACACCCTTGCTAAGCATTGAGTTATCATATACTACGTAGACTAGACTAAATAAAAATGGCGTGCAACTTGATAAGTGGGGATGTTTGTGTCATCTCAGCGTATAATGTCACGTTCGCAAAATGTCAACATGTCGCAAAACAATACTTTCGCATCATGTCATGTCCGCAAAACGTCCCACTCCCACAATGTCTCATTCGCAAGATTCTCAAAATGACTATTTTATCTGAATGAAATAAAATATTTCGTGTGTTGCTGGCGATTGTGTCGGGCCGAGCCAGGCATTCCATTCATTATGATCCACTATCAGGATCCATGCATACAGTTTTCGTCTCTACGATCCACTGATGTAGGGGAGATTCAAAGTATTTTTATATATATTTCTATGCCACTAAAAATCTTGTTCGAAGTGCTAGGACATCATGAACATCATGAAATGCTAGGCGGATCTTAGCTCTAGAAGATATACTTGAAAAAGATGGATGGGTAAAAAAAGATATTCTTTTCAAGTACAAGAATATTGTAGCCGTATAGGTGTTCAGCTGCTGATGTGGCGTCAGAGAGGATAATGAAATGAAAATTAAAAGGATATGTATTATATAATATAAGATATTCATCATCTACTGTCGACCGCCACATGATTAGCGAAACCCCTTTACTGGTGATATCCTGGTACTTTGAATGACAAGTTTAAATTTACCCATCCATCTTTTTTGAGTATGTCGTTCAGAGCTAACAACCGTATCTATAAACAATAATTTTTCTTCTTTCTCAGTAATTACTTTTCCTCAATATTAAATTTCCTCAATGGAATTACTATTGAGAAAATTTAATATTGAGGAAAAGTACTTAGTACATCAATTTTATTTTATAGTTGATAAACTGTCAAAAGTAAAAAATGCGGTGCATAATTTTGTAGTATCTTTACACGTTTTCTACTTTTTCATTAATAAACATACCGTAAGACGTAATATTACCAGTTCCCAAAGAGTTGGAAGTACTGAGGCATACTTGTTTTTGTTCATTACATGACTATATGTCATTGCTAATGTGTCATTGTGCAATTATAACATTTTGCCAATGTGACATTGTGCGAATGTGACATTTTGCCAATGTGACATTGTATTTTTGAAATAAAACTTAGCACTCGAATGTGTAACATTGCGCGAAACACATGGAACCAATTACTGATTGAATTTGGCTATTTAAATGGAATAATATAATTAAAATATAATTTTTTGCAATATAAGGAAGGTATGAACCTTGTTCTTAATTCCCGGCTTCATAAAAATAATAATTCTTTTACTAAGCATGAAAGTTAAAGTGGAACGTTAGAACCTACTATTAACACACAAACAACCGATTGTTAGCATAACAATTGACACGTCACGGCACCGAACGGAGTGCGTTAACTTCATAAATAGTTATTTATGCTTTCCTGAAATCTATACAATAAACTACGACATTTTATTAAAAAACGCTAGAATGATTTTTATTCGATTCAACTGAGTGTAAAAGCATTTATGTGAAATCTACCATGACTCTCCGATTTTCTTTTTAGTGAATCATTAGGTTTAGGTGTTGATCATAAATAAACTACGGAATTCCAGTAGTAAACGCTAAAATTATTTTTACACAATACCAATGAGAGTTGAGCACTTACTTAAGTGAAATGTGCAATTACTGACGGATTGAATTTTTATTGTGGATCATTAGGTATTTGAAAATAATATAATAAATATAAAATAAGATTTCACTATTATAATATTAATTAAAGCCTCGATGATTCAGATTCTGATGAGAAAAGTATATGAAAGAGTCCATAGTTGTACTTCTTATAAGTGTTTATCATCATCAGCTTTCTACAACCCACTGCATGGCATAAGTTTCCTGTCTTTCCTGTACTAATTTACCCCAAGCTCTTCCTCCAACTCTCAATATGTCATCTATCTACCGTGTCATTACTTTGCCCACTCGTCTTTTACTAGTTCAAAGCCCCCATTTCGACAATATTTTACTCCATCTATTGCAATGACTGTTATTTCAACACAACAACAGAGCTCCAACAGGTTCTTTCCTTACATACCTCTCTGGCTTCCTCCACTCTCATAGTTCGTCGCATATACGCTCGCCGGTTACGGAGACTCTTGACTTGCTCTTCAGATAAGACACGGTCTATTTCATCATGGTAAGATAGTCTAGGTCTTCCCCGGTACCTACATCCTTCCACTTACGCATTTCGTTATTTAAACACATTACAGAATAACTATGTCTATTCTTACCCAAACGGTTTGATGTATAAAGAGTAACCAAGTCTAAGCATAACTCTATAACATAAACAAAATTGAATATATTGAAAAAAAAAACATGTAGTTATAATTTGCATATTACACAAAATGAAATAAAGCAGATATCGCCACGTAGTTATGATTATATTATAATGAATTAAGTCGGAACCTATTCCTAGAAGTACCCATCAGTGCTCAATCAATATGCTTTAATTTAAATCCACCTTGAAAAGAAAGATAGACTTAAATGAATGTCACCATATATTACTTTGGAAATCAAAACACCCTATTAGAATTGCACCATTGGATCGCACGCACGATTCTGATAGCAGGCATCACTTAAATAGATTTGTCACGTTTCTATGCAGACAATACGGAATTGATAAGACGTGAAATCAAGGTAGTAAAATTTATTTTTTTGGTGAATTCACGCAATTTCGAATTGATATAATCACAGACTTCTTCATTATGTGGATATAATAGCTTGATAGATATGACAGAAAACTAAGTACAAACTATTTGACCATATCGCAAATGAATCGAAAAATCGTGCTGTCACGTTCATCTTTATTTAGTATATTTGTAGTCTGAAGAGGATGTCATATCAACTCGATAGCGTCACGCTGGCATCAGCCTGTTCGTTCTAAGCTTTAGCTTGATTTTATGGACCGCTTACATTTTTTGATGGTACATAAAATGTTATAGATACAGGGATACAAGCAACGTGTAATGCACGATCACTTAAAAGAAAGTTACTGATACTATCTTTGTCACTAAAAATTTCAAAACTGTCAATAGTCGCTTTTTGTTAACTGGTATCTGCATTCGTCTTTATCATAGTGTTTCGAAGAAGTAGCTTCAAGTTTCTTAAGTAGGTTCCTAGCCAATCTTCATTGAAGTAATTTCTAATCCACTCCAGGAGCGGCACGGTAGGTCCTTCGGCTTTGCAACAATTTCCTGTCTAATTGAAATAACGCAGTGACATAATTGAGTCAATTTTCTCATTCTATTTCTGGACTAAGTCAATTTCAATCCTGTCCCAACGTACATGCAATTTACTCATTCAGACAGCTTCATCAACAACATTACGTTTGGTAGACAACCTAGTTTATTAAATGCTTATCTTAAATAAAAAATACTTGTATCTATATCATCACGCCAGATTTGCTGGGTACGCAGAGAGTAGAGAGAGTTCCAACAGGTTACAAATACTTATGATATTATAGATTTAAATTTACGCATATATGACACATGGAATTAAACCATTTTTTCGGATTTAAACGGAGTTTATTTTTGCTTTTTGAATTCCAGATGTTTTGATGTAAACTTTTTTTTAATAAAAGCGAAGCCCTATTTTTAGAATTATGTGTTGGGCTGCATTCATAA
Source organism: Phalera bucephala (assembly GCA_905147815.2). Taxonomy (NCBI): domain Eukaryota; kingdom Metazoa; phylum Arthropoda; class Insecta; order Lepidoptera; family Notodontidae; genus Phalera; species Phalera bucephala. The sequence goes on along the minus strand of LR990617.1, from coordinate 13,592,309 downwards.
ACCAAATTCACATACAAAAACACACATACTGAAACAAACACAATGATTCCCACAAAGGTCACAAGGTCACACAAAGATTAGTCCCGTCCGGGGATTTAATTCGCGACTAGCTGCTCCAGTGGGCAGGGAGGCTCTTAACCAGCAGCAGGGCCAAGTCGTCTGTTCTTTACTAATGATAATAACTAGGAATAATTATAAAACTAAAAGTAATATGCTATCAAAACAGAAATATGTATAAAGCAATGCAAAATGTTTATTAGAATTCTTATGTAATTATCAATTTAGCAACATACGTTAATGAAACACGTAGCTATTGTGCCATAACTACTTGTTTGTCCATATACAATGTTACAATCAAGTACTTTTTTTCTGGATAATATCGACAATATATCTGAGAGCCTAGCCATGTACAGTCGTGCAAGGATCTTTTGGCCCTCGGCCAAAATCAAAACTACCGCTGACATCAAGTGAAATGTAGGTACTATTTTATATCTATAGTAAAATGTCACTTCATGACACTCGCTTTTTTAATTAGTAACCGTGAGGACTAATTCTATGTCGAATATTCTATCTAATACTACTTCTTCAAATATCTCCTTGAAAGTAAGAACATTTAATAAATTTTAACCCTGATTTCACACCAACGTCCTATCTATGGGCCAAAAGATCCTTGTCGCGCTATAGCAAGCGTTTTATTTCTATTCTATTGCGGCAATAGATAGTGCATTGTTCTGGTCACGTGAGTTTTCCTTGTAAAATATCATTTCGATGCATTGTATCCTTTTCTATTTGAGTTAACGATTATAGGAAATCTACCACTGAACCAATTACGTTTAAGTTAATAACGAAACTTGCTTCTAATAGTAAAAATGGTTTATCTACTTTAAAGTCAATAATAAGAAGTGCTTCTAATCTATCTATCTATATCATCACGCCAGATCCCTTGCGGGGTAGGCAGAGAGTACTGAGTTCCAACAGGTTCTTTCCTTACCTACTTGTCTGGCTTCCTCCACTCTCATAGTTCGTCTCATACACGCTTGCCGGTTACGGAGACTCTCCTTCATCGGAGTGCTTCTAATGACTCTATAATTCCTATAGAAAAAATGTTTACAAAAATATATAAGTATCATTCCCTGCGATTGATATCAATTCCGACCAACGTCGAGGAAAACATTCCGCTAAATTAGCCAAATGTAATTTTTCAACGTCACTCAAAATGCTTAACAGTTTTAAAATGAAATGTCAGCGGAATTCCTCTTTTTTCGTTACGGATGTTTTGTCACGCCGAGCGTGTTTCGTGGGAGGGCGACATTTGTTGGTGGCGAGTTACGCGAACCGACGCCGAAGCAAAACATACAAAGGAACAATTGTAAGACATGAAACCATAAAACTGGGTAAGGATGTTCGAGATAAAAGCATTTTACAGAACTGTAAAAAAAGTATCTCCTGTGTGAGACAAGATTGTAAAAGAAAATCAAACGGAGTCTTTTTTATCGCGAAACATTGAACTGTCACTGTGTTTTGTAAGGCAGTATTTAACGACCGTTATTATAAAAAATCTGGGACAATTTATCTTTTTATAAGGGTTGGCCTTGATTGGTTCAGGATATTTGGGGGGTATTTGGGTTAAAGGGCTTCTAACCTGCAGCTGTTTTAAACACATGATGATGTTGATAGATAGTGCATCACCTAATCTTTTTACCTGATGACATTTTGTCGGAATGGTATTATTTTTCGGATACTTACTTATAAGGTTGGTTTGATATTGTAATTAATTTGACATTTTTTTCAAGATATCTTCAAGTAATGGCGGTTACGTGTTTGTTATTCAATTCAGTATTGTATACGAGGCTATGCTAAAGAGCAGTCAAAGACAGGGCTATAAAATTTTTATAGGCGGAATAGAGTGATTTCAGACGTCCTTCCATCCAATTGTATATTCATTCTATAAATGACACCGAAAGGCTAGAAACAATAAAATACATTTATTTAGTGAATCGCAAAAAAAAAAATTACAAATATTTTTTTTTTACTTTGCGAACTTATCAGATATTAGACTTGGATAATAGTCATGTACTTAATAAATAATCACAGCCTGGATCCACAAAATATTGAATACATATTTAGCTACCTAGTATCCTTATGCAAATATATCACTTGCTAATAAGGCTAGTCCTATATTAGTCTGGACAAAATACCTTGAATGAGCCTAATTAGCTTCGGTTCAGTATCACTAACTGCAGGGCTAGGCGGGCGGCAAGACTTCTTGCGCGCAACAAAATTTTATCGGCCCGTGATTCGAGTCCAGTAAAAAAACCGTTACGCCTATATTCCTCAAGTGGGGGTGGCAGAGGTGTATTATGTGCGCCTAATTTCCGCTGACGATGTTAAGTCCCATGTTATAGGGGTGAACCTATTGCCATAAACATTGACATTGGGAATGTTTCTATAGAAAAACTACATTTTGTCCGACTCACCAGAACCGGATCGCAACGCGAATTATTTGCCACTATACCAACGAGGCAGTCTCGAGTCCTGTATGCCAATCAATATAGCCTTATCAATACAATAATACAATACAATTCTTACAATGAGTTTTCTGATAACAAATTTATGTACGCCATGCTAGCATGTAAGACAAAACAGTTATATCCCACCATCTTAAGCACTTTGCTTACTAGTCAACTCGTCCATAACCGATATTATGTTTTGACGAGTCACCTGTGCAAGCCCTGACGGCAGGGTAGGTCCACAAAGGCGGTCCTCTGGCCGGGAGTCGGTGGTTGTGCTGGTGACCTATGAGATCAGGAGACAAGCCTTTTATGGACCGGCGCCGGCCTCGCCGTGTCGCAACGAACGAGCTCGACGCTGGTTCTGTAAGCTTGACGCCATATTGAGGTCACAAATTGAATCTGGAAGTTAAGAAAATAATATTCAAGGTTGGATATAATTGTTGAGCGCGGTGTAAGTTCAGGAAATTGGATAATAATCTGTTATTTTCTGCGTCTTAAAAACGTAGCCCCATTCTATGTACTATTACCGTATCGTGGGTGCGTTTACAAAGATAACATTCATATACACAAATACCCAGACAGAAACGAACATTTGTAAATAACATAAAAATTATCCTGAGCAGGGATCGAACCTGCAAGCACTCGATTAATTGGACAGAGCGGATAATTAGTCTTAGTATTTATACATTGTCAAGTAACATCATAAATTATTTCTCACAGGGCACATGAAATATAAAGTCATCAATCATCACCATCAGCTTAATTCCAATAACCTACAGCAGAATAAGCTTTATAGCCGTTTATTTCACGCATTCATTTTTTTCATCCCATCTCTCACAATGCCCCCATTGTAGCGAGCTCTAAGAGACTTTTCCTTTGCCGGTAAAGGAGTATAAATATGAAAGTCTAATTGATACAAATGCTGCTGTACCTAGCCGTTACGACACAATGTCAAGCCCAAAGCCTTAACACAAATTGCCCGTTAAATCTCTACCACCATGCTCGGAATGAGTGCACGTATCATAAAAACACCTATGTTATTTCAAGGACTATAGTTAAACGATAAGCTCATTTTGTACTCCCGTCGTGTATGATCGGAAACGCGTGCGCATGACAATGGCGACAACGCACGTAAAAGCTTCGTGTTATTAATTATTAATAATGTAATCACACTGCGATTTTATGCACCGGTACCATTTATAAATTTTACGATCTCGCTTTGATGATGAGACGTTGCTGTTCCCGATTTATTGTTTTCGTTATTTGGCACAAGCGATACCCGATTAGATAAAATCATAATTATGTCACTGGGTAGGTATGTATGAGATTGGAAGATACGGAAAAAATAAACTGATAGCAGATTATGTAGGTTGTAGGGAGCGCCTTAATAAATAAACATTTGATAAACTCTGCAGAAATTACCAAATTTTGAATGCAGTCTGTTTCTGTGTCTGAAATTAGGTACTCGGTCTTACTTTTATGGCAGATATTAATACATAGATATTTAGCAAGTAAATAATGCATAATTATTTTTATTTTTTAAAAAAAAACGTTGCCCCACATTAGAATTTATTCCTGTGTCGCGGGTGTGTTTACAAACATGAAATGTCACATATACAAATACCCAGACCGGAACAAATAATTGTGGATCACACAAAGATTTGTCCCGTGCGGGAATCGAACCCGCGACTATTAGACACAGTGGGCGGAGCGGCTTAAGCTCTTTAACACTGCGCTAAATCGTCCGTCAAATTAGTTAAAATGATTTATTTATTACCGAATCATGTATCAAAATTCGTAAAAGATGATATTAAAGAAGACAAAAGAACACTTACATAGTAACCTAATACGTACCTAAATCTACATCACTCACACACAAACACACACGTACCTATATAAAATAGATTATTTCATTACAATTTTTTTCTCTTTACAGTTGGAGAACGTTCAATGCTGTTTGGATTTCCTCCATGCCCAAAAAGTACAAGGATTAGAACAAGTAACAGCTGTGGACATCCGTGATGCGAAACTTAAAGCAGTATTAGCTTTATTTTTCGCGCTAAGTCGACATAAACAAGCATCAAAACAAAGGATAACGCCATCTAGCAGCAACATCACGAACACAGGGAAAAATTCAAACGAAGATGTTTCTTTAAGTGCAGTCCAACGAATAACAGGTGGCAGCAGCTGCGATGAAATTTTGACCGCGTGTGGCAATAACGTCGAAATGACGACGCTAACAGCTAATAGGTAAGTCAACATTATATCTGATATAGTTTTATTATTTCTAATTATAAAAGTTTTGTTTATAATCATTGCAGAATAATATTTAGTAGCGCCATCTATCAATTATTAGTAGTATTTACTTGGGAGCAAGTGTTCTTAAGTAGTTCAGTATTGCATTACTAGATGGCAACATAAAATCATTCTGTACGGACGCGACGCTGTAAAGATAGAACTAGGTGGTTCGACTTGTTTCTATCCTTCTGCTAGGTGATTAACAGGTTATATTTCACCACGCGTATTCAGAACCGACGGATAGTTGGCACCTTCAAATAAAACTTATGTCTAGCCGTTCATAAGACTACTAATTTGGCTTAACGTCTACTAAAAGAAGTGGTAACAGGAACCAGAGTTTAAAAATGCTTTCCAAAACACAGAAACGCTTGATTATGGAACTGCCACAAATGGTTCCTCTAAGATCAAACGAATCGAACGTAGTTTAATCATAGTACCTAATCGCTTAGAATATCGCAGCTACGCCTGTGGCCACGCTGCAATACGATGCAGCATACAACAACAGCATAATTTATGAATTTAGCGTCTGAAGTAGTTTCATAACTATTATGACAGCTAATATTACATTGCCCGGTCCCCTGACATTATAGAATATAAAGTATCACCTTTTTATGGGATGTACGTTGGTTTTAACAAGTGAATAAGTTTGGGAAAGTTTTTATTTCTTGTAGCTTGGAGGTGTAAGTAAGGTAGTGGACTAAATTCCACATAACTAAGAGGCACTCTCACTTTGTTATGTTACTTAAGACAAAAGAAGAACTTTGAACTTTAGGAACCTACTTTAAATTTTCTAGCCGGTAAATAATTTTACCTGCCGATTGGATTTTATGGAGAGAGAGATTACAATCTCTCTATATTATGGTGAGAGTATGAAAAAAATGATTAAATGGGTACCTACTGAGAGATAATGGTATAGGCGGTCATTCTTTAAAACATTTAAAGTTTCTCTAATTCTGTGTCATCTACCCTTTTTTAGTACATACATTTGCTTTAAAAGCCAATAATAATAAAGCTGTACGAAATGCTAAATAGTGAAGTTTATTTAGTCTAAAGTTCGGAAATGCCTACCACAGAGGAGGCAATAACTCTTGCGCACCGGCCGCCCAGTGACACTTCTATTTCGGTCCCTAGCGCCCTCTATTGGCGAGTTGCCGAGATGGCTCGCCCCTGGTTTACTCATAATCTATGTTAGTAAACAAAGGACTGCATTTGGCAGTGTGAACTAGGATTTCTATTGCCTACCTAATGTTAAACGTCACGTGTGAATGCTAGTATGCTGAAGCGCAGTTAACCCTCGATCGCACGATTGCTTTTCAACGCGGGATGATGGAGCGCTTTTAACAAAATGTACTGTTAGCTATTAATTTCGTTCCCGCCGTAGAACCGTGTTTGTACAATACTGTGGTCTAATTGTTTTTGCAATGTGAAAATTCTGGAAGCTATAATACCCGTGATTCTTAGATAAAAAAGGCATAGACGTATAAAAAAGGCGGACGGAATCTCGCTAAACAAAAAGTGAAGCTCATTAGTAAGTCAGTTCGCGTGCACGTACGAGCTGAAATGCACACATTCACACCATAGTAAGTCTATCGGCCGCCATTACGCAGCAAACCTCGTTTGACAGAAGTCGTTTATGTAATGAGAAAATAAAATAAAAGTTTGTCGTTTTGTGTGATTAAATACTGCCGAAACCAGTCACTTTTAAGAAAAAAATTTAACGAATCACCTTTCATAGGTAAGTGAATAATTTATCACTTACTGTCCGTGTTATGGTCATAAAATAAAATCGTATTTTACGGAACAAAAAACTTCGACGAAAAGTGCAATGTTGCCAAATCCAAAGGGAAAAATTCTCGAAAATATGGGAGTTTGATACTTTTTGCCTTTAATTCAATTTCTTTTGTGTTAAAAAAGTAAATTACGAAATCTGATAAAGTAAAACGAATACGATATTTTTAACTGAATTTTGGTGTTTAAATTGAACTTAAATGGACAACGATTTTTTTCGGCGAACTGAATGTACCCATTAAGGAGCTAGGAATCTGAAAGTATATACTATGTATAAAAGTGGCTGTACTACATTAATAAATGTATGCATCATTGAGGATGTGACAGGAAGGATCAAAATCAAATTTTTGCATTGTCCTAAAAGCAATTTTATTAAAACGACGTATTTTTACAACAATCGATACTTTTGTTTCTTTTAGAAGTAAGTTAGGAAATAGGTATAGGTATGTATACATACATACATACCAATTTCTCTTTGCTCTATTTTAATTAAACAATTTAACAACACTTATTGCAACATACTGAACTTTATTTTAAATAAAATTTAATGGGAATTTTCATTTCAATTCTTTTTTATTCCATGTATGTGAATAGAAGTACATTATTTAATTGCGAAACATATCATGTGTAAAAGAATAAGTTTGACACACGTTTACCAAGTACATAGGATATGGATTTACGTACGATGTTATCTGCTATTAAAAATAAACTTTCAGCTGGAATAGAAGATATGATAAATAAATCGATTAAAATAAAATAATAAAATAATTATCAAGAAAAGAAATAAAAAAACGATTATTATTAATCGATTTAATCAATAAAATAAACGATTTCTTGATCCTGAATCTACACAAATTTAATTATGTTTCTTTTTTTATTTTTACGATGTGCAATGCAACACTAACGATGAAAACGATATATTAATCTTTCAAAGACAATTGCATCAATATTTGCCCGATATTGGATGCAATTCGAGATAGTGTAATCGTTAACTTGGATGCTAAATAGGTTCCTTGGAAATGAAATCAGATTATCTTGTATAATATTCCCATAAAAAAATGGGTAAAGTTTGTTACACATGGCAGCCCAGCATTCACTCACACATACTTGCGCCGCCGCCATTACAGAGCTTCACTTTTTGTTTAGCGAGATTCTGTCCGCTTTTTTTATACGTTCATAAAAAAAGGTATAGATATAAGCCTCGTTGGTCTAGTGGGCTGGTGATCTCAAAGTGCTGGGGTTCGAATCCTAGATCGGACAGTGTGACTTTTTCATAGGATTTTTTTTAGCAGTCTGGAAACAACAGGCTCGTTCCCTATTACATTAGGACTTAACACCGTCGGCGTTACGTGGGCGTAGGTGCATACATAGTACCTACAAATCTATTACCCCGTCTTGGAGAATACATGCGTGACGGGTATTTTAAGTATAATTGTAGTACTGCAATCCTAATCCATAATATGGACTCGTGATGATAAAATTATACCTCCCGATACCCTTACGTCCCTTTTTTTGGATACAGCTACCGCATACAAAAAATGAATGCAATAAATGCACCAATAAAAAATAAAATCTCTGAAAGGAAATGTCAATTACGCACAAACACAAATGCAAAATACAAATGCTAAAAAAACATGAAATGTAATGCAATGTTATAAAAAAATAAAAAAACGAAACAAAAATGTAGTAAAAAAATTATTGCCCACTGTGCAGTTCACGCATATGTGGGTAATCAGAGATGGTATTTGATTACCCGGCGGAGCCAGATGATAATAATCGGCTACTCGTTCCTCTTTAATGAGAAACAGGTCGGTGGTACCACCCCGTTCAGCCTCGTCCGCAAAGGCTTACCACCTGGATTTGAAAAATACCGACACCACAATAGTACGAAAACTTCTCTGTGCTTTGTCGAGCCCCACGTTGGGCGCCACTTTGTTACGACCGCCTGACGGCGGGTACAAATAAAACAAACAATTACAAAAAAATACAAATGTTTATTGTTATCAGGAAAAATATATTTAATTACGCAAACACAATCCAGAAAATTAGAATAAGTATCAATATTAAAATGGGGCGTGAATTCCCGGCACAGGGGAGTTTTCGGGTCCACAAAAAAAACCTATGGGCGCTGGGGACTTATCTTTAGGCCGCTCGATCCCGTGACGCGTGGGGGTCTTCGGTAACAGCCTCCACCGGCTAGGTGAGGAATCTGGAGGTGCCCTGTAGAAGGCCCTCAGCCGCCGAGGTCAGCGGGAGTCGACGGGCAGAAATGAGGCCTGCTGTCTCCCAAACCGTACTTGTCAACCCGTACGGTGGACCCCCAGTTTTCTGGAACGCGCCGAATTGGACACATGTAGCGCGAAAGATCCGACCCCCAGGCACTAGGTGAGACCAGGAGTGGGCGTCGGCATCTTTCGCGAAGCAATTAAAATATTCACGAAATGGAGTGGTGATATATACGTCCGGTTTAAATATAAGGAAAAACAAATATATAAAAAAACTTATTACCCAACCCAGAATCAAACCCCAACATTATATTTAGGACTATCACCACTCCACTACGCTATGAGGTACATAAATTTTAATTCTTACACATGACGGTAGGTCTATAAAAACGTCGAAACAATGACCATTGATATTTTTTTTTGTCGGGTATATTGAGAAAACACCCTCTTTCGTGACATCAATCCAGCGAATAATTTTGTGTTTACATTATACAATTTGCGGTGGCAATTTCTAATAGGTTAACAAAACAAAAAGCTCATTATTTTAATGTATGAAGTTAGAAATTTAGTGATTACGAAATTTTTGACAACAAATATTTAGAAAAATAGATATTCACAAGCCACAGATTTTCAACAACACACGCGTGGAATGCACAGTGGGAATTAATTATCCCGGCCATATCTCTCCTGGTTTCTTGTGGAGGCTGGATCGATTTGGACGAAATTAATATGATAATTGAAATGAAGAAAAATACCGCGGTAAAACATATTCAAAACTTATCGAATGATTAAATAGAAAAGGTTATATT